>JAECWO010000003.1:1448750-2827500 GCA_018150735.1 Drosophila sp. 14030-0761.01
ATTAAAAATATGTTTTTGTGACCTGTCTTTATATGTGTTAGTTATAAATCGTTGTATAATAGTGCATGTCAAATTGGGTGTTATTTTAATTAAACTTGAGATTTCGTGGAGTAGAACTAAAAAGTCCCAACAGTTCCCGCCTTAAAATTTAATATTTATTAGAATGGTCTATTGTGATTCGTCCAGTGTCAAAATTAGCTGCGACCACTTGCTCCCTTATTGTATTATTCAATTTTTAGGTGCAATGTCAGTCACGAAGAATGCACTTTTTTCTGTGTGGCACAGCGAAACACTGCCGAAGCAAAGAGTTAAAGCTATGGAAAATTACGTTTTTTCTGATGTTGTTGCCAGAAATAAGTGTAGCAAAGAGCAAATTGATGCAATAAATACAATATTGTACAAATTTTCGAGCAAAGTAGCAGAAAAATGGAAGAAATCTTTCAGAAATCACCAACGTTTTAAGTGTCAAAACGCAATGTGGTTAAAGCAAAATATTGTACTTCTTGATCAAGAAACCAGTATCATTGGACGTCCTGCTAAAGCATTTAAGGACTGCACACCCAATCGACAAGCTGAAAGGGTTTCTAACATTGTAACGGAAAATCAATGCGAGGAATTGTTGGTAGCCACTCGCGTCAGTTTGTATAATGCTGGCAAACGTACTGCTTCCCAGGTGTTA
Source organism: Drosophila sp. 14030-0761.01 (assembly GCA_018150735.1). Taxonomy (NCBI): domain Eukaryota; kingdom Metazoa; phylum Arthropoda; class Insecta; order Diptera; family Drosophilidae; genus Drosophila; species Drosophila sp. 14030-0761.01. The sequence continues at coordinate 1,449,430 of JAECWO010000003.1, forward strand.
TCAAAAATACATTCAGAGTCCCCTAGAAAATTGATTGAGAGCATGAATACTGAAGTGGAAAAGCCGACTAATTTTACCCCAGAAGCAGTGGCACTTTTTGTGGATGGCGGCTTAACCAAGAATTCATACAAACTAATTCAGAATTCAGTTAAAGAGCACGGGTCTAAAATGTTTCCGTGCTATGATGTGCTGCAAAAAGCAAAAAAAAAGCTGTTATCCTAAAGATATCAAAATTTCAGAGTCTTCTGCTGAAGTCATATTGCAGAGCTTGGTTGACCATACAGTCGCTCGAATTATCCAAGGATATGGAGCAGCATTTAAAGGAATGGAAAATGATGGGAATTCTTCGACATTAAAAGCTGTGTACAAATGGGGCTGTGACGGCAGCAGTGGTCATTCAACTTATCGCCAGCGCTTTTCTGATAACGAAGTGGGAATGATTGACGGACATATCTTCTCCATTTGCATTGTTCCATTGCAAATATTAGATGTAAATAATGGTATAGTATGGGAAAATGAACTTCCTTCTTCAACTCGGTTTTGCAGACCAATTAAAATAATTTTTGAGAAGGAAACTGTAAAAACAGAAATTGAAAATATAAATACGCAAATTGACCAGATTAAATTGACAAAATTTAACACTTTTGAAGTCAATCACGAATTTCATTTGACAATGATCGATGGAAAAGTGTTTAGTTCGATTGCGGAATCTTCCTCCCAGGTTTGTGGAATTTGTGGTGCTGGTCCAGCAAGCTTTAATAATTTAAAGGTTATTCAATCAAAGCCCACTAAGGAGCACTTATATAAGTATGGGCTGTCTACTCTGCATGCATGGATTCGTTGTTTCGAGTGCATCATTCACATATCTTATCGAATTCCAATAAAGAAATGGCAGGTTCGAGGAGCCGATAAAAAAATTGTTGCAGAAAGAAAAGTGAAAATACAAAATGAACTCCGAAAACAAATGGGACTTTTAGTTGACATTCCCATGGTAGGTTCTGGAAACACTAACAATGGCAATACAGCCAGAAGATTATTTCAGGAACCATATTTAGCTTCTACGATAACGGGTGTAAATTTTGAAATAATAAAAAGACTGAGCAATATTCTACGTACCATGGCATGTGGTTACAAAGTTAACGTTGAAGCTTTTCGGCAATACACCTGGAAAACAGCAACATTATTTGTAGAGGAGTACCCATGGTTCTATATGCCTTCGTCGATTCATAAAATCCTTATTCACGGTGCGGACATTATAAAAAATGTCTCTTTACCAATCGGCATGATGTCTGAGGAAGCGCTCGAGGCGCGAAATAAGGACATGCGCAAATATCGAATGAATCATACTCGAAAAAACTCGCGTATGAACACAATGGAAGATTTAATACATGCACTAACGCTAACTTCAGACCCTGTTATTTCTTCGATATCAAAAAGTACCTCTATATACAGCAAGAAGTATATAAAATAAAGTAAGTAAGTCGCCGGGCCACTTGAATATACCATGCATCAGGGGGAAAAAAACTACATCGAGTTTATAAAAACAAGTTCATACATTAAATTTCTTTCGTATGCGCGATTTCTAACATATGCTATCTCGCTCACTCTTATGTGTGTGCACTTTAAGAGAAATTGATATAGCCATGTCCGTCTGTCCGTCCGTCCGTAAGAGTGCAGAGATCCCAGCAACTATAAATGATAGAGCTACCAAATTTAGAATGTAGACTCGTGTAGTATAGACGCAGACCAAGTTTATGTTTTTTTTTTGCCACGCCCCCTTCCGCCTCCGGAATTTAATAAAAAGTGATTTTCTCACATTCACACTCATAGATCTTATGAACATATATCAATCCATTAAACTTTTTTTGCCACGCCCCCTTCCGCCACCGGATATCAATAAAAAGTGATTTTCTCCCGCAATACTTATCGTATCGGAATTTAGTTTGGCACACTCATATATGTTATGAACATCTATCATTCCACCAAATTTAATAAAAATCGGAATAAAAATGGCGGAGTTACACGTTGAAATGTTTTGCACTCAAAGCGGTGCAAGGGCGAATTTGGCCGGTGGAGCGCCAAAGTGCATACACATAAGAGTGAGCGAGATAGCATATGTTAGAAATCGCGCATACGAAAGTAATTTAATATATGAAATAAGTTTTATAAACTCAAGGTAATTTGTTTTCCCCTGAAGCATGGTATATCCAAGTCGGCCCGGCGACTTACTTACTTTATTTTTTGTATTTTTAAATGTTTAAACATATGAATAATAAGTAATGAGTACACCATTTTGTTTAAAAATCATTAAATAATATAACATCTAGCTGCCATACAAATACAAACGTTAAATGCGAATAACTTCTATATTTTTTGAACAATCTTATCCAAACTGATTACGTACATAAATAAAAAGGGATTACATCATATGCGTAAATTTTAAAACAATCGGATAAACATAACGCCTGATAGTCGCCGACTAACACTCATCGCGAGCAGACGTCAGTAGCTAATTCAACGTTCTTCTATATCTTCTTTTGTTCTCTTTCGCTTTGTGAGCAAAACAAATATTCAACCAGTACTTTTTTTTGTGTGTTTCCCCCTTTAGTTAAAGTCGGAAGACTTTAGGTATCACCATATTCGGGCCACCCAACGCGGAGGGGAATCGGTTCAGTATTCTGTCCGATAGCCCCCCGCTTAAAAAACGGCGACAGCCTCAAAAAATCCCCCTTGACTTTCCCGAACTCCCAAACACAAATGGTCCCAATCCCAAATACATAGTTCTCTCTGCCATAGAAAGTGAAAAACCAATTACCGAATATTCATGTTTTGCGGTGCACAGAGCACTCAAATTGATTAATAAAAATATAATTTCAATCTCCAACTTTAAAGACAACAGTCTACTTCTACTAGTACCTTCTGACGAAGATGCAAACAAGTTTATTAAAACCTCTGTACTCCCCGGCTTGTGCCTAATAGAATGCAAACTTCATGGAGCTCTGAATTCAGTTAAAGGAACCATCTACGCCCCATACCTAAATAACATTCCTGAGGATGAAATTGTTAAAGAACTAAGCTCTCAAAAAGTCACATCGGTTTATAAATTCTTAAAGCAAACTAAAGGTATCTCTAAGCCCAACCCCATGCACTGCAAATATTGCCAGAAACTCGGTCACACACAAAAACACTGCAAAAACGAGGCAGCATGCATTAACTGCGGCCTAACCCCTCATTCCGGTACATGCTTGGCAAAATGTGTCAATTGCGACGAGAGCCATCCAGATTCCGATAAGCAATGCAATGCCTTTAAGCGCCCAAAAGAAGTACTAAAAATAAAAACCACAAAAAATGCACAATGCGAGAAGCGCTTAATCTTTATATATATATTATATATTTATCTTTATAAATCCTCATTGCCGCAACCTCAAGCCCATAACAGCTACGCTAAAGTCGCTGCAACAAACAACACCTTAAAAGACACAAAAGTAAAAACAAAGCAAAGCATTATAACTCCTTCATCCAACAAATTATTAATCGACAAGCCTACTGACGTCCCTCGCGTAGTCGACGGCTCACCAATCCCCACTTCTTCTCCCCCTCCATTTCCATTCGCCTCAACTCGGAATCCCTTCCCAACTTCTAAATCTACTAGTGAACAAATCACAACATCCAAAAAATCTGTAAAAACAGTATAACAACCCAATGAATCTCTAACCAATACTCATACACGTAAACATACATTTCATAGACAAAACACAAAAAATGAAACATCTACTCTCTCTCCAAATCAATCGGACTCGGAGGAGGCAATGTCCCAATAAAAGTTTATAATCTTAATTCCTGTAGCCTTAATTCCAACTATTGCATCTTATGAATCTTAAGATTGTTCAGTGGAACTTGAAAGGATAATTAGCATTCTAATTAATAAATATCGACCAGACATTATATGTCTTCAGGAGACGCACCTACCCCACAATGCCCACAACACAATTTCCCCAAAGCAATATATTGGATATTTTACCAATCTTGCTTCCAACTTAACAGCAAAGCAAGGGGTATGGATCCTTGTTAGGCGACACCTACCCCACTCGCTTATCCACAATTCGGTTAACTCTAATATTTTACACTTAGCCATCTGTTTAGACCTGGATATAAAGTTAACAATTGTCAATTCATATATCCCACCTAATCAACCCATTTCTACCAGCCAACTAAGCGGAATTTTTATTGGATAAACCCCCCAATCATGCTAGTAGGGGATTTTAATGCCTGGAGCTTTGCCTGGGGGTCCAGCTGTACAAACGCCAGAGGCAAAAAAATTGAAGAAGCCTTATCGCTAGCTGATCTGGCACTATTAAATGACGGCTCTCCAATTCACCTTTCAACACATAAAACATTCACCCATATTGATCTAACATTTATCTCTTCTTCGCTCTACCCTTTCTGTAAATGGTCAGTTGTAGATGACCTGCACGGCAGTGATCATTTTCCAATTATTACCAACATTCTCCGACAGGCCCATTTCCAAAACACTGAATTCTGCCCTAAATACAAAACAGACCTAGCAAATTGGGACATTTTTGCCCTATCTTGTGATCGACATTGTCATTGGGCCCCCCACTCCAACATACAATTGCAAGTTGCTCAACTAACAAAAGCCATCAGAATGGCCGCTAATATCGCAATACCATAGACTAAACCACATACATATAAAAGAAAAATTTTCTGGTGGAAAAATATCCTTCAGGGGCTTCGAGATACAAAACAACATATGTGGCAGTTATTCAAATATAGGATGTCTGATTCCAATTTGTTAGCCTATAAAAGAGCCAATGCCAGTTTTAAACGGTCGGTTAAAGCAGCTAAGCGAGAATATTTTATGGAGTTTACTTCCAATATTACACCACAATCTTCCACGAAACAAATTTGGTCCGATATAAAATCTCTTACGGGAGTCCCCCCTCCTAAAATAAAGTTCATTAAAACCCAAAACCAGTTATTGACCTCACCTTCTGATATTGCAAATGAATTTGCTAAAAATTGGTCTGCATACTCACAATTTGTAATTTTGATATTCAGTACACTCGAAACAAGAATCTTTTTCTCGACTTTATATACAACCCTACTAGTATTTCAAAATCAGCTAAACTAATCGAATTGAAATTTTCGGAACTAGAACTTGAAACCGCGTTGCAAACAGCTAAGGGAAAGACTCCAGGACACGACCGTATATCATATCCGATGATTAAACACCTCCCACCCTCTGCGAAGTCAAAGCTTCTTGGGACTTACAATTGTATCTTTAACGATGGAAACTATCCTCATGTATGGAAATCAGCGACTGCTCTGCCAATACCTAAGCCCAACAAACCTTCCGGTGAAATCAGCAGCTTTCGACCAATCTCGCTGCTCTCATGTTTAATCAAAATATTTGAAAAGATGATAACTCTTGGACTTATGTGGTATATTACAAAAAACAACTTTATAAGTCCAAATCAGGTAGGCTTTAAGCCCAAACACAGTACTATGGACTCCTTGCTGGAGCTCCAGCACTACGTGTCGGACGCTCTTTCGAGTAAAAATCATGTTACCATACTGGCCACAGATTTCGAAAAAGCGTTTGATCGCGTTGGAGTTCATACTGTTCTGCAACGGCTTGTAACATGGGGGGTGGGTGTAAGGATCTTCACAATAGTAAAGGCTTTTATGACCCGGCGCTCTTTTCGAGCCAAAATCAACAATGTTTATTCAGCATTCCGCAAACTCCACAACGGGATCCCCCAGGGGTCGCCACTGTCCGTAGTTTTGTTTATAATTGCATTTAAAGAAATTAACAAGATAATATTAAAGCAAAAGCACATAAAATTGTTCATGTACGCAGACGATGCAATTATTGTCGGTAAAATAAGAGATTTAGGTGAACTTAATAATGTTTTTCAAAACATCTTAAATGATATATATCAATGGGGTTTGGGAGCTGGTGCAACCCTCTCTCCTAGCAAATGTAAAATCCTACATATCTGTAAAAAAATTCGCTGCATATATCCCTGCCTTAACTTTAATACCTTTAACATAGAATGCGTCGAGGCTCTTATGATAATCTTGGTATAATCTTTGATAAAAAAATGACTTTTAAAAAACACTGTTTATATCTAAGAGAAGCACTTGAAAAAAAACTAAATGTTGCTAAATACTTAACCTCTAAGCATTCCTTAATAAATATCAACAGCCTAATTAATGTCACCAGGTCCTTGATACTATCCAAAATTGAATACGGGCTTCCTATCTTCGGATGGTGCGCTAAAACTCATCTAAGGCTCCTTAAACCAGCATATCACACTGCAGCTCGACGCAGCATCAATGCTTTCCCAACATCACCAATAAAGTGTGTACTGGCAGAAGCAGGGTTACCCTCTATTGAAGACAAAGTCACAGAAACCACGGGTAAACTTATCTCAAAACTATTTTGCACACCAAACTTGCGCCTCCAAAATAGCATGCGCAAAGCCTTGAGACAAAAAAAACGGTATAAACACCCCTCTACAATACGGAGATGCGCCTTACATTCAAAGGAACTTAACATCCAACCACCACCAATCTCCAGGAAGGCTACAACACCTCCATGGCTACTTAGGCCGTCCTCCATCAACACTTCACTTCTACAATTCCCAAAAAACAATACCAGCAGCCAAACTTTTCAAAGATTATTTGCCGAAGAATCAGCCAAACCTCACCTCAAAAACCGGTCTTGGCTTTACACTGATGGAACAAAAACGCAACATATCACAGCTTTCGCCTGCGTCAACCAAGAGGGAGTACTTGTATCATCTGGATGGCTTCCGGAATACTGTTCTATATTTTCTGCAGAAGCTACAGCAATTGTCAAAGCAATAAACCATGCACAAAGAAAAGCCGGGAAATATGTGATTTGCACCGACAGCCTATCAACAGTGTTAGCTATACAAAACACGAGCAATACTAATACTACGATGTGCCAAATAAGAGATGCCCTCATAAAAGCACCAGCCAAACTTCAAATATTTTGGGTACCCAGCCACAAAGGTATTATTGGGAATGAATTGGCAGATGCCGCTGCAAAAATGGTCGGAAAATCTCCCACCTTTACTGTCATACCATGCAACGATGTGGACTTAAAAAAAGCTGTTCACGACACCTCTTCAATCTCAAAACAAGCAACTGGGCATCGTTTCAGCATTATTATAAAACTTTTAATCCAAATATGGACGTCTCCGCATTGGTCACTCCACTACTACGCATTCCCATCTGCTCACCGGGGAAACTAAATCACCCTGTCACCTTTGCGGACAAAGCACATCGGTGTCCCACATCCTAGACCACTGCGAACGAATAGAGAGTATCAGAAAGACCCATTTCCCATCCACTCTTCCCTCAACCCACCTCTCCATAATATCTAAAGACAATATTAACAGAATTTATAGCTTCCTCAAACATTGTAATTTACTCGAACATATTTAAGTCAACCCTATATATCTTAGGGCCGAAGGCCTTGACGCTAGCGCCCTCCCCCCTCCCAACAATTAGTTATATTATTGTTAACTTTAATGTATTATAGCTAATTTTATAAAATAAAAAAATAAAATAACGCCTGATTTCGACGATATAAAATTTGCCCCTATATATACACACACGCATAAGCAGTGAAGCACATATATGTGTCAAAATTGCGTTTGTGTGTGTGTTAATTTGAATATCAATCGCTACATTGTATTGGCACGCTTACTATTTGGCGATAGGCTGCCCCCGGCCAATGTATTTAAAATATTTCTTGATTGGATGTAGTAAACAAATCTCGTTCGCGACATAAGTATTTTTTTAATTTTTTTTTTTGTTTATTAAACAAAAAGACGCGAGTTCGAATCCCACGAAAGTCGATGCCAAATTTTTTAGTGTATTTAAAATATTTCTTTATTGGATTAACACACAAAATATTTTGGAAATAATATGTAAATAATTAAAACTGCTAGATTTGTGGCTAATAGTATTTAAAAAAAAAAAGGTGCAAATTTTTTTTAGAGTTGCCAGATCTAAAGCAACTAAATTGCTAATCCGGCAGCACTGCAAAGTACTAACACTGTTCCGTGCACACTAGCAACTGTGTCAAAAAACTAGATTCGACCCTCAATCTGGGTTGCCAGAATGTGAGAGGGCTGAAATCGAAACTTACTAATCTCTATGTAGATAGTCTTTCATTTAACAATAACATTTTAGCTTTTAGAGAGACATGGCTGAAACCTGACATTGCTGATGCGGCTGTTTTCGCCACCACCTAGCGTTGGTGGTGGAGTTCTGATTGCTGTTCGTGCTTTATCATCTGAACAGATTCAGCCTTCTTATAATCAGGAGATTGAGTTTGTCAGTGTTAAGGTAGATAAACATTCTTTTTCCGCCTACATCACTTGTTCTTATATTCCACCGCAGTCTGACATGGTGGCTTATTTAAATCATTTAGAGTCATTTCGATCTGTCTCTGCTTTAACTTCTAATCGTGATATTCTCATTGTTCTAGGTGATTTTAATTTACCTTCTATAGCATGGTTCCTTGCGGATGAGTCTACTATGCTGTTGCCTTCCACATCACATGACTTTGTTGACGGCCTTCTTGAGATGTCTCTATCTCAAGTCAATTCAGTGCGTAATATAAATGGAAGATCATTAGATCTGATATTTGTACTTGATCCTTCCAATTGTGCTGTTTCCAGGATTGAACCTTTTTGTTCTTCCGGAAGATAAATTTCATCCTACTTTAAATTTAACAATTGATCTACCTTTTCTTCCACCACTACTTTGTGCTAATATGATACCTCGAACCCGATGCTTTCGTAAAACAGATTTTTCTAATCTTAATGATTTCATTCTTGCTACGGATTGGTCTTATGTGTACAATTGTATAGACATGGACTCAGCTATTTCTTTCTTGATTCACTTTTAGATGATTGTGTTCCTCTCAAGAGACAGGTGGTTTCTAATAAGCCTCCTTGGCTCTCTCGGGAGTTATCCAACTTGAAAAATGTGAAGTCAAGATGCTGTAAGAAGTTTAAAAAAAACTCGCCGTTCGTCTGATTTCATTCTGTATTTTGTTGCTCGCTCGAGATTTATGGTCCTTAATATGCAATGCTATAAGGATTATCTAAGGCGCTGCAAATGTCAGTTTTCTCGCGATCCTAAGCAATTTTATAGCTTTGTCAATACTAAACGTACGACATCAGTGCATCAGTCTTCCTTGTCGTTTGAATATAATAAAGCTAACACTGATCAGGCAATTGCCGATATGTTTGCTGATTTTTTCAAGACTACCTACTCCTCAACGGAATATCATTCAAGTCTTCCGTATCCTTATCAGTTAAAAAAGTCGAACTGTATTTTTATACCATGCATCCATAGGATGAATTGGTATATTAAAGTCGCCAAAATGTATGTAACAGGGAGAAGGAAGCTTTTCCGACCCTATAAAGTATATATATTCTTGATCAGCATGAGAAGAGAAATTGATATAGCCATGTCCGTCTGTCCGTCCGTCCGTAAGAGTGCAGAGATCTCAGCAACTACAAATGTTAGAGTTACCAATTTTAGAATGTAGACTCGTGTAGTCTTGGCGCAAACCAAGTTTATGTTTTTTTTTTTTGCCACGCCCCCTTCCGCCTCCAGAATTTAATAAAAAGTGATTTTCTCCCGTAATATTTATCGTATCGTAATTTAATTTGGCACACTCATAGATCTTATAAACATCTATCATTCCACCAAATTTTTTTTGTCGCGCCCCCTTTCGCCTCCGGGATTTAATAAAAAGTGATTTTCTCCCGCAATATTTATCGTATCGGAATTTAATTCGGCACACTTATATATGTTATGGACATCTATCATTCCAATTCCAATTTCATAAAAATCGGAATAAAAATGGCCGAGTTATGCATTGAAACGTTTTGCACTCAAAGCGGTGCAAGGGCGAATTTGGCCGGTGGGGCGCTAAAGTGCACACACATAAGAGTGAGCGAGATAGCATATGCTAGAAATCGCGCATACGAAAGAAATTTAATATATGAAATAAGGTATATAAACTCAAGGTAATTTGTTTTCCCCTGATGCATGGTATATCCAAGTCGGCCCGGCGACTAACTTACTTTATTTTTTTTTTCGCCCCGCCACCGCTATTTGAAAAACAATATTTTGAGCCTCCATATCTCGGGAATCTTTTATATCCTTTATATATAGAGCTATCGGATTTGGACATTAGATGCGTGCAGCGTGCACGTAGACCAAGTTTGTTTCAAATTTTTGCCACTCCGCCTTCCGCCTCCGAAATTCGAAAAATTCGATTTTCAGCCGAAATATTTATCGTATCGTAATTTAATTTTGCACACTAATGCATGTTACGAATATCTATCATCCCACCAAATATCATAGGAATAAAAATGGCCGAGTTATGCATAGAAACGTTTTTCACTCAAAGCGGTGCAAGGCAGATGCACGCAAAAAAGAGCGAGATAGCATATGCTGGAAATCACCGATTTGGTCGGGGGGCGCTAAAGTGTTCGTGTCTACATAAGAGTGAGCGAGATAGCATTTAAAAGAAATTTAATATATATCTTTTCACCTGATGCGTGGTATATCCAAGTCGGCCCGGCGACTTACTTACTTTATTTATCCAGTGATTGATGAAAGTTCGCTTCTCAGCGTGCTTAGGACCTGATAGTATACCTGGTTGGATAGTCCGGTTTGGTGCAAATGCTTTATGTAAGCCAATTGTGAAGTTATTTTTGTTGTCTGTTGACTCGTCCTCCTTCCCAGCTATTTGTAAGGTATAAAAATTGTAAAAAGTTCGAAGCTTCAAACTATAGGGGTATTTTCAAATTGTCTGCTATTCCTAAAGCTTTTGAAAAGATAATAACTTCTCAATTGCAACACTTCTGTAGGTCTATTATTTCGCCATCCCAACATGGGTTTGTGAAACGTAGATCCACTACCACTAACCTTTTAGAATTCACTTCTTTAACAATCGATGGATTCAGAAATGCAAAACAAACTGATGTCATATATACTAATTTCAGTAAGGCTTTTGATTCTGTTAATCATACGCTTTTGCTTATTAAGTTGAGCGACATTGGCTTTCCGCCAATTTTTCTCTGTTGGATTCGCGAGTATCTAACAAACAGAACACAGAAGGTACTTTTCAAGACTTCCTTTTCCAGTTCCATTCATGTGACGTTTGGGGTGCCTCAGGGTAGTCATCTGGGCCCTCTGCTTTTACACTCTTTATTAATGATCTTCCCTCAGTTATGATACATTCGCGTGTGCTTATGTATGCTGATGACGTTAAGCTTTGTTTTAGTTATAAAGATATGATTTCACCTGTTTGCTCAAGCCGATCTCAACAATTTCGAGTCTTGGTGCCGGCTCAGCATGTTAAACCTTAATACTACTAAGTGTAAAGTAATGACTTTTCATAGAACTTCTCCTCAACTGGTATTCTAGAGTACGGTTCTTGTGTATGGTCGCCTCAGTATGAGACGCACCAAACTAGAATAGAATCTGTACAGAAACAATTTCTGCTTTTCGCTCTTCGTGGCTTAAATTGGAATCGCAATGCCAATTTGCCTTCGTACTCCAGTACACTTTTTTTGATTAACCTTCCTTCTCTCATTAATAATAGCATAATAGAATTATGCTTGGTGTGATCTTTATGCACAAGCTTTTGAATGGTGATATAGATTCGCCTGAGTTATTATCTCAGGTTAATATATCTGTTCCATGTAGACCGACCAGAAACTTTATTCCTTTATCGCCCTAAAAAAGTTCAAAGCTTTTTTGTTAATTTCAGCTTCGTTTTTATCGCTCATAAAACTCTCACCAACTTGCTCAAAGATCCAGCTCGAATATGCAAAAACCTTTTGAATATCTTTCGCCCAAACCAACCCAAAAGCGAGGTGCGGCAGAAGTCCAGATTCCCGTTTTTATACCATGCATCCATAGGATGAAATGGTATATTAAAGTCGCCAAAATGTATGTAACAGAGAGAAGGAAGCATTTCCGACCCTATAAAGTATATATATTCTTGATCAGCATGAGAAGAGAAATTGATATAGCCATGTCCGTCCGTCCGTCCGTAAGAGTGCAGAGATCTCAGCTACTACAGATGTTAGAGTTAGATCCTTTCCGCCTCCGGAATTTATTAAAAAGTGATTTTCTCCCGTAATATTTTTCGTATCGTAATTTAATTTGGCACACTCAAAAATCTTATGAACATCTATCATTCCACCAAATTTTTTTTTTTGGAAAGTGATTTTCTGCCGCAATATTTATCGTATGGGAATTTAATTTAGCACATTTATACATGTTATGGACATCTATCAATCGGAATAAAAATGGCCGAGTTATACGTTGAAATGTTTTGCACTCAAAGCGGTGCAAGGGCGAATTTGGCCGGTGGAGCGCCAAAGTGCACACACATAAGAGTGAGCGAGATAGCATATGTTAGAAATCGCGCATACGAAAGATATTTAATATATGAACTTAGTTTTATAAACTCGATGTAGTTTTTTCCCCTGATGCATGGTATATCCAAGTCGGCCCGGCGACTTACTTACTTTATTTTGGCATAAAGTCGATTTTTTAATGTTAACATATCGTTGTTTTTTAATTTAAATCTTAAAATAAATTCATCATACATTATAAAAATTGTAATAAAAAGCTACTTGCGAGTGTTGTTTTTAGCCACAAACCAAAAACTCATCCCCGTTCGTCCCCCTTTTCGCGAATTTTGGTAATATATAGGAACGTTCGAGTTTAGTAACACCGAACTCATCGAAATATGGCACAGCAACAACAGGAAAATTGAATGTGTATCGGATTGGATATACACCATAATTAATAAAAACACTCTGGAATCTACAATAAAGAAGGATATAGACAAAGAAATCAGTAATTTTAATAGTTACATTCATAAATATCAGATATTTAATATCTTCTAAAATGTAACTATATGCTTGAACGCTTCATGTCTAAGCATACTGTATGGTTGTTGTCTAAATTATCAATAACTACCGATGAATCCTGCAAGACACCACAGCAAATTGGACGTCCAACATTATCTTATACTAATGCGGGTACAAGATTGAAAAGGAAATTGGCGTCTGATCTTGCAAATGAAAACAATTGTGACACAAATCTTCTTACACATGCTGCATCAGTCTCTGCAAGAAAAGAATGCAAGAAGGACGCGGCTTTTGTTCTTAAACAAACAATGACAACACCCGAATACTCAACTCAATCGAGAAAGCAATTTGATAGTCAAAAACCTATTCCACTTACACTCGATGAAGCTTTGGCTTACCTTCTTCAAAATTCACTTATAAAACAGCAATACTTGAACAACAGACTTATGAATAAAAGTCACCACAGTATTTAATATTTATCCAACCTATAGTCTAGTAATAGAATCTAAATTACAATGCCGTCCTGTGGATATATATAAAAACGTCAGCACAAGTATCGTTACAAAACCTTTTGGATCATACTGCGCACAGAATAATTAAAATGCAAGCCGATGTTTTCGATCAGTTTCCAAACAGTTCTGAAATCAAATTAATATGCAGCTATGGATTTGATGGCTCAACGGGTCATTCAATATACAAGCAGAAGTTCGCTACTGAAACACCTGGCGAACAGCTTTCAGATCACTCCATGTTTGTAACTTCTGTTATACCCATAAAAATTATAGACTCTTTTAATCAAGACATATGGAATAATAGTACACCACAATCTATACGCTTTTGTAGGCCCCTGAAAATTGAACGTATAAAAGAAACAACGGCCCACATAATGATGGAAAAGAACCTTTTAGATTCTCAAATTAATAATCTTAACCCTTCTGTTTATAAACTGAATGAAAATCGAGACGTAATAATTGTTACCTATGAAATGCATATGACACTTATTGATGGCAAAGTGCTAAACGTATTAACTGCAACTAAATCTACTCAATGTTGTCCAATCTGTGGTATCACTCCAACAAAAATCTTAGAAATAACAGATTTTAGTTCTCCATATTTTGTTCCAAAGCCTGGAGCTTTGCAGTTTGGAGTAAGTCCATTGCATGCTTGGATCCGGTTTTTAGAATTTGACTTGAAAAAATATCTTCAAGAAAAGTTTTCGAACGAAATGGGTCTACGGATAAGCATGCCAAAGCAGAATATGTCACCAACAATTCATAAAATATTGGTTCACGGTTACCAAATTAATAATTCGAGCTTGATTCCACTAGGTTGCTTAGGCGAAAATGCTTCTGAAGCGCGCAACAAAGTGTTCAAGAAAGACAGATTGTCGCATACAAGGAAAAATAGTCGGATAAATACTATGACTGATATATTTCACAGAGCTTTAGATTCTTCGGATCCATTGCTGTCGAGTATTTGTCTAAAGGAAAGGGAAAGAAAAATTAAAAAAAAACCTTCCCAAAAGAGGTATTAAGCATTTTGAATCTTCCGTCTTCAGCTGCAAATGAAAAGCAATCGCAGTGCGATTCTGATGACGAAGAGGATATTTATAATATTGAATTAGATGAAGAAGATAAAAGCATTTAAAAAAAGTAAGCAATTAAATAGAACAGGAAATAATATACATTTTTTTCTAATTGTATTATCAATAAGTTTTCAGGGGCTGCAAGAGTAGGCGTGGTCGCACTGGCCTAACTTTTTGTTTAAAAATTAATAATACTATAACAATAAAATATGTGAAGTTTCAACCATGTAACTCAATTTTTCGACTTTATGTCAAAAATAAAGTAAGTAAGTCGCCGGGCCGACTTGGATATACCCATGCATCAGGGGAAAACAAATTTCCTTGAGTTTATAAAACTTATTTCATATATTAAATTTCTTTCGTATGCGCGATTTCTAACATATGCTATCTCGCTCACTCTTAGGTGTGTGCACTTTAGCGCCCCACCGGCCAAATTCGCCCTTGCACCGCTTTGAGTGCAAAACGTTTCAATGCATAACTCGGCCATTTTTATTCCGATTTTTATGAAATTTGGTGGAATGATAGATGTCCATAACATATTTAAATATGCCGAATTAAATTCCGATACGATAAATATTGCGGGAGAAAATCACTTTTTATTAAATTCCGGAGGCAAAAGGGCTCGTGGCAAAAAAAATTTGGTGGAATGATAGATGTTCATAAGATCTATGAGTGTGCCAAATTAAATTACGATGCGATCAATATTGGGGGAGAAAATTACTTTTTATTAAATTCCGGAGGCGGAAGGGGGCGTGGCAAAAAAAAAAACATAAACTTGGTCTGCGTCTATACTACACGAGTCTACATTCTAAATTTGGTAGCTCTATCATTTATAGTTGCTGAGATCTCTGCACTCTTACGGACGGACGGACAGACGGACAGACGGACGGACGGACAGACGGACATGGCTATATCAATTTTTCTTCTCATGCTGATCAAGAATATATATACTTTATAGGGTCGGAAAAGCTTCCTTCTCCCTGTTACATACATTTTGGCGACTTTAATATACCATTTCATCCTATGGATGCATGGTATAAAAAACCTCATCTGGACCACTGTGCACTGGCTCAAAGTTTGCCTACAATTTCCCGCTTTTTTTGGCAGAGCGAACAGCTGACTAAACACATGACTTTAAAAGTGTGTCAAAATTTCAGGGGTGCAGTAAAAACAAAAATATTTTTATATTCGATATATTTCAAGTATTCTGTCCAACAAGAGATTGTTTAAATACGATTTTGTTCTTAAAATTTTTTTAGGTTTATGCCACAAAATCTGGATTTTGGACCATAGTGCAGTGGAAGAATATAAAAAATCGATACACAGTACTACCAAAAAGAAACCTATTGAAGCATTATTTGCAATCCAGCTAATACACACTCCAGAAGAATTAGCGAAAGAAAGGGAAATAGTCTCAGAAAGAATTTTAAACAAACAAAATGCAGATCTAAATTTCCATAATAGGAAGAAAGCAGGAATTAAAACATACGTACAATCCAGAAGATACAGTTTACGTTAAGGTAACTCAAAGACTAGAATCTAAGTTAACAACGAGATATAGGAAAGCAATAGTAGAATAGGATTTAATCACAAAAATAAAAAGTACAGCAGGTGAAATTGTTCACAAAAATCCCCTAAAGAATTAATTTCACTACAGATTTTTCCTATCACTCTTACCACTCTGCTTTACGCAAACTACTATACTCGACTATTCCAAATCCACTATCATAACTTTGGAAACGGGATTTGCTGCCAGACAGAATAGAACTTTTAAAATCATTCACGAAATAAGGGTCGAGAAATACGAGATAGCCTTATCAGTTTTGAAAGCAGTAATCCGTAATGCCACCAACACGAGTCAGATATTCCCCTTTTTAAATTACGAGATTACAACGGTAGAAAAGGAACTACGCAGGCTAAAACCTTTAAAACTTAAAGCCAATAGATCCTTGGACATTCTAGGTACCGCTTGGAAATGGTTGGCAGGCAGTCCTGACCACGGTGATTATATGAAATCATCAACAGCAAAATTAATCAACAATTATGTATCAACAAGAAACAAATTGTAATTAATGAATTAGTTGGTAGCAAAATCAACGAGTACATCCGTACCACAAATCAAATCGTTCACATACACAAATTAGACCATAAATATCAAAGAAGCTAACTTCGGCTATGCCAAAGTTTGTATACCCTTGCAGCTTTTGACCATTACATTTTATTTTCTAAAAAATTTTTTGTTTCTTAATCCAATAAAGAAATATTTTAAATACATTGGCCGGGGGCAGCCAATCGCCAAATAGTAGACAATGTAGCGATTGATATTCATATTCACGCACACACAATCGCAATTTTGACACATATATGTGCTTCACTGCTTATGCGTGCACTGCTTATGGTAGCAGTACTGCTGCAAATTTTATACCGTCGAAATCAGGCGTTATGTTTATCCGATTGTTTTGAAATTCACGCATATGACGTAATCCCTTTTTACTTATGTACATAATCAGTTTGGATAAGATTGTTCAAAAAATAGAGAAGTTATTCGCATTTAACGATTGTATTTGTATGGCAGCTATATGATATAGTTGTCCGATCTTATTCAAAATCGCAGATGTGTATGTGGCTGTATAGAAAAGCTTATATACGAACTTTGAATGCGATAGCTCTAAAACTGTGGGACTAGATCGCGCAGCACCAGACAGACAGACGGACAGACGGACAGACGGACATGGCTATATCAACTCGTCTTCTCTTGCTGATCAAGAATATATATACTTTATGGGGTCGGAAACGATCCCTTCTCTGCGTTACAAACATCTGACCAATTTTATAATACCCTCTGCAAGGGTATAATGAGAGGGAAGAACAATTAGAAATCCTAAAATATAAATAAAGCATGTAAGTCGCCGGGCCGACTTGGATATACTATGGCATCAGGGGAAAAAACTACATCGAGTTTATAAAACTAAATTCATAAATTCATTAAACTTCTTTCGTATGCGCGATTTCTAACATATGCTATCTCGCTTACTCTCTTAGCGCTCCACCGGCCAAATTCTCCTGTTTTATAATATTTATTATACCATGCATCTATAGGATGAAATGGAATATTAAAGTCGCCAAAATGTATGTAACAGGCAAAGGGAAGCATATCCGACTGTTTGTCCGAAAGAGTGCAGAGATCTCAGGAACTATAAAAGGTAGAGATAACAAATTTGGATTGTAGACTCGTTTGGTGTGTACGCTGATAACGTTTGTTTTTTTTTTTTTGCCACGCCTCCTTCCGCTCACGCTATTTCAAGAACAACATTTTGAGCCCCTATATCTCGTGAACTATAAAAGCTAGACCTATTGTATTTGGGCAGTAGATGCGTGCAGTATGCACTCAGACCAAGAGGTTACTTTCATATTTTGCCACGCCCCCTTCCGCCATCAAAATTCGATAACTTAGATTTTTACCCGCAATATTCATCGTATCGTAATTTAATTTCATAATCGGAATAAAAATGGGCGAGTTATACGTAAATGCACACAAAAGTGAGCGAGATAGCATGTGCTAGAAATCACCGATTTGATTTTATGCATGGTATATCCAAGTCGGCCCGGCAACTTACATACTTTGTTTTAACCTCGGTCTGCATATAGTCCTTGTATAGTCCGTTAACTATCCTGAAAATCCTCGTAAAAGTCGTATTAATAAAAAAATATCAAAGAAGCTAACTTCGGCTATACCAAAGTTTGTATACCCTTGCAGCCCTTGACCATTACATTTTATTTTCTAAAAAATTTTTTGTTTCTTAATCCAATAGAGAAATATTTTAAATACATTGGCCGGGGCAGCCAATCGCCAAATAGTAGAAAATGTAGCGATTGATATTCATATTCACACACACACAATCGCAATTTCGACACATATATGTGCTTCACTAGCGTGCACTGCTTATGGCAGCAGTACTGCTGCATACTGCTGCTGAAGCACATATATAGGCAAATTTTATATCGTCGAAATCAGACGTTATGTTTATCCGATTGTTTTGAAATTCACGCATATGATGTAATCCCTTTTTATTTATTCTAACATATGCTATCTCGCTCACTCTTATGTGTGTGCACTTTAGCGCTCCACCGGCCAAATTCGCCCTTGCACCGCTTTGAGTGCAAAACGTGTCAACGTATAACTCGGCCATTTATATTATATATATTTTATGAAACTTGGTGGAATGATAGATGTCCATAACATGTATGAGTGTGCCAAATTAAATTACGATACGATAAATATTACGGGAGAAAATCACCTTTATTAAATTCCGGTGGCGGAAGGGGGCGTAGCAAAAAAAAACATAAACTTGATCTGCGCCAAGACTACACGAGTCTACATTCTAAATTTGGTAACTCTAACATTTGTAGTTGCTGAGATCTCTGCACTCTTACGGACGGACGGACAGACGGACATGGCTTTATCAATTTCTCTTCTCATGCTGATCAAGAATATATATACTTTATAGGGTCGGAAAAGCTTCCTTCTCCCTGTTACATACATTTTGGCGACTTTAATATACCATTTCATCCTATGGATGCATGGTATAAAAAGTATTAAAAAATACGGTCCGATTAAATGTTTAAGTGTTTCCATTTTAGGGTTGAAAACATTACCAAAAATGTACAAAAAAAATATATGAAAAAAAGACAACAAGAGTTTAATTGATACAAAAATACGAACTCGTATATATGATCAGCAATGCTGCTGTCCATCAGCAATCGCATCCCAATGAGACAGTCTATCGACCCATGCAAGTGTATGATTATAAAAATAGCAATACGGCTGCTAAGGTTATCGATTATGGTCACCAATCCGTCGAAGTTGGTTCTCCTATTAAGTCTGGTTTTGGCGGTCGCCCTGAGCCTGATTTTAGGCCAGTGAAAACGTTCGAGTATGGACATGCCTCACGCAATACCCTGATGTCTCCCGTGGTTCAAACTTACTCAGATTCAGGAGCTGTTTTCGGAGGAACCATAGTAGAAGCACCATCACCACTAAACAACAACAGTCATAATATAAATAGCAAGAAGAAAAATAAAAACCAGAAGGCCGGGCTAACTTCGGCCATGCCGAAGTTTGTATACCCTTGCAAGCTCTTGTGTTACTAGATCCCTAAAAAGAGTTTTCTAAATGTAAAGACACTGGTGTAAAAATCCGTTTTTACACGACATAGCACGGCACGCATTCTTTCACTCGTTGACGAAGACGGACGTGTTTTTTTTACGCTTATAAACTTTTATTTTTTTCCTCGCGACAAAAAATTCCTAAATTTCTCAATACTCAACTCGGCATAGTTGAAATAATTTCCGATTTTTTTATTTCCATTTCGCGTTTTGGTTTTTGTTGGTTCTTTACTTGTGCAAACGCAAAATCAAATTTTAACAAAACGTTTATTAACATACAACAAAATCTCCCTAGGCGGTGTTGTTGTTTTTGTTAATTCTTTTGCTCTTGCGTTTTAACATATTTCCGTTAGAACTTACTCTCGCGCCGACGCGTACAAATTGTTGTTGCATGCGTTCAATTTGACGCGCTCTCCCGCTCTTTCCTATTACTTTTTGTTCGCGCTCTCGTCTATTCCTTTCTCGCGTTTGAGTGATACGTGCTTTCGTTTTGTGCTTTTAAGCTTTAACTATATTAACCCTTTATTTAAAAAAATTATAATGTCTGTCTGCTCCAAAAGAAACTGCAAAGTTTCCACCGAGGCTAAAGATTGTCATGATTATATCTTCTGCTGGTTGTGTGAGAATCCCGTACATGTGAAGTGTGCGGGTCTCACGCCGAAGATTCATGACACTATTAAAATCGGTGGAGGCTTGAAGTATGGATGTGATTCTTGCCGCGGTATCGAGAATGAGATGCGGACTTTCATGAAGCGGACTAGAGATGGCTTTACCACTCTGAGGGCTGGTTTTAATAAACTCCAAGCGGAGTTTATGTCGTTGGAGGCCCAGTTTAGTAGCCTAAAGCTATTAAATGAGTCGCCTAAACGGAAAAAAACCACTCCTCGAGGTGCATCTCCTGCTCCGCCGGCGTCTCTTCTCGTCCCTGGCGGGTCTCATTCCATATCATCACCCAGTAACCAGCGCCTAATATCGTTTAAAAGCCCGGTAATTCCGGGCATTGAGGTTACTTCCATATCGCCTGGTAGTAACCTCGCATCTAATGCGATAGTAGGCGTAGTATCCGATTTGTCCGGGCAATCTTCCAATCGAATGGAAATTGCCGATAGTTTTATTATAGGAGGCCCTGTTAGTGGCTTTGCTGCGTCAGCAGTTGCAACTCCCAATGTTGCAGCTGCTGTTGTAGCACAGCCGCCAAGGGATCTTATTGGTGTTCCACCAAAGAAACATGTATTTGTTTCTAGGCTTGCCCCTGAAGTCACATCTGATGATGTTATAGCCTATATTCGTTCTGTGGTTAAAGACCCGAATATTGCAGTGGAAAAGTTTAAATTTTCGTATGCCCGTGACATTTCGTCATTTAAAATAAGTGTCTCTGCCAACAGTTTTGACACTATTTGTCATAAACGTTTTTGGCCGGAGCACATTATAGTTAAAGAATATACTGTGAAAAAGAAAAATCGGCCACCGATTCGCCTGCCAAGTTCTGCTCAAGCTACTAATACGGTTTCGGGCACACCAGCATCTGCTGGTGTGTCAAAAAACTAGATTCGTCCCTCAATCTGGGTTACCAGAATGTGAGAGGACTGAAATCAAAACTTACTAATCTCTATGTAGATAGCCTTTCTTTTACGAATAACATTTTAGCTTTTACGGAGACGTGGCTAAAACCTGACATTGCTGATGCATCTGTTTTTGCTTCAAAATTTTCTGTATTCAGATGTGATCGAACTCCTCGCGTGGGTGGAGGAGTTCTGATTGCTGCTGATGCTGCTTTACCATCTGAACAGATTCAGCCTTCTTATAATCAGGAGATTGAGTTTGTCAGTGTTAAGGTAGATTATCATTCTTTTTCCGCCTACATCACTTGTTCTTATATTCCACCGCACTCTGACATGGTGGTTTATTTAAATCATTTAGAGGCAATTCGATCTGTCTCTGCTTTGACATCTAATCGTGATATTCTCATTGTTCTAGGTGATTTTAATTTACCTTCTATAGCATGGTCCCTTGCGGATGAATCTACTATACTGTTGCCTTCCACGTCACATGACTTTGTTGACGGCCTTCTTGAGATGTCTCTTTCTCAAGTCAATTCAGTGCGTAATACAAATGGAAGATCATTAGATCTGATATTTGTACTTGATCCTTCCAATTGTGCTGTTTCCAGGATTGAACCTTTTGTTCTTCCGGAAGATAAATTTCATCCTACTGTAAATTTAACAATTGATCTACCTTTCCTTCCACCACTACTTGGTGCTAATACGATACCTCGAACCCGATGTTTTCGTAAAACAGATTTTTCTAATCTTAATGATTTCATTCTTGCTACAGATTGGTCTTATCTGTACAATTGTATAGACATGGACTCAGCTATTTCTTTCTTTTATAGTACACTTGATTCACTCTTCGATAATTGTGTTCCTCTCAAGAGACAAGTGATTTCTAATAGACCTCCTTGGTTCTCTCGGGAGTTATCCAACTTGAAAAATGTGAAGTCACGATGCTATAAAAAGTTTAAAAAACTCGCCGTTCGTCCGATTTCATTCTGTATTCTGTTGCTCGCTCGAGATTTATGGTCCTTAATATGCAATGCTATAAGGATTATCTACGGCGCTGCAAATGTCAGTTTTCTCGCGATCCTAAGCAATTTTATAACTTTGTCAATACTAAACGTAAGACATCAGTGCATCCGTCTTCCTTGTCGTTTGAAAATAATAAAGCTAACACTGATCAGGCAATGGCCGATATGTTTGCTGATTTTTTCAAGACTACCTACTCCTCAGCGGAATATCATTCAAGACTTCCGTATCCTTATCAGTTAAAAAAGTCGAACTGCATTTTTAATCCAGTGATTGATGAAAGTTCGCTTCTCAGCGTGCTTAATTTAGTGAAACCTGTGTATTCACCAGGACCTGACGGTATACCTGGTTGCGTACTCAGGTTTTGTGCAAATGCTTTATGTAAGCCAATTTTGAAGTTATTTTTGTTGTCTGTTGAATCGTCCTCCTTCCCATCTATTTGGAAGGAATCATATATTATTCCTCTCCATAAAAATGGTAAAAAGTCCGAAGCTTCAAACTATAGGGGTATTTCCAAATTGTCTGCTATTCCTAAAGCTTTTGAAAAGATAATTACTTCTCAATTGCAACACTTCTGTAGGTCTATTATTTCGACATCCCAGCATGGGTTTGTGAAACGTAGATCCACTACCACTAACCTTTTAGAATTCACTTCTTTAACAATCGATGGATTCAGAAATGCAAAACAAACTGATGTCATATATACTGATTTCAGTAAGGCTTTTGATTCTGTTAATCATACGCTTTTGCTTATTAAGTTAAGTGACATTGGCTTTCCGCCAATTTTTCTTTGTTGGATTCGCGAGTATCTAACAAACAGAACGCAGAAGGTACTTTTCAAGTCTTCCTTTTCCAGTTCCATTCATGTGACGTCTGGGGTGCCTCAGGGTAGTCATCTGGGCCCTCTGCTTTTTACACTCTTTATTAATGATCTTCCCTCAGTTATGATACATTCGCGTGTGCTTATGTATGCTGATGACGTTAAACTTTGTTTTAGTTATAAAGATATGATTTCGCCTGCTTGCTTACAAGCCGATCTTAACAGTTTCGAGTCTTGGTGTCGGCTCAACTTGTTAAACCTCAATACTACTAAGTGTAAAGTAATGACTTTTCATAGAACTTCTCCTCAACTGGTAACCTATTTTCTTAATCATAGTCCATTGGAACGTCTAACTGAGATGAACGATTTAGGTGTGCTTATGGACAGCAAACTAACTTTTAATACCCACATTTCCAACATGGTCGGTATAGCAATGGGTGTTCTTGGTTTTATAAAGCGGTGGTCGAAGGAATTCACCGACCCATACATAACCAAGATTCTCTTCACATCACTTGTACGGCCTATTCTAGAGTACGGTTCTTGTGTATGGTCGCCTCAGTATGAGTCGCACCAAACTAGAATAGAATCTGTACAGAAACAATTTCTGCTTTTCGCTCTTCGTGGCTTAAACTGGAATCGCAATGCCAATTTGCCTTCGTACTCCAGTAGACTTCTTTTGATTAACCTTCCTTCTCTCATTAACCGTAGAATTATGCTTGGTGTAATCTTTATGCACAAGCTTTTGAATGGTGATATAGATTCGCCTGAGTTATTATCTCAGGTTAATCTATCTGTTCCATGTAGACCTACCAGAAACTTTATTCCTTTATCTTTGACTCGCTGTACTACTAACTATGCTTTGCATGAACCCTTTCGTGTCCTTTGTGCTGACTACAATCGGTTGTACCGAGCGATCAGCACAGAGTCCTCTCTTCCTCTACTAAAAACGTCTATTTTATGTTACTTAGCTCGTAATTAGCCCTAGTTATTCGATTTTATGTTTCTTGTCTTCGTCCACGCGATAACGTGTCGTACGTTATGCGACTGCGCCCCTCGGTCGGTTGGGCGGGAGGTGGGCGGAACGCCTGGGACTCGCGCGAAAAAAAAAAAAAAAAACAAAAACGCATACATATGCATGTATGTAGACATGCAGCATGCAATTTTTTCATATGTTTATATGACAGCTATATGATAAAGTCATCCGATTTTGATCAAATTTACCAGAATTATAACTTTCAATGTGGAAATGTTATTTACCAAGTTTGACGCAGATCGTTCATATGGGAGCTATATGATATAGTAATCCGATCTTGATCAAATTTGGCATGGATGTTTGGATGTATAATAAACTGTCAAATGTTAAGTTTTTTGATAATCGGGTGAAAAAGAAAGAAGTTATTGATCTAAAACTCATTTTTCGACCGATGGTTCCTATGGGAGTTATATGATATAGTCGTCCGATCGGGATGAATCCGAGATATACAATGCCTGCAGTATATACAAGACTTCGTGCAAAATTGCTCTGTAGCTTTAGCGGTTTAGGAGGAGAAGCTGTTGATCCAGACAGACAGACGGACAGACGGACGGACGGACAGACGGACAGAAAATATATCAAAGAAGCTAACTTCGGCTATACCGAAGTTTGTATATCCTTGCAGCCCTTGACCATTACATTTTATTTCCTAAAAAATATTTTGTTTTTTAATCCAATAAAGAAATATTTTAAATACACGCCAATCGCCAAATAGTAAGCGTGCCAAGACAATGTAGCGATTGATATTCATATTCACACACATATTCGGCTTAGCCGAAGTTAGCTTCTTTGATATTTATTTATGTAATCAGTTTGGATAAGATTGTTCAAAAAATAGAGAAGTTATTCGCATTTAACGTTTGTATTTGTATGGCAGCTATATGATATAGGTGTCCGATCTTATTCAAAATCGCAGATGTGTGAGCGGCTGTATGGAAAAGCTTATATTGCGCAGCACCAGACAGACAGACGGACAGACGAACAGACGGACATGGCTATATCAACTCGTCTTCTCTTGCTGATCAAGAATATATATACTTTATGGGGTCGGAAACGATCCCTTCTCTGCGTTACAAACATCTGACCAATTTTATAATACCCTCTGCAAGGGTATACAAAAACACATCGTCAACATGCTTGTATGCCAGTTTATTTAAATCGTCAGTTGCAGTCAATGACGAACGCTCAATCAGATGAAATCATTCATAGTAATGAGAAAACTTTTGGAAAGGTAAGTCCTTTTGCGATATTTATTATTTATGTTGACGATATAACGAAATCTCCTCCTTTGGTTCATTCCTTCCAGACAGAGCATATTTAAGCAGTGCTTCCTAGTGATGCCAACAATCAGTCAACTGAGGAACTCGAAGATATATCCGATGGTGAAGAGTAAGTATATAAATCTCAAAAGCTCATTATACTATGCATCCATATGATGAAATGGTATAATAAAGTCGCCAAAATGTATGTAACAGGCAGAAGAAAGCTTTTCCGACCCTATAAAGTATGTACATACATTCTTGAACTTGATATTTTCCGACGCTATAAAGTATATATATTCTTGATCAGCATAAAGCCACGCCCCCTTCCGCCTACTCTATTTGAGCAACAATATTTTGAACGAGCTATCGTATTTGGACAGTAGATGTGTGCAGTATGCACGCTGATCAAGATTATTTCAAATTTTGGCCACTCCCCCTTCCGCCTTCAAAATTCGATAAATTCGATTTTCACCCGAAATATTTATCGTATCGTAATTTAATTTGGCACACTAATACATGTTACGAATATCTATCATCCCACCAAATATCATAAGAATAAAAATGTCCGAGTTATACATAGAAAAGTTTTTCACTCAAAGCGGTGCGAGGCGGATGCATCACTGATCTGGTGGGGGCGCTAAAGTGCTCGTGTCCACATAAGAGTGAGCGAGATAGCATTCGAAAGAAATTTGATATATGAATTTTCACCTGGTGCATAATATATCCAAGTCGGCCCGGCGACTTACTTACAATCAGTGCTGCAAAATGAAATTTTTTTTTATACGTAGCTTGAACTAAAAATCTACGTATTTTTACGTAGCCAAAATTTGGTCAAATACGTAGATCTACGTATTTTTTTTTAAAGTCAAACAAAGCCAATTATAAAGGGTATTTTAATTATATATATGCCATATTTGTTTACATATAAGTTTTTATTAATAAAATTAACATTTTTTTTAATATTTAGGAGTGAATATTTTTATTGAAATAGCTTAGGTGCTCTTTCGATGGCTCAGATGATATTTGCTTTAAATGGTCTTTTGTGAATAATAATCCTTTTAGGGTTTCTGTGCCTAAACAATTCCTTTTATTCGTTTTAATTAAAGTTATCTCAGAAAAAATTCTTTCAACATTTGCGCTGCTATGCGGCAATGTTAAAATATTTTGAGCAAACTCTGACAAAAAGGAAAAGAAGGGAACCATCGCCTTTTTTAATATTTGCAATATACGCCCAAATCTCTACTTCCTTAGCATCTTCCCCAGTAAAGGGCAGATCTGTATTCCGTAAGATACGCCACTCCCTGTCGAGCTCATTGAAATTTCGCGTGCACAGTCCTGTCATAAAAATGCATGTTTATTAGAGGTTATATAAAACAATCAATTTTAAAGTAGTTACCTGGAAATGAAAGTGCAGCTTGTGTAATCGATGGTATGTTGCGTATTAATTTCTTGTTTAAGAATACCGCAGGATTTAAGAACTGCAATTGCTTCATTTTTTGCATGTGTTCGTTGTTAAATGGGAAGCGCTTTTTTATTTGACGAAGACTCTCAATAAAACACTTAAGACAATTTTGCCGAAATAATAATAAATTCGCACAATCAATGGTTCCGCTTTTTTTAAGAGTTAGGGCAGCCACATTGCCTCCCAAATAAATGTCATTAAAGTCCAAGTGTAGATCGGAATTTTCAAATGCGCAATTCAAAATTTTTGATTCCAAAGCCGCTTTTTCGTTGCTATTTTGTTAGGGTTTCCCTCAGACAATTCTATGTGCTCTGGCTTTATGAAACATTCCATTATTGTTTTATAGGCACGAAAAACGTTCTCGTAAAGCAAATACAGTTTGGGGCTTTCTGATTGCATCTCCAAATTCAGTTCGTTAAAAATTGGCAACACAAAATTCAGAAATTCTAAATAAAATTCAGTGGTTGGCTCGATGCACATTTTTAGAATAGGTTCGGCGGAACGTAATCGGTCGTTCAACACAGCTTCTTGAAAATATAACTTTAATGCCGGTAGTTGTTCCAACAGTCTTTTTACTACTTGCATCAAAGAAAGCCACCTTGTTTGACACGGTTTTAATAATTTGTGTGGCTTTACGTTCACAAAAGCTTGGAATTCTTGAAAGGCCGCAATACGTTTCGGACTGTTTTGTATAAATGTATACACTTCGCGAGCGAAGTCCTCAATATTGCGTGGAAGCTCCTTACAAGCATATGAGGCACAAAGATGAAAGGAGTGGCAAACTTCATAAGAAATAAATCAGGAATATCGTCTGATAGCAATTTTGACAGAGAATGGTGTTGACCAAACATTGAATTCGTCCCATCTGCTGCAAAGCCAATCATGTTTTCTTTAAATGGAATGTTTTTTTCTTCGAAAAATGATACTAAGTCATTGTGCAAATCAGAGGCAGTGCTGCTGGAGACTTTTAAGAGGCCTAAAAAATTATCTTTAACTTTAAAGTTGATTGCAGTTCTTGCAATAAGCGCCAAATGTTTTGTGGTAGACCTGTCGGTGCTCTCGTCAACGATTAACGAGAATTTGTTGTTTTTTAAACGGTTAATTATATGATCTTCTGCCACTTGTCCAGTAACATGTGTTATAATATCATGAGCTTTACCACGTCCGAATTGTAATTTTGCAGCTATTTTTGAGTCCTTGTCGATACTTTGAATTAGATCTTGGCCACCGATGCCAAGGAAAATGGCAAATTATGCTTTGCCAAAAATAAAGACATTTTTATTTCGGCGCTCTTTATGTTGTTTTTAAAAGTAGTTAAAGCTGTGTCAGGCAACATAGATAAAATTGTTGGTTGATGGACGCCTTGAAATTAATGTATTAAAAATATTTATATATATGCATTAAAAATATGTATAACGTTTGTTGAATAAACACTGGGTTTAGTTCCTCCTGCACAAGGACAAGTTGTTAAAAACACATAAAAACATAAATTAAGATACAGACATAACAAACTCGAAGACAACAGACACAAATGAATAAACAAAATACATACTTCTCTCGTGATTCTTCTTTACGTGATTATCTAGAACTCTTGTACCTGCACCACATTTTAAGTCTATTTTGCAAATTTTGCAAAAGAAAAAATTGCTACCTTTGACGCTTCTTTTCAGCCAGCCGCAATATTTTTATACCCTTGCAAAAAGGGTATATTAATTTTGGTCAGAAGTGTGCAACGCATAGAAGGAGCCATCTCCGACCATATAAAGTATATATATTCTTGATCAGCATGACAAGACGAGTTCAAATCCGCCTGTCCGTCTGTCTGTCTGTCTGTCTGTCTGTCTGTCTGTCTGTCCGTCTGTCTGGATCAACAGCTTCTCCTCCTAGACCGCTATAGCTACAGAGCCGCAATTTTGCACGAAGTCTTGTATATACTGCAGGCATTGTATATCTCGGATTCATCCGGATCGGACGACTATATCATATAGCTCCCATAGGAACCGTCAGTCGAAAATAGAGTTTTAGATTAATAAGTTCGCTGTTTTTCATCTGATTGTTATAAAACTTAACATTTGGCAGTTTACTATACATCTATACGTCAGTGCCAAATTTAATCGAGATCGGACTACTATATCATATAGCTCCCATAGGAACAATCGGATCAAATATAGTTTTGCTTCTTAAAACTTTTTTGTTTCTATTGCGATCATCACCAAACTTAGTAAATAACATTTGCGCATAATAAATTATAATCCTGCCAAATTTGATCAAAATCGGATGACTATATGATATAACTGTCATACAAACAGATGGAAAAATTGAATGCAGCATATCTACATACATGCATATGTACATATGCATGCCGTGCTATAGCGTGTAGATAAGGGTTTTTACATAAAAATCCTTTCCATTTTGCGATCTCCATTTAGGGATTGAGTAACGCAAGAACTTGCAAGGGTATAC
The DNA here is from genome assembly GCA_018150735.1 of Drosophila sp. 14030-0761.01. Classification (NCBI taxonomy): domain Eukaryota; kingdom Metazoa; phylum Arthropoda; class Insecta; order Diptera; family Drosophilidae; genus Drosophila; species Drosophila sp. 14030-0761.01. Next base: position 1,478,774 of record JAECWO010000003.1, read on the forward strand.
AAACTTCGGCATGGTCGAAGTTAGCCCGGCCTTCTGGTTTGTCGTGCTCCCAACTATCCGAATATTTCATGTCATAGTGGCGTTTCCGTTTCTTTGTGGGATTGGTGGATTGCTCCTTATCGCTTTCACTGCTTATAGAAGAGTAGTTTTCCATTTGAGATCAATATAAAAACAACCAAACCTTAGGAACTTTTTATCGCGACAAAAATTTACATGTGCTGCACAGCTGAGAATAATGAATATCGTTGCCAGCCTGTTCTTTCTGGCAACATTAGGCAACATCTTGACTAAAGCCTGCTGCTAGCACACTGTTAGTGTTGGTAAATTGCAAATTACTCGTTTACTTTTAAATTAAACATTTAAATTCTTGTTTATATCTAAAAAAAATTTGTTAAAATTTTTTTTTTGTACAATTTAAAAAAATACGTAGATTTGGGAGCTCTATACGTAGATACGTAGATCGGGGCTAAAAATACGTAGATCTACGTAAAAACAATATTTTGAGCCCCTGTATCTCGGGAACTATAAAAGCTAAAGCTGTCGTATTTGAACAGTAGATGTGTACAGTATGCACGCAGATCAAGTTTATTTCAAATTTTGGCCACGGCCCCTCCGGTCTCCGAAATTCGATAAATTCGATATGTACATGTATTAGTGTGCCAAATTAAATTACGATACGATAAATACATATTTCGGGTGAAAATTGAATTTATCGTATCGTAATTTAATTTGGCACACTAATACATGTACATACATACGAAGATCTATCATCCCACCAAATATCATAAGAATCGGAATAAAAATGGCCGAGTAATACATAGAAACGTTTTTCACTAATAGCGGTGCAAGGCAGATGCACGCGAAAAAGAGACTTACTTACTTCATTTCTTTTAAATTTGTGGACCTTGATGTCGCTTTACAATACTATTTTATATGGATGACCCAATTTATTTTTACAACATAACAAAGTATAAAGACGCTCACACACGATGCAAACAATTTGCAGCAAGTTGATTGCTGCAATCAAATTTGCAAGTTTGAACACGACTGCAAACATTTTGCCGCAAACAAAAAATTTGCAATAACTGTTTGCGGCAACTATTTTCTATATTTTCATGCAATATTTGCATTGGTGTGAACATTTGTGCAAAATTTTGCTGCAAATTATTTTCAACTTGCTGCAAATTGTTTGCATCGTGTGTACCTAGCTTAAGTAAGTCTTGAAAATGTTGGATACAAATTGGCTGAGCTATGTTTCATTCAATTTCAATTTTTCATTTTCGGATACATTAAAACCTGGGGCATATAATTAGGGTTTAAAAAATATCTACCGTGCTTGTAATAGTATGGTTTAATTTAAACTAAAATATATTGCGCTGTGCTATAATCAGCTGAATGCTGAGTGAACAGATTGTAAGTTACAATACTTCATTTGTATACCCTTGCAGACGGTATTATAAAATTGGTCAGATGTTTGTAACGCAGAGAAGGAATCGTTTCCGACCCCATAAAGTAAAAGTAAGAAGTAAAATTTGCCTATATATACACACACGTCTAAGCAGTAAAGCACATACACTGCCGCTCAACTGAATAGGTTTGACTTCTTTTTACACTGTAACGAACACGCGGGTGTCGGAGGTAGTGATGGCAAAATTAATCATATGATACACAATAATCGATTATTTTGTTTCAATTTGCGATTAAATATAATCGATTAATGACATTTGATTAATCTATTCAATAATCGCTTAGGTGAGTGAATTTCAGCGCGAATTTTACAAGCCAAGCTCATACAGCAAACTATTTCATTACGAATTAAAAGCGAAAGAAATGGCGCCGACGCAAAGTAAAGTGTGGAAGTACTACAACAAAGTCAATAACAAAGAAGTGAAATGCAATTTGTGTGGGAAGCAATTAAAATACTGCCAAAATACAACAAATATGTTGCAGCATTTAAAACTGAAACACGCCAAAGAGTTTGCGCACCTCAAGGTTAGTATTTCAGCTTTTATTTATAATAAACATAAATATTTTAATTTGATTATTTCTAGACACCGATCACACGTATTGAAGATACTGAAGATGAAGAGGAGGTGGTTGCGTCTACGTCAACAGCGCAAGATCCAAAGCCTGTGCAAACGCAACCAAAAATCCAAACAACATTTGCAAATGTAAATAGCTTTGCATTAGGGGGCTCTAAGCACGACGAAATAACTAAGATTATAATGGAATTTATTGTCACGGATAATTATCAATTTTCTATGGTTGAAGGTAATAATGAATTGAATATCATAACTAATATTGTAAATTCAGTAATACTAAATTTAATTTTAGGATCAGGATTTTTAAAAATGATGAATAAGATTTTTCCCCTCTATAAAGTTCCTGCACGCAACACCATGGTATGTTGCGTATTAATTTCTTGTTTAAGAATACCGCAGGATTTAAGAACTGCAATTGCTTCATTTTTTGCATGTGTTCGTTGTTAAATGGGAAGCGCTTTTTTATTTGACGAAGACTCTCAATAAAACACTTAAGACAATTTTGCCGAAATAATAATAAATTCGCACAATCAATGGTTCCGCTTTTTTTAAGAGTTAGGGCAGCCACATTGCCTCCCAAATAAATGTCATTAAAGTCCAAGTGTAGATCGGAATTTTCAAATGCGCAATTCAAAATTTTTGATTCCAAAGCCGCTTTTTCGTTGCTATTTTGTTAGGGTTTCCCTCAGACAATTCTATGTGCTCTGGCTTTATGAAACATTCCATTATTGTTTTATAGGCACGAAAAACGTTCTCGTAAAGCAAATACAGTTTGGGGCTTTCTGATTGCATCTCCAAATTCAGTTCGTTAAAAATTGGCAACACAAAATTCAGAAATTCTAAATAAAATTCAGTGGTTGGCTCGATGCACATTTTTAGAATAGGTTCGGCGGAACGTAATCGGTCGTTCAACACAGCTTCTTGAAAATATAACTTTAATGCCGGTAGTTGTTCCAACAGTCTTTTTACTACTTGCATCAAAGAAAGCCACCTTGTTTGACACGGTTTTAATAATTTGTGTGGCTTTACGTTCACAAAAGCTTGGAATTCTTGAAAGGCCGCAATACGTTTCGGACTGTTTTGTATAAATGTATACACTTCGCGAGCGAAGTCCTCAATATTGCGTGGAAGCTCCTTACAAGCATATGAGGCACAAAGATGAAAGGAGTGGCAAACTTCATAAGAAATAAATCAGGAATATCGTCTGATAGCAATTTTGACAGAGAATGGTGTTGACCAAACATTGAATTCGTCCCATCTGCTGCAAAGCCAATCATGTTTTCTTTAAATGGAATGTTTTTTTTCTTCGAAAAATGATACTAAGTCATTGTGCAAATCAGAGGCAGTGCTGCTGGAGACTTTTAAGAGGCCTAAAAAATTATCTTTAACTTTAAAGTTGATTGCAGTTCTTGCAATAAGCGCCAAATGTTTTGTGGTAGACCTGTCGGTGCTCTCGTCAACGATTAACGAGAATTTGTTGTTTTTTAAACGGTTAATTATATGATCTTCTGCCACTTGTCCAGTAACATGTGTTATAATATCATGAGCTTTACCACGTCCGAATTGTAATTTTGCAGCTATTTTTGAGTCCTTGTCGATACTTTGAATTAGATCTTGGCCACCGATGCCAAGGAAAATGGCAAATTATGCTTTGCCAAAAATAAAGACATTTTTATTTCGGCGCTCTTTATGTTGTTTTTAAAAGTAGTTAAAGCTGTGTCAGGCAACATAGATAAAATTGTTGGTTGATGGACGCCTTGAAATTAATGTATTAAAAATATTTATATATATGCATTAAAAATATGTATAACGTTTGTTGAATAAACACTGGGTTTAGTTCCTCCTGCACAAGGACAAGTTGTTAAAAACACATAAAAACATAAATTAAGATACAGACATAACAAACTCGAAGACAACAGACACAAATGAATAAACAAAATACATACTTCTCTCGTGATTCTTCTTTACGTGATTATCTAGAACTCTTGTACCTGCACCACATTTTAAGTCTATTTTGCAAATTTTGCAAAAGAAAAAATTGCTACCTTTGACGCTTCTTTTCAGCCAGCCGCAATATTTTTATACCCTTGCAAAAAGGGTATATTAATTTTGGTCAGAAGTGTGCAACGCATAGAAGGAGCCATCTCCGACCATATAAAGTATATATATTCTTGATCAGCATGACAAGACGAGTTCAAATCCGCCTGTCCGTCTGTCTGTCTGTCTGTCTGTCTGTCTGTCTGTCTGTCCGTCTGTCTGGATCAACAGCTTCTCCTCCTAGACCGCTATAGCTACAGAGCCGCAATTTTGCACGAAGTCTTGTATATACTGCAGGCATTGTATATCTCGGATTCATCCGGATCGGACGACTATATCATATAGCTCCCATAGGAACCGTCAGTCGAAAATAGAGTTTTAGATTAATAAGTTCGCTGTTTTTCATCTGATTGTTATAAAACTTAACATTTGGCAGTTTACTATACATCTATACGTCAGTGCCAAATTTAATCGAGATCGGACTACTATATCATATAGCTCCCATAGGAACAATCGGATCAAATATAGTTTTGCTTCTTAAAACTTTTTTGTTTCTATTGCGATCATCACCAAACTTAGTAAATAACATTTGCGCATAATAAATTATAATCCTGCCAAATTTGATCAAAATCGGATGACTATATGATATAACTGTCATACAAACAGATGGAAAAATTGAATGCAGCATATCTACATACATGCATATGTACATATGCATGCCGTGCTATAGCGTGTAGATAAGGGTTTTTACATAAAAATCCTTTCCATTTTGCGATCTCCATTTAGGGATTGAGTAACGCAAGAACTTGCAAGGGTATACAAACTTCGGCATGGTCGAAGTTAGCCCGGCCTTCTGGTTTGTCGTGCTCCCAACTATCCGAATATTTCATGTCATAGTGGCGTTTCCGTTTCTTTGTGGGAGTGGTGGATTGCTCCTTATCGCTTTCACTGCTTATAGAAGAGTAGTTTTCCATTTGAGATCAATATAAAAACAACCAAACCTTAGGAACTTTTTATCGCGACAAAAATTTACATGTGCTGCACAGCTGAGAATAATGAATATCGTTGCCAGCCTGTTCTTTCTGGCAACATTAGGCAACATCTTGACTAAAGCCTGCTGCTAGCACACTGTTAGTGTTGGTAAATTGCAAATTACTCGTTTACTTTTAAATTAAACATTTAAATTCTTGTTTATATCTAAAAAAAATTTGTTAAAATTTTTTTTTTGTACAATTTAAAAAAAATACGTAGATTTGGGAGCTCTATACGTAGATACGTAGATCGGGGCTAAAAATACGTAGATCTACGTAAAAACAATATTTTGAGCCCCTGTATCTCGGGAACTATAAAAGCTAAAGCTGTCGTATTTGAACAGTAGATGTGTACAGTATGCACGCAGATCAAGTTTATTTCAAATTTTGGCCACGGCCCCTCCGGTCTCCGAAATTCGATAAATTCGATATGTACATGTATTAGTGTGCCAAATTAAATTACGATACGATAAATACATATTTCGGGTGAAAATTGAATTTATCGTATCGTAATTTAATTTGGCACACTAATACATGTACATACATACGAAGATCTATCATCCCACCAAATATCATAAGAATCGGAATAAAAAATGGCCGAGTAATACATAGAAACGTTTTTCACTAATAGCGGTGCAAGGCAGATGCACGCGAAAAAGAGACTTACTTACTTCATTTCTTTTAAATTTGTGGACCTTGATGTCGCTTTACAATACTATTTTATATGGATGACCCAATTTATTTTTACAACATAACAAAGTATAAAGACGCTCACACACGATGCAAACAATTTGCAGCAAGTTGATTGCTGCAATCAAATTTGCAAGTTTGAACACGACTGCAAACATTTTGCCGCAAACAAAAAATTTGCAATAACTGTTTGCGGCAACTATTTTCTATATTTTCATGCAATATTTGCATTGGTGTGAACATTTGTGCAAAATTTTGCTGCAAATTATTTTCAACTTGCTGCAAATTGTTTGCATCGTGTGTACCTAGCTTAAGTAAGTCTTGAAAATGTTGGATACAAATTGGCTGAGCTATGTTTCATTCAATTTCAATTTTTCATTTTCGGATACATTAAAACCTGGGGCATATAATTAGGGTTTAAAAAAATATCTACCGTGCTTGTAATAGTATGGTTTAATTTAAACTAAAATATATTGCGCTGTGCTATAATCAGCTGAATGCTGAGTGAACAGATTGTAAGTTACAATACTTCATTTGTATACCCTTGCAGACGGTATTATAAAATTGGTCAGATGTTTGTAACGCAGAGAAGGAATCGTTTCCGACCCCATAAAGTAAAAGTAAGAAGTAAAATTTGCCTATATATACACACACGTCTAAGCAGTAAAGCACATACACTGCCGCTCAACTGAATAGGTTTGACTTCTTTTTACACTGTAACGAACACGCGGGTGTCGGAGGTAGTGATGGCAAAATTAATCATATGATACACAATAATCGATTATTTTGTTTCAATTTGCGATTAAATATAATCGATTAATGACATTTGATTAATCTATTCAATAATCGCTTAGGTGAGTGAATTTCAGCGCGAATTTTACAAGCCAAGCTCATACAGCAAACTATTTCATTACGAATTAAAAGCGAAAGAAATGGCGCCGACGCAAAGTAAAGTGTGGAAGTACTACAACAAAGTCAATAACAAAGAAGTGAAATGCAATTTGTGTGGGAAGCAATTAAAATACTGCCAAAATACAACAAATATGTTGCAGCATTTAAAACTGAAACACGCCAAAGAGTTTGCGCACCTCAAGGTTAGTATTTCAGCTTTTATTTATAATAAACATAAATATTTTAATTTGATTATTTCTAGACACCGATCACACGTATTGAAGATACTGAAGATGAAGAGGAGGTGGTTGCGTCTACGTCAACAGCGCAAGATCCAAAGCCTGTGCAAACGCAACCAAAAATCCAAACAACATTTGCAAATGTAAATAGCTTTGCATTAGGGGGCTCTAAGCACGACGAAATAACTAAGATTATAATGGAATTTATTGTCACGGATAATTATCAATTTTCTATGGTTGAAGGTAATAATGAATTGAATATCATAACTAATATTGTAAATTCAGTAATACTAAATTTAATTTTAGGATCAGGATTTTTAAAAATGATGAATAAGATTTTTCCCCTCTATAAAGTTCCTGCACGCAACACCATTAAATCGGAAATAATTAAAATGTATGACGTAGAGGTTGCCAAGTTTAAAAAAATGGTGGGTCAAATGTCAGGATTGTCATTAACCACAGACATATGGACTGATAAAAATTTGACCAGCGTAATTGGAATTACTCTACATGGCTTATTTGAAAATAAGCAAATCAGTGCCACAGTTGGAGTTTTTAAATTACCAGAAGCCCACACCGCAGATCACATCTCTAACGTGTTCATGGCTTCGTTGGAGAGCTTTTCCATTGGAAAAGACCAAATTGCGGCAGTGGTAACAGATAATGGTGCAAATGTTGTTAAAACAATGCATGACAGCTTTGGAAGATCGCGCCACATCCCTTGCTTCGCGCACACTTTAAACTTAGTGTGTGTGAACGCACTGGAGTTTCCACAAGCAGCGGAGGTGATTGCCAAGTGCCGGAGTATTGTAGTTTGGTTCAAACGCAGTACAAAATCGAAGGAGAATTTGCTAAAGCTACAACAATCTGCTGGCGTCCCAGAAGGAAAAGCATTAAAAGTAATTTTAGATGTCAAAACTAAATGGAACTCAACATTTTATATGCTGGAGCGTTTTTTAAAATTAATACACTACATTGGCCAAGTAGTATTAAACTTTGCGGAATCTCCAGAAATGATTTCAACCAAGGAAAAAAACGAAATAGTTGAAATGATTTCATTGCTTAAGCCAGTAGAGGCTATGACCACTCAAATAAGTAGTGAAAAATATGCTACATTGAGCCTGGTCATACCGATTGCTCATTGTGGACGCCAACAAATAATGAAGGTGATCTGCAATACAACCACTGGCAATAAACTGAAAACAAATTTACTGGCTCAATTTGATCGTCGTTTTGGAGCAATGGAACAGTCGTTTTTGTTGGCTGCATCAACTTTGCTGGACCCCCGGTTCAAGAAAATCCATTTTCAAGATGCTCTTGCCTTGGCTTCAGTAATGAAAAATATACGGAGAGAAATGGCGACTATAGCCCATGCAAATGAAAGCCAAGACAGTGTTAGTGATGGCTCAGTTAGTAGTGAAGTGGAGTTCGACTTATGGGCCCACCATAAATCGTTGGCACATAAACGCCGCAAAAAAGAAGCGGAGTATTCCGATGTCCAAGACGAGCTGAGCTTTTTCCTCAACTCTCCTGTTTTGGAGCTGAAGCGCAACGTCATTGACGCCTGGGAGGAAATGAGATCGGTATACCCAAAATTGCATACAGTTGCACAGCGCTACTGTTTTCTGCTTGGCACATCTGTACCAGCTGAACGCCTGTTTTCAAAAGCGGGAAATACGGCAAAAGAAAAACGGAACAGATTAACTACGGAACATCTAAATAAACTTCTGTTCTTAAATTCTGTTTTAAATAAATAAAAATTATAATGTTTTACTACTTACAAAACAGTTTTGAGTATATATGAATAACATTTTCTGTTTTCTTTACTATTTTAGCCATAAAATATATAAGAAAATGTAAAAATCATAAAAAAGTAAAACTATGAAAATAATCTTTAAAATAATCGATTATTTTCATTTTTTGCGATTAATCGCGATTAATAATCGCAAGGAAAAAAATAATCATATGATACAATAATCAATTAATTTATTTTTTTTGCCATCCCTAGTCGGAGGGCACTCTCTGTCTTGCTAACATTTGGCTCGGCTGAGCTCATGGAAAATGGGGTGGTTCTTGTGCTCTCCCATACATGCGCTACATAAGTAAAATGAAGACAGAATTCGGGAATACTAGACTACACCTAACGATTGGGGGAGTTGCAGAGAGAATGTGTGTAATCTGAAGGTCCTAGATCTTATGGCCTTCTCTTTACCCGCCCTACCATGTAAAACCGTTGAATCTTGGCTTTACCCTTGTATTACTGGTAAAACTAATGCATCACCAAATAAATTATCCAATTACTTCATGATTCATTCCATCTTATATTAATTGGCGAATGCCCATAAAGAAATTACTATCTTCGGATTTCATATCCATACTCATTACAAAAGAAAACTTACTGAAAATATTTAACTGACTTAATACTAAATGATGTCTTAGAGGGTGTACAAATAATGTAATATATTTACTGGAGATTTATGTCAATAATTATTACTATTACGTTAATCGAAGGATGCTGCTGGTCATGGGAAGGGGTTATGTTCTATTCATATTTTACGTTCACGGCTATGCAGTACTTACAATTTGGTTTCCAATCCGGTCAGCAGGCCTGATGATGGGATGAGCGACCTATGCTGGTATTGATATGAAGAAATGCAATATAGAAATATAACGTGCTTCTCATAACCAACAGGTATTACCCTTGAAATCCTATGATGTAAAAATATGATTACTTAGCAACTACATATATTAACATAAGTTTGTACGATACTTAAGACGATGGTTAGTCGAAGGTCCACCACGTGCTATTGGGGTTAGGGACGATCGACACCAGGGGTTGAGTCTGACGGCTTGAACAATCTCCAATCTTATTCTCCAAGGTGTTACAAGTCGACCTATTACGGGTGCCTTTAGGTCGCTTTAGGGGAATTGGGTGGGGCGTTCGGCACTTGTCATCTATGGGTAACCCTCCAATCTTCACAGGCTAGGCTTGGACTAGGTCGACATAAAGCTTGTCGCAATTCCATTTGTCCATCCAAAAACAGTGGGGTAGGTAATTACTTGGTGATGACTGTGCTGGCCAACTGGTAGCTCTCAAAAAATGCGGTATCTTGCACGAAAAGGCAAGTAATATCCGGCAGTTGCAGTTGGTGTTATTCCACGTGTCGCACTTGCATAAGCGCTTATTAGAGTTTTTCTCCCATTTATTCGCACAACTGCATTTGAGCTCAGACCAGATAAGACTGACTTTTTCTTTTCTCAAGATGGTTTCTTGAGCTGCTCACGCGTTTTAAGCTTTCTTCGGAAAAGAACCGTATAAGCTCTGATTCCAATAAAGCTCAATATTAAATTCGCTGTACAAACGGTGGCGGCCTAACAAATTAGTCTATCCCACTATTTTAAATTTGGAATCATATAGAAAAAACATCCTCTCAATGATGCACGGAAGCAAGCTCGACTCCGATTTGCGCGGGATCACATGACTTGGAACAAGCAGTGGAAGGTTGCGGTCTTCTCCGACGAAAAAAAGGGTAGAAAAGCTTCCTTCTCCCTGTTACATACATTTTGGCGACTTTAATATACCATTTCATCCTATGGATGCATGGTATAAAAATGTCGGACGCAAATAATTATGAAATTGACGAATGTGTATCAAAAATTGCAAAAACGAAAGCTGAAGTTCAGAGAGCTATTGGTGCCGTTGACGCTCGATATAAACTAATTGGTAATACGGTAGGAAAAATTGATGTGTGGAAAAATTTTAAGCACGTGGAGTGCAACGGCAAGCGTCTAGATTTTGAGTGCTGTTGCAAATGCAAAACTGTGTTTGCTTTCAGTGCAAAGCACGGCACCACAACACTTGCTCGTCACAAATGCACTTTTGTTGCACCGCCCAATCAACCAAAGGTGATTTTTTCATCAAAGACTGTCCCGAAAAAAGTTCTCGACGAGCTAGCTAGAAAGCAGCTAACATTTGTGGCAAAAGAGTCTTAGTTAAATTTCATATATTCATCAAAGTTATATCAATGTTATATTTGCAAAATTTATAGGAAATGGTTTTCGTGAATATGTTTAAGCTGTTTTGAATATAGGCGCAATACGGAACGCAAAACTGCAAAGACATCATTGTGTCCAGGAAAAAACTTACAGGCAGTGTGATGGTTGCCGAATACAATCGAATTAAGGATGAGCTTATCAAAAGTTTACTTTTATCAAAAAATGAGTCAAAACGTATAGCTAATATTGATTTCACTTTAATAGAAAATCTAATTACATTTTTAAAACCGTTTAAAGATTGTTCCGACAAATTATCGTCTGAAAAAGAACCAACTATTCATATAAATGCATTATGGTATAAAAAGCTTAAGAAACAATGTAAATTAGAAATGCGTTTTCAACCAACTTTGGTTGGGTTATTTTTAAACCCATTCCATTCAAAGAACTAAGTTTTTTGCCAGATGAAAAAAAAAACAGAAGGCCGGGTTAACTTCGTCCATGCCGAAGTTTGTATACCCTTGCAAGTTCTTGCGTTACTCAATCCCTAAATGGAGATCGCAAAATGGAAAGGGTTTTTATGTAAAAACCCTTATCTATACGCTATAGCAAGGCACGCATACATTTGCATGTATGTAGCGATGCAGCATGCAATTTTTCCATCTGTTTGTATGACAGCTATATCATATAGTAATCCGATTTTGATCAAATTTGGCAGAATTATAATTTATTATGTGCAAATGTTATTTACTAAGTTTGGCGATCGCAATAGAAAAAAAAATCAATCAGATCAAATTTGGCAAGGACGTATAGATGTATAGTAAACTGCCAAATGTTAAGTTTTATAACAATCAGATGAAAAACAACGAAGTTATTGATCTCTAAAACAATCAGATGAAAAACAACGAAGTTATTGATCTAAAACTCTATTTTCGACCGACGGTTCCTATGGGAGCTATATGATATAGTCGTCCGACCCAGATGAATCCGAGATATACAAGGCCTGCAGTTTATACAGGACTTCTTGCAAAATTGCAGCTCTGTAGCTATAGCGGTCTAGGAGGAGAAGCTCTTGATCCAGACAGACGGACAGACAGACGGACAAACGGATTTGAACTCGTCTTGTCATGCTGATCAAGAATATATATATGGTCGGAGATGCCTCCTTCTATGCGTTGATTATTTCGATACAAAACAACTGAATCTCGCAAATTGAAAACTCTTCGCCCAATAAAAACTATGAATTCCAAGAGTATTTCGATACAAATCAACCAAAAAAACTGAATCTTGAAAAAAATGCGATCGATTTAGAGATAAAAATATATTATGCCACAACTACTTGTTCAAATATGGGAATTTTAGACTTTTGGAAGCAGGCAACTAACTTGGAAATTGTTACAAGTGGTGGCGTAACATATTTTATGTATCCCAGTAAGCTCTGCTACAAACGAAAGAGTTTTTTCGTCATCGGGTAAAATATTAAACGAAAGGCGCACAAGATTGTCAAGCACGAAACTCTAAAAGTTGCTTTTTTTGTATAAAAATATGTAATTTTAGTTCTGCTTTGAAGAAATCCTAATTTTTTTTTCATTCATCCTATGTATTTAATGTATGTAAGTGCTGATTTGGATAAAGCATAAAAAAATTTATTTTTCATTTCCACTATTACTTAATAAATATATGTAAGCATTGTTTCGCAGAATAAAAAAATTTTTAATTTTCATTCAAATTTTTTCGGCCGGGCGGCTTGAGTTTTGCTTGCAAAATTTTTTTAGCTTTCGGGTGCGGGTAAAATTTTGTGCTTCGGCCCATGGGCTGGGTCGGGTTGGGTGCAAAATTTCGGCCCATGCCCACCTCTACTTGATGGTATAGAAGTAGGATCATTGGGGTAGAGTATAGTAAATTTCCCTAATGTTGAGAGGTCATAAGGGGGTATTTCCGATTGAGTTTGCTCTAGAGCAATTCCAAATATTATTTCTGCAATTAAGGTCTCCTCCTACAATATAGTGGCCAACTATATAAGAAATTTTAAGCAGATCAGCTTTAAACATATCTTTTGTGTGTTAAGGCACATTCTCAGGGGTGTCACAGAAATCGCTAACCCCCAAAATCGCCCCAAACGCAAATGTAGGGTGTCACAGAAACCTCTTTTGACAGTTTTGAAAAGTTACAAGTTTTTCTCCAACGTTTGGTTAATCTGCGCTTGCAGCAAATTATGTTGAAAAAAAAAAATGGGGTTGAAATAAACATTGATTATTTTTGGATGGAACTGCATTCAAATAATTGCTGAAAATATGCGTTTCCATATTAAATTTATTCTTTTACGAAAACGCCTGTGAAAAAATCAAGCAAGAGTCGGTTTTGCCCAAAACACCCAAAAGCACTCCTGCCAACCTGCTGAAAATGGGAAAACCTTGTTTTCGGACGAAAATTTTAATAAATTATGGCGAAATTTAAGAAAGTTTTTTAAATTGTGTGTACATAGGTAAATTTAATGTAAACGTCGAAATAACGCACCACTTTGGCATCTCTGTTTTTATTTTGTTCATTCAAGAAAGAAGAAGAAATGTAAACAGCTGTAAAAAATGCAATTGAAGTTGCCGCTTTTTTTAAAATGAATTGAAATTGATTCGATTTCTGATAGAAGTGGCTTCTAATATAATCGAATCAAAATATTTTAATTTGCATTTGAATATGTGCATGGGATTTTATTTAATTGAAAATGTGTAAAGAAAGGAAAATGCCTGCCAAAAAGAAGCAAGAGTGTATATTAAATAATATTTCAAAAGATTTCACTCACAGTTGTTTTAAACACCGCCAGGACGCAAGGACGAAATTTTATTCTGGGGTACAACAGTTGCCATTGTTTCGAAAAACAAATTGTGTAGAAAAGAGAGTGTAGGTTTACAAAAGCAATAGTTAGCCGTAAGTCCCCTTTATCGATGCATTGTATTCTTCTTGTTGTATTTAATTCATTGTTCTTAAATTTTTGGTTAATTTGGACAAATTTGTTTACAGTTGTAATAGGGTTGTCAATACATAGCTCTATCACTTATAGTTGCTGAGATCTCTGCACTCTTACGGACGGACAGACGGACGGACGGACAGACGGACGGACGGACAGACGGACATGGCTATATCAATTGCTCTTCTCATACTGATCGAGAATATATATACTTTATAGGGTCGGAAAAGCTTCCTTCTCCCTGTTACATACATTTTGGCGACTTTAATATACCATTTCATCCTATGGATGCATGGTATAAAAAACAATATTTTAAGCCTCCATATCTCGGGAACTATAAAAGATAGAGCTATTGTATTTGGACAGTAGATGCGTGCAGTATTGTTTAAAATTTTTTTCCACGCCCCTTCCGCCCCTCGAATATTTATCGTATCGTAATTTAATTTGGCACACCAATACAAGTTACAAATATCTATCATCCCACCAATGATCATAAGAATAGGAATAAAAATGCCGAGTTATACATAGAAACGGTTTTCACTCATAGCGGTGCAAGGACAGATGCACACAAAAAAGAGCGAGATAGCATATGTTGGAAATCACCGATTTGGTCGGGGGGCGCTAAAGTGCTCATTATACCATGCATCCATAGGATGAAATGGTATATTAAAGTCGCCAAAATGTATGTAACAGGGAGAAGGAAGCTTTTCCGACCCTATAAAGTATATATATTCTTGATCAGCATGAGAAGAGAAATTGATAGAGCCATGTCCGTCTGTCCGTCTGTCCGTCCGTCCGTCTGTCCGTCCGTCCGTAAGAGTGCAGAGATCTCAGCAACTACAAATGTTAGAGTTACCAAATTTAGAATGTAGACTCGTGTAGTCTTGGCGCAGATCAAGTTTATGTTTTTTTTTGCCACGCCCCCTTCCGCCTCCGGAATTTAATAAAAAGTGATTTTCTCCCGCAATATTGATCGTATCGTAATTTAATTTGGCGCACTCATAGATCTTATGAACATCTATCATTCCACCAAATTTTTTTTGCCACGCCCCCTTTCGCCTCCGGAATTTAATAAAAAGTGATTTTCTCCCGCAATATTTATCGTATCGGAATTTAATTCGGCACACTTATATATGTTATGGACATCTATCATTCCACCAAGTTTCATAAAAATCGGAATAAAAATGGCCGAGTTATGCATTGAAACGTTTTGCACTCAAAGCGGTGCAAGGGCGAATTTGGCCGGTGGGGCGCTAAAGTGCACACACATAAGAGTGAGCGAGATAGCATATGTTAGAAATCGCGCATACGCGCATGATAGAAATTTAATATATGAAATAAGTTCTATAAACTCAAGGTAATTTGTTTTCCCCTGATGCATGGTATATCCAAGTCGGCCCGGCGACTTACTTACTTTATTTTCATATAAGAGTTAGCGAGATAGCATTTAACCCTCTAACGCTCAAAAGTGTCTTCAGACACTTATTTTATTATTTAATTTAGAAAAAAACTTTGAGCTTTTTGGCCATTAAAATACTTTTTGATCGTTAATAAATCACACCACAATATTAAGAAAAAATCTTTAAAAACTCTCCATAGCTTTTAACGATACTTTTTTCTTAATAAACACAAAACATGTGTTTTTTCGCGTGTGTAATTTTATCTGCTGCATGTAGTGTTTTGCAGAAAATTAAATAAAAAATCTATAAAAAGCAATCCAGCTCAATATATTTGGTTGAAAGGTATACCATACGAATAAATAAATTTAACATTTCTATTCAATACTTTTTTTTACGCTCAGATGCCCAAGAGTGCCTTGAGACACTTATTACCTTTTTGCACCTGGCAGCTAAACGAAAACTTCTAGATTTTTTCTGATTTCATTTTTGAGTTTAGAAGCCTTTATTTACTTAAAAAAAAATTGTTCTTCTTATTTTCCTCCAATAGTTTAGAAAACAGCATTAGAGGGTTAAAAGAAATTTAAAATGTATCTTTTCACCTGATGCATGGTATATCCAAGTCGGCCCGGCGACTCACTTACTTTTTTTATACCATGCATTCATAGAATGAAATGGTATTTTAAAGTCGCCAAAATGTATGTAACAGGGAGAAGGAAGCTTTTCCGACCCTATAAAGTATATATATTCTTGATCAGTATCAATAGCCGAGTCGATTGAGACATGTCCGTCTGTCTGTCCGTCTGTAGGATCATCGAGATCTCGGAGACTATAAGAGCTAGAGCTACCAAACTTGGCATGTAGACCCGTTTGCTCTGCAGGCAGATCGAGTTTATTTTTTTTTTCGCCCCGCCCCCTTCCGCCTTCGTTATTTGAAAAACAATATTTTGAGCCTCCATATCTCGGGAACTATAAAAGATAGAGCTATCGGATTTGGACATTAGATGCGTGCTGTAGACACGCAGACCAAGTTTGTTTCAAAATTTTGCCACGCCCCCTTCCGCCCCCGAAATTCAAAAAATTCGATTTTCACCCGAAATATTTATCGTATCAAAATTAAATTTGGCACACTAATACATCTCACGTATATCTATCATCCTATTAAATATCACAAGAATCGGAATAAAAATGGCCGAGTTTTACATAGAAACGTTTTTCACTCATAGCGGTGCAAGGCAGATACACGCAAAAAAGAGCGAGATAGCATATGCTGCAAATCACCGATTTGGTCGGGGGGCGCTAAAGTGCTCGTTTCCACATAAGAGTGAGCGAGATAGCATTTAAAAGAAATTTAATATATATCTCTTCACCTAATGCATGGTATATCCAAGTCGGCCCGGCGACTTACTTACTTTATTTTTTTTTTGTATTGCACAACCCTATTGCACTTAGCGACAATTGAAATACCGAAATAGGGGCGATAGAGTCAGCTGATGTGCCAACCGGTGGCTGTGGCTCCGAATATGAAACGTCGGAGATTTCCATGACACTAACGTTTCGTTTCGGCGTTTTACATTTTAAACGTCGCCAAAATCTCTAGAATTTTCTGTGACACCCCTGATAATTTGTGCCCACACCAAGCGTCTCGAATTGTTGTTCAAGTACTTCCTAAAAGCAAGTCAACAATTCTATGTCACAGCTTATTCTACCTAGCGAATTCATAACGCTATTATAGTCGATACAAAGATATTTTGATATAACTTAATATTTGGTGTGTCCCCCCTTTTGCTCCAAGACTGCTTTTAGTCGGTTTGGGACCGATGCTACCAATTTTTTTGTTGTCTCCGGACTGATCTTCTGCCATTCCTCAATAAGGGCAGTCTTCAGGTCATTTTTATTTTTTATTTGGCGTTTTCGAATGTTGTTGTCCAATATCGCCCACAGATTT
Organism: Drosophila sp. 14030-0761.01; assembly: GCA_018150735.1. Lineage (NCBI taxonomy): Eukaryota > Metazoa > Arthropoda > Insecta > Diptera > Drosophilidae > Drosophila > Drosophila sp. 14030-0761.01. The sequence goes on from JAECWO010000003.1 coordinate 1,496,007, forward strand.
TCGATAACGTTCAAATCAGGTGACTGTGCCGGCGGTTTGATGATGTGGGGACAATTCCAAATTAGCCAAGTTTGCACTATACCAGATGTGTGCTTTGGATCATTGTCTTGGTAGTATCGGAAGTTCTCCTTTACACCAAGATCCTCTGCACTTTGAACAAAATTTCTTTAGAGTAAGTCCAAATAAATATCCTTAATCATTGGATTTTCTTTGATTTTGCGAACAATGATCCGTTCGTCTGTGGCATTTAAAATTTTATTTCTTCCTTTATTTTCCACTCTATTTTCGAGAACGAAACTATTTATAATTCCCTTGACTGTGGACTCAGGAATTTTTACAAATTCGGCAATTTTTCGACGAGAATGTCCTTCCTTAAAGTGTTTAAGGACCAATTCCCGTTTGTCAATCGATGTCCGCTTTCCCATTGCTAGAAGACTTGCTTCTCTGACGAAATCGTATCAAAAGTGCAAAATCTAGTTGCGTACATAATAACAAAAATACTCGCGAAAAAAATTAACGTTATTCTAGGAACTGGATAACCGCAGCTGTTCAAAAAAGTTATTGGGTCGAATAAGCTGTGACATAAAATTATTGACTTTTTTAGTTTTTGTTACATTAATCTTACAATTTGAAAAAATGAAAATAAATAAATATTGAATCTTCCAGTTTAAACATAAACAAATAATTCTGCATTTGATTTTTGAGAATATTTCTATTGGAAAAAAAGTTATTCTGATTTTAAACTTAAAATTTGAGTTGGGTCGAATAAGCTGTGAGCCACGTACATACATATACTAACACCCTTATATACTTTAATATTTCGAGGTCTCAAGGTGCGAGACCAAACTCTGTACTTTTAGTTCCTAAGTAACCAAACGACTTTACAGTCGAAAATAAAATACACTTTTACTTTTTTACTTAAACTCGGTTTACATCACTTTGATGAATTTACATCAACAAGTAATACGACTGCTCCAGTGCGCACGATTGCCATATCAAGGAGTGCAAGGAGCGTCATCACACCTGGTTGCACCGCGGCAAATCTTCCAGTACGCTTCGCATTTCCAGCGACCAATACCGTTGAAGGTCCGTCGACCAGCTAGCAGCCGGTAAAAGTGTTAGGTTAGATCACGTCCACCCCAGGCAGGGGTCAGCTGGGCACTGCAATCTTGACCCTCAACCATTTAGATGAGGAATTCTATGTCCGTGCGATTGTCGACTCAGGCGTGTTACGTGGTCTCCCTACCGTACAAGATTCCGAGCAATATACAATTGGGTCCTTCTAAATCCATCGCTTTGGCTCCTGTGACAATTTCCATCTTCCCCATCATGCTGTGTTTAAACCTGACAGCACCACCACTAATGTCCGAGTCATCTTAAACGCCTCAAGTCCAAGACCTGTGTATCCAAAGGCAAGTGTATGTGCAACATGTATGTAGATGACGTCCTCGCTGGAGCTCACACGAAGTCGGAAGCACGCGCAATCATCCTAGAACTCCAAGCCGTCCCCAGCTCAGCTGTGTTCCCGCTGCGGAAGTGGACATCCAACAAGAAGGAAGTTCTCCACGCCATTCCGATAGATCATCTGCTGAATTCCGATTTTCTCAAGCTGGAACACGCAAGAACTGCCAGGACAAGCCACCAGCGACAACTTCTTCTTCACCGTAACGGATCCACAATTTCAGGACATAGTCTCCAAACATGAAGTCCTGTCCCACATCGCAAAGCTGTTCGACCCGGCCGGTTGGCTGGCACCGTTCGTGGTCCGAGAAAAAATGTTTGTGCAGCAGATTTGATTGACCGAACTCGGATGGGATTACCCGCTTACTCCGCCCCTTTTAATGCAGTTTAATACATCCAGGTCTTAGCCGAATAAGCATCCCTCCGTGGCACAGTGGGCCAGGCTGCCTTTCTAGCGGAACTGTTGCGGAGGATCGCTGAGCCGTTAACTTTAATTTGAATTTGAATTAAGTAACGAATTTTTGTAGTGTTAGATGACGCATGTTATGTCATAGTGTTAAGCATGATATATCGATAGTATTGGAATACGTATGCAGTGGTAGTGTTAGAAATCGAATCGATAACACGCCACTTGAAAAAAGCGACGACTTGAAAAAGCGACGCCGTGGGAGAAAAGCGAAATAAAACCCCACACCATATCTTCCTTGACTCAGTCGATATTATCCACAAGGGGATTTATTGGTCGCAAAGGGCGCCAGGGGAACAGTAAGGCGGTTCTTATAAGCTGAGGAAGTCCACGGCCGAGCCTCTCGTCAACAGTTTTTATTTCGCTTGTGGTGAAATTCAATGACGCTTCTGGAGAAGCTTGGGCTAATTCTGATGAAATAGAGGGTTCGTAAAGAGAGTGTGAGGTAAGTGCCTATTGGATTGTTGATTTGGTAGGGTTTTCTGTCGGATGGTACGCACAAGAAATATGGCGGCAAATTCAGCGTCAGGTTCACAGGGAACAGGAGCTGCTGATGACCATGAGGGTGCGGACATAATAGAAAGCGTTGCTGGGTGTAGTAATACGATGAAGGATGCTCCACAGGGAGGCCCGTCTGAGACTACTGTAATGATGAACGCTATGGCCGATATGATAAAGCAAATGCAGCAACTCCAATTAGAGACCACACGGGCACATGCGACCCAAATGCAGACACTTCAAATGGAAGTGGTCAGAATGAACGAATTACAAATGTAGACAATTCAGGCTGGAATTGAAAGAACGAGCTTGCTTGTTGGGGCAGCAGTGGGAAACCACTTATCAGGACAGGTCCCCCAACAGGCGGCAGAGCCATTTGCAGGGCAAATGACGGACTCATACACACCGGTCGAACCCACGGCGGCCAGTAACGGCTGCGAAATGGTGCTTCGAGCGGAACCAACCAGGAAACTGTACGATCTTCCAACTTTTGACGGTACGCCCGAATCATGGCCAATGTTTAGGGAAGCCTTTGTTATGACAACAGAGGAGTATGGCTATAATGATCGACAAAATCTATTGCGCCTGCAGAAAGCAATTGTAGGCAAGGCTAGAGAAGTTGTCGATCGTCTTCTTATTCACAGCGAAAACGTACGTGACGTGATGGAAACTTTAAAGGAAAGATTCGGAAGACCTGAGCAGCTGGTAAAGAGTCAAGTTAACCGTGTCAAATTATTTCTAAATATTCCAGAAGATAGGCTGGAAAACCTAGTGGAGTTTGCTACAAGGGTAAATAATTTGTCAGCATTCTTGAGCGCGGCGAATGCACGTCAACACATGTCAAATCCGACGCTAATGGATACGCTTATTGGAAAGCTTCCAGTGCAGCAGTGTCTCAGCTGGTCAAGCCATGCTATGTCGCTAGAAGGTGAGGCGACTATCAAGGACTTGAGCGAGTGGTTGCAGACGTTGGCGAAGGTTGTGCATGGAGCATGTCTGAATACTCTGGAAATATTTTCCAAGACAAAGAGGGAGAAACCAAGGCTGTTCCATGCGGATCAGATGCCACAGGGGCCCGATCATATGGGAGTTGCGTGCATCATGTGCAATGCACATCACAGTTTGGCAGTTTGTACGAAAGAAGAACTTATGCTTTAGTTGTCTCCGCGAAGGTCAACGCAGCGACAAGTGCAGAGCTCAATTGAAATGTGAAGTAACAAACTGCAACAGGCGCCACCACACATTGCTGCATAGGGAAAAAGGGCAAACTGCCGTAATAAAGGCCAGCAGCAATGGCGAGTTTTCTGGTACAGCATCACATGTTAAAGGTTCTACGCTCTTGTTCAAGCTACTGCCCGTAAGGCTACATGCAAAAGGGCAAACTGCCGTAATAAAGGCCAGCAGCAATGGCGAGTTTTCTGGTACAGCATCACATGTTAAAGGTTCTACGCTCTTTTTCAAGCTACTGCCCGTAAGGCTACATGCCAATGGGCATACAGTCGAATGTTTTGCTTTTCTTGACGAAGGGTCAGCAGTATCTCTGATGAACGAGAGCTTAGCCGATGCGTTACATTTGAAGGGTCCAAAGGAATATTTAACGTTGCAATGGTTTGGGAAAAGGAAAGCTACGGAACGCACGAGTCGATTCAACGTGGGAATATCTGGTGCAAATGGGCACACGATTTATGACTTAATAGGCGTTCGAACTGTTAAGAGCTTGGAGTTACCCAAACAAACGATTAATATAAATGAGTTGCACATGAGACATCGCCATCTTAAGAACCTCCCAACACACGACTACCATAATGTAGAACCTCAGTTGTTGATCGGCGTTGATAATGTCCACCTAGGTATCCCGAGAAAGGTGAAGTATTCGGGCTGGAATGGACCCGCTGCACAGTGGACGGTTTTCCCAATCTGGCACACAATAATTAATAACTTTAGAACCGAAAGGGTAGTTTTTTTTAAAACTATTTGTTAAAATTGTATAAATTACCCAACATTTGGCGATTGGCTGCCCCGGCCAATGTATTTAAAATATTTCTCTATTGGATTAAGAAACAAAAAATTTTTTAGAAAATAAAATGTAATGGTCAAGGGCTGCAAGGGTATACAAACTTTGGCATAGCCGAAGTTAGCTTCTTTGATATTTATACCATGCATTCGTAGAATGAAATGGTATATTAAAGTCGCCAAAATGTATGTAACAGGGAGAAGGAAGCTTCTCCGACCCTATAAAGTATATATATTCTTGATCAGTATCAATAGCCGAGTCGATTGAGACATGTCCGTCTGTCTGTCCGTCTGTCCGTCTGAAGAATCATCGAGATCTCGGAGACTATAAGAGCTAGAGCTACCAAACTTGGCATGTAGACCCGTTTGCTCTGCAGGCAGATCGAGTTTATTTTTTTTTTCGACCCGCCCCCTTCCGCCCCCGCTATTTGAAAAACAATATTTTGAGCCTCCATATCTCGGGAACTATAAAAGATAGAGCTATCGGATTTGGACATTAGATGCGTGCAGTGTGCACGCAGACCAAGTTTGTTTCAAATTTTGGCCACGCCCCCTTCCGCCCCCGAAATTCAAAAATTCGATTTTCAGCCGAAATATTTATCGTATCGTAATTTAATTTGGCACACTAATACATGTCACGTATATCTATCATTCCTCCAAATATCACAAGAATCGGAATAAAAATGGCCGAGTTATACATAGAAACGTTTTTCACTCATAGCGGTGCAAGGCAGATGCACGCGAAAAAGAGCGAGATAGCATATGCTGCAAATCACCGATTTGGTCGGGGGCGCTAAAGTGCTCGTTTCCACAAAAGAGAGATAGCATTTGAAAGAAATTTAATATATATCTCTTCACCTAATGCATGGTATATCCAAGTCGGCCCGGCGACTTACTTACTTTATTAAATTTGCATTTGAATATGTGCATCGAATTTAAAATTATTTTTTATTAATACGACTTTTACGAGGATTTTCAGGATAGTTAACGGACTATACAAGGACTATATACAGACCGAGGTTAAAATAAAGTATGTAAGTTGCCGGGCCGACTTGGATATACCATGCATAAAATCAAATCGGTGATTTCTAGCACATGCTATCTCGCTCACTTTTGTGTGCATTTACGTATAACTCGCCCATTTTTATTCCGATTATGAAATTAAATTACGATACGATGAATATTGCGGGTAAAAATCTAAGTTATCGAATTTTGATGGCGGAAGGGGGCGTGGCAAAATATGAAAGTAACCTCTTGGTCTGAGTGCATACTGCACGCATCTACTGCCCAAATACAATAGGTCTAGCTTTTATAGTTCACGAGATATAGGGGCTCAAAATGTTGTTCTTGAAATAGCGTGAGCGGAAGGAGGCGTGGCAAAAAAAAATAAAGTAAGTAAGTCGCCGGGCCGACTTGGATATACCATGCATTAGGTGAAGAGATATATATTAAATTTCTTTCAAATGCTATCTCTCTTATGTGGAAACGAGCACTTTAGCGCCCCCCGACCAAATCGGTGATTTGCAGCATATGCTATCTCGCTCTTTTTCGCGTGCATCTGCCTTGCACCGCTATGGGTGAAAAACGTTTCTATGTATAACTCGGCCATTTTTTTCCGATTCTTGTGATATTTGGTGGAATGATAGATATACGTGACATGTATTAGTGTGCCAAATTAAATTACGATACGATAAATATTTCGGGTGAAAATCGAATTTTTCGAATTTCGGGGGCGGAAGGGGGCGTGGCCAAAATTTGAAACAAACTTGGTCTGCGTGCACACTGCACGCATCTAATGTTCAAGTCCGATAACTCTATCTTTTATAGTTCCCGAGATATGGAGGCTCAAAATATTGTTTTTCAAATAGCGGGGGCGGAAGGGGGCGTGGCAAAAAAAAAAATAAACTTGATCAGCGTACACACCAAACGAGTCTACATGCCAATTTTGGTAGCTCTAGCTTGTATAGTTGCTGAGATCTAGGCACTCTATCGGACGGACAGACAGACGGACATGTCTCAATCGACTCGGCTATTGATACTGATCATGAATATATATACTTTATAGGGTCGGAGAAGCTTCCTTCTCCCTGTTACATACATTTTGGCGACTTTAATATACCATTTCATTCTATGAATGCATGGTATAAAAAAACAAACGTTATCAGCGTACACACCAAACGAGTCTACAATCCAAATTTGTTATCTCTACCTTTTATAGTTCCTGAGATCTCTGCACTCTTTCGGACAAACAGTCGGATATGCTTCCCTTTGCCTGTTACATACATTTTGGCGACTTTAATATTCCATTTCATCCTATAGATGCATGGTATAATAAATATTATAAAACAGGAGAATTTGGCCGGTGGAGCGCTAAGAGAGTAAGCGAGATAGCATATGTTAGAAATCGCGCATACGTAAGAAATTTTATGAATTTATGAATTTAGTTTTATAAACTCGATGTAGTTTTTTCCCCTCTGATGCATAGTATATCCAAGTCGGCCCGGCGACTTACATGCTTTATTTATATTTTAGGATTTCTAATTGTTCTTCCCTCTCATTATGGTCTAATTTGTGTATGTGAACGATTTGATTTGTGGTACGGATGTACTCGTTGATTTTGCTACCAACTAATTCATTAATTACAATTTGTTTCTTGTTGATACATAATTGTTGATTAATTTTGCTGTTGATGATTTCATATAATCACCGTGGTCAGGACTGCCTGCCAACCATTTCCAAGCGGTACCTAGAATGTCCAAGGATCTATTGGCTTTAAGTTTTAAAGGTTTTAGCCTGCGTAGTTCCTTTTCTACCGTTGTAATCTCGTAATTTAAAAAGGGGAATATCTGACTCGTGTTGGTGGCATTACGGATTACTGCTTTCAAAACTGATAAGGCTATCTCGTATTTCTCGACCCTTATTTCGTGAATGATTTTAAAAGTTCTATTCTGTCTGGCAGCAAATCCCGTTTCCAAAGTTATGATAGTGGATTTGGAATAGTCGAGTATAGTACTTTGCGTAAAGCAGAGTGGTAAGAGTGATAGGAAAAATCTGTAGTGAAATTAATTCTTTAGGGGATTTTTGTGAACAATTTCACCTGCTGTACTTTTTATTTTTGTGATTAAATCCTATTCTACTATTGCTTTCCTATATCTCGTAGTTAACTTAGATTCTAGTCTTTGAGTTACCTTAACGTAAACTGTATCTTCTGGATTGTACGTATGTTTTAATTCCTGCTTTCTTCCTATTATGGAAATTTAGATCTGCATTTTGTTTGTTTAAAATTCTTTCTGAGACTATTTCCTCTTCTTTCGCTAATTCTTCTGGAGTGTGTATTAGCTGGATTGCAAATAATGCTTCAATAGGTTTCTTTTTGGTAGTACTGTGTATCGATTTTTTATATTCTTCCACTGCACTATGGTCCAAAATCCAGATTTTGTGGCATAAACCTAAAAAATTTTTAAGAACAAAATCGTATTTAAACAATCTCTTGTTGGACAGAATACTTGAAATATATCGAATATAAAAATATTTTTGTTTTTACTGCACCCCTGAAATTTTGACACACTTTTAAAGTCATGTGTTTAGTCAGCTGTTCGCTCTGCCAAAAAAAGCGGGAAATTGTAGGCAAACTTGGAGCCAGTGCACAGTGGTCCAGATGAGGTTTTTTTTTGACATAAAGTCGAAAAATTGAGTTACATGGTTGAAACTTCGCATATTTTATTGTTATAGTATTATTAATTTTTAAACAAAAAGTTAGGCCAGTGCGACCACGCCCACTCTTGCAGCCCCTGAAAACTGATTGATAATACAATTAGAAAAAATGTATATTATTTCCTGTTCTATTTAATTACTTACTTTTTTTAAATGCTTTTATCTTCTTCATCTAATTCAATATTATAAATATCCTCTTCGTCATCAGAATCGCACTGCGATTGCTTTTCATTTGCAGCTGAAAACGGAAGATTCAAAATGCTTAATACCTCTTTTGGGAAGGTTTTTTTATACCCTTGCAGAGGGTATTATAAAATTGGTCAGATGTTTGTAACGCAGAGAAGGGATCGTTTCCGACCCCATAAAGTATATATATTCTTGATCAGCAAGAGAAGACGAGTTGATATAGCCATGTCCGTCTGTCTGTCTGGTGCTGCGCGATCTAGTCCCACAGTTTTAGAGCTATCGCATTCAAAGTTCGTATATAAGCTTTTCTATACAGCCACATACACATCTGCGATTTTGAATAAGATCGGACAACTATATCATATAGCTGCCATACAAATACAATCGTTAAATGCAAATAACTTCTCTATTTTTTGAACAATCTTATCCAAACTGATTATGTACATAAATAAAAAGGGATTACGTCATATGCGTGAATTTCAAAACAATCGGATAAACATAACGCCTGATTTCGACGATATAAAATTTGCCTATATAGCGTGCACTGCTTATGGCAGCAGCAGTATGCAGCAGTACTGCTGCCATAAGCAGTGCACGCATAAGCAGTGAAGCACATATATGTGTCAAAATTGCGATTGTGTGTGTGTGAATATGAATATCAATCGATACATTGTCTACTATTTGGCGATTGGCTGCCCCCGGCCAATGTATTTAAAATATTTCTTTATTGGATTAAGAAACAAAAAATTTTTTAGAAAATAAAATGTAATGGTCAAAAGCTGCAAGGGTATACAAACTTTGGCATAGCCGAAGTTAGCTTCTTTGATATTTTTTTTAATTTTTCTTTCCCTTTCCTTTAGACAAATACTCGACAGCAATGGATCCGAAGAATCTAAAGCTCTGTGAAATATATCAGTCATAGAATTTATCCGACTATTTTTCCTTGTATGCGACAATCTGTCTTTCTTGAACACTTTGTTGCGCGCTTCAGAAGCATTTTCGCCTAAGCAACCTAGTGGAATCAAGCTCGAATTATTAATTTGGTAACCGTGAACCAATATTTTATGAATTGTTGGTGACATATTCTGCTTTGGCATGCTTATCCGTAGACCCATTTCGTTCGAAAACTTTTCTTGAAGATATTTTTTCAAGTCAAATTCTAAAAACCGGATCCAAGCATGCAATGGACTTACTCCAAACTGCAAAGCTCCAGGCTTTGGAACAAAATATGGAGAACTAAAATCTGTTATTTCTAAGATTTTTGTTGGAGTGATACCACAGATTGGACAACATTGAGTAGATTTAGTTGCAGTTAATACGTTTAGCACTTTGCCATCAATAAGTGTCATATGCATTTCATAGGTAACAATTATTACGTCTCGATTTTCATTCAGTTTATAAACAGAAGGGTTAAGATTATTAATTTGAGAATCTAAAAGGTTCTTTTCCATCATTATGTGGGCCGTTGTTTCTTTTATACGTTCAATTTTCAGGGGCCTACAAAAGCGTATAGATTGTGGTGTACTATTATTCCATATGTCTTGATTAAAAGAGTCTATAATTTTTATGGGTATAACAGAAGTTACAAACATGGAGTGATCTGAAAGCTGTTCGCCAGGTGTTTCAGTAGCGAACTTCTATTGAATGACCCGTTGAGCCATCAAATCCATAGCTGCATATTAATTTGATTTCAGAACTGTTTGGAAACTGATCGAAAACATCGGCTTGCATTTTAATTATTCTGTGCGCAGTATGATCCAAAAGGTTTTGTAACGATACTTGTGCTGACGTTTTTATATATATCCACAGGACGGCATTGTAATTTAGATTCTATTACTAGACTATAGGTTGGATAAATATTAAATACTGTGGTGACTTTTATTCATAAGTCTGTTGTTCAAGTATTGCTGTTTTATAAGTGAATTTTGAAGAAGGTAAGCCAAAGCTTCATCGAGTGTAAGTGGAATAGGTTTTTGACTATCAAATTGCTTTCTCGATTGAGTTGAGTATTCGGGTGTTGTCATTGTTTGTTTAAGAACAAAAGCCGCGTCCTTCTTGCATTCTTTTCTTGCAGAGACTGATGCAGCATGTGTAAGAAGATTTGTGTCACAATTGTTTTCATTTGCAAGATCAGACGCCAATTTCCTTTTCAATCTTGTACCCGCATTAGTATAAGATAATGTTGGACGTCCAATTTGCTGTGGTGTCTTGCAGGATTCATCGGTAGTTATTGATAATTTAGACAACAACCATACAGTATGCTTAGACATGAAGCGTTCAAGCATATAGTTACATTTTAGAAGATATTAAATATCTGATATTTATGAATGTAACTATTAAAATTACTGATTTCTTTGTCTATATCCTTCTTTATTGTAGATTCCAGAGTGTTTTTATTAATTATGGTGTATATCCAATCCGATACACATTCAATTTTCCTGTTGTTGCTGTGCCATATTTCGATGAGTTCGCTGTTACTAAACTCGAACGTTCCTATATATTACCAAAATTCGCGAAAAGGGGGACGAACGGGGATGAGTTTTTGGTTTGTGGCTAAAAACAACACTCGCAAGTAGCTTTTTATTACAATTTTTATAATGTATGATGAATTTATTTTAAGATTTAAATTAAAAAACAACGATATGTTAACATTAAAAAATCGACTTTATGCCAAAATAAAGTAAGTAAGTCGCCGGGCCGACTTGGATATACCATGCATCAGGGGAAAAAACTACATCGAGTTTATAAAACTAAGTTCATATATTAAATATCTTTCGTATGCGCGATTTCTAACATATGCTATCTCGCTCACTCTTATGTGTGTGCACTTTGGCGCTCCACCGGCCAAATTCGCCCTTGCACCGCTTTGAGTGCAAAACATTTCAACGTATAACTCGGCCATTTTTATTCCGATTGATAGATGTCCATAACATGTATAAATGTGCTAAATTAAATTCCCATACGATAAATATTGCGGCAGAAAATCACTTTCCAAAAAAAATAAAGTAAGTAAGTCGCCGGGCCGACTTGGATATACCATGCATTAGGTGAAGAGATATATATTAAATGTCTTTCAAATGCTATCACTCTTATGTGGAAACGAGCACTTTAGCGCCCCCCGACCAAATCGGTGATTTGCAGCATATGCTATCTCGCTCTTTTTCGCGTGCATCTGCCTTGCACCGCTATGAGTGAAAAACGTTTCTATGTATAACTCAGCCATTTTTATTCCGATTCTTGTGATAATTGGTGGAATGATAGATATACGTGACATGTATTAGTGTGCCAAATTAAATTACGATACGATAAATATTTCGGCTGAAAATCGAATTTTTCAAATTTCGGGGGCGGAAGGGGGCGTGGCCAAAATTTGAAACAAACTTGGTCTGCGTGCACACTGCACGCATCTAATGTCCAAATCCGAAAGCTCTATCTTTTATAGTTCCCGAGATATGGAGGCTCAAAATATTGTTTTTCAAATAGCGGGGGCGAAAGGGGGCGGGGCGAAAAAAAAAATAAACTCGATCTGCCTGCAGAGCAAACGGGTCTACATGCCAAGTTTGGTAGCTCTAGCTCTTATAGTCTCCGAGATCTCGATGATTCTTCAGACGGACAGACGGACAGTCGGACAGACAGACGGACATGTCTCAATCGACTCGGCTATTGATACTGATCAAGAATATATATACTTTATAGGGTCGGAGAAGCTTCCTTCTCCCTGTTACATACATTTTGGCGACTTTAATATACCATTTCATTCTATGAATGCATGGTATAAAAATTTGGTGGAATGATAGATGTTCATAAGATTTTTGAGTGTGCCAAATTAAATTACGATACGAAAAATATTACGGGAGAAAATCACTTTTTAATAAATTCTGGAGGCGGAAAGGATCTTACTCTAACATCTGTAGTTGCTGAGATCTCTGCACTCTTACGGACGGACGGACGGACATGGCTATATCAATTTCTCTTCTCATGCTGATCAAGAATATATATACTTTATAGGGTCGGAAATGCTTCCTTCTCTCTGTTACATACATTTTGGCGACTTTAATATACCATTTCATCCTATGGATGCATGGTATAAAAACGGGAATCTGGACCACTGTGCAGTGTAAAAAATTAACAAACTTTAAAATAACTTTTGTAATGGATAATTAATATTATCCATTCATCAAGGTATTTACTATGTAGAATGTAAATACTGCACGAAATTTCAATTTGTATATATTAATTTTTTAATGATTGTTTATGTCCTAAAATAAAGAAAACTTAACCCATGTGTGCGTCTATTGTGGAGTGGAAACTAACTTTCTGTGAATTTCTGCGAAATTGTAATTATGGTAAATTACAGCTAAAAGTATGTATTAAATTATAATATGATTACTTTTTCCGAGGGAAATTTATATTATCATTTATTTCAGCCAAGTTTGACTTCTGCCGCACCTCGCTTTTGGGTTGGTTTGGGCGAAAGATAATCAAAAGGTTTTTGCATATTCGAGCTGGATCTTTGAGCAAGTTGGTGAGAGTTTTATGAGCGATAAAAACGAAGCTGAAATTAACAAAAAAGCTTTGAACTTTTTTAGGGCGATAAAGGAATAAAGTTTCTGGTCGGTCTACATGGAACAGATATATTAACCTGAGATAATAACTCAGGCGAATCTATATCACCATTCAAAAGCTTGTGCATAAAGATCACACCAAGCATAATTCTATTATGCTATTATTAATGAGAGAAGGAAGGTTAATCAAAAGAAGTGTACTGGAGTACGAAGGCAAATTGGCATTGCGATTCCAATTTAAGCCACGAAGAGCGAAAAGCAGAAATTGTTTCTGTACAGATTCTATTCTAGTTTGGTGCGTCTCATACTGAGGCGACCATACACAAGAACCGTACTCTAGAATACCAGTTGAGGAGAAGTTCTATGAAAAGTCATTACTTTACACTTAGTAGTATTAAGGTTTAACATGCTGAGCCGGCACCAAGACTCGAAATTGTTGAGATCGGCTTGAGCAAACAGGTGAAATCATATCTTTATAACTAAAACAAAGCTTAACGTCATCAGCATACATAAGCACACGCGAATGTATCATAACTGAGGGAAGATCATTAATAAAGAGTGTAAAAAGCAGAGGGCCCAGATGACTACCCTGAGGCACCCCAAACGTCACATGAATGGAACTGGAAAAGGAAGTCTTGAAAAGTACCTTCTGTGTTCTGTTTGTTAGATACTCGCGAATCCAACAGAGAAAAATTGGCGGAAAGCCAATGTCGCTCAACTTAATAAGCAAAAGCGTATGATTAACAGAATCAAAAGCCTTACTGAAATTAGTATATATGACATCAGTTTGTTTTGCATTTCTGAATCCATCGATTGTTAAAGAAGTGAATTCTAAAAGGTTAGTGGTAGTGGATCTACGTTTCACAAACCCATGTTGGGATGGCGAAATAATAGACCTACAGAAGTGTTGCAATTGAGAAGTTATTATCTTTTCAAAAGCTTTAGGAATAGCAGACAATTTGAAAATACCCCTATAGTTTGAAGCTTCGGACTTTTTACAATTTTTATACCTTACAAATAGCTGGGAAGGAGGACGAGTCAACAGACAACAAAAATAACTTCACAATTGGCTTACATAAAGCATTTGCACCAAACCGGACTATCCAACCAGGTATACTATCAGGTCCTAAGCACGCTGAGAAGCGAACTTTCATCAATCACTGGATAAATAAAGTAAGTAAGTCGCCGGGCCGACTTGGATATACCACGCATCAGGTGAAAAGATATATATTAAATTTCTTTTAAATGCTATCTCGCTCACTCTTATGTAGACACGAACACTTTAGCGCCCCCCGACCAAATCGGTGATTTCCAGCATATGCTATCTCGCTCTTTTTTGCGTGCATCTGCCTTGCACCGCTTTGAGTGAAAAACGTTTCTATGCATAACTCGGCCATTTTTATTCCTATGATATTTGGTGGGATGATAGATATTCGTAACATGCATTAGTGTGCAAAATTAAATTACGATACGATAAATATTTCGGCTGAAAATCGAATTTTTCGAATTTCGGAGGCGGAAGGCGGAGTGGCAAAAATTTGAAACAAACTTGGTCTACGTGCACGCGGCACGCATCTAATGTCCAAATCCGATAGCTCTATCTTTTATAGTTCCCGAGATATGGAGGCTCAAAATATTGTTTTTCAAATAGCGGGGGCGGAAGGGGGCGGGGCGAAAAAAAAATAAACTCGATCTGCCTGCAGAGCAAACGGGTCTACATGCCCAGTTTGGTAGCTCTAGCTCTTATAGTCTCCGAGATCTCGATGATCCTACAGACGGACAGACAGACGGACATGTCTCAATCGACTCGGCTATTGATACTGATCAAGAATATATATACTTTATAGGGTCGGAAAAGCTTCCTTCTTCCTGTTACATAAATTTTGGCGACTTTAATATACCAATTCATCCTATGGATGCATGGTATAAAAATACAGTTCGACTTTTTTAACTGATAAGGATACGGAAGACTTGAATGATATTCCGTTGAGGAGTAGGTAGTCTTGAAAAAATCAGCAAACATATCGGCAATTGCCTGATCAGTGTTAGCTTTATTATTTTCAAACGACAAGGAAGACGGATGCACTGATGTCGTACGTTTAGTATTGACAAAGCTATAAAATTGCTTAGGATCGCGAGAAAACTGACATTTGCAGCGCCTTAGATAATCCTTATAGCATTGCATATTAAGGACCATAAATCTCGAGCGAGCAACACAATACAGAATGAAATCAGACGAACGGCGAGTTTTTTTTTTCTTACAGCATCTTGACTTCACATTTTTCAAGTTGGATAACTCCCGAGAGAGCCAAGGAGGCTTATTAGAAACCACCTGTCTCTTGAGAGGAACACAATCATCTAAAAGTGAATCAAGAAAGAAATAGCTGAGTCCATGTCTATACAATTGTACAGATAAGACCAATCCGTAGCAAGAATGAAATCATTAAGATTAGAAAAATCTGTTTTACGAAAGCATCGGGTTCGAGGTATCATATTAGCACAAAGTAGTGGTGGAAGAAAAGGTAGATCAATTGTTAAATTTAAAGTAGGATGAAATTTATCTTCCGGAAGAACAAAAGGTTCAATCCTGGAAACAGCACAATTGGAAGGATCAAGTACAAATATCAGATCTAATGATCTTCCATTTATATTACGCACTGAATTGACTTGAGATAGAGACATCTCAAGAAGGCCGACAACAAAGTCATGTGATGTGGAAGGCAACAGCATAGTAGACTCATCCGCAAGGAACCATGCTATAGAAGGTAAATTAAAATCACCTAGAACAATGAGAATATCACGATTAGAAGTTAAAGCAGAGACAGATCGAAATGACTCTAAATGATTTAAATAAGCCACCATGTCAGACTGCGGTGGAATATAAGAACAAGTGATGTAGGCGGAAAAAGAATGTTTATCTACCTTAACACTGACAAACTCAATCTCCTGATTATAAGAAGGCTGAATCTGTTCAGATGATAAAGCACGAACAGCAATCAGAACTCCACCACCAACGCTAGGTGGTGGCGAAAACAGCCGCATCAGCAATGTCAGGTTTCAGCCATGTCTCTCTAAAAGCTAAAATGTTATTGTTAAATGAAAGACTATCTACATAGAGATTAGTAAGTTTCGATTTCAGCCCTCTCACATTCTGGCAACCCAGATTGAGGGTCGAATCTAGTTTTTTGACACAGTTGCTAGTGTGCACGGAACAGTGTTAGTACTTTGCAGTGCTGCCGGATTAGCAATTTAGTTGCTTTAGATCTGGCAACTCTAAAAAAAATTTGCACCTTTTTTTTTTTAAATGCTATTAGCCACAAATCTAGCAGTTTTAATTATTTACATATTATTTCCAAAATATTTTGTGTGTTAATCCAATAAAGAAATATTTTAAATACACTAAAAAATTTGGCATCGACTTTCGTGGGATTCGAACTCGCGTCTTTTTGTTTAATAAACAAAAAAAAAAAATTAAAAAAAATACTTATGTCGCGAACGAGATTTGTTTACTACATCCAATCAAGAAATATTTTAAATACATTGGCCGGGGGCAGCCTATCGCCAAATAGTAAGCGTGCCAATACAATGTAGCGATTGATATTCAAATTAACACACACACAAACGCAATTTTGACACATATATGTGCTTCACTGCTTATGCGTGTGTGTATATATAGGCAAATTTTATATCGTCGAAATCAGGCGTTATTTTATTTTTTTATTTTATAAAATTAGCTATAATACATTAAAGTTAACAATAATATAACTAATTGTTGGGAGGGGGGAGGGCGCTAGCGTCAAGGCCTTCGGCCCTAAGATATATAGGGTTGACTTAAATATGTTCGAGTAAATTACAATGTTTGAGGAAGCTATAAATTCTGTTAATATTGTCTTTAGATATTATGGAGAGGTGGGTTGAGGGAAGAGTGGATGGGAAATGGGTCTTTCTGATACTCTCTATTCGTTCGCAGTGGTCTAGGATGTGGGACACCGATGTGCTTTGTCCGCAAAGGTGACAGGGTGATTTAGTTTCCCCGGTGAGCAGATGGGAATGCGTAGTAGTGGAGTGACCAATGTGGAGACGGACAAAAATCCGACTTTTGCTTCTGTGGCAACTATCGTAATATCGGGGTATTTCCATATTTGGATTAAAAGTTTTATAATAATGCTGAAACGATGCCCAGTTGCTTGTTTTGAGATTGAAGAGGTGTCGTTGAACAGCTTTTTTTAAGTCCACATCGTTGCATGGTATGACAGTAAAGGTGGGAGATTTTCCGACCATTTTTGCAGCGGCATCTGCCAATTCATTCCCAATAATACCTTTGTGGCTGGGTTCCCAAAATATTTGAAGTTTGGCTGGTGCTTTTATGAGGGCATCTCTTATTTGGCACATCGTAGTATTAGTATTGCTCGTGTTTTGTATAGCTAACACTGTTGATAGGCTGTCGGTGCAAATCACATATTTCCCGGCTTTTCTTTGTGCATGGTTTATTGCTTTGACAATTGCTGTAGCTCCTGCAGAAAATATAGAACAGTATTCCGGAAGCCATCCAGATGATACAAGTACTCCCTCTTGGTTGACGCAGGCGAAAGCTGTGATATGTTGCGTTTTTGTTCCATCAGTGTAAAGCCAAGACCGGTTTTTGAGGTGAGGTTTGGCTGATTCTTCGGCAAATAATCTTTGAAAAGTTTGGCTGCTGGTATTGTTTTTTGGGAATTGTAGAAGTGAAGTGTTGATGGAGGACGGCCTAAGTAGCCATGGAGGTGTTGTAGCCTTCCTGGAGATTGGTGGTGGTTGGATGTTAAGTTCCTTTGAATGTAAGGTTAGTTTTTTTTCAAGTGCTTCTCTTAGATATAAACAGTGTTTTTTAAAAGTCATTTTTTTATCAAAGATTATACCAAGATTATCATAAGAGCCTCGACGCATTCTATGTTAAAGGTATTAAAGTTAAGGCAGGGATATATGCAGCGAATTTTTTTACAGATATGTAGGATTTTACATTTGCTAGGAGAGAGGGTTGCACCAGCTCCCAAACCCCATTGATATATATCATTTAAGATGTTTTGAAAAACATTATTAAGTTCACCTAAATCTCTTATTTTACTGACAATAATTGCATCGTCTGCGTACATGAACAATTTTATGTGCTTTTGCTTTAATATTATCTTGTTAATTTCTTCAAATGCGATTATAAACAAAACTACGGACAGTGGCGACCCCTGGGGGATCCCGTTGTGGAGTTTGTGGAATGCTGAATAAACATTGTTGATTTTGGCTCGAAAAGAGCGCCGGGTCATAAAAGCCTTTACTATTGTGAAGATCCTTACACCCACCCCCCATGTTACAAGCCGTTGCAGAACAGTATGAACTCCAACGCGATCAAACGCTTTTTCGAAATCTGTGGCCAGTATGGTAACATGATTTTTACTTGAAAGAGCGTCCGACACGTAGTGCTGGAGCTCCAGCAAGGAGTCCATAGTACTGTGTTTGGGCTTAAAGCCTACCTGATTTGGACTTATAAAGTTGTTTTTTGTAATATACCACATAAGTCCAAGAGCTATCATCTTTTCAAATATTTTGCTTAAACATGAGAGCAGCGAGATTGGTCGAAAGCTGCTGATTTCACCGGAAGGTTTGTTGGGCTTAGGTATTGGCAGAGCAGTCGCTGATTTCCATACATGAGGATAGTTTCCATCGTTAAAGATACAATTGTAAGTCCCAAGAAGCTTTGACTTCGCAGAGGGTGGGAGGTGTTTAATCATCGGATATGATATACGGTCGTGTCCTGGAGTCTTTCCCTTAGCTGTTTGCAACGCGGTTTCAAGTTCTAGTTCCGTAAATTTCAATTCGATTTGTTTAGCTGATATTGAAATACTAGTAGGGTTGTATATAAAGTCGAGAAAAAGATTCTTGTTTCGAGTATACTGAATATCAAAATTACTATCTTGTGAGTATGCAGACCAATTTTTAGCAAATTCACTCGCAATATCAGAAGGTGAGGTCAATAACTGGTTTTGGGTTTTATTGAACTTTATTTTAAGAGGGGGGACTCCCGTAAGAGATTTTATATCGGACCAAATTTGTTTCGTGGAAGATTGTGGTGTAATATTGGAAGTAAACTCCATAAAATATTCTCGCTTAGCTGCTTTAACCGACCGTTTAAAACTGGCATTGGCTCTTTTATAGGCTAACAAATTGGAATCAGACATCCTATATTTGAATAACTGCCACATATGTTGTTTTGTATCTCGAAGCCCCTGAAGGATATTATTCCACCAGCAAATTTTTCTTTTATATGTATGTGGTTTAGTCTGTGGTATTGCGATATTAGCGGCCATTCTGATGGCTTTTGTTAGTTGAGCAACTTGCAATTGTATGTTGGAGTGGGGGGCCCAATGACAATGTCGATCACAAAATAGGGCAAAAATGTCCCAATTTGCTAGGTCTGTTTTGTATTTAGGGCAGAATTCAGTGTTTTGGAAATGGGCCTGTCGGAGAATGTTGGTAATAATTGGAAAATGATCACTGCCGTGCAGGTCATCTACAACTGACCATTTACAGAAAGGGTAGAGCGAAGGAGAGATAAATGTTAGATCAATATGGGTGAATGTTTTATGTGTTGAAAGGTGAGTTGGAGAGCCGTCATTTAATAGTGCCAGATCAGCTAGCGATAAGGCTTCTTCAATTTTTTTGCCTCTGGCGTTCGTACATCTGGACCCCCAGGCAAGCTCCAGGCATTAAAATCCCCTACTAGCATGATTGGGGGGTTTATCCAATTAAAAATTCCGCTTAGTTGGCTGGTAGAAATGGGTTGATTAGGTGGGATATATGAATTGACAATTGTTAACTTTATATCCAGGTCTAAACAGATGGCTAAGTGTAAAATATTAGAGTTAACCGAATTCTGGATAAGCGAGTGGGGTAGGTGTCGCCTAACAAGGATCCATACCCCTTGCTTTGCTGTTAAGTTGGAAGCAAGATTGGTAAAATATCCAATATATTGCTTTGGGGAAATTGTGTTGTGGGCATTGTGGGGTAGGTGCGTCTCCTGAAGACATATAATGTCTGGTCGATATTTATTAATTAGAATGCTAAGTTCATCATAGTTATTAAAGTATCCTTTCAAGTTCCACTGAACAATCTTAAGATTCATAAGATGCAATAGTTGGAATTAAGGCTACAGGAATTAAGATTATAAACTTTTATTGGGACATTGCCTCCTCCGAGTCCGATTGATTTGGAGAGAGAGTAGATGTTTCATTTTTTGTGTTTTGTCTATGAAATGTATGTTTACGTGTATGAGTATTGGTTAGAGATTCATTGGGTTGTTATACTGTTTTTACAGATTTTTTGGATGTTGTGATTTGTTCACTAGTAGATTTAGAAGTTGGGAAGGGATTCCGAGTTGAGGCGAATGGAAATGGAGGGGGAGAAGAAGTGGGGATTGGTGAGCCGTCGACTACGCGAGGGACGTCAGTAGGCTTGTCGATCAATAATTTGTTGGATGAAGGAGTTATAATGCTTTGCTTTGTTTTTACTTTTGTGTCTTTTAAGGTGTTGTTTGTTGCAGCGACTTTAGCGTAGCTGTTATGGGCTTGAGGTTGCGGCAATGAGGATTTATAAAGATAAATATATAATATATATATAAAGATTAAGCGCTTCTCGCATTGTGCATTTTTTTGTGGTTTTTATTTTTAGTACTTCTTTTTGGCGCTTAAAGGCATTGCATTGCTTATCGGAATCTGGATGGCTCTCGTCGCAATTGACACATTTTGCCAAGCATGTACCGGAATGAGGGGTTAGGCCGCAGTTAATGCATGCTGCCTCGTTTTTGCAGTGTTTTTGTGTGTGACCGAGTTTCTGGCAATATTTGCAGCGCATGGGGTTGGGCTTAGAGATACCTTTAGTTTGCTTTAAGAATTTATAAACCGATGTGACTTTTTGAGAGCTTAGTTCTTTAACAATTTCATCCTCAGGAATGTTATTTAGGTATGGGGCGTAGATGGTTCCTTTAACTGAATTCAGAGCTCCATGAAGTTTGCATTCTATTAGGCACAAGCCGGGGAGTACAGAGGTTTTAATAAACTTGTTTGCATCTTCGTCAGAAGGTACTAGTAGAAGTAGACTGTTGTCTTTAAAGTTGGAGATTGAAATTATATTTTTATTAATCAATTTGAGTGCTCTGTGCACCGCAAAACATGAATATTCGGTAATTGGTTTTTCACTTTCTATGGCAGAGAGAACTATGTATTTGGGATTGGGACCATTTGTGTTTGGGAGTTCGGGAAAGTCAAGGGGGATTTTTTGAGGCTGTCGCCGTTTTTTAAGCGGGGGGCTATCGGACAGAATACTGAACCGATTCCCCTCCGCGTTGGGTGGCCCGGGGGCCATGGTGATACCTAAAGTCTTCCGACTTTAACTAAAGGGGGAAACACACAAAAAAAAGTACTGGTTGAATATTTGTTTTGCTCACAAAGCGAAAGAGAACAAAAGAAGATATAGAAGAACGTTGAATTAGCTACTGACGTCTGCTCGCGATGAGTGTTAGTCGGCGACTATCAGGCGTTATGTTTATCCGATTGTTTTAAAATTTACGCATATGATGTAATCCCTTTTTATTTATGTACGTAATCAGTTTGGATAAGATTGTTCAAAAAATATAGAAGTTATTCGCATTTAACGTTTGTATTTGTATGGCAGCTAGATGATATAGTTGTCCGATCTTATTCAAAATCGCAAATGTGCATGTGGCTGTATAGAAAAGCTTATGTACGAACTTTGAATGCCATAGCTCTAAAACTGTGGGACTAGTTCGCGCAGCACCAGACAGACAAACGGACATGGCAACTATATCATATAGCTGCCATCCAAATACAAACGTTAAATGCGAATAACTTCTTTATTTTTTGAACAATCTTATCCAAACTAATTATGTACATAAATAAAAAAGGATTACATCTTATACGCTTACTATTTGGCGATTGGCTGGCCCCAGCTAATGTATTTAAAATATTTCTTTATTGGATTAAGAAACAAAAAATTTTTTAGGAAATAAAATGTAATGCTCAAGGGCTGCAAGGGTATACAAACTTCGGCATAGCCGAAGTTAGCTTCTTTGATATTTTTTATTAGAGGCTGTGTCAATTAAAAAATTGTATGACGTTCCGTCCTTATTCCTACATTCAAAGTATGGTTAGGAGGAACGGCTTAGGCTATGCCGAAGTTTGTATACCCTTGCAGCCCTTGACCATTACATTTGATCACTAACTAATTTATATAAATATTTAGAACAAAACAAGTTTTGCTTTTATAGCCTTGCAGAGGGTATAATTTCAGAGAATTTCAAAACAATCGGATGAACATAACGCCTGATTTCGACGATATAAAATTTGCGTATATACACACACACGCCTAAGCAGTAAAGCACATACATATGTGCTTTCTGGTCCTTATCTGGCTTCTTTAAGAGAAGTAGTGGAGGAACAGATACAAGAGCTATTAAGAGATGGCATCATAAGACCCTCACGGTCACCGTACAACGCCCCCGTATGGGTTGTACAAAAAAATAAATAAAGTAAGTAAGTCGCCGGGACGACTTGGATATACCATGCATCAGGTGAAGAGATATATATTAAATTTTTTTTAAATGCTATCTCGCTCACTCTTATGTGGAAACGAGCACTTTAGCGTCCCCCGACCAAATCGGTGATTTGCAGCATATGCTATCTCGCTCTTTTTCGCGTGCATCTGCCTTGCACCGCTTTGAGTGAAAAACGTTTCTATGCATAACTCGGCCATTTTTATTCCTATGATATTTGGTGGGATGATAGATATTCGTAACATGCATTAGTGTGCAAAATTAAATTACGATACGATAAATATTTCGGCTGAAAATCGAATTTTTCGAATTTCGGAGGCGGAAGGCGGAGTGGCAAAAATTTGAAACAAACTTGGTCTACGTGCACACTGCACGCATCTAATGTCCAAATCCGATAGCTCTATCTTTTATAGTTCCCGAGATATGGAGGCTCAAAATATTGTTTTTCAAATAGCGGGGGCGGAAGGGGGCGGGGCGAAAAAAAAAATAAACTCGATCTGTCTGCAGAGCAAACGGGTCTACATGCCCAGTTTGGTAGCTCTAGCTCTTATAGTCTCCAAGATCTCGATGATCCTACAGACGGACAGACAGACGGACATGTCTCAATCGACTCGGCTATTGATACTGATCAAGAATATATATACTTTATAGGGTCGGAGAAGCTTCCTTCTCCCTGTTTCATACATTTTGGCGACTTTAATATACCATTTCATTCCATGAATGCATGGTATAAAAACAGATGCCTTCGGAAAAAAGAAGTTTAGAGTAGTCATAGACTACAACTCAACACGGTCACCATTTCGGAAAAGTACGCTATCTCTGAAATCGGAGAAGTAATCGCTCAATTGGGCAATAACAAGTACTTCTCTGTTCTCGACCTAAAAAGTGGTTTCCATCAGATTCTTCTTAAAGATTCAGATGTTGAAAAAACAGCATTCGCAGTAAATGGCGGAAAATATGAATTCACCAGATTCCCTTTTGGTTTGAAAAACTCACAATCCATCTTTCAAAGACCTCTGGATGATATTCTAAGGGAACACGTGGGGAAAATATGTTATGTTTACATAGATGACATAATCATCTTTAGTAAAACAGTGAACATTTACAATACTTATCAACTATTTTCTCGACTTTCTCACAGGCTAATATGAAGGTCCAAAGTGCGACTTTTTCAAGTCGAGTGTGATATTCTTGGGAGTAGTTATCTCTCGGGAAGGAGTCAAAACAAACCCGCAAAAAGTAATGGCAATCAAAAATTTTCCAAAACAAAAATCTTTAAAAAATTTTTGGGATTGGCAAACTATTACCGTAGGTTTGTGAAAGATTTTGCCAAATTAGCAAAACAACTAACATCACTGTTACATGGCGAATCTAGCAGAATATAGAAAAAACCTTCTGACAAAATCATTATCAAGTTCGGTAACGCGGAAATTTCCTTCAATAAAATCAATTCCTTCAATAAAATCAAGAACACTCTAGCCACACAAAATGTCATACTTGCACTTTAATCAGGTATTCCACCTAACAACTGACGCGTCTAACAAAGCATTGGGAGCTCTGTTAGAACAAAATGGGAGACCTATCACCTTAATTTTTAGATCCCTCAGTAAGACCGAAGAGAATTATGCTACGAACGAAAAAGAGATACTAGCGATAGTTTGGTCTTTAGAAAAGCTAAGGATGTACCTTTACGGTAGGTCTAAGGTAATAATACACACGGATCATTAACCCCTCACCTCTGCTCTAAGCGCAAAGAATCATAATGGGAAATTAAAGAAATGCAAAGTTTCTTGGAAGAATTCGATCATGAATTAAAATACAAACCAGTATGTTCGAATTCAGTATCAGACGCACTGTCCAGAAACTCGCTAGCGAGTAGCACTGCAGCTACAGCCCACAATGGCGCGTGTTCCGGTCATTACCTTATCAATTACCTTTCAACGTATTAAAATTTATTTTCGCCACATACCACAGACATGGTATATGGGCATTTCCAGAAAAAGGTCCACCACGACGAAAAAAATTAAAAGTTGTTAAACAAATGATTTGTTCTTTTAAAATGCTTAAGAAATATTTAAATTGAAAGAATTTAATAAGTTTTCAGCATATTTTTGATGTTGTTGTGAAATATTGGCACAGAAAGTTAAAAAATGATTTTTTTGCATTTTGGGCTATTTTAGTGCAGGTTTTGCTTTTTGTTGTAATTTATTATACATTCATTTTATGGTTGCAATCTTCTTACGAGATTTTAAAAACAACAACAAACTATAGCAAAAATGGAAAAATAGATGAGGCAAGCATCGATGAACGGTAAATTTTTGACTTTCTTTCACCTGCTATTCCTTTGTCACGTTCGCGAGCAAAATAATGAATTTTTCGTCAGTACTGCCTTTCTAATCGAAGCAAGTTGATGAAAATTAATATCCAAAAAAGTTAATCGAACTTAAATCAAAAAAAAAAAACAGAAATGTGCTTTCGCTTCTGAAATTTTTTTTATTTAATTTGAAAGTTTGTCACGTTCGCCATTTTAAGTTTGACTTATTAGAAAAATATTATTGTTTTTCATTCAAACATATTATATTATTGTAATAACATCAAACATAAAAGAAAAATGGAAACAATCGGCAAATATTCCAGGGATTGGAAAAATTTATCATGTTTTTTGCAATGAAAGTTTTGTATTACAATTAGCTCAAACAGCATATTCAAAAAAATATATATATTTCCTAATATTTTCGTATAAAACCAGTATTCCTTATTATTATTATTGTTATATTTCTAAGTTTTGAAGTTTTTCTAAATAAAATTTTATGAAAAATTTCTTTCACTGCCTATATGAAATTTTGTCACGTTCGCCATGTCACGTTACAAATTTTTTAAAAAAGTTGTAAAAACAAAAATGTAAGTAACGTATTAAAATTATTTCTAAAATGGCAAACTGCAATAATTAGTTACTGTTTAAAATTCGCAGACTTTCGCATTTATCAAGAATGCTTCCATTTTTTGTCACGTTCGCGATGCATTGTTTTTTATTTATAACTCGAGCACGGAAAATCTTTAAGGGTTGTCTTTTTTAATAGAAATTGTGTTAATAAAATGTTATAAACACGTGAAAAAAGTTTTTTAAAAATTGCAACTTTTGGCTTTTTTTTTAAATGTAAAGGCGTACAAAAGTCGCGTTCGCGATCCTGGAAATACCCATATCCAAGTCGGCCCGGCGACTTACTTACTTTATTTTTATACCCTTGCAAAAAGGGTATATGTATTAATTTTGGTCAGAAGTGTGCAACGCATAGAAGGAGGCATCTCCGACCATAAAAAGTATATATATTCTTGATCAGCATGACAAGACGAGTTCAAATCCGTTTGTCCGTCTGTCTGTCCGTCTGTCTGTCCGTCTGTCTGTCCGTCTGTCTGTCTGTCTGTCTGGATCAACAGCTTCTCCTCCGAAGCCGCTAAAGCTACAAAGCTGCAATTTTGCACGAAGTCTTGTTTATACTGCAAGCATTGTATATCTCGGATTTATCCGGATCGGACAACTGTATCATATAGCTCCCATAGGAACCATCGGTCGAAAAATAAGTTTTAGATCAATAACTTTGTTCTTTTTCACCCGATTATCACGAGACTTAACATTTGGCAGTTTACTATATATTGAAACATCCATGCCAAATTTGATCAAGATCGGACTACTATATCATATAGCTCCCATAGGAACAATCGGACCAAAAATAATTTTGCTTCTAAAAACATGTTTGTTTCTATTGCGATCATCGCCAAACTTAGTAAATATCATTTGCACATAATAAATTATAATCCTGCCAAATTTGATCAAAATCGGATAACTATATGATAAAGCTGTTATACAAATAAATGGAAAAATTGCATGCTGCATATCTACATAAATGCATATGTTTGCGTGCCGTGCTATGCCGTGATACGGATTTTTATACAAAGGTCTTTACGTTTAGATAGCTCTATTTAGGAATTTAGTAACACAAGAACTTGCAAGGGTATGCAAACTTCGGCATGGCCGAAGTTAGTCCGGCCTTCTGGTTTACTTTGTTTTAGTCGTTCGTGCTTGTGTATGACTTTGTAAAATCATTTATTATTATATTAATATGAATTGTAAAATAATTGTTAGTTTTGGCGAAAGTACAGTCGCATGAAATCGTCAGTGGTTCGATACCAAAGTGTTTTGCTGAAGGGAAAGGAACGGATTTCATTGCGCTGTGCCCACAAGATGTCTCATTCTATACAAAGCGTGGCTGATCGTGAAAGACCGAAAAATTTTATCCAGTCTTCTAAAAGGTCACTTTTGTGTGCATGTACGTTGCACCGCCTTGGGCACAAAACGTTTATGCGTATAACTCAGCCATTTTTATACCGATTTTTGTGATATTTATATATTATAAATATATTAGTGTGCCAAATTAAATTACGATACGATAAATATTGCGGGAAAAAATAGAATTTATCGAATTTCTGAGGCGGAAGGGGGCGTGGAAAAAATTTGAAAGAAACTTCGTCTGCGTGCATACTGCACGCATCTACTGTCCAAATACGATTACTCTAGATTTAATAGTTGCCGATATATACGGGCTCAAAATATTGTTTTTCAAATAGCGTGGGCGGTAGTGGGCGTGGCAAAAATTTGAAACAAACCTCAAGTGCGCGGACCATTTACGGACTTTCATTCCAAAATTTCTCAATTATATCTCCACTGGAAGTATTTTTGGCCGCTTGCTCTATACAAGGCCGACCACTGTGCTTTGTGTCGAATTGTTTAAAGCGTGCCACGCGACTGCTGACATAAAGTTAAAGCGGACAAAGTGCACGCAAATAATAAATAAAGTAAGTAAGTCGCCGGGCCGACTTGGATATACCATGCATCAGGGGGAAAAAAACTACATTGAGTTTATAAAACCAAATTCATATATTAAATTTCTTTCGTATGCCCGATTTGATTATGCTATCTCGCTCACTCTTATGTGGGTGCACTTTAGCGCTCCACCGGCCATATCCGCCCTTGCACCGCTTTGTGGGAAAAACGTTTCTATGTATAACTCGGCCATTTTTACTCCGATTTTTATGAAACTTGGTGGAATGATAGATAACCATATCATGTATAAGTGATATGTGCCAAATTAAATTCCGATACGACAAATATTGCGGGAGGAAATCACTTTTTATTGAATTCCGGAGGCGGGAGGGGGCGTGGCAAAAAAAATTTGGTGAAATGATAGATGTTCATTAGATCTATGAGTGTGCCAAATTAAATTACGATACGATAAATATTACGGGAGAAAATCACTTTTTATTAAATTCCGGAGGCGGAAGGGGGCGTGGCAAAAAAAAAACATAAACTTGGTCTGCGCCAAGACTACACGAGTCTACATTCTAAATTTGGTAGCTCTAACATTTGTAGTTGCTGAGATCTCTGCACTCTTACGGACGGACGGACAGACGGACGGACGGACGGACGGACGGACGGACGGACGGACGGACGGACAGACGGACAGACGGACATGGCTCTATCAATTTCTCTTCTCATGCTGATCAAGAATATATATACTTTATAGGGTCGGAAAAGCATCCTTCTCCCTGTTACATACATTTTGGCGACTTTAATATACCATTTCATCCTATGGATGCATGGTATAACAATGTATTGGTCCACTTTAATGACGATTTGCGGATGGAGATAGGAACGTCAAAATTTAGCTTGTTGTTGGATGAGTCCAATGACAAATATGACAAAGTTGCTGGGTAAGTATAAAATAAATTATAAATATTTGTGTACCGTAATTACATTTGTATGTAATTATATAACTTCGTTCTTCTTCACTCGATAGTCATAACATTTGGCAGTTTGCTATACAAACTGATTAATATCGGACTACTATTTCATATAGCTCCCAAAGGACCAAAAATAGTTTTGCTTTTAAAAACTTTTTTGTGTCTTTTGCGATCATCGCCAAACTTGGTAAATAACATTTCCACATAGGGGTGTGTCATTTTCGGAGTCACAGCCAACGTTTGTCGATTGCCACTATATCGATCGTGGCTGTGTACAACAGGGTTGTGCATTTAAAAAAAAAACTAATGCTTGGACTTAACATTTTTATACGTTTTTCGTAAACGAAAAATTATTGCTTATGTTAGACAACAAGAAAAATTTACTCATTGTTTGTAGGTACAGTTATCATACTGCAACACCAAAATTTTAAAAATTATTATCAGGTACAGGCATTGATGGCCCTATTGCATACGTTTAATTCATTTCGGCAACAGTAAACAAATTTAGGCATGTTTAATGTTTGCTATCAGGAGAAGTGCAACCATGCAACGTCTAGCAAATAGCCACATACCTAGTCATTATAAAAGACTTCCCTCCAAGCCCGTCTGGATACTGGAATACTCTAATATTAATTTCGCCATTCATGTTGTTAGAAAGAGTGACACTAGCAATGACGAATTTAAGCAACGGTTTAGATCAGAAAGAGATAAATACCCAAATCGGGTTTGGCTCTTCACAGACGCATCGAAATCCAGGGACTTCACATCCTTGCAGTGGTCAGTAACAGCAATGTAATTATAGCCAACGGCCTGTATCCCAATGGCTACTTTATTTTTCGCACAGG
Source organism: Drosophila sp. 14030-0761.01 (assembly GCA_018150735.1). NCBI lineage: Eukaryota > Metazoa > Arthropoda > Insecta > Diptera > Drosophilidae > Drosophila > Drosophila sp. 14030-0761.01. The sequence goes on from JAECWO010000003.1 coordinate 1,525,152, forward strand.
AGAACAGGGACAAAATCATCATCTGCACTGACAACATGTCGACATTATCATCAGTACAAAATATCAACTGCAACCTGAATATTATTACCCATATCCGCAGTATATGCATTTCCAATGATGTCCAGACTAGAGGTGGGCATGGGCCGAAATTTTCAACCCAACCCGACCCAGCCCATGGGCCGAAGAGGAAAATTTTACCCGTACCCGAAAGCTAAAAAAATTTTGTAACCCGTACCCAACCCGCCCGCCCGAAAAAAAATTTTAATACAAAATAAAATTTTTTATTTACATTGTTTTCTTCAAAACAGCACTTAAATTACATTTTTTTTATAAAGGATTAATAGAAATGAAAAATACAATTTTGTATTTCTTATGTTTTCATTAACAGTACTTAAATCACATTTTTATACCATGCATCCATAGGATGAAATGGTATATTAAAGTCGCCAAAATGTATGTAACAGGGAGAAGGATGCTTTTCCGACCCTATAAAGTATATATATTCTTGATCAGCATGAGAAGAGAAATTGATAGAGCCATGTCCGTCTGTCCGTCTGTCCGTCCGTCCGTCCGTCCGTCCGTCCGTCCGTCCGTCCGTCCGTCTGTCCGTCCGTCCGTAAGAGTGCAGAGATCTCAGCAACTACAAATGTTAGAGCTACCAAATTTAGAATGTAGACTCGTGTAGTCTTGGCGCAGACCAAGTTTATGTTTTTTTTTTGCCACGCCCCCTTCCGCCTCCGGAATTTAATAAAAAGTGATTTTCTCCCGTAATATTTATCGTATCGTAATTTAATTTGGCACACTCATAGATCTAATGAACATCTATCATTTCACCAAATTTTTTTTGCCACGCCCCCTCCCGCCTCCGGAATTCAATAAAAAGTGATTTCCTCCCGCAATATTTGTCGTATCGGAATTTAATTTGGCACATATCACTTATACATGATATGGTTATCTATCATTCCACCAAGTTTCATAAAAATCGGAGTAAAAATGGCCGAGTTATACATAGAAACGTTTTTCCCACAAAGCGGTGCAAGGGCGGATATGGCCGGTGGAGCGCTAAAGTGCACCCACATAAGAGTGAGCGAGATAGCATAATCAAATCGGGCATACGAAAGAAATTTAATATATGAATTTGGTTTTATAAACTCAATGTAGTTTTTTTCCCCCTGATGCATGGTATATCCAAGTCGGCCCGGCGACTTACTTACTTTATTTTATAAAGGATTAATAGAAATGAAAAATACAATTTTGTATTTCTTATGTTTTCATTAACAGTACTTAAATCACATTTTTTTATAAAGGATTAATAGAAATGAAAAATACAATTTTGTAATACATTTTTTTATAAACGAATAATAGGTATGAAAAAATCCAAATTTAAATTACATATTTTTGTAAAGAAAAAGTAACATATCGAGATTTGCGCTTGACAATCTTGTTCGCCTTTCATTTAATATTTTCCCCGACGATGAAAAAACTCTCTCGCTTGTGGCAGAGCTTACAGGTATGCATAATATTTGTTTGGCCACCACTTGCAATAATTTCAGGTCAGTTGCCTGTTTCCAAAAATCTAAAATTGGCATGTTTGAACGAGTAGTTGTGGCAAAATATTTATCAATTTCTAAATCTATAGGATTTTTGTCAAGTTTTATTTTTTTGGTTGATTTTTGTCGAAATACTCTTGAAATTCATTATTGCTATTTGGCGAAGTGTTTTCAATTTTTGAGTCGTCATCTGTGTCGCTTGTGATTTCATAAATTTCATTCATCATGCTTTTGACGGTCTCCAAAACACGTTTTTTTTTTCTTCAGGTAAAAAAGTCAATTCTTTGAATGGAGGGTTTAAAAATAATCCAACTAAATGTACTGAAGTTGGCTGAAAACGCAATTCCAAACAATTTAAAGTTTTTTTTTTTAATTGTTCTATAACATTTGAATCGAATATTTCAATTTTACATTGTTTTTTTAGTTTTTCATACCATAAAGCATATATATGTATTGTTGGCTCTTTTTCAGATGATAATTTGTCAGAACAATCTTTAAATGGTTTTAAAAACGTAATTAGATTTTCAATTAAAGCGAAGTCAATATTAGCTATACGTTTTATTTCATTTTTTGATAAAAGTAAAACATTAATTTCTTGCTGAACATCACAAATGCTTTCAAGCATAATAAAGATAGAGTTCCAACGCGTTTTTATTTCTTGTTTTAGAGATTTGCTTAATTTGTGATTAAGTTCGGAATGCTTGAAAAATTTTACAAGATTTTTTGAATTGTCTATTAAAAGTTTAATTTCATCAACGGGATTCTTTTCCATAACATCGTCCATAACTAAGTTTAAATTGTGGCACGCGCAAGAAAGCCTTTTGTAATTTTTGAACGCGGCCACCACGTTCGCCCCATTGTCAGTAACAATTACTGAATTTTTTAACTTACTTTGCAAGTTGTAATCGATCAATATATGCTGAATTTGATCTAAAATATTAACGCCAGTTTTTTTTTCCTCCAGGAATTCTTTAACACCTAGAATCGATGTTTTTAAACAATACGACTCATTAATGTAATGTGCACTTAAGCACGCAAAGCTCTTTTGTGTATACTGGTCCGTCCACATATCCGTAGTAAATGCCATGTACTTGTCGGTTAAGGTCGTAGTAAGAAGTTCCTTAATTCGGTTGTATTCGGCAACCATGACACTGCCGGTAAGTTTTTTCCTGGACACAATGATGTCATGGCAGTTTTGAGTTCCATATTGAGCGCCTATGTTCAACATGGCTTGAACATAGTCGCGAAAGCCAGATCCTATAAATTTAGCAAATATGTATTAACATTGATAAATAAATGAAATTTAACTAAGACTTACCCTCAGTGACATTTAATGGCAACAAATCTTTTGCTACAAATGTTAGCTGCTTTGTAGCTAGTTCATCAAGAACTTTTTTTGGAACAGCCTCTGATGCAAAGTTTAACTTTGGCTGATTAGGCGGAGCAACAAAAGCGCATTTGTGCCGAGCAAGCGTTGTGGTGCCGTGTTTTGCACTAAAAGCAAACACAGTTTTGCATTTGCAACAGCACACAAAATCCAGACGCTTGCCGCCGCACTCCACGTGCTTAAAATTTTTCCACACACCACTTTTTCCACCTGTATTCTCAATCAATTTATATAGAACGTCACCGGTACTAATTGCTCTTTGAATTTGAGCTTTCGTTCGTACGATCTCAGTAAAAGACTCATTTTCATTATTATTTTCGTCAATTTTTTCCATTTTCAGCGTGCTTTTAATCTTTATCTTTGCCCTTTTTTTTTCTTAGTGATGACAATTGTAATAGATGGTGGTGATCATTCTGATTGAGATAATCGATAACAAACGTAATCGATAATGTACACGAAGTTGAGAAAGAAATATCAAAGAAGCTAACTTCGGCTATGCCAAAGTTTGTATACCCTTGCAGCTTTTGACCATTACATTTTATTTTCTAAAAAATTTTTTGTTTCTTAATCCAATAAAGAAATATTTTAAATACATTGGCCGGGGGCAGCCAATCGCCAAATAGTAGACAATGTAGCGATTGATATTCATATTCACACACACACAATCGCAATTTTGACACATATATGTGCTTCACTGCAGTATGCAGCAGTACTGCTGCCATAAGCAGTGCACGCTATATAGGCAAATTTTATATCGTCGAAATCAGGCGTTATGTTTATCCGATTGTTTTGAAATTCACGCATATGACGTAATCCCTTTTTATTTATGCACATAATCAGTTTGGATAAGATTGTTCAAAAAATAGAGAAGTTATTCGCATTTAACGATTGTATTTGTATGGCAGGTATATGATATAGTTGTCCGATCTTATTCAAAATCGCAGATGTGTATGTGGCTGTATAGAAAAGCTTATATACGAACTTTGAATGCGATAGCTCTAAAACTGTGGGACTAGATCGCGCAGCACCAGACAGACAGACGGACAGACGGACATGGCTATATCAACTCGTCTTCTCTTGCTGATCAAGAATATATATACTTTATGGGGTCGGAAACGATCCCTTCTCTGCGTTACAAACATCTGACCAATTTTATAATACCCTCTGCAAGGGTATAAAAATATTTAAATATCTAACAATTCCGATTTTATGTATCCAAATTTATTTTCGGGTTGAGCGTCCTAACCCATAACCGCCCGTACCCAACCCGAAATTAGATTTTCCAGCCCATACCCACGGGTACCCGACAAAAGCCCAGCCCATGCCCACCTCTAGTCCAGACCCAGCCATCAAGGAATGCAATGGAAACGCTGATACCGCAACCAATCTGGTTGCCCTGTCCCCAAATCATTGTAAAATACTCCACCCTATATAATATATACGTTCACGTCGATGGCGCTAGCAGCTAGTACGTTTTTATACCATGCATCCATAAAATGAAATGGTATATTAAAGTCGCCAAAATGTATGTAACAGGGAGAAGGAAGCTTTTCCGACCCTATAAAGTATATATGTATATTCTTGCTCAACATGAGAAGAGACATTGATAGAGCCATTTCTGTCTGTCCGTCCGTAAGAGACCAAAGATCTTAGGAACTGTAAAAGCTAGAGCTACCAAATTTAGAATGCAGACTCGTGTACTATAGAATTTAATAAAAAGTGATTTTCTCCCGCAATATTTATCGTATCGTAATTTAATTTGGCACACTTGTAGATCTTATGAACATTTTTTTTTTCCACGCCCCCTTCCGAAATCGCGCATAGGAAAGAAATTTAATACATATATGAATTTAGTTTTATAAACTCAAGGTAGTTTTTTTCACTTGATGCATGGTATATCCAAGCCGGCCCGAAATTTGGTGGAGTGATAGATGTTCATAAGATCTATGAGAGTGCCAAATTAAATTACGATACGATAAATATTACGGGAGAAAATCACTTTTTATTAAATTCCGGAGGCGGAAGGGGGCGTGGCAAAATAAAAACTTTGGTTCATTTGGTCGGTTTCTTCCTATAACATTTAGAAAATATTTTTGACGATTCATTGAAACAAAAATGTTTACCAACTGAGTATTTTTGACTACTCAGACTAGAATCAATATTTAACAACTGGTTTTCATTGGCTGAATCATTACTTAGTTTGTTATCTTCTGTCATAAAATTTTCATGTGTTTCATCATGAAGATGCAGTACAATTTAAGCCTTAAACTTTCTCGAAAAATCTCTATCTAACACTATTAAACTTTTCATAGACTCGTTAGGAACAACCAGCAAGTTAACGCAAAACGGATTTACTGAACGTTTCAATGTAACACAAAATAATTCCAAAAACTTCAAGCACTAACCAGAATATATCATAGATAGTGCAAACAGAAGATTTTTTGATTGCAAACGCTAGCCTAACCATGGAACCCCAGAGAGCGTAACGCAGAGAGGGAGGGAAACGTCCAAAAATTATTTAGTCTCGCATAGAGCTGGGAAACTATCGATAGTGGTCCCAATCGATATTTTCGATGTTTTGAGAGCAAAAATTCGATACTATCGATACTAAATTCAAATATTGTCGGAGGTCAACAATAGCGTCGGATCGTTTAGTCCTCGGCAAATCTTCAATATTTTTTTTTACAAAAGTAAATAAGGACTGCCGATTTTGAACTGGTGTTGGTGGCTCTGCTGAATGGACTGCGAAATTTTCTGTTGAATTTTGAAAAATAGTCATCTCGTTTTCCAAAAACTTTTCAGATAGCGAAGCGTTGAATGGAGAACGAAACCCTTGTTTTTTAAATCGCGGATCCATCAAAGTAGCGATTCGTGGCAAAGAACGCTCTTCATATTTGGACAGCCTCGTTAATATATTTTCCAATAAACATGTGCAGGCTGCTACACCCTCACTTGTCTTAAGGCTCGTCTTAGTTGACTCAAGACTGTGCAACAGACCACAAGTTACTGGTATGCATAAAGATATGGTAACATTTGTATTTGATGACACTTGGGTCGTCGCACTTTCAAATGGCGCCAATAAATTTGATAAGTCGGATAATATTTCCAGTTCGTCCACAGTGAATGGTTGTGGCGCTTTTGAAGTATTTAGGAAAACTTTTCGTTTTTAAAATTCTCTGTATCATGTGATACGCGCTGTTCCATCGAGTTGGAACTTCCTGCTTTAGACTATATTTAATGTCCCCATCTTGGTAATCTTTCAGCTTTTTGTATGATGTAGAGCTGGACTTAAAATATGTGACAGTGGTTTTACATTTCGTAAGTATATCCGCTAAGCAATCTAGCTTAAGACAGCTCTGCACAACTAAGTTTATTGTGTGTGCGAAGCAGGGTATATTTCGAATTTTAAGTAAATCGCACGCTTTAACCATCGCACCAGCATTATCTGTCACTATTGCGACTACTTTCGACGAAATCTTCCATTTGTTAAATACAGTTTCCAATGTGTCCTTGATATTTTGTGCAGTGTGATTGTTTTCCGACAATAATTTATTTGTAGATAGTACGGCAGTTTGCAGCTTAAACTCATTTGTTATGAATGTGCATGTTACTGTAATGTATGCTTCATTGGCCAACGACGTCCACAGATCCGTTGTTATTGCGCAATAATCAATTTTTTTTAATATTGCCATCAATTTGATGGATTTTGCTTCATATTGTTCAGCCATTAGCACATTTTTCAAAGTCTTGCGCGATGGCAACTTATATTTTGGATCGAACACATTAAGCATACTTCGAAAGCCAGTGTCTTCCACAACTGAAAATGGTCGCATGTCAGTAGCAATGTACTTCATTACAGCCGTATCTAATTCCCCCTTTCGACGAGAATTCGCATCATACTTTGTAGTGACAAAAGCATCGATCCTTGGTAATGTCGCCGGTAAATCTCCAACGTTTATTCTTGGATGCACACGCTTCATGTGATCAAAGAGATTTGACGTGTTTCCGCTGGTTTTATACACTTTTTCGCACGAAAGACACTTCGCCGACTTACCGTCATTGGACTTTGTAAAAAAAGTCCAAACTTTTGACTTCCCAAGTCTAGACCTTTTTGTTTCCTTATTTTCCTCATCTGAGCTGATATGTTCTGCTTCTTCGTTGTCTACAAGAAATACAAATATCAGCAAAAAATGTTCAGCAAATAGAGTTGTGTATTTACCCTTTCTTTTCAGGTTTTTCAAATATTTCTCCATGCTCAGAACCACCAACCCACACTGAAGTTTATCTAAAATGGATTTTTATAGTCAATTTGTTACATTTAAAGCTTATTTATTCATTTATCTTACCCAATATGCAGCAGCCAGTACTTGCTTTTTGCGCCAATTCAAGTGATGTGTAGCTATTAAAAATTCTCAATACTATCGATAGTGACAAAAAAACTATCGATGGTGGCTCAAAAATGCAAAAATTCGACACCTCGATAGTACCATCGATAGTTTTCCAGCTCTAGTCTCGCACAGACTGCAGAACGACGAACACACGGCTATGTCACTTCCCTCCAGTACCAAATGTCCCTGGGCGAAATGTCGCCGGATTGTCCATAACACCGACGTCGGCAGAGAAAAGAATTCTGCCAGCGTTTTCAAGCAAAGATCAGCCGACGGTGCCCCGAACGATCGAATGTCGTCGTCGGAACACTTTCGGCTACCGCAAAGAATTGAGCAAACACAATTTCTTGTAAAATAATTTGAAAAAAAATTAGACGAAAGACGGAGGACAAAAAAAGACAAAGCAAGGCAGAACTTGCGTTCTTGTTTTTGTTTTTCGGCTCGCGTCACTATGTAATTTTCGTTTCTCTGTTCATTTAAGTTACATTTGCTGCGCAGTGAGTTTGTGATTAGTGAAAAAAATTGTTTAAAGCAGAGCCGGCCACGCATAGCCCCCGGGGGCCGAAGTCAAAACGCGAAACTCATGTATACGAGCCGAGCGCTTGCCGAAGCCACTACAAAAAATATTTGAGAGCGTGAAAACAGAATTAGTTTCTCACAGCATTTCGACCCGAGCACTTCTGTGTCGCTCTGCTGAGAGGCTGCACATGAAAAAATGGATCCTTGCTTTGTTTTCTCTTTCTTTCTCTTGCATTTAATCGTCGACTGCGCTCGTTGTCTTCATTGCGGCGAAATTTGTTCAATTTTTATTTTGCGCAGTGTAAAGCAACATTGAAATGCACAAATACAAAGATACTTTTTGTGGGCTCTCTTTGTGGCCGGCTCTGGTTTAAAGTAAGTATTATTGGTAATTTGTTAAAAGAAACTTCCAAATATTCGAGGTAAGTCTGTATTTAACTTATGAAAACATAATTAATTGTTATACAACTTTAAAAAAATTAACATTAACAGGTTATTCAGAACGCGCAGCATTGTCTAAACAATTTACTGGGTAAGTAATAGAAATTATTATTTTTATTGTACCTATTATTTATTTATGTTTTTTTTTTTCCAGAGGCGATGGTTGGCGAGAATAGTCATAAATATCTATATATGTTTGTATGTACATACATTGTTAAAACAAAAATAAATAAAATGAATTAAAATCGAAACTGCTGTGTTTTTTTGTATAGAAGAACTGAGACTCTCCGCGGAATTTACGGCGACATGTCCAAAGTCAATAGGGACATTCAACGGAAAATGTATGAACGAGTTGCGGCGACATTAACACGGAGAGTTCCTAGCGTCGAGGAAACGGGACGCTCGAGCGACATATCGACGGGACATACTGAGGAGTTTTGCAAACACACCTACAATTGTCTTTGCCTATGTCCCCAGAATGTCCCGTTCAATTGTAAAGAAAACATAGGGACACACGAGCGACATGTCCTAAGGTTGTCCTTATATTTCGTAGGGACATACCAAGGAAATATGCAAAGACAATTGTAGGTGTGTTTGCAAAACTCCTTAGGATGTCCCGCCGATATGTCGCTCGTGCGTCCCGAGCTATAAGGAAAACCTTAGGACATTTCGCTCGTGTGTCCCGTTTCCTCGACGCTAGGAACTCTCCGTGTTAATGTCGCCGCAACTTGTTCATACATTTTCCGTTGAATGTCCCTATGACATGGGACATGTCGCCGTAAATTCAGCGGAGAGTCTCCGCGGACGCGTACTGCAGGGTTGTGATCTCGTTCTGTCTATGTATGCGTGCACAAGTCGGTATATGGGCAGATATCGTAGTGTGTGTGAGCAACATGAAGTTCGACAACACCGAACTTCAATAACTCGCCAGACCCAAGTTCTGAGTTTTCGACAAAGCAGACACAAGGGCGATGAAGGCATTTCCCTGTGGAACGTACATCCGGCGATGTTGGCAGCGGGATTTCAAGTACCGTCATGGCTCTGCCGATAGAGTGCTTGTTTGACGTTCTGCATGCTGCGGGTTCGATCACCAGTGCAATCGTCCCATGTAAAAAGTATTTTTAATTTCTTTTTTATAATAATTGATTTATTTTATTTTTTCTGTTTTATAATATTCATTTTTCAATAATATCATTATATTAGATTTATTCAAAATTGCATAAAAACAGAAAAAATAAAATAAATCAATTATTATAAAAAGAAATTAAAAATACCATAGATAAAATAGATGGTTTTTATGTTTCGCAATATGTCGATGGACGTTTGGCAACTTTAATGTGCGTATCAGTGTCAAATGTTCTATTAAGTCAAAATTTTATATATGCTAGAACGGGTCTAGCAGACCAGGGAGTCACTTGGTGCAACTCTTTTAAAATCGCAAAATGTGATGATTCCCCTATCTGAGGCCCAATTCTGCATAATACAAGATTTATGCTCTGTGTTGGAGCCTTTAGAAACTGCAACATTAGCCTTGACCGAATCTTTGGAAAATCTGGCAAACACGAAGACAATCCTCGGGAGTAATTAAAATAAAAAAAAAGACTAAAGATCTCAGGAACTGTAAGAGCTAGAGCTACCAAATTTGGCATGTAGACTCGTGTAAAATATACGCTTATCAAGTTTTTTTTTGCCACGCCCCCTTCCGCCCACGCTATTTGAAAAACAATATTTTGAGCCTCTATGTATATCTCGGGAACTACTTATAAAAGCTAGAGCTATCGTATTTGGACAGTAGATGTGTGCAGTATGAACAAGTTCCGCCTCCGATATTCGATAAATTCGAATTTGCACCCGAAATATTTATCGTATCGTAATTAAATTTGGCACACTAATACATGTTATGAATATCTATCATAAGAATCGGAATAAAAATTACCGAGTTTTACACAGAAACGTTTTTCACTCAAAACGGTGCAAGCCGGATGCACAAAAAAAGAGCGAGAAAGCATATGCTGGAAATCACCAATTTGGTCGGGGGGCGCTAAAGTGTCCACATAAGAGTGAGCGCGAGAGCATTTGAAAGAAATTTAATATAAGAATTTTCACCTGATGCATGGTATATCCAAGTCGGCCCGGCGACTTACTCAATTCATTTTAATATTTCTAAGTGAAACAATAAAAGAACATAAAAGTTGAGTCTAAAAAAAATGTTTATGTGTTATTCCAATAACGCATTACTTTAAATACACTAACATACTATATATGTGCGTTACTGCTTATGCGTGTGTGTGTATATAGGCAAATTTTATATCGTCGAAATCAGGCGTTATGTTTATCCGATTGTCTGAAAATTCAGCCATAAGATGTAATGCCTTTGGATAAGATTCTTCAAGAAATAGGGAAGTTATTCGCATTTAACGTTTGTATTTGTATGGCAGCTATATGATATAGTGGTCCGAAAATTGCAGGTGTGCATTCTAGGGTATAGAAAACCTTATATACGAACTTTGAAAGCTCTAAAACTGTGGGACTAGTTTGCATAGTACCAGACAGATAGACGGGCATGGCTATATTAACTCGTCTTCTCATGCTGATCAAGAATATATATACTTTATGGGGTCGAAAACGATTTCTTCTTTGCGTTACAAACATCTGACAAACAATTTAACTATCAATATTTACTATTCAATATCAATTGTTCACTTTATCTCAAAAAACGATTATACCATTTACAATTTTTTCCTCAACAACCCAGGCCATTCGGCCAACCCAATTATCAACAATCATATGGGGCACCCCCACCAAGACCCTTCGGTCCAAAGCCTCAACCTCCAGCAACACCTATGGATGTTGACGGCTCAGTACAAACAAAGAACATAAATTACATAAACAGGCCCAATAACAATTACCCTCAACAATACGCTTTCAAGCGACTTAACCCTATGGCCACCCAAACACCGAATAAAGTTCAGAGACAATTCCATATTGGAACCGACTTCCTTGGTGAACAATACACCACCATCCCTGTTCAAGAAGAACAATTGTCCGATTATCCATGTCCATCTGAATATCCAGAAATGCAGCAACGCATTTATCCAATGTCCAAGTATCAACCTACTTATCAAGAACCGAAAGCACCGGTTCAATATCAAAAAGAAGTTGAACAATTGCAGTATATCCAACACTGTATAACTGAAGCAGGTGAAGAGATCTTGGATCTAACCTCACAAGGTAATCAAGAGCCACGGGTACAACCAAATGTACTACTGCGACCAACAAATATCGAAGCCGAAGACACTATCATTAATTTTTGCAGAGCGTATTATAAAATTGGTCAGATTGGTCAGGATCGCGAACGCGACATTTGTACTTTACATGTCAAAAAAAGCCAAAAGTTGTAATTTTTAAAAAACTTTTTCACGTGTTTATAACATTTTATTAACACAATTTCTATTATAAAAGGCAACCCTTAAAAACTTGCCGTTTTTGAGTTATAAATAAAAAATAAAGTAAGTAAGTCGCCGGGCCGACTTGGATATACCATGCATCAAGTGAAAAAAACTACTTCCAATTTATAAAATTAAATTCATATATTAAATTTCTTTCGCAGCGCGATTTCTGTCATACGCTATCTCGCTCACTCTTATGTGTGTGCACTTTAGCGCCCCAACAGCCATATCCGCCCTATCACTGCTTTGAGTGCAAAACGTTTCACCCAAGTTATGAAACTTGGTGGAATTTTAGATGACCATAACATGTATGAGTGTGCCATTAAATTCCAATACAATAAATACTGTGGAAGAAAATCACTTTTTATTGAATTCCGGAGGCGGAAGGGGGCGTGGCAAAAAAAAAAAAACTTGTCAGCGTATATACTACACGAGTCTGCATTCTAAATTTGGTAGCTCTAGCTCTTACAGCTCCTGTGATCTTTGGTCTCTTACGGATGGACGGACGGACAGACGGACATGGCTCTATCCATTTCTCTTCTCATGCTGATCAAGAATATATAATTAAATATCCACTTCTTTTCTTTATTAAATTATGGATCAAAAGATCTTTATTCGAACAGAGTATCTTAGGAACTAACTTATCATTATTCATGAAGATATAATTAAAGTTCGGTATCAAAAGCTTTTTATGTTAGTATTGGGAGCTTTTGATCTGGTGACAAGGGATCTTGATTTTGATTGGTTTATTGATTTTTGCCTATTAAGCGTTCTCACGCTTGGAAAGCTTTTGGTCTGGTGACAAGGGATCTGGATTTTTATTGGCTTATTGATTTTTGCCTACTAAGCGTTCTCACGTTTGGAAAATTTTGGGGACAGTTGTTTATAGAATATTTGTTTGGTTTCAGTTGCGGTAAACATCCGCTGTTTTCTAGACTAAAAACAAAGGGGGGGGTTAAGTGGTGTGGGTGGATGGAGTGGCGGATATATTACTCCCCCATCACGTATAAAATAGCCTGTCCTCAGGCGGATACATTGGGATATAGCGAGGGGTTTTTCTCAGCTGTAAAGAGTTGAGTATCAATTTTGTTTATAATTTGGGACTCAATTTTTTTAACAATTGGGGTTTCGATTATTTCTGTGGGGTCACATTTGTTATTTGATCGAAAATGCTTAATTATTAATTCTTGTGGCATTGCCTTAATCTTATAGATTAAGTATGTAATCAAACTTATTATAGTAAGTATAAAAGTGGTTAATGTAATAGTTTGAAATGCAGTATAATATTTCGTGTGTTCGTTAATTATTTCTTTTGTTTGGATAAAGGAAATTGGTTCTAACCTGATGATATTGTTTGTTACATAAATGCTTTGACTATAGTCAAGCAATGAATTTATTATTGATATTTCGTTTAGTTGGCACAATCGTAAATTTTTATTATGTTATTGCCTTCTATTACTAAGTCGTTGTTTACGCAATTTTGATTAAGTTTAGTTTTTGGTAAATTCCATGTTACGATTATGTTTGGTTCAATGTAATTAGTTTGAAAATTCTTATATGTCTTAGTGTATTTACAAGTGGTTGGGGTTTGATTTAAAATCCCTATTATACATTCATTAGTTTCTATTTGTTTTGTATTTTTATTGAACAAAGTGTTGTTGTTAAAATAGTATTTATCGTATGAATTTTCTGTCAAAATATTTTTATTTTCATCTGGATAAGAAAGTATCTCAAAGATAGGGGTTTTTACTATTTCTTGAGGAATGTTTGAAATGATAAATATCTCGTTTGAATTTGGTTTAAGCCAGGTGGATGTTTTTGTATTCACAAGTTTTTCCGAATTAACATGACTTAGGTGATTATGTTTTAAAAGTTTTGGGTTGAAAATTCCTAGTCTATTGTCTATTGTCTAGTCTCGATTGCGCTGAACAATATGTTATGTTGCCTAATCTCATGGGTTGGATATAAGTGCATAATGAAATCTATCCTCCTTATGAATGATGTCAGATTCTCGGGTGTTCCATCATAGTGTGCCACCTGTCTTAACGAAGACAGCGCTTGACTGAGGTGGGCTTCGGTGAGTTCTAAGGCCATTTTGTATTTTTATACCATGCATCCATAGGATGAAATGGTATATTAAAGTCGCCAAAATGTATGTAACAGGGAGAAGGAAGCTTTTCCGACCCTATAAAGTATATATATTCTTGATCAGCATGAGAAGAGAAATTGATAGAGCCATGTCCGTCTGTCCGTCCGTCCGTCTGTCCGTCCGTAAGAGTGCAGAGATCTCAGCAACTATAAATGATAGAGCTACCAAATTTAGAATGTGGACTCGTGTAGTATAGACGCAGACCAATTTTGAGTTTTTTTTTTGCCACGCCCCCTTCCGCCTCCGGAATTTAATAAAAAGTGATTTTCTCCCGCAATATTTATTGTATCGAAATTTAATTCGGCACACTTATATATGTTATGGACATCTATCATTCCACCAAATTTCATAAAAATCGGAATAAAAATGGCCGAGTTATGCATTGAAACGTTTTGCACTCAAAGCGGTGCAAGGGCGAATTTGGCCGGTGGGGCGCTAAAGTGCACACACATAAGATTGAGCGAGATAGCATATGTTAGAAATAAACTCAAGGAAATTTGTTTTCCCCTGATGCATGGTATATCCAAGTCGGCCCGGCGACTTACTTACTTTATTTTTCAATAATATCATAATATTAGATTTATTGAAAATTGAATGCTGCATACAAACAAAAAAAAATAAAATAAATCAATTATTATTAAAAAGAAATTAAAAATACTTTTTACATGGGACGATTGCACTGGGGCTCGAACCCGCAGCATGCAAAACGTCAAACAAGCACTCTATCGGCAGAGCCATGACGGTACTTGAAATCCCGCTCCCAACATCGCTGGATGTACTTTCCACAGGGAAATGCCTTCATCGCCCTTGTGTCTGCTTTGTCGAAAACTCAGAACTCGGTGTTGTCGAACTTCACGTTGCTCACACACACTACGATATCTGCCCATATACCGACTTGTGCACGCATACATAGACAGAACGAGATCACAAGCGACATAGCCGTGTGCTCGTCGTTCTGCAGTCTGTGCGAGACTAAATTATTTTTTGTACGTGTTCCTCCCTCTCTGCGTTACGCTCTCATTGAGCTTATGAGCGCTTGGCTTTTTGCCGAACGCCTCTGGGGTTCCATGGTTAGGCTAGCGTTTGCAATCAAAAAATCTTCTGTTTGCACTATCTATGATATATTCTGGTTAGTGATAGTACGATGGACTCTCTGCTGCACTTGCAGCACTTCGTGTCAGACGCCCTTTCCTCAAGAAATCATGTCACGCTTTTGGCGACTGATTTCGAAAAGGCATTTGATCGCGTGGGAGCCCATACTGTTCTTCAGCAACTCGAACAATGGGGGGTGGGTACAAAAGTCTTCAATATAGTGAAGGCTTTTATGTCCCGCCGCTTATTTCGAGTCAGGATCAACAACGTACTTTCAAACTATCACAATTTATATACTGGCATTCCCCAAGGATCGCCATTATCGGTTATTCTATTTATTATAGCATTTGAAGGAATCAACAAAATTGTATCTAATCATAAAAAAATTCAATCAATCATGTACGCAGATGATGCCATAATCTTTAGTAAAATCAAGGACTTAACAAAACTTAACAATATTGTAAAAGATATACTCAAGGAAATATACAACTGGGGCCTGGGCTCTGGTGCAACCCTATCTCCCAGAAAATGTAAAATTTTGCACATTTGTAAAAAAAAAAAGATGTACATACTCTAGTTTAAGCTTTAATAACTTTACTATAGAATGCGTCCAAGCTCTTAAGATATTAGGCCTATATTTCGACAAGAGAATGACATTTAAAAATCACTGTCTGTATCTCAGAGATAACCTTGAAAAAAAACTAAACATTATAAAATATCTTAGCTCCAAACATTCCTTAATAAATACAAATAGTCTTATAAATGTCGCCAGGGCTCTTATACTTGCAAAAATAGATTACGCGTTGCCAATATTCGGCTGGTGCGCAAAGTCACATGTCCGCCTGTTTAAACCAGCCTACCACACAGCGGTTCGTCGCAGTATCAACGCCTTTCCAACATCTCCAATAAAATGCGTCCTATCAGAAGCGGGTTTGTCAACAATAGAGGACAGAGTTGCAGAAACAACAGCCCTGCTTATACCGAAAATGTTCTGCTCAACCAACCAGCTCCTTCAAACTGTGGTACGGAAGGCTATAAAATAACGGAGAACTTACCGATACCTCTCCACAATACGCCGATGCGCCGCTCTCTCCAAAGAATGGAATATCGCAACTCCAACAACACCGAAAATCTCCAGCGCCCCTTCATGGCTTCTTAGACAATCCTCTATTAACTGCGCGCTACAGGAATTTCCAAAAAATCACACAAACGGGGAAACTTTCCGCCAACTATTTTATAATGAAACAGTCAAGAAATTTTATGATAATCGAACGTGGATATTCATTGACGCAACAAAATCAGCTAAACTCACTGCATTCGCATGCGTTGACATCAATGGTAAAATTCTATCAGCAGGATCACTACCAGAATACTACTCTGTATTTTCAGCCGAAGCAGAAGCTATTCTGAAAGCCATCGTTTACGCACAAGGCAGAACTGGAAAGTTTACTATATGTACCGATAGCCTATCGACTGTACAATCTGTCAAAAATATATCTAACACAAACCCAACAATCGTGCAGATACGGGAGAGTTTAATAAAAACCCCTCTAAAACTTAACATATTTTGGGTTCCCAGCCACAGGGGCATTAGGGGCAATGACAATGCAGCAAAAGCAATGTCAAAGTATCCCACAATCATGATACTCCCCTCAGCGGAAAAAGATCTGCGAAAAGTTGTTCTCAAACAGCTCCACTCGCAAAAAATCGAAAACTGGGCTAACTTTCATCACAGATACAGGAACTGCAACCCAAACTTGGAGAAAGTCAAGTTCCCTATCAACACATCCCGAGCGAAAAACACTATTTTCACCCGCCTCCGGATAGGACACAGCAGTGGCACCCACAGCCATGTATTGTCAGGAGACCCAAAACTGAACTGCCACTTATGTGGTCTAGAGCTCTCTACCGCACACCTGCTTGACACCTGCAAAAAATAAGTTACCATTAGAAAAGCCCATTTTCCACATATACTACCCTCATCCATCTTACCCTACGTCACAACAATAAATATAAATAAAGTAAGTAAGTCGCCGGGCCGACTTGGATATACCATGCATTAGGTGAAGAGATATACATATATTAAATTTCTTTCAAATACTATCTCTCTTATGTGGAAACGAGCACTTTAGCGCCCCCCGACCAAATCGGTGATTTGCAGCATATGCTATCTCGCTCTTTTTCGCGTGCATCTGCCTTGCACCGCTATGAGTGAAAAACGTTTCTATGTATAATTCGGCCATTTTCTTGTGATATTTGGTGGGATGATAGATATACGTGAAATGTATCAGTGTGCCAAATTAAATTACGATACAATAAATATTTCGGATGAAAATCGAATTTTTCGAATGTCGGGGGCGGAAGGGGGGGTGGCAAAAATTTGAAACAAACTTGGTCTGCGTGCATACTGCACGCATCTAATGTCCAAATTCGATAGCTCTATCTTTTATAGTTCCCGAGATATGGAGGCTCAAAATATTGTTTTTCAAATAGCGGGGGCGGGGCGAAAAAAAAAATAAACTCGATCTTCCTGCAGAGCAAACGGGTCTGCATGCCAAGTTTGGTAGCTCTAGCTCTTATAGTCTCTGAGATCTCGATGATCCTACAGACGGACAGACGGACAGACAGACCGATATGTCTCAATCGACTTGGCTATTGATACTGATCAAGAATATATATACTTTATAGGGTCGGAGAAGCTTCCTTCTCCCTGTTACATACATTTTGGCGACTTTAATATACCATTTAATTCTATGAATGCATGGTATAAAAATAAATAAAAAACTATGCCCCAACAATGGAGAAGACATTGATGAGGCTGTGGAGAAGCTATCGCGACATATTTGCGAGTCCGCCCATGCCTGCACGCCGCCAACTAGAACAAGTCAACCCCATGCATGACAAAGGGACATGTTTGCCTAGTCCGACGAGATCACGAACGTCCTGCGGGAGAAGAGACGCTGTATTTCGAACTTCGCAACGAATCCACTGTTGAATATCTGAGGAATCTTGAGCCCAATCAGCCAGGTCACAATCTCTGGCAAGCCTGTAAGTACCTCAAAAGGCCGGCTGTGAGAAAAGTCCCCATCCGTGAATCGAATGGCATTTGGTGTAGATCCAGTGAGGAGTTAGCTGAAGAGTTTGCGACACATCTGGAGAACATATTCATTCCGTTCAGCACATGCAGCGCCAAAGACGTGGTTGCCACTTCGTCTTTCCTCGAAGCCCCTTATCAAATGGCTCTCCCGATTGTTCGAGTCACACCTGAGATCAACTGCCTTAAGACGACGAAAAGCCCAGGCTACGATAGCAGCGACGCAGTCACCATCAAGTGCTTACCGCCATCAGTCATCCAGCTTCTTACGAACTTGTTCAACAGGATTTTGGATCTCTCCCACTTTCCCAGCCAATGGAAGTGCGCAGAGATTATAATGATTCCGAAACCAGGAAAACCGGTTTCGGAGAGAATACCTTCCAAGGTATTCGAAAGAATATGGTCCCTGATCACCAATTTGGCTTCCGACGACATCATGGCACTCCAGAACAAAGTCACCGCATTGTTGGGAAGGTTCTTGGCTCCTTTGAAGACAAGCTTTACACCTCCGTTGCCTTCTTGGACATCAAGCAGGCTTTCGACCGTGTCTGGCACGATGAGCTTCTGCACAAGCTTAAAATACTGCTCCTGCCCCTCACTTCATGGTTTTGAAGTCCTACCTCGCTGACAGACGCTTCTACGTCAGGTATGAGAGCTCCATGTCCAGAATTAAGTGCATCAACGCGGGCGTTCCACAGAGCAGTGTGCTGGCCCCATTCTCTACACTTTGTACACCGCAGTCTTGCCTGTGTTGCAACACGAGCAGCTCTTGATTAGCACATATGCAGATGACACTGCCTTTGTTGCTTCCGCTTCGGACCCTTCGGTGGCCTCGGAAATTATCCAGGACCAACTTAACCTTTTAGAACCATGGTTATGCAGATGGAATATCTCGGTTAACACGGACAAGTCGCAGCATATGACCTTCGCCACTCGAAGGCTCAACTGCCCCCCTTCATGTGACTCCCCTCCCGAGCGTGGACAAGGTGAAATATCTGGGCCTCACCCTTGACAGGCATCTGAACTGGAAAACTCATCTCAAGGCAAGGAGAACGCAGCTAAACCTGAAGCTGTCCAAGATGCAGTGGCTACTTGGCAAGAGATCTCAGCTCAGTATCACCAATAAGTTGCTGCTTTACAAGGCCATCCTAAAGCCTGTATGGACATATGATATACAGCTCTGGGGTACGGCGTCAAATTGAAATTCTGCAACGATATCAGAGCAAATTACTCCTTAGAATTGTCGAAGCGCCTCCCTTTGTGCGCAATTCCGTGATTCACAGAGACCTCAACATCCCGTCGATCAATAGCGAGATTCGAAAATATAGCACTCGATATTGCTCCAGGCTGGAAACCCACGAGAACACGCTGGCCCTTAACCTGCTGGACAACAACATGCAGTCCAGGCGTCTTAAAAGATGCCACCCTCTTGACCTGCCATTCAGACCAGAGTTGGACTGGTGATCCGTCGCCTCAATTCGTAATGATAGCTGCATCTCCTTAATTTCGGGAAGTGAAGTATGATGACCCCTAATCAGTAAATCCTGCAGCGGCCTCTCATTGTTACGATTGTTACCAAATTTAATTATTGTCCTACAATGGACAGATTTTAAATATGCTTACACACAAAAAAATTATTCCATTTTTCTTTTAAGTTTGATGTTATTACAATTTCAATTGTGAAAGAAAATCTTTTTTATTGAATTACGGGGCGGAAGGGGGCGTGGCAAAAAAAAAATAAACTTGATCAGCATATATACTACATGAGTCGGCATTCTAAATTTGGTAGCTCTAGCTCTTACATTTCCTGTGATCTTTGGTCTCTTACGGACGGACAGACGGACATGACTCTATAAATTTCTCTTCTCATGCTGATCAAGAATATATATACTTTATAGGGTCGAAAAAGCTTCCTTCTGCGTGTTACATACATTTTGGCGACTCTAACATACCATTTCATCCTATGGATGCATGGTATAATAGGAAAACTTCTTCCTTGTTATGGCTCAAGCTGTCACTAATTACAGCCAGAGATTCCGTTTTGTTTGAAGTCCACGCAACGCAAGTAAAAATTGATACTTGCTTGTAATTAAAATGCGCGCTTTGAATCCCATTTTGGAAGACTAATCTATAATTTTCAGCGAAGTCTATTTGCAAGACGAGTTCTCCTGGCTTTACATTTTTCTTCACCTCGTCGAAATAATTTTGTTGAGCTCGTTTAACAAAAAAGTGGCTTTTAAGCTGAGGTAGTTTACGTTTATCTCATGAATTAGCTCTGACAATCATATTTATTAAGGAGATTTTATTGTCTACCTTTCTCCAAAATGGCCATTTAACATTTTTGTTCATAAGATTTAATAGGCTAGTGGCGCACCAATGCATTGCACACGTCATCAGTACAATTCTTACAATTACTTGTCATGCAAGTTTCATTTGCGATATTGCAGCAAACTGATTGCAAAAAGGACACATGACTGCTTCCAACAATCTTAGTTGGAATTATTTTAGCACAAGCCTCTAATAAGAAACAAAAATTTGCATGATACATGCATACGCACATGTTATGTGCCATTTTACTTGACAACTTTACGTGGCTAGGCCGACATTGGTAAAAAGTTGTTTTGCTGATACCATTGCCAACATTTTGTAAGTTATAGAGTTCGAAAGCTTCCCTTACAGTCATTATCATGAAACGCTTTGAAATTATTTGTCCATTATTAATGAAAGTGTCTTTTCTACCAGCAGACTGTACGCTTACGTCGTCGCTTAAATAAAATTCTTTTATTTGCGCAACGTGATCATCATTTGAAAGTTCCTTAATGTGATCTTTCGTCGGAACGTATTTCTTATAAAGCGCTTATATAACTATAATTTTTTTATCAAGTGCCCATTTCAACTTTTTTCACAGCTTTTCCAAGCGTTTGCTTACAACCATAAGGTTCAACAATGTTTTCTTTTTGATTTGATGTGTTCTTTATCTTTTTCCTGTGGTTTTGCTGCTGCACTCTATCCTTTTCACGCTTACTTTCCAAAAGCCTCATATTTTCGTTTGTTAATTCTTTCGATAATTATTTTCGGCGCTTGACGCCCCCGACCAAATCCGTGATTCCTAGCACATGCTATCTCGCTCACTTTTGTTTACATCGGCCTTGCACCGCTTTGAGTACAAAACGTTTCTACATATAACTCGGTCATTTTTATTAAGATTTTTATGAAATTTGGTTAAATAATAGATGTTCATAACATATATTCAAGTCGACTTACTAACTTTATTCTACTTGTAGTGTTTGTTTTTTCATCTTTGACAGCGTGAGTACTTGACCGCGCTATTTCTATTCTCTTTTCTTTCCGTGCGTTTGTTTGATTGCGTGCATAATTTTTGGATTGTAGTTAAATTAATATGCAGTTAATTAATAACATTTTAAGCAAAATGAATGAAAACCAGGTCAGTAACAGTAGAAAAAATCAAAATTCTTTTTTTAGCCGTGCCTGCAAAATTTTAGGCCTTTAGCATTTGAATTGTAGTTTATTCCCCAAAAATCTAATTTCTGGCCATTTTTATACCATGCATCCATAGGATGACGGACGGACAGACGGACATGGCTATATCAATTTCTCTTCTCATGCTGATCAAGAATATATATACTTTATAGGGTCGGAAAAGCTTCCTTCTCCCTGTTACATACATTTTGGCGACTTTAATATACCATTTCATCCTATGGATGCATGGTATAATTATGGATCAAAAGATCTTTATTCGAACAGATTATCTTTGGAACTAACTTATCATTAGTCATGAAGATATAATTAAAGTTCGGTATCAAAAGCTTTTTATGTTAGTATTGGGAGCTTTTGATCTGGTGACAAGGGATCTGGATTTTTATTGGCTTATTGATTTTTGCCTACTAAGCGTTCTCACGTTTGGAAAATTTTGGGGACATTTGTTTATAGAAAATTTGTTTAATTTCAGTTGCGGTAAACATCCGCTGTTTTATAGATTAAATAAAGTAAGTAAGTCGCCGGGCCGACTTGAATATACCATGCATCAAGTGAAAAAAACTACTTCCAATTTATAAAACCAAATTCAAATGTTAAATTTCTTTCGTATGCGCGATTTGATTATGCTATCTCGCTCACTCTTATGTGTGTGCTCTTTAGCGCTCCACCGGCCAAATTCGCCCTTGCACCGTTTTGAGTGCTAAACATTTCAACGTATAACCATTTTTATTCCGATTTTTATGAAACTTGGTGGAATGATAGATGTTCATAACATGTATGAGTGTGCCAAATTAAATTCTGATACGACAAAAATTGCGGGAGTAAATCACTTTTTATTGAATTCCGGAGGCGGGAGGGGGCGTGGCAAAAAAATTTGGTGGAATGGTAGATGTTCATTAGATCTATGAGTGTGCCAAATTAAATTACGATACGATAAATATTACGGGAGAAAATCACTTTTTATTAAATTCCGGAGGCGGAAGGGGGCGTGGCAAAAAAAAAACATAAACTTGGTCTGCGTCTATACTACACGAGTCCACATTCTAAATTTGGTAGCTCTATCATTTATAGTTGCTGAGATCTCTGCACTCTTACGGACGGACGGACGAACGGACAGACGGACATGGCTATATCAATTTCTCTTCTCATGCTGATCAAGAATATATATACTTTATAGGGTCGGAAAAGCTTCCTTCTCCCTGTTACATACATTTTGGCGACTTTAATATACCATTTCATCCTATGGATGCATGGTATAAAAAGGGGGGGGTCAAGTAGTGTGGGTGGATGGGGTGGCGGATATATTACTCCCCCATCACGTAGAAAATAGCCTTTCCTCAGGCGGATACATTGGGATATAGCGAGTGGTTTTTCTCAGCTGTAAAGAGTTCAGTATCAATTTTGTTTATAATTTGGGACTCAATTTTTTCAACAATTGGCGTTTCGATTATTTATATATAAATCCATCGACACAACACCTATCGATAGCGATAACACTCAATGAAGAGCAGTGCTTATTAATATTATTATTAGTATTAAGCTAATATGATTATTAGTATTAAGTTCATGAACTGGCTCTGACCCGATAGGTAGAACTAGTTCTTCTTTTCTTTGCAGCACCACCTAGCCTGACCAACCACTCGCCGCTTACTCGTTTCGCCGTTCAACCATTTCGCCACTCACGATCATGCTCTTCGCTTTCGCCCCTCATGCTCTTCGCTTTCGCAGTTCTTGCTCTTCGCCTTCGCCGCTCATGCTCGCCGGCGCTTTCTAGAAAAGCCCAAAGGTAACGGTGATCGGGCCGACGCCACACACCGGCGAAACGTGCATGCGATGAGTCACGTAGGCCACTGGGCATATGCGGCAACGCGTAAGAGAGGGACGGAAATAGAAAGCTTAGAATGGCTGATGCAATGGTGCAGCTGTACCCGGCATCGACGCGTGCCAAAGCTTCACGGCGAAAAACAGGCCGCAGTGGAGTGGAAAATTTTGGCCGGCTGTCATTCAAGTTGAGACCACGGAAATGAACACAAGTGCCAGTGAAAAAAAAAGTGAGAAGTGAAGTGCAACCGACCAAACCACAAGACATCAAGGACGAGAATCAAGGACATAAGACCAAATCTGGAACACACAAGGACCTTTCGACATACCAAGGCAAGGACAACACAGGACAAGGACAACGATAGGACAAACAACGAGGATGAAGGACCAAGCCTAGTGAGCGAGAGTTGGATGGCCAGGTGAGTCGGCGCAGGCGCCTCATACGGAGAATATCTCCATAGCTAGCCTAGTGTAGTAATTCAAGTGTGTGGCGATAAAATAAAAATGAATAAAATTGCATCAAGTATTGAGGAATAGCAAGAAACCTGTGAAAATATTCGGTGGTGTTCGGTTGGAGGGACCTGAGGTCCTTGAAAGTACCGCGCCCTACCCGATCCGGAGCATCCGAACGTAGGGACAGTGAGGCAATAGATATATTCGGCTATGACGAATCCTTGAGCTGGTTCTTACTTTAACATGGTTCTTGTTTGTCGAACGTATCAACTGTGTCTCAACTTGCATGAGTCCTTATGTGTGAGTGTGTGTGTTCCCTTTTCCCCATTTTTCTGTGTTGTGGTCCGATCTAGAATCAGCAATTCTCCAATGACCTCGAGCCTCGGTATCTTTACAAATATTTTTGTAAGGAGGCCCTGGGGAGACTGAGATATGTACCAGCTGAGAAAAACTTCCTTACAATAGTAAGTATAAAAGTGGTTAATGTAATAGTTTGAAATACAGTATAATATTTCGTGTGTTCATTAATTATTTCTTTTGTTTGGATAAAGGAAATCAATTCTAGCCTGGTGATATTGTTTGTTACTTAAATGCTTTGGCTATAGTCAAGTAATGAATTTATTATTGATATTTCGTTTAGTTGTAAGGCACAATCGTAAATTTTTATTATCTCAAAGATAGGGGTTTTTAATATTTCTTGAGGAATGTTTGAAATGATAAATATCTCGTTTGAATTTGGTTTAAGCCAGGTGGATGTTTTTGTATTCACAAGTTTTTCCGAATTAACATGACTTAGGTGATTATGTTTTAAAAGTTTTGGGTTGAAAATTCCTAGTCTAGTGAGCTGCATGCCCATTTCTATGTCTTCAATGTATTCTGTGAAATGCTCAAAATTAAAGATTAGAACTTCTAATTTTACTGATTTTTCTTTTTCTTCTTTGAGGTTGTTTAATACTTCTAAACCTTTGTTAATAATTTCTATTACGTAATTTAGTTCGTTTGCTTTTACACTATTGCTTTCAAGATTATTTATTTTTTCTTCTAATTCGTCTTTATCGTCTTGATCAAGAGTACCAAAAAGATATTTGTATATTGAACCAATTCCGTTAATTACTCCTCGCTTGTTACGTTTTACAATTTGTATTCCATTAATTTCCCAACCTAATTTTTCTGTTAGGAATTGAATATGGATTATGAATTTAAATTCCTGTGCTTGTTGCATTAAATTGTTATATGTAATGTATATTAGCGTTAAATTCACTCTTAAATATTGATATTCAAAGTTTGTCGGTAAATCCATGGTTCCTGTCTTAAATATTAAGTAACCGTTTGGTGATTTTACTGGGTTTATGTCAATGGACTGACTGCATGTTGATTTTAATGTTAAGGATAACATAATGCACAAAAAAGTCATCTTGAGTTGTTGACCAGTAATTAATCAATTGTCGTATTTGCTTTTATTAACTTTCTTTTTCTTTTTGAATTTTGATTTGTAGTGTTTGACCTTTTGTCTTCTATTTCTTTCTTCAAAATGTTTCTCATCTAACTGATTTATTTCTCCTGTCTTTTTGAATGGATTTGTTGTTTTTGACTTTACTAAAGGTGCTTGTTTAAATCTCGTATCGATTTCGAAATCGTGTCTATCTTTATTTAAATTGTTTATTTGATATATTTTATTCGTTTGGGTATTATAGTCGGGTGATCC
Source organism: Drosophila sp. 14030-0761.01 (assembly GCA_018150735.1). Lineage (NCBI taxonomy): Eukaryota > Metazoa > Arthropoda > Insecta > Diptera > Drosophilidae > Drosophila > Drosophila sp. 14030-0761.01. The sequence continues at coordinate 1,550,698 of JAECWO010000003.1, forward strand.
TGCAAAAATAAAAATGTCCGCTGGTGTTCGGTTAGTTGTTTTATGTCTCGTCTTATGGTTGTATATGTAGAGAATTTTTTCAAATTTGATTAATTTATCTTCGATGTTATTTTCACTATTTATAATACTGAGTTTTTCATTTACTGTTTTATGGAATCTTTCTACGTCTGAAATGCTGTTTTTACTTGTTGTGATTTCTAACTTTACATTTTCTTCTTGTAGCCAATTTTTTAGTGCTATACACAGAAATGCTGAATCTTTGTCTGATTTTATTTCTATTGGTTTGCCCATTTCAGTGAATACTTCCATAATTGCTCTCCTGGCTTCTAACCAATCTCTAGACTTTACTTCTACAAGTGTTGCAAATTTGGAGTAAATGTCAATGCATGAAAGGAATTGTAAATTGTCGATCATGTAAAAATCCATGATATATTTTTCTCTTATATTAAAAGTTTCTGGTGTTATTTCAAAAGTTAGTTTTGTATTTCTATTTTCTGTCTTTGCGATATTGCATACTGAGCATTCGTTAATAATGTTTTGAATTAGGTTTTGAAAATCGGGGACATAATATTTTTCTTTAAACAAATGAATTGTTTTTTCGATTCCTTGATGTAATAATTCTTTATGTTGTTTTAGGATTACTTCTTGTGCAAACGTTTGAAGGTCCTCTAACATAATTCCTGATTTCGACGATATAAAATTTGCCTATATACACACACAGGCATAAGTAGTAAAGCACATATATGTGTCAAAATTGCGATTGTGTGTGTGTGAATATGAATATCAATCGCTACATTGTCTTGGCACGCTTACTATTTGACGATTGGCTGGCCCCAGCCAATGTATTTAAAATATTTCTTTATTGGATTAAGAAACAAAAATTTTTTTAGGAAATAAAATGTAATGGTCAAGGGCTGCAAGGGTATACAAACTTCGGCATAGCCGAAGTTAGCTTCTTTGATATTTTTATACCATGCATCCATAGGATGAAATGGTATATTAAAGTCGCCAAAATGTATGTAACAGGGAGAAGGAAGCTTTTCCGACCCTATAAAGTATATATATTCTTGATCAGCATGAGAAGAGAAATTGATAGAGCCATGTCCGTCTGTCCGTCCGTCCGTCTGTCCGTCCGTCCGTCTGTCCGTCCGTCCGTCTGTCCGTCCGTAAGAGTGCAGAGATCTCAGCAACTATAAATGATAGAGCTACCAAATTTAGAATGTAGACTCATGTAGTCTTGGCGCAGACCAAGTTTATGTTTTTTTTTTGCCACGCCCCCTTCCGCCTCCGGAATTTAATAAAAAGTGATTTTCTCCCGTAATATTTATCGTATCGTAATTTAATTTGGCACACTCATAGATCTTATGAACATCTATCATTCCACCAAATTTTTTTTGCCACGCCCCCTTCCGCCTCCAGAATTGAATAAAAAGTGATTTTCTCCCGTAATATATATCGTATGGGAATTTAATTTGGCACACTTATACATACATATGGACATCTATCATTCCACCAAGTTTCATAAAAATCGGAATAAAAATGGCCGAGTTATGCATTGAAACGTTTTGCACTCAAAGCGGTGCAAGGGCGAATTTGGCCGGTGGAGCGCTAAAGTGCACACACATAAGAGTCAGTGAGATAGCACATGTTAGAAATCGCGCATACGAAAGAAATTTAATACATTTATGAATTTCGTTTTATAAACTCGATGTAGTTTTCCCTCTGATGCATGGTATTTCCAAGTCTGCCCGGCGACTTACTTACTTTATTTAATAATGAGTTGTAAGCTTGATGGTTTCTTGATTGTTTTTTTCCGTTTAAGTTGCTTTAAAAGTGTATCGTGAAGTGAAGAACCTTGTGTATTTGTAATGTTTTTGATGTGTCTGAGGATGCTCCATTGGAACCTCGTGTTAAGGTCGGGGAGTCCAGTTTCTGCCAACATGTTGAAAATTGGGGTGGTACGAAAGGCGCCTAATGCGAGTCTGATGGAAGAGTGATAGGGAGTGGATAGTTTCTTTAGGTTTGTTTTATTAGTTTTTCCATAAATTGGAAGGCCGTAGTCAATCTTAGAAAGGATGATAGATTTAGTTATATTTATGAGGGATGCGGTGTTGCTTTTTAGTTTATGGTTACTTAAACATTTAATTACATTTAGTCTACTGTTTAATGTATTTGTTAACGCTTTGATGTGTTCATTTCAATTATACTTGTTGTCAAAGATTACACCTAGTATTTTAAGAGTGTGTGTTTTATTAATATTTACATTGTTAATTATAATATCAATATTGTTACAATTTTGTTTTCTGCATATGTGTAGGTGTGTAGATTTTTCGGCTGATATTTTAGTGCCGGTAATATTGCACCATTGATCAATTTCATAGAAAAGCTTTTCTATGTGGGTGTTATGGAGGTTCGGCTTGAAAAAGAGGCACAGGTCATCTGCGTACATTGTATGTGTGAAGAATTTGTTTTGATTAATCAATTGATTAAGTTTATTAAAAGCGATTAGAAAGAGTGTGACAGATAGTGGGGACCCTAGGGGGATTCCGTTGTTTAGGTTCATATTACTCGAGAGAGTGTTATTGACTTTCACTTTTATTCTGCGGTTGTTAAGATAGCTACGTATGAAGTTTATGATTTTCGGGCCAAATTTCCATTCTTGCAGTTGTTGAAGGATGCAGTGCGCGCCTACTCTATCAAAAGCTTTCTCCATGTCAATTGAAAGAACCGATATATGATTTTTTGTAGCTAGGTTGTTGCATATGTAGTTGTCTATTATAAGTAATGGGTCGATGGTGGAACGATTTTGTTTATAGGCGTATTGATATGGGGATAGAAGATTTTCTTAATTTAGCACCCACATGATTCTTTTTGAGATAATTTTCTCTAAAATTTTCGAGAAGCAAGAAAGCAGGGATATTGGTCTATAACTGTTTAGCAAATCTTTTGGTTTGTTAACTGCGATAATTAAAGCAATTTTCCATTGTTGGGGGATGTGACTGGTGTATAGAATTTTATTATAGAGGTCTAGCAGTTTATTAGTTGTGGCTGGTGGCATTTTTTTAATAATTTGGTAAGGGATGTTATCATGTCCAGGTGTGGAACCTTTAAGAGAGTTAAGACAAGATTGAAGCTGCTGTGTTTTTGTTTTTGCGTCTATATCTTTCTGGAAGAGTTCCCAGTTTGCCCCAGTAATTTGTATCTAAATAATTTATGAGTTGTTGGGGATGTTGTGGGGAGAATTTTTCTTGTAATTGGGAAGTGATCGCTCCCGTAAAGGTCTTCACACGTTGCCCAGGAGGCATTTAGATTTAGTGGTGAAGAGCAGAGGGTCAGATCTATATGTGTAAAGGTGTTATGAGTGGTGTAGTGTGTGGGGTCCCCATTGTTTAGTACTATGAGCTTGCTATTATTTATAAATTTAGCTATAACATTTCCTCTTTGATTATTTGAGGGTGATCCCCATAGCGTATGCCATGCATTAAAATCTCCTAGCAGCACTACAGGTTTGTTGAATCTATTTATTAGATCATGAAGGTCTTGTTCTATAAATTTTTCTTTTGGCGAAAGGTATATGTTAATTATTATGAACGGAGTTTATGATTGTACTTCTGCAGCAATTGGTAAAATGTTCGACTGGCATTGTAATATTTTATGTTGTATTGTGTTGGATATTAGTAAAGCTACTCCTCTGTTTGCTTTACGGGCAGTTATATCTATATCATTCTTCTGATAAAAAGCAAATTGATTTGGTGTTGGAAGCGTTGAACTTGTGTCTATTAAATGGGTTTCTTGTAGTGCTATTATATGTTGTTTGAGATCTTTTGTTAGTAGCGAGAGATTGTGATATTTGTAATTGTATCCATTTATGTTCGTTCCATTGTGTAATTTTAATGGTCATAATGTTGGATTAAGATGAGTTTATTAATGTAAGCACACGTCTGCTCTCGTCGGTGACGGTTATGAACTGATTTATTTCATCATCTTATGCTAGCTTATTCTATTATACATGTATGCGTGTGGTACTTAAGTGTAATGTGTATGTATGTACATATGTCTTAAGAGTATGAGGATCTTATGTATCTAAACATATGTGAGTGTTAGGATCCACTGTGGTATATATAGGTGACCAGATACCTACATTAATTTGATTTATTTTGTTATTTTTATATTGTTATTCTCTCTCTTTATCGCCCGCTCCCCTCCCTAGAACAGCAATATTGCGCTTTAATGCATTAAATCATTATAGGAAATCGCGGGAAACCAGGAAGGGGCCCGAGAGATGCTTAAAGAGACTTGTAATTATCACAACTCAACTTCTATCAGAGAGCGTTGGGTTATTTTGTGTGTTTGCTTTGTGTTTATCAGTCGCGTCTGTGATGTCTGTGTCTATTTCTGAGTCGTAAGGTGATATTGAATCCATTGACGTTGAGTCGTTTTTATACCATGCATCCATAGGATGAAATGGTATATTAAAGTCGCCAAAATGTATGTAACAGGGAGAAGGAAGCTTTTCCGACCCTATAAAGTATATATATTCTTGATCAGCATGAGAAGAGAAATTGATAGAGCCATGTCCGTCTGTCCGTCCGTCCGTCCGTAAGAGTGCAGAGATCTCAGCAACTATAAATGATAGAGCTACCAAATTTAGAATGGACTCGTGTAGTATAGACGCTGACCAAGTTTATGTTTTTATTGTTGCCACGCCCCCTTCCGCCTCCGGAATTTAATAAAAAATGATTTTTTCCCGTAATATTTATCGTGTCGTAATTTCGGCACAATTATATATGTTACAAACATCTATGATTTCACCAAATTTCATAAAACTCGAAATACAAATGGCCTATTACTCGGCCGAGTAATACGTTGAAATGTTTTGCATTCAAAGCGGTGCAAGGGTGAATTTGGCTGGTGGGGCGCTAAAGTGCACACACATAAGACTGAGCGAGATAGCATATGTTAGAAATCGCGCATACGAAAGCAATTTAATATATGAACTTAGTTTTATAAACTCAATTAAGTTTTTTTTCCCCCTGATGCATGGTACATATATCCAAGTCGGCTCGGCGACTTACTTTATTTTAAAGTCGAATGGTGTATGTGGTGTTCTTACAGTTTTAATATTGTCTTTTGAGTTGTTTTGTTTTTTTGTGGTGGATGGAGTGATTTTTGTCTCATTTGGTTTTTGTGTTGCTTGTATGTTAATGGTTTCTGCGTATGTTTTTTTGCTATTTAATAGTGTAGGTGGCTGTTGCTTATAAAATTTTGTTTTAGCTTCGTACATTGTGCATTTTTCAATTGTTTTGATTTTAATTATTTCTTGTGCTTCTTTGAAGTTTGGGCATTCTCTGCTACTAGTGTGAGTCGTTTATGTTAATTTTAGCTCCTTTCTTTAATCCAAGAGTTAAAGGTATTGCAAAGTTTGGTACGAATTTCCGGAAGAATCCACATAATCCTAAGAATGATTTTATTTCTTTTGGGGTTTTAGGGATCGGATAATTTTGAATTGCTTTGATTTTATTATACCATGCATTCATAGAATGAAATGGTATATTAAAGTCGCCAAAATGTATGTAACAGGGAGAAGGAAGCTTCTCCGACCCTATAAAGTATATAAATTCTTGATCAGTATCAATAGCCGAGTCGATTGAGACATGTCTGTCTGTCTGTCCGTCTGTCCGTCTGAAGAATCATCGAGATCTCGGAGACTATAAGAGCTAGAGCTACCAAACTTGGCATGTAGACCCGTTTGCTCTGCAGGCAGATAGAGTTTATTTTTTTTTTTCGCCCCGCCCCCTTCCGCCCCCGCTATTTGAAAAACAATATTTTGAGCCTCCATATCTCGGGAACTATAAAAGATAGAGCTTTCGGATTTGGACATTAGATGCGTGCAGTGTGCACCAAGTTTATTTCAAATTTTGGCCACGCCCCCTTCCGCCCCCGAAATTTGAAAAATTCGATTTTCAGCCGAAATATTTATCGTATCGTAATTTAATTTGGCACACTAATACATGTCACGTATATCTATCATTCCACCAAATATCACAAGAATCGGAATAAAAATGGCCGAGTTATACATAGAAACGTTTTTCACTCATAGCGGTGCAAGGCAGATGCACGCGAAAAAGAGCGAGATAGCATATGCTGCAAATCACCGATTTGGTCGGGGGGCGCTAAAGTGCTCGTTTCCACAAAAGAGAGATGGCATTTGAAAGAAATTTAATATATATCTCTTCACCTAATGCATGGTATATCCAAGTCGGCCCGGCGACTTACTTACTTTATTTGGGTTAGGTTTTATACCTTCTGTTGTTATTATATGACCAAGGAATTTTGTTTCTTTTTTCATAAATTCGCATTTGACGAGTTGAAGTTTAAGATTAGCTTCTTGTAGTTTGTTAAATACCTTTCTGAGTGATAGTATGTGTTCCTCCAATGAAGTGGAGTACACTATAATGTCATCCAGATAAACAAGGCAATCCTTATAAATAAGGTGTTCCAAAAGAGTATTCATGCATCTTTGGAATGTTGCTGGGGCATTTTTAAGACCAAATGGCATACGTGTGTATTCGTAATGGCCATGTTTATTTGAGAAAGCTGTTTTTGCAATAGATTTAGGATCCATTTGAATTTGATGAAATCCCTTAGCTAAATCAATGGTGGTAACGTATTGACATTTTCCCAGTTTGTCGAGAATTTCATCCATGACTGGAATTGGGAATTTGTCATCTATTGTGACTTCATATAAATTTCGGTAGTCAACGACTAATCTGAATTTTTGTTTCTTGGAAGCATCTCCTTTTTTTGGAACGATCCAAATGGGTGAACAGTAGGGTGAGTTCAATTTTCGAATGATGCCCTGTTTGATCATTTCGTTTATTTGTTTGTTGATTTCTATATCAAATATTTGGGGATATTTGTATGGACGTTTATAAGTTGGGTCCTCATGTTTTGTATGAATAGAGTGCTTTATTGTACTCGTGAAAGTCAAATTTTCACCTTCGCGGTACTGAATGTCACTGAATTCGTACAATACTTTTTTAAGTTTTTGTGTTTCTTCGTTGTTTAAATGGTTGAGTCTATACTCATTGCTTTCTATTATTTCATTTTCAATCGCATAATTTGTATCTGGGTCCCTCTCTGTGGGTGGGTCGAAACATTCTATGTTATATTCTTCTTCTATTTCTTCAATATTTCTGAGATAAAATTTTTTTTTTTTTTTCATTCAATTTATTTTCATATTGTTGCTTCAGCTTCAGACAGCTTTTACAACGAAGTTAAAATTTAGATTCTTAATGTTTTACAAAGTATAATTGAACGTAATTATAAAAGTGGTGTATTATTTTAGTTCATAAATCTTATGTGTTGAATTTATGGAGCATTTCGCCCACGAGATTGAGCCCTCACATCTAGAGGATGAAGTCGTTTAAGCCTTCGCCTGGAGTTGTTGATGGCCAGATCGTTGGCAAGTGGGTTGGGGTGTGCTATGAGACGATAAGCATACCGCGAGCTATGTCGACCGATGAGCTCGGCAATTGTAGGAAGGTCTAGGTCTCGATGGATAACCGAATTGCGGACATACCAGTCAGCTCCAGTGATGCGACGGAGCGCCTTATTCTGCATGGTCTGGACTTTTTTAATGGAAGTTGCGGATGCTTAATCCCAGAGTGGAAGAGCGTACGCAAAAGTAGGTACGACAATCGCAGAGTATACTCTGTATATATATATATTCTTGATTAGTATCAATAGCCGAGTCGATTGAGACATGTCCGTCTGTAAGATCATCGAGATCTCGGAGTCTATAAGAGCTAGAGCTACCAAACTTGGCATATAGACCCGTTTGCTCTGCAGGCAGATCAAGTTTATTTTTTTTTTTTCGCCCCGCCCCCTTCCGCCCCCGCTATTTGAAAAACAATATTTTGAGCCTCCATATCTCGGGAACTATAAAAGATAGAGCTATCGGATTTGGACATTAGATGCGTGCAGTGTGCACGCAGGCCAAGTTTGTTTCAAATTTTGGCCACGCCCCTTTCCGCCCCCGAAATTCGATTTTCACCCGAAATATTTATCGTATCATAATTTAATTTGGCACACTAATACATGTCACGTATATCTATCATCCCACCAAATATCACAAGAATCGAATTATACATAGAAACGTTTTTCACTCATAGCGGCGCAAGGCAGATTCACGCGAAAAAGAGCGAGATAGCATATGCTGCAAATCACCGATTTGGTTGAGGGCGCTTAAGTGCTCGTTTCCACATAAGAGTGAGCGAGATAGCATTTGAAAGAAATTTAATATATATCTCTTCACCTAATGCATGGTATATCCAAGTCGGCCCGGCGACTTACTTACTTTATTTGTATTTGACGAGCCTGATCTGCTCCATAATCTCTGCTTTTGTGCAGCTAAGGGTGGATTCGTCTGTAGGGAGAGGAGAACGAAAGATGGATTCCGTCTTTTCGATGTCTCTTTGGTCAGCTATTAGGGCTGGGAAGAATTGCTGCTCTAAGTGGGCTGCAAATGCCTCGGCCTGGTCGACGTCATTCAGGAGCCAGTTGCCAGCAGAATCACGAATTGGATGACGTTGCAGAGGCTGCCTTCTGAGTTTTCTGGTAAATCGCCAGAGCTGGTAGTCCAATCTGTCAGCCGAGTCAGCCTGCGCCAGTGATTCATCGATACGCCTTTGACGTAGTTCAGCAAGTTGATCTTTTAGACGCCTGCCTGCAGCATTAAGCAGTTGCTTGTAGACGGGAATCCTGAGCCTTATCCAGCGTTTGCGACTCCAACGTTTATATGCCAATAGCGTCTTAATGTGATCCGGAAAATTGTTTTGGTTATTTGTTTGTAAGCGGTGGGTAGTGTGGGCAGAGGTTAAAGCGGCCGCTGCTGCTTCTTCGATGCGCCTTTGCAGCAATTCGGCGGCATACTCAATGTCATCTGCTGACGTTAGCTCAATTTCTGGATGCAGAGAATTATCAAGGACTTCGCGAAATTTGGATAGGTCAGAACCAAAAGGAAGCAGTTGCCGACGCGCTTGGAGTGGCTGCGGTGATGAGTATAGCTCGATTAAAAGGGGCAGATGGTCTGAGTCGAGGTCATGAAGTTGACGGATGTTGAGTAGATCGCTATGGATACCTCGATAGAATGCGAGGTCAACTGCAACGGACATCTGGAGGTGTCATGGGCGTAAAATGTCGGTGCCCCAGTGGCCAGGACATTAAATCCGGAATTGATTGAGGCATCAAATAGCTGCTTACCTCGGGAGCTAGTACGAGAATCACCCCAGAAGGCGTGCCCGGCGTTCCAATCTCCTCCAATGATGGATCTCGAAGATCTGCAATTGAGCATGCCCTCAAGGTCCTGTTGAGTGATGTTAGTGTTAGGCGGAAGGTAAACCGCTCCAACTTGGCTTGAGCCTAGGTTGGAAGAAGCCCCTCCATGGTGATTGGCTCCTCCTCCGTGTGCATTGTAGTGCTCGTAGCCAAAAATGTTGACCCGACCACACTCGAAAGTCTCTGATATAAGCATTATATGTATGTCTCTTTGCTTAAGAAATATTGATAACTCTAAGGCATTGTTTTGTAGGCCGTTGGCGTTCCAAATACCAATTCGAACAGACATTATATTTGTTTGCGAAGGTGGTTCAAAATTGCTTGTATTGTTGCTTCTTGCTTTTGTTGCGTTTCTTAGAGTCTTGCAAATTGAGCGCTCATAAGGTCGAGCTGCTTTTGCTGATTAGCAATCAGGGTCTGTTGATTTTCCAGAAATTTTTCCCAAGAGATATTTGGAATATTTGGGCACCATGCTGGCTGCCCACCGGCTGCTTGAGCGTAAGATATACCTGGGTTTTTATAGGCTGTATTAATTTGTTGGGTACCCTGGTTGCCTGAATGCATCATATGTGGAGAACTTTTGTAGCTTCTTTTGTTGTTAAGAGTTCTTTTGTAGATGGGGCACCCTTTGTAGTGAGACGAGTGTTGCTTGTGGCAGAGTGCACAGGTATTTGGAACCTCGGGACCGTTCGGGCATTCTGCAGCGACGTGATCAAATTTCCCGCATTTAGAACAGCGGCATCTTCTGTGGCATTCAAATTTCGTATGGCCAAAATTCAGGCACTTACGATATTGGGTAAAGTCGTTGAATTTTCTGGGAGCTTCAACCGTACAGCGTTGATGGCACAAAACACGAATGTCATATATTTGTTTATTGTTTGGCTGAGAGGAGCCAGTCCACAAAAAACATGTGGAGAGGTTTTTTATTTAACTTGCTGAGAGGGTTGTGCAAGTTGCGAACTTTGTGGTTCTTGCTGTTTAGCTCTTCCTTTAATTGATCTATATCGGTTGCATGGTGCAAACCTTTTGGACACACTCTGAATGGTTTATCTTCTTTTAATTGGTAGCAGTGGAATTCTGCTTTTATCGACTCGACGTAGGCAACAACTTTTCTGTACTCTTCGCTAGTGTTTGCGTACACCCTTACTGTGCCTCTAGAGTTTTTGAGAACGTAAGCACTGTCAGGGATGACTTGGCTTATGAGCTTGGAGCTTCCTAATCGATGTGATTCCGGGGCACATGATAGGCGGGGGTTTGTTGACCTTAACTGTCTGTATAGATTGTCCGTTCTTTTTTTCAAGGCGCTTTTGCCAAGATCTTGGGAGAGTTTTGTTTTGCTCCTGATATGAGCGGATAACTGCCGAGTCGACACTGTCCCAGTCGTCACTGACAGAGTGGATGTCTTCATCTAGGAGGGCAAACTTGTTGCTATTTGCAGCTGCTGCCTTTGACGTCCTAGGGATGTCATCTGACGATTGCACTATGACCTTTCGGCTCTGTTGATCCGGACTTGGAGTCTTCCTGCGTTTTCCAGTAGGAGTTACCCAGTCGGAGGTAGGCGTTTGAAATGAGCTAATGGAAGCATGTTGTTGTTGTTGTTGTAGGTGCGCTCAAATTATGAGCTTTAACAGCAACGGCCGCCACCTGCAGCTACAGTTTTCGCGATTTTGATTATGTTTGCACTTTTTTTTTGATTATGTTTGCACTTTTTAATTAAATAAGCGGTCGATGCCCCGCTTAGCTTGCAGTTTTGGTTTTCAATTCTGCGTTTTGTTTTGAAGTAATTATTTCTCCGCTGAGCACGTCTTTACTTAACGAGCTTACAATTACCACTGAGATAAAATGTATAGTTTCCTAGTTTTACGTATTCTTCTTCATAGTTTATTTGGGCTTTGCAGGCTTTTATGAAAGTTCTGCCTATCAACACGTCGTATTTATTTGAAAATTTATGGATAACAAATTTTTGTTCTGTTGGACAAAGTTTGTTGGGTGCAAGAAAAATGATTTCTTTTAATTCTACTGCTCCTTTAATCAGGTGAATTTTGGAATCTCCTAAATGGGTTTTGAAATTAAAAAAGTTCTCGGACATTATATTTATTGAAGATCCTGAGTCGACTACACATCTCAAAGGTTTATTGTTCATTGTTATTATGATGAAGGACCTGTCTTTATCACTTCTTCCGATTGTTCCGAGGCATTCAAACGAAAATTTTCTGACGTGTCCATTCTGCCAATTAAACTATTACTTTCTCTTTGCCTTTTTGTAGGCTGGTTTGCTACATTATCTTTTGGATACCTATTTTGCTGTTGATAATTCATTGGATTTTTAGCCCTGTCAATATTTAATTTTTGTTGAAATTCTTGGAAAAGTTGTTGGTTTTGTGTTGTATTGGATTGTTTTGGTTGAGACGGAGTTGTACTATTGGGTAAAAAAGATTTTCCACTTTTTTGGTTTTGAATTTGGCTTTGATTTGATTTTCTGATTTCTGTTGTACTATTCTCGTATAACCCTTCTCTTTGAGCTACTTGTTTCAGTTTGCTAACTGTGGTTATATCATGTCTAGCTAACGTCATAAATAATCTATCGGGTAATTTTTTGTTTATTAAATCTTTTATAGTGTTATTTAAATCATTTGTATAAAGAGTAGTGTTATTTGCATCGTTTTCCAAACTTAGTTTGTTTGTGATAATATAAGATTTATCTTCTAATTCTGTCACAAACTTACGAAGGTTTCCTGTATAGTTGGTGTTGTAGAGACGTCGAAGAAGTTCCTCACATGGGGTCTGCGTCTTCAATTCATTGATGAGGAATGTTCTTAGTTCCGGCCAGGTGTTGGCTTGTCCAATTTGCGAGGGTCGTTGTGCTTCTCCAGTGAGCTGCATCTCGATTGCGTTGAACAATATGTTATGTTGCCTCATATCATGGGTTGGATATAAGTGCATGATGAAATCTATCCTCCTTATGAATGATGTCAGATTCTCGGGTGCTCCATCATAGTTTGCCACCTGTCTTAACAATGCTTGATTGAGGTTGGCTTCGGTGAGTTCTAAGGCCTTTTTTTTGTTTTTTTAGTGGTGTTTTGTTGTGTTCGCACACAAGTTGGCGTTTTTGTTCCACAATTGGAGTTTATGGTTGTAACACACAGTTGATATTTCCGCACACAGTTGGCGTAAATATTTTTCACTGTTGTAGACTTTTGAGCGTTCACGTAAGTTCTTGATGTCGGATCGGAGTTTTATAGTGAATATTCACTAAATCTATGTAACGCACGGATAATAATTCAATGTGTCACACGGATAGAATAACAAGTTCACTTTTACCGATCCTACCGACTGCGCCAATAAAATATCCACTTCTTTTCTTTATTAAAAAAAAATATGGATCAAAAAATCTTTATTCGAACAGAGTATCTTAGGAACTAACTTATCATTATTCATGAAGATATAATTAAAGTTCGGTATCAAACGCTTTTTATGTTAGTATTGGGAGCTTTTGATCTGGTGACAAGGGATCTGGATTTTGATTGGTTTATTGATTTTTGCCTATTAAGCGTTCTCACGCTTGGAAAGCTTTTTGGTCTGGTGACAAGGGATCTGGATTTTTATTGGCTTATTGATTTTTGCCTACTAAGCGAATGCTAAACATCGCCTAACAAAGAACCCAATGCCCTTGTTTTTCATCGACGTTGAGCCAGCGATGAACAACAAGGATATATTCAACGTGAAACGTCTTTGTAATGCCACTATTACAATAGAGCCACCCAGGAAAAATAACGCTGTCCCACAATGCTACAAGTGTCACGACTTCAATCACACTCAAATTTTCTGTCGAAAACAGAACAGATGCGTCAAATGCACCAATCAACACGAGCCAGGCAAGTGCCCTAAGGACAATGCTCAGTCCCCAGAATGCGTGAACTGCGGAGGTAGTCACATAGGATTCCGGGTGTACATAGGATTCCGGGTGTATAAGGAAGCTAAAAAACTACGGGACCAAGACAACGCACGTCCAAACACAACTGCGCCCAGAAACATGGTACCACACTCCTGCCCATCCAGCTGTTCCCAACCTGGAATGACTTACGCTGAGTAACGAAGAATTCAGCCTCTAATAAGAAACAAAAATTTGCATGATACATGCATACGCACATGTTATGTGCCATTTTACTTGACAACTTTACGTGGCTAGGCCGACATTGGTAAAAAGTTGTTTTGCTGATACCATTGCCAACATTTTGTAAGCTATAGAGTTCGAAAGCTTCCCTTACAGTCATTATCATGAAACGCTTTGAAATTATTTGTCCATTATTAATGAAAGTGTCTTTTCTACCAGCAGACTGTACGCTTACGTCGTCGCTTAAATAAAATTCTTTTATTTGCGCAACGTGATCATCATTTGAAAGTTCCTTAATGTGATCTTTCGTCGGAACGTATTTCTTATAAAGCGCCATTTCAACTTTTTTCACAGCTTTTCCAAGCGTTTGCTTACAACCATAAGGTTCAACAATGTTTTCTTTTTGATTTGATGTGTTCTTTATCTTTTTCCTGTGGTTTTGCTGCTGCACTCTATCCTTTTCACGCTTACTTTCCAAAAGCCTCATATTTTCGTTTGTTAATTCTTTCGATAATTATTTTCGGCGCTTGACGCCCCCGACCAAATCCGTGATTCCTAGCACATGCTATCTCGCTCACTTTTGTTTACATCGGCCTTGCACCGCTTTGAGTACAAAACGTTTCTACATATAACTCGGTCATTTTTATTAAAATTTTTATGAAATTTGGTTAAATAATAGATGTTCATAACATATATTCAAGTCGACTTACTAACTTTATTCTACTTGTAGTGTTTGTTTTTTCATCTTTGACAGCGTGAGTACTTGACCGCGCTATTTCTATTCTCTTTTCTTTCCGTGCGTTTGTTTGATTGCGTGCATAATTTTTGGATTGTAGTTAAATTAATATGCAGTTAATTAATAACATTTTAAGCAAAATGAATGAAAACCAGGTCAGTAACAGTAGAAAAAATCAAAATTCTTTTTTTTAGCCGTGCCTGCAAAAAATTTTAGGTCTTTAGCATTTGAATTGTAGTTTATTCCCCAAAAATTTAATTTCTGGCCATAGTGCATTGGTTTTTGTGGCTAGCGTCCTTTACGGTACTTGGAGCTACCCTGTAGTACTGGAGGTGGCGATTGACCATAGTTGAACTGCCTTCCACACTAGTCCTTACATGGGCACTTACTTGACCTTTCTGCTAACCCTATGGTAAGCGAACGCCGAACCACCGAGCAAAAAAGTATATGCAGAAAACATAAACGAAAAAAAACGATAGTACCGTTTTTTTTCACATATATTTTTGGTATTTTGCGAATAGCGCATAGGTGAAAGAAAAAAACAATCTTCGCTTTCTGTCGCTCTTTCTTTCCTAATTTACAAAAACAAATTGTTATGCAACTACCGTTTCTTTTCGTTTACATATGTTTTCTGCTCTTCCTCGATGTTCGAAAGCTGCTGCGTTCGCCGGTTGACCAAATACAATCAAGCATTGCAAGTGAAGTTCTGAAGCAGCAACGTGCACGATAATCGTAAATATTGCAACAAAATTTAATGAGAGAAATACAAGTGATAAAATTTACTACCAATAAAACCATATGTAAAGTGAAAGGCATTTAAGAAGGCTGAAGCTGGAGCAGAAAGCAAAATATGTACATATATAAACAAATTAAATTGGGTCGCGAAAGTAGAAAACACGCCTAAAAAGGGAGAAAAAACACAATGAAATTGAAGTTAAAATGGAAGAAGTTGAGAAATTATTAAATTTTAAAAATATTGACAGAGCGTTTTTTATGAAGTATTACCTGATAGGTATTATTTAATTCATTGCCGATTTAATTACAAAATTTAATCTTCCATCATGCATCCATAGGATGAAATGGTATAGTATTAAAGTCGCCAAAATGTATGTAACAGGGAGAAGGAAGCATTTCCGATCCTATAAAGTATATATATTCTTGATCAGTATCAATAGCCGAGTCGATTGAGACATGTCCGTCTGTCCGTCCGTCCGTCCGATAGAGTGCCTAGATCTCAGCAACTATACAAGCTAGAGCTACCAAATTTGGCATGTAGACCCGTTTGCTCTGCAGGCAGATCGAGTTTATTTTTTTTTTCGCCCCGCCCCCTTCTGCCCCCGCTATTTGAAAAACAATATTTTGAGCCTCCATATTTCGGGAACTATAAAAGATAGAGCTATCGGAATTGGACATTAGATGCGTGCAGTATGCACGCAGACCAAGTTTGTTTCAAATTTTGGCCACGCCCCCTTCCGCCCCCAAAATTCAAAAAATTCGATTTTCACCCGAAATATTTATCGTATCGTAATTTGGCACACTAATACATGTCACGTATATCTATCATCCCACCAAATATCACAAGAATCGGAATAAAAATGGCCGAGTTATACATAGAAACGTTTCACACCCATTGCGGTGCAAGGCAGATGCACGCAAAAAAGAGCGAGATAGCATATGCTGGAAATCACCGATTTGGTCGGGGGGCGCTAAAGTGCTCGTTTCCACATAAGAGTGAGCGAGATAGCATTTGAAAGAAATTTAATATACTTATATCTCTTCACCTGATGCGTGGTATATCCAAGTCCGCCCGGCGACTTACTTACTTTATTTTTCCCTAGATGCAATAAATTTGGTTGATGGCAGTGGATCACCTGAAGAACATCTGCGAAAGGCTATGCAGCTGCAGAAGAAGCGTTTCTTTAAAAACACTATCGTCAACAAAAAAAAAATTGTGCTGCTACGCAAACGCAACGCACTAACGAACATCAAACACAAATATCAAAGAAGCTAACTTCGGCTATGCCAAAGTTTGTATACCCTTGCAGCTTTTGACCATTACATTTTATTTTCTAAAAAATTTTTTGTTTCTCAATCCAATAAAGAAATATTTTAAATACATTGGCCGGGGGCAGCCAATCGCCAAATAGTATACAATGTAGCGATTGATATTCATATTCACACACACACAATCGCAATTTTGACACATATATGTGCTTCACTGCTTATGCGTGCACTGCTTATGGCAGCAGTACTGCTGCATACTGCTGCTGCCATAAGCAGTGCACTGCCATAAGCAGTGCACGCTATATAGGCAAATTTTATATCGTCGAAATCAGGCGTTATGTTTATCCGATTGTTTTGAAATTCACGCATATGACGTAATCCCTTTTTATTTATGTACATAATCAGTTTGGATAAGATTGTTCAAAAAATAGAGAAGTTATTCGCATTTAACGATTGTATTTGTATGGCAGCTATATGATATAGTTGTCCGATCTTATTCAAAATCGCAGATGTGTATGTGGCTGTATAGAAAAGCTTATATACGAACTTTGAATGCGATAGCTCTAAAACTGTGGGACTAGATCGCGCAGCACCAGACAGACAGACGGACAGACGGACATGGCTATATCAACTCGTCTTCTCTTGCTGATCAAGAATATATATACTTTATGGGGTCGGAAACGATCCCTTCTCTGCGTTACAAACATCTGACCAATTTTATAATACCCTCTGCAAGGGTATAAAAAAACAACAACAAGCAAAACCAATAAGCATTACGCGGTGCACTGGGCTCTAGCCCAAAAACAACAATCGTGCAAGAACCACCCGATCGAAGTTCATCGAACTCAATATACAGCAACATAAAACTAGGCGAACCGAAATATATTGTCTAAAAACGAAACGACAACATCTCATTCGACAACATATCACCGTTTATTATCAAAAAAAAAGGTAGACTATATGTATGAGACTATATGAGGAGAATTCGAAAAGAAAATTTGCAAGCTTTAAAACTACTTAAGCTAACTCAAATGGCAAACATTGAAGTTATAGCAACAGAACACAAAACACTTAACTTCACCAAAGGAGTCATATACTACAATAAAAATTGGCTACGAAACTGTTCGCGTTGGAACCTATGTATGTATATCCCACTGCCGCTACGATGCAAAAAATGCCTTCGCTTTGGACACCCGACAATCATTTGCAAGAATATCACTGAAACATGCAAAAACTGCTCAGGACAAAAGCATACCGTCAAAGGAGAACTTTGCCAAACCCCACCTAATATATGAACTGCAGCAACAATCCCGAAATCAGCCACCAACATAGCCCACTCGTTCGTATATATGTAAGTGGCCCACATTCCTCAAGCAGCAAAAACTAACAACCATAAAAACAACTGAAAAAGTCGACCACAAAACCGCACTTGGTATATATTACAATAGACATACCCAACAGACGAGAAACACGAACGCCAGTACACTTGCACATTCAACACCAAATACTGCACAAAACAAGGCTTCACTGCTGCACCTAGACAAAACGCAACTAAACCACCACCAACATCATCAGAAGCAACTCCGATACCAAAAAAAATACATAACTGCTGCAGAAGACATGGAAACTGACGGTAACATCTATGCAGATCACAAACTTTATTCATCACAACACAAATCTAACAACCTTTCCACTAACTTTAAACCCTCTAAACTAACAAGCAAAACCAAACCCTCCAACAAGAAACAACGTCCAAACAATAGCGATAGCTATTGTTTCACTCGTTGACGAAGACGTACGTGTTTTTTTTACGCTTATAAACTTTTATTTTTTTCCTCGCGACAAAAAATTCCTAAATTTCTCAATATTCAACTCGGCATAGTTGAAATAATTTCCGATTTTTATACCATGCATCCATAGGATGAAATGGTATATTAAAGTCGCCAAAATGTATGTAACAGAGAGAAGGAAGCTTTTCCGACCCTATAATGTATATATATTCTTGATCAGCATAAGAAGAGAAATTGATAGAGCCATGTCCGTCTGTCCGTCCGTCCGTCCGTCCGTCTGTCCGTCCGTAAGAGTGCAGAGATCTCAGCAACTATAAATGATAGAGCTACCAAATTTAGAATAGACTCATGTAGTCTTGGCGCAGACCAAGTTTATGTTTTTTTTTGCCACGCCCCCTTCCGCCTCCGGAATTTAATAAGAAGTGATTTTTCCCGTAATATTTATCGTATCGTAATTTAATTTGGCACACTCATAGATCTTATGAACATCTATCAATCCACTAAACTTTTTTTGCCACGCCTCCTTCCGCCTCCGGATATCAATATTGGTATATCCAAGTCGGCCCGGCGACTTACTTACTTTATTTTATTTCCATTTCGCGTTTTGGTTTTTGTTGGTTCTTTACTTGTGCAAACGCAAAATCAAAATTTAACAAAACGTTTATTAACATACAACAAAATCTCCCTAGGCGGTGTTGTTGTTTTTGTTAATTCTTTTGCTCTTGCGTTCTCACATATTTCCGTTATAACTTACTCTCGCGCCTACGTGTACAAATTGTTGTTGCATGCGTTCAATTTGACGCGCTCTCCCGCTCTTTCCTATTACTTTGTGTTCGCGCTCTCGTCTATTCCTTTCTCGCGTCTGAGTGATACGTGCTTTCGTTTTGTGCTTTTAAGCTTTAAATACATTAACCCTTGTGCTCAGATCTGGTCAGTATATTTATATTTTTAAATTATTTTCTTCAATTTATTTTAAATAAAGTAAGTAAGTCGCCGTGCCGACTTCGATATACCATGCATTAGGTGAAGAGATATATATTAAATTTCTTTTAAATGCTATCTCGCTCACTCTTATGTGGAAACGAGCACTTTAGCGCCCTCCGACCAAACGTGACATGTATTAATGTGCCAAATTAAATTACGATACGATAAATATTTCGGGTGAAAATCGAATTTATCGAATTTTGGGGGCGGAAGGGGGCGTGGTCAAAATTTGAAACAAACTTGGTCTGCGTGCATACTGCACGCATCTAATGTCCAAATCCGATAGCTCTATCTTTTATAGTTCCCGAGATATGGGGGCTCAAAATATTGATTTTCGAAAAGCGTGGGCGGAAGGGGGCGTGGCAAAAAAATAAAATAAACTTGATCAGCGTACACACCAAACGAGTCTACATGCCAAATTTGGTAGCTCTAGCTTGTATAGTTGCTGAGATCTAGGCACTCTATCGGACGGACGGACGGACAGACAGACGGACATGTCTCAATCGACTCGGCTATTGATACTGATCAAGAATATATATACTTTATAGGGTCGGAAAAGCTTCCTTCTCCCTGTTACATACATTTTGGCGACTTTAATATACCATTTCATTCTATGAATGCATGGTATAAAAGTTATAATGTCTGTCTGCTCCAAAAGAAACTGCAAAGTTTCCACCGAGGCTAAAGATTGTCATGATTATATCTTCTGCTGGTTGTGTGAGAATCCCGTACATGTGAAGTGTGCGGGTCTCACACCGAAGATTCATGACACTATTAAAATCGGTAGAGGCTTGAAGTATGGATGTGATTCTTGCCGCGGTATCGAGAATGAGATGCGGACTTTCATGAAGCGGACTAGAGATGGCTTTATCACTCTGAGGGCTGGTTTTAATAAACTCCAAGCGGAGTTTATGTCGTTGGAGGCCCAGTTTAGTAGCCTAAAGCTATTAAATGAGTCGCCTAAACGGAAAAAGACCACTCCTCGAAGTGCATCTCATGCTCCGCCGGCGTCTCTTCTCGTCCCTGGTGGGTCTTATGCCATATCTTCACCCAGTAATCAGCGCCTAATATCGTTTAAAAGCCCGGTAATTCCGGGCATTGAGGTTACTCCCATATCGCCTGGTAGTAACCTCGCATCTAATGCGAAAGTAGGCGTAGTATCCGATTTGTCCGGGCAATCTTCCAATCGAATGGAAATTGCCGATAGTTTTATCATAGGAGGCCCTGTTAGTGGCTTTGCTGCGTCAGCAGTTGCAACTCCCAATGTTGCAGCTGCTATTGTAGCACAGCCGCCAAGGGATCTTATTGGTGTTCCACCAAAGAAACATGTATTTGTTTCTAGGCTTGCCCCTGAAGTCACATCTGATGATGTTATAGCCTATATTCGTTCTGTGGTTAAAGACCCGAATATTGCAGTGGAAAAGTTTAAATTTTCGTATGCCCGTGACATTTCGTCATTTAAAATAAGTGTCTCTGCCAACAGTTTTGCCACTATATGTCATAAACGTTTTTGGCCGGAGCACATTATAATTAAAGAATATACTGTGAAAAAGAAAAATTGGCCACCGATTCGCCTGCCAAGTGCTGCTCAAGCTACTAATACGGTTTCGGGCACACCAGCATCTGCTGGTGTGTCAAAAAACTAGATTCGTCCCTCAATCTGGGTTACCAGAATGTGAGAGGACTGAAATCAAAACTTACTAATCTCTATCTAGATAGCCTTTCTTTTCCAAATAACATTTTAGCTTTTACTGAGACGTGGCTGAAACCTGACATTGCTGATGCATCTGTTTTTGCTTCAAAATTTTCTGTATTCAGATGTGATCGAACTCCTCGCGTGGGTGTAGGAGTTCTGATTGCTGCTGATGCTGCTTTACCATCTGAACAGATTCAGCCTTCTTATAATCAGGAGATTGAGTTTGTCAGTGTTAAGGTAGATTATCATTCTTTTTCCGCCTACATCACTTGTTCTTATATTCCACCGCAGTCTGACATGGTGGCTTATTTAAATCATTTAGAGTCATTTCGATCTGTCTCTGCTTTAACTTCTAATCGTGATATTCTCATTGTTCTAGGAGATTTTAATTTACCTTCCATAGCATGGTCCCTTGCGGATGAGTCTACTATACTGTTGCCTTCCACGTCACATGACTTTGTTGACGGCCTTCTTGAGATGTCTCTTTCTCAAGTCAATTTAGTGCGTAATACAAATGGAAGATCATTAGATCTGATATTTGTACTTGATCCTTCCAATTGTGCTGTTTCCAGGATTGAACCTTTTGTTCTTCCGGAAGATAAACTTCATCCTACTGTAAATTTAACAATTGATCTACCTTTCCTTCCACCACTACTTGGTGCTAACACGATACCTTGAACCCGATGTTTTTGTAAAACAGATTTTTCTAATGATTTCATTCTTGCTACAGATTGGTCTTATCTGTACAATTGTATAGACATGGACTCAGCTATTTCTTTCTTTTATAGTACACTTGATTCACTTTTCGATAATTGTGTTCCTCTCAAGAGACAATTGATTTCTAATAGACCTCCTTGGTTCTCTCGGGAGTTATCCAACTTGAAAAATGTGAAGTCACGATGCTATAAAAAGTTTAAAAAAACTCGCCGTTCGTCTGATTTCATTCTGTATTCTGTTGCTCGCTCGAGATTTATGGTCCTTAATACTTTGTCAATACTAAACGTAAGACATCAGTGCATCCGTCTTCCTTGTCGTTTGAAAATAATAAAGCTAACACTGATCAGGCAATTGCCGACATGTTTGCTGATTTTTTCAAGACTACCTACTCCTCAGCGGAATATCATTCAAGACTTCCGTATCCTTATCAGTTAAAAAAGTCGAACTGCATTTTTAATCCAGTGATTGATGAAAGTTCGCTTCTCAGCGTGCTTAATTTAGTGAAACCTGTGTATTCACCAGGACCTGATGGTATACCTGGTTGCGTACTCAGGTTTTGTGCAAATGCTTTATGTAAGCCAATTTTGAAGTTATTTTTGTTGTCTGTTGACTCGTCCTCCTTCCCAGCTATTTGGAAGGAATCATATATTATTCCTCTCCATAAAAATGGTAAAAAGTCCGAAGCTTCAAACTATAGGGGTATTTCCAAATTGTCTGCTATTCCTAAAGCTTTTGAAAAGATAATTACTTCTCAATTGCAACACTTCTGTAGGTCTATTATTTCGACATCCCAGCATGGGTTTGTGAAACGTAGATCCACTACCACTAACCTTTTAGAATTCACTTCTTTAACAATCGATAGATTCAGAAATGCAAAACAAACTGATGTCATATATACTGATTTCAGTAAGGCTTTTGATTCTGTTAATCATACGCTTTTGCTTATTAAGTTAAGTGACATTGGCTTTCCGCCAATTTTTCTTTGTTGGATTCGCGAGTATCTAACAAACAGAACGCAGAAGGTACTTTTCAAGTCTTCCTTTTCCAGTTCCATTCATGTGACGTCTGGGGTGCCGCAAGGTAGTCATCTGGGCCCTCTGCTTTTTACACTCTTTATTAATGATCTTCCCTCAGTTATGATACATTCGCGTGTGCTTATGTATGCTGATGACGTTAAACTTTGTTTTAGTGATAAAGATATGATTTCGCCTGCTTGCTTACAAGCCGATCTTAACAGTTTCGAGTCTTGGTGCCGGCTCAACTTGTTAAACCTCAATACTACTAAGTGTAAAGTAATGACTTTTCATAGAACTTCTCCTCAACTGGTAACCTATTTTCTTAATCATAGTCCATTGGAACGTCTAACTGAGATGAACGATTTAGGTGTGCTTATGGACAGCAAACTAACTTTTAATACCCACATTTCCAAAATGGTCGGTAAAGCAATGGGTGTTCTTGGTTTTATAAAGCGGTGGTCGAAGGAATTCACCGACCCATACATAACCAAGATTCTCTTCACATCACTTGTACGGCCTATTCTAGAGTACGGTTCCTGTGTATGGTCGCCTCAGTATGAGACGCACCAAACTAGAATAGAATCTGTACAGAAACAATTTCTGCTTTTCGCTCTTCGTGGCTTAAACTGGAATCGCAATGCCAATTTGCCTTCGTACTCCAGTAGACTTCTTTTGATTAACCTTCCTTCTCTCATTAACTGTAGAATTATGCTTGGTGTAATCTTTATGCACAAGCTTTTGAATGGTGATATAGATTCGCCTGAGTTATTATCTCAGGTTAATCTATCTGTTCCATGTAGACCTACCAGAAACTTTATTCCTTTATCTTTGACTCGCTGTACTACTAACTATGCTTTGCATGAACCCTTTCGTGTCCTTTGTGCTGACTACAATCGGTTGTACCGAGCGATCAGCACAGAGTCCTCTCTTCCTATACTAAAAACGTCTATTTTATGTTACTTAGCTCGTAATTAGCCCTAGTTATTCAATTTTATGTTTCTTGTCTTCGTCCACGCGATAACGTGTCGTACGTTATGCGACTGCGCCCCTCGGTCGGTTGGGCGGGTGGTGGGCGGAACGCCTGGGACTCGCGCGAAAAAAAAAATAGCGAATCTATTTAAATAAAAACACATACCTAAGTATATTCTATCTAAATTAAAGTTTAAAGTAACACTTAAACTCTATCCCAAATGCTAAATATGTTTCAATGGAACATAAAAGGTTACATAAACAACTACTATAATGAACTAAGTATTATATTTACAAAACATTCCCCACAAATTATATACATACCTCCAAGAAACACACTACTACAATACACACATCCCAATTCTTGTCCCAATAAATTACCAAATTTATACCAATTTTCTCATTACCGTTTCGGAGGTGTAGCCATATTGATTTACAAATCCATCCAGCACACTTTATTATCGTAGAAATCATATCCCTTTGCTCTCACTCCATTTCGACGACCTTCATGGAAGCGACCATTTTGCAATCCTAATCTCTTTATTCTCAGAACAAAAACCAACGACCCTTTTTCAAAATAAAAGAAGTTGACTGGACATTATTTACTAATCTTACTGACAGGTCAAAACAGCTCATTGCTAAAAGCACAGACATCAATAAAGAACCAACAAGCATAAAAAACATAATTTTACAAGCTGCCCATCACCACCCATACCACAAACATCCCCACAGCATTTCAGCAAAAACATTCCTTGGTAGAACAAAACCTTGAATGAAAATTTTGTTTGGCACGGAAATTTACAACTTAACAAGCGTTTAAACGGTCTACCAATATCGACAATGCTTCCATTAAAACAAACGATAAATCGCTGCATTTGCCTTTTTTGCTGATACTGAAGCCGCTTGAACAAGTAAAGATGTGTTGTGGTTTTCCTTCTCAGACAGCTCACCCGCATATTTCCTTTTTAACCGTTCATTTCCGTCATAATAAGAAACGCGTGGACGTCCTACGCATTTTTGTGTTGTTTTTAGCTCATTATTTCCACCTATAATTAACATTTTTGAAGACATAAAATTTTTATATCTTGGATCCGTTTTGAGCCGATCTGCCATGTTATTGCATTTTGCAAAGCATTTATTTGCGTAGGCTGCGAAATACTTCGATTTTTTTTTATTTCTTCTTTTTTTTTTTTTTTCCAAAAGTGATCCATTGAACTTTTTTATTATGAAGTCAAAAACTGACGATGCTTTGCGCTTGTTGTGTAGCCACACGTCAAGCAGTTCTGCATGCCCGAACTCAAAGATGCCTAGGGAAATTCGTGATTGTATGGAACCGGGTGGATTTGGGTAAAAGGTAATTAGTGTTTTATATAGACAAGACATTGACAAACATGATTTGAGTAATGCTTACAACAATCCACGACAATCCACTAACTTTTACTTCACGAAGCAAAAATTATTTTAGGTTACGGACGCTAAAAACAACACATCATAAAACACATAAAATAAAGGACAAAACACATCTAAACAAGAAAATACATAGACAATCGAGTAAAACAAACCTGGATCTACATTTTCCATTGTAATTTTTATATACTGGACTATTACTTTTGATGATACAAAGCAAAACGGAAGATCACTAAATTGTACTTTCTTCAAGCCACGTGCGCAGAGAATCAAAAGCAAACTTTCAGGGCTTGAGAAAACTTTCAGGGCTGCACTATATATTTGATACTTTAATTTCTTTGGTTTGTGGGGTGTACTCAATTGGAAAAAAATTTTTTTTTTATAAATCAAGATATTTTTTTTCTAATTAATGTAAAAAAAAACGACTTTGGGACCATAGTGCAACGGTTAAATAGCGACGAAGGTTCAAAGTCATGTCTACTATCCGCAGATGTTCCAGTTTTTTCAAAAAACATCAACTGGATATGCCAAATCGTTGGAACAAAATCAGCCCATCTCCCCCTTGAAAACTTCCAGACCACACCATGAACACGTCTCTCAACTTATTAAAAAAATCAAAAACACCCAAAGATGTATTTCAGCAAATGAAAGCTGCCGAAACGGAAAGAGCCCCCAACTGGAGCTGGCTTTACAGTGACGGATCGAAAACAATTGACTCCACAAGCTTCGCAGTTGTCAGCTAATCTGGAAACCTCGTCTCAGCTGGAATGCTCCCCGCATATTTTTTTATACCCTTGCAGAGGGTATTATAAAATTGGTCAGATGTTTGTAGCGCAGAGAAGGGATCGTTTCCGACCCCATAAAGTATATATATTCTTGAGCAGCAAGAGAAGACGAGTTGATATAGCCATGTCCGTCTGTCCTTCTGTCCGTCTGTCTGTCTGGTGCTGCACAAACTAGTCCCACAGTGTTAGAGCTATGGCATTCAAAGTTCGTATATAAGCTTTATACAAACGCTCAAACATCTGCCATTTTGAATAAGATCGGACAATTATATCATATAGCTGCCATACAAATACAAACGTTAAATGCGAATAACTTCTCTATTTTTTTAACAATCTTATCCAAACTAATTATGTACATAAATAAAAAGGGATTTCGATGATATGAAATTTGCCTAAATAGGCACAAAAAATTTTTTAGGAAATAAAATGTAATGGTCAAGGGCTGCAAGGGTATACAAAACTTCGGCATAATGAGCTTGCAGATGCAGCGGCCAAACAGGCAGGACAATCTCCTTGCCTAACTGTTATCCCTGGTGTCAGAGAACATTAAGGAAATACTAAGAAGAAAGATAATGACTCAATGGGACAGTTACGGTTTAAACAATTTAACCCAAGCAAGGAACCAGCCCGATACCCACCTTCATTGCATAAAAGACATTGTAATATCATCACCCGCCTCAGAACTGATCACACCAGATGCCCGAAATCCGGGGGAGAATTATCAACAAAACACTTATTGGATACACAACTAAATAATTCAAGGATTTGTCTATTTGGCCAAACCCAACCCACCCCCCTTCTTATCTCACCCACTCTCAATAACATAAAATCAATCATCAAATTCCTAGATGTAAATAACTTACTCAATAAGATATAAGTTAACTATCGAGTCGATGGCCTTAGTAGCTAGCACTCCTTCCCCGTTAGTTATTATATTGTTTTGTATAATAATTAATAATAATAAATAAATAAATAAAAAATATAATTTGTTATGTGCAAATGTTATTTACCAAATTTGGTGATGATCGCAAACGAAACAAAAGCATTTTTAGAAGAAAAACTATTTTTGGTCCGATTGTTGCTATGAGAGCTATATGATATATTAGTCCGATCTTGATCAAATTTGGCACGTACGTTTGAATCAGAGAACTGCAACAAGCCACCGGTACTCAAGGTGGACCGGGTAAATGTTGGGTGATTTTGACACCCGGGTGTTTTCAACCACCGCACAAATGTGTACAATGCTCGCCTCACGAAAATACTTGAGTGTTTGTGCACACAAGCTGCAAAAGTGAGTAGGTATTTTTTCGCATGTGTGTGTACAGCATGTGCCGGCGCTTGAGCCTCGAAAAAAAAGATGGGTGAAAAGACATACACAAAAATTGAGTCATAGAATGTGTAGAGTGTCGCCGATGTTGCGGTGTCTTTTGTGCAAGTAGCTGCATTAGTTCGTACAACAGGAAAATAGTAAACAATAAAAGAAAATATTAAACTCAAAAATAACTTATTTTATTCATTTAATATATTACATAAAGATTAACTTGCTTCAGTGCATTCATTTAATATAATTAACAAAATTAACATAAGGGAAATATAAACATTATATCGCTTCAAAGCAAATAAAAAAAAAATTTTTTCCTTCAATGAAGTTATAATAGGAATTAAATTACGAATTATTATTTTTAAAAAAAGAGTGCAAAAAGAGCAAATTGTCTACCGTTTTCGGACCCAATCTATTTCTTTTTTCTGTTATAATGTTTCCCGCTAAAGAAAATACTCTTTCAGCTGCAGCACTACTGGATGGTATTGCAAGAAGTTGCAATGCTAACTTAGATAGTAATGGATAACAATTTTCTTTGGTTTTCCACCACTCAATGGGTTCGAAATCCTCAGTTAAAGAAACTCTTTCACTACAATAATTATCTAATTCCTCTAGGGGCGATTTCAAATTGTTATTCGACTGTGCAACCAGTTGGGAGAAAAAAAAAGTGGTTTTTGGCACAAACGTAACCTTTTTAGGAATTACTTCAAGTTGACAATTTGGACTTGCTGGGTTTGATTCTGATGTAAATGAATTATTTTGCGAAGGTTCATTTGGAAAAGAAACATAATTGTTCATTTGATCAATGCAGAAGGTTTTAATTTCTAATGAATCCTCATGTTCCATGTTTGCTGCTGGAGGATATAAGAAAAAAGCCGCCTTGTGCCAAATGCCTAAATTTTCCTTCCAAGTCGTGTTAAGATTAACTAAAATTCTTGCTTTGAGAACAGATATTAACGAGATATCTTCAGTATTTGGCTCGCAAAGAATCTTTATTTTCGCTATTGAGGGCAAAACATAGCACAATGAAGGAGAGCTACATGTTTGTAATTCTTTAAAGATTCTCTCAAAATCTTCTAAAAGTACTAGTATTATTTTTAACGTAGATATATTTACAGCTATAAGTTTTTGACCTCCCTCTGTCTCACTTAATATATTGTTTACTGTTGTCCAGTTTTTCACTATCGAAGAAACCATGTTGTAATTGGAGTTCCATCGAGTAGGACATGAGTTCTTTAACGTTGTAGTTAATCTGTGCTGCAAACTAGCTTTTTTAAAATATTTAACAATTTTTTTGCAGGCGTACAATATGTCCTTAAGCTCTCTTGCTTCGTCAAACGATTTTTCTAACACATTTGAAAATAAATGACTGCTACAATTTAATCTAATATTGTTTTCCAGGGCTTTTTTTACATTGGTGCCCCTATCAGTCACAAATTTTATGTTTGTTATGTTGTCGACATTAAATTGTGCAAAAATGGATTGCAATTTTTTTTAAATATTTTCCCCTGTCGATTTTTGAAAGTCCATCGATTTTAGGCCCAAAATGATGTCATTCAATTTAAATTCTTTTAAGTAATGCAGAGTGACACCTAAAAAATTTCTGTTTACGTATTGGTCAGTCCACACGTCAATGGTAGCCGATACTGCATTATTTTCCACAGCTTCTTTAATATCATTAGATACTATCGCCCGCTTCTCTTCTGCATCATTTTCCGCATTCCGACTCAATGTTGTTGCATCCGGCAGTAGGTCGTCAATGTCAACGTTCGCTCCATAAGTAGCACCGACTGTCACAAAAAATTCGACAACTTTGCGAAAACCAGTTCCGTTTACTGCGGAAAAAGGCCGACAATCCTGAACCACCCACTCAAGACACTTCTTTGTTGCTGTGGTTTTGTCCATGTTAGAAACTTTTTTTGTTTCAGCTGGCTGTCGTAATGATAGACAACATTTGTGCCGCGACAAATTTGATGTCTGGTTGGAAACAAATTTCAAGACTTTTTCGCATTTGTTGCAAAAAACCCAACCTTCGAGAACGCTTTCATCTTCTTTATATATGTCACACAATATTGACCAAATTACGCTCTTGCCTTTGTGTTTTGGGGCTACTTTATAAATGCCACGATTTATTAAATTTTTCACGTCTTCTGCTCTCATTGTTTTCGATGGCAAAATCAAACACGCACTAATCAAAGCTAAGAACTGATTCAGTTCAGAAGAAAATAGCACACAATTTAACACACACACCATGGTGCCTATAAAACACTTGGGTGATATACATGTATTTTGACCACTTGCGTTGTTGCATGTTGTCTTTTTCACACTTTTGTTTTTTTCTCTACGTTCGCTTTAAGTGTGAGTGCAACCGGCACGCGTTGCCGAAAAACACTTGGTTGCCATGCAAAAAGAAAACGGTGTATTGTTGTGAGCGACAGATGGTATATGTGGTAGATGTGGCACTCACATAATTTTGTATAAGTGTGTGTTCATGATTTGCTGAGCCGGTGATGAGTGGCACCGGCACACAAATTTCATTGAGTGTGAGTAAGGTGGCAAAAATTGACACACTTGCAGTTCTCTGGTTTGAATATATAGTAAACTGATCGCTATAGCGATCTAGGAGGAGAAGCTGTTGATCCAGACAGACAGACAAACGGATTTCAACTCGTCTTGTCATGCTGATCAAAAATATGGTTGGAGATGCCTCCCTCTATGCGTTGCACACTTCTGACCAAAATTAATATACCCTTTTTGTAAGGGTATAAATATGTATACTGACCAGATCAGAGCTCAAGGGTTAAAGTTACAAAATTTAATCTTCACTACGAAAGAGAAAAGGTTTTAAAATAAGAGAAAGCAATAAACACACTCAGTAGTTAAAGAACAAATGCCTCCTTCTAAACACTTCTGACCAAAGTTAATACACCCTTTAAATACCCCTTAATACACCAAAATACACCCTTAATACACCAAATTAAATTAAACGTTACAATAGAATTGTTAATGCAACGACAATATTTTGCCTGATAATACTTTTCATGAAGTAAGTAAGTCGCCGGGACGACTTGGATATATGTACCACGCATCAGGTAAAAATATATATTTTAAATTTCTTTCAAATGCTATCTCGCTCACTCTTATGTGACCCCGGCCAAATTGGTCAGTTCATATGCCATCTCCCTCTTTTTTGTGTATATATAAATATATTGTCAATGAAAACCAGCTCGGTTTTGCCAAGCCCCCTCCTCCAAGGAATGTAATAAAATGTGAAAATCTCCCGCAATATTAAACCTATCGCTATCTAAATTGGCACATTAATACATTATATGTATATATGTATATCTTTTCATTGATTTTCATAGAAACAGGAAAATTAGTCGAAAATTCAACATCTTGCGATAATGGCACCTAGAATTAATTTACTAAACTATATTCCAAGTCATAAAAACCCATTTGTGTACCCTAAATTAATTTGATGTGTGTAACGAACAAAAAGAATCTTTTCGGACCCTAAAAAGTATATATATTCTCGATCAGCATGAGAAAAGAATTGATTGTCATCAAAATCGGATTACTTATGATATATCTAGCTGCTGTTGGAACCATCGGTCTGCGATGCAGATGCAAATAACGTCTTTGTTTGTTGAAGATTTTTATACCATGCATCCATAGGATGAAATGGTATATTAAAGTCGCCAAAATGTATGTAACAGGGAGAAGGAAGCTTTTCCGACCCTATAAAGTATATATATTCTTGATCAGCATGAGAAGAGAAATTGATAGAGCCATGTCCGTCTGTCCGTCCGTCCGTAAGAGTGCAGAGATCTCAGCAACTATAAATGATAGAGCTACCAAATTTAGAATGTGGACTCGTGTAGTATAGACGCTGACCAAGTTTATGTTTTTTTTTTGCCACGCCCGCTTCCGCCTCCGGAATTTAATAAAAAGTGATTTTCTCCCGCAATATTTGTCGTATCGGAATTTAATTTGGCACACTCAAACATGTTATGGTTATCTATCATTTCACCAAGTTTCATAAAAATCGAAATAAAAATGACCGAGTTATACGTTGAAATGTTTAGCACTCAAAACGGTGCAAGGGCGAATTTGGCCGGTGGAGCGCTAAAGTGCACGCACATAGGAGTGAGCGAGATAGCATAATCAAATCGCGCGTACGAAAGAAATTTAACATATGAATTTGGTTTTATAAACTCAATGTAGTTTTTTTCCCCCTGATGCATGGTATATCCAAGTCGGCCCGGCGACTTACTTAGTTTATTTTTTATGTGCATAACTATATACACAATACACCATATTCCTGGATTTCAAGAGAATTGGATAGACATAACGTCTGATTTCGTCGATGCAAAATTTACTAGTGCAGTAAAGCATATGCCAATTTTATGATTGTGTGTGTGTGTATGCGTGCATGTGTGAATATGTTTGTGTATGAATATGTCAATCGATTGACAGCGATCGCTTCAACGAAAAAATTTGTTAGCGAGTGTTTTTTTTTTTTTTTTTTGATTCCATTTATTTATCTACCAACAAAAATTTAGCTTTAAAGGAAAAGCGGGAGAGAGGGGTTAACTCATACAAGGACGAGTGTCCTTGCCTGCTCATTTATCGGCATCATCCCTGCGATAACAAGTGCCGTGTCGTATGATATGGTGCGGAATGTACTACATACCATGATCGCGCTAAGCCGATGCGTTGTTTCCAGTCCGCGCCTATATGTCCTCACATGCATGCCTGGATCCATGCTGGTGCTTCGTAGAGTGCCGTTTCGGCTGCTTACTAGCACCGCCTCCGTCTTGTGAGCTGCCAACTCAAGGCCGGCGGCCAGTAGCCACTGCTCCACGGTGTCGATTGCGGCATTAGCACGCTTCTCGGCCTTTTTCACGGTTTTGGCGACCACAGCGAGGACTACGTCGTCCGCAAATCCCACGATGTGTATTCCAGGTTGGAATTTCAATCGTAGGACGCCATCGTACTTTACCGACCCTTGGGGGACACCTCCGGAAGCGATACGCTCTTCTAAGTCCTCGTCGGTGGTATAGCAGATGGTCCTTCCCTTTAAGTACCCCAAAGTTGGGGAGATCGTTTAGGATTCGACTCCATCTGGCTGAGCTAAAAGCGTTCCTTATGTCCAGCGTGACTATCAGGCAGTACTTCTTAAAGCCGCCCCTCCATCTGGTGCCCGCAATTGCTTCCGACGCATTCTTCAACACGCGCGAGATGGCGTCGATAGTAGATTTGGCCTTCCTAAAACCATACTGCTGATCCCTGAGTCCTCCGCCGTTCTAGATGGCTAAGAGACTCTAGGACTTTTCTGCCGTATCCAGAAGACATATCCGTCTGTAGAACAACGCTTCATCAAGGGGATGGCCTGGCTTCGGTAGCAGAACAAGGTCTTGTAGTTTCCATCTGCTGGGGAACGTGCCTTCCCCTATGCATTTGTTGTAGAGCACGACAAAAGACTCAGGGAACATTGAGAATGCAAGCTTGAAAACTTGGTTTGGGATCACGTCCGGACCGGGTGCCTTGTTTGGCTTCAGCTTGCGGACCACTGCGAGGATCTCATCGGCTGTGCACTCCGCCACTTGTGAGTGTGACGAGTACTGCGGTAAAGGTGTGGGTTGGTCGTCCAGTATATGCTGAAAAAGATGATTTACTATGCAGCGTACGGTAGTAGCGTTCGTTGGTGCTGGTGTCTTGTTGGCGTGTAGGTGCTTCACCACAGTTTGATATGCCTTACACCATGGGTCGTGCTCTGCTGAGTCACACAGGGCCAGGAAACACTCGCGTTTGCTGTCTCCAATTGCCTTTCTAAGGTCTTTGCTGCACTGCTTGTATGCCAGATGCAGTCCATGAGTGCCTGGCTTTCCTATTGCTCCGATTTTTAGTATGGTGGACTTGACTTCGTCCCATTTAATTGAGCTGTTGGTCTTGTGGCTCAACAGTGTGTGATTATTAGTACAAGTAATTAACGGCAGCGTGCCGGAATAAATGCAATTGATCTTTATTCAACAATCGTCTCACAAGAACTGATATAAGCATGGAAATGAAGAAAAGATTAAAGCTAAGTACATAAAATGGAATCTAAACCTAAATACATAAGAAGTGTGCAAAAGATCACGCCATGGGCCAGTAAAGCCGACTCAGTATATTCCCTGCCTGTTGCTCCGATCCGCATTATTCAGTTTATGTTGCATATGACGAATTCATTGCGAGGGCTGTTTGCTGACTTGGCTGTTAACTTACAATGCATCGATAAGTGGACTTACTGCTAACTATTGCGTTTGTATGCCTACATTTTTTTTCTACACAATTCGTTTTTCGAAACGCGGTACCCCACAATTAAATTTTGACCATGCGATTTCTGGGTATTAGCTCGGCTGAACATTTTATACAGACCTGGAAGTGTTTAGAGCAACTGTGAGCGGAATCATTTGGAATATTATTTAATCTAAACTTTACAAGGCTGGGCACGAAAATGTCACAAGTGAGCGAGAACAACAAAAACCGATTACAACAATTTTTGGGCAGAGAAAAGGGACAAGCTTGTGCGCTCGAGCTCGAGTTTTATGAGGGGCAATAAAACCTTTTTAGGGTCGAAAATTGAGACTCGACCGATCCTCGACCCAAAATTACAAGAAACACAAGGAAAAATTACAAAAACACCCATGCAGTTCGAGAAAAAACAAAAAAAAAAGGGTCAGCTTGTGCGCCCGAGCTCGAGTTTTATTGCCCTGCAATAAAACCTTTTTGGTCGACCGATCCTCGACCCAAAATTACAAGAAACACACAGAAAAATTACAAAAACACCCATGCAGCTCGAGAAAAAACAAAAAAAAAGGGTCAGCTTGTGCGCCCGAGCTCGAGTTTTATTGCCCTGCAATAAAACCTTTTGGTCGACCGATCCTCGACCCAAAATTACAAGAAACACACAGAAAAATTACAAAAACACCCATGCAGCTCGAGAAAAAACAAAAAAAAGGGACAAGCTCGAGCTCGAGTTTTATGAGGGGTCATAAAACCATTTTAGGGTCGCGAAATGAGGATTGCTTGTGCACACTGCAAAAAAGTGGCGTAGCAAAAAAGTTTAGTCAATCGCAATATCGATCATTTCGTCAAAATGTTTGAGTTTTGTCACTCCACTTTTTTTCAGTATACACAAGCAATCCTCATTTCGCGACCCTAAAATGGTTTTATGACCCCTCATAAAACTCGAGCTCGAGCTTGTCCCTTTTTTTTTGTTTTTTCTCGAGCTGCATGGGTGTTTTTGTAATTTTTCTGTGTGTTTCTTGTAATTTTGGGTCGAGGATCGGTCGACCCAAAAAGGTTTTATTGCAGGGCAATAAAACTCGAGCTCGGGCGCACAAGCTGACCCTTTTCTTTTGTTTTTTCTCGAGCTGCATGGGTGTTTTTGTAATTTTTCTGTGTGTTTCTTGTAATTTTGGGTCGAGGATCGGTCGACCCAAAAAGGTTTTATTGCAGGGCAATAAAACTCGAGCTCGGGCGCACAAGCTGACCCTTTTTTTTTGTTTTTTCTCGAACTGCATGGGTGTTTTTGTAATTTTTCCTTGTGTTTCTTGTAATTTTGGGTCGAGGATCGGTCGAGTCTCAATTTTCGACCCTAAAAAGGTTTTATTGCCCCTCATAAAACTCGAGCTCGAGCGCACAAGCTTGTCCCTTTTCTCTGCCGAAGCTCAGTCCCAACCTCTGCCGAAGTGAGCCAAGTGAGCCACTACGTGCCCAGCCTTGATCTAAACCAGAGCCGGCCACGCATAGCCCCCGGGGGCCGAAGTCAAAACGCGAAACTCATGTATACGAGCCGAGCGCTTGCCGAAGCCATCACAAAAACTATTTGAGAGCGTGAAAACAGAATTAGTTTCTCACAGCATTTCGACCCGAGCACATCTGTTGCGCTCTGCTGAGAGGCTACACATGAAAAAATGGATCCTTGCTTTGTTTTCTCTTTCTTTCTCTTGCATTTAATCGACGACTGCTCTCGTTGTCTTCATTGCGACGAAATTTGTTCACTTTTTATTTTGCGCAGTGTAAAGCAACATTGAAATGCACAAATACAAAGATACTTTTTGTGGGCTCTCTTTGTGGCCGGCTCTGATCTAAACTCTTGGTTTTTTTTTTTTTTGGCAAGCATTTTTCCTTCTTTACAAATCTTCAATTACAATTGAAAGTAACTTAAATTCCATGCACATATTCAAATGCAAATTTAATTATTTTTATTCGATCATATTAGAAATCAGAAATCGAAAAAATTTCAATTCATTTTAGAAAATGCAATTTTTACAGCTGTTTACATTTCTTCTTCTTCTTTGGATGGCCTAGATAAAAACAAAGATGCCAGCTTGGCGCATTTTTTCGATGTTTTCGGTAAATTTATCCGTAAAACACAATTCTGCAACTTTTTGTAAATTAGGGCTTGATTTACTTAATTAATACTTTGACGGGGCACATAAGAAAAAGACTTCACATTTTTCAAGTTGGATAACTCCCGCGAGAACCAAGGAGGTCTATTAGAAATCACCTGTCTCTTGAGAGGAACACAATTATCGAAGAGTGAATCAAGAAAAAAAAGCTGAGTCCATGTCTATACAATTGTAGAAAGAAAGATTGATATCATTAAGGCTAGAAAAATCTCTTTTACGAAAGTAGCGGGTTCGAGGTACCATATTAGCACAAAGTGGAAGAAAAAGAAAAGGTAGATGAATTGTTAAATTTAAAGTAGGATAAATTTTATCTTCCGTAAGAACAAAAGGTTCATTCATGGCAACAGGACACTTGAAAGGATCAAGTACAAATATCAGATCTAGGCAAATGTATAGTACATTCATCCGCAAGGGACGATGCTATAGAAGGCAAATTAAAATCACCTAAAACAACGAGAATATCTGATCTATTACCTATATTAGAAGTCAAAGCAGAGACATATCGAATTGCCTTTTAATGATTTAAATAAACCACAATGTCTGACTGCGGTGGAATATAAGAACAAGTAATGTAGGCGGAAAAAGATTGATAATCTACCTTAACACTGATAAACTCAATCTCCTGATTATAAGAAGGCAGAATCTGTTCAGATGATGAAGCAGCTTCAACAGCAATTAAAACTCCTCCACCTCCGCGAGGATTTCGATCGCGTCTAAATACAGAACATTTTGTGGCCAAAACAGCCACGTCTCTGTAAAAGCTAAAATGTTATTGTCAAATGAAAGGCTATCTACATAGAGATTAGTAAGTTTCGATTTCAGCCCTCTCACATTCTGGTAACCCAGATTGAGGGTCGAATCTAGTTTTTTGACACACCAACAGATGCTAGTGTGCACGGAACAGTGTTAGTACTTTGCAGTGCTACCAGATTAGCAATTTAGTTGCTTTAGATCTTGCAACTCTAAAAAAAATTTGAACTTTTTTTTAAAAATGCTATTAGCCACAAATCTAGCAATTTTAATTATTTTTTTCAGCAGTTTTATTATAAAATATCAAAGAAGCTACCTCGGTATAGTTTGTATACCCTTGCAGCCCTTGACCATTACATTTTATTTCCTAAATATTTTTTTGTGTGCTAATATTTTAAATACACAAAAAAATTTGTCATCGACTTTCGTGGGATTCGAACTCGCGTCTATTCGTTTAACAAACAAAAAAAAAAAAATTTTTTTAAATATTTATATCGATAACGAGATTCGAAGTTCGAACCCGCACCTTTCGTTTCATACGCAAGACCTCTAGCCACTTAGCCACCGCAACTCCGTTGCTCGGGCAAGCCAATCGCCAATAGTAAGCGTGCCAAGACAATGTAGCGATTGATATTCATACACACACAATCGCAATTTTGACACATATATGTGCTTTACTACTTATGCCTGTGTGTGTATATAGGCAAATTTTATATCGTCGAAATCAGGAATTATGTTTATCCTATTGTTTTGAAATTCACGCATATGATGTAATCCCTTTATATTTATGTACGTAATCAGTTTGGATAAGATTGTTCAAAAAATAGAGAAGTTATTTGCATTTAACGTTTGTATTTGTATGGCAGCTATATGATATAGTTGTCCGATCTTATTCAAAATCGCAGATGTGCATGTGGCTGTATAGAAAAGCTTATATACGAACTTTGAATGCCATAGCTCTAAAACTGTGGGGCTAGTTTGCGCAGCACCAGACAGACAGAAGGACAGACGGACATGGCTATATCAACTCGTCTTCTCTTGCTGATCAAGAATATATATACTTTATGGGGTCGGAAACGATCCCTTCTCTGCGTTACAAACATCTGACCAATTTTATAATACCCTCTGCAAGGGTATAAAAATATCAAGGAAGCTAACTTCGGCTATGCTGAAGATTGATACCCTTGCAGCCCTTGACCATTACATATTATGTTCTAAAACCAGAAGGCCGTGTTAACTTCGACCATGCCGTTTGTATACCATTGCAAGTTCTTGTGTTACTAATCCCAAAAATCAAGATCACAAAATGAAAACGCTTTTGTGAAAAATCCCTTATCTATCCGCTATAGCACGGCACGCAAGCGTATGCATGTATGTAGATATGCAGCATGCAGTGTTGCCATTTGTTTGTACGACAGCTATATCATATAATTATCCGATTTTGATCAAATTTGGCAAGATTATAGTTTGTTATGTGCAAATGTTATTTACCAAATTTGGTGACGATCGCAAAAGAAACAAAAACATTTTTAGAAGCAAAACTATTTTTGGTCCGATTGTTCCTATGAGAGCTATATGATATAGTAGTCCGATCTTGATCAAATTTGGCACGTACGTTTGGATTTATAGTAAACTGCTAAATGTTTAGTTTTTTAATAATCAGGCGGAAAGGAAAAAACTCTTTTTTCGATCGATGGTTCCTATGGGAGCTGTATGATGTAGTTGTTCGATCCGGATCAATCCGAGATGTATAATGCCTGCAGTATATACAAGACTGCGTGCAAAATTGCAGCTCTGTAGCTAAAGCGATCTAGGAGGAGAAGCTGTTAATCCAGACAGACAGACAAACGGATTTGAACTTGTCATGCTGATCAAGAATATATATACTTCATATGGTTGGTGATGCCACCTTCTATGCGTTGCACACTTCTGACCAAAATTAATATACCCTTTTTGTAAGGGTATAAATATGTATACTGACCAGATCAGAGCTCAAGGGTTAAAGTTACAAAATTTAAACTTAATGCCCGAATCTCTTTAAATACTGCCTAAAGCAACCATGGCCACTTAAGAGCTGGATCGGGTAGTATTTCACCGCTTCCGTTGCACTATGGGAAAAAATTACGATATCTTGGCATTAATCAAATTTTTTTGTTGTCTCAAATCGCCAAACAAATATTTTTTCCCAATTCTAAATTCATTAGATAGAATCAAAATATTTTTTTTTAATTTTTGTTGACTACCCCTATTACTTGATAATTTTACAAAGTCAGCTGATTTAGAGTTGCATTGCAACGTGAAAAAGCGCGCCAAATAGATCGCAACTTTTCAGCTGTATTAAATTTGTTTGTTAATCGCATAAATTAAAAGTTACTATGGAAAAAGTTAATAAAGGTATGTATAATAAGTGTCCGAAGTGATTTTGTATACTTCTGTGTTTTTGTG
The DNA here is from genome assembly GCA_018150735.1 of Drosophila sp. 14030-0761.01. Classification (NCBI taxonomy): domain Eukaryota; kingdom Metazoa; phylum Arthropoda; class Insecta; order Diptera; family Drosophilidae; genus Drosophila; species Drosophila sp. 14030-0761.01. The sequence goes on from JAECWO010000003.1 coordinate 1,589,230, forward strand.
TAACTGTGCAATGTGTTGTTCATTCGTATTTTTAGCTTAACCCTAACAAATATGTTTGTGTTCTGTGGAGTATTACTTTAATTCACCGACCCATACATAACCAAGATTCTCTTCACATCACTTGTACGGCCTATTCTAGAGTACGGTTCTTGTGTATGGTCGCCTCAGTATGAGTCGCACCAAACTAGAATAGAATCTGTACAGAAACAATTTCTGCTTTTCGCTCTTCGTGGCTTAAACTGGAATCGCAATGCCAATTTGCCTTCGTACTCCAGTAGACTTCTTTTGATTAACCTTCCTTCTCTCATTAACCGTAGAATTATGCTTGGTGTAATCTTTATGCACAAGCTTTTGAATGGTGATATAGATTCGCCTGAGTTATTATCTCAGGTTAATCTATCTGTTCCATGTAGACCTACCAGAAACTTTATTCCTTTATCTTTGACTCGCTGTACTACTAACTATGCTTTGCATGAACCCTTTCGTGTCCTTTGTGCTGACTACAATCGGTTGTACCGAGCGATCAGCACAGAGTCCTCTCTTCCTCTACTAAAAACGTCTATTTTATGTTACTTAGCTCGTAATTAGCCCTAGTTATTCGATTTTATGTTTCTTGTCTTCGTCCACGCGATAACGTGTCGTACGTTATGCGACTGCGCCCCTCGGTCGGTTGGGCGGGAGGTGGGCGGAACGCCTGGGACTCGCGCGAAAAAAAAAAAAAAAAAAAAAACAAAAAAACTGTCCTCGCTACGCCTCGGCAGTTTTACTTAAGGGTAATTAACTAAACCTTATACTATAACGTCCAATTAATAGCTTTTGCCCGTTTTTGCCCCTTTTCCTGAAAATTGACATGTTGTAGGTGCGCTTAAGTTTAGACGCTCAGTGCTGCTCGAAATTTAGAGCTGCAACAACCGCCAAGAAGACGCTGTAATATCGTTTATTGCCGAATCTTTTAACAACAATGTTAATGAAGATCTTCAAAAAATTATCCAAAAAGAAGTCGAGGAATTTATTCACTACATAAAAAAATGTTTGTTGAAATGCAATCGAATGTTAGATCGATTTAAAGTTAAACATTCTACTTGGCTTGATGGCAATGTTGCAATTACTTTTGGTGAGCACGAGACGTCTCCAAATAAAGCTGGACGTAAATGTTTAAATTATAAAAATGCAGGATGTCGTTTAAAAAGAAAGTTAGCATCAGAGCTCGCGTCAAAGGAAAATTACAAAACTCCGCTCTTAATACACGCTGCTTCGATTTCGGCAAGGAAATCAAATGAAAAAGATGTTGCTTTCTTATTAAACAAAACTACGGATGATGAAGGACTTAACGTTAGCGATGTTAGAAAAAAACTTGAAGCAAATCCGCTGAACCCAATCAGCCCGGAAAGAGCGTTGGCGTTCCCCATAGAAAATGGGTTGACGAAACAGCAATACATAAACATCAAATTGTTGAATAAACAGCATGGATCTGATATTTATCCTCCGTATCTAGAAGTTGTGAAAGCCAAGCTAAAATGCAGACCATCCGGAATCCGTATTTCCGAAACAAAAGCGGAAGTTTCTTTACAACACTTACTGGATCATACTACGGACCGTATTTTTACTATGCAAGAGGAGGTTCTCGAGACTTTATCGGACATATCGTATTGTAAATTAATAGTTAGCTATGGATTTGATGGTTCAACAGGCCAAAGCTGCTACAAACAAAAATTTCAATTTGATGAACCTACTTCTCTGGACCATTCTTTGTTTGTAACAACAATCATTCCGTTGAAACTCATTGATGAATTGAAACGAGTAATATGGATTAATAGGACACCCCAGTCTGTTAGATTCTGTCAGCCATTAAAACTGGAATTTGCCAAGGAAAGCTCGGACCTTATTCTTAATGAAAAATCCAATTTGGTCAATCAGATTACAAATCTTGAAGATCATTTGTATATTTACAAAAACAAAATAGTGCATACCAAATACGATATGCATTGCACGCTTATTGATGGCAAAGTCTTAAACATTTTGACTGGCACCAACTCATGCCAGTCCTGTTCTTTGTGTGGAGCCAAGCCGACTCAATTATTGCATACAAAAAATATTCATTCGTCAATATTTAATGTTAAAAGCGAGAATTTACAATATGGAATTAGCCCACTTCATGCGTGGATTAGATTTTTTGAATTTGTTTTAAATGTATCCTATAGAATTCATATAAAAAAGTGGCACGTCAAAGGTATGGACAAAGAGCTTGTACAGTTACGCAAGCAGCACATTCAAGAAAACTTGTGGTCAGAATTAGGTCTTAATGTAAGTAAGCCAAAACAGAACGGCAGTGGTAGTAGCAATGATGGCAATACTGCTAGGAGGGCTTTTTGTAAAACCAAACTGTTTTCAGATATTTTAAAAATTAATTATGAAATTATAAAGAATTTTTATATAATATTAATTGCAATATCTTCCGAATTTAAGATTAATGTCGAAAAATTCAAAGACTTCTGCGCCCACACTTTCGAGCTTTACATGAAATTGTATGATTGGTACCCAATGTCACCGACAGTACACAAAGTATTGGTACACGGACACCAAATAATGAATAAATGCATAGTTCCTGTCGGAGTGCTTGGAGAGAACGCATCTGAGGCCAGAAATAAAATATACAAGAATGACAGAAGATCTCATGCAAGAAAATGCAGTAGATTGGATAACATAACGGATGTTTTTAACAGAGCATTAGACTCGTCGGATCCTCTATTATCCAGCCTCTGCCTAAATGAACGCCAAAAATTAAATAAAATAAAGTAAGTAAGTCGCCGGGCCGACTTGGATATACCATGCATTAGGTGAAGAGATATATATTAAATTTCTTTCAAATGCTATCTCTCTTTTGTGGAAACGAGCACTTTAGCGCCCCCCGACCAAATCGGTGATTTGCAGCATATGCTATCTCGCTCTTTTTTGCGTGCATCTGCCTTGCACCGCAATGGGTGTGAAACGTTTCTATGTATAACTCGGCCATTTTTATTCCGATTCTTGTGATATTTGGTGGGATGATAGATATACGTGACATGTATTAGTGTGCCGAATTACGATACGATAAATATTTCGGCTGAAAATCGAATTTTTCGAATTTCGGGGGCGGAAGGGGGCGTGGCCAAAATTTGAAACAAACTTGGTCTGCGTGCACACTGCACGCATCTAATGTCCAAACCCGAAAGCTCTATCTTTTATAGTTCCCGACATATGGAGGCTCAAAATATTGTTTTTCAAATAGCGGGGGCGGGGCGAAAAAAAAAATAAACTCGATCTGCCTGCAGAGCAAACGGGTCTACATGCCAAGTTTGGTAGCTCTAGCTCTTATAGTCTCCGAGATCTCGATGATTCTTCAGACGGACATGTCTCAATCGACTCGGCTATTGATACTGATCAAGAATATATATACTTTATAGGGTCGGAGAAGCTTCCTTCTCCCTGTTACATACATTTTGGCGACTTTAATATACCATTTCATTCTATGAATGCATGGTATAAAAATGAATATTCCGAATGAAGTTGTTGCGCTACTTGAATCTCCCGATCATATTTTGAAAAATCATGAAGGTGACGGCAAAAAATATCAAGTGCAACTCTTCATATTTAGATTTATTTATTGATTAGATTTTGCTTACACACTTGGTAAAGGAAAATAAAGTAAGTAAGTCGCCGGGCCGACTTGGATATACCATGCATCAGGGGAAAACAAATTTCCTTGAGTTTATAAAACTTATTTCATATATTAAATTTCTTTCGTATGCGCGATTTCTAACATATGCTATCTCGCTCACTCTTCTGTGTGTGCACTTTAGCGCCCCACCGGCCAAATTCGCCCTTGCACCGCTTTGAGTGCAAAACGTTTCAATTCATAACTCGGCCATTTTTATTCCGATTTTTGAAATTTGGTGGAATGATAGATGTCCATAACATATATAAGTGTGCCGAATTAAATTCCGATACGATAAGTATTGCGGGAGAAAATCACTTTTTATTAAATTCCGGAGGCGGAAGGGGGCGTGGCAAAAAAAATTTTGTGGAATGATAGATGTTCATAAGATCTATGAGTGTGCCAAATTAAATTACGATACGATAAATATTACGGAAGAAAATCACTTTTTATTAAATTCCGGAGGCGGAAGGGGGCGTGGCAAAAAAAAACATAAACTTGGTCTGCGCCAAGACTACACGAGTCTACATTCTAAATTTGGTAGCTCTATCATTTATAGTTGCTGAGATCTCTGCACTCTTACGGACGGACAGACGGACATGGCTCTATCAATTTCTCTTCTCATGCTGATCAAGAATATATATACTTTATAGGGTCGGAAAAGCTTCCTTCTCCCTGTTACATACATTTTGGCGACTTTAATATACCATTTCATCCTATGGATGCATGGTATAAAAATAATAGGGGTCAAATCAGGGTCAAATTGAAAAAACAAAAAAAAATCCGAAATTAAATTAAAGTCTGACGAACATCCAAAAAAAAATTCATGTCTCTAGCTCATTATTTTGAATTAATGCCAAAAAAATTGGTTTTTTTCCCATAGTGCGTTGGATGCACACGCTTATGTCTGATATCAGTCTGTAGGTCCATCGTCCTTTGCTGGAAGTGTCCCAGCGCTCTTGCCACCTGCGCAAACCGTGTTGCCTGGCTAGGCTGCGCGCAGAGCCGGAGCCTTCTGCATTTTCGCCTCGTCTATAATAAGACGTATAAGACGTCGTCCTTGCTTTCGGCTGCTTACTAGCACCGCCTCCGTCTTGTGAGCTGCCAACTCAGACCGGCGGCCAGTAGCCACTGCTCCACGGTGTCGATTGCGGCATTAGCACGCTTCTCGGCATTTTTCACGGTTTTGGCGACCACAGCGAGGACTACGTCGTCCGCAAATCCCACGATGTGTATTCCAGGTTGGAATTTCAATCGTAGGACGCTATCGTACTTGACAGACCCTTGGGGGACACCTCCGGAAGCGATACGCTCTTCCAAGTCCTCGTCGGTGGTGTAGCAGATGGTCCTTCCCTTTAAGTACCCCAAAGTTGGGGAGATCGTTTAGGATTCGACTCCATATGGCTGAGCTAAAGGCGTTCCTTATGTCCAGCGTGACTATCAGGCAGTACTCCTTAGAGCCGCCCCTCCATCTGGTGCCCGCAAATGCTTCCGACGCAGTCTTCAACACGCGCGAGATGGCGTCGATAGTAGATTTGGCCTTCCTAAAACCATACTGCTGATCCCTGAGTCCTCCGCCGTTCTGGATGGCTAAGAGACTCTAGGACTTTTCTGCCGTATCCAGAAGACATATCCGTCTGTAGAACAACGCTTCATCAAGGGGATGGCCTGGCTTCGGTAGCAGAACAAGGTCTTGTAGTTTCCATCTGCTGGGGAACGTGCCTTCCCCTATGCATTTGTTGTAGAGCACGACAAAAGACTCAGGGAACATTGAGAATGCAAGCTTGAAAACTTGGTTTGGGATCACGTCCGGACCAGGTGCCTTGTTTGGCTTCAGCTTGCGGACCACTGCGAGGACCTCATCGGCTGTGCACTCCGCCACTTGTGGGTGTGACGAGTACTGCGCTAATGGTGTGGGTTGGTCGTCCAGTATATGCTGAAAAAGGTGATTTACTATGCAGCGTACGGTAGTAGCGTTCGTTGGTGCTGTTGTCTTGTTGGCGTGTAGGCGCTTCCCCACAGTTTGATATGCCTTACCCCATGGGTCGTGCTCTGCTGAGTCACACAGGGCCAGGAAACACTCGCGTTTGCTGTCTCTAATTGCCTTTCTAAGGTCTTTGCTGCACTGCTTGTATGCCAGATGCAGTCCATGAGAGCCTGGCTTTACTATTGCTCGCTGGTAGCGACGTCTGGCGCAGAAGCACTTGAGCGATGGTGTCGTTCCACCAACTAGTGTATGATGCCGCCTGTAGGCCTTGCGCTGGCACATACTCTCGTCGTAGGCCTTCACGAGCGTCGCCATGATGAAGTTGGCTGCCTCTTCGGCGTCCCCTTGGCTCACCGTGACCACGTCATGCAACCGTCGGATGAAGAGGGTCATGCTGAAAGACTCGACCTTGAGATAGGGCGTGCGTGGTACACTCGGCCTGCGTGCCCCGACACTGTACAGTGTACAGGATGGCCTCGTGGTCGCTTCCAGTATAGAAACCGACAACTGCCCAGCTGGCTGAGTTGGCGATTGCTGCGAGTGCTGCCCCACTCGACTGACTACGCATTAAACTCTTCTCCGATTATAACACCTTAGCGACTCCTGACGTCAACTGCAACAGCGTCGATTATGCTTTCAAACCACTCTAGTGGGGGGCTGGGGGGAAGGTAGCAGCGATACACCCAATAGCCAATAGACAAAGCCGTCCATTGAGGCGACTTCCTCGAGGGGGAGCTTATGTGCCCCGCATGACCAGATACCGGCCTTGCTGCTGTGATTGAAGACCCACTCGGCAGAACTCTCAGCCCTGTAGGGTTCGCTTGACAGTGGCTCAAATTCACCTGAAACCGAGAACCGTTTTGGGGGCACCTTTGACTGCCCGAAAAATGGTCTGTATCCTCTAGCTTCTTGTCCTTACAAAGGAGGCACAGCGGCACAGGCAAGCTGCAACTTACGGATTTATGACCAGCTACCCCGCATTTGTGGCAGCAGTTGGACCTATCAACTCCACCTGGACAATTTGCTGCAATATGCCCCACACCGAGGCAACGATAGCATCGCTTGGGCAACTCCTCCAACTCCTTGAGTCGACAACTGTTCCAGCCAACTAGCACTTTGCCTACCTTAAGGATCTGCCGCATCACAGATTCCGTTGCTGCGACCCTTGCTACTTGCGATCTTGAGTGCCCACGTCGAAGGCTTTTGATCGTGCAGGAGGCCTCATCGATCTTAGCCTGATCCACTAAGGCTGCAATAATTTGTTTCGCCTCCACTAGCAAGTCGTGGATTATCGCATGTTTAACTTGCAAGAGGACACGTACGCCCGCTGAGTCGCCCAAAACTTGTGAGAGCTCATCCTTTATAGCCTGTTTGTCAGTTGGAGCAGCAGCCCTCTGTTTTCGAATTGAAGGGACTAAGCCAGCGGGATTTCTGCGACTTTGTCGACTTTCCTTGGAGAAACCACCACCGCTGCATTTAGCGTATCCATATTTTGCTTCTGAAGAGACTTCTTCTCCTTGAAGCGACGACTAACTCCTGAAGCCTGGCGACCTAGTGGACGGTCTGAGTCCAACAGGCTGCTTATTTCCGCCAACTTCTTGCTTTTTGGTAGCATTTTCGATTTATTTGAGGGAGCGCTATCGTTTGTGGGGCTGTCCACTAAATAGTTCCCCTTGTCACGCGTTGGGAGTTATGATGCTCCGATGCAATGCAGACAACGAGCGCAATCGACGAATAAATGCAAGAGAAAGAAAGAAAAAAAAAATGAGGATACATTTTTATACCATGCATCCATAGGATGAAATGGTATATTAAAGTCGGCAAAATGTATGTAACAGGCAGAAGGAAGAATTTCCGACCCTATAAAGTATATATATACTTGATCAGCATGAGAAGAGAAATTGATATAGCCTTGTCCGACTGTCCGTTCGTAAGAGTGCAGAGATCTCAGCAACTATAAAATGCTTAGAAACTAATTCAGAGCTATAAGGTTGCTATCCCAACATGTTTTTGTGAAATGTAGGTCTTTTACTATTGACCTTTTAAAAATTACTTCTTTGACGATCGATGGATTCAGAATTGCAAAACAAACTGATGTCATACATACTGATTTCAGTAAGGCTTTTGATTCTGTTAATCATACGCTTTTGCTTATTAAGTTGAGCGACGTTGGCTTTCCGCCAATTTCCCTTTTTTGAGTTCGTGAGTATCTAACAAATAGAATTTAGTATTCCAGTTCCATTCATGTGACGTCAGGGGTGCCTCAGGGTAGTTATCTGGGTAGTTACTCTGCCTCTGCTTTTTACACTCTTTATTAATGATCTTCCCTCAGTTATGATACATTCGCGTGTGCTTATGTATGCTGAAGACGTCAAGCTTTGTTTTAGTTACAAAGATATGATTTCGCCTGTTCGATTTCGAGTCTTGGTGCCGGCTCAACTTGTTAAACCTTAATACTACTAAGTGTAGGGTAATGACTTTTCATAAAACTTCTCCTCAACTGGTAACCAGTCCATTGGAACGTCTAACTGAGATGGACCACTTAGGTGTGCTCAGCTAACTTTTAATTCCCATATTTCAAGTACTGTCGGTATGGTCGTTCTGGGCTTTATTAAACGATGGTCAACGGTATTCGATGAGACATATATAATCAAGATTCTCTTTACCTCTTTACGACCTATTCTGGAGTACGGTTCTTGTGTTTGGTCGTCTCAATATGAAACGCACCAAACTCGAATTGAATCCGTATGAAAGCAATTTGTGCTTTTTGCTCTTCGTGGCTTAAACTGAAATTTCAATGTCTATTTGCCTTCGTACTTTAGTAGAAATCGTTTGATTAATAGGCGCAAGCAAGGTTTGATTTAAAGTAATCGATCTTACAACGATACATCGATTTTTTCATAGCCATCGAAAATATCGATGCAATTTTTTCATAGCCATCGAAAATATCGATGCAAGTTTTTCATAGCCATCGAAAATATTGATGCTGCTAACTTCGATACTCGATATATTGCCAACACTAAACCATTATCACTTGAAATAAAAACGCGGGATAAGCTGTGAGGTAAGTTACAAATTGATTTTAACAATAAAATTAAAATACTAACGTAATCCACTTTTTCATTTAGGATTCTGGTGTTGGCAGTGCTGTGGAAATGGAGAAGTTTTTAAAGGGCAAGGACAATCGCGAAGACAAATATTATTCTAATGCTTATGGCAGCCACACAAGTAGGCTCCAGCTTTTGAGTTTTAATCTAATGTAAGAAACACGTTTTTGTTTGTAGATTGCGACATCGAGGATAATAATAATGGAGAGGATGAGATACCAAGCAAGAGCACAAAATATGTTGCCTCATTGACCAGAAAAAAATCACTGGACAGTGCGCTTACATTTTATATAACATCAGATCTTCGCCCATATTGTGTGGTTGAAAACAAGGGGTTTCGGCATTTCGTTGAAACACTTGATCCACGCTACCAGAAGAACATTGTGCGATGTCTACATCCCAAAGCTATTTATGGAAATGAAGTAGGAATTACGCGAGATCCTTGATCGGATTGAGTTCTGCGCTATTGCAACTGATGGCTGGACTTCAAGGGCGAATGAAAGTTATTTGACAATCACTTGCAGCCCTTGACCATTACATTTTATTTCCTAAATATTTTTTTGTGTGTTAATCCAAAAAATAAATATTTTAAATACACTAACAAATTTGTCATCGACTTTCGTTGGATTCGAACTCGCGTCTATTCGTTTAATAAACAAAACAAGAAGGCCGGGCTAACTTCGGCCATGCCGAAGTTTGTATACCCTTGCAAGCTCTTGTGTTACTAGAAAAAACTACCTTGAGTTTATAAAACTAAATTCATATATTAAATTTCTTTCCTATGAGCGATTTCTAACATATGCTACCTCGCTCACTCTTATGCGTGTGCACTTTAGCGCCCCACCGACCAAATTCGCCCTTGCACTGCTTTGAGTGCAAAACGTTTCAATGTCTAACTCGGCCATTTTTATGAAATTTAGTGGAATGATAGGTGTTCATAAGATCTATGAGTGTGTCAAATTAAATAACGTTACGATAAATATTGCGGGAGAAAATCACTTTTTATTAAATTTCGGAGACGGAAGGGGGCGTGGCAAAAAAAAATAAAAAAAAAACTTGGTCAGCGTCTATACTACATGAGTCTACATTATAAATTTGGTAGCTCTATCATTTATAGTTGCTGAGATCTCTGGACGGACAGACGGACGTGGCTATATCTCTTCTCATGCTGATCAAGATTGTATATACTTTATAGGGTCCGAAAAGCTTCCTTCTGCCTGTTACATACATTTTGCCGACTTTAATATACCATCCTATGGATGCATGGTATAATTACACAACACAAATGATTTTTAGTTTTTTGTTGCAACTATGACAGCTTTCAACCGTCGTTGCATGCTTTGGATCAAGTTTGAAGTGTCAATTTCACTAATTTTAGCGCATTCAGTGCTTAAAGCCGTTTTTAACGAATCCTTGGACGTTATTTCATGTTTGTTATCCGCCACATACTCTATGGGATTAAAATCAGGAGATTGTAGTGGAGACCAAGTTTTGAGACACTTGCGTGCAACTTTAAAAATGTTCTTGTATAGATGCTGATCCATTTTCTGATCAATAAAGACCATTCAACCAGCTCCAGCTGCGGATATATAGCCCTAAACCATCACGTTTCCTCCGCCATGCTTTACGGTGGGAATTAAATTATTCTCCTTCATGGCTTTATTTACTTTTCGCCATACTTTTGGTGGTCCGTCATGTCCAAATATGTTGAATTTGGATTCATCACTAAATAACACATTCTCCCAGAAGGAATTTGGCTTATTCAAATACTGTTTAGCGAACTCCAGCCTCGGCGAGCAACTCTGCTGTGATATCCAGCCTTGTGCAAGCAGTTGCGGATAGTTTGAGGGCAGACATCCTTTTGCATTTCATCATGGACACTTTTGCGCAATTCTGTCGAGGTCACTCTTGGCTTTTTGACCACAGAAGCTACCACATTGCGTTGTTCCCGTAGTGTTAGTATGCTAGGTCTACCATTTTTTCCATGATTGGTGTCGATTTGATCAGTGCTTGTATAAGTTTTAATAATAGTTTGCACTGTCGAATGTGGCCTATCGACTAATCTTCCAATATCTCAAAGACTGCGACTTTTCAAAAACAATTTGAGGATTAGTTTTCTGATTTCTGAAGAAACGTCCATTCCTCGATATTTAAAAATATACCATTTCATCCTATGGATTGTAAGGAAGTTTTTTCAGCTGGGGTACATATCTCAGTCTCCCCAGGGCCTCCTTACAAAAATATTTGTAAGAATGCCGAGACTCGAGATTAAGGATTATTTATTTCCAGATCGGACCACTACACTTGGGGAAAAGAGGAAGGGTACATGCAGGACGACATCAATACAATACATATATATTAGTTTAAGCTGAGATGGTGGGGGGGTCTGAGGTCTGAGGAGGGTGATGATGGCGGATCTCAGCGGGATTGACCCGGACAGAGATACGGCACATCCTATATACTGGTCGGCTTATTATAAGGATCGGTTTGTTCTACGGGCTCGATCTCTAGTCGAGGATTGACCTGGTGACTAGAGAGAACCGGGCGACTACTTAGTATATAGCTGAGGCAAAGAGGGGGAAGAGGTGGAAAGAGGGGAATCCAGCAGGCGGAGATGGGGATCGACCCAGCATCCAGCTATACATGGATGAGCTACAGACTTAGATCTAGGTTAATGAGGACATCACATTGACACACACCACAAAAGGAGTACATACAAATACTAAACAATCTAGCTACCAAGGATGCATGAGAGTGGCGCGAGTGTACCTATGTTCGGCCAAGCCGAACAGCTAACGGTCCCGATTCGGATTGGCGAGTCGGCATGGCCGACTAACCGCTTCCTTCCCGAAGCCCTAGCGCACTATTCGGTCCGTCCGAACACTAGCCTACAGTGACCCGCAAGTCCTTAGGCCTCACCGAGGGGCCAACAAACAAATTCGATCACACAGGATTCCTTCATATTTTCTCTTTATTTTTCTCTTTTCAATTAGGTACTCGATATAAATATTTATTTTTTTTGCCACACTCTAACCGCCCCGACTAACCTTGGAAATATCCTCCCACCCGTGGCGCTCACGCCGACTCACCTGGCCGTTTCCCTCCGCTGACTCGTTTGTCCGTCGTCCTTGTCGATCGTCCTTGATCCGTGTCCTGATTGTGTTGCCCTTGGCGTAGTCCTTGTGTTATCCGGTGTCCTTGATTGTGTTGTCCTTGGCGTAGTCCTTGTGGTGTCCGGTGTCCTTGATCCTTGCTGTTGTTATCCTTGGTGATTCGTCCTTGGTGTTCTATCGTTATTTCTTATTTGTTTTTCACTCCACTTCACTTTTCACTTTTGCACTTCCGACTCGGTCCGAGGTCTATACTAGAATGATCGCCGGCCCAATTTGGCCCAGCCTCCACGGCCTGCTTTTCGCCGCGAAGCTTTGGCACGCGTCGCTGCCCGGTACAGCTGCGCCATTGCATCAGCCGTTCTAAGCTTTCTATTTCCGTCTCTCTCTTACGCGTAGCCGCATATGCCCCGTGGCCTACGTGACTCATCGCATGCACGTGGCGCCGGCGCGTGGCGTCGGCCCGATCACCGTTACTTTTCGGGCTTTTCTAGAAAGCGTCGGCGAAGAGCTTGAGCGGCGACAGCGAAGAGCAAAAGCGGCGAAAGCGAAGAGCATGATCGTGAGTGGCGAAATGGTTGAACGGCGAAACGGGCGAAACGAGTGAGCGGCGAGTATTGGTATAGGCCAGGTGGCGCTGTAAAGAAAAGAACTAGCTCTACCTAATGGTTCAGAGTCATTTGCACTAAGAACTAATTTATTAATAATAATTTTTGCCCTTTCATAGGGTCCTAAGGAACTTAATTATAATAATGATGACTTTTGATTATGGGGGGTATAAAGAAATAAACGGTGGCGTGAACCTTATCGCTATCGATAGGTGTTGTGTCGATAACTTCGTCACACGTCCTCCCAACTCACCCGGCGAGGCGAGAGAACCGGATGGTGACCTGTCCCGTCGAGTTAATCTTCACGCTGAAAAGGCGATCCTCCGACTCCTGCAAGAATTTCTCGGTCTTGTGGTACCGAGGTCGGGCTAGTACCGCCTCCACTAGTCCAGGTGGTAGCCGGTCGCCGAAATTGCGGACTCGCCATCCTTCCGGGATCTCCACCCAAGCCTGACCTAGTCGGGGCGAATCGCCCCTTTCGGCGGCTGGTGATCCCTCAGCTCCTGTGGGCTGGTGCTCCGGGGCATATATTTCCGGTACCGGAATCGCCCGGCAATACGCAGCGACGCAGTCCTCTAAGGTGGGGTCGTCACGGGACGATTCCTGGCTCATCGGGTCGTACGGTGTGGATCCTGCCGAGATATTGAGACGTGGCAAAGGTAATCCTATGGCTTCGCCGGTCTCAGGGTCCATGGTCCAGTTAGTCAGTGGACTAGGAGGAGGGCTGAACGGTGGGGTACCTGGCCATTGGGGCACCTCTCCTTCGAAATCGAACCACCCAGCCCGTGGAGACGGCGGATAGATGGGCGATGGCGGTGACGGAGCCCGTGGGTGAAGCGGCGCCTCATGAACAGCGGGGGGCGTCGGGGTCAATGGAGGGCGTGGCGGCGTGGTGATCCATCCTCGGTATGATGGGAAACGCCCCGGGTCGAAATGGTGATGGCTCGCTGCAGCGCATCGACTACCCGAAAACAGACCGCTGGGGTGCCGTCCTCTTCTGCCCGGTCACTCACCGCGGAGGAGTTCTCGACGCGGTGGTCCGCAGATCGATCCGGTGACTCCAAAAGCATCCCTCTGGAGTAAGCGGTCGAATTGACGGCATCACGGGGCTGCTGTTGTCGAGGGTCCCTGTTGATAGGGGGTGGTGTCGCGAGGAATTCCTCCTCCCAGCGGGCGACTACTTCCTCGATGATTAGGCTCATCTCTTCGGCCGAGTACTGTGACGTCATACTGTGTGGAAGATAAGTTAAATGACTCTGACCCAAACTTTTAGACCCTACGACCCTAACCGTGTGGCTTACAAAAATATGGAGATGATACGTGTACGATGGTGGAGATCCCCCCCTACGGGGGCAAGGACGTTGGGAGGGTATACCTCCAACAAGTGGCCCTTGTGAACTGGTCAATCTCTCTCTTGAGGTCCTCCCTTCTTGTTGGTTACCTGACTTGAGGAGGCATTGATCTCGGCCTGGATGTCGTCGGTTTTGAAGTCGTCCGTTTCGCAAGCTTGGAATAGCTTGAGGTCGCCCAAACTGGCGGTGCGGCGACGTCTTCCTGTGGTCTCTTGTAGTCGAACGATGTTTCTAGAAATAAACTTGATTATCTTGAAAGGTCCTTCGAACTTCGCAGCTAGCTTAGCAGCGAAGCCATCTGCAGCTTTGGAGAGGTGATGCTGCCGAAGCAGGACAAGTGAACCTAGAGTAGGCCGCCACTCCCGGCGCCTAAGGTCATAGTGTCGCCTTTGTTCGAGAGAGGATTGCTGCATATTGAGAAGGGCCAATTGATACACGTCTGCCATTCTTTTCAGGCGTTCTTCGGGGGTCCAGGCAGGTGTTACGCGGTTTTGGTTCGAGGCTCTCGACCCAGTACGAGAAAGGCTGGAGTAAATCCCGTAGAGTCGCAGACACTGGAGTTGATCGCCAGAGTGAATTCCGGTAGGAGTTGGTCCCATGTGTTTTGACCAGCTTCTAGGTACTGCGCGATCATCGTCTTCACTGTGCGATTGGCGTGTTCCGTAGGATTCTGCTGAGGGGTGTATGGTGCGGTGTACTGTAGTTCGATTCCAGAGCGTTGACAGTAGAGCTTAAAGGACTTGCTCGTGAACTGTGTTCCATTGTCGCATACCACTGAAGAGGGGGTTCCAAATCGTCCGATGATCATTTCTCGAAATGCTTTCTCTAGGGCTGTGGCGGTGGCCTTACGGAGTGGTACCAGTTCTACCCATCTGCTGTAGGCGTCCAAAAAGACTAGGAGCACTGTATTTCCTAGCTTGGATCGGGGTAGTGGTCCCACGAAGTCCATGCAAACGACGCTCCAAGGTTCTTGGACTTGTCTTGTTTGCATCTTTCCAGCTGGTTTCGATTGGTCGATTTTGTAGCGTTGGCATTGTAGACAACTGCGCACGTGCCGGGAGACATCTCGAAAGAATCCTGGCCAGTAATATCGTTGAGCCACACGGAGAGTGGTTTTCCGTATGCCCAAGTGGCCCGCAGTTGGTGCGTTGTGGCACTCCTGTAGAACCCGAGCTCGGTTCTCTTTGGCCACACATAATTTCCATTGAAGGGGATCGTCGTCCTCCGGATGGTGGTCTCTACGCCGATACAGTTGATTATCTTCGCTCTTAAAGTCTGGAACTTGCTCGGGATGTTCCTCTACTCGTTGCTTGAGCTTCTGCCACCAAGTACATCTGGGTTCTGCGTCTCTGATTGTTTGCAAAGTTTCCAATGGTTGACGGGACAATGTGTCCGCCACTACGTTGAGTTTTCCTCGTCGATACTGGATGTCGAACTCGTACTGCTGGAGCTCCAAAGCCCAGCGAGCGATGCGACCTGTGGGGTTTTCAATTGAATTGAGCCACTTGAGGGCTAAATGATCCGTGATTACGTCGAATTTGTAGCCTTCCAGATAACATCGTAGCTTGCGGATAGCCCAGATTATCGCAAGACACTCCTTCTCGGTTGCAGAGTAATTAACTTCGGGAGGGCTTAGACGTCGGCTGGCGTATGCGATGACTCTTTCGGTGCCTTCTAAACGTTGAGTGAGTACTGCTCCTAAGCCATAGTCGCTAGCGTCAGTCTGCAGGCAAAACTTCTCTTGAAAGTCCGGACAGGCGAGAACAGGAGCAGTCGTTAGCCGGTTCTTAAGTTCGTCGAAGGCTTCCTGTTGATCTGTGCCCCAGTGCCATTTGACGTTCTTCTTCAGCAGCGAGGTGATAGGTTGAACGATGCTGGAGAAATCGGGAACAAACCTGCGGTACCATGATGCTAATCCGAGGCAGCTTCTTAGTTGATGAATATTCGTCGGGGGTACTAGTTCTCTGACAGCAGCAACTTTGTCCGGATCCGTGTGAATCCCTTCTCCACTGACGACATGTCCCAAAAACTGCAGTCTTCGTTTGAAAAACCGGCACTTGGCCTGGTTGATCCTGAGATTGGCTTCTCGAAGACGTCGAAATACTTCTCGTAGGTTGATTATGTGTTCCTCCAGGGTCTTTCCGATGACGATGATGTCATCTAGGTAGGCAAAGGCATGGGGTTCCATCTCCGGTCCGATGACACGATCCAAAGTGCGTTGAAAGGTCGCCGAGGCCGAATGGAGTCCAAAGGGCATAACCTTCCACTGGAATAACCCACGTCCGGGCACGGTGAAGGCTGTGCAGGCACGACTGTCCTTGGCAAGGGGAATTTGCCAATATCCACTTTTGAGATCCAGTGTAGAAATGAACTTAGCTTCTCGAAGTTTCTCGAGGATGTGATTGATCCGTGGCAGAGGGTAGGCATCTCGAATGGAATGTTCATTCAGTTGCCTAAAGTCGATACACATGCGCGTATCTCCGGTCTTCTTGCCCACAAGTACTATAGGCGCACTGTGGGGGCTCTTCGAGGGCTCGATCCGATCTTCCCTCAGGAGTTGGTCTACGGTTTCGTTGATGATCTTCTGTTGCGACGGGTTCCTTGGATAATACCTCTGCTTCATTGTGTGGTCACTTTTCAGTGTGATGACGTGTTCGGCGATCTGTGTTACCCCTTCCAATCCATCGAACTTGGGTAGTTCCTCGTCAAGAAAGGCTGTGATAACTGGTTCTGAGATGTCATCTTCTCCGGGTACGGATGGTTCCACCTCAGAGGATGCCATAGCTAGATGCGCTATCTCCGATGCAACTGCCTCTGGGCTAGCGATGTTCTCCACGGGTGCTTCTGTCACTGGTGGTTTCCTAAAGGGGTTTTTGCTGATAGCTAGAGCACAAGGTGGAGGTAAGGGGGATCTTCTGATTACGTCTCCTTCCGTCGTAGTAGACTCCTTAGGTTTTTGCATGGTAACAGACATGTTTATCGACGAGACGTAGTCTTCCAGAGCTAGTCGGTAGCCTCCACACTCGATGGTTGTTCCAATTTTCTTCAGAAAGTCTGTTCCAAGTAGCAACGGATCCATGAGGTTCGGCATGATGAGTAAAGGTACCTCAGCGACTCTTGCACCCAACTCTACCTTGACTAGTAGTGCCTGAGTGATCTCCTTGAGTGATCCATCTGCTAGGTTGATGTGAGCGCTGACTCCTGTCAGGCTTGCTGCCGATGTCACTTGTGAAGCTAAGTGTTCACTGATGAAGCATCGCGTTGCACCACAGTCCAACGTTGCGACAGCGGTCGTTCCATTCAGTTTGACTTGGGCTAGAACACGACCCTTGTCAAACCGAAGCATGTTTATTGTCGAGGGAGGGCTTGCGCTGCTTTCGCTTGACCCTCGGGCAAGTGAAGGCGCGCGGCGTTTCCCGACCGGCGACAGCATTCGATAGTGCGGACATCCCGTTTTCCGCATTCCCAGCAGAATAGTATACGTTGGTTGGTACACTCATTAGCAAAGTGACCGTCTTGCCCACACTTCCGGCAGGCTTTGCGAGTGTCAATTGGTGCATCAGTCATCTGGTACGCGCTATGCTGGATTCGTCGAGTCTTCGTATGGGGATCCGATCCTGAGTCGGTGGGCATGAATTGAACGTTTTTCCTCGGAGGGTTTGTAACGAAGGCCATAGAGTTTCCTTCGGGGCTTCCGTTCCTTATGGTTTCGTAGTTGATCACCAGCTTACTGAGCTCTGCCAAGCTGCTGAAGTCGATACGTCGGGTGTACAATTGATAATCCGGCTGTAGGTTGTCGTAGATCCTCTCGAGCTCTTGGGCGGGCGAGTAGTTGGCTCGACGCATCATGAGTCGTAGCTCGATCAAGTATTGCTTGAAGGGTTCCAAATACTTCTGACGGCGTGATCGTATGGCGTCTTCCAACTTCTCGAATATCTGGGTGGCAAAAAGAAATCCAGGAATTCCTGTTTGAATCCACCCCAGGTCACGTTCAGTAGGCCACACGTTTGCCACCATCCTTCGGCTCTTCCGGAGAATAGAAGTGGCATCATGTTGGGCAGTGACTCCAAATCGATGTCGTAAGTGGCCGCACGAACTTCCAGCTTCTCCAAGAAGTATAACGGGTCTGTTGTTCCATCGAAAGAGATACCCCAATTGGATATCTTTTCCGCCATCACCGCCTGATTGATTAGATGTGGTGTGCGTTGGTCCATAGGTGGAGTCCTGTGCTGCTGTGGTACTTCCAGGATAAGGTCCGTTGACTTGGACAAGGCAGACGTCAGTGCTAAGGGTTTCGCTTCGGGGATGAAATCTCGAAGTGACTCCATGTGTCCTTCCTTCGGGGTATCGCCAACGCTGGCCGGCGAGACTGGTCGAGATCGGGCTTTCACGTCGAGTCCTTTATCGACGGTGGCCCCAGCTCCGTATTGTCCTTCCAGGGTTGCCAAACGAGAAAGTATCTCTGGTGGGTGGTCTTCTCGTGAAGCGAAACTAGCGAATCGGGTTCGCATCTCCTCCACTGTCCCTCCTGGGGTCAATCCGAACTCGATGAGAAAAGCTTCCAGCTCTCCTTTGCGTCGGTAGCTGATCCATTTGACGCCCATGTTTGTTGGTTCAATGGTCCTTGAATGGTCCCGAATTAATGCGTTACGGTGCTCCGCTGATCCTTAAGTTGTCAACTGTGATCCTTAGGTTGGGCTGAGATGATAGCTCTATCAAGCGATAGTTGTGTCGTTGCTGAGTGAGGCTTCTTGCGATGTCTACTGATCGTCCTTGAAATGTGACATCAAGCGATGATCCTGGCGATGCTAAGCAACACTCCTTGCGATGACTATCCTTGAACTGGTGCTATTGATTGATGATCCTTAGATATGAGCCTATGATCCTTGGCACGGATGATCCTTGCGTTGTCTGATAATGATCCTCGGATGCGAAGGGATTATCCTTGAAGCGATGGGGATCCTTGGCAAAGTGGTTATCCTTGAAGCAATGGTGATCCTGGGGGTTTTAGTCCTGTGTCCTTTTGACTTTGTGTAAGCGAGACAACTTCGATGTTCACTCGTTGATGGTTTGGGTTAGACTCTCCTTTTTCTGCTTCCCAGGGCCTGCTTTTATATACCGGCGACGTCTGGACACGTGACCTGAGAAGAGGAGTGGATAGGTTCGTCGACGCGAGGGCTCAACGTGTCGAGAGAAATTCCACAGCCAGACCGGCAGCGATACAGCGTGGGCAATATTTCGGTGCAAAAGAATAATCAAAGGAAACGTGTATTCTGGGTTGGAAATTATCTTAAAATACTAACTTTGGATTCTGTCGCTGATTCTACCGGGCTGATGATCTGGACTCTACTGATAAATGAGTTCTGTCCATGAAACTAGCGTGAGTTCTATCGATGACTAACTGAGACTTGAGGTTCTGTCGATGATTCTACTGTGCTTGCCGTTGATTCTATTGCCTGATGAATTCTATCGATGGTCCTAGCGAAAGTTCTATCGGTGACTAATTGGGACGTTGATTTCTGTCGTTGATTCCACTGTGCCTCTCTTTGATTCTATTGCGTGATGAATTCTATCAAAAGTCCTAGCGAGAGTCCTATCGGTGATTAACCGTGGCTCTGAGGTTCTGTCGTTGATTCTACTGAACATGCCTTTAATTCTGCCGCTTAATGGGTTATATTAATGGTTCTCGCGAAAGTTCTATCGATGACTAACTGAGCGTAGGGGTTGGCGACACCCGTACAAAAAAAAAACGATGACACAATATTATATTTTTTTTTTTTAATGGGTTGTTTGACCAATCCTTATGCAGGATTGCTCCGATACCAAAAAAAAAATTAAAATGAAGGGATACGATAAATAATTCGCGGGAATATTAAATATTCGTCTACTGCCGAATTATTAGAAACATGTGTTTTGGTCGATCTTTGGTTATGGTGGGTTTTTAATCCACGCTGATGTTAGTCTCCTTAAATCAAATTATATTTTTTTATTAAAAAAATAAAAAAATGTTATCTAAAATCTCGGGTCCCTGCTCGGGCGCCATCTGTAAGGAAGTTTTTTCAGCTGGGGTACATATCTCAGTCTCCCCAGGGCCTCCTTACAAAAATATTTGTAAGAATGCCGAGACTCGAGATTAAGGATTATTTATTTCCAGATCGGACCACTACACTTGGGGAAAAGAGGAAGGGTACATGCAGGACGACATCAATACAATACATATATATTAGTTTAAGCTGAGATGGTGGGGGGGGTCTGAGGTCTGAGGAGGGTGATGATGGCGGATCTCAGCGGGATTGACCCGGACAGAGATACGGCACATCCTATATACTGGTCGGCTTATTATAAGGATCGGTTTGTTCTACGGGCTCGATCTCTAGTCGAGGATTGACCTGGTGACTAGAGAGAACCGGGCGACTACTTAGTATATAGCTGAGGCAAAGAGGGGAAGAGGTGGAAAGAGGGGAATCCAGCAGGCGGAGATGGGGATCGACCCAGCATCCAGCTATACATGGATGAGCTACAGACTTAGATCTAGGTTAATGAGGACATCACATTGACACACACCACAAAAGGAGTACATACAAATACTAAACAATCTAGCTACCAAGGATGCATGAGAGTGGCGCGAGTGTACCTATGTTCGGCCAAGCCGAACAGCTAACGGTCCCGATTCGGATTGGCGAGTCGGCATGGCCGACTAACCGCTTCCTTCCCGAAGCCCTAGCGCACTATTCGGTCCGTCCGAACACTAGCCTACAGTGACCCGCAAGTCCTTAGGCCTCACCGAGGGGCCAACAAACAAATTCGATCACACAGGATTCCTTCATATTTTCTCTTTATTTTTCTCTTTTCAATTAGGTACTCGATATAAATATTTATTTTTTTTGCCACACTCTAACCGCCCCGACTAACCTTGGAGATATCCTCCCACCCGTGGCGCTCACGCCGACTCACCTGGCCGTTTCCCTCCGCTGACTCGTTTGTCCGTCGTCCTTGTCGATCGTCCTTGATCCGTGTCCTGATTGTGTTGCCCTTGGCGTAGTCCTTGTGTTATCCGGTGTCCTTGATTGTGTTGTCCTTGGCGTAGTCCTTGTGGTGTCCGGTGTCCTTGAGCTTTGCTGTTGTTATCCTTGGTGATTCGTCCTTGGTGTTCTATCGTTATTTCTTATTTGTTTTTTTTCACTCCACTTCACTTTTCACTTTTGCACTTCCGACTCGGTCCGAGGTCTATACTAGAATGATCGCCGGCCCAATTTGGCCCAGCCTCCACGGCCTGCTTTTCGCCGCGAAGCTTTGGCACGCGTCGCTGCCAGGTACAGCTGCGCCATTGCATCAGCCGTTCTAAGCTTTCTATTTCCGTCTCTCTCTTACGCGTAGCCGCATATGCCCCGTGGCCTACGTAACTCATCGCATGCACGTGGCGTCGGCCCGATCACCGTTACTTTTCGGGCTTTTCTAGAAAGCGTCGGCGAAGAGCTTGAGCGGCGACAGCGAAGAGCAAAAGCGGCGAAATCGAAGAGCATGATCGTGAGTGGCGAAATGGTTGAACGGCGAAACGGGCGAAACGAGTGAGCGGCGAGTATTGGTATAGGCCAGGTGGCGCTGTAAAGAAAAGAACTAGCTCTACCTAATGGTTCAGAGTCATTTGCACTAAGAACTAATTTATTAATAATAATTTTTGCCCTTTCATAGGGTCCTAAGGAACTTAATTATAATAATGACGACTTATGATTATGGGGGGTATAAAGAAATAAACGGTGGCGTGAACCTTATCGCTATCGATAGGTGTTGTGTCGATAACTTCGTCACAGGATGCATCCCTGTAGTACTGGGGGTGGCGATTGACCATAGTTGAACTACCTTCCCCCCTAGTCCTTACATAGGTACTTACTTGACTGACCCGAAAAAAAACAGTACTACCTTCCCCACTAGTCCTTACATGGGTACTTACTTGACTGACCCTATGGTAAGCGAACGCCGAACCACCGAGTAAAAAAGTATATGCATGAAACGGCAGAAAGCATAAACGAAAAAAAAACGGTAGTATCATCACATATATTTTTGGTGTTTTGTGAATAGTGCAAAGGTGAAGGAAAAAAACAATCTTCGCTTTCTGTCGCTGTTTCTTTCCTAATTTACAAAAACAATTGTTATGAAAGTACCGTTTCTTTTCGGTTATGCTTTCTGCTCTTCCTCGATGTTCGAAGGCTGCTGCGTTCGCCGGTTGAGCAAATACAATCAAGCATTGCAAGTGAACTTCTGAAGCAGCAACAATCGTAAATATTGCAACAAAATTGAAACAAATTAAAATTAAAACAATATGTATAGTGAAAGACATTTGAGAAGGCTCAAACAGCAGCAGAAAGCAAAATACTTAAACAAATTAAATTGTGCCGCGACATTAGAAAAGGGAGAAAAGAAAAAAAATAATGAAAGTGATGTTAAAATGGAAGAAGCTGAGGAAGTATTAAATGTGATAAACATTGACAGTGGCATAAATAAAAAAATCGAAGAAAAAGAAATTAATAATTTAAATGAAGAGTTAAAATTGTGGTTCCTTAAGCATAGGCCGACCCGTGACTGCCCGATTGACTTAGCTAAAATATTGAAAAGCCATAATTTAAATGTCGTTCCATTCTACAAATATAGTTCGCCAAAAAAAGCAGAAATAACACGTATTAATGGAGGTCTTTATTTACACATAGGCATAAAAAATCAAATTAATAAACTTTTGACCTCAAATTATTTTAATGACAACAAATTGATTATTGACATAAATATTGACGGCATTCCTCTGTTCAAAAGTTCCAATTCACAACTTTGGCCCATATTAATAAAATTGACAAACATTCCAAATTTACCGGTACTTCCTGCTGGAATATATTTGGGGAAATCCAAGCCCTATAGTTGTGATGAATTTCTAAGCCAATTTACTTGCGAGTTAAAGGACTTGATGGAAAATGGAATTTATACAGGGGTGTCACAGAAAACGCTAGCGATTTTGGCGACGTTTGAAACGTAAAACGCCGAAACCAAACGTTGGTGTCATGGAAATCTCCGACGTTTCATTTTCGGCAACATTTTCGGAGCCACAGCCACCGGTTGGCACATCGGCTAACTCGATCGCCGCTATTTCGGTATTTCGATTGTCGATAAGTGAAATAGGGTTGTGCAATTCAAAAAAAAAAAATACTAAAGTTTGGAATTAAAATTATTATACATTTTTCGTAAACCAAATTATTGCTTATGTTATACAACAAGAAAAAATGCACTTATTTTTTGGAGGTACAGTTAACACGCTGCAACACCAAAATTTTTAAAATTATTATCGCGCGCAATATTGTCGCTGCTTTGGTAACCCTGTTGTTTACATTTACTTCAAAATTGTAACTGTAAACAATATTTGGCAAATTAACCAAAAATTTAAGAACAATGAATTAAATACAACAAGATGAATACAATGCATCGATAACTGCTAACTATTGCGTTTGTAAGCCTACATTTTCTTTTCTACGCAATTCTTTTCTCGCAACAATGGCAACTGTTTTACCCCAGAATAACTTTTCGTCCATGCGATTTCTAGGTATTAGCTCTGTTCAACAGGTCATTGGATGCGGACCTGGAGGTGTTTAAAACAAATGTGAGCGAAATCGTTGGGAATATTATTTAATCTAGACTCTTGCTTCTTTTTAGCAAGCATTTTCCATTCTTTACAAATCTTCAATTACAAGTGAAATAATTAAAACTTCGATGTACATATTCAAATGCAAATGTAATTAAGTTTATTCGATCATATTAGAAACCTTATCCATCAGAAATCCAAAAAATTTTAATTCATTTTAAAAAGGGCGGCAACTGCAATTGCATTTTTTTCAGCTGTTTACATTTCTTCTTCTTCTTTGGCTCGCCAAGATAAAAACAGAGACGTCAACTTGGTGCATTTTTTCGACGTTTACATTAAATTTATCTGTGTACACACAATTTAAAAAACTTTCTTAAATTTGGTCGTAATCCATAAAAATTGTGCTTACTTGTGGCATATAACAAACTAAAATTGGAAACACAAATGTTTTGTCCGAAAATAAGTTTCTGCCGTTTTCAGCAGGATGGCAGCCTTGCTTATGGGTGATTTAAGCAAAAACGACGCTTGCTTGATTTTTTCGCAGGCGTTTTCGTAAAATAATAAATTATATATGAACACAAATATTGCCAGCGATTATTTGAATGCAATTCCATCCAAAAATAATCAAAGTTTATTTCAACACCATTCTTTTTTCAACATAATTTGCTGTAAGCGCAAAATTAACCAAACGTTGGAGAAAAACTTGTAACTTTTCAAAACTGTCAAAAGAGGTTTCTGTGACACCCTACATTTGCGTTTGGGGCGATTTTGGGGCGTTAGCGATTTCTGTGACACCCCTGATATAGACGAAAAGCACTTAGAAGTGCAACTTAGGGCCATTGTTTGTGATGCTCCAGCTAGGGCTTACGTCAGTGGGACTCCTGGACATACATCATCGCATGGATGTTCGAAATGTACATAAGTCGGTGAAAAAATAAATGGGGTATTAACATACAAAACAGAAAGTGGAGACTTAATAACAGACGAGGACTTCAAAAATAGAAAATATTCCGATCACCACTCAAAGCACTATTTGACAAAAATTACACCTTTTGAAACGCTAAATGTTAAAATGGTTACCCAAATTCCATTGGATTGTATGCATTTAATCGATTTAGGAGTCATGCGTAAATTTCTTGACAGATTAGTAAATAACAAGACTTGTAATAAATTAATGAAAGAAAAAAAAAATAATATATCGCAAAAATTAATTGACTCACGCAAAAAAATGCCAAGAGATTTTGTAAGAAAGCCTAGATCCCTAAATGAACTGTCAAAATGGAAAGCGACAGAATTTAGGCAATTTTTACTATACACAGGAATTTCCGTACTAAAGAATGTTGTGCTGCCCATTCCACAGAAAATCAAATTTGAGAACCTGTCAGCGCATGTTGCATCATATAACGTCCATAGTTTACTCCATGTTCAGCAAACGGTGGAGCAGGTGGGCGATCCAGTAAACGGTTCTGCATATGCTTTCGAGAATCATTTACAACATATTAAAAGTTACGTTCGAAAGCCAACAAAAATTTTAGAGCAAATACACAGGAGAATAGACGAAGAGAAGTTTTCACCAGTCTTACCAAGATCAGACCCCGTCAAGAGTAATAAATATATAATTTTTAGAGGTAGCAAATTAATGCAAAAGGAACCTAATAATTATTTTTATATTGAAGGAGATATTCCTGTAGTTATAGTATCAGTTATGGAAGACTCTGTCGAACAGTTTAAAGCAAGGCGATTTATGAACCTCAGAAACTTGTATACTCAGCCTTTCAACTCCTGTGACCTAGGTATTTACTTAGCAGATTTAGAACCATCACCATCTGAAGAAATTTTTAAAATAAGTCAATTGACTTGTAAGGCGGTCGTTCTCCCTTTTTTGAAAGATATTATTATAATGCCTTTACTACATCATATTGAAGATTGAGTGGATTATCATACTTTTGATTTTAAATATTTACGTGTTTTATAATTAAATTTTACAAATCAATCAAAACTGAGTGGTTATTTTTATACCCTTGCAAAAAGGGTATATTAATTTTGGTCAGAGATGTGCAACGCATAGAAGGAGTCATCTCCGACCATATAAAGTATATATATTCTTGATAAGCATGACAAGACGAGTTCAAATCCGTTTGTCCGTCTGTCTGTCCGTCTGTCCGTCCGTCCGTCTGTCTGTCTGGATCAACAGCTTCTCCTCCTAAACCACTAAAACTACAGAGCTGCAATTTTGCACGAAGTCTTATACTGCAGGCATTGTATATCTCGGATTCATCCGGATCGGACGACTATATCATATAGCTCCCATAGGAACCATCGGTCGAAAAATGAGTTTTAGATCAAAAACTTCTTTCTTTTTTACCCGATTATCATAAAACTTAAGATTTGGTAGTTTATTATACATTCAAGCGTCCATGCCGAATTTGATCAAGATCGGATTACTATATCATATAGCTCCCATATGAACAATCGGACCAAAAATAGTTTTTCTTCTAGAAACTTTTTTGTTTCTTGGGCGATCATCGTCAAACTTGGTAAATAATATTTTCACATAAAAAGTTATAATTCTGGTAAATTTGATCAAAATCGGATGACTATATCATATAGCTGTCATACAAACATATGAAAAAATTGCATGCTGCATGTTTACATACATGCACATGTATGCGTGGCGTACTATGGCGTGTAAAAACGGATTTTTTACACCAGGGTCTTTTCATTTAGATAACTCTTTTTAGGGATCTAGTAACACAAGATCTTGCAAGGGTATACAAACTTCGGCATGGCCGAAGTTAGCCAGGCCTTCTGGTTCTATATCGTTCATCTCCGTGGGTTTCGCTCCGCAAATGTAGCATTTTGCCGAGGAGGTTTGCGTTAATGCATTGCAAACTTTTCCATCGACCATTGTTAGTTGCAAGATGTGTTTGACATGAATTGTTCTATTAGTTGATGTTTTATATTTGGTTGGCATCAGCTCTTGAATTTTCCTTTTAAAATATTTTTCTTCTTCGACAGTCAACTCAACAGATTCCTTTTTAAATTGAAATCTAATAGGACGACAGTAACGGGTAGAGGATGGTGTTGGATTTTTCCAAATAATTTTGTTTTCCGGATCATTTGGTGTCTTTGTAATAAGTTGCAAGGGGACATAGGATGTGACAAATAAGTTATTTTCTTCAAAATTATTATTTGCAACTTTCTGTTTGTACTCGCTCTGCCCTGAACTACCATCGAAACCCCATTTACCAATTAAGGTAAAACAATTTGATGCCTCATCTATTGTATTTATCACCTCATCTTGTAGCTGAAGGATCCTTAAAGAGGTATGGTCTAACAAATTTTGGAGCTCAACTTCAGCCTGAGTTTCACTTATTGTAATTTTATCAGGATAACTGTGTTTTTTTCTTTACAAGAGTATCGTAGCATGGTAGAAAATTAGCATCAATTTTACTGTTCACGAAGCTTCTAAGTAATAAATATTGATGCTTTGTCAAACCGGCTTCTGTTATTAAAGATACAACTTCACAGGCCTTTGCTGGACAAATCGACGGCTTCGGTGGACTACAAGCCAAACGCAAATTATCATCAGCAGACACATCGAGTTCTGCTAAATCTGCTATCCGTCGACGCTTGGTTCTCTCTGAGCACTCCACAAAACTTAATTTAGGACGTCCTCGATGTATATTCAATGTCGATGATATTTTATTCAGTGGTATACATTCATATTGCGCTAACCAATCCGAATTTTTTTCCATCACTTTCGATTTAGTTCTGTTGCTTTTGTTCCACATTTCTCCGATTTTTTAAAATATATAGTCCAGTTGTTTCTTTACTTCATTTTCCATGTTTTCGTAACCTTCCAATTCAAATTTATGGTTTACGTTATCAAAAACTTTTGTTGCTTTATCAGCAATACAAACATTAAAAACACACAACCAAAACAAAGTATATGTACATACATATGTACATACATACATAGCAAGAACTTATGCAAACGTTGGAATAAGCGAGACAACACAAAAACTTCTTGGAAGAAAAACACGAATAACATAGAGAGAAAAATACACTTTTTAACAGGTCGCTGGTAAAAACATTAATTTTAAAACAAAAGGTTAACTATTTATACACAAAAATCACTTGATTATATAGTATTCACCTTGTTTTTCAATATTCATTATAATTGACGCGATGAAAAACGGTGAAAATATTAAAATTTAAATTTTTATTGGAGCTAAAAATTTAAGCTTCGTCCACTGCAGAATGTACGCGTTTTTGTCACCTCTCTTCTGTCGCTATTCGTTTCGAATACGAATGGGATAGAGGAAAAAGAAATTTACTGTTTCTTTTATTGTTCTTTTGAGAAACAGTTGACATACATACAGTGCACATTGGGCCAGCGAACCGATAGTTCGACGAAAATTTAAATTTTTTATTGAAAGTAAACCCATTTTAATAAAAAAATTTGAATAGTATAGACTTTCATTAAAATGAGTCAAAAAATTTTAATTGTTTTGATGTATCCCTGGAATTTTGGCAGCCCTTCAAAGTCACCTGTTTTATTACATGCGTGCGAAACAGAAAAGCGCGGGAAAGTTTTTATTTACTTGCGAGCGTGCCAAAATCAGTGTGGCTTTAACTATTTTCACCAAAATTATGGAAAAGAAAGGCCAATGTATCAAGAATATTTGTTTAAAAAAAGATTTTGTTCATGTTTGTCAATGTGTTTTTTGTGTACGTTTATTTGTGTTGTCCAAAAGTAGGAAACAGCTAACCTGCTCACTCGTCTGTTGTGGATTATAACTAATTTTGTGCCAAGTTGTGCCGAAAAGTAATTATGTGTCATTATAGTTCAACGTGTTTATAATCTAATTTTAAAACCCGTTTTTGCTCCTTTTTGCTCCGATGTGAATAAATCCCTAATATTGTAGCTGTGGTTGAGTTCGCCTACGAGTAACTGCTTGACATCTACATACAAAACAGTCGTAGCACATCTGCCGTTTCGAGTTGGATTTATGATGAACTGAAAGAATTCAACTTAAGCACTGAGAAAAAGGATGAAATCAACACCAAAGTGAGAAGATGTTTTCCACAGAGCAATGGATCTTCACATCCTCTAGTGTCGAGCATCTATCTAACAAAAAGATTGGGTCAGCAAAATAAACTACGCCTACCATCAGACGTACCTACCATTGGAAACCAAACTTTTTATATCTTAGTATCATGAACAATAATAACAATCTTCCCGATTTTGATGCTAACAATATTGATAGTGATTCAGATTCTGACTCTGAAAATCCGTTTTCAAATGTAAATTACTGATTAATGGTAACTTTGAATGAATTGTTATTTTTACTTATTAATATTAAGATTAAGTGTAAAAAAAATGAATTAAAAACTTTTTATGAATTTAACGAGTGCCAGCTTTATTAATTACCGTACAAGTATAAATAAGAGGAAACCTATCTCATATGGGCGGCTAGGGAAGGCGTGGTCAGATCGGTCTGAAACTTAGATATATTTTTATGTGCATCGACACTATCATATGTACCAAATTTCAAGAACGTAGCTTTAAAACTTTAATTTTCGTCGAACTATCGGTTCGCTGGCCCAATGTGCAGTGGTAAAATTCAACACTTTTTTTTTATTTTTGGCCTATGAAATCGTCCACTGTGCGATAGTACTATCGATAGTGGATCGATAGTCAAAAAAAAAACAGTGCAACAGTTGTTTGATTTGATGTAAAAAATAATCTAATATTTTGTTAGATTATTTTATTAATTTTTTGTTAGTAACAAGATAATTTGCTTAGGAATCCTTTTTAAGTTTTCATACATATTTTCATGTACATATGTATATACATGAAAATGAAACAATCTTTCATTTAAGAATATTACTTAATCCAAAGATTTTGATTTAAAAATAAACGAACGTTTATGTTCTCTTCCTTAAGTCGCGTTCTTCTGTCAGAAACAATTTGTCCCGCCTTGCTAAACGCCCTTTCAGACTCGACAGATGTTGCGGAGATGCACAAATATCTTGAAATTAACTTATTCATACATGGGAAGTCCATCTGGTTAACCTGTAATAAAATTTAATGTTAAAAATTAGATGTTGTTTGTCAATAATTAATTATTTAATTTCACCTTAATCCATAATAGGGGATCCATATCTTGAGGAGCTAGAGCTCTCTCCAAATACTGCCGCTTGACGATTTTGGCATCAGAGCACGCATTTCCACGTTTATCGTTGGCACGGTGATCTAAAAAATCAAGGAAGGAGTCCTGCGTCTTGGTGCTAAGGTCCAAATCGGCGTTGATGGGGGTTTTCTCACTAGTGCAATTCACCAATTCATTTTCCAAAAGTTTTTCTGCTTCCTCAGCATTCACATTATGCTGCAATCCATCTCTTTTGAACCTCGGATCTATTATTGATGCTATTTTCGTCACAATTCGTTCCTCGTACGTAGACAGCCGTTTTGAAATGGACTCCAATAATATATTTTTCATTGTCTCTCCTTCCTGAGTTTGCAATTGTGGTGATAGACTTAGTATTTTTCGGTACAGGCCATATGTCAAAGGTATAATTAATGAAATTGTCACATACGTTCCGCCACAAATCCTTTCACTAATTTGTTGGAAAAATGACAACATTTTTTCAATATCTTTTAGAATATTTATTTTTTCAGCCGTAAATGGAAGAGGTGCATGCTTAGTGGACAGTAGAACCGTTGCAATAGCTTCGTACGTTGCCAGGATTCGTTGTGTCATGTAATAGAAACTGTTCCACCTTGTAGGCATTTCTAGTAAAAGGGTGTAAGCAAATTTATCCTGAACCACTTTGAATTTTTCATTTATTATGGAACTTTTCTTAAAAAATTTTACTATCACCTTACATTTTGT
Organism: Drosophila sp. 14030-0761.01; assembly: GCA_018150735.1. NCBI lineage: Eukaryota > Metazoa > Arthropoda > Insecta > Diptera > Drosophilidae > Drosophila > Drosophila sp. 14030-0761.01. The sequence continues at coordinate 1,619,612 of JAECWO010000003.1, forward strand.
AAATAAAGCCTTAAATGCTTCGTCTTTATCTAATTTGAGTCCATATTGGACAACCAAATTTAAGGTATGAGCAAAGCATGGAAGATTCCGTATATTTAATAATTCGTACGCTTTTAGCATTGCACTGGCATTGTCTGTAACGATGCAAACAGTTTTTTCGTAAACATTCCAAAAGTTTAGTATTTCTCCCAAGGTGTTTGCAATATTTTGAGCGGAGTGATTAGTTGGGTCAATTAACTTGCGTGTGGCTAACGATGCTGTTTTCATGGTATACTCATGAACAAAGTGGCATGTTACGGTTATAAAGTTTATATTTGCACTTGAGGTCCACAAGTCGCATGTGACGGCAATATTTGATATACTCTCCAACATTACGGACAATTTGGCCGATGTTTCTCGAAACAAATTATGCATCAGCACATCTCTTAATTGCGTTCGACTTGGAAGCTTGTACCTTGGATCCAAGACTTAAGTGTACTTTATAAAGCCTTCATTTTCGATGACACTGTATGGCTGCACATCTTTGGCTATCATCTTGATTGTCGTTATCAGCAAGTGTAGCTGTTGTGCTAGAATCCGGTGCGTGGTCTTTTAAATCTGGATGAAATCTTTTTAAATGGTCCCGCAAATTGGAAGTATTTCCGCTTATTTTATATTCTTTTGCGCAGTTTAGGCACTTTGCAAATTTTTTGTCGTCGGACCGCTTAGAATATTTCCAAGCTTCAGATATTTTATTTTTCATCTTTTGTGTTTGTTTCTCGGATACAACATCCTTTTCGGAGTCTGAGGAGGTGCAGTCGCAAACCGGAGTAGAGCCGCGACGTTTACCTTGTATTTGACAAAAATTTGGTTAAAATACTTTCTAATGGCTTAAAAAATACGTCATGATAATTACCTTTCTGAATGAAGCGATCCATTTCTTTAAAATTTATCAACTTTTAAACTTAATCACTTTAAAATTCACAAAGAAAATTTATATTTATAGTATAAGTGCAAACGACGCCACAAATAAATGCGGCAAATTGTCCGTCCGTAAGAGTGCAAAGATCTCAGCAACTACAAATGTTAGAGTTACCAAATTTAGAATGTAGACTCGTGTAGTATTGGCGCAGACCAAGTTTATATATTTTTTATAATTCTGGTAAATAATTCTGGTAAATTTGATCAAAATCGGATGACTATATCATATAGCTGTCATACAAACATATGAAAAAATTGCATGCTGCATGTTTACATACATGCACATGTATGCGTGGCGTACTATGGCGTGTAAAAACGGATTTTTACACCAGGGTCTTTTCATTTAGATAACTCTTTTTAGGGATCTAGTAACACAAGATCTTGCAAGGGTATACAAACTTCGGCATGGCCGAAGTTAGCCAGGCCTTCTGGTTCTATATCGTTCATCTCCGTGGGTTTCGCTCCGCAAATGTAGCATTTTGCCGAGGAGGTTTGCGTTAATGCATTGCAAACTATTCCATCGACCATTGTTAGTTGCAAGATGTGTTTCACATGAATTGTTCTATTAGTTGATGTTTTATATTTGGTTGGGATCAGCTCTTAAATTTTCCTTTTAAAATATTTTTCTTCTTCGACAGTCAACTCAACAGATTCCTTTTTAAATTGAAATCTAATAGGACGACAGTAACGGGTAGAGGATGGTGTTGGATTTTTCCAAATTATTTTGTTTTCCGGATCATTTGGTGTCTTTGTAATAAGTTGCAAGGGGACATAGGATGTGACAAATAAGTTATTTTCTTTAAAATTATTATTTGCAACTTTCTGTTTGTACTCGCTCTGCCCTGAACTACCATCGAAACCCCATTTACCAATTAAGGTAAAACAATTTGATGCCTCATCTATTGTATTTATCACCTCATCTTGTAGCTGAAGGATCCTTAAAGAGGTATGGTCTAACAAATTTTGGAGCTCAACTTCAGCCTGAGTTTCACTTATTGTAATTTTATCAGGATAACTGTGTTTTTTTTTCTTTACAAGAGTATCGTAGCATGGTAGAAAATTAGCATCAATTTTACTGTTCACGAAGCTTCTAAGTAATAAATATTGATGCTTTGTCAAACCGGCTTCTGTTATTAAAGATACAACTTCACAGGCCTTTGCTGGACAAATCGACGGCTTCGGTGGACTACAAGCCAAACGCAAATTATCATCAGCAGACACATCGAGTTCTGCTAAATCTGCTATCCGTCGACGCTTGGTTCTCTCTGAGCACTCCACAAAACTTAATTTAGGACGTCCTCGATGTATATTCAATGTCGATGATATTTTATTCAGTGGTATACATTCATATTGCGCTAACCAATCCGAATTTTTTTCCATCACTTTCGATTTAGTTCTGTTGCTTTTGTTCCACATTTCTCCGATTTTTATACCATGCATTCGTAGAATGAAATGGTATATTAAAGTCGCCAAAATGTATGTAACAGGGAGAAGGAAGCTTCTCCGACCCTATAAAGTATATATATTCTTGATCAGTATCAATAGCCGAGTCGATTGAGACATGTCTGTCTGTCTGTCCGTCTGTCCGTCTGTCCGTCTGAAGAATCATCGAGATCTCGGAGACTATAAGAGCTAGAGCTACCAAACTTGGCATGTAGACCCGTTTGCTCTGCAGGCAGATCGAGTTTATTTTTTTTTTCGCCCCGCCCCCTTCCGCCCCCGCTATTTGAAAAACAATATTTTGAGCCTCCATATCTCGGGAACTATAAAAGATAGAGCTTTCGGATTTGGACATTAGATGCGTGCAGTGTGCACGCAGACCAAGTTTGTTTCAAATTTTGGCCACGCCCCCTTCCGCCACCGAAATTCGAAAAATTCGATTTTCAGCCGAAATATTTATCGTATCGTAATTTAATTTGGCACACTAATACATGTCACGTATATCTATCATTCCATCAAATATCACAAGAATCGGAATAAAAATGGCCGAGTTATACATAGAAACGTTTTTCACTCATAGCGGTGCAAGGCAGATGCACGCGAAAAAGAGCGAGATAGCATATGCTGCAAATCGCCGATTTGGTCGGGGGGGCGCTAAAGTGCTCATTTCCACATAAGAGAGATAACATTTGAAAGAAATTTAATATATATCTCTTCACCTAATGCATGGTATATCCAAGTCGGCCCGGCGACTTACTTACTTTATTTAAAATATATAGTCCAGTTGTTTCTTTACTTCATTTTCCATGTTTTCGTAACCTTCCAATTCAAATTTATGGTTTACGTTATCAAAAACTTTTGTTGCTTTATCAGCAATACAAACATTAAAAACACACAACCAAAACAAAGTATATGTACATACATATGTACATACATACATAGCAAGAACTTATGCAAACGTTGGAATAAGCGAGACAACACAAAAACTTCTTGGAAGAAAAACACGAATAACATAGAGAGAAAAATACACTTTTTAACAGGTCGCTGGTAAAAACATTAATTTTAAAACAAAAGGTTAACTATTTATACACAAAAATCACTTGATTATATAGTATTCACCTTGTTTTTCAATATTCATTATACTTGACGCGATGAAAAACGGTGAAAATATTAAAATTTAAATTTTTATTGGAGCTAAAAATTTAAGCTTCGTCCACTGCAGAATGTACGCGTTTTTGTCACCTCTCTTCTGTCGCTATTCGTTTCGAATACGAATGGGATAGAGGAAAAAGAAATTTACTGTTTCTTTTATTGTTCTTTTGAGAAACAGTTGACATACATACAGTGCACATTGGGCCAGCGAACCGATAGTTCGACGAAAATTTAAATTTTTTATTGAAAGTAAACCCATTTTAATAAAAAAATTTGAATAGTATAGACTTTCATTAAAATGAGTCAAAAAATTTTAATTGTTTTGATGTATCCCTGGAATTTTGGCAGCCCTTCAAAGTCACCTGTTTTATTGCATGCGTGCGAAACAGAAAAGCGCGGGAAAGTTTTTATTTACTTGCGAGCGTGCCAAAATCAGTGTGGCTTTAACTATTTTCACCAAAATTATGGAAAAGAAAGGCCAATGTATCAAGAATATTTGTTTAAAAAAGATTTTGTTCATGTTTGTCAATGTGTTTTTGTGTACGTTTATTTGTGTTGTCCAAAAGTAGGAAACAGCTAACCTGCTCACTCGTCTGTTGTGGATTATAACTAATTTTGTGCCAAGTTGTGCCGAAAAGTAATTATGTGTCATTATAGTTCAACGTGTTTATAATCTAATTTTAAAACCCGTTTTTGCTCCTTTTTGCTCCGATGTGAATAAATCCCTAATATTGTAGCTGTGGTTGAGTTCGCCTACGAGTAACTGCTTGACATCTACATACAAAACAGTCGTAGCACATCTGCCGTTTCGAGTTGGATTTATGATGAACTGAAAGAATTCAACTTAAGCACTGAGAAAAAGGATGAAATCAACACCAAAGTGAGAAGATGTTTTCCACAGAGCAATGGATCTTCACATCCTCTAGTGTCGAGCATCTATCTAACAAAAAGATTGGGTCAGCAAAATAAACTACGCCTACCATCAGACGTAATCGAACTTTTGGAAACCAAACTTTTTATATCTTAGTATCATGAACAATAATAACAATCTTCCCGATTTTGATGCTAACAATATTGATAGTGATTCAGATTCTGACTCTGAAAATCCGTTTTCAAATGTAAATTACTGATTAATGGTAACTTTGAATGAATTGTTATTTTTACTTATTAATATTAAGATTAAGTGTAAAAAAAATGAATTAAAAACTTTTTATGAATTTAACGAGTGCCAGCTTTATTAATTACCGTACAAGTATAAATAAGAGGAAACCTATCTCATATGGGCGGCTAGGGAAGGCGTGGTCAGATCGGTCTGAAACTTAGATATATTTTTATGTGCATCGACACTATCATATGTACCAAATTTCAAGAACGTAGCTTTAAAACTTTAATTTTCGTCGAACTATCGGTTCGCTGGCCCAATGTGCAGTGGTAAAATTCAACACTTTTTTTTTATTTTTGGCCTATGAAATCGTCCACTGTGCGATAGTACTATCGATAGTGGATCGATAGTCAAAAAAAACAGTGCAACAGTTGTTTGATTTGATGTAAAAAATAATCTAATATTTTGTTAGATTATTTTATTAATTTTTTGTTAGTAACAAGATAATTTGCTTAGGAATCCTTTTTAAGTTTTCATACATATTTTCATGTACATATGTATATACATGAAAATGAAACAATCTTTCATTTAAGAATATTACTTAATCCAAAGATTTTGATTTAAAAATAAACGAACGTTTATGTTCTCTTCCTTAAGTCGCGTTCTTCTGTCAGAAACAATTTGTCCCGCCTTGCTAAACGCCCTTTCAGACTCGACAGATGTTGCGGAGATGCACAAATATCTTGAAATTAACTTATTCATACATGGGAAGTCCATCTGGTTAACCTGTAATAAAATTTAATGTTAAAAATTAGATGTTGTTTGTCAATAATTAATTATTTAATTTCACCTTAATCCATAATAGGGGATCCATATCTTGAGGAGCTAGAGCTCTCTCCAAATACTGCCGCTTGACGATTTTGGCATCAGAGCACGCATTTCCACGTTTATCGTTGGCACGGTGATCTAAAAAATCAAGGAAGGAGTCCTGCGTCTTGGTGCTAAGGTCCAAATCGGCGTTGATGGGGGTTTTCTCACTAGTGCAATTCACCAATTCATTTTCCAAAAGTTTTTCTGCTTCCTCAGCATTCACATTATGCTGCAATCCATCTCTTTTGAACCTCGGATCTATTATTGATGCTATTTTCGTCACAATTCGTTCCTCGTACGTAGACAGCCGTTTTGAAATGGACTCCAATAATATATTTTTCATTGTCTCTCCTTCCTGAGTTTGCAATTGTGGTGATAGACTTAGTATTTTTCGGTACAGGCCATATGTCAAAGGTATAATTAATGAAATTGTCACATACGTTCCGCCACAAATCCTTTCACTAATTTGTTGGAAAAATGACAACATTTTTTCAATATCTTTTAGAATATTTATTTTTTCAGCCGTAAATGGAAGAGGTGCATGCTTAGTGGACAGTAGAACCGTTGCAATAGCTTCGTACGTTGCCAGGATTCGTTGTGTCATGTAATAGAAACTGTTCCACCTTGTAGGCATTTCTAGTAAAAGGGTGTAAGCAAATTTATCCTGAACCACTTTGAATTTTCATTTATTATGGAACTTTTCTTAAAAAATTTTACTATCACCTTACATTTTGTAAATAAAGCCTTAAATGCTTCGTCTTTATCTAATTTGAGTCCATATTGGACAACCAAATTTAAGGTATGAGCAAAGCATGGAAGATTCCGTATATTTAATAATTCGTACGCTTTTAGCATTGCACTGGCATTGTCTGTAACGATGCAAACAGTTTTTTCGTAAACATTCCAAAAGTTTAGTATTTCTCCCAAGGTGTTTGCAATATTTTGAGCGGAGTGATTAGTTGGGTCAATTAACTTGCGTGTGGCTAACGATGCTGTTTTCATGGTATACTCATGAACAAAGTGGCATGTTACGGTTATAAAGTTTATATTTGCACTTGAGGTCCACAAGTCGCATGTGACGGCAATATTTGATATACTCTCCAACATTACGGACAATTTGGCCGATGTTTCTCGAAACAAATTATGCATCAGCACATCTCTTAATTGCGTTCGACTTGGAAGCTTGTACCTTGGATCCAAGACTTAAGTGTACTTTATAAAGCCTTCATTTTCGATGACACTGTATGGCTGCACATCTTTGGCTATCATCTTGATTGTCGTTATCAGCAAGTGTAGCTGTTGTGCTAGAATCCGGTGCGTGGTCTTTTAAATCTGGATGAAATCTTTTTAAATGGTCCCGCAAATTGGAAGTATTTCCGCTTATTTTATATTCTTTTGCGCAGTTTAGGCACTTTGCAAATTTTTTGTCGTCGGACCGCTTAGAATATTTCCAAGCTTCAGATATTTTATTTTTCATCTTTTGTGTTTGTTTCTCGGATACAACATCCTTTTCGGAGTCTGAGGAGGTGCAGTCGCAAACCGGAGTAGAGCCGCGACGTTTACCTTGTATTTGACAAAAATTTGGTTAAAATACTTTCTAATGGCTTAAAAAATACGTCATGATAATTACCTTTCTGAATGAAGCGATCCATTTCTTTAAAATTTATCAACTTTTAAACTTAATCACTTTAAAATTCACAAAGAAAATTTATATTTATAGTATAAGTGCAAACGACGCCACAAATAAATGCGGCAAATTGTCCGTCCGTAAGAGTGCAAAGATCTCAGCAACTACAAATGTTAGAGTTACCAAATTTAGAATGTAGACTCGTGTAGTATTGGCGCAGACCAAGTTTATATATTTTTTATAATTCTGGTAAATAATTCTGGTAAATTTGATCAAAATCGGATGACTATATCATATAGCTGTCATACAAACATATGAAAAAATTGCATGCTGCATGTTTACATACATGCACATGTATGCGTGGCGTACTATGGCGTGTAAAAACGGATTTTTACACCAGGGTCTTTTCATTTAGATAACTCTTTTTAGGGATCTAGTAACACAAGATCTTGCAAGGGTATACAAACTTCGGCATGGCCGAAGTTAGCCAGGCCTTCTGGTTCTATATCGTTCATCTCCGTGGGTTTCGCTCCGCAAATGTAGCATTTTGCCGAGGAGGTTTGCGTTAATGCATTGCAAACTTTTCCATCGACCATTGTTAGTTGCAAGATGTGTTTGACATGAATTGTTCTATTAGTTGATGTTTTATATTTGGTTGGCATCAGCTCTTGAACTTTCCTTTTAAAATATTTTTCTTCTTCGACAGTCAACTCAACAGATTCCTTTTTAAATTGAAATCTAATAGGACGACAGTAACGGGTAGAGGATGGTGTTGGATTTTTCCAAATAATTTTGTTTTCCGGATCATTTGGTGTCTTTGTAATAAGTTGCAAGGGGACATAGGATGTGACAAATAAGTTATTTTCTTCAAAATTATTATTTGCAACTTTCTGTTTGTATTCGCTCTGCCCTGAACTACCATCGAAACCCCATTTACCAATTAAGGTGAAACAATTTGATGCCTCATCTATTGTATTTATCACCTCATCTTGTAGCTGAAGGATCCTTGAAGCGGTATGGTCTAACAAATTTTGGAGCTCAACTTCAGCCTGAGTTTCACTTATTGTAATTTTATCAGGATAACTGTGTTTTTTTTCCTTTACAAGAGTATCGTAACATGGTAGAAAATTAGCATCAATTTTACTGTTCACGAAGCTTCTAATTAATAAATATTGATGCTTTGTCAAACCGGCTTCTGTTATTAAAGATACAACTTCACAGGCCTTTGCTGGACAAATCGACGGCTTCGGTGGACTACAAGCCAAACGCAAATCATCAGCAGCAGACACATCGAGTTCTGCTAAATCTGCTATCCGTCGACGCTTGGTTCTCTCTGAGCACTCTACAAAACTTAATTTAGGACGTCCTCGATGTATATTCAATGTCGATGATTTTTTATTCAGTGGTATACATTCATTTTGCGCTAACCAATCCGAATTTTTCGATTTAGTTCTGTTGCTCTTGTTCCACATTTCTCCGATTTTTTTAAATATATAGTCCAGTTGTTTCTTCACTTCATTTTCCATGTTTTCGTAACCTTCCAATTCAAATTTATGGTTTAGGTTATCAAAAACTTTTGTTGCTTTATCAGCAATACAAACATTAAAAACACACAACCAAAACAAAGTATATGTACATACATATGTACATACATACATAGCAAGAACTTATGCAAACGTTGGAATAAGCGAGACAACACAAAAACTTCTTGGAAGAAAAACACGAATAACATAGAGAGAAAAATACACTTTTTAACAGGTCGCTGGTAAAAACATTAATTTTAAAACAAAAGGTTAACTATTTATACACAAAAATCACTTGATTATATAGTATTCACCTTGTTTTTCAATATTCATTATAATTGACGCGATGAAAAACGGTGAAAATATTAAAATTTAAATTTTTATTGGAGCTAAAAATTTAAGCTTCGTCCACTGCAGAATGTACGCGTTTTTCTCACCTCTCTTCTGTCGCTATTCGTTTCGAATACGAATGGGATAGAGGAAAAAGAAATTTACTGTTTCTTTTATTGTTCTTTTGAGAAACAGTTGACATACATACAGTGCACATTGGGCCAGCGAACCGATAGTTCGACGAAAATTTAAATTTTTATTGAAAGTAAACCCATTTTAATAAAAAAATTTGAATAGTATAGACTTTCATTAAAATGAGTCAAAAAATTTTAATTGTTTTGATGTATCCCTGGAATTTTGGCAGCCCTTCAAAGTCACCTGTTTTATTGCATGCGTGCGAAACAGAAAAGCGCGGGGAAGTTTTTATTTACTTGCGAGCGTGCCAAAATCAGTGTGGCTTTAACTATTTTCACCAAAATTATGGAAAAGAAAGGCCAATGTATCAAGAATATTTGTTTAAAAAAAGATTTTGTTCATGTTTGTCAATGTGTTTTTTGTGTACGTTTATTTGTGTTGTCCAAAAGTAGGAAACAGCTAACCTGCTCACTCGTCTGTTGTGGATTATAACTAATTTTGTGCCAAGTTGTGCCGAAAAGTAATTATGTGTCATTATAGTTCAACGTGTTTATAATCTAATTTTAAAACCCGTTTTTGCTCCTTTTTGCTCCGATGTGAATAAATCCCTAATATTGTAGCTGTGGTTGAGTTCGCCTACGAGTAACTGCTTGACATCTACATACAAAACAGTCGTAGCACATCTGCCGTTTCGAGTTGGATTTATGATGAACTGAAAGAATTCAACTTAAGCACTGAGAAAAAGGATGAAATCAACACCAAAGTGAGAAGATGTTTTCCACAGAGCAATGGATCTTCACATCCTCTAGTGTCGAGCATCTATCTAACAAAAAGATTGGGTCAGCAAAATAAACTACGCCTACCATCAGACGTAATCGAACTTTTGGAAACCAAACTTTTTATATCTTAGTAACATGAACAATAATAACAATCTTCCCGATTTTGATGCTAACAATATTGATAGTGATTCAAATTCTGACTCTGAAAATCCGTTTTCAAATGTAAATTACTGATTAATGGTAACTTTGAATGAATTGTTATTTTTACTTATTAATATTAAGATTAAGTGTAAAAAAAATGAATTAAAAACTTTTTATGAATTTAACGAGTGCCAGCTTTATTAATTACCGTACAAGTATAAATAAGAGGAAACCTATCTCATATGGGCGGCTAGGGAAGGCGTGGTCAGATCGGTCTGAAACTTAGATATATTTTTATGTGCATCGACACTATCATATGTACCAAATTTCAAGAACGTAGCTTTAAAACTTTAATTTTCGTCGAACTATCGGTTCGCTGGCCCAATGTGCAGTGGTAAAATTCAACACTTTTTTTTATTTTTGGCCTATGAAATCGTCCACTGTGCGATAGTACTATCGATAGTGGATCGATAGTCAAAAAAAAAAACAGTGCAACAGTTGTTTGATTTGATGTAAGAAATAATCTAATATTTTGTTAGATTATTTTATTAATTTTTTGTTAGTAACAAGATAATTTGCTTAGGAATCCTTTTTAAGTTTTCATACATATTTTCATGTACATATGTATATACATGAAAATGAAACAATCTTTCATTTAAGAATATTACTTAATCCAAAGATTTTGATTTAAAAATAAACGAACGTTTATGTTCTCTTCCTTAAGTCGCGTTCTTCTGTCAGAAACAATTTGTCCCGCCTTGCTAAACGCCCTTTCAGACTCGACAGATGTTGCGGAGATGCACAAATATCTTGAAATTAACTTATTCATACATGGGAAGTCCATCTGGTTAACCTGTAATAAAATTTAATGTTAAAAATTAGATGTTGTTTGTCAATAATTAATTATTTAATTTCACCTTAATCCATAATAGGGGATCCATATCTTGAGGAGCTAGAGCTCTCTCCAAATACTGCCGCTTGACGATTTTGGCATCAGAGCACGCATTTCCACGTTTATCGTTGGCACGGTGATCTAAAAAATCAAGGGAAGGAGTCCTGCGTCTTGGTGCTAAGGTCCAAATCGGCGTTGATGGGGGTTTTCTCACTAGTGCAATTCACCAATTCATTTTCCAAAAGTTTTTCTGCTTCCTCAGCATTCACATTATGCTGCAATCCATCTCTTTTGAACCTCGGATCTATTATTGATGCTATTTTCGTCACAATTCGTTCCTCGTACGTAGACAGCCGTTTTGAAATGGACTCCAATAATATATTTTTCATTGTCTCTCCTTCCTGAGTTTGCAATTGTGGTGATAGACTTAGTATTTTTCGGTACAGGCCATATGTCAAAGGTATAATTAATGAAATTGTCACATACGTTCCGCCACAAATCCTTTCACTAATTTGTTGGAAAAATGACAACATTTTTTCAATATCTTTTAGAATATTTATTTTTTCAGCCGTAAATGGAAGAGGTGCATGCTTAGTGGACAGTAGAACCGTTGCAATAGCTTCGTACGTTGCCAGGATTCGTTGTGTCATGTAATAGAAACTGTTCCACCTTGTAGGCATTTCTAGTAAAAGGGTGTAAGCAAATTTATCCTGAACCACTTTGAATTTTTCATTTATTATGGAACTTTTCTTAAAAAATTTTACTATCACCTTACATTTTGTAAATAAAGCCTTAAATGCTTCGTCTTTATCTAATTTGAGTCCATATTGGACAACCAAATTTAAGGTATGAGCAAAGCATGGAAGATTCCGTATATTTAATAATTCGTACGCTTTTAGCATTGCACTGGCATTGTCTGTAACGATGCAAACAGTTTTTTCGTAAACATTCCAAAAGTTTAGTATTTCTCCCAAGGTGTTTGCAATATTTTGAGCGGAGTGATTAGTTGGGTCAATTAACTTGCGTGTGGCTAACGATGCTGTTTTCATGGTATACTCATGAACAAAGTGGCATGTTACGGTTATAAAGTTTATATTTGCACTTGAGGTCCACAAGTCGCATGTGACGGCAATATTTGATATACTCTCCAACATTACGGACAATTTGGCCGATGTTTCTCGAAACAAATTATGCATCAGCACATCTCTTAATTGCGTTCGACTTGGAAGCTTGTACCTTGGATCCAAGACTTAAGTGTACTTTATAAAGCCTTCATTTTCGATGACACTGTATGGCTGCACATCTTTGGCTATCATCTTGATTGTCGTTATCAGCAAGTGTAGCTGTTGTGCTAGAATCCGGTGCGTGGTCTTTTAAATCTGGATGAAATCTTTTTAAATGGTCCCGCAAATTGGAAGTATTTCCGCTTATTTTATATTCTTTTGCGCAGTTTAGGCACTTTGCAAATTTTTGTCGTCGGACCGCTTAGAATATTTCCAAGCTTCAGATATTTTATTTTTCATCTTTTGTGTTTGTTTCTCGGATACAACATCCTTTTCGGAGTCTGAGGAGGTGCAGTCGCAAACCGGAGTAGAGCCGCGACGTTTACCTTGTATTTGACAAAAATTTGGTTAAAATACTTTCTAATGGCTTAAAAAATACGTCATGATAATTACCTTTCTGAATGAAGCGATCCATTTCTTTAAAATTTATCAACTTTTAAACTTAATCACTTTAAAATTCACAAAGAAAATTTATATTTATAGTATAAGTGCAAACGACGCCACAAATAAATGCGGCAAATTGTCCGTCCGTAAGAGTGCAAAGATCTCAGCAACTACAAATGTTAGAGTTACCAAATTTAGAATGTAGACTCGTGTAGTATTGGCGCAGACCAAGTTTATATATTTTTTTTGCCACGCCCCCTTCCGCCTCCGGAATTTAGTAAAAAGTGATTTTCTCCCGCAATATTTATTTTATCGTAATTTAATTTGGCACACTTATATATGTTATGAACAGCTATCATTTCACCAAATTTGATAAAAATCGGAATAAAAATGGCCAAGTTATACGTTTGCACTCAAAGCGGTGCAAGGGCGAAATTGGCCGGTGGAGCGCTAAAGTGCACACACATAAGAGTGAGCGAGATAGCATGTGTTAGAAATCGCGCATACGGAGGAAATTTAATATATGAACTTAGTTTTATAAACTTAAGGTAATTTTTTTTCCCCTGATGCATGGTATATCTAAGTCGGCCCGGCGACTTACTTACTTTATCTTTAAATTTACGCAGAATATAACGATTCGCTGCCTTAGTTGTCTTACGCGACCTACCACTTCGCTGCAGATTTTTAAGGGAGTGGTATTTTATAAATTTGTTTATTTGATAAGAGAGCAAAAATTAAAAAAAAAAGCACACTGTAATTGAAAAATAAAAAATTTCATTCGGCTCTGTATTTATCTGCTCTATTTATTGTCAATGAACGAAGAACCTAAGAAAGTTTTTCGGAAAAAAATGTAAAAGAGAGCAACAACATTTGTCAAAATACTATTTTTTTTATTTTAAAACATATAATCATTATAAAAATATCAAAGAAGCTAACTTCGGCTATGCCAAAGTTTGTATACCCTTGCAGCTTTTGACCATTACATTTTATTTTCTAAGAAATTTTTTGTTTCTTAATCCAATAAAGAAATATTTTAAATACATTGGCCGGGGCAGCCAATCGCCAAAGCGATTGATATTCATATTCACACACACACAATCGCAATTTTGACACATATATGTGCTTCACTGCTTATGCGTGCACTGCTTATGGCAGCAGTACTGCTGCATACTGCTGCTGCCATAAGCAGTGCACGCTATATAGGCAAATTTTATATCGTCGAAATCAGGCGTTATGTTTATCCGATTATTTTGAAATTCACGCATATGACGTAATCCCTTTTTATTTATGTACATAATCAGTTTGGATAAGATTGTTCAAAAAATAGAGAAGTTATTCGCATTTAACGATTGTATTTGTATGGCAGCTATATGATATAGTTATCCGATCTTATTCAAAATCGCAGATGTGTATGTGGCTGTATAGAAAAGCTTATATACGAACTTTGAATGCGATAGCTCTAAAACTGTGGGACTAGATCGCGCAGCACCAGACAGACAGACGGACATGGCTATATCAACTCGTCTTCTCTTGCTGATCAAGAATATATATACTTTATGGGGTCGGAAACGATCCCTTCTCTGCGTTACAAACATCTGACCAATTTTATAATACCCTCTGCAAGGGTATAAAAATTTCTTTTCTTTGTTGACAATCATACCACGACTCGAACCCGTCTTTACAAATTTATAAAACAAGGTTGTCGCTAGGGTTGTCCGTATCAATATATCGATATTTTTTGTCAAAAAAAATATTTATATTGGATTATTTTTTTCCCAGAATATCGAATATTTGGTATTTTTTGTTTTTTTTTTTTTTTTTTTGATATTTTAAGATATTTTTGCGTTGGTCCTGAAAGTTAAAATTGGTGAAAACTTATTACTGCGAGTTTAAAAATGGCAATTTGCTGTCGCATATAAGAGACAAGCATCATGACACTTTTCCAGATTTCAGATGAGGAAAAAACCAAGGCGTTGAAAACTACCACAATAGGTCAATTTTAAAACTAGACAGTTCGGAATATGGGGAGCTTAAAATGTATCTGAGTTTGCCCCAAACTTCGTAATCCACTTATGTTTTGGATTTCTCACAAGGAGGCTATGCCAGGACTCTCGAAGCTCGCCTTACGATCCCTTACAACCCCTGGTAGTTCAGTGCCTTTGGAAGGACTTGCTTCTGCAATTAGATGTGTTGTATGTGACTCACGAAGTCGTATGACGGATATATACATATTACAGAACGCGTTTTCTTGAAATCTTTGAACTCCAAATACTGGGGTTAAACATTCTTTAGAACATTTAAGTGAAAAAATCCTTTTTTTAATTTTTGAATTCCAAATAATGGAGTTATAAACATTCTTTTGAACATTTAAATGAAAATATATTGAAAATAAATTATTTTATTTTTAGTATTATTCTTGTTTTTTTTGTGAATATATTGTGGCGAAAAAAGTAAAATACAAAAAAAAAAAACCAAAAATATCAATATATCGATTGTTCGGAGGGGGGCTGAAAGCTTCCTTGGGCTATATAGATATATATATGATTGGCGGGTGCCAATATATTCTTCCTTCTTGGATAGTGGGTGAGTCTGTGTTTTTGGGGGTTTGATTGAAACACACGGATTCTTTCGTTTTAATCTATCGATCTTTATTTTCACAGAACTCGCGACTGGGTTTTCGGTTGAAAAAAATACTTTTATTTTATGTACGGAGTCGAACGCGTCCGGTTTTAATGGCGGTTTCCATCAATACTGCCGGTCATTCCTTCTAGTGTGACCGCCCTCGCCGTTGGACCAAAATCCCCCTCTCCGCTCCTTGGTGGTCACGATCTGGCGTGAACATGCCGCCCCCCTTGCAACAAGTTGCAATTGACACGCTGGGCAGAGAACGGAATGGGGAGCGGCAGCGTTCTGGAGCGCCGGGATGCCGGGACGAAAAATGGGGTGCTAGTTGGTGAAAATCCTGCATCGACTGGGGCCGAATCATGGTTAGCTGACCTCAGGATAGAAGTCCGTCCCGATCCTTTCAGAAGGGTGGACGCATGTTTGTTATCTCCTTGGGCTGGATCGTCAATGTGAAGGAGCGTGTGATGCAAGTGGCCACAACGCCGACATCCCGAAGTGGTTCGACAGGATAGGGTGGAGTGTTCATGTGCCAGACAGTTTGAACAGTATTTCTTGCTCAGAACTACTCGCAGCCTCTCTTGCGCTGGCAGATGGTGAAACTGCTGGCATTGGCGGAGTGCGTGAGTCCCTTGACAAACACGGCAGCTGTAGGGAGCTGCTCCGCCGACAATAATGCTCTCAATGTCGCAGAGGTTTTGGGGGGTGGGGATCGTCTATCCGAGAAGGTGTAGCGCGACGTCTCGGGCTCACCGGCAATAGGCCCACAGAGAACCCATCCGAACATCGTCTCAACCCCCACTAACGAGCCACCGACATTTTTTATTATGCGCTCCCCAAGGATGATGGGGAGGAGCTGCACTCCGAGCACCAAATCTATTGGAGAAGTTTGGTGGAACTGAGGATCGGCCAAAGAAAGATCAATCGAATTGGGGTTGATCTCATTGGAAACAGGGCGGGATGGAAGAGCGCCTGTCAAACTTGGTAATACGACGGCCAATGCCTCGAATTCTCGCAGCGGATCACCGGGAGGCGAAAGTCGTAACTGACACAACGTCTCTAGGGTGCCAGCATCGCATTGTCCAATGCCACGTACTTTAGTGGATACCTTGCAGGACGGAGGATTTATTGCTTGAAACATTTTTTCAGATGATGCGTACGCGGAATGCAGCATCGTGTTATGCCGTTCCTGGCAAATGCGACAATTATGTGAACTTGGGCAATGAGTCACGTAATGATCTCGTGCGAAACAGTTCAGACATAATTTCTGTTGACGGATTGTTTCTAGTCGCTCTTGATCGGACATGTCAAGAAAGCGGGGACACGTTCTGGTCGAATGGTATTCTTTTTTGCAGATCGTGCACGTTGCTGATTCGGCCTGTAACTGCGCAGGAAAGGATTGAAGTCTCGCTGAAGCTATAGGCTTTCGGAAGACGTTTGGACGTGGCTGATAGCTAGGAATTAGCTGATGGACGTCGGTGGCCTCTAGCACTCGATAACGGTCTGTAAGGAATTGATTCAGATCGCTCCAGGAGGATACGGCGGTTTTGTTCGGAACGGATTGTTCCCACAAAAGAATTGTGGATTTCGGCAGCTTGCTCGTACAGATCGTGTTGAGAAGGATATCCCAATTTTCTGTACTGGCCCCGGATCGCTCAAGAGCGGTTAAACATCCTTGAAAGGCTGTCTGCAGTTCTCGTAAAGCGTGCCTGTTTCCTGAGCAACGGCTGGAATCTGGAGTAGCAGCTTGGCTTGGGTCATGATGAGCAGCCGATTATTTTCGTACCGCGCAGTCAGATTTTCCCACGCAGCTTGGAAACCCTCGTTTGTAAGGGGAGATTTGGACACGATTGTTCTTGGCTCACCACGAGTTTTGGAATTTAGGTGGTATAATTTCTCTACTTGGGCCAGACACGGATTATTAATGTAAATCGCTGTGAACAGGTCACGGAACGTCGGCCAAGCGAGGCTATCCCCTTCGAAAACTTTAACCTCACATGGAGGTAATCTATGGCCTTGGGATGGCGTGCTTAGCCTTCACCGTACTGATCATCATCTGGCTCTCTTCATTCTCTTTGGCCGTGAAGCCTTATGGCAGCGCGCATATTCGGCCTCAATGTTGGCCCAAAGCGACTTGATTTGCTCCATGTGTATTTTGACGGAATACAGTGTCACATCTTGTTCGAGGCCTGCGCTCTCTCGCGCCTCGAATATGGTCAATGCGTCGCATACGGCAATAAAATCCGCCAGAGCCAGAGCCGGGTGACTCAGGAGAGGTCACGACTAAGGAGGGAACGCGAGAAGCGGATTTGGCGAATTCCGACTTGCCGGAGGAAGAGCGCGAAGTAGGAGATGCGCTGCGGGGTCGCGATGCAGACGGAGAGCCGGAAGGGTTGCGCCTGATGGTGGATGGCGTGCTAAGCGCCTTGGGTTTAGAAGGCGGGGTGGAAGGGGACGCGTTGCGGCGCGGAACTGGGAGGCTAGCGGATTTCTTGCTCGCCTTGGAGGGGTCGATTGACATAATCGACGTCGTTGAACGGGATAAGGGCTACCGAGAAAGGATATTCTCTGCCCTAGCGGATATCGGAATGAAGGAAAGACGAGTGGACTGTATGAATTAATGAACGTACGCGAGTATACACGTCGAAAATCGGTGATTATAAGGATATATAATAGGCTGCAAAGGAAACGTTATTTTATATTATAAATCTGGAGGAAAGCGCCAATTTCGCTTATAAGGATATATAATGAAATTTGTTAGTTCAATTTATAATATAAGTATGGACAAAAAAAACGTGTATTTTTCTTATAAGGATATGTAAGCGAATATTGAAATATTTTGGGAAATTTTTATACCATGCATCCATAGGATGAAATGGTATATTAAAGTCGCCAAAATGTATGTAACAGGGAGAAGGAAGCTTTTCCGACCCTATAAAGTATATATATTCTTGATCAGCATGATCCATCCGTCCGTAAGAGTGCAGAGATCTCAGCAACTACAAATGTTAGAGTTACCAAATTTAGAATGTAGACTGGTGTAGTCTTGGCGCTGACCAAGTTTATGTTTTTTTTTTGCCACGCCCCCTTCCGCCTCCAGAATTGAATAAAAAGTGATTTTCACCCGTAATATTTATCGTATCGTAATTTAATTTGGCACACTCATAGATCTTATGAACATCTATCATTCCAAACAATTTTTTTGCCACGCCCCCTTCCGCCTCTGGAATTCAATGAAAAGTGATTTTCTCCCGCAATATTTATTTAATTTGACACACTCATACATGTTATAGACATCTATCATTCCACCAAGTTTCATAAAAACCGGAATAAAAATGGCCGAGTTATACGTTAAAATGTTTTGCACTCAAAGCGGTGCAAAGGCGAATTTGGCCGGTGGAGCGCTAAAGTGCACACACATAAGAGTGAGCGAGATAGCATATGTTAGAAATCGCGCATACGAAAGAAATTTAGTATATGAACTTATTTTTATAAACTCGATGTAGTTTTTTTCCCCCTGATGCATGGTATATCGAAGTCGGCCCGGCGACTTACTTACTTTATTATTATAAGGTTATATAACAAAAACGATTTCTTTTGTAGTTTGATTTCGAAAAGTTCAATTTTCCTTATAAGGATATATAAGCGAATATTGAAATATTTGGGGGAAATTTTTATTATAAAGATATATAATAAAAATGATTGTTTTGTAGTTTAATTTCGAAAAGTTGAATTTTCCTTATAAGTTAAATATTGAAATATATACTTTATTATAAGGATATATAATTTTTTTTTTTTTTTGTAGGTTAATTTCGAAAACAAATCTTCCTTATAAGGATATATAAGGAAATGTTGAAATATTCTTACACTACAAAAATAAAAATATCGCTGAAAGGGATGTCGATTGGATTAAAGGACGCACTAATGAGCGGCTCGCAATGGGTTTGAGCCGGTAGGTGGTGTGGCGTGTGCTCGGATCGGATTAAATTTGGGCTTTTTTTTTTTATTACCTCAGACGTTATTTTTTTCTCTTTATATCGTTTTTCTTGTTTTATGTATTTATTTTTGTTTTGGCGATTTTAGCCGAAAAAGAAAGGTCTAAGGTCGCTAGGATATGGCGAGTCCTTGGGATAATTGCCGATGAAATTTTTTTTTATAACAAAAAAAATGGAATTATTTAATTCGGACGTAATTGAAGCGCCAAAGAACACCAAATTTAATTTTTGGCACTTTTGTTCGCCGTTCACACCGGAACCGAATAGTTGTATTTTTATTTATTTTTTACTCAATGTGGCCAATAATATTTTTTTGCGACAATATAAATTAATTTTTAAATTAATTTAATGATTTCTGAGTCAAAAATATGTGACTTAGCGGAAAAAAGCTAAAGTTTTGTTTTGATTTTAATGTGAAACAAAAAATTAAATTTTAAATTTTTTAAATTTTAAATTACATATGTATGTCTGGTATGAATTTGCGGCCACAATTTTTTTTTGGAATTAAATTTGAAGATTTCGGATCGCACACGGATTCAGCCCACAAGGACGCACAACACAATTAGCCCACGGTAAGTGGCTTGAGAAATTCACAACGCGATATTAATTTTTTTTTTCACACTTTGCAGATGGCGACTGCTGGACATACATACATATGTATGTAATGATGTACGGATGTACATACATACATATATATATGAATGGAATTTGGAATAAACGCGCACTTTATCACGATGGACAGACACAGGATAGGTCGGAGTGGTAAAGTGAGACCTTTGGAGAGGTCACGTATGGACATACAAGGGCTTAAAAGGTGGAACGGTCGCTATAGTGGAGCAAAAATTCTCACCTTTAAGGGTGTATGCGGGTAAGTGTTAGTGAAAGGAAATAATAATAAAATGTACAACTCAGCAGATTTCCACCGATGCGATGCTGGACGAGCGGAAGGATATCCGGCTCGAAGGACCAAATGTTCGGAGGGGGGCGGAAAGCTTTCTTGGGCTGTATATATACATATGTATATGATTGGCGGGTGCCAATATATTCTTCCTTCTTGGATAGTGGGTGAGTTAGGGGTTTGATTGAAACGCACGGATTCCTTTGTTTTAATCTATCGATCTTTATTTTCACAGAACTCGCGACTGGGTTTTCGGTTGAAAAGAATACTTTTATTTTATGTACGGAGTCGAACGCGTCCGGTTTTAATGGCGGTTTCCATCAATACTGCCGGTCATTCATTCTAGTGTGACCGCCCTCGCCGTTTGACCAAAATCCCCCTCTCCGCTCCTTGCTGGTCCGATCTGGCGTGAACATCGATATTTTAAAATGATATTTAAAAATATCATTTGATATTTTTTTTAAACTTAAAATATCACCGTTACGATATTTTTCAAATTTTCGGCAACCCTAGTTCTAACCAACGCACCAATTTGGTGCCACCAACCCGGTGCTTGAATGGAGCTTTGCAAACTTTCAATTTATAGTCGTGCGTATACATATGTATATGTGCAGTGTACATACATATCATACATAGCATTCCATCTCGCTCACTCTTATGATATTTGTATGGTGCTATGTATGCTTATATGGGAGCATCACACTGAAAACTTTAGGTGAGTTCCGCGCCCATTAAACATTACCCGATCGGCCCCAAATTTTTTTGAGATTTTTTTTAGACTAAAAGGAAAAAAAATAAAATTCCATTTTTTGAAAATCAGAACACCCCTAATGTAGATGTACACATGTCACATTTTTGAATTGTTCAATATTATACAGTGGCTCCATCGCATAATCGGACACATTTAGACGGAAAACCCGTAAGGGAAATAGCTGAATTGGTCGGAAAAGGAAAATCTACAGTTCATGACATTATAAAAAGATTTAGAGATGAGGGCAGAGTGGCAAATAAGAGCAGAGAGGGTCAAGGAAAGATATTGGACAAGAGAGAAGAGCGAGCAGTCTTAAAAGAAATTAAGCAGAACCCTTTTAAAACTGCGAAAGATCTCCAAATTTCTTTGAAAGAGCGCACAGGCAAAGAAGTGTGCCTAAACACAGTGCGCAACACTTTGCATAATCATGATTATAATGGACGAGTTGCCAGAAATAAGCCGTTTATAAGCCCTAAGAATAAAAACTTCAGGGTGAAATTTGCAAAAGAATATCTGTTAAAAACAGAGGATTTTTGGAATCATGTAATTATATTGTGAATCATCCAAAACTTCGATTTAAATGCTAATATTAACAATTTTAAGTTTTTATTTACTGATGAGAGCAAATTTAACCTGCATGGGTCCGATGGAAAGACGTATGTGTGGCGTAGGCCAAATGCCGAATTCGAACCAAAAAACACAAAAGGCACAGTAAAGCACGGAGGAGGCTCTGTTATGGTCTGGGGATGCATGTCGAGCGCGGGAGTTCGAAATTTGCACTTTATTGATGGGATAATGGATAAATTTATCTCGGTATTTTGAAGAACAACGTCAAGCACAGTGCGGAGAAATTGGGTATTTTAAGGGACTTCGCTTTTTACCAAGACAATGACCCAAAGCACACTTCAGGCGTAGCAAAGCTTTGGTTGATCCATAACTGCCCCAAACTTATTCAAACGCATGCACAGAGCCCAGACCTTAATGTTATTGAGCATCTTTGGGAAGAATTGGCAAGAAGGGTCTACAAGAATAAGTATAATACGCTGGATCAGTTAAAACAGGTACTGCAAGCAGAGTGGAACTCCATACCACCTGATGTACATATGCCGCAACTTGGTAAAATCCATACCAAAACGCTTGGAGTCTATTATACAAACAAAAGGTTACGCAACAAAGTATTAATCTGTTGTCTTTTCGATTCGTTTAGTTAAAATTTGTCAGTGTAAAAAAATTTGTTATGCGTTGAGCGCTAGAATTCGACTTTTTTTTGTTTTTTTCGTTTTAAGTACAAAATTTAAATGTGTACGTCTTCAGTTTTTGAAAAAATCTCACAATAAAACTGAGAAATCTTGTGTCCGA
The DNA here is from genome assembly GCA_018150735.1 of Drosophila sp. 14030-0761.01. NCBI lineage: Eukaryota > Metazoa > Arthropoda > Insecta > Diptera > Drosophilidae > Drosophila > Drosophila sp. 14030-0761.01. The sequence goes on from JAECWO010000003.1 coordinate 1,641,855, forward strand.
TTATGCGATGGAGTCACTGTACATACATAGATAAGTATGTCGAAACATAAGTAGTTCGAATGGGTTGGACACATGGCGGCGCGTGCTAGAAATGCGTGTAGTTGTGCGTCTTTGGGTTTTTCATTAGAATCGCAACTGTAATATGGCCTGACATTGCATCAGCCAATTTATGCGTCGTGATTGGTCGTCTTGTTTTGTAGTTTGGTAAAGTCCCGTTTTAGCGAGGCGACAACGTTGGAAGCTGTCGCCGAGCGTGGTTCGAGCGGTGTTCGCTAAGCACAAGATAATTAGATGAACTCGGGAGTTCAGTCGTCTTTGAGAGCTGTATGCAACAGAGAGCTGCAACCGGTGTGATTGGGTATGATCGATCACGAAGGAACAAATTTCAATCGAGTCAAATCAGGCCTCAACATCAAACAGGCTCGATCCGGTACGATCGCCGAAATGAAACTATCAAATCGTTGATTTTTTGCTTCGTGTATGAATCACGAAATGTGATTGTTGCAGCTCTCTGATGTACATACAGGTCGAACACAATCATATCGTTTGCTCATACCGGGTTCGATTCAAGCCAGTGGTGGGCTCTGCCGACGCACGCAATAAACGTTCGGCATGGCACTTCGGCTCTATGCGAACAGCCTAGCTGCTTTCGATTTCATCATAATTCGCAACTCGCGAGCATTTGCTAGAAATTTGCAGTTTGATCTCTACAATTAGTGGCGTAAGTAGTAAGTAGTAAGAATTTATCATTTGATTCAGACAGTTCATTAGATGCTAGTAGCAAAGAATAGATCAAACGACACTTTCTTTTTTCCGCATTTAATAAAACGGAATTTCTTACATACCGCACAGACGCCAGAACAACAAATTGAAAAGTATTGCAATGAAATAGTTGCAATGGATGAAAATTTTAGTTTGATTGACTGGTGGCAAAATAATGAAATAAAATACCCTTGTTTAACAAAAATAGCAATGCAAATCCATTCGATTCCCGCGAGCAGCGCTGCCGCTGAAAGATCGTTTTCTCTAGCTGGTAACGTTATTACTGAAAAAAGAAATAGACTCGGAACATGTTCAGTTGACAGTTTATTATTTTTACATCTATATATATAAAATTCTCGATTCTCGAGTGTGCTGTTTGTTACCAAACTACTCCGAAACGGCTCGACCGATTCTCACGAAATTTTTTATGCAGATCGTGTAGGACTGAGAATCGGCCAACATCTATTTTTTAATATAAAATTCTCGAACCACGAGTGTGGTGTTTGTTACCAAACTACTCCGAAACGGCTCGACCGATTCTCACGAAATTTTTTATGCAGATCGTGTAGGACTGAGAATCGGCCAACATCTATTTTTTATACAACTCGAGTTCGACCGAACTCGCTGCGCTAATTATTGATCAAGAAAATAATACACGTTATACACCAATCTATTCTAAGTTTAACTTCGTTGAAAAAGCTGTCTGAAGCTGAGGCAACAATATGAAAATAAATTGAATGAAAAAAATACACCAATCAGTTTTCCAACTTGATTTGTTACAACAATGCCACGAACACGCATGGGGGCTAATTTGAGTCGTCAAACAAACAGATCTAGAGGCATGCAAGATAGAAGAGCAATAAGATCAGATGCAGAAAGGCAACAAAGTAATGCAGATGTCCGTGTAAGAATGGCGCAGTTACGAGCATCACAATTACAAGAGGTACGAGATGAGCGAAACCAACAAAGACAATTGGAACGAAGAGAAGCGCGCAGATTCGTAGCCAACAGACGCAGAGGGATTGACCAACATCAACAAGTACTTCGAGCATTTACATCACTTTCATTTCTTCGACTAGCATTTCAGTATGAGCCTGATGTTGAATATTACGCTCATTCCAAAGTGGTAATTGGTACATTGGACAAGGAATGCCCGAACTGTCAAGCCCTTAAATTTAAAAATGAGCCAATTGGGATGTGTTGCTCATCAGGAAAAGTGAAACTTCCAGAAATTGAAACACCGCCGGAACCATTTCACGGCCTCCTTATTGGTACTGATCCAAATTCTTCGCTGTTCTTGCGTTCAATTCGGCAATTCAATTCATGTTTTCAAATGACATCGTTCGGAGCAACGGAAATAGTTAAAAATACTGCTGCAAATGGTCAACAATTTAATTCCACATTCAAAATCAAAGGCCAAATTTACCACAAAGTCGGCTCATTACTACCAATGCCAAACGAACCTTATAAATTTTTACAAATTTACTTTATGGGTGGCGAGGACTCCGAACAGGCACTCGCCAATCGCGTGAATATACGTTGCAACTATAATCACCTCAATTCACCATTTGCAACGCGCATTGTCAGCGAGCTGGACGCTCTGTTAAATGAGCTCAACGAATTGTTGAAATTATTCAAATCACATATGCATAAGCTACAAAGTGACAATCACGCTATTTTCATCAATCCTGATAGAACACCAGCTGGAGGGCATATACGTCGATTCAACGCACCTGTTGTTGACGACGTGGCTGGAATCATGGTTGGCGACCATACAGCTACGCGACAAATCGTGATTCGAAGAAGAAATAATTCTCTTCAGTCCATTCCTGATACCCATCGTTTATATGATGCTCTCCAATATCCACTCATTTTTTGGAAGGGACAAGACGGATATTGCATAAACCTTAAGCAACGAGATCCGGTAACAGGTAATTCATTCATTAAGAATATGAAAACTCTTCAATTAATACATGGATTTACTATTATAGGAACCGAAACAAACAAAAATATTAGCTCAAAGGATTTCTATTCGTTTCGGTTGATGATTAGACGTCGTCAGGATAATATCATTCTACGATGTCGTGAGCTTTGCCAACAATTTATGGTCGATATGTACGTCAAGATAGAGAGTGAACGACTACGATACTTGCGATTTAACCAACAGAAGCTGCGTGCGGAAGAATACATTCACTTGCGAGATGCTATTGCCAGCAACGCTGATACTGCCGAAATCGGTAACTCTGTCATCCTACCATCATCGATATTAGATATTTGAAAAAGGCAAAACAACGTTTGCCGGGTCAGCTAGTTCATTTTATAAAAGTTTTACCAATTAAGATTCAATAATATGAAAGTTTTTGCAATGAAGTTTCCAACCAGAAAATGAATTTATTTATTTTTATTTTAATGATCTCTATGAAAAAGTGATAGAAATTTGAAATTTTCGTTCCATTAGTTTTAAGCATTAATTGAATTTAAATTTTGAGTTTTAAACAGTTTAAAATAATGAAATAAATGAAGTCTTTTGGTTAATTTTATTCATCGCAACTTGTTTTCTTTAAAACACACAAATATGTACATATGTACATATGTAGATATCAGAGAGCCGCAACAATCACATTTCGTGATTCATACACGAAGCAAAAAATCAACGATTTGATAGTTTCATTTCGGCGATCGTACGGGATCGAGCCTGTTTGATGTTGAGGCCTGATTTGACTCGATTGAAATTTGTTCCTTCGTGATCGATCATACCCATCACAATCAGAGAGCTGCAACTGATTGGAACTGAATGTTCGCTGAATGTTCGATCACAAAAAATCTGAGTCAATGATCGGGTATGATTGAAGAAATTGTGATTGTTGCAGCTCTCTGGTATGCAAACGAAACTCGCTGCGCTAAAACAATGACCACCAACAACAATATAAGCGATGCTGTAACATGTACATAGATATGTATGTATGCATATTTGATAATTAACTCTGTCAGTGTCGTTGCATATTAATGTAAATGAGATAAATGTTCTGTATTCAAGCACATTCAATACTTATGTATGTACATTTGTATGTACATATTTATCATAATAATAGTTGATTGAGTTTAAATGATTTGAGTTTTCCTTCTATTTTAGGGCTCCAGAGTTAGTACAATTCATGATTGGCTGCAAATACAAATCGGCGGACCTGAAGTTGTCAAAAAGAAAAAGCCCCCAACGAATCAAAATCGGATCAAATCAACGAAATATATGTACTCTTATCACATTTCTACCGCAAAATCTATTGGAGCAATTTCGACGTATAGCCAATTTCTATTTTCTAGTGATGACAATAATATCGCTTCTAATTGGTAATTATAACACTAACCAAAGTGATGGTTCTAATGGATGTACATATGTATGTACATATATGTATATTGAAAGTGATCTTGACAATTTGTTGACAGTCCTGTGTCGCCTATGACCTCTCTTTTGCCATTGGTTTTTGTGATTGCTGTGACAGCGGCCAAGCAGGTCTATGAAGACATCCTGCGTTATAGGACTGACAACGTAGTGAATTGCCCTCCAGATAACTACATACATATAATAAGGACAACTTAAATATAGAGATTTCATATGCTAAATGATGGGATCTCATTTCAGTTACCATTATCAAAGATAGTAAAGAATGCATAATCAAATCAATGAATGTGGCCCCTGGTGACCTTGTGGTAGTCGAACGAGATTGCGATGTACCCTGGGATTTGGTTTTGATGCGTTCCACGGATCCTCATGGGAAGTGCTTCATCACAACGGCCAATTTAGATGGCGAGTCAAATCTGAAGACCTTAATGGTGCCCAGAGATTTGCCCATGGTCGATCTTAAGGACATTAACAAGTTGGGCATTATTGAGTGAGAGACTCCCAGAACGAATCTATATAGTTTTAATCGAAAAATCGAGCTGGAGGGCGTCGAGGGACGAGTGCTGCCCCTGTCCGCGGAGAATGTGCTGCTCCATGGATCGCATGTGAAGAACACAGACTGTGTGATTGGTTGTGCCGTTTACACAGGAATGACTACCAAGTTGCAGCTAAATAGCCGACTCACTCGCAACAAAACCTCATCCAGTGAGACATATGTACATCAATCGATTTCTTATTTTTATCCTCATAGCTCTCATAGCAATAGTGAGATTGTTGTATTTCCTAAAACGGTAAGTAAATACTTAGAGTACGGCGAACTGTTTGTGATACCGAAGCTTACCTATTTGGGAGATGCTACAGATAGCTATAGCGTGAAGGAATTCCTGCAGGACTACTTGTCGTTCCTGATTCTCTTCAACTATTTGATACCAATCTCGCTCTATGTGACAATTGAGTTGCAACGTGTCATTGGTGGATTTTTCATGGAGTGGGATGTGGAGCTGTTCGAGTAGGAGACTGATCAGTCATGCGTTGTGAACACCTCCAATCTGAACGAGGAGCTGGGTCAGATAAATATGCTCTTCTCAGATAAGACGGGGACTCTCACCAAGAACGAGATTAACTTCCAACAGTGTTCGATAGCTGGCCACAAATATATCTACAAGCAGACCCGACTTCAGAACCAGGAATCATATGTACATAGTGGAGGCACGGGCCGGGTTTTTAGTGGGAAACCGTGGGTATGGGCTGAAAAAGCGAATTCCAGACTACGATATGTATATTGTACATGTGTAACACTCAAACTTGCATTTGCATAAAACTATTTCTATGTGCACATGGGTAGTTTCCAGTGCAGTAGACTACAGTGCATTGCGAGCCACTGCCTTAATATCAATCTCTACATTGTCTTGGCACGCTTACTATTTGGCGATTGGCTGGCCCCAGCCAATGTATTTAAAATATTTCTTTATTGGATTAAGAAACAAAAAATTTTTTAGGAAATAAAATGTAATGGTCAAGGGCTGCAAGGGTATACAAACTTCGGCATAGCCGAAGTTAGCTTCTTTGATATTTTTAAATATGATATGAGAGAAAATTTGTTAAGAGACTTCAATCAAAATATCTCTTATAACAAGAATCTTTTTATAACCGAAGATAGTTTTCTGACTCATAATACATCCTATGAGTAACTTGAAGTCGCGATCTACCTTCTAAGAAGAATGGACGTGCCTATGCATCGACAGTGTGCACTACAAACATATAAATCAACAAAACAAAAGTTTTTTTTTACTAAGCGTAAATATTAATGAAAAATCAAGCAGTATTCCACAAGCCTTCACCATAACACTGAATGATTTCATAACTGTCCCCCACAAACGTTCACAAACCAAACGCAAAAATTTATATAGCCCACTGCCGACTCCCAAAAGTTGTCAGAACGAACTCCCCACAATCAATTCAACAACAAAACAAGACGACGAAGTTGACGTAAGTTGTTGACGTCAACAAGTAAGGCTGCCCTAAAAAAAGCACAAAAATTAGGGCAAACTACTGGCAAACAAAACACTAACAATAAGGAAAGCATCCAAAAATTCCTCCAATTATTATTGCTAACGTAGGAAACATTGTAAATTTTCAAACAGTTCTGGATAGCGTCGCCAACGATAAATACTCTTGAAAATCCTCGGCAAACGGCGTCAGAGTCCATTGATTCAAATTTGCGACTATAAGACTGGTTGAGATGATCACTTATGCTGCATCACAGGCAAGACCCCGCTCACTAACCGTATCAAGGCGAGGGACTCTTTTGAAATTCCTGCAAAGGTACGTGATCTCATAAGAACCAGAAGAAAACTACAGGCACGCCAGACGATACCGAAGGCCAGAAGACCTAAAACTACTACAAAGAAGCCTCCAGGCTCCTAAAGAAAATTCTATCTGAAGCTAGAGCTGAACACTTTGAGAAACTGCTTGAAGACGCAGATGTTACTAGCGGCGCTTCCTACTGCATTTGGAAAGCCACGAAACCTCTTAAAAGGCAACCTCCACCACGACACCCTATAAAGGGCGCGGATGGCCGATGGCTCTCCTCCAGGAAGGATAAGGCTGAAGCCTTTTCTTTTGATCTGGAACAGACATTTCGGCCCCTTAACGCTGTATCCTCTGTCGCGGAAAACAGAACTGGATCTACAAGTGCAGCTACATCAACTAGACCCACTAGGGTCGAATAAGTCACAGCAATTATCAAAGCCTTAAAGCCTAAGAAATCCCCGGGATTGGACAAAACCGACAGCAGGACTATAAGAGCACTTCCAGAAAACTGTATAGAGTTTCTAGTTAAACTCTACAATGCACTATGGGAAAAAATTACGATATCTTGGCATTAATCAAATTTTTTTGTTGTCTCAAATCGCCAAACAAATATTTTTTCCCAATTCTAAATTCATTAGATAGAATCACTAATCAGAATATATCATAGATAGTGCAAACAGAAGATTTTTTGATTGCAAACGCTAGCCTAACCATGGAACCCCAGAGGCGTTCGGCAAAAAGCCGAGCGCTCATAAGCTAAATGAGAGCGTAACGCAGAGAGGGAGGGAGACGTCCAAAAATTATTTAGTCTCGCACAGACTGCAGAACGATGAACACACGGCTATGTCGCTTGTGATCTTGTTCTGTCTATGTATGCGTGCACAAGTCGGTATATGGGCAGATATCGTAGTGTGTGTGAGCAACGTGAAGTTCGACAACACCGAACTTCAATAGCTCGCCAGACCCAAGTTCTGAGTTTTCGACAAAGCAGACACAAGGGCGATGAAGGCATTTCCCTGTGGAAAGTACATCCGGCGATGTTGGCAGCGGGATTTCAAGTACCGTCTTGGCTCTGCCGATAGAGTGCTTGTTTGACGTTCTGCATGCTGCGGGTTCGATCCCCAGTGCAATCGTCCCATGTAAAAATTATTTTTAATTTCCTTTTTATAATAATTGATTTATTTTATTTTTTCTGTTTTTATGCAATTTTGAATAAATCTAATATAATGATATTATTGAAAAATGAATATTAATTATAAAACAGAAAAAATAAAATAAATCAATTATTATAAAAAGGAAATTAAAAATAATTTTTACATGGGACGATTGCACTGGGGATCGAACCCGCAGCATACAGAACGTCAAACAAGCACTCTATCGGCAGAGCCATGACGGTACTTGAAATCCCGCTGCCAACATCGCTGGATGTACTTTCCACAGGGAAATGCCTTCATCGCCCTTGTGTCTGCTTTGTCGAAAACTCAGAACTTGGGTCTGGCGAGCTATTGAAGTTCGGTGTTGCCGAACTTCACGTTGCTCACACACACTACGATATCTGCCCATATACCGACTTGTGCACGCATACATAGACAGAACAAGATCACAAGCGACATAGCCGTGTGTTCATCGTTCTGCAGTCTGTGCGAGACTAAATAATTTTTGGACGTCTCCCTCCCTCTCTGCGTTACGCTCTCATTTAGCTTATGAGCGCTCGGCTTTTTGCCGAACGCTTCTGGGGTTCCATGTTTAGGCTAGCGTTTGCAATCAAAAAATCTTCTGTTTGCACTATCTATGATATACCTGATTAGTGATAGAATCAAAATATTTTTTTTTAATTTTTGTTGACTACCCCTATTACTTGATAATTTTACAAAGTCAGCTGATTTAGAGTTGCATTGCAACGTGAAAAAGCGCGCCAAATAGATCGCAACTTTTCAGCTGTATTAAATTTGTTTGTTAATCGCATAAATTAAAAGTTACTATGGAAAAAGTTAATAAAGGTATGTATAATAAGTGTCCGAAGTGATTTTGTATACTTCTGTGTTTTTGTGTAACTGTGCAATGTGTTGTTCCTTCGTATTTTTAGCTTAACCCTAACAAATATGTTTGTGTTCTGTGGAGTATTACTTTAACAGTCCTCGCTAGGCCTCGGCAGTTTTACTTAAGGGTAATTAAGTAAACCTTATACTATAAGGTCCAATTAATAACTTTTGCCCGTTTTTGCCCCTTTTCCTGAAAATTGACATGTTGTAGGTGCGCTTAAGTTTAGACGCTCAGTGCTGCTCGAAATTTGGAGCTGCAACAACCGCCAAGAAGACGCTGTAATATCGTTTATTGCCGAATCTTTTAACAACAATGTGAATGAAGATCTTCAAAAAATTATCTAAAAAGAAGTCGAGGAATTTATTCACTACATAAAAAAATGTTTGTTGAAATGCAATCGAATGTTAGACCGATTTAAAGTTAAACATTCTACTTGGCTTGATGGCAATGTTGTAATTACTTTTGGTGAGCACGAGACGTCTCCAAATAAAGCTGGACGTAAATGTTTAAATTATGAAAATGCAGGATGTCGTTTAAAAAGAAAGTTAGCATCAGAGCTCGCGTCAAAGGAAAATTACAAAACTCCGCTCTTAATACACGCTGCTTCGATTTCGGCAAGGAAATCGAATGAAAAAGATGTTGCTTTCTTATTAAACAAAACTACGGGTGATGAAGGACTTAACGTTAGCGATGTTAGAAAAAAACCTGAAGCAAATCCGCTGAACCCAATCAGCCCGGAAAGAGCGTTGGCGTTCCCCATAGAAAATGGGTTGACGAAACAGCAATACATAAACATCAAATTGTTGAATAAACAGCATGGATCTGATATTTATCCTCCGTATCTAGAAGTTGTGAAAGCCAAGCTAAAATGCAGACCATCCGGAATCCGTATTTCCGAAACAAAAGCGGAAGTTTCTTTACAACACTTACTGGATCATACTACGGACCGTATTTTTACTATGCAAGAGGAGGTTCTCGAGACTTTATCGGACATATCGTATTGTAAATTAATAGTTAGCTATGGATTTGATGGTTCAACAGGCCAAAGCTGCTACAAACAAAAATTTCAATTTGATGAACCTACTTCTCTGGACCATTCTTTGTTTGTAACAACAATCATTCCGTTGAAACTCATTGATGAATTGAAACGAGTAATATGGATTAATAGGACACCCCAGTCTGTTAGATTCTGTCAGCCATTAAAACTGGAATTTGCCAAGGAAAGCTCGGACCTTATTCTTAATGAAAAATCCAATTTGGTCAATCAGATTACAAATCTTGAAGATCATTTGTATATTTACAAAAACAAAATAGTGCATACCAAATACGATATGCATTGCACGCTTATTGATGGCAAAGTCTTAAACATTTTGACTGGCACCAACTCATGCCAGTCCTGTTCTTTGTGTGGAGCCAAGCCGACTCAATTATTGCATACAAAAAATATTCATTCGTCAATATTTAATGTTAAAAGCGAGAATTTACAATATGGAATTAGCCCACTTCATGCGTGGATTAGATTTTTTGAATTTGTTTTAAATGTATCCTATAGAATTCATATAAAAAAGTGGCACGTCAAAGGTATGGACAAAGAGCTTGTACAGTTACGCAAGCAGCACATTCAAGAAAACTTGTGGTCAGAATTAGGTCTTAATGTAAGTAAGCCAAAACAGAACGGCAGTGGTAGTAGCAATGATGGCAATACTGCTAGGAGGGCTTTTTGTAAAACCAAACTGTTTTCAGATATTTTAAAAATTAATTATGAAATTATAAAGAATTTTTATATAATATTAATTGCAATATCTTCCGAATTTAAGATTAATGTCGAAAAATTCAAAGACTTCTGCGCCCACACTTTCGAGCTTTACATGAAATTGTATGATTGGTACCCAATGTCACCGACAGTACACAAAGTATTGGTACACGGACACCAAATAATGAATAAATGCATAGTTCCTGTCGGAGTGCTTGGAGAGAACGCATCTGAGGCCAGAAATAAAATATACAAGAATGACAGAAGATCTCATGCAAGAAAATGCAGTAGATTGGATAACATAACCGATGTTTTTAACAGAGCATAAGACTCGTCGGATCCTCTATTATCCAGCCTCTGCCTAAATGAACGCCAAAAATTAAATAAAATAAAGTAAGTAAGTCGCCGGGCCGACTTGGATATACCATGCATTAGGGGAAAACAAATTTCCTTGAGTTTATAAAACTTATTTCATATATTAAATTTCTTTCGTATGCGCGATTTCTAACATATGCTATCTCGCTCACTCTTATGTGTGTGCACTTTAGCGCCCCACCGGCAAAATTCGCCCTTGCACCGCTTTGAGTGCAAAACGTTTCAATGCATAACTCGGCCATTTTTATTCCGATTTTTATGAAATTTGGTGGAATGATAGATGTCCATAACATATATAAGTGTGCCGAATTAATATTGCGGGAGCAAATCACTTTTTATTAAATTCCAGAGGCGGAAGGGGGCGTGGCAAACAAAATTTGGTGGAATGATAGATGTTCATAAGATCTATGAGTGTGCCAAATTAAATTACGATACGATAAATATTACGGGAGAAAATCACTTTTTATTAAATTCCGGAGGCGTGGCAAAAAAAAAAAAAACATAAACTTGGTCTGCGCCAAGACTACACGAGTCTACATTCTAAATTTGGTAGCTCTATCATTTATAGTTGCTGAGATCTCTGCACTCTTACGGACGGACAAACGGACAGACGGACGGACGGACGGACAGACGGACATGGCTCTATCAATTTCTCTTCTCATGCTGATCAAGAATATATATACTTTATAGGGTCGGAAAAGCTTCCTTTTCCCTGTTACATACATTTTGGCGACTTTAATATACCATTTCATCCTATGGATGCATGGTATAACAACAAAAAATTAAAAGAAGTGTCAAATTCTTACTAACGGCAAAAAATATCAAGTGCAACTCTTCATATTTAGATTTATTTATTGATTAGATTTTGCTTCCACACTTGGTAAAAATTATAGGGGTCAAATCAGGGTCAAATTGAAAAAACAAAAAAAATCCGAAATTAAATTAAAGTCTGACGAACATCCAAAAAAAATTCATGCCTCTAGCTCATTATTTTGAATTAATGCCAAAAAAATTGGTTTTTTTTCCCATAGTGCAATGCAATGCTAAATCTCTCGTATTTCCCAAAATCCTGGAAGCATGCTGAAATCAAAATGATCGCAAAACCAGGTAAACCTATCGAATCTATCGAATCATACCGCCCAATCAGTCTTCTGCCAGTCCTCTCTAAAATACTCGAAAGAATACTTTTAACGAGGATATTGGCGGAACTTGATAACCAAGGCATATTACCAAACCATCAATTTGGTTTTAGAGGTCAGCAGGGTACTCCTGAGCAGATCCACCGAGTCGTGCAACATATTGTGGAAGCTTAAGAAGAAAAACAATACTGCCTCATCGTCTTTTTGGATGTGAAACAGGCATTCGACCGCGTGTGGCATACGGGTCTCCCCACAAAACTCTCTGCCATCCGCTCTTCAAAGCTATTGAGTCCTTTCTGGAGAAGCGAACCTTCCAGAGGTCAATTGATGAAACCTTATCATCGACAAGCAGTGTGAATGCCGGTGTTCCGCAGGGCAGTGTTCTTAGACCAGTCTTATACACCATCTACACAGCCGACTTGCCTAAGCCCAGCGATGATCTTCACGCAATCGAATCAGACATGCTCTTGGCAACATTTGCTGACGACACTACTGTATTGGTAAGATTGCAGAGCCCATATAACTGCACTGCCAAGCTTCAAGATTATTTAAAAAAGTTCCAAGAATGGGCCAGACTTTGGAGAATCGGGATTAACACAAATAAATCCCAAAGTGTCACATTTACACTACGTAAAGAAAACTGCCCCGAAGTACTTTACGAAGGACTCCCAATTCCACAAACAAGGCAAGCGACATATCTGGGAATGACCCTTGATAGAAGACTAAACTAGAAACCTCACATATCCACACTAGTAAAGAAGCATAACTACAGAATGCATAAGCTAAACTGGTGTTTGCATTATAAAAGCGACTTAAGCTTGAGATGCAAATTAGACCTGTATAAGGCAGTAATTGTTACCACATGGCGCTATGGCATACAAATTTGGGGGACAGCATCACACAGCCAAATAAAACGCCTCAAAGTCAAGCAAAAGATGGCCCTGCGCACCATGACAGGCGCACTTTGGTTCGTACGAAGAAGCGCTCTACAATGCGATCTGGACATCCCCTACATTGCTTCGATTGCCAGCAAAATGGCAGAGAGACACCAGGACAAGTTAATACAACATCCTAACAACCTGGCAAACGAGCTTGCCAACAATAAAACAAGGAGAAGATTAAAAAGACTCCATCCATCGGACATTAGAAGAAGACAATGGAACAGTATGCTGCATCCCCCATGAAGCAGCAGTTTTCAATTAAAACTATGTAAATTTTAATATCATAATAAGCAGAGTTGTGCCTTTAAGCATTATCATTACTTTTTCATTAGCATTGAAAAAAACAATGCCAATGAAAATTTTTTCATTAGCATTGAAAAAAAACCATTAAACAAGTAATTAAAAATTTTCGTTTGGCATTGAATAATTTCATTATCATTACCATTAAAAATATCACAAACAATGTTCACATTCTTTGATTTTGGAGGAAACACTGAAGGTATTTAAAGTTATAAAAGAAGTAACAAGTCTTCTTTAATAAACTTTATTTTGTTCTCTTTATACATATATGTAGAAAAAGAAACAGAAGAAACATCGATATCTGCTGAATTCGCCAGATACTTAATAGACTTTGATGGGTCCTTGGAGTGTTTAAACAACTTCCCGGCTATAAGAGAAACATTTTTGAAATATAATACCCCTTTACCATCGTCAGATCCGGTGGAACGGCTGTTTAGTTATGCCGGTATGGTACACGGGAAAAAACGGCTAAACTTAACCGATGGTCATTCGAAGAACTTGTTATTTTAAAAGCAAATAATATATGTTAAAATAAAATAAAGTAAGTCGCCGGGCCGACTTGGATATACCATGCATCAGGGGAAAAAAAATTACCTTGAGTTTATAAAACAAAATTCATATATTCAATTTCTTTCCTATGCGCGATTTCTAACATATGCTATCCCGCTCACTCTTATGTGTGTGCACTTTAGCGCCCCACCCGCCAAATTCGCCCTTGCACCGCTTTGAGTGCAAAACATTTCAACGTATAACTTAGAAATTTTCATTCCGATTTTTATCAAATTTGGTAAAATGATAGATGTTCATAACATATATAAGTGTGCCGAATTCCGATACGAAAGATATTGCGGGAGAAAATCATTTTTTATTAAATTCCATTCCAATGCCAATGAAAAAATTTTCATAAAAATTATTTTTATACCATGCATCCATAGGATGGAATGGTATATTAAAGTCGCCAAAATGTATGTAACCGCGTTGAAATGTTTATTTTTTTTCAATGCCAATGAAAAAATTTTTCATAATGAAATGACCAATGCATTAAAAAAGTAATGCATTAGGAACGACTCTGCTTAGCAGAGCACTACCCATGGGGTAAGGCATATCAAACTGTGATTAGCGCCAACAAGACAACAGCACCAACAAACGCTACTACCGTACGCCGCATAGTAAATCACCTTTTTCAGCATATACTGGATGACCAACCCACACCATTAGCGCAGTACTCGTCACACCCACAAGTGGCGGAGTGCACAGCCGATGAGGTCCTCGCAGTGGTCCGCAAGCTGAAGCCAAACAAGGCACCTGGTCCGGACGTGATCCCAAACCAAGTTTTCAAGCTTGCATTCTCAATGTTCCCTGAGTCTTTTGTCGTGCTCTACAACAAATGCATAGGGGAAGGCACGTTCCCCAGCAGATGGAAACTACAAGACCTTGTTCTGCTACCGAAGCCAGGCCATCCCCTTGATGAAGCGTTGTTCTACCGACGGATATGTCTTCTGGATACGGCAGAAAAGTCCTAAAGTCTCTTAGCCATCCAGGACGGCGGAGGACTCAGGGATCAGCAGTATGGTTTTAGGAAGGCCAAATCTACTATCGACGCCATCTCGCGCGTGTTGAAGACTGCGTCGGAAGCAATTGCGGGCACCAGATGGAAGGGCGGCTCTAAGGAGTACTGCCTGATAGTCACGCTGGACATAAGGAACGCCTTTAGCTCAGCCAGATGGAGTCGAATCCTAAACGATCTCCCCAACTTTGGGGTACTTAAAGGGAAGGACCATCTGCTACACCACCGACGAGGACTTAGAAGAGCGTATCGCTTCCGGAAGTGTCCCCCAAGGGTCGGTCAAGTACGATGGCGTCCTACGATTGAAATTCCAACCTGGAATACACATCGTGGGATTTGCGGACGACGTAGTCCTCGCTGTGGTCGCTAGGTCTATACCTAGAATGCACATCTGCAAATTTCAAAAAGATCGGACCACTATATCATATGGCTACATACAAATACAAACGTTAAATGCGAATAACTTCTCTATTTCTTGAACAATCTTATCCAAACTAATTACGTACATAAATAAAAAGGGATTACATCATATGCGTGAATTTCAAAACAATCGGATAAACATAACGCCTGATTTCGATGATATAAAATTTGCCTATATACACACACACACACACGCATAAGCAGTAAAGCACATTAATGTCACGTATGTCACGCATCGCAACATTGGCTTGTCGCGCTTAGTATTCGGCGATTGGCTGGACCGAGCAACAGAGGTACAATGGCTTAGTGGATAGAGGTCTTGCGTATGAAACAAAAGGTGCAAAATGGATTTTTTGAAATTTTTTTTTGTTTATTAAGCGAATAGACGCGAGTTCGAATCCCACGAAAGCCGATGACAAATTTTGTAGTGTATATAAGGTATTGCGTTATTGGAATAACACACAAACAATTTTTTAGAACATAAAATGTAATGGTCATCAATGGGCTGCAAGGGTATACAAACTTCGGCATAGCCGAAGTTAGCTTCTTTGATATTTCATCAACAATTGTCTTGTACGTAGAATGCATAAAAGCCTTAAAAGTGAGGAACAAATTATTTGAAAATATTAATTTTTTAATTGAATATTATTCTACTTAAAAAATTTGATTTAAATATTTGGTTTGACCTCCTTTTTTTTTTTTTTACCGTCTTTATTCGTTTCTACGGTTATATCGTTGTACCAAACATTTTCCAAAATTAAATCGAGCTCTTTTACAGTTTCAGGGTTCTTCTTCGTTATATTAACCTTTAAAATATGCCAAAGATTCTCAATAGGATTTAAATCAGGACTATTGCCTGGCCAATCCAATGAAGATATTCCCATTCCCTTCAAATATTTTTTAATCTAGAAAGAAAAAATATTGGAAATTTAAGAGCTTAGGTATCATTTATACAATATATAAAGAAATTAAAAAAAAATATGATTTACCGATTTTGCACGATGGCAAGAAGCAGAATCGTCCTGAAAAATGATATCATCGGCATACGAAAGATGCTCCTCAATTGATGGTACAAGATGCTCGTCCAATTTTGTTGGTACTTTTCGGCGTTTATTCTTCCATCAATTAGTGCCAGATCTCCAACTCCAAAGTAGGAAAAGCATCCCCAGACCATACGGGATCCACCATGCTTGACCGTCCGTCGTAGGCACTCATTTTTGAATCTTTCTCCGACTTTACGTCTCACGTAGGCCATACCATCGGAGCCAAAATGGTTTATTTTGGACTCATCTGAAAATATCACTTTTCTCCAATCTTTTAAGGTCCAAGATTTGCGCTCTTTAGCCCATTGTAGCCGTTTTTTGCGTATTTAAGCGGTCAAAACCGGGTTTTTTGCTGGTTGTGCGCATTAAGTCCTGCATCCTGAAGCCGTCTTCGTACTGTTCGAGTGCTAATATCGACTCCTTCCGACTGAACAAACTCGAATCTAATATCTTCTGCAGTTTTGAATCGATTGGCCATGCTTAAGAGCTTCAGAATACGATCTTCCTGGTCGTTGATCTTCTTCTTCTTTTCCTGTCCCAGGATTTCGCTTTGTCCGGTTTTTTCAAAATTCTTTAAGAAATCCCCGACAGAAGATTTACTAAAGCTAACTTTATCGCGGAGGCTTAAGTTTTCCGATCGTAAAGCCCACATTTGCGACATTTTTCACTTTTTATTTATTTTTTTTTAACTTTAAAAGCTTTGGTTACACCAAAGTAGGCAGTATTTTATAACTAACTTAGTAGACAATGCGAGAAAAGATCCAAGCCAATTGAACCTTTTTTACATATTTTACGCCCGTTCAAAGTATGCATATAGAGGCCATATCTAAATACATTGCGTCTTATGAACGCGTGCACACCAAAGCGGCGTGAATTCGCTTCTACGGCGAATTGGCAGCGTTTTTTTCCGTTGAACATTGAAAATCGTGCTTGCATCGTTTTTTCCGTTTGCCGCCCAGAACGATAAAAGTCAGATTGTACAAAAACTTTCTTGTGCTCTGCGCTGATGACGTCACAAGTGATCCGTCTGTTGAATTTTTAATTTAACACGTTAATTTACTTAATTTCGGCTTTAAATACAATATATTAATAATAATATAATGAGAGAAGCAGTTTTTAACTCATTAACATTAACTTTTATTAAAAAATAATTTATAAAAAATTCAACACTTGTGCCGTTTCGAACAACTGTTTATTATGCGCAATGTCTTTGTTCATGGTTTTCTGCAAAATAAACCCGCGAATAAATTCGCCCACTCTTGCGATTTGGACGCGGAAATTTTTACGCTTTTCATTCGTGCCGCTGTCGCTGCGAATTATTCGCTCTGGTGTGTGGGAGCCTTTATGCTTTAAAATTAATTGATAGATTGCTTAGAGATTTTAGTTCTGAAGCCAAGATTATTTGGGGAAAAATCTATTTTCTTGTGCGTTGATTTCAGACAAATTTTTCCAGTTGTTGTACGCTCATTGATTTTGATTTTAAAAGACAATTTTGTTGTGTTATTTATTTGTAATTTAAATACGAGTAAAGCTTTAGTAAATGGAACTGGAATGCGCGTCAAACGTATGTATGTTCCAAAACTCCAGTCTTTCCTGCTTTTGAGATGACTATAAATAAGTCACATTTTTAAAAGTGGGTATTTTATGGAGGAGGCCTGTTTTTAAGTCACGGACAAATGTATGTTGCCGCCAGTAGAGTTCTATCATTTGACGGATTGAGATTGTAAATATCAGTAAGAGCAGATCAGGTCCTTTACCAAAATGAAGTAAGTAAGTCGCCGGGACGACTTGGATATACCATGCATCAGGTGAAAATTCTTATATTAAATTTCTAGCACATGCTATCTCGCTCACTTTTGTGCGCATGGCCGCTGCACCGCCTTGAGTACAAAACTTTTATTAACGCAAAGTTCTACAACTCCGGACTTCAATAGCTCGCTTGACCCAATGCGAAGAAGATATGCCCCTGTTGAAAATAAAATAGAAATCGTTTCACTCGTTGACGAAGACAGACGTGTATGTAACAGGGAGAAGAAAGCTTTTCCGACCCTATAAAGTATATATATCCTTAATCAGTATCAATAGCCGAGTCGATTGAGACATGTCGTCTGTCTGTCCGTCCGAAAGAGCAACTATAAAAGCTATAGCCACCAAATTTGGAATGTAGACGTTTGGTGTACGCTGATTGAGTTTTTTTTGCCATGCCCCCTTGCGCCCCCGCTATTTGAAAAACAATATTTTGAGCCCCCATATCTCGGGAACTATAAAAGCTAGAGCTATCGTATTTTGATAGTAGTTGTGCGCAGTATGCCCGCAGATCAAATTTATTTCAAATTTTGGCCACGAAATCGAAAAATTCGATTTTCACCTGAAATATTTATCGTATAAAATTAAATCGAGCTCTTTTACAGTTTCAGGGTTCTTCTTCGTTATATTAACCTTTAAAATATGCCAAAGATTCACAATTGGATTTAAATCAGGACTATTGCCTGGCCAATCCAATGAAGATATTCCCATTCCCTTCAAATATTTTTTAATCTAGAAAGAAAAAATATTGGAAATTTAAGAGCTTAGGTATCATTTATACAATATATAAAGAAATTAAAAAAAATATGATTTACCGATTTTGCACGATGGCAAGAAGCAGAATCGTCCTGAAAAATGATATCATCGGCATACGAAAGATGCTCCTCAATTGATGGTACAAGATGCTCGTCCAATTTTGTTGGTACTTTTCGGCGTTTATTCTTCCATCAATTAGTGCCAGATCTCCAACTCCAAAGTAGGAAAAGCCATGCTTGACCGTCCGTCGTAGGCAGTCATTTTTGAATCTTTCTCCGACTTTACGTCTCACGTAGGCCATACCATCGGAACCAAAATGGTTTATTTTGGACTCATCTGAAAATATCACTTTTCTCCAATCTTTTAAGGTCCAAGATTTGCGCTCTTTAGCCCATTGTAGCCGTTTTTGCGTATTTAAGCGGTCAAAACCGGGTTTTTTGCTGGTTGTGCGCATTAAGTCCTGCATCCTGAAGCCGTCTTCGTACTGTTCGAGTGCTAATATCGACTCCTTCCGACTGAACAAACTCGAATCTAATATCTTCTGCAGTTTTGAATCGATTGGCCATGCTTAAGAGCTTCAGAATACGATCTTCCTGGTCGTTGATCTTCTTCTTCTTTTCCTGTCCCAGGATTTCGCTTTGTCCGGTTTTTTCAAAATTCTTTAAGAAATCCCCGACAGAAGATTTACTAAAGCTAACTTTATCGCGGAGGCTTAAGTTTTCCGATCGTAAAGCCCACATTTGCGACATTTTTCACTTTTTATTTATTTTTTTTTAACTTTAATAGCTTTGGTTACACCAAAGTAGGCAGTATTTTATAACTAACTTAGTAGACAATGCGAGAAAAGATCCAAGCCAATTGAACCTTTTTTACATATTTTACGCCCGTTCAAAGTATGCATATAGAGGCCATATCTAAATACATTGCGTCTTATGAACGCGTGCACACCAAAGCGGCGTGAATTCGCTTCTACGGCGAATTGGCATCGTTTTTTTCCGTTGAACATTGAAAATCGTGCTTGCATCGTTTTTTCCGTTTGCCGCCCAGAACGATAAAAGTCAGATTGTACAAAAACTTTCTTGTGCTCTGCGCTGATGACGTCACAAGTGATCCGTCTGTTGAATTTTTAATTTAACATGTTAATTTACTTAATTTCGGCTTTAAATACAATATATTAATAATAATATAATGAGATAAGTAGTTTTTAACTAATTAACATTCACTTTTATTAAAAAATAATTTATAAAAAATTCAACACTTGTGCCGTTTCGAACAACTGTTTATTATGCGCAATGTCTTTGTTCATGGTTTTCTGCAAAATAAACCCGCGAATAAATTCGCCCACTCTTGCGATTTGGACGCGGAAATTTTTACGCTTTTCATTCGTGCCGCTGTCGCTGCGAATTATTCGCTCTGGTGTGTGGGAGCCTTTATGCTTTAAAATTAATTGATAGATTGCTTAAAGATTTTAGTTCTGAAGCCAAGATTATTTGGGGAAAAATCTATTTTCTTGTGCGTTGATTTCAGACAAATTTTTCCAGTTGTTGTACGCTCATTGATTTTGATTTTAAAAGACAATTTTGTTGTGTTATTTATTTGTAATTTAAATACGAGTAAAGCTTTAGTAAATGGAACTGGAATGCGCGTCAAACGTATGTATGTTCCAAAACTCCAGTCTTTCCTGCTTTTGAGATGACTATAAATAAGTCACATTTTTAAAAGTGGGTATTTTATGGAGGAGGCCTGTTTTTAAGTCACGGACAAATGTATGTTGCCGCCAGTAGAGTTCTATCATTTGACGGATTGAGATTGTAAATATCAGTAAGAGCAGATCAGGTCCTTTACCAAAATGAAGTAAGTAAGTCGCCGGGACGACTTGGATATACCATGCATCAGGTGAAAATTCTTACGCTGATTGAGTTTGTTTTTTGCCATGCCCCCTTGCGCCCCCGCTATTTGAAAAACAATATTTTGAGCCCCCATATCTCGGGAACTATAAAAGCTAGAGCTATCGTATTTTGATAGTAGTTGTGCGCAGTATGCCCGCAGATCAAATTTATTTCAAATTTTGGCCACGAAATCGAAAAATTCGATTTTCACCTGAAATATTTATCGTATCGTAATTTAATTTGGCACACTAATACATGTTGTAATAATAAATAAATAAATATTATAAAATAAAATAAATTAATTATAAATAAAATAGAAATTAAAAACAATTTTTCCATGGGACGATTGCACTGGAGACCGAACCCGCAAGGATGTCGATCGTCAAACGAACACTCTATCGGCAAAGCCACGGCGACATTTGACATCCTGTTGCCAACATCGCTTGATGTACTTTCCACAGGGGAATGTATTCTATGCCTTGTGGCTGTTTTGTCGAAAAGTAAAAATCTGTGGCGAGCGGGCTATTGAAGTTCGATGTTGTCGAACTTCACGTTACTGACACACACTACGATGCCTGCCCATATACCGACTTGTGCACGCATACATAGACAGAACAAGATCACAAGCGACATAGCCGTGTGTTCATCGTTCTGCAGTCTGTGCGAGACTAAATAATTTTTGGACGTCTCCCTCCCTCTCTGCGTTACGCTCTCATTTAGCTTATGAGCGCTCGGCTTTTTGCCGAACGCCTCTGGGGTTCCATGGCTAGGCTAGCGTTTCAAATCTTGCGTTTGAAGTATCTATATAAATAAATGGTTAGTGCTTAAAATATAGCGACAGTTTTGTGTGGCCGTATATTCATTCATTTTACGTTTTGGTTATTCCCATATTTACGATAATCCAGTAAATCAAATGCAAATATCTCCATAACTGGCCTAGAACTTTTAACGAAACTTGGCTAGAATATATATTTATTTAAATCTTCCTTAATCTAAAATATAAAGATGATTCAATGTGGCCGTATATTTTACATAACCCAGTATGAGCTTCCTATTTAGGGAGCTGGACTCCAATATGTGGGGTGCCAAATAAAATTACATTTTTCATGCACGATTTTCTTGTACCTAGAAGTTAGTAAAAACAGTAGATAATGCTATTATTTATAAATTTATACTTTATTTTGTTCAAAAAAGTTAGTAAATAATGAAATAATACAAAATAAAAAAATTCAAAAAGTTAACAATGGGTTGACGGACATGCGAAATACAATAGAATTAAACTTAAGCAATGGAGTTGTCAATGCAACAATAATATTGCGCGCAATAATAATTTTTTTAAAAATTTTTCAAAAAAAAAAGCAAAAGCTATAATTTTTCGTTTATGAAAAACGTATACAAATTTTAAATCTAAACTTTGGCTTTTTTAATGCAATCGATTCTGCTGATTTGCGAATCGGTAGCTACATACATATCTGTCCGAAATGATGGAAACGTCAGATATTTCTATGACACCAACGTCTCGTTTCTCGCTTACAAAACAAACTTCGCCAAAATCTCTACAGTTTTCCGTGACACCCCTGTATAGATGGTTCAACTATGTACATAAATTTAGGACATGATACTTAAAACTGAAATTACACTTCTTTCGAATTCGCACAACTTTCCATTTTAGTCATTATAATTTATTTTTTATGTTATTCAAAGGTACGAAATACATTTAACATTAACTGTGTTGTTGGTTTTCTATGTTGTTAGTTTAGTTTTTTCGCCGTTTTTGTTTATTAACTTTTTGTATTTTTGTCTTATCTCTAAAACTATAAAGCTTTACATTAATTTAGATTTGTATTTTGTTTTACGTTGGGATCGATAGAAATACAAATACACTGAAAACAAAAAAGGAAATCTGTAAAGTTAAGAAAAATCATTCATTCCCTTTCATAATGTTGTACCTCTTTGAAAATCAAGCCAAAGGCCATTTCATTTGTTCGTCATATTTTTTCTTAAGATTTAATTGTAAGAATTTTTGTCCCGTGTAATTAAATTAATTTTTTTATTTGCCTAGCTAAGCTTTCGAATAAACAACAATTGTTTATATTTTCTTATCGGTACTTTCTTATCCTTGGGTTTCTTTTTATATTGTGTGCTAACGTTGATTAAATCAACAAATACTTTTTAATGTAATGGGTGGTGGGTTGAATTTGTCAATTCTAAAGAGACTAGCAGGAGTATACATTCTTTATGTTTTTACTATGCAGCATTAACTCTTCGAATTTAAAAACGAATACATGCTTACATCTAGCCTACTTCGGTGTTTTCTTAATCGAAACCAAAAAAAAAAGGAATCATAAAACTAAGTGTATGTATGTATGTATGTATGTACTTTAATTCCAAATAAAGCATGAAATAACATTATAAATTTGGTCAGTTATATATGTCAAAACTTGATTTAAAACTCCATTATACTTAAATTTCCAAAAGCTATTAATATATGGACGCACATGCGCATATCGCACGAATATATTATACACTCAACAATTTGTTTGTTAATTTAAATAAAAAAATATTTATATACTTAAATGTTGTGGTTTTGTATTTCGATTCTGTTCAATTATTCTACATCATAATACAATTTGCAAGTAGATTATATACAGATATTGTGGGTGTCTTTATATAATTTTGGGAAACAATTTTCACAGCTAATTTCTTTTCGAATTTGCAATTAGTCAAATATATCTGTTGCCGCCGAAATCCGCTAACTGCCCTCAGACTCCACGCGGCCACTAGTGGGTTAACACATATCTCTTTACATTTACATACTCCTTTAAGTACCAGCCTACGTGCTGGGAAATTAACCGTTGCATATCGCGCTCTAAACTTTCAAGCTAGGTTCCATTTCTGTTGCTATGCAGCGAACAAATCAGTTTGGTTACAACCTCCAGTAAGGCGCGATTAATTTAAAGCCGTTCGGCACCCTTCGACTCTAAAATTATTTGTATTACCTAATCATAATGTACTAAATACACGTGGAAGAAATAAATGGAAAATCACGTAGAAGTATGGAGTTTGATGAGTCCGACTGCTAAAACATCGAAGCTAACACCAAACTCAACATTATTTAAATTAATCGCCCTACATGAACCGAAAGATTAATTGTGAAATTCAATCTTACCAGTGGGTCCACCCCAGGTTCTACAAATAATAGTGAAAGCGGTTTAACCTCGACGATTATATAACCAGTTACTAACACGTGACTCCTAACCTCAACGGTCAACCGTTTACGACTTACACAAGTCCAACCACATGAATACCATCGCCAACAATAGAAGAATCGTGGGTTAACCCAACTCTATACATTCGTACGAAATCATGTCGACAGAGGACCTATCAAGTGGAGTGTACCACTGCAAGAGATGTCTGCAGGAAATTAACGATCGGATGGTACAGTGTACTCGATGCTATTCGTGGTACCATTTCTGGAATCTGAAAGCAGCTGGAGCTGTGACTGCGTTAACGTGTCATCAGAAGTCATCACAACCATATTGGCTAACGCCCTACAGACTCTCGGAAGTAACGCGCAAGCAGGCAAGCCCCAAGCTTCCTCTTCACCGGCCGGACCAACAAAATTGCTATCAGCAATTCGATGGAAGCATGGACTGTGCGTGCCAAAGGCATTCCCGGGTACGGCCAGAACAGCGGCTCCGATTTTCAATACGACAAAACCAAAAGCGATGGGCACACACTCAGCAACTCGTAACACGTGGTATAACGACCACGTGACGCCACCGTACAATCAAACGCAGCTTACGTATTTAACCTCAACAACAAACACGCGTGTCACGGCACGCGAGCAACAACAGCCAAGAGCAATGCCGATGTGGCCCTGGAACTCAACGAATAACCAGAAATTGACCAGGACTGCCTCGTACGAACCAGCTAATAAAGTGCGAATGGATTCTAACTACCAACCAAGCGGCTCAAGCACGATAAATCCAAGCGCAGCGCAAATTGCAGCGCGCCAAGCGATTCCAATGGAACTACCAACATTTGATGGCATCCCCCAAACTGGCCTCTGTTCTACATCAGTTTTCAAACGAGTACGGAAATCGCCGGATATACGAATGCGGAGAATCTTATGCGGCTACAAGCTAGCCTAAGAGGAAAAGCTCGCGATTTAGTTCAATCCGAATTGCTTCTACCAGCAATGGTCCCAGAAATAATACAAACATTACGTATGTGTTTCGGGCGGCCAGAACACTTTTTGCACAATTTACTGGAAAAGGCTAGCCAACTGCCTCCAATAAAAGATAAGCTCGAACCGCTTATCGAATACGCACTGTGCGTACTAAACATCTACTCAACGATGGAAGCATGTGAACTCACAAGTTACATGCAAAACCCTGTGCTCGTACAAGAGCTAGTGGAGAAACTCCCCACACAACTCAAGCTGCAGTGGGCAATGTATCCCAAAGAGGAAAAAGGAAACGTTTAGCAAATGGATCTATGACATAGCCAAAGCTGCCAGCCAAGTAACACCACCTCTTTACCAGAGGAAGAGCGGAAGCCTAAATCACCACACGGAAGCGACAGGAAAACGCTCCAAGACGATCACATGCATCGTATGGGACAAATCGGGGCACAAAATTCATAGATGCACAGCGTTCAAGACCATGTCTCAGGAGGAAAGGATGTCTCGCCTAGAAGAGCACAAGCTGTGTCATCAGTGCCTCAACCGTCATCGTCGCAAGTGCTAACGAGAAAAGGTGTGCGGCATATGAGGATGCAAAAGCAATCACCATCCATTGATCCATGAATAGCACCGAACAACGAGGGTCACAAAACCCAGTGGCCCCCACAGACCAACTATGGTCACCAACGTGCACACGACGGAGGGCAAGCACATTCATACACATAAGGATTTGGGTGCAACCTATTTCCGTGTCATCCCAATACAAATTATAAATAAGAACAAAGTAACTAATACCTTTGCATTTCTCGATGAGGGCTCAGCACAAACACTCATCGATAGCAAGATCCTAAAACAGCTCGGTGTAAAAGGTGTCCACGAACCACTGTGCCTGAAATGGACAAACGATACAAAACGCGAAGAAGACGCCTCGGAACGCGTCACGCTCACCGTCGCTAACCCACGCAACGGCAATCAATGCCCCTTGAAAGAAGTCCACAGTGTAGACGCCCTGGACTTACCCGTTCAATTCATCGACATGCAGGCACTCGTCAAGGAGTTCCCATACTTAGCGGGACTACCGATAGCATCTTACACCAATGTAAGACCAACGATTCTCATCGGCACAAACAACTGGAACCTTGCCGTAACCCTTAAAGTAAAAAAGGGGGCGTGGCATCAACCAATAGCGTCGAAAACCCGCCTAGGATGAGCTCCACGTCATCACGGACCGCTAGAGCAAACGTGGCCATACATATGTGCGCTTGCAAAGACGCGGACGCCAAGCTGCACGAGATCATTAAACAAGCGTTCTCATTAGACGCAACCCCTGCAAGAGTAGTATCATCTTCAGAAGAAACTCAAGCCGTAACGTGACTTGAATCAACTACCATTCTAAAAAATGGTAGATATGAAGTCGGCCTAATCTGGAAGGACCCCGAAGTCTCTCTGCCTGACAGCTACGAAGGCGCTCTAAAACGGCTAATATGCCTACAAAAACAATTCTCTCGACAACCCCAGTTGAAGGAGCAGATCGCCAAGTAAGTGGTTAACCTCATCAAAAAGGGTTACGACCACAGGCTGTCAGCAGAGGAAATAGCCATGCCAAACAACCAAACAACCGACCTTCATCACCAAAAATCCAAATAAAACGGGAAGAGTCCAGCTTGTTTGGGACGCAGCCGCTCAATCAGGCGGTAAGGCTCTGAACGACTTCATTCATAGTGGTCCAGATCTACTGAACTCACTACTTGACCTCTTACTCTCATTCCGAGTGGGGCGAGTGGCGATTTGTGGTGATATCGCCGAAATGTTCCATCAAATCCGAGTTAGACAAGCAGACGCACATGCACAGAGATTTCTTTGGTTCAACGACAAATCCGATTCGAAGGAGCGTAACGTGTACGTCGTGGAAGCGCTAACGTTCGGAATCAACTGCGCACCATGCATTGCAAATTTCATTCGAGACAACAATGCAGATCGATTCCATCAGCAGTATCCACTCGCAGCACAAGCAGTGAAGGACTACCACTACGTGGACGACTTCATCTACAGCGGCGACGGCGATGTGGAAGTTGATAACATCGCAGCTCAAGTCAAAACTATCCATGCCGCATGCGGATTCCATATACGCAATTGGTCATCAAACTCCCAGGAGGTTTTGCGGATATTAAAAAGCGAGTCGCCATCTCCACCGGCGATCGAAATGACTGCCAAAGGTACTAGGCTTATACTGGATGCTGGGCTCGGATGTCTTCACCTTCATCTGTAAATTTGCCAGACTGAAACGAAACGTCTTCGAATGCGACAAAACACCGACTAAACGAGAGTTCCTACAAGTACTTATGTCAATGTATGATCCGCTTGGATTCATCTCATGCTTCACTATAGAGCTGAAAATTCTACTGCAAGACGTCTGGAGATCGGGCATCGGTTGGGACACCGGTTCACCGGATGATCTGGCACCTAAATGGATACGATGGAAACGGCTACTTCCGACAAATGCTGACCTGACTATCCCCAGATGCTATTTCAATAGCAGCGATCGCGTCGACGATATCCAGTTGCACACGTTCATGGACGCCAGCGAATTAGCATACGCAGCAGTTTACTACCTCCGCATACGCCAAAGGGAAAGAACCCATCTCAGCTTCGTCGCCTCTAAAGCAAAGGTGGCTCCTCTGAGTCCGCTGTCCATACCCAGAATGGAGTTGCAGGCCGCAGTCATCGGAGCAAAGCTGAGTAATCGAATCCAACGCAATTCAAGGCTGTCCATTAACACATGTTGGTATTGGTCCGACTCGAAGACTGTCCTGAAATGGCTTCGAATGGATCCACGAAAGTTTCAGCAGTTCGTCAAGCATCGCGTGGGCGAAATACTGGAATTCACTGATGTCAACCAATGGAACTGGGTGCCAACCCACCTCAACCCGGCAGATCTTGCCACCATAGCATCCAGGGTCAATAAGTTCGAAACATGGCTGCATGGCCCAGAATACCTGCTACAATCTGATTGGCCAAAATGCGATGACCTGGGACCACCAAGCAATGCCGAGGTCAGGCATAACATTCTCTTCACCGGCAATTTGCCGCTGGAGCCAAAAATCAACGCGGAATATTTTTTCGACTGGCGTAAGCTGTACAGGGCTATGAGGCACTTCATTCTTTACATCGGAAAATTGAGGGCTAAACAAAGGAAGACAGCGCCACCAAAAGAGGTTTCTTACGAGATGATTCAGCAAGCACGCGCGCTTCTCCTGCGAGATGCGCAGACAACGCACGCAGTCATAAGCACCACATAACGCGGCTTATAGTAAACTGGTATCATACTAATTAGCACGACTGCGATTTCTGTACAAAGGCGTGCGGAGGTCCTGCCAACGCTGTAAAAATGAGAGTGCCATGCCCATCTTACCGCAGATGGCTCCCCTACCAATCGCTAGGCTGGCGGCCTATCAACGACCCTTCACCTACGTCGGCGTCGACTATTTCGGCCCTCTCCTGGTCACTGTGGGACGACGAAGCGAAAAAAGATGGGGTGTTATCTTCACCTGTCTAACAGTTCATATAGAGCTGGCATGTTCCCTGGACACCGCTTCATGCGTAATGTGCATCCGGAACTTCATCAATCGGCGCGGGACTGCTCGTGAAATTTACAGCGACAATGGAACCAACTTTACAGCCGCCGAGAAGATTATTGGCGACGAGGTACAAAAGATCAACTTTAACGAAGTTCAATCGTCGTTCGATAACACAAAGTGGAAATTTAAACCACCAGCCGCTCCTCATATGGGAGGAGCATCGGAGCGACAGTACTCTACGCAATCTACCCGGTGAGGAAATTTACAAACGAGGGTCTACAAAGCGCACTGTGGGAGGTGGAATTTATATTAAATTCCAGGCCTCTTACCTTTGTCTCTCTGGACAGCAAGGACGACGAGGCTATCACCCCAAACCATCTACTATTGGGATCAGCAGGCGGCTATAAACCAATCTTCGAGAACACACACACTGTACGACACATGTGGCAAGCCGTACAACAATTCGCTGATCAGTTCTGGCGACGCTGGGTGCATGAATACGTCCCAGATCTGGGCAAAAGAGGAAAATGGTTCACAAAGAGGCCACCAATAGCAGTCGGAGACGTCGTCTTAGTAGTAGATGAGACCTTGCCCCGGAACAGATGGCTCAAAGGAATAGTCGAACAAACAATTCTGGCCAAGGACAACCAAGTGCGGCGAGTAATCATCAAAACCGCTAACGGGGTTCTGCAACACACGTGGCTAAAGTAGCTGTATTAGACGTCGGCTATGTGGGAGCAAAGCAACCCCCTAAAGAGAGCAGCTTTACTGGGGGGGAATGTTGCCGCCGAAATCCGCTAACTGCCCTCAGACTGCACGCGGGCACTAGTTGGTTAACACATATCTCTCTTTCTCTTTACATTTACATACTTCTTTAAGAACCAGCCTACGTGCTGGGAAATTAACCGTTGCATATCGCGCTTTAAGCTTACAAGCTAGGTTCCATTCTTGTTGCTATGCAGCGAACAAATCAGTTTGGTTACAACCTCCAGTAAGGCGCGATTAATTTAAAGCCGTTCGGCACCCTTCGACTCTAAAATTATTTGTATTACCTAATCATAACGTACTAAATACACGTGAAAGAAATAAATGGAAAATCACGTAGAAGTATGGAGTTTGATGAGTCCGACTGCAAAAACATCGAAGCTAACACCAAACTCAACAATATCCATACCTGATAATTGAAACATATGTGTATGTAAATATATACATACATACATACGGAAATCGGCTAAGCTGTACTCAAATTGACGGATATATAATTGCCAAATTTAGATATTACTTTTCTATGGCTACTGCATTTTATGCAGAAAAGGTCAGCTTCAACTTTTTGACACCATGTACATAGTATACATACATACTAGAGAGCTGCATGAGTGACAAAAATATCAAATTCGAATTAACAGTTGTCAAAATAAATTAAATGGATTGAGTGAGAAGCCGAACTAGTTTGAATGAATAAGTGAGCTGACGTAAAACTCAGTCGCACAACATTTAAACGGAACACAAATGAATTAAATGAGTGAGAATGCGAATTATTGAGATGCTTTGATTCGAATGCATTCCAATGCCTAATCAAAAATAAAGAAAAACGAAAATCAATGTAAAATGTGTCCGTATTTATCCGTATTATATCATACTTATATTCAATACAAATTACACCGATACGGGAAGTAACATTTACGTTTGACTAGGTTAGATGTGCTTCCCGACAAATTGAAGGTAATAGAACACTTCTTACAGGCTACTAGCCCCATTCGAATTATTCGAGTAACTCGAAAGTTATAGGCTTTGTCAAATTTTTCATTGCGTTTGACATTTTATTTATTCTCATTCATTTCACTGAGTGACATACCTTTGCTATGAGACGTAACAAACTTACATACTCATACATACATACACATACTGACACTCATTCAATTCAACTCACTTCGAATGCATTCATTTTAAGTTTCTTGTGATTGGAGCCATACAGCTCTCTAATACATACATATGTATATATTTTTTATTGGGCAATACAAATTTATCAATCTTTTAATTGAGCAAGCAAGACCCAAAACAAATATCAAAGAAACTAACTTATATGCTATGCTGAAGTCTGTATACCCTTGCAGTCCTTGACCATAACATTTTATGTTTTAAAAAACTTTTCTATGTGTTAATACAATGACGCAATACAAAAAAATACTACAATATTTGTCATCGGCCTCCGTGGGATTCAAACTCGCGTCTATTCGCTTATAACAAAAAAAACAAAGATATAAAATTAAAACCTCATGCCACGAACGTAGGCGTGATTTTCGTAGAGAAAACCTCTATCTGTTAAGCCACAACTCTTCCTTTGTGCCAACCAACCAATCGCCAACTACTAAGCATGCCAAATCGCTGCAGTGATTAACATATTCACACATACATACATACATACAACCATATTCTCGTTTCTTTTGCGTGTCTCAGATATGTGTACGCACACAAACTGCTTAAGTGTGTGTGTTCACAAAATTTTTTATCGACAATATCAGTCGTTGTGTTTATCTGATTCTCTTAAAATCCAGGAATATAATGCATTGTGTATATCTTTATATATCAGTTTGGATAAGGTTCTTCAAGAAAAAAAGAACATTTTCGCATTTTCGGTTTTTTTTTTTTTGTTGAAAAACATCTACATATATGATACAGTGGTCCGATCTTTTTGAAAATGTGATTATGTGACTCGCTAATAAAAAAGCTTGTATACGAATTTTAAAAGCCATAGCTCCAAAACTGTGGGACTTGTTAACATACGTCCAGGCAGGCAGACGGACATGGGTATATTAACTCGTCTTCTCATGCCGATCAAGAATATATATAAGTACTGTATATTACAAACATCTGACCAATTTTATAATACTCTCTGAAAGGGTATAAAAAAGACACAAAGGTATGTGTATACCTAAAAAAAATTGTTTCCTTACCTATGTATACATACATATATAACGACGCTTTGCAGATTTTTCAGTTCCTTTTTATATTGCCTAAATATACATCTAATAATACTCGATAACGCAAGTCTAAACATTTTCCGGCGAGGATCAAGTTTCATTACCACCTTCACACGGCCGTCTCATAATCAGTCTCATCGATCCGTCCCAAGCGCCAAGAGTTTGGATCGCCGGCTGCAACAAAAGAAACCAAAAATAATAATTATAGAAATAAGTAGTATATACTTATATATATGTACTTATATCCAGGTACAACAAAAACACACCAAGACACAAGAGTCGTGTAGGAAATTATTCTGATTAAATGGAGGACGGTAAATAAATGAGAGGAATACACTAACAGAATCCTTTTTCCTTAAGTGCAAGGACAGAAACGTATACGTAT
Source organism: Drosophila sp. 14030-0761.01 (assembly GCA_018150735.1). NCBI lineage: Eukaryota > Metazoa > Arthropoda > Insecta > Diptera > Drosophilidae > Drosophila > Drosophila sp. 14030-0761.01. The sequence continues at coordinate 1,673,492 of JAECWO010000003.1, forward strand.
AGATTTAAACAAGTGGACAAAAAATGGAAAAGAACTTCGATATGGTTGGGTGATGTGGGCGGACAGCGTGACAGAGCGGGGATCTTGATTCTGACACACACAACGATGCTCCGATCATACCGGATCATATTAATAATCATTGCATCATAATTACTTTTTGTTCGCGCTCTCGTCTATTTCTTTCTCGCGTCTGAGTGATACGTGCTTTCGTTTTGTCCGTTAACTACTAATTGTGTTTATTGCTTTCTCTTCTTTTAAAACCTTTTCTCTTTCTTAGTTAAGGTTAAATTTTGTAACTTTAACCCTTGTGCTCAGATCTGGTCAGTATATTTATATTTATACCATGCATCCATAGGATGAAATGGTATATTGAAGTCGCCAAAATGTAGACTCATGTAGTATTGGCGCAGACGAAGTTTATTTTTTTTTTGCCACACCCCTTTCCGCCACCGGAATTTAAAAAAAAGTGATTTTCTCCCGCAATATTATCGTATCGTAATTTAATTTGGCACACTCATAGATATTATGAACATAAACCATTCCACCAAATTTTTTTTGCCACGCCCCCTTCTGCCTCCGGAATTCAAAAAAATGTAATTTTTACCCTTGTGCTCAGATCTGGTCAGTATATTTATATTTATACCATGCATCCATAGGATGAAATGGTATATTGAAGTCGCCAAAATGTAGACTCATGTAGTATTGGCGCAGACGAAGTTTATTTTTTTTTTGCCACACCCCTTTCCGCCACCGGAATTTAAAAAAAAGTGATTTTCTCCCGCAATATTATCGTATCGTAATTTAATTTGGCACACTCATAGATCTTATGAACATAAACCATTCCACCAAATTTTTTTTGCCACGCCCCCTTCTGCCTCCGGAATTCAAAAAAATGTAATTTTTCCCGCAATATTTATCGTATAGGAATTTAATTGCACACACATAAGAGTGACCGTGATAGCAAATGTTAGAAATCGCGCATAGGAAAGAAATTTAATATATGAATTTAGTTTTATAAACTCAAAGTAGTTTTTTCCCCTTGATGCATGGTATATCCAAGGCGGCCCGGCGACTTACTTACTTTATTTTATATTATTTCTGCATTTTACATTTAAAAAAAATAATAATAGCTGTCTGCTCTAAACGCAACTGTATGCGTGTCTCACACCGAAGATTCAAGACACTATTAAAATCGGTGGAGGCTTGAAGTATGGATGTGATTCTTGCCGCGGTATCGAGAATGAGATGCGGACTTTTATGAAGCGGACTAGAGATGGTTTTACCACTGTGAGGACTGGTTTTAATAAACTCCAAGCGGAGTTTATGTCGTTGGAGGCTCAGTTAGTAGCCTAAAGCTATTAAATGAGTCTCCTAAACGGACAAAGACCACTCCTCGAAGTGCATCTCATGTTCCGCCGGCGTCTCTTCGCATCTTCACCCAACACTCAACGCCTAATATCGCTTAAAAGCCCGGTAATTCCGGGCATTGAGGTTACTTCCATATCGCCTGGTAGTAACCTCACATCTAATGCGATAGTAGGCGTAGTATCCGATTTATCTGTGCAATCTTCCAATCGAATGGAAATTGCCACCGATTCGCCTGCCAACTGCTGCTCAAGCTAATACTGTTTCGGGCACACCAGCGTCTGCTGGTGTAAACTAAAAAACAAACTGATGTCATATATACTGATTTCAGTAAGGCTTTTGATTCTGTTAAACAAAGGCTTTTGCTTATTAAGTTGAGTGACATTGGCTTTTCGCCAACCTTACTTTGATGGATTTGCGAGTATCTAACAAATAGAACACAGATGGTACTTTTCAAGACTTCCTATTCCAGTTCCATTCATGTGACGTCCGGGGTGCCTCAGGGTAGTCATCTGGGTCCCACTCTTTATTAATGATCTTCCCTCAGTTATGACATATCTCCGCCCAGTCCATTTTCCTGGCGGAGATATGTCGCTTTTCTAACGGCGGAGATATGACGTTTTGAAACGACATATCTCCGCGCAGATCACCGGCGATGATATGTCGTTTTACAACGTCATATCTCCGCCGTTAGAAAAAACGACATATCTCCGCGCGGAGATATGTCGTTCTGAAACGACATAATTTCGCGCGGAGATATGTCGTTTTAAAACGTTATATCTCCGCCGTTAAAAAACGATATATCTCCGCGGGCATAGCGACATACCTCTCCGCCCATATCTGGCGGAGATATGCCTTTTTTTAAACGGCGAAGATGTGACGTTGTAAAACGACATATCATCGCCGGTGATCTGCGAGGAGATATGTCGTTACGCCATGCTGTTGACGTTAAGCTTTGTTTTAGTTATAAAGATATGATTTCGCCTGTTCGCTTACAGGACGATCTTAACAATTTTGAGTCTTGGTGTCGACTCAATTTGTTAAACCTCAACACTACTAAGTGTAATGTAATGTCTTTTCATAGAATCCGTACCCTCTAGACCTACTAGAAACTTTTTGCCTTTATCTTTGACTCGCAGTACTATTAACTATGCTATGCATGAACCCTTTCGAGTATTTTGTGCTGATTGTACCAAGCGATCAGCACAGAGTCCTCTCCTCTTATACTAAAAACATCTATTTTATGTTATTTAGCTCGTAATTAGCTTTAGCTATTCGATTATTTGTTTCTTGTCTTCGTCCACGCGATAACATGATCTTGAGATACCATTTCATCCAATGGATGCAATGTATAAAAACTAGCCACGCACCAATTTCGCTGGTTCTCACAATACGCACAACTATTAAGACTTAGCTTCAAACTCGATAAAAAAAAAATATTCGTCGCAGCACCCTCCAGTTCCAAATGTACCTGACGACAATGTCGCCGCATTTTGGTTACAACCGATGTCGGCAGAAAAAAAATAAAGTAAGTAAGTCGCCGGGCCGACTTAGATATACCATGCATCAGGGGAAAAAAACTACATCGAGCTTAAAAAACTAAATTCATAAATGTATTAAATTTCTTTCGTATGCGCGATTTCTAACATATGCTATCTCGCTCACTCTTATGTGTGTGCACTTAAGCGCTCCACCGGCCAAATTCGCCTTGCACTGATTTGAGTGCAAAACGTTTCAATGTATAACTCGGCCATTTTTATTCCGATTTTTATCAAATTTGGTGGAATGATAGATGTTCATAAGATCTATGAGTGTGCCAAATTAAATTACGATGCGATCAATATTGCGGGAGAAAATCACTTTTTATTAAATTCCGGAGGCGGAAGGGGGCGTGGCAAAAAAAAAACATAAACTTGGTCTGCGTCTATACTACACGAGTCCACATTCTAAATTTGGTAGCTCTATCACTTATAGTTGCTGAGATCTCTGCACTCTTACGGACGGACGGACGGACGGACAGACGGACAGACGGACATGGCTATATCAATTTCTCTTCTCATGCTGATCAAGAATATATATACTTTATAGGGTCGGAAAAGCTTCCTTCTCCCTGTTACATACATTTTGGCGACTTTAATATACCATTTCATCCTATGGATGCATGGTATAATTATGACGCGTTTTTAAGCAGAGGGTTCCCGAGCGATCGAATTTCGTCATTAAAAGATGTTCCGCTTCCGAAAATATTTTGGAAAGCACAATTTTTTGCGAAGTTTTTTGAAAATTTTGCGTTGTAAAACGTCAGGAAAAACTGAGGAACATGTCGCTCATTTGTCCCGTTTCCTCGACGCTAGGAACTCCCCGGGGTTATGTCGCCAATATCTTCGCTCTTTTTCACCCGATTTCACATAATGGATTATAATCCTGCCACGTTTTATCAAAATCGGATGACTATATCATATAGCAGTCAAACAAACAAATGAAATAATGTAAGTAAGTCGCCGGGCCAACATCAAGTGAAAAAACTACTTCGAATTTCTAATATTAAATTTCTTTCGCATGCGCGATTTCTAACACATGCTGTCTCGTTCACTCTTATGCGTGTGCACTTTATCGCCACTTTGCACCGCATTGACTGCAAAACGTTTCAACGTATAACCATTTTTATTCTGATTTTTATGAAATTTGGTGGAATGATGAAGTTCATAACATATATAAGTGTGCCGAATTAAATTCCGGTACGATAAATATTACGGGAAAAAATCAATTTTTATTGAATTCTGGTGGCAGAGAGCGTATCAAAAAAAAAAAAAATGTCGACTACAGCCTCCAAATGTCCCAGCCGAACATAAAAATATTGCAGTTCAATCTGAACCACTGCAGAGTAGCCCAGGATTTGTTGGAGAAGACCTCGAGCAAGCACACTGTGGATGTTGCGCTATTTAGTGAGCCCTACACCTTTGGGAACACTAGTAGCTGGGTGGCGGATAAATGCAAAAAATCGGCAATATAGTCCTGCGGGCCTAAGCGCATGAATTTGGAAAATGGCAAATCTTCTGCCAACTTCTGCAGAGCGAGGATTAACGAACTAACAGCTGCTACATGCCGCCCACCATGCCGCTCAGCCTTTTCGGAGACCAGGTTGACAAGCTGGTAGAGGATGTTAGAGGCCGTCACCGAGTAGTCATCGCTGGCAGTGGACTGGGGTTGTCCAAGAACGGATGCAAGGGGTCGCGTCCTCCTTCAGGCGTTTGCGACTCTCAACGTGACGCTTCTCAACTCAGGTAGCAGGAACACCTTCAGCCTTGCTGGGACCGGCTCAATCATAGACTTGACGTTTGACAGCGAGGTCCTGGCGGAAACGTCGTCCTGAAGTATCGGGGACTTTTATACAGCGAGCGACCATGAGGCCATTCTGACTACAATGGCAGTAGGTGCTAATGCATTGCCTCGTGATCTCCCGCAGGTCATTCAGAGCGGAAACCTTGGACCTCCCGTCCTTCCGCGCCAAAATGGCTGGACTCCGCACCGACCACTTTGAGGAAAAGACGGTTAGCAGAGTCATGGACACTGTGCTGTCAGCATGCGAACGTAGCATGGCCAAACGTGGGCCCTACAGCAGACATCATAGGCCCGTTTGCTGGTGGAACGATGCGATTGGCGAGGCCCGACAAGCTTGCCTCCGAGCTAGGCGAATGTACCAGCGCCCTAAAGGAACGCCCCAATTCGAGGCCCTAGGTCGCCTATACCGCACACGGAGGAAACGCCTGAAGAGGGAGATCGCTACCAGCAAAAGAGAATTCTTTTTGGTCCTATGCGACACAGCGGACCAGGATCCTTGGGGCAAGGCGTATCAAAAGATTGTAAAGCGGCTGCGATCGGACCCTTTGAATACTTCCCAGGACGCTGCGACCCTTGATGATATTGTGTCCGCTCTGGAAGGCTGTCCGACATGCAGTTCGGTTTCAGGAAGGCCAGATCAACGGTGGATGCCATCAGCACTGTTGTCAACATCGCATCCGAAGCGATAGCCGGATCTCGCTGGAAGGGTGGCCGAAAGGAGTACTGCCTCCTTGTAACGATCGATGTCAAGAACGCCTTCAACACGGCGAAATGGAGCCGAATACTCGACGGCCTCTCGTCATTCCATGTATCGCAGAGCCTGATCCAGCTAATAAGAAGCTATTTTGAGGGACGAACTCTGCAGTACGCGACAGCAGAAGGCACCAAGTTGCGTTGCATTTCCGCAGGAGTACCTTAAGGGTCATTGTTGGGGCCGTTGCTTTGGAATACGATGTACGATGTATCCTGAGGGTACGGTTGCCCTCCCACACCCACATTGTCGGATTCGGGACGACGTTAAGCTGGTCGTGGTGGCCAAGGAGCTAAAGGAAACGGAGCATAGGTGCAACGAAGCCATCGCCAAGATTGGCCGCTGGCTCGGAGCTGCAGGTCTCAGCCTGGCCGCCCACAAAACCGAGGCTGTGCTAGTGAGCAGCCGAAAATCGGTGCAGCATGCCAGGATCATAGTAGGAGAAGTGGAGATAACCTCCCAAAGGTACCTTTGGAGGTACCTAAAGTACCTGGGGGTGATGCTGGACACACGCCTGAGCTTCAGGGAGCACTTCGAATATGCCAACAGCAGAGCGCTAGTCTCAGCCAGGGCACTCTCAAGGATCATGCTCAACACGCGTGGCCCCAAGCGAGGTCGATCGCTCTCTACGCCGCTCAAGTCTGGGCCAATACGTTGGCTGTTAGGAGCTATTGCCGAGACCTGGAATCCACGTACAGGCTCTGCGCGATAAGGGTCAGCTGCGCGTTTCGCACAGTATCGGACGAGGCGGCGCTAGTCATAGCGTGCATGGTGCCCATTGACGAACTGGCCGGTGAAGCCGATGCCATATACTGGAAGCAGCGAAGACCACCAATAAGCAGCACACCGTCCGAACCCTGCGACCGCCGGACGCTTAGGGATCGGAGCATCCAACGTTGGCAGCAACGATAGGACTCGTCAACCAAGAGACGCTGGACCCATAGGCTCAACCCGAGACTAGACTCTTGGATAGAAAGGACCCACGGTGAGGTAAACTTTCACCTCACACAATTGCTGAGCGGTTATGGATGCTTTAGGACCTACCTGAAGAGGTTCAAGCACGAGGATCAGGACGAGTGTACCTGGTGTGGCAGCGGTATTGCAGGGGACACAAATCATGTGGCGTTCTACTGCTCACGTTTTGACTCGGCGAGGCAAAGGTTGCTCCTTAAGTGTGGCGAGAGGTCGCGAAGATGTTGGAGAGTCCAGAGAATTGGAAAGCGGCATGCGAGTTTGCCGCATCCATTTCAACGCAACTCAGGACTTTGGAGAGAGCAAGAAGAGCATGAGGATGATGGAGGTATGTTATGGACGTCTATCATTCCATCAAGTTTCATAAAAATCGGAATAAAAATTTTGCACTCAAAGCAGTGCAAGGGCGAATGTGGCCGGTGGGGCGCTAAAGTGCACACACATAAGAGTGAGCGAGATAGCATATGTTAGAAATCGCGCATACGAAAGAAATTTAATATATGAAATAAGTTTTATAAACTCAAGGTAATTTGTTTTCCCCTGATGCATGGTATATCCAAGTCGGCCCGGCGACTTACTTACTTTATTTTTTTTCGTTTTAGTCTAAAATAAAGTAAGCAAGTCGCCGGGCCGACTTGGATATACCATGCATCAGGGGAAAACAAATTACCTTGAGTTTATAAAACTTATTTCATATATTAAATTTCTTTCGTATGCGCGATTTCTAACATATGCTATCTCGCTCACTCTTATGTGTGTGCACTTTAGCGCTCCACCGGCCAATTTCGTCCTTGCACCGCTTTGAGTGCAAAACGTTTCAATGCATAACTCGGCCATTTTTATTCCGATTTTTATGAAACTTGATGAAATGATAGATGTCCATAACATGTGTAACTGTGCCAAATTAAATTCGATAAATATTACGGAAGAAAATCACTTTTTATTAAATTCCGGAGGCGGAAGGGGGCGTGGCAAAAAAAAACATAAACTTAGTCTGCGCCAAGACTACACGAGTCTACATTCTAAATTTGGTAACTCTAACATTTGTAGTTGCTGAGATCTCTGCACTCTTACGGACGGACGGACGCACAGACGGATATGGCTATATCAATTTCTCTTCTCATGCTGATCAAGAATATATATACTTTATAGGGTCGGAAAAGCTTCCTTCTCCCTGTTACATACATTTTGGCAACTTTAATATACCATTTCATCCTATGGATGCATGGTATAAAAAATCTCAAAAAAATTTGGGGTCGATCGGATAATGTTTAATGGGCGCGGAACTCACCTAAAGTTTTCAGTGTGATGCTCCCATATAAGCATACATAGCACCATACAAATATCATAAGAGTGGGCGAGATGGCATGTGTTTCGCGCCATTTACAATTAGTGATGCAAGTGATCTTTTTTACTAAATCTTTAAAAATAACAGCTGTTCAGAACTTCGGTTCTTCTGGAAAGTTCTAATCGTTTTGCATTTTAAGTGGTATAGTGTGAGAAAACAATTATTGAACAACGAAATAGTGTCAAGTGCATCAAATGTTTTAACGCGTCAAGCCGCAGAAAGATTAAGAAAAGTGGATTTGATTGGATTTACTACGCATCAAATTATTGTCGCAAAACTCCCATCAAGCTGTCAGGTGCTCCAAGTCTTATTCAACAACATGCGCTTTGTGAAGCTCTCGGCAAAAGAAAGTTCTAGACTAACAATCAATGCAGTGGTAGTATTTTGGCAACAAGCCCGTATACCGCACAGGGATCATAATAAAGCTGCAGACAAATTAATGAAATTATATGAAGATTGGAATTATATTAAAAAAAACAATTCCCGAGAACATTTGTGGAATAGACGACTTATTCGACATTGGAAGTGTAGATGCTAGACAAAATTACGATTGAGGAAGATAAGCAGTTTCTACAAATGCAACGACAGAAAGGACGTCCTGGTTGTATGGTTGCTGTTGATATGACATTATATGCACGGGAAAAAAGATCTCAAAAGCGACAAGAAAAACAAGCTACCCGGAAAAGAAAACACGAAGATGAAACATCATATTTGTATGGTGCTATGTATGCTTATATGGGAGCATCAAACTAAAAACTTTAGGTGAGTTCCGCGCCCATTAAACATTATCCGATCGGCCCCAAATTTTTTTGAGATTTTTTTTAGACTAAAAGGAAAAAAAAATGCCCGGCACTTGATAAAATTCGATTTTTTGAAAATAAGAACACCCCTATGTACATTGTACATACTTACATATGTACAATGGTGGTCAAAAGTATTTTGACATCATATTGCAAAATCTGAAATCACCTATTTTTGCAAACTGAGAGAAGTAACGCTATTCATTGAATTTACAAAAGAGAGGCAGTATTAAAAGATAATTTGGGTTCAGATTATGTCATCAGTATACTGTAGAGCAGGGATCGGCAGCCATAGCGCGTGCGCGCACTTTTGTGTGCAGCCGAAGTCAACACGAAGCTGACTTTTTGAGCATAAAAAATCAATCAGTATGTCGCTTTGCTCCGTCACCACACATAAAAATATTTTTCGTTGCTTTGTTTTCTCTTGCATTTAATTGTCGACTGCGCTCATTGTCTTCATTGCGGCGAAATTTGTTCACTTTTCATTTTGCGCAGTGTAAAGCAGCTTACCGACACAAACAAACGCACGCATACTATGATACGTTTTCTCGTCTCTCTTTGTGCCGATCCCTGCTGTAGAGGCCTCATGTAGTGAAGTACTGTTGTTCTCGATGTCAACGCAGTTGGCCTAGTTGAGGCCCCGCGTTATATAAAAACACGCTCACACACACATGCACACAAGGTACAAGTGCCCTTCAATCGGATAACTATCAAATATGTAAATACTTACCACAATCATAATACTTGGAAATCCTGGGCAAAGCTGGAGTTCATTTTGTTTTGTTGGTCGATTGTAGGTTTTGTTTTGTTGTAGTAGTATTATGTACGATCAGTTTATTTTGAAACAACAAAATTAAACAAACGTCACCAAAAAATAGAAAATTAAATTCAATAAATTTTTTAACAAAAATTAAGTGTAAGCCAAGAGATGGTGCAGAGTGAAAGGGTGGGATCTTCATTTCGTGGAATGCTTTGAGAATGCAACAGCTGTACATTTTTTACACATAATGTATGCATATGGAGAAAATTGTAGCACTAAACATAAATAATTATTTATAATTATTATAATTCATTTTGTTTATGCTTTAGTTGCCTGCTGATAAAGTGGCATGCGAATAGTTTATACGCATATCGAGAATGCATGTACATATGTATGTATGTATTTTAATAGAAAAGCTTACAAATTGAACATGATTCAATCAGGGGTCTCACAGAAATCGCTTACGCCGCAAACTCAAATGTAAGGTGTCAGAGAAACCTCTTTTGACAATTTTGAAAAGTTACGAGTTTTTCTCCAACGTTTGGTTAATTCTGCGCTCGCAGCAAATTATGTTGAAAAAAAAAATAGTGTTGAAATAAACTTTGATTATTTTTGGATGGAATTGCATTCAATTAATTGCTGAAAATATCAGTTTCTATATTATATTTGTTATTTTACTAAAATGCCTGTGAAAAAAATCAAGCAAGAGTCATTTTTGCCCAAAACACCCAAAAACATTGTTTTCGGACAAAAAATTTGTGTTTCCAATTTTAGTTTGTTATATGCCATAAGTAAGCACAAATTTAATAAATTATGGCCAAATTTAAGAAAGTTTTTTAAATTGTGTGTACACGGATAAATTTAATGTAAACGTCGAAAGAATGCACCAAGTTGACATCTTTGTTTTTAAATAGGCCAGCCAAAGAAGATGAAATGTAAACAGCTGTAAAAAATGCAATTAAAGTTGCCGCCTTTTGTAAAATGAATTGAAATTTATTGGATTTCTGAAGAATATGATTTGTAATATGATCGAATACAAAATTAAATTTGCATTTGAATATGTGCAACGAATTTTAACCAACTTAACTTTTAATTGAAGATTTGTAAAGAATAAAAAATGCCTGTCGAAAAGAAGCAAGAGTTTTAAAAATTATTCCAAAAGATTTCACTCACAGTTGTTTTAAACACTCCCAGGTCTGCATCCAATGATCTGTTGAACAGAGCTAATACCTAGAAATCGCATGGACGAAATTTTATTCTGGGGTAATACAGTTGCCATTGTCTGGAAAAACGAATTGTGTAGAAAAGAGAATGTAGGCTAACAAACGCAATAGTTAGCCGCATATCCCCTTATTCTTCTTGTTGTATTTAATTTATTGTTCTTAAATTTTTGGTTAATTTTACCAAATTTTGTTTACAGTTGCCAAATTGAATTAAAAGTGCACAATAGGGTTGTCAATACATCGACAATATTGCGCGCGATAATAATTTTTAATATTTTGGTGTTGCAGTATGATAACTGTACCTCTACAAAATAAGTAAATTTCTGCTTATTGTATAACATTAGCAATAATTTTTGGTTTACGAAAAATGTATAACAATTTTAATTCCAAACGTATTTTTTTTTTTTTTAATTGCACAACCCTATTGCACTTAGCGACAATCGAAATATCGAAATAGCGGCAATCGGATCAGCTGATGTGCCAATCGGTGACTGTGACTTCGAAAATGTTGCCAAAAATGAAACGTCGGAGATTTCCATGACACCAACGTTTGGTTTCGGCGTTTTACATTTCAAACGTCGCCAAAATCGCTAGCGTTTTCTATGACACCCCTGAATATGTTTTTTTTATATTTTAGGAAAAAATACATACTTTTGCTATTCGCACATATAAAATAGGAAGATAAAATAGAATAGAGTTTTTAAAGATTATATCGGTCCAGCCCTGTTCCATTGTGAAGAACAGGCACAGATTCTTGATTATCCAAAAACGAGTCGATAGCCCGTCGGGGTCTCTCAGTTTTAATATCACGCATCCATAAGAAGAAATTGAATATTCTTGATCAGCATAACATACCGAATCGATTGAGACATGTCTGTCAATCCGAAGGAGTGCAGATGTCTCAGGAACTCTAAAAGCTAGAGCTTCCAAATTTGGAATATAGACAAAATATTTAAAAAACAATATTTTGAACACAGTACATACGTGCAGTATGCACGCAGAGTCTGCGTCGCAGACCAAGTTTGATTTAAATTTTTGTCACGACCCCTTCCGCCCTGAAATTCGAAAAAAGGTGCTCGTGTATAAATTTCATTTCATGAACATTAATAATTGTTATGAACATCTTTCATTAAATCAAATTTCATTCAATAAAAATGGACGAGTAATTCGTAGAAACGTTTTGTACTCTTATGGCCGCAAGGGCAGTGCTGGTCGCTGGATGGCGCCAAAGTGCTCGTGTGCTCATAAAAGTGAGCGAGTCAGCATGTGCTAGTTCGACATTCGAAATAAATTTATTATGTAAATTTGGTTTTTATACCCTTGCAAATGGTATTATAAAATTGGTCAGATGTTTGTACAGCAGAGAAGTTATCGTTTCCGACCCCATAAAGTATATATATTCTAGATCACCAAGAGAAGACGAGTTGATGTAGCCATGTCCGTCTGTCTGTCTGGTGCTATGCAAACTAGTCCCACAGTCTTAGAGCTATGGCTTCCAAAGTTCGTATATAAGCTTTTCTATACCATAGGCAGCTAATGTGCAATTTTCATACACATATCATATAGTTCCCATGGGAACCATCGGTCAAAAATATAGTTTTGGTTCAATAACTTCAGTGTTTTTCACGGGGACTATCATGAAACTTTATAATTGACAATTCATCATATATACAAACGTATTGGCAAGGCCAAGTTCGATCAAGATCGGACAACTTTGTAGTATAGCGGCACGACGACTTGCATACTTCATTTCACTTGGTGCATGGTATATCCCAGTCGGCACGGCGACTTACATACTTCGTTTTAATTTTATAGATATTTATAACATTTGTTAGTGCGATAAGATTGATAAATATTACAGGGGCAAAGCATCTTTTATCGAATTTTGGAATCTGCAGAGGGCAACGTGGACCAGCGTACACCAGTCTACATTCTAAATTTGTTTTTACAGTCTCCGTCATCTCGATGAACGTATCTCAATCGACTCGGCTATTGATACTGATCAAGAATATATATACTTTATAGGGACAAAAAAGCTTCCTTCTGCCTGTTCCACTCATTTTGGCGACTTTATCAGGGGTGTCACAGAAATCGCTAACGTCCCAAAATCGCCCCAAACGCAAATGTAGGGTGTCACAGAAACCTCTTTTGACAGTTTTGAAAAGTTACAAGTTTTTCTCCAACGTTTGGTTAATTTTAAGCTTACAGCTAATTATATTGAAAAAATAATGGTGTTGAAATAAACTTTCATTATTTTTGGTTGGAATTGCATTCAAATAATCGCTGGCAATAATTGTGTTCATATATAATTTATTATTTTACGAAAACGCCTGTGAAAAATTCAAGCAAGCGTCGTTTTTGCTTAAATCACCCATAAGCAAGGCTACCATCCTGCTGAAAACGCCAGAAACTTATTTTCGGACAAAACATTTGTGTTTCCAATTTTAGTTTGTTATATGCCACAAGTAATCACAAATTTTATGGATTACGACCAAATTTAAAAAAGTTTTTTAAATTGTGTGTACACGGATAAATTTAATGTAAACATCGAAAAAAAAAATGGAACAAGTTGACGTCTGCGTCAAGAGCCTAGATTAAATAATATTCCCAACTATTTCGCTCACATTTGTTTTAAACACCTCCAGGTTTGCATCCAATGACCTGTTGAACAGAGCTAATACCTAGAAATCGCATGGACGAAATTTTATTCAGGGGTAAAACAGTTGCCATTGCTGCGAAAAATGAATTGTGTAGAAAAGAGAACGTAGGCTTACAAACGCAATAGTTAGCAGTTATCGATGCATTGTATTTTTGGTAAATTTGCCAAAATTTGTTTACAAATTTGAAGTAAATGTAATCAATAGGGTTGTCAAAAAACCGACAATATTGCGCGCGATAATAATTTTAAAAATTTTGGTGTTGCAGTATGTAACGAAAAATGTATAACAATTTTAATTCCAAACGTTAGTATTTTTTTTTTTTTTTTTTTTTGAATTGCACAACCTTATTGCACTTATCGACAATCGAAATATCGAAGTAGCGGCAATCGAGTCAGCTGATGTGCCAACCAGTGGTTGTGGCTCCGAAAATATTGCCGAAAATGAAACGTCGGAGATTTCCATGACATCAACGTTTGGTTACGGCGTTTTACATTTCAAACGTCGCCAAAATCGCTAGCGTTTTCTGTGACACCCCTGTATTATACCATTTTATCCTTTGGATGCGTGGTATAAAAAAGGCCGAGTCAAACATACAGGGGTGTCGCAGAAAACGCTAGCGTTGACGCTAGGGTGACACCCTACATTTGCGTTTGGGGCGTTAGCGATTTCTGTGACACCCCTGATAGACAAGTTTAGAACTGAAGCACCATAAGAGTAAAGAATGTAGCATGTGTTAGCTATGCGCAAGGAATTCAATATGTGCACTTAGTCATTAGAATTTGAAGCAGATTTTTCACTTTGTGCACTTCACTTCACGACTTACTTACTTTATTTAGTGCGTCACTTGATCAAAATTAGATATGTACTTAAAAATTTATCAACAGTGCGAGATTGTCGAAACCGATCTTTTCTATTTTTAAGACTTAGATCGTAATATTACTACGACCATGTACATTCTTATTTTTTAGATTCCAACACTCTCTCTCTTTTTCTTTCTCTCTTTCAATCTCTTTCTCTTTTGGCTGTTAAATACAGATTGCAATCGACAACAACAGCTAAATTATTAAATTAAATAGATAAAAGCATTTTGCTAAGCGACCCAATATGTTTATCATGTTAATGGGAAATTAAAATAAAAAACAAATCAATGCCATTTGTGCAAAAATAATGTTAATAATGCCAAAACGGGACTGTAGCTACATATGCGGGCTGCGTGTCTAGCATAAAGAGCATGGTCAGTAGCCTAGACATGAACCAAGCAATACCTTTTTATTCAATAGCACCAAGTTAGATCTGATCCGATGTAAGACACAAACAAAATATTATCAATCCGAACAGCATTCGAAATTTTGAAAGTATTGTTTATAGGTTATTATTATTATTTAAATTTTTTTGGCTTGTTTACATTCACATTGACCTCTCTCATCTACACTTTTGCTCATATAATTATGGAATCAGATATTTTTGTTTTAATTCTAAGTCAATCATTTATTAAAAGGTTCTTGTTCTTTGAATATGATTATTCGCCAAGATTTACTCGCCAGGCCAACTTGGATATACCATCAGGTGAAAATTCATATATTAAATATCTTTCAAATGCTATCTCGTTTACTCTTATGTGCACACGAGCACTTAAGCGCTTTCGGACCAAATCGGTGATTTCTAGTACATGCTAACTCGCTCACCTTTGTGTGCATCGGCCTTATAACGCTTTGAGTACAAAACGTTTATACGTATAACTCGGCCATTTTTATTCCGATTTTCTACTGTCCAAATACGATAGCTTTCAAAAATAGCTTCACATTTAGATAAATCTATTTAGGGATTTAGTACCACAGCTACTTGCAATACAAACTTCGGCATGGCCGTCTGGTTTTCATTTGTTTATATGACAGGTATATGATATAGTCATACGATTTTTATAAAACTTGGCAGGATTATAATCTATTATGTCCAAATGTTACCAAGTTTGGTGATAATCGCAAAGAAGCAAAACTTTTTATATATGATTTAGTATAGCAAACTGCCAAATGTTTCCAAAAGTTTCATGATAATCGTGTGAAAAAGAACGAAGGTATTGATCTAAAACTCTTTTTCGATCGATGGAAGCTATATGATATAGTCGTGCGATCCAGATGAATCGGAGATATACAATGCCTGCTGTATATACAAGATTTCGTGCAAAGTTGCAGCTCTGTAGCTTTAGCGGTCCAGGAGCAGAAACTGTTAATCCAGATAGAAAGGCAGACAGACTGATCAAGAATATATACTTTATATAATCGGAGATGCCGCCTTTTAGGCGTTGCACACTACTGACCAAAATTAATATGCCCTTTTTGCTATACTTTTACAAAATTCTCAGCTGGGAAATGAAAAGTGTTTCTCATATACACAAAAATATCTCATTCCATATTGGAGCTTTAATTATATGAGCATAAGTGTACATATTATAAATATATGTACATGCATACTTAAATGTACAAGTGGGCAATTTTAGGCTACATCATATGAATGTCTCGACTATGAAAACTATGAATTGTTTATTTATTACTTAAAAATTAAATTGAAATCTGTTGCGTTCTTTTGTTGTTGATCAAATTGAGTAGCAAGTTAGCAGTTAGCGAATTAAGGAATTATTGAAAATAAAACATGGTGTATCGGATAAATGCGATTAAAACAAAAAAAGGTAATTAAAAATAATGTATAAACTAAAATTAATATTTAAGTCCAAAATTCCAAAATGTAGCAAACTAAATGCTCAGAAAAAACATAATCAAACAACAAACATTCAATTAAAAAAAAAAAAAAAATTGATTAAACCTTGAGCCTGAGCAAAAAAACTGATGCTTGAGAAATTGGCCCTTACAAAAATTGTGAGTGTTGTGCCTGCACAAGGGGCACAATTTTAATCTAAATTAAGTATTGAATTTATCGAGATTTGATTGTATACTATGACTGAACATCTAACTACACACACAGTTGAAAGATATGTCCACATATAGGTTAAGGTAGGAAATAACTAAACAATTAATTAACAATCATTCTAATATAGCCATCAATGGTTTATCTGACGTAAAATTTGTTCCATTAACAAAAAATACATATAATTATTTTCTATATGAACACCTAGATCCTGTAGACTATAAAAGAAATATCCTGATTGTTTAACATTATTGCCGGAACCGTTGACAAGAAAATATAATTTGGTTTAGTTCTATAAGGAACTTCATACTACAAAAAAAAAATATTTTATAAAAGCACGTATAATCCTAAAAGCATGAGACTGAAGCATACTAATTACCTAAATAACTTTTTTAACCTTTAATCAATATTAGAAATTTTTTAATGTTTTTTAAAAAAGTGTGAAGAATGTTGCCTTTATGGCAATAAACATATAAGTTATAAGCAGTCCTTGGTAGATGAGTTGTCTAAATGGACCTGTCATAAACGTACGGAACAACGAGGATCCGGTTTCCAATCTCAGGCTAGTATATGAATGTAGATATCGTCAAGGGCCATAGTTGATAGTTTATATCCTATACTAAATAAATAAAAATAAATATTAGTTATAAATTATTTGAACAAGGAATTTTCATATCTGAATAATTTCAATCTATACCTAGGAATAAAACTAACGAATTTTTAATGTGATCAAAGGTTTCAAAATAAGATTTGGTACATTGTACAATTCAGATTTTATTCAATGTTGTTCGAACTTTTATATTGTACAATTACATCTTTTAAAAGTTTTCTGGCACATTTGGATAGAAATGGTTGCATTTTCCTGATGTTAGTGCCTATATTAATTGCCTGACTGTTGCCTAAATCCATAGAATCTGTACGAGTAAATCCTGTTAGGTCCACAAACTACTGAAATATTTTTTTAAAGTCCTTGGTAAATTTTACATTGCGTTCTTCAAAAAAGGATCTGTATCCCGATGAGTTGATAAAATGGCGTTTTTACTTAATACATGTGTGCTTAATGGATGAACGTCTTAATGCAAGCTTTTTATTTTTATCTCGTATTTTGGTCGGATCCAGAAACTCGGATAACTAAATTCTAAGGAACGGGATCTGTCTTTAAGCTATAAACGTTTTTATTTTGTTTAAGTGCATATACATTTAATTGATACTGTACAATTTTGTAAACTTCTAAAGCACTATATTTCTGCCAAAAATTTTAATTTGTAGTCCGTTATTTCAGTTTGTTATTTTTTACAAATTTTTTTATCATTGTCCAATGGCATCTCAAAAAATGACTGTTGCTTCATATTATGTAGCAAGTACAAGTACAGAACGTGTTCATTTCACATGAAAATTTTTTTAATTTTGAATTTAAATGATTATATAATACGCCGCAAATCACTGGTCCATTGCCTCTGTATGACTGGGCCCATAAGTCAAAAATATAATTTGCAAGTATAGCCGAAGTAAGCTCGGACAATAATAATCATATATATACATATGTAGTAAGCTTTAAACGCGCATATTTTAAATAGTTGCCTGTTTAAATGTCAAGAAAATGTGTGTATGTATTGATGTTGATGCTTAACACTGTGTGCAAGATGATTCTGTTGATTTTTATTGAAGCGCAGGGGGTACGCTGATTGATGAGTAAACATATATATGAATGAATCTTGCGCCTCATCCGCCAACTTTTTTAAGTGTTGATGTGTCAGTAATGGCAAATTGATCATACGGTCGAGCGGGCTGTCGGTTGGACTCTCGAGCATCTTCTTATAATTTATTAAAAGTGCTCTTCGTTCAGGCTGCACTGTTGTTCCTGGATACGTCGATACGTGCGACCAAGTAAAGGAACATGCTCTTCTAAAATTGGATTGTAAGTAGGTGTAAAAAAAATATTGAAACAAGAAAAACGGAAAACAGAAAAAACTTATAAATAAATAAAACAAAATGCAAACAAAACTATATACTACATTGCTCATCTTATGTTGAAATTTTCTTTGAATTCAGTTTGTCGTTAGTTTAACTATGCAATAGGCACCAATAAAACATAAAGCACGTGCAGGAAGAACTCAAGGCAGAGACGGAGAGTGACAGTTTGAGGAAAAAAAAGGAGCGAGAGAAATGGGGAAAGCAGCTCTGACATTGGTATGGACATTAAACCACCCACACAAAAATAAATGTTTTATTCTTGAAAGACAACGAACATACATGAATAGATAAACATAAAGAGATAGAAAAAGATGTGAAAGAATAAGGAAACAAGAAGAATCACTCACCCTGCAATTGGCGATTTATCAATGCCGTCAAACCATGGCCCACGTCCAGGTTTTTTTTCAATATCAGCATAGGCTTATCCTCGGCATCCTCAGCATAACCTCCAGAGGGTAAAAATCCATTGCTTGCTATCGATTCGCTCACCTATAAAAAATTAAAAAAGTTTTGAAAACAGATTTATATAAGCTTGGAAAAAGTTTGCAACATAGGTATTGTAGCCATGCCGAAGTTTGTATACCCTTCCAAGTTCTTGTGTTACTCAATCCCTAAATAGAGTTATCTAAATGTAAAGACCTGTGCGTAAAAATCCGTATCTACACGCAGCATGAAATTTGTTCATTTGTTTGTATGACAGCTATATGAGATAGTCATCCGATTTTAACAGGATTTATAACCTATTATGGGCAAATGTTATTTACCAAGTTTGAAGATGATCGCAAATAAGCAAAACTATTTTTGGTCCGATCGTTCCTGAGGGAGCTATATTATATAGTCGTCCGATCCGGATGAATCCGAGATATACAATGTCTGCAGTATATTCAAAACTTCGTGCCAAATTGCTCAGTAACTTTAGCGGTCTAGGAGGAGAAGCTGTTGATTCAGACAGACAGGCGGACAAATGGATTTGAACTCGTCTTGTCATGCTGATCAACAATATATATACTTTATCTAGTCGGAAATGCTTTCCTCTATGCGTTGCACACTTCCGACCAAAATTAATAAACTCTTTTTGCAACGGTATAAAATCCGATAAATATTTTCCAAGATAAATACAAGTTTTCAAAAACGTTTTTCTTGAAACCACCTTTTTCAACTCAGTACCCAGAATTTCTCGAAAACTTATGACCTATTGCTTCAACATTTTTTATACTTATTCTTCACAATTTTCAGTTATTTGTTTGAGTTTTATAGGCAAAATAAAATTCATTTTTTCCCAAAACCCACTCTTATTTTTAAACGTCCGCCATTTTGTCAAAAATCTATATTTTCGATTCAGCTACGACAATGACTAAAATCTTTAGTACCTAGTTCAAGAATTTTACATTATCCTTTAATTTGTTCATTATTTTTTTCTAAAACAAAAAAATAACCCTTTATAATAGATGTATACTTATACTTCTAGATAAATAAAATTATAAATTTTAAATAGTTTTCCTTGAAAAAATGCTCCAAAATTACCCCCTTTTTTGGCTCCTAGGTGTATAAATCCCCTTTAATAAAACAACAGGAGCGCAATAAACGAAGCCTACTTCAATAACATTTATCACGGATATTTCGTATTTTGTGATTTTTTTCAAAAGGGTATTTTTATACCCTTGCAGAGGGTATTATAAAATTGGTCAGATGTTTGTAACGCAGAGAAGGGATCGTTTCCGACCCCATAAAGTATATATATTCTTGATCAGCAAGAGAAGACGAGTTGATATAGCCATGTCCGTCTGTCTGTCTGGTGCTGCGCGAACTAGTCCCACAGTTTTAGAGCTATGGCATTCAAAGTTCGTATACAAGCTTTTCTATACAGCCACATGCACATTTTGAATAAGATCTTGAATAAGATCGGACAACTATATCATATATCTGCCATACAAATACAAACGTTAAATGTGAATAACTTCTCTATTTTTTGAACAATCTTATCCAAACTGATTAAGTACATAAATAAAAAGGGATTACATCATATGCGTGAATTTCAACAATCGGATAAACATAACGCCTGATTTCGACGATATAAAATTTGCCTATATATACACACACGCATAAGCACTGCTTATTAAGCAGTGAAGCACATATATGTGTCAAAATTGCGTTTGTGTGTGTGTTAATTTGGATATCCATCGCTACATTGTCTTGGCACGCTTACTATTTGGCGATTGGCTGGCCCCAGCCGAATTTATCGCCTCCTTGCGAGGCGGAAAGGGCGTGGCCAAAATTTGAAATAAACTTGATCTGCATGCATACTGCACACATCTACTGTCCAAATACGATAACTCTAGTTTTTATAGTTCCTGAGATATAAGGGCTCAAAATATTGTTTTTCAAATAGCGTGGGCGGAAGGTGGCGCGGCAAAAAAAAAACAAGCTTGATCAGCGTACACAATAAACGAGTCTACATGCCAAATTTGGTAGCTCTAGCTTTTATAGTTGCTGAGATCTAGGCACTTATCGACAGACAGACGAACATGTATCAATCGACTCGGCTATTGATACTGATCAAAAATATATGTATGTACATACTTTATAGGGTCGGAAAAGCTTTCTTCTGGCTGATACATACATTTTTGCGATTTTAATATACCATTTCATCCTATGCATGAATGCAAACTACTTCGAATTTATAAAACTCATGTATTGAATTTCTTTCGCATGCCTCGATTTCTAACATATGCTATCTCGCTCACTCTTATGTGTGTGCACTTTAGCGCCCCATTGGTCATATCAGCCCTTGCGCCGCTTTGGGTACAAAACGTTTCTACGTATAACTCAGCCATTTTTATTCCCATTTATATAAAATAAATTACGATACGATAAATAGTGCGGAAGCCGTTCATGTTTTTATTAAACTCCGGGGCTGAAGGGGGCGTGGCAAAAATAAACATAATCAGCGTATATACTAAACGAGTCTACAATTAATTTTGTAGCTCTATCATTTATAGTTTCTGAGATCTGTGCACTTTTGCAGACTGACAGACGGACATGGCTATATCAATTCCTCTTCTCATGCGGATTAAGAATATGTATACTTTATACGGTCGGAAATTCTTCTTCTTCTTAACAGAGTCAGTTAACATGTACAGGTGTGTTGTTGGTACCTGTCGTGTAGGACTTCATACAGAACATTTATTGATCGCGGCTGAGTCTATAGCCCAATTTAAAAAACGAGGTTTCTTCATTATGCTCACCTGGGTGACCTGCATTAGTTTTTTGACCACATCCCTGCCTAAGATATGATCAAAAACAGTTTGCAGAAAGGGTTCAGTTATAATAGACAGCTTAAGCTTATCACGGTGCCAAATAAGTACACGAGAGTCCTCCATGGCCATAATAGAGACCTTCGAAATAAATATTGAAAGTTAGTAATTTACGTATGCATATTTACACTCAAATCGTATGTTAATATATAACCTGGAAGTAGTCATCGGTTGAGACGCCAAACCATTCCGGCGAGTCCAGGAACTGATGGGGAAATACAATGTGTAAGGCCCGTTGATGTTGTGAGACAACCAATCTATGTTACAGACAAATTATCAATCATTAATCACTATACATATGATTAAAATGCGCATTATTTATACATATGTATACATACAAAATGAAAAGGTTCACTTACTTCCCGCTCAATACCAACGAAAGGCTATCTACCTTGGTGACCTTTTCCTGTGCGTAGACCTCCTGGTATTTAAGAGCACGTATAACCTTCATGCAGTTTAGCACCTTTTTGAACTGATGACGCGTCACATGTAGAGGCTGGAACAGGGCTATATATACCTGTACCAAATCATATCAATGCATCAGTTAAATCAGACTGTCGTTTGTGAAATTTTTTGTACATGCAAGGCAACTTTAACAAATTAGCCACCAAAGCAAATTACAACTAAATGCTGGCGTGTTAATAGTTTGCTTGAAATGCTTAATATACATATGTATGTATATCTTATTGTTTACTTTCTTCTTATGGTTTGGGTTCATATGTATAACCCAAAATAACTAATACGATTGAAGTGACTTTTTACATCATACCAAAATGTAGACTCGTGCAGTATATACGCTGATCAAGTTTATTTTTTTGCCAAGGTTTTTTTTTGAGAGGTACATTTAATAATTGAGCAAAATTTGGAATGTATACTCGTTTGGTCTGCAGGTAGATCAAGTTTATTCTTTTTTCACCACGCTCGCTTCCGCACACGCTATTTGAAAAGCAATATATTGATCCCCTGCATCTCGGAAACTATAACAGCTAGAGCTGTCGTATTTAGGCAGTAGATGAGTGCAGTTCAACACGCAGGCCCCATTCCGTCTCCGAAATTCAAAATTTGAGTTTCTCCCCCAATACTTATCGTCTCTTAGTTTAATTTGGCGCACTAATACATGTTAGAAATTTCTATCATTCCCCCAAATATCATAAAAATAAATTCAAATCAAAAAGTTATATGGCCAATCTTGGCTTCCTTCAGATTCTTAGCCACCACCACGACCGCTACGTCGTCCGCGAATCCGATAATACGGGTGTGGGAGGGCAACTGTACCCTTAGGATACCGTCGTACATGGTGTTCCAACGGCCCCAAGAATACTCCTGTTGTCTCATACTGCAGGGTTCGTCCCTTGAAGTTACTTCTCAATAGCTGGATCAGGCTTCGTGATACGCTGAATAACGAAAGGCCGCCGAGTATCCGGCTCCTGCATTCTTCTATTGGGCCGCTGTTGGGCCGAATAGGGTGGTCAGGGCCACCTCGCGTTGTGGGAAAAGTGTAGACACAATAACGTCGTTCCACCAGCATATACATATACATATATACATATATATGTACATATATACATATATACATATATATGTACATATATACATATATACATATATACATATATATGTACATATATACATATATACATATATACATATATACATATATACATATATACATATATACATATATACATATATACATATATACATATATACATATATACATATATACATATATACATATATACATATATACATATATACATATATACATATATACATATATACATATATACATATATACATATATACATATATACATATATAAATATATAAATATATACATATATACATATATACATATATACATATATACATATATACATATATACATATATACATATATAAATATATACATATATACATATATACATATATACATATATACATATATACATATATACATATATACATATATACATATATACATATATACATATATACATATATACATATATACATATATACATATATACATATATACATATATACATATATACATATATACATATATATATACATATATACATATATACATATATACATATATACATATATACATATATACATATATACATATATCCACATATACATATATACATACATATATACAAATATACATATATACATATATACAAATACACATATATATATATACATACATACATATATACATAAGATTCGATTTGCCAGTCGTTAAATGCCGGCAAGGCAACATATGTATCTTAGTAATACATACATATGTATTAAGTAATACATATGTACATATGTACATACATATGTATGTATGTATGTACATATATAGTTGTCGTTGGTTGCGGACACCACTAAAAATGCCAAAGTCACGTACGCCACGACTCAGAAACATGAACAACAATACAGAATTCAAAGGGGAGCCCGGCTCAACCAACTGACGACATACTCTGAGCTTAAAAGAGCGATTGGCGACCATTATCATGCATCGAAACGGAACAGAACGAAACGACAATGAAGATGCGTTCCATTAATTTATCCAACCAACCATAGCCTTAAAATGCACATATAATCTATCTATATGTACAATGTATGTATGTAGGTACATAGATTAGTATGTGGATGATGAAGATGACCCGTTGCTGCTATCGTTCATTCCTCTTTGTTTTGTGGGAAACAGTAACCTTTTTCGTCGTCGCAATTTGCAAATTTAAATCAATGAAAGCTAAAATCACATACATACATACATATTTATTTATGTATATTTTTTTTAAATCACCGACGCAAAGCGGCCAGGGTCTAATTTGTATGGGAGAATGTGAGAAACCAGCAGAAAAACGGTCTAAATACGGTTATCCGAAGTTTGTATACCCTTGTAAATTATTAATAGCAGAGACGGTCATGCATATACATTACATATACACACACGTATGTACATATGCGATTATCCATAACAAGATTTATTCAACTATACCAAAAGCCATTGAACTTGTCCGTTTACCCTTTCCTTCTTCTATTGTATCATGTGTGTGAGTTGCCAGCTGATAAGTTGAAGAAAATAATTGCCACGATTTTAGGTGGCATCAAGGAGACAAATTGACTTTGTTGTTGGTTTACCATGCATCCATAGGATGAAATGGTATATTTAAGTCGCCAAAATGTATGTAACAGGGAGAAGGAAGCTTTTCCGACCCTATAAAGTATGTACATACATTCTTGATCTTGATATTTTCCGACGCTATAAAGTATATATATTCTTGATCAGCATGAGAAGAGAAATTGATATAGCCATGTCTGTCTGTCCGTCCGTCCGTAAGAGTGCATAGATCTCAGAAACTATAAATGATAGAGCTACCAAATTTAGAATGTAGACTCGTGTAGTATAGACGCAGACCAAGTTTATTTTTTTTTTGCCACGCCCCCTTCCGCCCCCGGAATTCAATAAAGAGTGATTTTCTCCCGCAATATTTATCGTATCGTAATTTAATTTGGCACACTCATACATGTTATGGACATCTATCATTCCACTAAGTTTCATAAAAATCGGAATAAAAATGGCTGAGTTATACATTGAAACGTTTTGCACTCAAAGCAGTGCAAGGCGAATTTGGCCGGTGGAGCGCTAAAGTGCACACACATAAGAGTGGGCGAGATAGCATAGGTTAGAAATCGCGCATACGAAAGAAATTTAATACATGAATTTAGTTTTATGAACTCGATGTAGTTTTTTTCCCTCTGATGCATGGTATATCCAAGTCGGCCCGGCGACTTACTTTATTTTGTTTTAGTCTTGCATATCTGTACGCCCATACATACATACTTAATATTGCACACGTCCCATTTCTAGATAAAACCCTCAATAATAAAAGCAGGCAGCTTTGAGCTTACACTTTAATGGTGACAAATCGTTTTAGCAGAAGATAACAGAAGCAGACTGCTTTCTCTCTTTCTTTCGCCCTCGCTCTCTCTTTTTCACCCTTTCTTCCTTCTTCTCTCTTATTCCTTTTTTTTCTTTCTCCGAACCAGTAACGCAATTGCATTATCATGATAAGATGTACGGACATAAGTATGTATGTACATATGGAAGTAAGAAAATTTATCAGCCAAAAGATCTTGACAACAATTTCGGAATAATTGGAAAATAAATTATCTGCGTCTGCAACCTGTGCTTTTCCATTAGGTCAATACACCGTATTCACACCAGCCGCCTTTTTTGCAGTTTTAGACAATGTAACAATTTTCTTAAGGAATTGCTAATAGCTAGAATTGCTAAATTAAGATGCCACAATTTTCCAGAAGCTCAGACTCTTTTCGTATTTGTCGTTTGTCTTAACGTTAATTATCAGTGATCTAAGCAAATTTGGTTCATGTGACTCATAAGACCTGCCAATAAACGGGAGTACTGACGTAACGAGACGGCTTAACCCAACAATTGGTGTTTGTGTAGGTCTATTTTATTACCCTTGCAGAGGGTATTATAAAATTGGTGAGATGTTTGTAACGCAGAGAAGGGATCGTTTCCGACCCCATAAAGTATATATATTCTTGATCAGCGAGAGAAGACGAGTTGCTATAGTCATGTCCGTCTGTCCGTCTGTCCTTCTGTCCTTCTGTCCGTCTGTCTGTCTGGTGCTTCGCGATCTAGTCCCACAGTTTTAGAGCTATGGCATTCAAAGTTCGTATATAAGCTTTTCTATACAGCTACATGCACATCTGCACATATATCATATAGCTGCCATACAAATACAAACGTTAAATGCGAATAACTTCTCTATTTTTTGAACAATCTTATCAAAACTGATTACGTACATAAATAAAAAGGGACTACATCATATGCGTGAATTTCAAAACAATCGGATAAACATAACGCCTGATTTCGACGATATAAAATTTGCCTATATAGCGTGCACTGCTTATGGCAGCAGCAGTATGCAGTAGTACTGCTGCCATAAGCAGTGCACGCATAAGCAGTGAAGCACATATATGTGTCAAAATTGCGATTGTGTGTGTGTGAATATGAATATCAATCGCTACATTGTCTTGGCACGCTTACTATTTGGCGATTGGCTGGCCCCAGCCAATGTATTTAAAATATTTCTTTATTGGATTAAGAAACAAAAAATTGTTTAGGAAATAAAATGTAATGGTCAAGAACTGCAAGGGTATACAAACTTTGGCTTAGCCGAAGTTAGCTTCTTTGATATTTTTGTTTGGTTGTCACAATATCAATCAGGGACGGTAAATAATGATTATTTTGTTTTTATACCCTTGCAGAGGGTATTATAAAATTGGTCAGATGTTTGTAACGCAGAGAAGGGATCGTTTCCGACCCCATAAAGTATATATATTCTTGATCAGCAAGAGAAGACGAGTTGATATAGCCATGTCCGTCTGTCCATCTGTCTGTCTGGTGCTGCGCAAACTAGTCCCACAGTCTTAGAGCTATGGCATTCAAAGTTCGTATATAAGCTTCTCTATACAGCCACATGCACATCTTCGATTTTGAATAAGATCAGACAACTATATCATATAGCTGCCATACAAATACAAACGTTAAATGTGAATAACTTCTCTATTTTTTGAACAATCTTGTCCAAACTGATTACGTACATAAATAAAAAGGGATTACATCATATGCGTGAATTTCAAAACAATCGGATAAACATAACGCCTGATTTCGACGATATAAAATTTGCCTATATATACACACACGCATAAGCACTGCTTATTAAGCAGTGAAGCACATAAGCGTTTGTGTGTGTGTGAATATGAATATCAATCACTACATTGACTTGGCACGCTTACTATTTGGCGATTGGCTTTTTTTTTTGTTTATTAAACGAATAGACGCGAGTTCGAATCCCACGAAAGTCGATGATAAATTTTTTAATGTATTTAAAATATTTATTTATTGGATTAACAAACAAAAAATTTTTTAAGAAATAAAATGTAATGGTGAAGGGCTGCAAGGGTATACAAACATCGGCATAGCCGAAGTTAGCTTCTTTGATATTTTTGAATTAAAAAAATCATACTCTTCTAATTACGTTAGAAGAGCCAAAAATAGACCAATGTTCTTGTCTATGCATAAATTATGATCTTTCACTATGATTTAAATTTCTGCGATTTTTAATCAATTGATTAAATATTAATTATCGATTTTGAGCAAAAAAATAAAACTCACAACATAAAAATTATATTTGAGCAAAAAAAAAAAAAAATCAAAAAATAATAATTATTATCAATATTAAATTGGATTAATGCTATGGTAGGTATAAGATAAACTGATGTTGGCGCCAAAGAATAAAGAAATATTTTCATTAACTATACTACTAATACTGAGTGTATCAAGTAAAAGAAAACAGAGCTGAGAAAATTTCTAAGCACATACATATATATACTTGCATTAAAAAGCGCTGAAAATTCGCCAAAAAGTAGAACTTAAAACTACAACCAATTTTAGATGATTGTCACTCATAAAACACAAAACCAATTTAATATTAATTAAACATACAATTCGAAAAATATACATCGATATAAGATAAAAAATTAAATACAATTTTATCGCCAGCGTTGAGTGGTCAAGTATTGTAGAGAAGATTAGATTGAAAGAATTTATTTAGTTTGCATAAGTAAATTTAAATTGAAGTTAAAACAGAATTAAAATTAAATATTTTCTTATCTGGGTTATAAATTAGTTTTCAACATTTTTCAATTGTAAGCACTTAAATAAAAGTAAAAGAAAAAAGATTAATGGAAGATGAAACAAATTGTAATTGACGTGTTAAAGGATTAAAGTTTGAAGCGAAATTGAAACTTTATTGTAGCGGGTTACTTTTTGAATTGCAATAATAAAATAAATCAATTAATTGGAAGAAGAGTTTATGTTATATAACTATAACTTTTAGTAGGACGTGCGCCTTTATGACGTAGAGTTCAAATATCAACGTACGGTCCGTCACATTAGATCTTTAAACGTACGCGCTGAGTTGGTCACCGAACCACTTTACAAACACTAAAAATTAAAGAAAGAACACAACAAACTGATTAGTTGATTAAAGGTCAGAATAAGAAATTCACACAACTCTGACCACTTCATATGAATTGATTAAATTTAGCAATCATGGTCAATCATTGCACCATTATTTTTTTTGCTTTCTCCTTCTATTACCTTCGTATTCGCGACGTAGTAGCGACATTTTAAAAGAAAAAATATCAAAGAAGCTAACTTCGGCTATGCCAAAGTTTGTATACCCTTGCAGCTTTTGACCATTACATTTTATTTTCTAAAAATTTTTTGTTTCTTAATCCAATAAAGAAATATTTTAAATACATTGGCCGGGGGCAGCCAATCGCCAAATAGTAGACAATGTAGCGATTGATATTCATATTCACACACACACAATCGCAATTTTGACACATATATGTGCTTCACTGCTTATGCACGCTATATAGGCAAATTTTATATCGTCGAAATCAGGCGTTATGTTTATCCGATTGTTTTGAAATTCACGCATATGACGTAATCCCTTTTTATTTATGTACATAATCAGTTTGGATAAGATTGTTCAAAAAATAGAGAAGTTATTCGCATTTAACGATTGTATTTGTATGGCAGATATATGATATAGTTGTCCGATCTTATTCAAAATCGCAGATGTGTATGTGGCTGTATAGAAAAGCTTATATACGAACTTTGAATGCGATAGCTCTAAAACTGTGGGACTAGATCGCGCAGCACCAGACAGACAGGCGGACAGACGGACATGGCTATATCAACTCGTCGTCTCTTGCTGATCAAGAATATATATACTTTATGGGGTCGGAAACGATCCCTTCTCTGCGTTACAAACATCTGACCAATTTTATAATACCCTCTGCAAGGGTATAAAAAAAGAAAAGTTCTGTGAGAGTCCAAAATATTACAAACGCACGATGAGTGGGCATAAATTGATTCAATTCGAAAACATCAACGTGATAATCATGTCGCCTTTAAAAGTCGCCAACTTGTGGCCAAATTATTGAAACGTTTGTATGCATAGAAAACAACCCCATCCCAAATTACCGACTGTTGTTACGATGCGAAAAAGAGAGAGGGCTATAGAAAGGGATATATGTATGTACAGTATGTACATCCCAGTATGTACATACAACGCTTGAACGGAACTCATCGCAATTAGATAATTAGCAATTTGGCACAGACAATCGATCAAAGATCCAGATAATTTTTTTGGCATGTAAATCACGTTCACAAATTTTTCCAGACGTCGTCACCAAAAATTCAAAAATTATTGAATAAGAATAAAGTAACATTTTTAATTGCTTTTAATTTGTTATAATATCGAATATATGTATATATTAAATAAATATTTTAAATATTTGTTATTTAATAGTTATAGTAACGACATCAAAAAAGCTTTTAATATAGTAAACCTATTTACTGCCAAGATCAAAGGTGCGCCTTAAGAAATTGGTATATTCCCATCTTCACAATAAGATCAGAATGCAATCAGGTTATGTAGTGGGAATAGTAATAGTCCGTTAGTTTCCCAAACACCTACATTCTGAATATTAAGTGTGTTACAACCATAGTAAGCAGGCATAAAAGCTCCAGTCAAATCCTTTAGCAAACATGCGCAGAGAGTTTGAGCTTGGCAAAACTTTTGATTGAAACACACATTGGGTATTGGCAATCGTTGATTTATAAATGATCAACACCTATGCGCAATCTCAAAGGATGCCGTTTCTGTTCTCTTTTATACATAAGTCGCCACGCCGCCCATAGAAATACAGATTGACTTAAAAATAGCGAATAATCAAGGGATTATCTCATTGTCTCATCTCCAATATACTGTTACTAGAAATAAATTTTCAGTAAAGTAAAATTACAGGGTGTTAAATTGTGATTTGATCAATCGGGAATTCGGGAATACAATGAATTTGGGAGTATACAAATCAGAGATCCGGAGACTTATGTAAATAGGAAGCCTACCCACATGTGTTGCTCATTAAGTCCCACCAAAGATATCTTTATATGGCATGTAAGAAGCCCGTAAAAATCGTCATCATTAACGCCAACCTTAAACGATTGCAGCATGTTGGTAGGCAGCTAATTAATATAAATTGTGAATAAAAGAGAGCCAACCAATTTAAGAGCAAATCGAAATCAAACCTGGTTCCGTTTTTCTATCCTACATACAGACAGAAGTCTCTTAATCAGTGTGCAATAACTTGCAACAGACTGTTGAACTTAATTAAAAACCGGAAGGCCGGGCTAACTTCGACCATGCCGAAGTTTGTATACCCTTTAGGTTACTAAATACCTAAAAAATATTATCTAAATGTAAAGACCTTTGTGTAAAAATCCGTATCTACACGCATTAGCACGGCATACATGTATGTAGATATGCAGCATGCAATTTTTCCATTCGTTTGTATGACAGCTATATCATATAGTTATCCGATTTTAATCAAATTTGGCAGTATTATAATTTATTATGTGAAAGTTTGGTGATGATCGCAAAAGAAACAAAAAAGTTTTTGAAAGCAAAACTGTTTTTAGTCCGATTGTTATTATGAGAGCAATATGATATAGTAATCCGATCTTTCACTCTTGTGTGCATCCGGCTTGCACCGCTTTGACTGAAAAACGTTTCTATGTATAACTCGATTTATTGCGATTCGTATTATTAGGTGGAATATTTGTAACATGTATTAGATGTGTGCCAAATAAATGTGTTGAAATAAACTTGATTTGCGTGCATACTGCACACATCTACTGTCCAAATACGGTAGCTCTAGCTTTGTTACATACATTTTGGCGACTTTAATATACCATTTCATTCTATGGAGATGCATGGTATAATAAAGTAAATAAGTAAGTCGCCGGACCGACTTGGATATACCGCGCACCAAGTGGAAAAACTACTTACATGCATTTTGGCGACTTTAATATACAATTTCGTCCTATCGATGCATGGTATAAATAAAGTAAGTAAGTCGCCGGGCCGACTTGGATATACCATGCATCAGGGCAAAAAAAAACTACATCGAGTTTATAAAACTAAGTTCATATATTAAATTTCTTTCGTCTGCGCGATTTCTAACATATGCTATCCCGCTCACTCTTATGTGTGTGCACTTTAGCGCTCCACCGGCCAAATTCGCCCTTGCCCCGCTTTGAGTGCAAAACGTTTCTATGCATAACTCGGCCATTTTTATTCCGATTTTTATGAAACTTGGTGGAATGATAGATGTCCATAACATGTATAAGTGTGCCAAATTAAATACGATAAATACTGCGGGAGAAAATCACTTTTCATTGAATTTCAGAGGCGGAAGGGGGCGTGGCAAAAAAAATTTGGTGGAATGATAGATGTTCATAAGATCTATAAGTGTGCCAAATTAAATTACGATACGATAAATATTACGGGAGAAAATCACTTTTTATTAAATTCCGGAGGCGGAAAGGGGTGTGGCAAAAAAAAAAAAAAAACTTGGTTTTCGCCAATACTACATGAGTCTACATTTGAGACTTTAATATACCATTTCATCCTATGGATGCATGGTATAAAAAGATCTGTAGCAGAAAAGTGAAAGAAACGAGAGAGAGAGCATGAGAGAAAACGTGTGAGAGAATTAGAGAGCTACATCGCAAGAACTCACATACACCTACAGAGACGCATTGGCAAGTGAGCCGACATATGTGTATATATACCTTGTTGCTTGCCGGGCCATTCAATCGCACACAAAAACTCATCGCGTGGACGTCGTCGGCCGGCATACATCACCTCCCCAAACACTTAAATCAATCAACCAAATAACCCAATAACGAACCCTAAAAAAGAATTAACATATAAACATATATTTTTTTTGTGCTAAATTTAAAACCTCCCCGATAAACAGTGAACAAGACATCAATTAATATTAATTTAAAGTTTAAAAAGTTAACCCAAGCAAAACAGAAAACCAATGCAAATATGTGCCATAATTCGGGCATTGAAAGTGGCGAACAGCAAATTAAACGGTACATGGCTTATGGCATGCCATCAAAGGCTATCAAGAGTGTAAAATACACAATGCGCAAGCGAGAGAGACAACAAGAGAAACAGCAAGAAATAAAGGAAACAGGTGACACCGATATGGAGGAATTTGAAGGCAATACAAGCTGCGATAATGACGATAGCGTTATGGAGGAAACGTTCAGGCAGCAATTGCAAGAAACCATCCCTGTTAAAGCAAAAACCAATATAAATCATAATTTAAGTCTATCCGCAAAAACTACACCAATAACATCAAGTGAAGAAACCGAACGAAGCAACAACAATAATAGTGGAGACATAAACAAAATTCCCAAACTCTGTGAACGTTTTCGCAAAATGCAATCCGAACAGGAACAGTTGGAAACGGAATTAATTCCACTCACTGTTAGCATCAGCAGCCGCAACAACATGAAATTGGATCTAAAGAGCCAACATAAGCGCAAACTAAGCTCAATGGAGCCCTCAATGGATGATGCATTAGCCGTCGGTACGCAAATGACACGAAAATTTGCCGAACGTGTACAATATTTTATTTTCCAACTGCAAAATAGTCGACTATACGCGTAAGTTTCTACATTATTTACAAGTAGAAGAAATATTTTTAAAAGGATGCGTTCATGTTTTGGGTATATACAGCAAATAGTTATCAGGTTATTGATATGAACAAAGTCTCTTATATATATTAAATATTTTAACCAATGAATTTAATCATGTGACAATTAAAGGCTTATCACGGTTGTATTACACCCTTGCAAAAAGGGTACGTTAATTTTGGTCAAAAGTGTGCAACGTATAGAAGAAGACATCTCCGACCATATAAATTATATATATTCTTGATTAGCCAAGACGAGTTCAAACCCGTTTGTCCGTCTATCTGCCTGTCCGCCTGTCTTTCTGTCCTACTTGCTGCATACCTACATACATGAATATGTATGTGTGCAGTGCTATGGCATGTAGATACTGGTTTTTTCTGAAAAGCCTTTACATTTTGTTATCTTAATTTAGGAATTGGGTAACACAGGAACTTGCAAGAGTATACAAACTTCGACATGGCCAAAGTTAGCCCGGCCTTCTGTTTTTTTTTTTGTATACAATTGATAAACACGTATTATGATCATGCCCAGTTCAATTAACGCTCAAACAGCTTATGTTGTTAGAAAAATAGGGAGATAAGATTCAGACGAGAGCGAGCGGAAAAATGGGCTTGACCAACTTTTTTTTCTTCTATACATTAAACTTGTTATTTATGAATAATGTCGTTATGATTTATATAAAAAAGGAATAAATTTGGTAGTTCTAGCTTTTTTAGTTCCTGAGATCTAGACGCACATAAGGGCGGACCGACAGACTGACATGGCTATATGGATTTCTCTTACCATGATCAAAAATATATGTATGTATATACTTTATAGGATCGAAAATGCTTTCTTCTGCCTGTTACATACACTTTGGCGAATTTACTATACCGTTACATCCTATTGATGCAAGGTATACAAATTATAATATTTCAATATGACTCTCATAAACGGGAGCTTTCCAAATGTCACCACTGTTGTTGAGTCAAAAAATAAAATTCCAATTCTTTTGTAGTTTCCCGATTTGTGCTTTATCGTTGGGTCGCATCTCATTCTCAGCTGTTGGTAACGCACAACTGATTTGTGTTGTTGCCTCTTCGTTGGCTGAATTCGCTTTGAAAACCTGTAAAATGATTTGTGGCATTATGTATGTTCGTGCATACATAGATTGGCAATTTTGAAAATAGCGAACAGTGAATACATACAATACAATAAAAATTGGGTGCATGCGTTTTCGCACGTACGCCAATTTTGTGCTCTATTCACCAGGGGAGACGACAAAATATAAACAATAAATAGAAACCAGAAGCCCGTGCTAACTTCAGTCATACCGAAATTTGTATACCCTTGCAAGTTCTTGTGTTACTAAATCCCTAATTGAAGATAGCAAAATGTAAAGGCTTTTGTGTAAAAACGAGTATTTATACGCCGTACCACGGCGTATGTATGTATCACATACATATGCATGTATGTACATAGGTATGCAGCATGCAATTTTTTCATATGTTTGTATGACAGCTATATGACTTTCATTTATTTATTTATTTTTAGTATAGGATATAAGTAGTTGTAAACTATCAACCTAACAATTTTTACAAGCACTAGCAACTATGGCCATCGGCTTAGACAATAACTACATCCATACACTAGCCTCTGATGCAAACCCGGATCCTCGTTGTTCAGTTGCCTTTATGACAGGGCCAGTCCGATCTTTATCCTATTTGACACGAACGTTTGGATATATAGTGAACTGCCAAATGTGAAGTTTCATGGTAATCTAGAGCTATATGATATACATAGTCGTCCGATCCGTATGAATCCCAGATATTCAATGCCTGCAGTATATACAAGACTTTGTGCAAAATTTGAGCTCTGTAGCTGTAGCGGTCTAGGAGAAAAAGCTGTTGATACTTTGTATGCCTCCTTCTATGCGTTGCACTCTTCTAACCAAAATTCATATACCCTTCTGCAAGGGTATACAAAAAATATTATCCACCCTGCGCAACAAGCGAAACAAGAAATGTCGCTAAACGTGGACTTGATATATATGGACATACATACGCGTAAATATGAAACTGTCAGTAGCAGAAGAATAGACGCTGATGCAACAAGTGGATCGAGAGAACTCAAGACGATGCTATTCGATTCACATTGCTTGACTCGGAATCGACTTGTTTTGCTAGATTTCATGCAATTATCGCCCAGCTTGTAAATCGAACCGATAAGTGGGCAAAGTTCGTTTCGCCACACAAATTTAATCAGCTTGTAGCGGCGGCCAAGTGCTAACCCTCCATGAATTTCGTAATATGCATTGGGTATACGATTTTTGCTCGCTTGTTACACCCTTGTTGAATGCATTTTTATACCCTTGCAAAAAGGGTATATTAATTTTGGTCAGAAGTGTGCAACGCATAGAAGGAGACATCGCCGACCATATAAAGTACATTTCTTCTTGATGAGCATGACAAGACGAGTTCAAATCCGTTTGTCCGTCTGTCTGTCCGTCTGTCCGTCTGGATCAACAGCTTCTCCTCCTAGACCGCTAAAGCTACAGAGCTGCAACTTTGCAAGAAGTCTTGTATATACATTGTATATCTCGGATTCATCCGGATCGGACAACTATATCATATAGCTCCCATAGGAACCATCGGTGGAAAAATGAGTTTTACATCAATAACTTCTTTCTTTTTCACCCGATTATCATTGTCTATATCATATAGCTGTCATACAAACATATGCAAAAATTGCATGCTGCAGGTCTACATACATGCATATGTATGCGTGCCATGCTATGGCCTGAAAAAACGGATTTTTACACCAAGGTTTTTACATTTAGATAACTCTTTTTAGGGATCTAGTAACACAAGAGCTTGCAAGCGTATACGAACTTCGGCATGGCCGAAGTTAGCCCGGCTTTCTGGTTTATATTACCTTATTTTTATACCCTTTCAGAGGGTATTATAAAATTAGTCAAATGTTCGTAACGCAGAGAAGGAATCGTTTCCGACCCCATAAAGTATATATATTCTTGATCAGCAAGAGAATACGAGTTGATATAGCCATGTCCGTCTGCAATGCAAACTAGTCCCACAGTTTTAGAGCTATGGCTTTCAAAGTTAGTATGTACACATCATATAACTGCCATACAAAAACGACCGTTAAATGCGAATAACATTTCTATTCCTTTGGCACGCTTAGTATTTGGCGATTGGCTGGACCGAACAACGCAAGTGCTGTGGTTTAGTGGATAGAGGTCTTGCGTCTGCAAGGAAAGGTTTCTTCGAATCTCGTTCGCGGCATATATATATTTTTTTTTGTTTATTAAGCGAATAGACATGAGTTCGAATCCCACAAAGGCCGATGACAAATTTTTTAGTGTATTTTAAGTATTGCGTCATTGGATTAACACACAGAAAAGGTTTTTTAAAAAATTAAAATGTAATAGTCAAGGTCTGCAAGGGTTTACAAAATTCGGCATAGCTGATGTTAGCTTCTTTGATATTTCATACTAATATATGTATGTTATGCATATCTATCATTCCACCAAATTTTTATAAAAATTACGATACGATAAATATTTTGGAAGGTGGCGTGGCAAAAAGTAAAAAATCTACTGTCGAAATATGATAGATCTAATTTTTATAGTTTCCGAGATATAGGGGCACAAAATATGGTTTCTCAAATAGCGTGTGCGGAAGGGGGCGTGGAAAAAAAAATAAACACACCAAACGAATCTCCATTCCAAATTTAGTAGCTCTAGCTTTTATAGTTGCTGAGATCTAGGCACTCTATCGGACGGACAGACAGACGAACATGTATCAATCGACTCTAATGTATCAATCGCTAATGATACTGATCAAGAATACATATACAGTCGACTCTCGTTAATTCAAACCTCCTATGGATGCATGGTATAAAAATTGTGAGTGTTCTGACTTTTGTCTCAGTCGCAGTCATAGTCATAATGAATTCGGACGAAGAATTTTTTGCGTCAACAGCAGTAATAAATGTTGTGATGAAAATGCAAACGGGATCCATTCACTGATTCAAAACCGTTTGAAAGGCGAATTTTAAAGTTTGTATACAAATTTAAGGCAGTTTCCACAAAAATTTTTCAATAATACACGAATGGCAATAGTTACTTTTATAGTCAAAAGAAAATTATAGGGTTAGAAAAAGTTTCCTTCTGACTGTTACATACATTTTGGCGACTTTAATATACCATTTCACCCTATTGATGAATGATATAAAAAATTGTCGTGTCAAAAAAAAAATATATAAGTACTTGATCCGCGTATATGCTACACGAGTCTACATTCTAAATTTGGTAGCTATAGCTTTTATAGTCTCTTACGGACGGACGGACAGACGGACGTTGCTATACTAATTTCTCTTCACATGGGTATTTCCAGGATCGCGAACGCGACATTTGTACGCCCTTACATGTTAAAAAAAAAAATAAAGTAAGTAAGTCGCCGGGCCGACTTGGATATACCATGCATCAGGGGAAAAAAAACTAGTTTATAAAACTAAATTCATACATATATTAAATTTCTTTCGTGTGCGCGATTTGATTATGCTATATCGCTCACTCTTACGTGTGTGCACTTTATCGCTCCACCGGCCATATCCGCAATTGCACCGCTTTGTGGGAAAAAAGTTTCTATGTATAACTCGGACATTTTTATTCCGGTTTTTATGAAACTTGGTGGAATGATAGATGTTCATAACATGTATGAGTGTGCCAATTAAATTACGATACGATAAATATTACGGGAGAAAATCACGTTTTTTTTTTTATTCGCGCGAGTCCCAGGCGTTCCGCCCACCTCCCGCCCAACCGACCGAGGGGCGCAGTCGCATAACGTACGACACGTTATCGCGTGGACAAAGACAAGAAACACAAAATCGAATAACTAGGGCTAATTACGAGCTAAGTAACATAAAATAGACGTTTTTAGTATAGGAAGAGAGGACTCTGTGCTGATCGCTCGGTACAACCGATTGTAGTCAGCACAAAAGACACGAAAGGGTTCATGCAAAGCATAGTTAGTAGTACAGCGAGTCAAAGATAAAGGAATAAAGTTTCTGGTAGGTCTACATGGAACAGATAGATTAACCTGAGATAATAACTCAGGCGAATCTATATCACCATTCAAAAGCTTGTGCATAAAGATTACACCAAGCATAATTCTACGGTTAATGAGAGAAGGAAGGTTAATCAAAAGAAGTCTACTGGAGTACGAAGGCAAATTGGCATTGCGATTCCAGTTTAAGCCACGAAGAGCGAAAAGCAGAAATTGTTTCTGTACAGATTCTATTCTAGTTTGGTGCGACTCATACTGAGGCGACCATACACAAGAACCGTACTCTAGAATAGGCCGTACAAGTGATGTGAAGAGAATCTTGGTTATGTATGGGTCGGTGAATTCCTTCGACCACCGCTTTATAAAACCAAGAACACCCATTGCTTTACCGACCATGTTGGAAATGTGGGTATTAAAAGTTAGTTTGCTGTCCATAAGCACACCTAAATCGTTCATCTCAGTTAGACGTTCCAATGGACTATGATTAAGAAAATAGGTTACCAGTTGAGGAGAAGTTCTATGAAAAGTCATTACTTTACACTTAGTAGTATTGAGGTTTAACAAGTTGAGCCGGCACCAAGACTCGAAACTGTTAAGATCGGCTTGTAAGCAAGCAGGCGAAATCATATCTTTATAACTAAAACAAAGTTTAACGTCATCAGCATACATAAGCACACGCGAATGTATCATAACTGAGGGAAGATCATTAATAAAGAGTGTAAAAAGCAGAGGGCCCAGATGACTACCTTGCGGCACCCCAGACGTCACATGAATGGAACTGGAAAAGGAAGACTTGAAAAGTACCTTCTGCGTTCTGTTTGTTAGATACTCGCGAATCCAACAAAGAATAAAGTAAGTAAGTCGCCGGGCCGACTTGGATATACCATGCATCAGGGGGAAAAAAACTACATTGAGTTTATAAAACCAAATTCATATATTAAATTTCTTTCGTATGCCCGATTTGATTATGCTATCTCGCTCACTCTTATGTGGGTGCACTTTAGCGCTCCACCGGCCATATCCGCCCTTGCACCGCTTTGTGGGAAAAACGTTTCTATGTATAACTCGGCCATTTTTACTCCGATTTTTATGAAACTTGGTGGAATGATAGATAACCATATCATGTATAAGTGATATGTGCCAAATTAAATTCCGATACGACAAATATTGCGGGAGGAAATCACTTTTTATTGAATTCCGGAGGCGGGAGGGGGCGTGGCAAAAAAAATTTGGTGAAATGATAGATGTTCATTAGATCTATGAGTGTGCCAAATTAAATTACGATACGATAAATATTACGGGAGAAAATCACTTTTTATTAAATTCCGGAGGCGGAAGGGGGCGTGGCAAAAAAAAAACATAAACTTGGTCTGCGCCAAGACTACACGAGTCTACATTCTAAATTTGGTAGCTCTAACATTTGTAGTTGCTGAGATCTCTGCACTCTTACGGACGGACGGACAGACGGACGGACGGACGGACGGACGGACGGACGGACGGACGGACGGACAGACGGACAGACGGACATGGCTCTATCAATTTCTCTTCTCATGCTGATCAAGAATATATATACTTTATAGGGTCGGAAAAGCATCCTTCTCCCTGTTACATACATTTTGGCGACTTTAATATACCATTTCATCCTATGGATGCATGGTATAAAAATTGGCGGAAAGCCAATGTCACTTAACTTAATAAGCAAAAGCGTATGATTAACAGAATCAAAAGCCTTACTGAAATCAGTATATATGACATCAGTTTGTTTTGCATTTCTGAATCTATCGATTGTTAAAGAAGTGAATTCTAAAAGGTTAGTGGTAGTGGATCTACGTTTCACAAACCCATGCTGGGATGTCGAAATAATAGACCTACAGAAGTATTGCAATTGAGAAGTAATTATCTTTTCAAAAGCTTTAGGAATAGCAGACAATTTGGAAATACCCCTATAGTTTGAAGCTTCGGACTTTTTACCATTTTTATGGAGAGGAATAATATATGATTCCTTCCAAATAGCTGGGAAGGAGGACGAGTCAACAGACAACAAAAATAACTTCAAAATTGGCTTACATAAAGCATTTGCACAAAACCTGAGTACGCAACCAGGTAAACCATCAGGTCCTGGTGAATACACAGGTTTCACTAAATTAAGCACGCTGAGAAGCGAACTTTCATCAATCACTGGATTAAAAATGCAGTTCGACTTTTTTAACTGATAAGGATACGGAATGATATTCCGCTGAGGAGTAGGTAGTCTTGAAAAAATCAGCAAACATATCGGCAATTGCCTGATCAGTGTTAGCTTTATTATTTTTAAACGACAAGGAAGACGGATGCACTGATGTCTTACGTTTAGTATTGGCAAAGTTATAAAATTGCTTAGGATCGCGAGAAAACTGACATTTGCAGCGCCGTAGATAATCCTTATAGCATTGCATATTAAGGACCATAAATCTCGAGCGAGCAACAGAATACAGAATGAAATCAGACGAACGGCGAGTTTTTTTAAACTTTTTATAGCATCGTGACATTTTTCAAGTTGGATAACTCCCGAGAGAACCAAGGAGGTCTATTAGAAATCACTTCACAATCAAAGAAATAGCTGAGTCCATGTCTATACAATTGTACAGATAAGACCAATCTGTAGCAAGAATGAAATCATTAAGATTAGAAAAATCTGTTTTACGAAAACATCGGGTTCGAGGTATCGTATTAGCACCAAGTGGTGGTGGAAGGAAAGGTAGATCAATTGTTAAATTTACAGTAGGATGAAATTTATCTTCCGAAAGAACAAAAGGTTCAATCCTGGAAACAGCACAATTGGAAGGATCAAGTACAAATATCAGATCTAATGATCTTCCATTTGTATTACGCACTGAATTGACTTGAGAAAGAGACATCTCAAGAAGGCCGTCAACAAAGTCATGTGACGTGGAAGGCAACAGTACAATGAGAATATCACGATTAGAAGTTCAAGCAGTGACAGATCGAATTGCCTCTAAATGATTTAAATAAGCCACCATGTCAGACTGCGGGGAATATAAGAACAAGTGATGTAGGCGGAAAAAGAATGATAATCTACCTTAACACTGACAAACTCAATCTCCTGATTATAAGAAGGCTGAATCTGTTCAGATGGTAAAGCAGCATCAACAGCAATCAAAACTCCTCCACCCACGCGAGGAGTTCGATCACATCTGAATACAGAAAATTTTGAAGCAAAAACAGATGCATCAGCAATGTCAGGTTTTAGCCACGTCTCCGTAAAAGCTAAAATGTTATTCGAAAAAGAAAGGCTATCTACATAGAGATTAGTAAGTTTTGATTTCAGTCCTCTCACATTCTGGTAACCCAGATTGAGGGACGAATCTAGTTTTTTGACACACCAGCAGATGCTGGTGTGCCCGAAACCGTATTAGTAGCTTGAGCAGAACTTGGCAGGCGAATCGGTGGCCGATTTTTCTTTTTCACAGTATATTCTTTAACTATAATGTGCTCCGGCCAAAAACGTTTATGACAAATAGTGTCAAAACTGTTGGCAGAGACACTTATTTTAAATGGCGAAATGTCACGGGCATACGAAAATTTAAACTTTTCCACTGCAATATTCGGGTCTTTAACCACAGAACGAATATAGGCTATAACATCATCAGATGTGACTTCAGGGGCAAGCCTAGAAACAAATACATGTTTCTTTGGTGGAACACCAATAAGATCCCTTGGCGGCTGTGCTACAATAGCAGCTGCAACATTGGGAGTTGCAACTGCTGACGCAGCAAAGCCACTAACAGGGCCTCCTATGATAAAACTATCGGCAATTTCCATTCGATTGGAAGATTGCCCGGACAAATCGGATACTACGCCTACTTTCGCATTAGATGCGAGGTTACTACCAGGCGATATGGGAGTAACCTCAATGCCCGGAATTACCGGGCTTTTAAACGATATTAGGCGCTGATTACTGGGCGAAGATATGGCATAAGACCCACCAGGGACGAGAAGAGACGCCGGCGGAGCATGAGATGCACTTCGAGGAGTGGTCTTTTTCCGTTTAGGCGACTCATTTAATAGCTTTAGGCTACTAAACTGGGCCTCCAACGACATAAACTCCGCTTGGAGTTTATTAAAACCAGCCCTCAGAGTGGTAAAGCCATCTCTAGTCCGCTTCATGAAAGTCCGCATCTCATTCTCGATACCGCGGCAAGTATCACATCCATAATTCAAGCCTCCACCGATTTTAATAGTGTCATGAATCTTCGGCGTGAGACCCGCACACTTCACATGTACGGGATTCTCACACAACCAGCAGAAGATATAATCATGACAATCTTTAGACTCGGTGGAAACTTTGCAGTTTCTTTTGGAGCAGACAGACATTATAATTTTTTTAAATAAATTGAAGAGAATAATTTAAAAATATACATATACTGACCAGATCTGAGCACAAGGGTTAATATATTAAAAGCTTAAAAGCACAAAACGAAAGCACGTATCACTCAAACGCGAGAAAGGAATAGACGAGAGCGCGAACAAAAAGTAATAGGAAAGAGCGGGAGAGCGCGTCAAATTGAACGCATGCAACAACAATTTGTACGCGTAGGCGCGAGAGTAAGTTATAACGGAAATATGTTAAAACGCAAGAGCAAAAGAATTAACAAAAACAACAACACCGCCTAGGGAGATTTTGTTGTATGTTAATAAACGGTTTTTTTAAAATTTGATTTTGCGTTTGCACAAGTAAAGAACCAACAAAAACCAAAACGCGAAATGGAAATAAAAAAATCGGAAATTATTTCAACTATGCCGAGTTGAGTATTGAGAAATTTAGGAATTTTTTGTCGCGAGGAAAAAAATAAAAGTTTATAAGCGTAAAAAAAACACGTCCGTGTTCGTCAACGAGTGAAACGAAAAAAAAAAAAATTATTACATTCCGGAGGCGGAAGGGGGCTTGGCAAAAAAAACATAAACTTGGTCAGCGCCAAGACTACCCGAGTCCACATTCTAAATTTGGTAGCTCTATCACTTATAGTTGCTGAGATCTCTGCACTCTTACGGACGGACAGACGGACATGGCTCTACCAATTTCTCTTCTCATGCTGATCAAGAATATATATACTTTATAGGGTCGGAAAAGCTTCCTTCTCCCTGTTACATACATTTTGGCGACTTTAACATACCATTTCATCCTATGGATGCATGGTATAAAAACCGTCATTTTTAAAAAACTTTTTTCACGTGTTTATAACATTTTATTAACACAATTTATATTATAAAAGACAACCCTTAAATATATAAATAAAAAACAATACATTGCGAACGTGACAAAAAATGGA
Source organism: Drosophila sp. 14030-0761.01 (assembly GCA_018150735.1). Classification (NCBI taxonomy): domain Eukaryota; kingdom Metazoa; phylum Arthropoda; class Insecta; order Diptera; family Drosophilidae; genus Drosophila; species Drosophila sp. 14030-0761.01. The sequence continues at coordinate 1,716,984 of JAECWO010000003.1, forward strand.
AGTCGTGTTTGACTTTGTCTTGATAAATGCGAAAGTCTGCGAATTTTAGCAAGTTATTTGATTGAAAATTCTTTTAAACGGTAAATAAATATTGCCATTTTAGAAATAATTTTAACATGTTACTTACATTTTTGTTTTGTAAAAAGTTTAAAAATTTTTCACGTGCCATGGCGAACGTGACAAGATTCCACTGAGGTGGTGAATGAAATTTTTGCGATTAACTTTCTTTGCATATTTTTATAACATGCATCCATAGGATGAAATGGTAAATTAAAGTCGCCAAAATGTATGTAACAGGGAGAAGGAAGCTTTTCCGACCCTATAAAGTATATATATTCTTGATCAGCATGAGAAGAGAAATTGATAGAGCCATGTCCGTCTGTCCGTCCGTCCGTCTGTCCGTCCGTCCGTCCGTCCGTAAGAGTGCAGAGATCTCAGCAACTATAAACGATAGAGCTCCAAAATTTAGAATGTAGACTCGTGTAGTATAGACGCTGACCAAGTTTATGTTTTTTTTTTGCCACGCCCCCTTCCGCCTCCGGAATTTAAAAAAAATTTGTTTTTTTGGTAATATTTATCGTATTGTAATTTAATTTGGCACACTCATAGATCTTATGAACATCTATCATTCCACCAAGTTTCATAAAAATCGAAATAAAAATGGCCGAGTTATACGTTGAAATGTTTAGCACTCAAAGCAATGCAAGGGCGAATTTGGCCGGTGGAGCGCTAAAGTGCACACACATAAGAGTGAGGGAGATAGCATAATCAAATCGCTCATACGAAAGAAATTTAATATATGAATTTGGTTTTATAAACTCGATGTATTTTTTTTCTGCCTGATGCATGGTATATCCAAGTCGGCACGGCGACTTACTTACTTTATTTCATCTACTTGCTTCAATTAGAAAATGCAGTACTGACGAAAAATGCATTTTTTGCTCGCGAACGTGACAAAGGAATAGCAGATGAAAGAAACTCAAAAATTTACCATTCATTGATGCTTTCCTTACCTATTTTTCTATTTTTGCATCAGTTTGTTGTTGTTATTAAAATCTCGTAAGAAGATTGCAACCATAAAACGAATGTAAGTATAAATATCAAAGAAGCTAACTTCGGCTAAGCCAAAGTTTGTATACCCTTGCAGCCCTTGACCATTAGATTTTATTTCCTAAACAATTTTTATACCATGCATTCATAGAATGAAATGGTATATTAAAGTCGCCAAAATGTATGTAACAGGGAGAAGGAAGCTTTTCCGACCCTATAAAGTATATATATTCTTGATCAGTATCAATAGCCGAGTCGATTGAGACATGTCCGTCTGTCTGTCTGTCCGTCCGTCCGTCCGATAGAGTGCCTAGATCTCAGCAACTATACAAGCTAGAGCTAACAAATTTGGCATGTAGACTCGTTTGGAGTGTACGCTGATCAAGTTTATTTTTTTTTTTTGCCACGCCCCCTTCCGCCCACGCTATTCGAAAAACAATATCCCCATATCTCGGGAACTATAAAAGATAGAGCTATCGGATTTGGACATTAGATGCGTGCAGTATGCACGCAGACCAAGTTTGTTTCAAATTTTTGCCACGCCCCCTTCCGCCCCCAAAATTCGAAAAATTCGATTTTCACGCGAAATATTTATCGTATCGAAATTAAATTTGGCACACTAATAGATGTTACGTATATCTATCATCCCACCAAATATCACAAGAATCGGAATAAAAATGGCCGAGTTATACATAGAAACGTTTCTCACTCATAGCGGTGCAAGGCAGATGCATGCAAAAAAGAGCGAGATAGCATATGCTGGAAATCACCGATTTGGTCGGGGGGCGCTAAAGTGCTCGTTTCCACATAAGAGAGATAGCATTTGAAAGAAATTTAATATATATCTCTTCACCTAATGCATGGTATATCCAAGTCGGCCCGGCGACTTACTTACTTTATTTGTTTCTTAATCCAATAAAGAAATATTTTAAATACATTGGCCGGGGGCGGCCAATCGCCAAATACAAAGACAATGTAGCGATTGATATTCATATTCACACACACACAATCGCAATTTTGACACATATATGTGCTTCACTGCTTATGCGTGCATTGCTGCCATAAGCAGTGCTTTGCTGCCATAAGCAGTGCACGCTATATAGGCAAATTTTATATCGTCGAAATCAGGCGTTATGTTTATCCGATTGTTTTGAAATTCACGCATATGATGTAGTCCCCTTTTAATTATGTACGTAATCAGTTTTGATAAGATTGTTCAAAAAATATAGAAGTTATTCGCATTTAACGTTTGTATTTGTATGGCAGCTATATGATATAGTTGTCCGATCTTATTCAAAATCGAAGATGTGCATGTAGCTGTATAGAAAAGCTTATATACGAACTTTGAATGCCATAGCTCTAAAACTAGTTTGCGTAGCACCAGACGGACATGGCTATATCAACTCGTCTTCTCTTGCTGATCAAGAATATATATACTTTATGGGGTCGGAAACGATCCCTTCTCTGCTTTACAAACATCTGACCAATTTTATAATACCCTCTGCAAGGGTATAATAAATAAGAACAAAAAGCAAAACCTGCACTAAAAGTAGCCCAAAATTGAAAAAATCATGTTTGTAACTTTCCGTGCCAATATTTCACAACAAAAATATGCTGTAAACTTATTAAATTCTTTCAATTGAAATATTTCTCAAGCATTTTAAAAGAACAAATAATTTGTTAAACAACTTTTAATTTTTTCATCGTGGTGGACCTTTTTCTGGAAATGCCCATATATAATTTTAAGTAATATTTTAATGTTTCAATTTATGTAGACTGGATATTTAGAAGCACCACGCTCTTTTATTCCATATCACATTACTTAAATATAATTTTTATACCATGCATTCATAGAATGAAATGGTATATTAAAGTCGCCAAAATGTATGTAACAGGGAGAAGGAAGCTTTTCCGAACCTATAAAGTATATATATTCTTGATCAGTATCAATAGCGGAGTCGATTGAGACATGTCCGTCTGTCTGTCCGTCTGTCCGTCTGTAGGATCATCGAGATCTCGGAGACTGTAAGAGCTAGAGCTACCAAACTTGGCATGTAGACCCGTTTGCTCTGCAGGCAGATCGAGTTTATTTTTATACCCTTGCAAAAAGGGTATATTAATTTTGGTCAGAAGTGTGCAACGCATAGAAGGAGTCATCTCCGACCATATAAAGTATATATATTCTTGATCAGCATGACAAGACGAGTTCAAATCCGTTTGTCCGTCTGTCTGTCCGTCTGTCCGGCTGTCCGTCTGTCCGGCTGTCCGTCTGTCCGGCTGTCCGTCTGTCTGGATCAACAGCTTCTCCTCCTAAACCGCTATAGCTACAGAGCTGCAATTTTGCACGAAGTCTTGTATATACTGCAGGCATTGTATATCTCGGATTCATCCGGATCGGACAACTATATAATATAGCTCCCATAGAACCCGTCGGTCGAAAATAGAGTTTTAGATCAATAACTTTGTTGTTTTTCATCTGATTGTTATAAAAGTTAACATTTGGCAATTTACTATACATCTATACGTCCGTGCCAAATTTGATCAAGATCGGACTACTATATCATATAGCTCCCATAGGAACAATCGGACCAAATATAGTTTTGCTTCTAAAAACTTTTTTGTTTGTATTGTGATTATCACCAAACTTAGCAAATAACATTTGCACATAATAAATTATAATCCTGCCAAATTTGATCAAAATCGGATTACTATATGATATAGCTGTCATACAAACAGATGGAACAATTGCATGCTGCAGCATACATATATCTACATACATGCATATGTGTGCGTGCCGTGCTATAGCGTGTAGATAAGGGTTTTTACACAAAAACCCTTTCCATTTTGCGATCTCCATTTAGGGATTGAGTAAGGCATGAACTTGCAAGGGTATACAAACTTCGGCATGGTCGAAGTTAGCCCGGCCTTCTGGTTTTTTTTCGCCCCGCCCCCTTCCGCCCCCGCTATTTGAAAAACAATATTTTGAGCCTCCATATCTCGGGAACTATAAAAGATAGAGCTATCGGATTTGGACATTAGATGCGTGCAGTATGCACGCAAACCAAGTTTGTTTCAAATTTTTGCCACGCCCCCTTCCGCCCCCGAAATTTGAAAAATTCGATTTTTACCCGAAATATTTATCGCATCGTAATTTAATTTGGCACACTAATACATGTCACGTATACTATCATTCCACCAAATATCACAAGAATCGGAATAAAAATGGTCGAGTTATACATAGAAACGTTTTTCACTCATAGCGGTGCAAGGCAGATGCACGCAAAAAAGTGCGAGATAGCATATGCTGGAAATCACCGATTTGGTCGGGGGGCGCTAAAGTGCTCGTTTCCACATAAGAGTGAGCGAGATAGCATTTGAAAGAAATTTAATATATATCTCTTCACCTAATGCATGGTATATCCAAGTCGGCCCGGCGACTTACTTACTTTATTTGATATGTATGTAGTCAGTTGAAAATTATACCAGTGTCATTTTGTTGCTAAAAGTGGACAATGAATTCTATGATTAAGATTTTCCTATAATTAGAATTTAAATAATGATTTTTGTTACTCCGTTATTTCGCAGCATCCTGATTCGTACGACCCAACCAGCACATCTAATAGCTATTTGTATATTAACCTTTGTGCTATTTATTGTTGGACCCGATCTCATCGACAACACCGCCTCGAATTCTGATGCTGGCCAACCCAAGGTGATAAAAAGAACAACAGCCAAGGTACCATCATCAGGCAGCACACTGGCAACATTGGTCTATCTGGGGGCATTTGCCACCCATTTTGGGGCACAAATCTGGATGACCTTTGTATCGGGTAAGTTTGGTATTATTATCGGTACCAAAATTATACTTATGAATACTTTGTAGTAATCAATATTGTGGATGAATCGATTAAGTTAATTTGGCTTCCAAAAATTTTCGTTTTTGTTGCAGGCCTTTCTCTGTACTTCTCACTACCGCGTCACACTTTTGGCCAATGCCAGCAGATCCTTTTCCCCAAATACTTTGCACTCAATGCCGTACTTAGCATTACAATGCTGATCATTTATTCAAAATATATCATGACCAGTTGGACGACCTCTGCTGGCTTTCAGGTCTGCACTCTAACACTAAGCGCGTTCATTGAAGTGGTAGTGCGATTGTATTTGGTGCCACCGATGCTGCTCCTAATGCATGAAAAGTACAAAATTGAGGATGCGATTGGCAGTGGCCAGGAGATTGGTGAATTGGTGCAGGGAGATTTGGTGCATTGTCCGCACTATCAACGAATTCACAAGGGATTTAGGCGCATACATATGATCATTGCGATTGGCAACATAACTGTGATGCTGGCTACATGTCTGCAATTGTATTTTCTGGCATCGAAAATACATCTTAGCTAAGACACAACCCATGCATAGAAACAGCCCACCCACCAGAAAGTTAGAGTCACAGCGACTTAAGAAAGAGAAAGCTCTTTTTTTTTCATGACTGTAATTTGATTTTTCTTATACTATACAAAGTGAATTTATATAGCAAACCTTAGTTACATCACACAAACAAATGTATTTTTAAAAAACAATCAATGATTTGTCCCATATTAAATTATTTATTAGACAATATGTCTATCATTATCTGCATATCATTTTCCAAATGTTCACTAACAACAAGAAAATAATATCCCTATCTTTCCAAAAAAAAAAACCTGTGATAGACTCAACGGTTCCTTTCACTAACCTTACTATGCACTCCACCCAACCCAAGCGCAACACTCCAATCCCAAAAACATTTAGTTTATCATTTCACCACGTAGCCAATAATTCAATTAGCCCTAGCTAAATTAATTGTGCTTCCTTTTTTTTTCCAACCCAAACAATTAAATCCATCGAAATACTGCATCATTTTTCAATAGGCGAAAGAAAAAAGTTGTCTGCTCATTAATTTTTTTGTCTCCACTGTTAGAAATATATAATTTTAGTGAATTAAAAAAAGGACACAAAGAAAATAAAAGCAAAATTAATGTGTACAAATTAACTTTTTGATTTCTTTCTTTTTATTTAAGAAGTGTTAAGTGTTTTCTTTTTTTTTTAGAAAGTTTAGGATTAATTAGTGAGAACTTTATTTCAGCTTTTTACATATCACGAAGTTATTGTATGGTTTCACATTGAACACTGATCAAGAAGTGCATCCTAATGCATACTATACTATATTCATAGTATGAATTTTGGAAACAATACCCAATCTGTTTTGCCTATAGAAAGAAAGCCACATGAAGAGCTTAGCGCGATGTCTTTAAAACTGGCATGGCTACCTGCATTATGCATTAATTTAAACTTCTGACTAAAATTAATGCATACTTATACGTACATAAATGTGCGCCTTAAACTTTGAATAAAGTAAGTAAGTCGCCGGGCCGACTTGGATATACCATGCATCAGGGGAAAAAAACTACATCGAGTTTATAAAACTAAATTCATATATTAAATTTTTTTCGTATGGCGCGATTTCTAACATATGCTATCTCGCTCACTCTTATGTGTGTGCACCTTAGCACTCCACCGGCCAAATTCGCCTTTGCACCGCTTTGAGTGCAAAACATTTTAACGTATAACTCGGCCATTTTTATTCCGGTTTTTATGAAACTTGGTGGAATGATAGATGTCTATAACATGTATGAGTGTGTCAAATTAAATTCCGATACGATAAATATTGCGAAAGAAAATCACTTTTTATTGATTTTCGGAGGCGGAAGGGGGCGTGGCAATAAAAATTTGGTGGAATGATAGATGTTCATAAGATCTATGAGTGTGCCAAATTAAATTACGATACGATATATATTGCGGGAGAAAATCACTTTTTATTAAATTCCGGAGGCGGAAAGGGGCGTGGCAAAAAAAAAACTTGGTCTGCGCCAATACTACACGAGTCTACATTCTAAATTGGGAACTCTAACATTTGTAGTTGCTGAGATCTCTGCACTCTTACATACGGACAGACGGACGGACGGACGAACATGGCTATATCAATTTCTCTTCTCATGCTGATCAAGAATATATATATTTTATAGGGTCGGAAAAGCTTCCTTCTGCCTGTTACATACATTTTGGCGACTTTAATATACCAGTTAATCCCATGGATGCATGGTATAAAAATTATATATGCCATCATAAAGAAAAATAGGTAAGTCCCAGCAATAATAGGTACGCCTGAAAAAAACTTCGAATATTTTAGCTGATCAACCCGAAATTGGGCTGGACATAATAATAGGCGTGCTAAGGTTATCATAAAATAAAAATTTTAAATAAAAAACTCGTATGACAACATTGCGACAAAAATGTAAATGTATTGTTTTTGTATATAAAACATAGCGTCGATTGAATCGTTTTAAACGTTCTACAAATGACTTAAAAGGGTCATGGGCGTAACCTTATAACTGACTTGCTGTTTTCCTGTGTTATTAATTTCATTGAATATACTGCCTAGGAGCTACGGTTTATTTTTTGAACAGCTATACTATAAATTTTATACATCTTCCTACGAATCAAATTCCATTATTAGTTTTTTAAGTTACAACGATGGCATCATACAACATATTTCGTTGCATGTTGAGAGAAGGTATCAAGTTCGGTCATGGTTTTTTTTTTGACTATCATAGTGTTATAAGACAGATAATAAAATAATTTAGTTTTTGCGTAGACTTTTTAAAGCGATTTTTTCAACCTTTACATATGTATGTAAGCACGTATATGTATGTCAGTAAATACTTCTGTATTGATATCATTATAAACATCAAATTCATGAAACCAAATGCTATCTCGCTCACCTTAATGAGCACACGAGCACTTTGGCGCCCTCCAACGGCCAAACCGGTATTACGGACACTTGACTTCAAGACAATTCTACGTTCACCATCTTTGGCCATTTTTATTAAATTTTGATAAAACTTGATAAAATGATAGATATTCATAACATAAATTAGAGCGCCGAATTAATGATACAAAAAATATTGCGGGATAAAATTACATTTTGTCGAAACCCGGGGGTGGAAGAGGACTGGATCCTCCTATGGATCCATAGTTTAAAAAGCTTCAAAACCAAATTTCATGCAAATAGCTCTAAGAGTGACATTGTAGGTATGATTGAAACATACGGACATGGATAAATCGACTATACTTTATGGCAACTCTGGGCACGTAGTGGCAGTGTATTTTTTCTGAACTGCATGGGTGTTTTTGTAATTTTTCCGTGTGTTTCTTGTATTTTCGGTCGAGGATCGTTCGACGATCGCTCGGGTGTCAATTGTTGACCCTAAAGAGCACAGCCTTGCTTTATGGGATCGGAGACACACACCTGTCTGCGCTGGTGTCCCCCAAGGAAACCCAGTTTTTAAGTAAATTATTTTACTTATGTGATTAAAGCGTTTTCACCACTTTTATTTCGTTTCAACATTTAATTATTTAAATTGTAGATCAAAATCGGCAAAATGTATGCAACAGAGAGAAAAAAGCTTTTCCGACCCTATAAAGTATCTATACATTCTTGATCAGCATGAGAAGAGAAATTGATACAGCCAGTGTTTGTCCTTCCGTCCGTAAGATCTCAGAAACTGTAAAAGCTAGAGCTACCAAATTTAGAATCTAGATTCCTGTGGTATATACCCTGATCAAGCTATTTTTTTTTTTGCCAGGTATATGATATAGACATTTTTATAAAACTTGGCAGGATTATAATAAATTATGTGCCAAGTTTGATGGTGATCGCAAAAGAAACAAAATAGTTTTTAGAAGCAAAACTATTTTTGGTCCTATTTTTCCTATGGGAGCTATATGATATAGTAGTCCGATTTTGATCAAATTTGACACGGATGTTTGGATGTATAGTAACATAGTTATTGATCTAAAACTCTTTTTTCGACCGAAGGTTCCTATGGGAGCTATCCGATATAGTCGTCCGATCCGGATGAATCCGAGATATACAATGCCTGCAGTATATAAAAGACATCGTGCAAAATAGCAGCTCTGTAGCAAAAGCGGTCTAGGAGGAGAAGCTGTTGATCCAGACAGACGGATAAACGGATCTAAACTCGTCTTGTCATGCTGATCAAGAATAAATTAACTTTATATGGTCGGAGATGCCTCGTTCTATGCATTGCACACTTCTGACCAAAATAATATATAACAGAGATTTAAAACCAGAAGGCCGAGCTAACTTCGGCCATGCCGAAGTTTGTATACCCTTGCAAGGTCTTGTGTTACTAGATCCCTAAAAAGAGTTATTGAAATGTAAAGACACTGGTGTAAAAATCCGTTTTTACACGCCATAGCACGGCACGCATACATATGCATGTATGTAGACATGCAGCATGCAATTTTTTCATATGTTTGTATGACAGCTATATGATATAGTCATCCGATTTTGATCAAATTTACCAAAATTATAACTTTCTATGTGAAAATGTTATTTACCAAGTTTGACGCTGATCGCTCAAGAAACAAAAAAGTTTCTAAAAGAAAAACTATTTTTGGTCCGATCGTTCATATGGGAGCTATATGATATAGTAATCCGATCTTGGTCAAATTTGGCATGGACGCTTAAATGTATTATAAACTGCCAAATGTTAAGTTTTATGATAATCGGGTGAAAAAGAAAGAAGTTATTGATCTAAAACTCATTTTTCGACCGATGGTTCCTATGGGAGCTATATGATATAGTCGTCCGATCCGGATGAATCCGAGATATACAATGCCTGCAGTATATACAAGACTTCGTGCAAAATTGCAGCTCTGTAGCTTTAGCGGTTTCGGAGGAGAAGCTGTTGATCCAGACAGACGGACAGACGGACAGACAGACGGACAAACGGATTTGAACTCGCCTTGTCATGCTGATCAAGAATATATATACTTTATATGGTCGGAGATGCCTCCTTCTATGCGTTGCACACTTCTGACCAAAATTAATATACCCTTTTTGCAAGGGTATAAAAATCTATGCTGCGAACGTTATTCGAGCCCGCATCTTTCATTTAATGCCCTCCTCCTCTATCCACTAAACCACCGCACCTTCGCCAATCGCGAAATACTAAGCATGCCAAGTCGCTGCAGCATGTGTGTATTCAGGTTAATTTTGTACCGACGAAATCAGGCGTTATTTTTATCCGATTCTCTTGATATACAGAAATATAATGTAATATGTATATATTATGTACGTAATCAGTTGGGATAAGATTGGTCAGGAAATAGAGAAGTTATTCGCATTCAACCGTCGATTTTGTATGGCAGCTATATCATATTGTGCTCCGATCCTATTGAAGATATTGTGCATGGGGTATAAAAAAGCTTATGTACGAACTTTAAAGGCCATAGCTCGAAAACTGTGGGACTACTTTGCATAGCAGAAGAAAAACAGCAGGATCTTGGCTACTTCTCTTTGCCGCCGAGGGTTGACCTTTTCGAGGAAATTCCCTTGTATATATGTATATTGTCGGTGCTAATAGGTTAACAGATTTTAATAGCTAATGTTTTAAATCATTTTTAAAGCAAAAATATATTTCTAAATACAACTTATTTTTTCTAGCGATGTACTTTTTAAGTTGCGGCAATAAAAGCCATTGGAATGGGACACCGTTAATGGTGTATGGAAACGATTTGAAAATGTTTGTACCACTTACCGCCTCAATCTCCTGCTCAAAACGCACCGATCGCAACCGACATAGTACCACAACCAGATAGACGAAATTTATGCCGATGCCTAGACTAGACCAAACAACCACATCTGGTGTACAATCGACAAGATAACCATAGAGACCCATCATAATGCAACCAATTAGAAGCATAGCTCGCATCCAAAGCGACCCAAACGGACCATGGGGGGCGACAAAGGCGATAAAGAGAAATGCCCAGCCGAGCTGAAAGTATAGATGATGCGATGGTTGCCAATTGAGGCACTGTTCGATAGCTGACCAATCGCCAGGATGGATAGATCGAAGTGTGCCATTGTTATCCCATGGTATTGTGCCTCCACCACCAGCACTACTGGCAGCGTTAGTATCCGCCGCACTGTGCGCTACTGAAGTGCCAGCTGTTGAGGCTCCTGTGCCACCGCCGGCTCCTCCCATTCCAACGCCCATGTCATTAACACTGCTGCTACTCCCAGCACTATTGATCAACTTCTCAAGGCTGCCGGCGCTGTCGGCTGTGGTGGGCATGGCGTTACCCACCTCCACCAATTCTTTCGACCACTCCGCTGCCTCTTCCCTCTCAGTCTCTCTCTCTCTCCCTTAATCTCTCTTTGCTTATTTTTATCGTTTTATAGTTGGCTCTCTTGCTCTCACCAACAAAAAATTTTCTACAGTTGGTTTTTGTCCTGACTAGCGCCGTTCTTCGGTGTTTGTGGCATTCATTGTACACTCTTCGTCTTCTGGGACTGCTTGGTCTTATATTGTTTCATGCATGTTATACAGCTGCAATTAAAAACAAACACAATTTTTATGAATCCATAAGCATGGCAAGATACAAAATCTTCGGCTACGCCGAAGAGATGAGGTAAATTTCCAACAACTATTGCTCTGGTTATCAAGGTCGCTCCCTACCGCTGTCGCCGTTCCACCTAAGTGCATATTTTCTCACGCTCTACAACAAAAAATTTTATTAGCAGTGGATCAACAGCTTCTCCTCCTAGACCCCTAAAGCTACAGAGCTACAATTTTGCAGGATGTCTTGTATATAGTGCAGTCATTGTATATCTCGGATTCATCCGGATCGGACGACTATATCATATAGCTCCCATAGGAACCATCGGTCGAAAAAAGAGTTTTAGATCAATAACTACGTTATTTTTCACCCTATTATCATGAAACATTTGGCAGTTTACTACACATCGAAACCTCCGTGCCAAATTTTATCAAGATCGGACTACTATATCATATAGCTCCCATAGGAACAACTTGAACAAAAATAGTTTTGCTTCTAAAAACTTTTTTGTTGGTTTTGCGATTAATAAACTTAATAAATAACATTTAAACATTACAAAAGATAATCCTGCCAGTTTTATCAAAATCATATGACTGCATCGCTTAGCTGTCTTACAAACATATATAAAATTCCTGCATACCCACATATGTACATGCATATGTATGGTTTTATAACAAATTTTTTTTAAGTATTAACCTACATATAACCTTGCACACATACATACATACAAATGGTCAAATGTCAATAAATTCATTAAATCAGCTGAAGCGACTATTTGTATCAGGCTCACATAAATTTAAAAATCGACTTCTCAATTTATTGTCGTATTTTTGTGTATTTTCCGTTTTCTCCTCTTATGTTGATATTCCTGACCAATATTTTGCTCTCACTATTTATCTGGTGTCTCTCTTTATTTGATATTTTAAGCTTTTCATCAAATTTGTAATATTGAGTGATGTTTATTAAATAATACAAAACATTTACCATATAGTAGCGATCATTCAAAAACAAACGGTGTAAGTCCAACAACAATTACGTAGGTTATCACGATCTTCCATAACTTTAAAGGCTCCATACAAAGTTTCTGGTATATTTCTTTCTTTGTCACACCTACGGGGGTAAATTTTAGTTTTAAAAGTTATTTTGATTTTTATACCCTTGCAAAAAGGTATCATATTCTTTCACATATTTTTGTCTTGTGGTAGCACCGTTTATCTAAATCTTTGACAGCAAAATTGTAAATAAAGGTCAAGGCTTGTCGAATATAGTGTTATTACATTTCGAATTGTACCTTCGGTGTTGCAGTTGTGGTTTGTCTTTGTGATGTCTTATTTTAGAAAAAATCTAACCGAAGTGTTTGTGTATTGGCAATTTCTGCCAAGCTGTGCCAAAAAGTAATTATTCAAATCATTACTCTAGATGGTGCTTTTAAACATGTTATTAGCAGTTTTTGCCCAATTTTGCCCATTCTCTTCATATTTTGTAATCTAAGGCAAGCTTAAAGTAAGGCATTCTGTCGTAATAGATGATGGATGGATTGCATTTAAATAATGTATAAACTAACTTAAAAACTGAAATCAACAAGAAAATAAGGAATACCTTAATAGTGCAAGAAATCTACATAAATGTAATCCGCACAACTAAGATTTTTAAAGGGATGCTATTTTTCAAGTATGATTTTTGTCGCGGGGAGAAACAAGGATGAACATCTACATCAAATTATTAACATCGCGACTATCTTGGGGATTAAAATAGTTATCGAACTACTAGATACAAAGCCTAAAAGTATGCAAAGTGGTCAAATTCTATAGTTTTGATCGAATCGTAGTAAAAACATGATCCAATAGCAAAAACAAAAAATAAGAAATTCTATTTTAGTCCTTCTAAAGTTTCTGCAAAATTTCAGTTCTCTAGCATTAAAACTGTAGCTTATGCCAAAAAAAAAAAAGTGATTCTGACCCATAGTGCAGCGTTAGAAGAAATAATAGAAAAAGCAATCACTTTTACTGCTGAAATCAATTTTTGCGGTGTTGAAGAATGTCTTGAGGAATGTATTGTACTTTTCATTTACTTTTATTCCTATTTTCACGAAACTTAAAACTAGAAGGCCGGGCTAACTTCGAACATGCCGAAGTTATTATACCCTGCAAGCTCTTATGTTACTACATAAGATCCCTAAAAAGAGTTATCTAAATGTAAAGACACTGGTGTAAAAATCCGTTTTTACACACCATAGCACGGCACGCATACATATGCATGTATGTAGACATGCAGCATGCAATTTTTTCATATGTTTGTATGACAGCTATATGATATAGTCATCCGATTTTGATCAAATTTATATCTTTCTATGTGGAAATGTTATTTACAAAGTTTAACGATAATCGCATAAGAAACAAAAAAGTTTCTAGAGGAAAAACTATTTTTGGTCCGATCGTTCATATGGGAGCTATATGATATAGTAGTCCGATCTTGATCAAATTTGGCATGGTTGTTTGGATGTATAATAAACTGCCAAATGTTTCATGATAGTCGGGTAAAAAAGAACGAAGTTATTGATCTAAAACTCATTTTTCGAGTCTCATTATAATCGGGTGAAATTGAACAATGTTATTGATCTAAAACTCTTTTTTCGACCGATGGTTCTTATGGGAGCTATATGGTATAGTCGTCCGATCCCGATGAATCCGAGATATACAATGCCTGCAGTATATGCACGACTCCGTGCAAAATTGCAGCTCTGTAGCTTTAGCGGTCTAGGAGGACAAGCTGTTGATCCAGACAGACAGACAGACAGACGGACGGACAGACAGACGGACAAACGGATTTGAACTCGCCTTGTCATGCTGATCAAGAATATATATACTTTATATGGTCGGAGATGCCTCCTTCTATGCGTTGCACACTTCTGACCAAAATTAATCAGGGGTGTCACAGAAAACGTTAGCGATTTTGGCGACGTTTGAAATGTAAAACGCCGAAACCAAACGTTGGTGTCATGGAAATCTCCGACGTTTCATTTTCGGCAACATTTTCGGAGCCACAGCCACCGGTTGGCACAGCAGCTGACTCGATCGCCGCTATTTCGGTATTTCGATTGTCGATAGGTACAATAGGGTTGTGCAATTCAAAAAAAAAAAAAAATACTAACGTTTGGAATTAAAATTGTTATACATTTTTCGGAAACCAAAAATTATTACTTACATATATTATACAACAAGAAAAAATGTACTTATTTTTTGAAGGTACAGTTAACATACTGCAACACCAAAATTTTTAAAATTATTATCGCGCGCAATATTATCGGTGCTTTGACAACCCTATTGTTTACATTTACTTCAAATTTGTAACTGTAAACAAATTTTGGCAAATTAACCAAAAATTTAAGAACAATGAATTGAATACAACAAGACGAATACAATGCATCGATAACTGCAAACTATTGCGTTTGTAAGCCTACATTCTCTTTTCTACACAATTCTTTTTTTCGGAACAATGGCAACTGTTTTACCCCAGAATAAAATTTCGTCCATGCGATTTCTAGGTATTAGCTCTGTTCAACAGGTCATTGGATGCAGACCTGGAGGTGTTGGGAATATTATTTAATCTAGACTCTTGCTTCTTTTTAGCAAGCGATTTCCATTTTTACAAATCTTCAATTACAAATGAAATAATTTAAAATTCGATGCACATATTCAAATACAAGTTTAATTAAGTTTATTCGATCATATTAGAAACCTTATCCATCAGAAATCCAAAAAATTTCAGTTCATTTTAAAAAAGGCGGCAACTGCAATTGCATTTTTTACATCTGTTTACATTTCTTCTTCTTCTTTGGCTGGCCAAGATAAAAACAGAGACGTCACCTTGGTGCATTTTTTTGACGTTTACATTAAATTTATCCGTGTACACACAATTTAAAAAACTTTCTTAAATTTGGTCGTAATCCATAAAATTTGTGCTTACTTGTGGCATATAACAAACTAAAATTGGGCACACAAATGTTTTGTCCGAAAATAAGTTTCTGTCGTTTCAGCAGGATGGCAGCCTTGCTTATGGGTTATTTAAGCAAAAATGACGCTTGCTTGATTTTTTCACAGGCGTTTTCGTAAAATAATAAATTATATATGAACACAAATATTGCCAGCTATTATTTGAATGCAATTCCTTCCAAAAATAATCAAGGTTTATTTCAACAGCATTTTTTTTAAACATAATTTGCTGTAAGCGCAAAATTAACCAAACGTTGGAGAAAAACTTGTAACTTTTCAAAACTGTTAAAAGAGGTTTCTGTGACACCATACATTTGCGTTTGGGGCGATTTTGGGGCGTTAGCGATTTCTGTGACACCTTTTTGCAAGGGTATAAAAATAGAAACACTTAATTTATTTAGGTAAAAGCTATTAAACTTTGTTAACAGATAATTTTCTGGTATTATTTGATACTGTACTTGAAATGTAATTCAAAACGATTACACTCTTTGTGATACCTGGTCAAGTTTAAAGGAGGTTTCTGCTTTGTAGACCCGAAAAACTGCTATTTTTTCAAATTTTTTGTTGGGGAAACTACTTATTAAAGATAATGAGTTGAAGCTTTTTGTATTTTATTAGTCATGGTTTATTCTTGATTTATACATTTTTCAAATCTCAAAATAAAAAAGGGGAGAGGGGCACGTTCCAAAATGGCGGCGCGTCGGGTTTGACATGTCTCGCTGATGGAAGTCTTGTATAATCGAATCGAATCGAAAATAGAAAAACGATACATTTTATTAATCTGTACACTTACGCGAAAAGGATAGACCTTTACTTTTAAAAAATTTGAAAAATGCAAAAGTTTGAAAATTGAAGTCCGATTTAGACAATTTTTCGACTTGGCAATAATTTTTTATTTTTATTTTTTTATTGGTATTTTATTTACAATCTGTCCACAGGGGACAATAAGTAAATTGGGTGAAGAATATTACATAACATAAGAGGTAAATTACAACTAATTACAATTTTTAATTTTTATCGCGCAGCGGGGTTGAAACCCAGTGCTTTCACCTCCAAGGCAGATTCGCTACCCTAGGGCCGGCTATGCCAGCATTATTATACCCTTGCAGAGGGTATTATAAAATTGGTCAGATGTTTGTAACGCAGAGAAGGGATCGTTTCCGACCCCATAAAGTATATATATTCTTGATCAGCAAGAGAAGACGAGTTGATATAACCATGTCCGTCTGTCTGTCTGGTGCTACGCAAACTAGTTTTAGAGCTATGGCATTCAAAGTTCGTATATAAGCTTTTCTACACAGGCACTTTCACATCTGCGATTTTGAATAAGATCGGACAACTATACCATATAGCTGCCATACAAATACAAACGTTAAATGCGAATAACTTCTCTATTTTTTGAATAATCTTATCCAAACTGATAACGTACATAAATATAAAGGGATTACATCATATGCGTGAATTTCAAAACAATCGGATAAACATAACGCCTCGACGATTTCGACGATATAAAATTTAAATTTGTAAAGCACATATAAGTATGTGCAAAATTGCGATTGTATGTGTGTGAATATGAACATTAATCGCTAGCCTTGGCACGCTTACTATTTGGCGATTGGCTGGCCCGATCAACGGAGGTGAGGTGGCTTAGTGGATAGAGGAGGTCTTGCGTATGAAACGAAAGGTGCAGGTTCGAATCTCGTTATCGATATAAATAATTTTTATAATTAAACCATGCATCCATAGGATGAAATGGTATATTAAAGTCGTCAAAATGTACGTAACAGGCAGAAGGAAGCTTTTCCGACCCTATAAAAAGTATATATATATTCTTGATCAGCATGAGAAAAGAAATTGATAGAGCCCTGTCCGTCCGTCCGTAAGAGACGAAAGATCTCAGGAACTGTAAGAGCTACTAGAGCTACCAAATTTAGAATGCAGACTCACTCGTGTAGTATAATACGCTGATCAAGGTTTTTTTTTTTGCAACGCCACCTTTAAAATATTTCTTTATTGGATTAACACACAAAAAAATTTTTAGGAAATAAAATTGAATGGTCAAGGGCTGCAAGGGTATACAAACTAAGTTAGCTTCTGTGATATTTTTTTATTGAGAACATTTTTTCATAATGAAGGTCTATTCTGCGCACACACTACCTGTGAACATGTGCAAATAATTTCATGGCGATTGCTCAACTTTTGCGACAGTTATCACTTCCATCTGGTCAAAAAACATCGTTTCGAGAAAAACGGGTTTAAAGAATTCAGTTTAAAATCACTCGACCGCGTCATATGGTCATAAAATGAATCCAACAAAGCAGAAATCTCCCATAATAATCTTATAAAAATTATAGAAAAAAAATAAAGTAAGTAAGTCGCCGGGCCGACTAGGATATACCATGCATTAGGTGAAGAAATATATATTAAATTTCTTTTAAATGCTATCTCGCTCACTCTTATGTGGAAACGAGCACTTTAGCGCCCCCCAACCAAATCGGTGATTTGCAGCATATGCTATCTCGTTCTTTTTTGCATGCATCTGCCTTGCACCGCTATGAGTGAAAAACGTTTCTATGTATAACTTGGCCATTTTTACTCCGATTCTTGTTATATTTGGTGGGATGATAGATATACGTGACATGTATTAGTTTGCCAAATTAAATTACGATACGATAAATATTTGGGGTAAAAATCGAATTTTTCGAATTTCGGGGGCGGAAGGGGGCGTGGCAAAAATTTGAAACAAACTTGGTATGCGTGCATACTGCACGCATCTAATGTCCAAATCCGATAGCTCTATCTTTTATAGTTCCCGAGATATGGAGGCTCAAAATATTGTTTTTCAAATAGCGGGGGCGGAAGGGGGCGAGGCGAAAAAAAAAATAAACTCGATCTGCCTGCAGAGCAAACGGGTCTACATGCCAAGTTTGGTAGCTCTAGCTCTTACAGTCTCCGAGATCTCGATGATCCTACAGACGGACAGACGGACAGACAGACGGACATGTCTCAATCGACTCGGCTATTGATACTGATCAAGAATATATATACTTTATAGGGTCGGAAAAGCTTCCTTCTCCCTGTTACATACATTTGGGCGACTTTAATATACCATTTCATTCTATGAATGCATGGTATAATGAAAAATAATGATCGTTCTATCTCAGAAATAGCCGATTTAATGAATTGCTCGATAAAAAGAATTTTCCACCATTCGAAAGTCAAAAACGCGCCATGTCCTCGACGAGCTGAAGACGACGCGAGTCCAAAAAAAAAAACAGTTTCCTTCATCGGAAGATTTAAAAAATAAATTAAAAGCACCAGTGAGCGGTAGAGCGGACCAGATTGACATCAATGGGTTTAAAGGCTAATAGGGCCAGAAAAGTACCTTGCTTGAGTAAGAACATGAGACGGATATTGGATTTTTGCCAACCAACATGGACTTCGGACTAATTGGAATAACGTGATATGGTCGGATGCAACAAAGGTGAATTTGTTTAGAGCTGATGGCAAGGTGCACGCAAAAAGCCCCAAAAGCACTCCTTATCCAAAACATACCATAAATAAAGTAAGTAAGTCGCCGGGCCGACTTGGATATACCATACATCAGAGGGGAAAAAAACTACATCGAGTTTATAAAACTAGATTCATGTATTAAATTTCTTTCGTATGCGCGATTTCTAGCATATGCTATCTCGCTCACTCTTATGTGTGTGCACTTTAGCGCTCCAACGGCCAAATTCGCCCTTGCACCGCTTTGAGTGCAAAACGTTTCAATGCCATTTTTATTCCGATTTTTATGAAATTTGGTGAAATGATAGATGTTCATAACATATATAAGTGTGCCAAATTAAATTCCGATACGATAAATATTGCGGGAGAAAATCACTTTTTATTAAATTCCGGAGGCGGAAGGGGGCGTGGCAAAAAAATTTGGTGGAATGCTAGATGTTCATAAGATCTATGAGTGTGCCAAATTAAATTACGATACGATAAATATTACGGGAGAAAATCACTTTTTATTAAATTCTGGAGGCGGAAGGGGGCGTGGCAAAAAAAAAAACATAAACTTGGTCTGCGCCAAGACTACACGAGTCTACATTCTAAATTTGGTAACTCTAACATTTGTAGTTGCTGAGATCTCTGCACTCTTACGGACGGACGGACGGACAGACGGACATGGCTATATCAATTTCTCTTCTCATGCTGATCAAGAATATATATACTTTATAGGGTCGGAAAAGCTTCCTTCTCCCTGTTACATACATTTTGGCGACTTTAATATACCATTTCATCCTATGGATGCATTCCGATACGATAAATATTGCGGGAGAAAATCACTTTTTATTAAATTCCGGAGGCGGAAGGGGGCGTGGCAAAAAAAATTTGGTGGAATGCTAGATGTTCATAAGATCTATGAGTGTGCCAAATTAAATTACGATACGATAAATATTACGGGAGAAAATCACTTTTTATTAAATTCTGGAGGCGGAAGGGGGCGTGGCAAAAAAAAAACATAAACTTGGTCTGCGCCAAGACTACACGAGTCTACATTCTAAATTTGGTAACTCTAACATTTGTAGTTGCTGAGATCTCTGCACTCTTACGGACGGACGGACGGACAGACGGACATGGCTATATCAATCACTTTTCATTAAATTCTGGAGGCGGAAGGGGGCGTGGCAAAAAAAAAACATAAACTTGGTCTGCGCCAAGACTACACGAGTCTACATTCTAAATTTGGTAACTCTAACATTTGTAGTTGCTGAGATCTCTGCACTCTTACGGACGGACGGACGGACGGACAGACGGACATGGCTATATCAATTTCTCTTCTCATGCTGATCAAGAATATATATACTTTATAGGGTCGGAAAAGCTTCCTTCTCCCTGTTACATACATTTTGGCGACTTTAATATACCATTTCATCCTATGGATGCATGGTATAATAAAAAATAAAGTAAGTAAGTCGCCGGGCCGACTTGGATATACCATGCATCAGAGGGAAAAAAACTACATCGAGTTTATAAAACTAAATTCATGTATTAAATTTCTTTCGTATGCGCGATTTCTAGCATATGCTATCTCGCTCACTCTTATGTGTGTGCACTTTAGCGCTCCAACGGCCAAATTCGCCCTTGCACCGCTTTGAGTGCAAAACGTTTCAATGCCATTTTTATTCCGATTTTTATGAAATTTGGTGAAATGATAGATGTTCATAACATATATAAGTGTGCCAAATTAAATTCCGATACGATAAATATTGCGGGAGAAAATCACTTTTTATTAAATTCCGGAGGCGGAAGGGGGCGTGGCAAAAAAAATTTGGTGGAATGCTAGATGTTCATAAGATCTATGAGTGTGCCAAATTAAATTACGATACGATAAATATTACGGGAGAAAATCACTTTTTATTAAATTCTGGAGGCGGAAGGGGGCGTGGCAAAAAAAAAACATAAACTTGGTCTGCGCCAAGACTACACGAGTCTACATTCTAAATTTGGTAACTCTAACATTTGTAGTTGCTGAGATCTCTGCACTCTTACGGACGGACGGACGGACAGACGGACATGGCTATATCAATTTCTCTTCTCATGCTGATCAAGAATATATATACTTTATAGGGTCGGAAAAGCTTCCTTCTCCCTGTTACATACATTTTGGCGACTTTAATATACCATTTCATCCTATGGATGCATGGTATAATAAAAAATAAAGTAAGTAAGTCGCCGGGCCGACTTGGATATACCATGCATCAGAGGGGAAAAAAACTACATCGAGTTTATAAAACTAGATTCATGTATTAAATTTCTTTCGTATGCGCGATTTCTAGCATATGCTATCTCGCTCACTCTTATGTGTGTGCACTTTAGCGCTCCAACGGCCAAATTCGCCCTTGCACCGCTTTGAGTGCAAAACGTTTCAATGCCATTTTTATTCCGATTTTTATGAAATTTGGTGAAATGATAGATGTTCATAACATATATAAGTGTGCCAAATTAAATTCCGATACGATAAATATTGCGGGAGAAAATCACTTTTTATTAAATTCCGGAGGCGGAAGGGGGCGTGGCAAAAAAAATTTGGTGGAATGCTAGATGTTCATAAGATCTATGAGTGTGCCAAATTAAATTACGATACGATAAATATTACGGGAGAAAATCACTTTTTATTAAATTCTGGAGGCGGAAGGGGGCGTGGCAAAAAAAAACATAAACTTGGTCTGCGCCAAGACTACACGAGTCTACATTCTAAATTTGGTAGCTCTATCATTTATAGTTGCTGAGATCTCTGCACTCTTACGGACGGACAGACGGACGGACGGACAGACGGACAGACGGACGGACGGACATGGCTCTATCAATTTCTCTTCTCATGCTGATCAAGAATATATATACTTTATAGGGTCGGAAAAGCTTCTCTCTCCCTGTTACATACATTTTGGCGACTTTAATATACCATTTCATCCTATGGATGCATGGTATAAAAAGGCCGTAACTTACGGTAGTGGGTCCATTATGCATTGGGGGGGCATTTCTTCTGCGGAAGTTTAGGAAAAAGAATAAGATGTGTGCCGTCGAATTCATAAATATCCTAAATAATACTATGCGTTCATATGACGAAGAAGAAATGCCTTTAAAGTGAGAGCATCGGCAGGATAACGACCCGTTTGCGGTCGTCTAAACTGGCAAAAAGAAAAGGTTTGAGGACAATAAAGTTTAAGTTTTGGATTGGCCATCGCAGTCGCCAGACTTGAAGCCAATGGAACACCTTTGGAGTATATTAAAGAAGAGGACTACTGGCTATAAACCAAACCAGAAGGCCGGGCTAACTTCGACCATGCCGAAGTTTGGACACCCTTGCAAGTTCTTGCGTTACTCAGTCCTTAAAAAGAGATCGCAAAATGAAAGGCTTTTGTGAAAAAACCTCAATCCACACGCTATAGCACGACACGCATGCATATGCATCTATGTAGATTTGCAACGTGTAGTTTTTCCATTTGTTTGTATGACAGCTATACGATATAGTTATCCGATTTCAATCAAATTTGGCAGGATTAGTATAGAATAAAGTTTGAGGAAATATTTGTGTCATTATTTAGTTGGTTTTTTTTTTGTTAAAAAGTTTTTAATTTATAAAATCCAGAAGGCTGGGCTAACTTCGACCATGCCGAAGTTTGTATACCCTTGCATGTTCTTGCGTTACTCAATCCTTAAATGGAGATCGCAAAATGAAAAGGGCTTTTGTGTAAAAACCCGTGTCTACACGCCATAGCACGGCACATACACATATGCATTTATCGAGATATGCACTATGCAATTTTTTCATTCGTTTGTATCACAGCTATATCATATAGTTATCCGATTTTGATTTGGCAGGGTTATAATTTATTATGTGCAAATGGTTTTTACCAAGTTTGGTGATGATCGCAAAAGGAACAAAAAAGTTTTTAGAAGGCAAACTATTTTTGATCCGATTGCTCCTATGGGAGCTATATGATATAGTAATCCGATCTTGATCAAATTTGGCACGGACGTTTGGATGTATAGTAAACTGGCAAATGTTAAGTTTTATAACAATCAGATGAAAAACAATGATGTTATTGATCTAAAACTCTTTTTCGACCGATAGTTCCTATGGGAGCTATATGATATAGTCGTCCGATCCGGATGAATCCGAGATATACAATGCCTGCACTATATATAAGACTTCGTGCAAAATTGCAGCTCTGTAGCCTTAGCGGTCTAGGAGGAGAAGCTGTTGATCCAGACGGGCGGACAGACGGACAAACGGATTTGAACTCGTCTTGTCATGCTGATCAAGAATATATATCTTTATATGGTTGGAGATGTCTCCTTCTATGCGTTGCATACTTCTGACCAAAATTAATATACCCTTTTTGCAAGGTTATAAAAAGATCTTGTGTTTATTCGATTGCATGGCAGTGTATGTATTCTATATCTTCTATTAGATTGACTGCTTTAGGGCAATCATAAAAAACAAGAATCCCAAACCAGAAGGCCGGGCTAACTTTGGCCGTGCCAAAATTTTAACAAAGTTTTTTAATGTATTTTTATTTAGGCATCTACATTCAGTGAGCATGGTAATTGTGCTTTTTTTGTTAAGCCGGGCACTTTTGGGATCACCCTCGTATTCGGATGACCATTAACATATGTACATACTTATGTGTATGTGTCTATACTGATATATCCATTCGTTTATTCGTCTGTATATAGTGTACACTATACAACAACGACTCCAAAATGTACGTTAAAGTCTATACTCTATAGCCAATTACTTTAGCTCTTGCAAATATAACTTTAATAAAAGATCCAAAATAGTTTTGGTTCTACAACAATTTTTATTTTTTATGCGAGTACCTCCATTTGGTAACTAAATTGAATTGAATTTGATCAAACCCATGATAAAATTGCATCCACATACATCTGTGCTAAATTGAATAAAATCTTGTCATGTTATTAAAAGTCTCATGGAAAAGCTACAGTGTTGGAAGAAATAATAAAAACGCCATGCAGTTTGGGTTTTTATACCATGCATCCATAGGATGAAATGGTATATTAAAGTCGCCAAAATGTATGTAACAGGGAGAAGGAAGCATTTCCGACCCTATAAAGTATATATATTCTTGATCAGCATGAGAAGAGAAATTGATATAGCCATGTTCGTCCGTCCGTCCGTCTGTCCGTATGTAAGAGTGCAGAGATCTCAGCAACTACAAATGTTAGAGTTCCCAATTTAGAATGTAGACTCGTGTAGTATTGGCGCAGACCAAGTTTATTTTTTTTTTTTTTTGCCACGCCCCTTTCCGCCTCCGGAATTTAATAAAAAGTGATTTTCTCCCGTAATATTTATCGTATCGTAATTTAATTTGGCACACTCATAAAAAGTGCCTTATGAACATCTATCATTCCACCTAATTTTTTTTACCACGCCCCCTTCCGCCTCCGGAATTTAATAAAAAAAATTTTCTCCCGCAATATTTATCGTATCGGAATTTAATTTGGCACACTTATATATGTTATGGACATCTATCATTCCACCAAGTTTCATAAAAATCGGAATAAAAATGGCCGAGTTATGCATTGAAACGTTTTGCACTCAAAGCGGTGCAAGGGCGAATGTGGCCGGTGGGGCGCTAAAATGCACATACATAAGAGTGAGCGAGATAGCATATGTTAGAAATCGCGCATACGAAAGAAATTTAAAATATGAACTTCGTTTTATAAACTCGATGTAGTTTTTTTTCCCCTGATGCATGGTATATCCAAGTCGGCCCGGCGACTTACTTACTTTATTTTTTTGAGTATATCTTAATTATTATTAAGATACTTATTATATGAATGTAGGTCAGAAGTGTGCAACTAATCTGCAAATCTTTTTTCCCCACAAACTTTGCTTTTATACCCTTGTAAAAAGGGTATATTAATTTTAGTCAGAAGTGTGCAACGCATAGAACGAGGCATCTCCGACCATATAAAGTTAATTTATTCTTGATCAGCATGAAAGACGAGTTCAAATCCGTTTGTCCGTCTGTCTGTCCGTCCGTCCGTCTGTCTGGATCAACAGCACGGAGTCTTGTATATACTGCAGGCATTGTATATCTCGGATTCATCCGGATCGGACGACTATATCATATAGCTCCCATAGGAACCATCAGTCAAAAAATGAGTTTTAGATCAATAACTTCGTTTCTTTTCACCTGATCATTATAAAACTGAACATTTGGCAGTTTACTATATATCCATATACTGTCATACAAACAAATGGAAAAACTACACGCTGCAAATCTACATAGATGCATATGCACGCGTGCCGTGCTATAGCGTGTAGATTTAGGTTTTTACACAAAGGCCTTTTTATTTTGCGATCTCCATTTAGGGATTGAGTAACGCAAAAACTTGCAAGGGTACACAAACTTCGGCTTGGCCGAAGCTAGCTCGGCCTTCTGGTTTCTCTTCACTCTTAGTAGAATTTTTGGCGTGTCAGTTGCTAAAATCTCATTTTGCAAAGCTTCACCTTAAACGTTTAAAAACATGGTTGAAGTAAAACAGATGACCCTCACTGAAAAAGCCAAAGTTAAAACTAATTTCAATATAAGTTCAATTTTACGTTTGTGAAAAAATATCGTGAGACGGAAAATTTGGGAAGGAAGAAAGGAGAATCGTGTTAGTATGAGAACGAGCCTCCAGGACTGCTTCAAAAATGCTGTAGAAATTGCATCTGAAGTGCAGCAAAGATTTTCTAATATAATTTCGTCCCAAATTATTCAACGTCGGCTTAAGGAGATGGGTTTGATGGCAAGGACACCAGCCAAAAAAATTCATTTCAACAGGAAAAGGAAACTAGCCGAAAAATCGGAAAATATGCTGTCAATCTGTATGCTCACGAATCATATTTTCGACCCGATGTCTGTTGCATAGTTCGGCGAAGAAACGATATTCTGAAAACTTATGTTATGGTATGGGGATGCATCTCAAAATATAAATGGATGGTAAATACAGAAAGGTATAAAGATTCTCCGTGGACTTGTGCCCAGTATTGAGGCGAGTACAGATAGAGAAAAAGAGCCCATATACCATTATTAAGTCTTAAAGTTTTTATTTACAAACCACTGATATCAATTTTGAATTCAGAATTGGGTATCGAGTCCTTATTAGATTGGCAATGGAACAGTCCTCACCTCAATTCCATTAAAAATGTCTGGGCCCTTATGAGTTCCAAGTTAGGAAAGCATTAGCCAAAATTGTTGGAGGATATAACGCCAGAATATCTGATTGCTTTGTATAATTACATGCCCAATGCGTTATCAAGGTCAAATGTGGTACTACCAAATATTAACAAATTTACAATTAAATGTTTTTAATTCAAATTGAATTAATTTGGGCTTCATTACAATTTATGCTAATAGCAAATAGTTTAAATAATTCGAAAAACCTGTGTTTTTGTTGAAAATTCTTTTATTTAAAAATATTTTTTTCTTGAAGACCGCCAATTTACTGAATAACTTATTCATTTGTGTGATTTGAGAAAAATATTTTTTCTAATTATACAAGATACATATACAGGGTTGTCACAGAAAACGCTAGCGATTTTGGCGACGTTTGAAATGTAAAACGCCGAAACCAAACATTGGTGTCATGGAAATCTCCGACGTTTCATTTTCGGCAACATTTTCGGCTGACTCGATCGCCCCTATTTCGGTATTTCGATTGTCGCTATGTGCAATAGGGTTGTGCAATTCAAAAAAAAAAAAAAAACAAACGTTTGGAATTAAAATTGTTATACATTTTTCGTAAACCAAAAATTATTACTTATATTATACAACAAGAAAAAATGTACTTATTTTTTGGAGGTACAGTTAACATACTGCAACACCAAAATTTTTAAAATTATTATCGCGCGCAATATTATCGGTGCTTTGACAACCCTATTGTTTACATTTACTTCAAATTTGTAACTGTAAACAAATTTTGGCAAATTAACCAAAAATTTAAGAACAATGAATTAAATACAACAAGACGAATACAATGCATCGATAACTGCAAACTATTGCGTTTGTAAGCCTACATTCTCTTTTCTACACAATTCATTTTTCGCAACAATGGCAACTGTTTTACCCCTGAATAAAATTTCGCCCATGCGATTTCTAGGTATTAGCTCTGTTCAACAGGTTATTGGATGCAGACCTGAAGGTGTTTAGAATAACTGTGAGTGAAATCTTTTGGAATATTTTTTAATCTAGACTCTTGCTTCTTTTTGGCAAGCATTTTCTATTCTTTACAAATCCTCAGTTAAAAGTGAAGTTGATTAAAATTCCTTGCACATGTTCAAATGCAAATTTAATTATTTGTATTCGATCTTATTAGAAATCATATCCTTCAGAAATCTAATAAATTTCAATTCATTTTAAAAAAGGCGGCAACTTTAATTGCATTTTTTCAGCTGTTTACATTTCATCTTCTTTGGCTGGCCTAGTTAAAAACAAAGATGTTTACATTAAATTTATCCGTGTACACACAATTTAAAAAATTTTCTTAAATTTGGCTATAATTTATTAAATTTGTGCTTACTTATGGCATAAACCAACAAACTAAAATTGGAAACACAAATTTTTTTTGTTTTCCCATTTCCAGCAGGTTGGCAGCACTGCTTTTGGGTGTTTTGGACAAAAACGACTCTTGCTTGATTTTTTCACAGCAGTTTTCGTAAAATAATAAAATGAATATAGAAACGCATATTTTCAGCACTTATTTGAATGAAATTCCATCCAAAAATAATCAAGGTTTATTGCAACAGCATTTTTTTGTTAAACATAATTTGCTGTAAGCCCAAAATTGACAAAATGTTGGAGAAAAACTTGTAACTTTTCAAAACTGTCAAAAGCGGTCTCTGTGACGCCTTACATTTGCGTTTGGGCCGATTTTGGGGCGTTAGCGATTTCTGTGACATCCCTGATATAAAAATAAAATTTCTAAAATTTGAAAAATATAAAATTATAGATGCATTGAAATTTAGATGATTCTCTGAGGCGGCTTTTTCCCGTTTAATGTTATTTTTAGCATTCTCGGTCTCGTTTGCACCAGCTCGAAAGGGTTATATGTAAATTTGGCTTACCAAATTGCCTAAGAAATAGTTAGTTTAAACCAGACCATTGTAATTGTCAATTTCAATGTTGCTTTTCACTGCGCAAAATGAAAAGTGTACAAATTTCGTCGCAATAAAGACAACGATTAATTGCAAGATAAAGAAAAAGCAAAGCAAGGATCAATTTTTTCACAATTTAGCTTTGCGTTTGTGTGTGTAACAGAGCTGGGCATGCATAGCCCCCGGGGTCTCTCGTAGCATTTCAACGCAAGTACTTCTGCGTCGCTCTGCTACACATGAAAAAATTGCCCCTTCTTCATTGTCTTTTTCTTTCTCTTGCATTTAATCGTCGATTGCGGTCGTTGTCTTCATTGCGGCAAAATTTGTTCATCTATTAATCGTAGATTTCAAATTTAATTCGACTATTCAGGGTGTGGCAGGTCGAATGCATTTAAATTTTCCATTAACTGTAAGCGCCACTAAACTCGGTTTCTGTCGTATCAACCACATATGTATGTATGTAGATACATACATACATACATGGTACATGTAAATTTATTTTCTTACATACGCTCATATATGTATGTACATATGTATGTATGTATGTATGTATACATATGTACATACATATATGAGCGTATGTAAGAAAATAAATTTACATGTACCATATGTGTATATGTATATACATACATCTTACACACAGCCTGTCATACAAGTTGCTTTTATTGTTAATCAACTAGTTTTTTCCGCTCTTTTCTAATATTTTGGGCTGTGCTTGATTTGTTACAATGCACTGCACTTTGCCGCTGCTGAGGTGGGCTGCTATCCTACTACCCGCTTCGTTTACTTAATGTTCGATTTTTCCCCATTTTTAAAATATACATACATATGTACATATGTATGTATACGTTTATCTATTATGTCCGCATAAAAGGTGGCGGAAAACAATTTTAAACTTATACGCCATTTATGCTTTACACAAAACACTCTGACTCACCTTCAGCTCCCTCCCTGCGGAATTCTTTACATTTTAAACAAGTAAAAAAAAAACACATAATGTAATTTATAATAGTTGCTACGCACAGAAAGTCGTATGTATAAAAGCGGAGAGTTTAATTATGCGAACTACACGTGAGAAAATTATTGTTGGCTTCCGATTTTTTTAGATTAAATGGCAATTTTTGTTTATATTAACACTTTGCCAACAAAAATTAAATATCTATTCATTCTTTGTTATTTCAGACCTCTATGGCCCTTCAAGTAAACCAAAACAATGCCATTTTGTTAATTTTCGCAAGCAACCACAATATTTTTCCGCTGAACTGAACCAACGAAGCTACAAAAACAAGCGCTATCGGCTATACGAATGAATGTTATGGAATAGAAGGGAGGGCTTATTAAGAGTAACAGAGACGGAACAGCTGGCTGACGCACCACACCAACAAGAAGAATAACGAAAATAGAAAGGACTTGGCCACACTGTCGACATATGTATCAGCAGAAGAATTCTAAAATAAGTACTAAAAAGCTTTTAGATAAAACCCAGTTAAATATATTTGGTAATTGTTTACTTCAACTACTCGCGCCCAAAACTGCATTAATTGCAACGAATTTGGTATCAAACGAAAGGGAATAATTCCACGAGTACAACCTTGGGTGCGCTTCTGCGATTTATTGTGTAGTTTTTCCACAATTAACAAATGAAAATGTATTTTTTTAGCGGGAAAAAAACGATTAATAGCTAAATATAGCCTTTTTAGCGCCGAAAGAGTGTTAACAAATTTAAAATTAGTGTTGCAAATGAAATAAATATTGCCAGAGCAGCCGAATATTCATCGACTGTATAAAACCAAATGGTGGTAACGAAATATTTTAATCCAAATTTAAAAAATGCGGGTTTAATTTTATAACTTTACCAACACTGGCCTTCGAAATCTAGCCATTTTCCCACATTTTGCGTTATCCAACACTGGAATCGCGAGTAGTCTAAGTAAACAATTACCGGAGATAGTAAAGTGTTTTATTTCGATAATTTAAATTTTGTCGGATTTTGGAAAGTCGAAGATGCAAATATTAAATGTGTTATCGAACGTATGGATTAATTTAAGTGTAATTGTTTACTTTGACCACCTTGAGATTTAGTGTTGGATAAAGCCAAAAGTGGGAAAAGGCTGAGTTTTAAATACCAGTCTTAATAAACTTTAAAATTTTTAATTTGACAACACTTTTTTGGCGTTAGAAACCTATCGATACTTTTTATTTATTTTGTTCTTGATCGAGGTGAACACATATACATAAATTAGATTTTTCTGTATTTTTTTGACCAAACCCCTTTATTCTTGCAATATTCAAGTTGGTTGGTTTGGTTCAAAAATTTGCGAAAAAGACCATTTACGGCGGACAAATACCTTCAAAGTAAGTTTGTTCTTTTCACATTGTGAATGCGTGTTTGTATGTTCACATTTAGCACTAATGTTCGTCGTACCATTGACAGTGTCAATTTGACACACATTTTTGTTGTATTAAATTTATAATTCTTACAATTGTAGTAAATTCGTCGACATCGAAAGAAAATGAGAATCCGGGAAAAAATCGGAAAATGGAGGCTGTCTCTACTGTGTGGAAATATTTTTAAAACAGCCAAGAATGCGAATTTGTGTGGAAAATCTTATAAAACGAGCGGCAACACAACTAGCCTGATGGATCATTTGAAACGTATTCATCCGGTGAGTTGAATTGTGGAATAGATAAATATTAGGAGAGATACTCGTACTAAAAAGAAAAATTGTGGTTTGTTTCAAAAGCAGAACAATAGCCTATGAGAAGTTCAAAATAGCTCAGGGTGTCGCTAATCCTTATGGTTTAATCCAGGAGGTGACTACAAGATGAAGTAGTGCGTTTCATATGCTTCAGCGGATTATAATGACAAACGAAACTATTTCGAGCACACTTAGAATTTCAAAGGCCCCGCAATGAAATAAACACAATAAAAGAATTGGTCAAAATGCTTAAGTTAGTAAGAATGTAACCATATGAATTTTTAATTCACTCATCTGCGAGTTACACAAGGCATTCAATCCGTAACGAATCTGCCCTAGATTATGTGAAGAATCGTTTACCTGCACGCCTTTTACAGTATGAGACACCAACTATACCCAGGATTGCAACCTGGAACCACTGGAATATTGGAAATCAGAATGAACTCTTAGTTAAGCTGGGCAAATCATATCTGATCGCCGCTACTCTTTAAAGTCAAATGTAGTCAACAATCTTCTGTTCCTTAACAAAAACATGATATTAAATTATCTCTAACAGACTTTATTTTTAAACAAAATTATGGCTTTAACAATGAATGAAAGTTTTATTATTTATTAAACTATAAGCAAGAGACAAATTAAAATTAAAATGTTATTTTGTATATAATCAAAGTTTATAAATAAATTATAAACAAAAAATTTGCTGTCATTTACTGAGGTTTTTATAAATGTTGTTATTTAGTCTGCATCCTAAATTTATTGACATTAATCAACAACTTTGAACTTATCGCGCAAACATCGATGTTTTCTTCTAAAAACATCGAAAACATCGATGTTTTTCCAGCTCAAATTTTGACTCGGGAGGGTTGGGATTCACACCGTTAAGCACAAATGTGAAATAGTTATGTAATTGCACTGGCAACATCCAGTTGCCACGAAAGAAAAATTAAAGTAATGACAAAGATATCAAAACCTTATTAGTAAATATAAAAATATTCTGCCGACTGATTTGGATAATAAAACTATACTTTCAACGATAATACAAGAGGATCTATGTTTGACGATATAGTTAACCGATACCTACAACTCTTGAGTCAAGAGGTGGGCATGGGCCGAATTTTGCAGCCAACCCGACCCAGCCCAGCCCATGGGCCGAAGCACAAAATTTTACCCGCACCCGAAAGCTAAAAAAAATGTTGCAAACCGAACCCACACCGCCTGCCCGAAAAATATACTGCTATTTACTAAGTAATAATATGAATAAAAAATAAAGTAAGTAAGTCGCCGGGCCGACTTGGATATACCATGCATCAGGTGAAGAGATATATATTAATTTTCTATCAAATGCTATCTCGCTCACTCTTATGTGGAAACGAGCACTGTAGCGCCCCCGACCAAATCGGTGATTTCCAGCATATGCTATCTCGCTCTTTTTTGCGTGCATCTGCCTTGCAGCGCTTTGAGGGAAAAACGTTTCTATGTATAACTCGGCCATTTTTATTCCGATTCTTGTGATATTTGGTGGGATGATAGATATACGTGACATGTATTAGTGTGCCAAATTAGTGTGCTAAATTACGATACGATAAATATTTCGGATGAAAATCGAATTTTTTGAATATTGGAGGCGGAAGGGGGCGTGGCCAAAATTTGAAATAAACTTCGTCTGCGTGCATACTGGAGTAAAACAGTTGCCACTGTTTCGAAAAACAAATTGTTTAGAAAAGAGAATGTAGGCTTACAAACGCAATAGTTAACAGTAAGTCGCCTTATAATGCACTAGTATTCTTCTTGTTGTATTTAATTCGTTGTTCTTGCATTTTTGGTTAATTTGCCTGAATTTGTTTACATTTGCCAAATTGAATTAAACGTATGCGATAGGGTTGTTAATGCAACGACAATATTGCGCGCGAAATTAATTTTAAAAAATTTGTTGTTGCAACATGATAACTGTTCCATTAAAAATTAAGTACACTTTTTTCGTGTTGTGTTACATTAGCAATAAATTTTCGTTTGAGAAAAATGAAGAAAAATATTAAATCCAAACGTTAGTATTATACCATGCATCCATAGGATGAAATGATATATTAAAGTCGCCAAAATGTATGTAACAGGCAGAAGGAAGCATTTCCGACCCTATAAAGTATATATATTCTTGATCAGCATGAGAAGAGAAATGTCCATCTGTACGTCCGTCCGTCTCTAAGAGTGCAGAGATCTCAGCAACTATAAATGATAGAGCTAACAAATTTAGAATGTAGACTCGTGCCACGCCCCCTTCCGCTTTCGGAATTTGATAAAAAGTGAAAAAACCAGAAGGCCGGGCTAACTTCGGCCATGCCGAAGTTTGTATACCCTTGCAAGCTCTTGTGTTGCTAGATCCCTAAAAAGAGTTATCTAAATATAAAGACCCTGGTGTACAAATCTGTTTTTACACGCCATAGCACGGCACGCATACATATGCATGTAGACATGCACCATGCAATTTTTTCATATTTTTGTATGACAGCTATATTATATAGTCTTCCGATTGTAGTAGTATTTAAGATAATAATAAGCATATCTAACTATAAACTGCGTCGCAATGGATCCAAAAAACTTAACATTTTCAGAAAGTTATCTTGTAACGGCAATCTTTTTTTTAGTTGTACGCATAACTCGATTAAAAATAACTGGCGACGTTTCAAAAAAGCCAATTTATGTTCTTTGTCCAAGCTATTTGTCGAAAGTTCATTTGCCACTTTTATTCCGAGATACATGTCTTTGTACAAAATAAAATGTGTTTGTTGGCTCTATGGCATTTACATCTGTATTATTTATATACATATCCTGCATATAACAAGCCAATACACTTTTGTAAAATTCGGACATAGTTTTATAGAAATAGTGTACAACAGATCGATTAGACTGAAATATAATATTGAATTTGTTCACCAAAGCAAGTATATATTCCAAAAATAAAAGATAAAGTTTAACAGTTGGATTTTTTAAATTAGATAGAATATACTCAGCTGATAAGTTGTTATCAATTTCATATTCTTCTTGGAAGAATGCAATGAGGGCATCCCACTGTTCTAGTATGCGTGCCACACAACAATGAAACGATAGCCAACATATCTCCTAGTGGTTAAGTATATTGTGTGCAGGAGAATCTAAGAAAGTTTGAAACTCTTTAAATTTTCGTCGACGCTTGGAACTTTTTGAAAAGTAGTTATATAGCTCTTTAATGGTTTGATCTAAGTTTCGAGGCAGTTGCTTGCAAGCATAGCTTGAAGCAAGAGCAGACGAATGGCAAACCAGGATTGCAACCTGGAACCACTGGAATATTGGAAATCAGAATGAACTCTTAGTTAAGCTGGGCAAATCATATCTGATCGCCGCTACTCTTTAAAGTCAAATGTAGTCAACAATCTTCTGTTCCTTAACAAAAACATGATATTAAATTATCTCTAACAGACTTTATTTTTAAACAAAATTATGGCTTTAACAATGAATGAAAGTTTTATTATTTATTAAACTATAAGCAAGAGACAAATTAAAATTAAAATGTTATTTTGTATATAATCAAAGTTTATAAATAAATTATAAACAAAAAATTTGCTGTCATTTACTGAGGTTTTTATAAATGTTGTTATTTAGTCTGCATCCTAAATTTATTGACATTGATCAACAACGTTGAGCTTATCGCGCAAACATCGATGTTTTCTTCTAAAAACATCGAAAACATCGATGTTTTTCAAGCTCAAATTTTGACTCGGGAGGGTTGGGATTCACACCGTTAAGCACAAATGTGAAATAGTTATGTAATTGCACTGGCAACATCCAGTTGCCACGAAAGAAAAATTAAAGTAATGACAAAGATATCAAAACCTTATTAGTAAATATAAAAATATTCTGCCGACTGATTTGGATAATAAAACTATACTTTCAACGATAATACAAGAGGATCTATGTTTGACGATATAGTTAACCGATACCTACAACTCTTGAGTCAAGAGGTGGGCATGGGCCGAATTTTGCAGCCAACCCGACCCAGCCCAGCCCATGGGCCGAAGCACAAAATTTTACCCGCACCCGAAAGCTAAAAAAATGTTGCAAACCGAACCCACACCGCCTGCCCGAAAAATATACTGCTATTTACTAAGTAATAATATGAATAAAAAATAAAGTAAGTAAGTCGCCGGGCCGACTTGGATATACCATGCATCAGGTGAAGAGATATATATTAATTTTCTATCAAATGCTATCTCGCTCACTCTTATGTGGAAACGAGCACTTTAGCGCCCCCGACCAAATCGGTGATTTCCAGCATATGCTATCTCGCTCTTTTTTGCGTGCATCTGCCTTGCAGCGCTTTGAGGGAAAAACGTTTCTATGTATAACTCGGCCATTTTTATTCCGATTCTTGTGATATTTGGTGGGATGATAGATATACGTGACATGTATTAGTGTGCCAAATTAGTGTGCTAAATTACGATACGATAAATATTTCGGATGAAAATCGAATTTTTGAATTTTGGAGGCGGAAGGGGGCGTGGCCAAAATTTGAAATAAACTTCGTCTGCGTGCATACTGGAGTAAAACAGTTGCCACTGTTTCGAAAAACAAATTGTTTAGAAAAGAGAATGTAGGCTTACAAACGCAATAGTTAACAGTAAGTCGCCTTATAATGCACTAGTATTCTTCTTGTTGTATTTAATTCGTTGTTCTTGCATTTTTGGTTAATTTGCCTGAATTTGTTTACATTTGCCAAATTGAATTAAACGTATGCGATAGGGTTGTTAATGCAACGACAATATTGCGCGCGAAATTAATTTTAAAAAATTTGTTGTTGCAACATGATAACTGTTCCATTAAAAATTAAGTACACTTTTTTTCGTGTTGTGTTACATTAGCAATAAATTTTCGTTTGAGAAAAATGAAGAAAAATATTAAATC
Source organism: Drosophila sp. 14030-0761.01 (assembly GCA_018150735.1). NCBI lineage: Eukaryota > Metazoa > Arthropoda > Insecta > Diptera > Drosophilidae > Drosophila > Drosophila sp. 14030-0761.01. The sequence continues at coordinate 1,752,788 of JAECWO010000003.1, forward strand.
CAAACGTTAGTATTATACCATGCATCCATAGGATGAAATGATATATTAAAGTCGCCAAAATGTATGTAACAGGCAGAAGGAAGCATTTCCGACCCTATAAAGTATATATATTCTTGATCAGCATGAGAAGAGAAATGTCCATCTGTACGTCCGTCCGTCTCTAAGAGTGCAGAGATCTCAGCAACTATAAATGATAGAGCTAACAAATTTAGAATGTAGACTCGTGCCACGCCCCCTTCCGCTTTCGGAATTTGATAAAAAGTGAAAAAACCAGAAGGCCGGGCTAACTTCGGCCATGCCGAAGTTTGTATACCCTTGCAAGCTCTTGTGTTGCTAGATCCCTAAAAAGAGTTATCTAAATATAAAGACCCTGGTGTACAAATCTGTTTTTACACGCCATAGCACGGCACGCATACATATGCATGTAGACATGCACCATGCAATTTTTTCATATTTTTGTATGACAGCTATATTATATAGTCTTCCGATTGTAGTAGTATTTAAGATAATAATAAGCATATCTAACTATAAACTGCGTCGCAATGGATCCAAAAAACTTAACATTTTCAGAAAGTTATCTTGTAACGGCAATCTTTTTTTTAGTTGTACGCATAACTCGATTAAAAATAACTGGCGACGTTTCAAAAAGCCAATTTATGTTCTTTGTCCAAGCTATTTGTCGAAAGTTCATTTGCCACTTTTATTCCGAGATACATGTCTTTGTACAAAATAAAATGTGTTTGTTGGCTCTATGGCATTTACATCTGTATTATTTATATACATATCCTGCATATAACAAGCCAATACACTTTTGTAAAATTCGGACATAGTTTTATAGAAATAGTGTACAACAGATCGATTAGACTGAAATATAATATTGAATTTGTTCACCAAAGCAAGTATATATTCCAAAAATAAAAGATAAAGTTTAACAGTTGGATTTTTTAAATTAGATAGAATATACTCAGCTGATAAGTTGTTATCAATTTCATATTCTTCTTGGAAGAATGCAATGAGGGCATCCCACTGTTCTAGTATGCGTGCCACACAACAATGAAACGATAGCCAACATATCTCCTAGTGGTTAAGTATATTGTGTGCAGGAGAATCTAAGAAAGTTTGAAACTCTTTAAATTTTCGTCGACGCTTGGAACTTTTTGAAAAGTAGTTATATAGCTCTTTAATGGTTTGATCTAAGTTTCGAGGCAGTTGCTTGCAAGCATAGCTTGAAGCAAGAGCAGACGAATGGCAAACACATTTTACAAAAAAACATGATTTGTTGACGTCTCGTATCTTCGTCATAATGCTATTGCGCTCACCATACATCACATTAGTTGTGTCTGCAGCAAATCCAATTATATTATTGATGTCAAAGCCATTAAGTTTGAGTCCATCGCTGAGTGCTGCAAAAAAGGTCGACTGCTTTCTCACCCTCTAAGTCAATGGTGAACAAGAATTTTGTTTGCGCTGCATTGTCAAAATAGATAACAGCACACGCCAAGACCTTTGTACACGAAACATCAGTCGATTCACCAATGATTATGGAGAACACAGGCCTTCAGCTGCAGAAACGCACCGTTTCATGCTAGAGATCAGTTGCTCCTTCATCACAGGTGCCAGTACATTGTACGTAAGCGAAGCTGTTTTGGTGCGTTTGCAGTAAAACCCTTGCGCAATGGCACTATCGGGAAACGCATGCTTGATAACATTGCTAATATGGTCCATTGCTCTCATTGATATGTTGTGTTCAGAAATCGCTGCAGCGAACATAATTTCTGCCTTGATAGAAGTAGCTAGAGTGTTGTCCGACTCTTTTAAAAACGATTGAATCTGAAAAAAGAATAGGTATTATTTACATATAATTTAAAAGCATATAAAGAACTCACCTTTGATTTTCCACTCATGTTTTCTATTTGTTTGTTTTAATAGATTATCACAAAATTAAAACTTGATTCGATTTGTTAGAGTGTGACCAAACTGAAAATACCATATAATACCATAAAATCTAAGGAAATTGCTACTAAATACCTATATACCATTAAAATACTTTTGAGCAAAATCAGAGCTGATAAAATACCAAAAAGTATTTAAGATACCATATTCGGTCACGCTTTAGCTGCTAAATATCGCTTTTTAAACCCGAACGAGTGCTGTGAAATGAAAACTGTATGGCTGTAGTTAAATAAAATGCGTGTATTTTTTAACGTTTACAAACCTAGCTTTTAAATATAGCCCTTTCCCACTTTGGCGTTATCCAACACTAAACCCTCGAGGTGGTCAAAGTAAACAATTATCAAAATGCCTTTGCCAAAAAACATCGGAAATGAAAAAACTAAAAAGATTATTAAACTAGGTACTAAAACCTATTTTTAGTTATTACCGATTTTGGTAATATCGATTTTTTACAAAATGGCGTTCGTTGAAAAAAACTAGTGATTTTTGGGCAAAAAAATTGATTTATTTTGCCTATAGAACGAAAACTAAGTAAAAGAAAATGTCTTGTGACATCTTCTACATAATGCTGTAAAGAATAACTACAAAGCAATAGGATCATTAGTTTTTGAAAAATTGTGGGTATCGATTGCAAAAACGTGGTTTTGAAATAACGTGTTTGAGAATTTGTTCTAGCGGCTCGGCGCCTTTAAACACGTTTCACAAATTCGGCTATATCTGGGAAAATGTTCATCGGATTAGCTTCACATTTTCAGGAAAAATGCTAACAAATATATTCTTTCCAAAAATGCAAAAAAAAAACAAAAACAAGATTTATCCAACCTTTTAGGTAATATCCCATTAACATTTTAGTTTTGTGTTCAGATTTTCTTGTCATCTTACAGCGTTACCAGACACGGCAACGATAACTATCGACACATATCAAACCAACTTTGCCTGCCTCGAATTAATTAAATTAAAGACCCTGGTGTACAAATCTGTTTTTACACGCCATAGCACGGCACGCATACATATGCATGTAGACATGCACCATGCAATTTTTTCATATTTTTGTATGACAGCTATATTATATAGTCTTCCGATTGTAGTAGTATTTAAGATAATAATAAGCATATCTAACTATAAACTGCGTCGCAATGGATCCAAAAAACTTAACATTTTCAGAAAGTTATCTTGTAACGGCAATCTTTTTTTTAGTTGTACGCATAACTCGATTAAAAATAACTGGCGACGTTTCAAAAAAGCCAATTTATGTTCTTTGTCCAAGCTATTTGTCGAAAGTTCATTTGCCACTTTTATTCCGAGATACATGTCTTTGTACAAAATAAAATGTGTTTGTTGGCTCTATGGCATTTACATCTGTATTATTTATATACATATCCTGCATATAACAAGCCAATACACTTTTGTAAAATTCGGACATAGTTTTATAGAAATAGTGTACAACAGATCGATTAGACTGAAATATAATATTGAATTTGTTCACCAAAGCAAGTATATATTCCAAAAATAAAAGATAAAGTTTAACAGTTGGATTTTTTAAATTAGATAGAATATACTCAGCTGATAAGTTGTTATCAATTTCATATTCTTCTTGGAAGAATGCAATGAGGGCATCCCACTGTTCTAGTATGCGTGCCACACAACAATGAAACGATAGCCAACATATCTCCTAGTGGTTAAGTATATTGTGTGCAGGAGAATCTAAGAAAGTTTGAAACTCTTTAAATTTTCGTCGACGCTTGGAACTTTTTGAAAAGTAGTTATATAGCTCTTTAATGGTTTGATCTAAGTTTCGAGGCAGTTGCTTGCAAGCATAGCTTGAAGCAAGAGCAGACGAATGGCAAACACATTTTACAAAAAAACATGATTTGTTGACGTCTCGTATCTTCGTCATAATGCTATTGCGCTCACCATACATCACATTAGTTGTGTCTGCAGCAAATCCAATTATATTATTGATGTCAAAGCCATTAAGTTTGAGTCCATCGCTGAGTGCTGCAAAAAGGTCGACTGCTTTCTCACCCTCTAAGTCAATGGTGAACAAGAATTTTGTTTGCGCTGCATTGTCAAAATAGATAACAGCACACGCCAAGACCTTTGTACACGAAACATCAGTCGATTCACCAATGATTATGGAGAACACAGGCCTTCAGCTGCAGAAACGCACCGTTTCATGCTAGAGATCAGTTGCTCCTTCATCACAGGTGCCAGTACATTGTACGTAAGCGAAGCTGTTTTGGTGCGTTTGCAGTAAAACCCTTGCGCAATGGCACTATCGGGAAACGCATGCTTGATAACATTGCTAATATGGTCCATTGCTCTCATTGATATGTTGTGTTCAGAAATCGCTGCAGCGAACATAATTTCTGCCTTGATAGAAGTAGCTAGAGTGTTGTCCGACTCTTTTAAAAACGATTGAATCTGAAAAAAGAATAGGTATTATTTACATATAATTTAAAAGCATATAAAGAACTCACCTTTGATTTTCCACTCATGTTTTCTATTTGTTTGTTTTAATAGATTATCACAAAATTAAAACTTGATTCGATTTGTTAGAGTGTGACCAAACTGAAAATACCATATAATACCATAAAATCTAAGGAAATTGCTACTAAATACCTATATACCATTAAAATACTTTTGAGCAAAATCAGAGCTGATAAAATACCAAAAAGTATTTAAGATACCATATTCGGTCACGCTTTAGCTGCTAAATATCGCTTTTTAAACCCGAACGAGTGCTGTGAAATGAAAACTGTATGGCTGTAGTTAAATAAAATGCGTGTATTTTTTAACGTTTACAAACCTAGCTTTTAAATATAGCCCTTTCCCACTTTGGCGTTATCCAACACTAAACCCTCGAGGTGGTCAAAGTAAACAATTATCAAAATGCCTTTGCCAAAAAACATCGGAAATGAAAAAACTAAAAAGATTATTAAACTAGGTACTAAAACCTATTTTTAGTTATTACCGATTTTGGTAATATCGATTTTTTACAAAATGGCGTTCGTTGAAAAAAACTAGTGATTTTTGGGCAAAAAAATTGATTTATTTTGCCTATAGAACGAAAACTAAGTAAAAGAAAATGTCTTGTGACATCTTCTACATAATGCTGTAAAGAATAACTACAAAGCAATAGGATCATTAGTTTTTGAAAAATTGTGGGTATCGATTGCAAAAACGTGGTTTTGAAATAACGTGTTTGAGAATTTGTTCTAGCGGCTCGGCGCCTTTAAACACGTTTCACAAATTCGGCTATATCTGGGAAAATGTTCATCGGATTAGCTTCACATTTTCAGGAAAAATGCTAACAAATATATTCTTTCCAAAAATGCAAAAAAAAACAAAAACAAGATTTATCCAACCTTTTAGGTAATATCCCATTAACATTTTAGTTTTGTGTTCAGATTTTCTTGTCATCTTACAGCGTTACCAGACACGGCAACGATAACTATCGACACATATCAAACCAACTTTGCCTGCCTCGAATTAATTTTTTCTTCCGCCTTTGCTTTATGCATCTGCAATAAATGAAAATTAGCAAAGTTCTTGCTGGTTATAAGAGCGGCCAGGTAATATTTATAACCATCAGTTTGTGCGGGTTTTTGTTGAACACTTAATAGTAAGCGTGTATCAATCGGAACCGGCGTAAAAAAAATAGCAACAAAAACACCAACCCCGACGGAGACCGACCAGCATCATGATCTTGACCATGGCCTGGGGCCTTTTAACCTGGGAGAAGCAAGAACATCTGGTTAAGCTGATCATACTAATACTAGCTGCAGTTCTATGTGAGTAGTCTTTAAAGACATGAATTCAGTTTAAAAATAAAGGTAGTTTGACTAGCAAAATTTTCGGGTTAAGTGCGCGTTGACCGTACCGAAATTCATACGTATGGCATTGCAGTTGTCAATAACTATCACTTAACATAGATACATATGTATGTATGTACATACATATGTATTCTTACATATGTATATACATATGTATATGTATTCGTAAGCATCTACATACATATGTATGTAGGGCGCTGATTTTAACGAGATTTTATAATATGCAATTGGATGGCAATCATATTGAAAATAAATTTTAAATTTGTATTATAGAATTCGACTCAAATGTTTCCCGTGCTTTCGTACGTAACAACAATTTGACCAATTTTATAATATATTCAGCAAAATTTCGATATCAAAATTTAAAAAATCAATAGTCCTGATCATATCTAGTTGTTGGATGGTTGTATGTATATGGCTAAGATCGGAACAAAATTTAAAATTTTATTAGTATATAGAGTACTGTATAGAATTTTTTGCATACAACAAGTGTTTTTTATCATTTATGAAATTTGTATACCAAACTTACTCTCATTTTTTGAGATCTACGAATAAAAACTACTATAATGAACTCAAGTCTTAAACTCTTATAAAAAAAACGCTAGAATATGTAACGAAAGAAATTGTTATATTTTTGTTATGCGTCTCAAAAACGAAATTACGATAATTGATAATCGCGATATTATTTTATTATTCGTAATACCAGAACTAGTTCGATCAGCGATAACCTACAAAGAATCCGATTCATTCACATAGTAGTTCTGAACCAAACTTCACTTTTTTCGGTCTTTATCGTTTGGTTCTTTGCAGCGTTCGCTACGCGCTTATTTTCAGTGCTGCGCTTTGAAAGTGTGATTCATGAATTTGATCCGTATTTCAACTACCGCACCACGCGGTTTCTGGCCGAGCAAGGCTTCTACAAATTCCACAATTGGTTCGATGATCGCGCCTGGTATCCGCTGGGCAGGATCATTGGTGGGACTATATACCCCGGTCTCATGGTTACTTCAGCGGCTCTGTACAGGATAATGTGGCATTTGAACATAACCATAGATATACGCAATGTTTGTGTGTTCCTGGCGCCATTTTTCTCATCATTGACCACACTGGTTACCTATGGCTTAACGAAGGAAATTCATGTAAGTTAAAATTTTAGTCCAGCGGCTGAAGATCCATGAGCACATGGGGAAATTCCAATTATGTTTGTATATGTATATGTAATTGTGATTGTGGACTTTTTTTTGTATGTGCAGAGCACTGGAGCTGGCCTGGTGGCTGCTGCCCTAATCTCCATCGTACCTGGTTATATTTCACGCTCTGTAGCTGGATCCTATGATAATGAAGGAATTGCCATCTTCTGTATGCTGTTCACCTACTATCTGTGGATCAAGGCTGTCAAAACTGGTACCATTTTTTGGTCGAGCCTTTCTGCTCTGGCATATTTCTATATGGTCTCCTCGTGGGGTGGCTATGTTTTTCTTATCAATTTGATACCCTTGCACGTGCTAGCTTTGATGCTAACAGGCCGATTCTCGCATCGCATCTACATAGCATATAGTACCCTGTATTGCGTGGGCACAATATTATCCATGCAAATTTCATTTGTTGGCTTCCAGCCCATCCAGAGCTCAGAACATATGCTGGTAAGTATTTGGAATCAGCAGTGTAAATCCACACAAACTACTAAGAGTCTCTTTCTTTAATTACCATTAAGGCCTTGGGGGTTTTTGGTCTTTGCCAAATTCACGCCTTTGTCGATTATCTGCGCTCACGTATGCCTAAAGAACATTTTGAATTGCTCTTTAAGACTCTCGTCTCAAGTGTATTAACCCTTGTGCTTATTGTTAGTACCCTGTTGACTATCACCGGCAAGGTATCGCCCTGGACTGGACGTTTCTACTCGCTGCTAGATCCATCGTATGCCAAAAACCATATACCAATTATTGCATCTGTGTCAGAACATCAGCCCACATCATGGTCATCCTTCTACTTTGATCTGCAGGTAGGTTAACATCAGGAAATCTTAAAATTAGAGAATTTAAAAAAATCAAAGAAGTTAACTTCGGCCATGCCGAAGAGAGAATTTAAAAAAAATCAAAGAAGCTAACTTCGGCCATGCCGAAGTTTGTATACCCTTGCAAGTCCTTGTGTTACTCAATCCCTAAATAGAGTTAGCTTTGAGTAGAAACCCGTATCTACACGCTATAACACGGCACGCATACATATGCATGCATGTGTGCAAGTATCATGTAATTGTTTTATATGTTTGTATGACAGCTACATAAATGATATAGTCATCCGATTTTGATAAAATTTGGCAGGATTATAATTTATTATGTATAAATGTAAAGTATTTGGAAACGACCGGTCAAGAAATAAAAGAGTTGTTAGAAGCAAAAGTGATCCGATCTTTTTCAAAATTGCACATTAGCTGCCTGGTGTAGAAAAGCTTATATACGAACATTGAAAGCCATAGCTCTAAAACTGTGGGGCTAGTTTGCGTAGCACCAGACAGACAGACGGACATGTCTATATCGTCCCGTCTTCTCTTGCTGATCAAGAATATATACATATATTTTATAGGGTCGGAAACGCTTTCTTCTCTGCGTTACAAACATCTGGCCAATTTTATAATACCCTGCAGGGGTATAATAGTCTTTGCCATTATTATGATTTCTATACGACATGCTACAGCTTCGATTAAATTAAGTTCCCCTGTGTGGCTGTATCTTTTATAAAATCCATTTGCAAAGAAAACAAAAAAATATATATATTTATGACGAAGTATATAACGGTAGTGCTTACATTCCCTGATTCTAATGACATTTTCCTGCTGATGATATGTAATATAAACGATGCGTATGAGTTATGCGCCTTAATGTATTTAAATGATTACATAGCACTTTGATCGCTGATACGGAACGTGTTCTTTTTACATAGTTTCTAAATGAAAATTCCTATTTATTAATTTATGTTTATATTCAATTTCTGTTTAATATTGCCAGATTCTAGTTTTCCTTTTTCCTGCTGGCCTTTACTTTTGCTTCGCACGCCTCACCGATTCGAATATTTTTATTATTTTGTATGGTGTGACAAGCATTTACTTTGCTGGCGTCATGGTACGTCTCATGCTCGTCCTCGCGCCGGTGATGTGCGTACTTTCAGGAATAGCGATTTCCCACCTCCTTTCCAAATATATCAAAAGTGTGGACGCTGGAGGTGCTGCTAAGGCAGCAGAAACCAAGCGACAGCATAAAAAACTGGAGCAACAGAGTGGCGGTGTGAAGAGTGAGGTGGCCATTGGTTTTGTGGGTATAATTATATTGATGCTAATCGTATACACATTACATTGCACGTGGGTCACCTCGGAAGCATATTCGTCACCCAGCATTGTGTTGAGTGCTCGATCGCATGATGGCGGCCGCATTATATTCGATGATTTTCGTGAGGCCTATTATTGGCTGCAGATGAATACTCCAGAGGTGAGTTTGTGTTTCAACACAAAAATTACATGTTACACTAAATGGACTTTAATATGATGAATACTATTTGTAATTCTTGATAGGAAGAGTATGAAACATAATGAGTACTACCCAATCAGCTGATTACTTTCACTCGGATTGTTAGCACTAAAAACCAAAATTATAAAATCTTTATATCATTTGTAAACGACTGAAATTTTGTGTTGCGAAAATATTAACAATCCTAATGTGCACTTATCACTTACTTGTTACCGATGGAATTTCATATAGATTTGTAAGTCGTTATTCTATCTTTCTATATTTCAGGATGCCCGAATTATGTCTTGGTGGGACTATGGCTATCAAATCACGGCCATGGCAAACCGTACTATATTGGTAGACAATAATACCTGGAATAATACCCATATATCTCGAGTCGGCCAGGCCATGGCATCATCCGAGGAGAAAGCCTACGAGATAATGCGCGAATTGGATGTCGATTATGTATTAGTTATCTTTGGTGGTCTTACCGGCTATTCATCTGATGATATTAACAAGTTCCTATGGATGGTGCGCATCGGTGGCAGTACAGATCGCGGTGCTCATATCAAGGAAAAGGACTATTATGCGGGCAATGGTGAATTCCGTGTAGATAAAGAGGGTTCACCAATTCTACTCAATTGTCTTATGTATAAAATGTGTTATTATCGTTTCGGTCAAATGTACACGGAGGGTGGCAAGGCTCAAGGATATGATCGTGTTAGAGCGGCCGAAATTGGCAATAAGGATTTCGAGCTAGATGTTCTTGAAGAGGCCTATACCACGGAGCATTGGCTGGTGCGCATCTACAAAGTCAAGGACTTACCCAATCGTGGGGTCTAGATTCATATAACAACCTTTCTTTTGTGTTTGTACAGTAGCTCTCTACATCTATCTCATTAACACACATTGCATTTGATAATCTCTTACTGAGTATTATTGTTGCTTTCTCTGTCGCCTGTCTCAGCTGACAATAAGTCGCATTTTAGTTTAATATATAATATATACTTTTTTTTTAATTCGTATGTAAACGAGCTAAGAAGCGTAAGAACAAAAGGTAATGAAATATATGAATGGAAACTAACGTGAATGAATTATCTTAATAATGTGAAATACATTATAAGGAGGGAGAAAGCATATATCGGGTGGCAAAGTAAGTCCGGGCTAAATTCGGCCATGTGTGTATACCCTTGCAAGTTCTTGTGTTACTAAATCCCTAAAGAGAGTTATCTAAATGTAAAGACCTTTGTGTAAAAATCCGTATCTACACGCCATCTTTGGCGGCATGCACATATGTACATATGTATGTAGATATGCAGCATGCAATTTTTTCATTTGTTTGTATGACACCTACATATATCATATTGTTATCCGATTTGGATAAAACTTATCAGGATTCTAATGTGCAAAGGTTACTTACCAACTTCAGTGATGATCGCAAAAGAAACAAAAAAGTTTTTAAAAGCAAAACTATTTTTGCTCCGATTTTTCCTATGGGCGCTACATGATATAATAGTCTGATCTTGATCATGGCATGGAACTTCCAAATGTTAAGTCTCATGACAATCGGGTGAAAAAGTATGGTGGTTGATATAAGTTCATACATATAGTCATCTGAATTTACGACATACAGTCCGCCAAAAATGACACAGTTTACGGCAGATTGAAGCGAGTTAATTTGTTTATCAAACCAAATTGTAACATTTCAAATACCGAGGATCAGGGTTCGAATCCCAGGCTAGTGTACGGATGTAGCTATCGTCTAAGCCATACACGATGGTCATAGTTGCTAGTGCTTGTCAAATTGTTAGGTTGATAGTTCACAACTATATAATATACTAAATAAATAAGTATAGCATTTCAAATACTAAATTAACACGAGAAAAAATGAAGTCGGCGGGCGGGCTAGGATATACCATGCATCATGTGAAAATTTATACATATGTATACTAAATTTTTTTCAAATGCTATCTCGCTCACTTTTATGTGGACATGAGCACTTTAGTTCCCGAGATATAGATATGGACTGACATGGCTCAATCGACTGGCTATTGATCATGAATATATATACTTTATAGGGTCGGAAAAGATTCCTTCTGCCTGTTACATACATTTTGGGGACTTTAATATACCATTTCATCCTATGGATGCATGGTATAAATATTGTTGTTTACTTATAGAAAGGAATCCAAAAATTGTATTGTTTGCATCAATCTTGGAGCAAATTCCTGTGGCAACTTATCTAAGGTACTTATGTATATATGTAGGTATTTAAACTTAGTTTGGGTACCGGAGCACAATGAAATAAACGGAAATGAAATGGAATAAACGACGAGTTGGCTACGAAAGGCTCTGAGTCCAATTATGAAACATCATCAATAATTTAACCCCAGAATTTTCTATCCATAAACACAATAAAGATACCGCGAAATCACAATAGGAGTCTCTCGTTGGTTGCAAGGTCTTTTTGGCCGAATCAACAATGGATAAAAATTACAGCGTTAACAACGGGCCACTGGCCGTGTGTACCACACATTGTACTACACATGCTGTTAAAATAGACTCCCATACAACAGTAACTGCAGAAGCAAGACACAGAGACGGTGCAAAACCTCATAAGGACCTATGCAACACTAGATGAGATTCTTTGGACGCTATCAGAGATGAGACCTGTCCAAGAAGGCGGTCTTACCATCTCAAGACTATCATGGAACGTCTAACTGAGATGAACGATTTAGGTGTGCTCATGGACTGCAAACTAACTTATAATTTCCAAACTTTTAGCACTGTCGGTAAAGCATTGGGCGTTCTTGGCTTTATCGTTTAGGTGGCCAAAGGAATTTGTGCGACCTATTCTAGAGTACGGTTCTTGTGAATGGTCGCCTCAGTATGAGACGCATCAAGCTCGAATCGAATCTGTACTTCTGTACCTTCGGTCGGTTGGGTGGAACGCCTAAAACTCGCGCAAGACAATTCAATTGTAGCTCTAATAAGTCCGGTAATCTACTTCTTTATATTTAGTGAGGTTTAGAAAAAACCAGAAGGCCGGGTTAACTTCGACCATGCCGAAGTTTGTATACCCTTGCAAGTTCTTGCGTTACTCAATCCCTAAATGGAGATCCCAAAATGGAAAGGGTTTTTGTGTAAAAACCTTTATCTACACGCTATAGCACGGCACGCATACATGTGCATGTATGTAGAGATGCAGCATGCAATTTTTCCATCTGTTTGTATGACAGCTATATCATATAGTAATCCGATTTTGATCAAATTTGGCAGGATTATAATTTATTATGTGCAAATGTTATTTACTAAGTTTGGTGATGATCGCAATAGAAAAAAAAAGTTCTTAGAAGCAAAACTATATTTGGTCCGATTGTTCCTATGGGAGCTATATGCTATATTTGGCAAGGACGTACAGATGTATAGTAAACTGCCAAATGTTAAGTTTTATAACAATCACATGAAAAACAACGAAGTTATTGATCTAAAACTATAGGAGCTATATGATATAGTCTGCAGTATGCCTGCAGTATATACAAGACTCCGTGCAAAATTGCAACTATGTAGCTATATCAGTTTAGGAGGAGAAGCTGTTGATACAGACGGACAGACAGACGGACAAACGGATTTGAACTCGTCTTGTCATGCTGATCAAGAATATATATACTTTATATGGTCGGAGATGCCTCTTTCTATGCGTTGCACACTTCTGACCAAAATTAATATACCCTTTTTGCAAGGGTATAAAAAGAACGATAAAAATGGGCTGAATAAAATGGACAATTTGTGCCAATCACTGCCAAGACGAGAGATAAATCTCCTTACCCATATTATTAATAGCTGCTTAAAGCTTGGTCGTATAGGAAGCATATAGAAACATCCGTGTGAGATTTGATCAAGATCGGACTACTATATCATATATATATTTGGCACGGATGCTTGGATATATAATAAACGGTCCTATATTAAGTTACATCCTAATCCCGTGAAAAACACTGAAGTTATTGATCTAAAACTCTATTCTCGACCGATGGTTCCTATGGGAGCTTTATTGGTCTATGAGGAGAAGCTGTTTATCCAGACAGACGGACGCAAAAATTATATGAAATAAACAGTAACGAGGCTTAACCATGAAATTAACTGACCTTTACTGTCTTTTATTGAATGATCAATATGTAAACGGTATGTGATAAATATTCATCCTTATTTATTTTTGTATGCAGAGATTTTTGAGCCCACCGAGTTCATTTCGAGTAAAGGATAAAGTTAGTGTTTTCCATTTAAGTTGGTGCCATTGGCTTTGGGGCTGCTATTTTCGATAAATGCAATCATATCCAACTTTGTAGCCAGAGATTTGAGCACCTTTTTGCCGTTTACTGAATTTGTGCCAAAGATCAGCACACACGCATCCACTTCAAGAACTCGAGCAAGTTTACCCACAATATCTGTTTCATCTAGACGTATGACACGCTTATTCAACGCTTTAATGGCGGGTTCCGTGAGCTGACGATTAAGGCTGACAATCTGATTAATCAACGTGTCCTGGCTCACAACACCCAGTATGGAACTGCAAGGAGTTGAAGGTGAATTTAATAATGTGAATCGATTTGATTTAGTATTTGCTCACCTATTGTCTTCATCGGTAATTGCCAACTGCTGGACACGGAGCTTCTTCATGGTCTCTATAGCCAAGCCCACTGTACATTTGTGAGACAAAAATTCTTCGGAAAGCTTGAGTTTCATTTGGCTGATGGGCAGTGACCACCACCAATGATGATGCTCATTTTCCGGCTCTTTGAAGCCCCTGGCCTCCATCCAGTTGTCAGAGACGAATTTTGTCATGTAATTTCTGATGCCGTCCGGAAGTATGACCACACAACGTTGTCCAGACTTCAAGGATCGCGCTTGCTGCAGGGCTGCAGTCATAGCTCCGCCGCTAGACCCACCACAAAGGAGCCCTTCCTCGGCATTGAGACGACGGCTCATGGGAAAACAATCTGCATCGCCGATTTTTATCCACACATCGATTATTGATGCATCGTAGACAGTGGGTGGAAAGTCATACCCAATTCCCTCAACCTCGTAAAACTCAACATCGCTGCGATTTAGCTCAGCCGGTCGGGCCAGCACTGAACCATATGGATCGACACCAACAATTTTACAATTCGGTGCCTGTTCCTTGATCTTGCGGCCAATGCCGGTAATAGTGCCTGCGGTTCCAGCCGATACGACAACCATATCAACTTGATTGTCTAGTTGCCAAAGAATCTCGGCTCCAGTGCCATCATAATGGGCCAAGGGATTTCCAGAATTTCTATACTGGTCCAGAACAATTGAATTGGATGTCTCTCGCTGCAGTTTCTGGGCCACATAGATCAGACCTTCAGGCGAATCATATGGAGCCTCAGTTGGTGTCCTGATGATCTTGGCTCCAAGGGTGCGCAACGCATAGACTTTCTCATTGGACATTTTTTCGGGCATCACAATAATGCACTTGTATCCCTTTACCGCAGCTGCCATTGCGAGACCAATGCCCGTATTTCCAGACGTCGGCTCGATAATCGTATATCCCGGTTTTAAAAGACCTTTTTCCTCGGCATCCTGTACCATGCGGTAGCCAATACGATCTTTGACTGAACCACCTGGATTCAAAAACTCACATTTGGCGTCTGAGAAGCGTAACGGGATAAATTTATGTAAAAACATTTAAATTACGGTTCAATATTCGTTTTCTTTGCATCCCAAAACATGACATTTAAAAATAAAGTAAGTAAGTCGCCGGGCCGACTTGGATATACCATGCATCAGGGGGAAAAAAACTACATTGAGTTTATAAAACCAAATTCATATATTAAATTTCTTTCGTATGCCCGATTTGATTATGCTATCTCGCTCACTCTTATGTGTGTGCACTTTAGCGCTCCACCGGCCATATCCGCCCTTGCACCGCTTTGTGGGAAAAACGTTTCTATGTATAACTCGGCCATTTTTATCAGATGTAGACTTGTGTAGTCTTGGCGCAGACCAAGTTTATGTTTTTTTTTTGCCACGCCCCCTTCCGCCTCCGGAATTTAATAAAAAGTGATTTTCTCCCGTAATATTTATCGTATCGTAATTTAATTTGGCACACTCATAGATCTTATGAACATCTATCATTCCACCAAATTTTTTTTGACACGCCCCCTCCCGCCTCCGGAATTTAATAAAAAGTGATTTTCTCCCGCAATATTTATCGTATCGGAATTTAATTCGGCACACTTATATATGTTATGGACATCTATCATTCCACCAAATTTGACAAAAATCGGAATAAAAATAGCCGAGTTATGCATTGAAACGTTTTGCACTCAAAGCGGTGCAAGGGCGAATTAGGCCGGTGGGGCGCTAAAGTGCACACACATAAGAATGAGCGAGATAGCATATGTTAGAAATCGCGCATACGAAAGAAATTTAATATATGATATAAGTTTTATAAACTCAAGGAAATTTGTTTTCCCCTGATGCATGGTATATCCAAGTCGGCCCGGCGACTTACTTACTTTATTTTTAGTTGCTGAGATCTCTGCACTCTAATGGACGGACAGACGGACATGGCTATATCAATTTCTCTTCTCATGCTGATCAAGAATATATATACTTTATAGCGTCGGAAAAGCTTCCTTCTGCCTGTTACATTTTGGCGACTTTAATTCATCCTATGGATGCATGGTATAATGATCAAACCCGAGGCCAACCCGCCCAGCCAAAAGAATTTAAATGAAAATATCAAAATAGCTAACGGCTATGCCGAAGTTTGTAAACCCTTGCAGTCCTTGACCATTCCATTTTATGATGTTTCAAAAAACTTTTTCTGTGTGTTAATACAATTATGCACTACTTTAAATACAATAAAAAATTTGTCATCGGCCTCATTGGGATTCGAACCCGCATCTTTCGTTTCATAGGGAAGGCCTCAATCTACTAGGCCACCGCTTTTATAATACGCTCTGCAAGGGTATAAAAACGACTAAGAAAACAAAATTTACGTTTCATCATCTCAATGACAAATCCAAAAAAAATTTTGCCGCAAAATTATTCGCACTCAAAATGTGTTAACTCCGTGACCACCACTGTATGTCACAGCTATCCTTGCCAGATTTTCGTTATGGGCTACTCACACATTTCACATTGTATACCCTCTTTAGCTGGAATGTTGTTAAGCCTAACCAATGGTGTACATCCAATCACTTGCAAAATATCCGGTGTTATCTTTTGCCTGTATGCAATGTCACGTTGAGTATGCGGTGTCTTTTCCTTGGTGCCTAAATGCCATTTACATTTCGATGGCTGTCCAGGATCAATAAAATCCGCTGGCTTCTCGTATGGCTTAGCTGGTGGCATTATTATTACCAAGCTATTTTATCTGTGAAACGTTGAAAAGATTTTTGATTACGTGGCGTTTAAGTTTAATGTTCCAATCAGTTTGTTTAGTTATATTTTTTTTTTTTTTTTTTTGAAGACTCATGGACATCTCAGCATACTCGCAGAACTAAAACGTAACTTCGAGACTGGGGATTAAATGTTATCATCTTCTGATTTCGTAATTGTGAAATTCAAAAAAAGATGCTGGCTATGGCGTGAGAAAAATTTTGCAAATCATTAAAATGATTATATTACTATCTTTTATATAATTAGAATAATAAAGTAAGTCACCGGTCCGACTTGAATACTTGAATATACCATTTACCAAGTGAAAAACATAAATTCATATAATAAAGAGCACAAGAGCAATTTAGCGCCCCCCATCGGCCAATGTTGCCCTTGTGACCCATTTGAGCACAAAACGGTTGTACGTATAACTCGGTTCTTTTATGTCCGATTTCCGATTTGTGGAGTGATTGAAATTCGTAACATGTATAAGTGTGCCAAATAAGATTACAGTACGGTTTGTACTGCTTGAGAACATCGCCCTTTTTTTAATAAAAGGGACGGAAGGGGGCGTATCAACTAATGATAATGTAAGTAAGTCGCCGGCCCGACTTGGATATACCATGCATCAGGTGAAAATTTATATATTAAATTTCTTTCAAATGCTATCTCGCTCACTCTTATGTGGACACGAGCACTTTAGCGCCCCCGACCAAATCGGTTACTTCTAGCATATGCTATCTCGTTCTTTTTTGTGTGCATCCGGCTTGCACCGCAAACGTTAATACGTATAACTCGGCCATTTTTACTCCGATTCTTATGATATTTGGTGGAATGATAGATATTCCTAGCATATTTCGGGTGAAAATCTAATTTATCGAATTTCGGAGGGGGAAGGGGGCGTGACCAAAATTTGAAACAAACTTGGTCTGCGTGCATACTGCACACATCTACTGTCCAAATATGATAGCTCTAGCTTTTATTAGTAGTTTCCGAGCTCTAGCTCTTATAGTCTCCAAGATCTCGATGGTCCTACAGACGAACATGTGACAATCCACTGGCTATTGATACTGATTATGAATATATATACTTTATAGGGTCGGAAAAGCTTCCTTCTGCCTGTTACATACATTTTGGCGACTTTAATATACCGTTTCATCCTATGGATGCTTTATACCATGCATCTTGATAAACTTGATCTACATGTCTACTATACGAACCTACTTTCCAAATATGATAAGTTTAATTTTTATAGTTCCCAAAATCTAGGAGTTTAAAATATAGTGTAACAAATAGCGGGGACAGATTCGGCCGTGGCCTAAAAAAATTAACTTGATCTGCATACTGCGCTCAGTTGTGGGCCGGACCACTCACCCTATTTTCGACCAACGTTTTTTATGGGAGCTATGTACATATATTTGAAGATATACAAAGCCTTTATATATAGTACATATGTATGTATGTACTTCAGCCTTGTGCAAAATTTCAGAACTGTAGGTTTAAATGTCTAAGAGAGAAATAGCTACATAGATGTATATGAATTCGTCTTGACGTGCTGATCAAGACTATCTATACTTCATATTGCGAAGATGCATCACTTTGACCGTTGCACACTTCTGACCAAAATTAATGTAACCTTTCTGCAAGGGTATTATATAAGTATTTATATTTATAAGGTATTTATAAGGCCAAATTCATGTATTCAATTTTCTTAACATGCTGCAGTAGCATGGCATCTCTCTCACTCTTATCAACACAGTGCTGTCAGTGCTGGTCGGAAATGCTTCTGTCTGTTACATATATTTTCATAACTTCAAAATATCTTTTCACACTACGCAGGCAGGGTTTAGAAGGTGAGTACAATGCATATAATAATAGGTCGTTGTTTAAAAAAGAAAAGTAAGTAAGTCGCCGCCCCGCTTGTATATACCATTCACCAAGTAAAAAAACTACTTTTAATTTATAAAACCAAATTCATATAACAAATTTCGTTCTCGTCGCAATGGCTAACACTTGCTATCACGCTCACTCTTATGACCAAACGAGCAGTTTATCCTTTTCTCTTAGGGAGCGTGGCAAAAATCTATAGTAAACTATACATATAAACTATACATATATATGTATACATATATACTACACGAGCCTACATTTAAAATTTGGTAGCTCTAGCTTTTATAGATCGTGAGATTTTTGGTCTCTTACGGACGGACGGGGGACAGACGGACATGTCTCAATCGACTCGGCTTCTCCTTCTATGCGTTGCACATTCCTGACCAAAATTAATATACCATTTTTGCAAGGGTATAACAATTAAAAAGATATTGGTTTTATTTTGATTAAATTTTTCAATAGTTTTTTTGTTATTTTCAGCAATAATATCTTTAAATTCAGTGATCAAGTGAGTAAGTAAGTGAACAAGTAAGCAATTGAGTAAACAACTAAACAAGTGATCAAGTGAGTCAACAACTGAACAAGTGACCAAGTGAGTGAATAAGTGAACTTGTTCACTCATTTAAAAGTGAGTGAGTGAACTGACTCATTAAAATGAGTCGTATGTCCCAACACTAGTCCATACATACATACAGATTGGAAAAAGAAGAATAAAGTAAACGACAGCACGCGGTTCTCAGATAGAAGAAAAACATAATATGTTCATGCATGTATTTACATTGTATGTATGTATGTATCTACATCTATAGAAAGCTATGTACTGTATGTATGTATGTACATTTAACATTTGAAATTTGTTATACTCTAACATAAGTGTTTACATATGTATGTATATAGTTAGGAGGGTAACAAACTCCTATTTCCCTATAAATGTGTTTAGAGTAGGGATCGGCATTCATAGTCTGTGCGGGCACTTTTGTTAGGCAACTCACATAGAAACGCTCTCCGTGCGCCGACCCCTGGCTTAGAGTCCACACCCACAAATAATAACTAAATGATAACTGTTACTTACTTAGGGGAGGAAAACTGCTGTTTAATTTATTAAAAAAATTGTGTTTTATTGTTATTATCTTCTTTGATTTTTAAACCACTTTACCGATGAACCGCCACGATGCTGTTAACGACAGCAACTGATATCAGAAGTGGAATTAGATTTTGTTGTTTAGTTTCGCCTGGCCTGAGATTGGGAGAATCTGAACTGAACGCCACAAGGGGAAGTGCTAACTAGACAGAGACGAAACTACGCTACATATATGTATGTACATACATACATATATGTATGTATGCATGTTACATACATATATGTATGTATGTAACTATAAATATTTACATACATAATACTTATATGCATGCGCATATGTATGTATATACACATACCCAATGTGCTTGTATTGCAGAGACACAGAGCGCAAAGCACAAAACCAGAGCATAAGAACCAGTGGGAGACCAAATCAGACAAAGCAAGCCCCGTTTGCACTACAGCAAGCGAGAGACAATTTGTTAAGCTAGCTAGCTTTAAGCTATGTATGTATGTATGTATGTATGTGTGTATGTACAGTGGTGGTCACAGAGTTAACACGTTTTGTGTGCTCATATGCTAAATAATTTATGAAAACGTTTTTTTGGCTTTGTGTTGGTCATTGTATTGAGATGATGAAACGTAAAGAATGTCCTCCAATTTAAACACGGCAAATATTTAACACGTTTTTTCAAAATTTAAAATTTGGCGAATACAGCTTTGAACCCTTAAGCGAAGTTGTAGCTATAGTAAAATTAATGTACATACATATATTGTTACAACGGCAGACTTTGCTATGGAATTTAGGATTTTAAAACCTTATAACCCCTTTCAAAGCTTAAACTGTTTGGAAATTGTTAGGGCCTTCGTCGTAAAAAATAGCCTCATAATAGTTATACCATGCATTCATAGAATGAAATGGTATATTAAAGTCGCCAAAATGTATGTAACAGGGAGAAGGAAGCTTCTCCGACCCTATAAAGTATATATATTCTTGATCAGTATCAATAGCCGAGTCGATTGAGACATGTCCGTCTGTCTGTCCGACTGTCCGTCTGTAGGATCATCGAGATCTCGGAGACTATAAGAGCCAGAGCTACCAAACTTGGCATGTAGACTCGTTTGGTCTGCAGGTAGATCGAGTTTATTTTTTTTTTTCGCCCCGCCCACTTCCGCCCCCGCTATTTGAAAAACAGTATTTTGAGCCCCCATATCTCGGGAACTATAAAAGCTAGAGCATGTACATGCATATGTATGCGTGCCGTTCTATGACGTGTAGATACGGATTTTTACACAAAGGTCTTTACATTTAGATAACTCTATTTAGGAATTTAGTAACACAAGAACTTGCAAGGGTATACAAACTTCGGCATGGTCGAAGTTAGCCCGACCTTCTGGGTTTTAATCGAATTCACATGAAAATATCAAAGACGCTAACTTCGGCTATGCCAAAGTTTGTATACCCTTGCAGCCCTTGACCATTACATTTTATTTCCTAAAAAATTTTTTCTTTATTAAATATTTTAGAAATATTTTAAATACATTGGCCGGGGGCAGCCAATCGCCAAGTAGTAAGCGTGCCAAGACAATGTAGCGATTGATATTCATATTCACACACACACACAATCGCAATATTGATGCATATATGTGCTTCACTGCTTAATAAGCAGTGCTTATGCGTGTGTGTATATATAGGCAAATTTTATATCGTCGAAATCAGGCGTTATTGTTATCCGATTGTTTTGAAATTCACACATATGATGTAATCCCTTTTTATTTATGTACGTAATCAGTGTGGATAAGATTGTTCAAAAAATAGAGAAGTTATTCGCATTAAACGTTTGTATTTGTATGGCAGCTATATGATATAGTTGTCCGATCTTATTCAAAATCGAAGATGTGGAAGTGACTGTATACGAACTTTGAATGCCATAGCTCTAAAACTGTGCGACTAGTTTGCGCAGCACCAGACAGACAGACGGACATGGCTATATCAACTCGTCTTCTCTTGCTGATCAAGAATATAGATAATTTTTGGGGTCGGAAACGATCCCTTCTCTGCGTTACAAACATCTGACCAATTTTATAATACCCTCTGCAAGGGTATGAAAAAACCAGAAGGCCGGGCTAACTTCGACCATGCCGAAGTTTGTATACCCTTGCAAGTTCTTGTGTTACTAAATCCCTAAAAAAATATTATCTCAATTTAAAGACCATTGTGTAAAAACCAGTATCTACGCGCCGTATCACGGCGTATGTATGTATCACATACATATGCATGTATATAGATATGCAGCATGCAATGTTTTCATTCGTTTCCATGACAGCTATATCATATAGCTATCTAATAATAATAGCTAATTTATTATGTGCAAATGTTATTTACCAAGTTTGGTGATGATCGCAAAAGAAACAAAAAAGTTTTTAAAGGCAAACTTTTTTTGGTCCGATTGTTCCTATGGGAGCTATATGATATAGTAGTCCGATCTTGATCAAATTTAGCATGGACGTATAGATATATAAAAAACTGCCAAATGTTAAGTCTCATGATATTAGGGTGCAAAATAACGAAGTTATTGATCTAAAACTTATTTTTCGACCGATGGTTCCTTTATGATATAGTCGTCCGATCCGGATAAATCCGAGATATACAATGCCTGCAGTATTATATTATACTTCGTGCAAAATTGTAGTGCTGCGGGATGTCATTCCCTCACACCAATTTGGATTCAGAAGACAGCACGGTACCCCAGAAAAACTCAATCGCGTTGTGAACTTCGTGTTGGAATCGATAGAGGAACAAAAATATGCAGTTGCCGTCTTTTTGGATGAGAAGCAAGCCTTTGACAGAGTTTGGCATCTTGGCCTGTTGTTTAAGCTCAAAAAAATACTTTCTCCACAACTCTTCTTGATGGTAAAAAATTACTTAGAAGACCCTGCATCACAACGGCTACTGAGATCCTCCAAAGATTTTCTCAACAAATTTTCAAGCTGGGCCAATCAGTGGAACATTGGATTAAATATATCCAAGACTGTCAATGTCACATTTGCTAATTGCAAAGCAAACTGCGCGGGTATAACATTGCAAGGCACAATGCTGGAGCACAAAAGTCATCACAAGTACCTTGGACTCATCCCAGATCGTCGACTCACATTTAACCGTCCCACTACCATGGTTAAAAAAGCTCTGATGAGCAAGGTAGCGAAATGTTATTGCCTTTTTAGGCAAAAAAAAAGCTCTCCTTGGCTAATAAAGTCAAAATCTATTAGATTATTTTGGCCCCAGTCAGGAAATACGGCATCCAGATATATAGGATAGCTGCTAAGTGCCACCTCAACAAAAGTCGTGTTGCGCAAACCAAAATACTGAGAATATTGTCCGACTCACCCTGGTACATGAGGACAGTAAACATTGAAAAAGACCTCAATGTGCCAGCAGTAGAAGCTGCCATTAAAAAAATTTCGGAGCAATACCTTGGGCGTCTCCGGATTTACCCAAATACCTGCGCACAAGCTTTATTGCGCGTACCGTTATATAACAGGCGTTCTGGCAACCGACGAAGAGGCCCTGTCAGGATTTACCCCGCTATTATCCTTCAGCTTCTGAGCTAAATTCTTCTTTTTACATAAATTTTCTTAATTATAATGTAATAATTCTTTATGTGATCTATTTGTTAAGTATTCGTTAAAAATAGTAAAAATAGTAATATTTAAAATTCATATAAAATTTGATCAAGCTGTCTAGTTATGATAGCAATAAGCAAGTCTTTATACAAATAAATCATAGCAGCATGTTAAAAAAAAAAAAAAATCTGAATAAAATTGACCGAGTTATACGTTGAAAAGTTTTGTACTTGAAGCGTAGATCAGCTATAATAGTTATAGAACAACTTGACACCCTAATACGTTTTCAGAGC
Organism: Drosophila sp. 14030-0761.01; assembly: GCA_018150735.1. NCBI lineage: Eukaryota > Metazoa > Arthropoda > Insecta > Diptera > Drosophilidae > Drosophila > Drosophila sp. 14030-0761.01. Next base: position 1,776,372 of record JAECWO010000003.1, read on the forward strand.
TGATCTACGCTTGTAATCTAATGAGTAAACGGCGATGAAACTTTTTTTAGGGTGCTGGTTGAAATAAGCTGTGAGCCACTGTACTTATATACTTGCATAGTTTAGCTTAAAGCTCAAAAATTTATTTTAAAAGGCTGCTGCTATAACCACCTGCAACGCCATGTATATGGTAGCACCATATGCTGCAAAGAAGGACAGAGCACGTGCCGGTTGTGGCACTACAATTACAGCGTAGACCAATGTATGTGCAACACGAGCAATGCCCACAAGACGGAACAAATTTATGGCTAAAAAGGCAGCCGGATTAGTCAATGTGTACAGTAGGCCAATTATAAAGAAAGGCAATATATTTTCCAGATCATTGCGGTGAGCTCGACGCACTCTTTCCACGTTAGGATCATCGAATTTCACTTTCAACTTGGGTGACATCAAATCCTCTGGATTGGCGAAGGTCTACAAAAACAATAGAAATAGAGATCAGCAGGCTTAGCTTTCACGTTCAAAGGAACTTTGAACTCTGTTCTTCTATTCCCGCTCCCACACCTTTGTCTTAAAGCGCTGCAAAGCTGTTAGTATGCTCATCGCCAGAGTTTTGATCACTAAGACTCCAGTCCAGAAAACATAGGACTTAAAGATGGGATTATTAAAGTTCAGAAGTTGGTCACTTGAAGTCATTATGAATTTTAGTTTTACTTTCTTTCTATGTACATAAATATATGTAAGTTTTATAGAGCAAATTTTTCTGCTTCTCTCGTTGCCCGTAAAAGTTAAACTGTTGCTTGTTTCGGTTTGCTTGTTGTTTTTTATACCGCACTTTTGCTTAAATTTAGCTTTGTCACTCTCTATATATCTCTTTCTCTTTTTTTTTTATTGTTAACGATAACATTGAGTACATTAAGGTATCATTAGATCACAGACTTAATGATACCCTGTATGCACATTGAGTGTTCACTTTAACTGCTTATATTACATTAATTTCAATTTGCCAATAATTTCAAATAATTGAATAAATGCCATTCTTTTTCACCGCTTCAATATCAGAGCTTTTTATATTTTATAAGCCAGAATTTGCGATTAAATTGCTCAGATAGCAACACATTTTCTATTGCCTTGTTGGAAACCAATGTGTTAATCCCTAAAATTCTTCATTCCCAGCTTTCTCTCTGACTACAGGGTACAGAAAGCTCAGTCTCTAAGCTTTTGAATGGTGACCGAAAAAGTCGTGTCATGATGACCTGCCGAGAACTAAGCATAAACCACAAAACTTGAATTGGGAACTCACTGATGTAATAAATCGCAGAAGTCCAGCCAAAATGCTAAGGGCAAGCATTTTGAATAGCAATAACACAGACCATCCCACGTAGCAGCGAAACACCACATTATCCCAACTGATCAGTTCCGGATGCAACATTCTAGAAGACTAACCAGATCTGGCGATCTCTGGTTTAACAAGTTGTGTGTGGAAAAATGAATTTTTCATACCTCTTTTTCGAAGTAACTGTTAGGGTAGTTCAACTAAATGCTTAGTGGGACTTAGTCACTTAGTCATTTATGTTCATTTATTTTCATACCCTTGCAAAAAGCTATATTAATTTTGGTCAGAAGTGTGCAACGCATAGAAGGAGGCATCTCCGACCATATAAAGTATATATATTCTTGATCAGCATGACAAGGCGAGTTCAAATACGTTTGTCCGTCTGTCTGTCCGTCCGTCCGTCTGTCCGTATGTCTGTCTAGATCAACAGCTTCTCCCCCTAAACCGCTAAAGCTACAGAGCTGATATTTTGCACGAAGTCTTGTATATACTGCAGGCATTGTATATCTCGGATTCATCCGGATCAAACGACTATATCATATAGCTCCCATAGGAACAATCGGTCGAAAATGAGTTTTAGATCAATAACTTCTTTATTTTTCACCCGATTATCATAAAACTTAACATTTGGCAGTTTATTATACATATAAACATCCATGCCAAATTTAATCAAGATCAGATTACTATATCATATAGCTCCCATATGAACGATCGGACCAAAAATAGTTTTTCTTCTATAAACATCCATGCCAAATTTAATCAAGATCAGATTACTATATCATATAGCTCCCATATGAACGATCGGACCAAAAACTTTTTTGTTTCTTAAGCGATCATCGTCAAACTTGGTAAATAACATTTCCAAACATAAACATTGAAAGTTACAATTCTGGTAAATTTGATCAAAATCGGATGACTATATTATATAGCTGTCATACAAACATATGAAAAAATTGCATGCTGCATGTCTACATACATGCATATTTATGCGTGCCGTGCTATGGCGTAAAAAAAACGGATTTTTTACCAGGGTCTTTACATTTAGATAACTCTTTTTAGGGATCTAGTAACACAAAAGCTTGCAAGGGTATACAAACTTCGGCATGGCCGAAGTTAGCCCGGCCTTCTTGTTTTTTTATGTGTGATCTAAAAATAATCGAGAAAATTCCTATTTATATAGCTTTAATCATAGGTGCAGCATGTGTTCCATCAGAGCTTCTAGTTGCTTTCATTTTTACCCTTTGACGATTGAAACTAAATGATACACAAAAGTCAAATAACTATAATTACCATTAAATTGTTAAGTTAATTTTGCTTTATACGCTCGTGTTGCAGTTCGTTATACCTTAGTAAAATTGATATTATCACATTTTCTCAATTTTATTTCTAAAGTTTTACTTGCTCCAAATACTTATTATTTTATTAACACAACACTTTTTTTCAAGAAATTTTCATAAAAGGTTGATTTTTGTGCGAAACTTTAACAAATAAGAAATAATAAAAATTCTACGAAAATAAATCAAGAACGAATTACTTCTCTATAAACAATATTTTAAGTAAAGACTCTGCTATCACTTAATAAGTGGCCCTAATGTGTTTTTCTGGAGTATAAAATCTCAATCCATCAAATGATAGAACTCTACTAGCGACACCATGACTAAAAACGGGCCTCCTCAGTAAAATTCCCCCTTTTTAAAATGTTTGACCCTAAGACCCTATAGTCATCGCAAAAGCAGAAATGACTGGAAGTTGGGTTCTCTGAAATACGAAAGGTACCATTGTTCCGGAATATGAATGCGGGGAATTAAAATTCGAGAATTTTGCCTACACTTTTTAAAACTTCGCATTCAATTGAGTTTTGGAACAACATACATACATATGTACGTTTTATCAGCATGAAACATCATCAGCATTCAGCATGAGAAGAGAAATTGATATAGCCATGTCCGTCTGTCCGTCCGTAAGAGTGCAGAGATCTCAGCAACTACAAATGTTAGAGTTACCAAATTTAGAATATAGACTCGTGTAGTATAGACGCTGATCAAATTTTTTTTTTTTTTTTGGCCACGCCCCCTTCCGCTTTCGGAATTTCATTAAAAGTGATTTTCTCCCGCAATATTTATCGTATCGGAATTTAGTTTGGCACACTCATATATGTTATGGACATCTATCATTCCACCAAATTTGATAAAAATCGGAATAAAAATGGCCGAGTTATACATTGAAACGTTTTGCACTCAAAGCAGTGCAAGGCGAATTTGGCCGGTGGAGCGCTTAAGTGCACACACATAAGAGTGAGCGAGATAGCATATGTTAGAAATCGCGCATACGGAAGAAATTTAATACATTTATGAATTTAGTTTTATAAACTCGATGTAGTTTTTTTCTCCTGATGCATGGTATATCTAAGTCGGCCGGCGACTGACTTACTTTATTTTTATTTTTTCTTTCGGCCAGGCATAAGCTTGAGATTAATGGATCGCTAGTGTCCATAGCTCTGTGGAAAACGTCCTGCATATTATTTAGCCTACTATTTTTTCTGGCGTGCATTCTTCTGTCCTGCTTATATAGCTTGTTCCGTGCCTCCGATGCATTTTCATCCATGCAACCTACAGGAAGAGCGGATTCGGCAATAATTTTGGGTCCGTGAATTAATACTTTATGGACTGTGGGTGTCATGGGGTACCAAGGATATATTTCCATAAAAATGCGTGCGGTCACTTTTTATTGATATCCAAATGTTAAGTTTTATGATAATCGGGTGAAAAATAAGAAGTTATTGATCTAAAACTCATTTTTCGACCGATTGTTCCTATGGGAGCTATATGATATAGTCGTTCGATCCTTATGAATCCGAGATATACAATGCCTGCAGTATATACAAGACTTCGTGCAAAATATCAGCTCTGTAGCTTTAGCGGTTTAGGGGGAGAAGCTGTTGATCCAGACAGACAGACGGACAGACGGGCGGATGGACAGACAGACGGACAAACGTATTTGAACTCGCCTTGTCATGCTGATCAAGAATATATATACTTTATATGGTCGGAGATGCCTCCTTCTGACCAAAATTAATATACCCTTTTTGCAAGGGTATAAAAAAATAAGTTTAATACCAGTGCAGGACGTTCCTTTCATTGACTTCATGGCCATTAGACGCTCAACAAGAACTCCATCTTTTATGTAGTGGATAGTGCACGACAAATACGACGCTTTTAAAAAATTGTCAGTCCATATGTCGCTTGTTAGAGCATATCCAAAGGCTTTATATTTTTATACTTCCTCTTTTATTGGGCCAAAATGAGTCTCGTAGACAGCAGCTATGTTTCGGGAAACTGTGCTCGGATGTGGTACCAATTTTTCAACGTCGACATTGGATCCAAACATCGACCCAACATTAATACAAAACTGTGCACACCTTTTTAAAACCTGAGACATCTACAATTTTTAATGGACGACAGTTCTTTACAACCCATTCAGATATGACAACTATGGCTTCTTTTTTTGTTGCTGCATTAACTTCAATAGGCATAGTTTTAAGAGATTTGCTTGAGTTAACTATATAGTACCTGTGTTTTACTAAGTTAGATGTGCTTCCTGTAAACTTAAAGACTGAAAAACACATCTTACATCTTCTCTTACAGAGAAAGAATGAGAAAACAAAGCAAGGATCCATTTTTTCATGTGTAGCCTCTCAGCAGAGCGACACAGAAGAGCTCGGGTCGAAATGCTGTGAGAAACTAATTCTGTTTTCACGCTCTCAAATAGTTTTTGTGATGGCTTCGGCAAGCGCTCGGCTCGTATACATATGCGTGGCCGGCTCTGCTATAAAAGCTACAAATGTAAAATGTAAGCTCGTCTAGTATATACATATACATATATCTATTACGTTTTGTACTCATATGATCGCAAGTGCGGCGCTAGCTGATGGGGTGCGCTAAAGTGCTCATGTGTTTATAAAGGTGAGCGAAAGGAGTTTTATGTATATACATACATACATACATACATGGTCTTATAAATTTGAAGTAGTTTTTGCACTTGGTATGTGGTACGTACTTACTTCATTTATTTTGGCTTGTTTTCTTAGTTTAAATCAAGGCTGGGCACGAAAATGTCACAAGTGAGCCAGAACAACAAAAACCGATTACAACAATTTTTGGGCAGAGAAAAGGGACAAGCTTGTGCGCTCGAGCTCGAGTTTTATGAGGGGCAATAAAACCTTTTTAGGGTCGAAAATTGAGACTCGACCGATCCTCGACCCAAAATTACAAGACACACACAGAAAAAATTACAAAAACACCCATGCAGCTCGAAAAAAACAAAAAAAAAAGGGACGAAAAAAGGGACGATCATTTTGACGAAATGATCGATATTGCGATTGACTAAACTTCTTTGCTACGCCACTTTTTTGCAGTGTGCACAAGCAATCCTCATTTCGCGACCCTAAAATGGTTTTATGGCCCCTCATAAAACTCGAGCTCGAGCTTGTCCCTTTTTTGTTTTTTTTTCTGAACTGCATGGGTGTTTTTGTAATTTTTCTGTGTGTTTCTTGTAATTTTGGGTCGAGGATCGGTCGACCCAAAAAGGTTTTATTGCAGGGCAATAAAACTCGAGCTCGGGCGCACAAGCTTGTCCCTTTTTTTTTTTTGTTTTTTTTCGAGCTGCATGGGTGTTTTTGTAATTTTTTCTGTGTGTTTCTTGTAATTTTGGGTCGAGGATCGGTCGAGTCTCAATTTTCGACCCTAAAAAGGTTTTATTGCCCCTCATAAAACTTGAGCTCGAGCGCACAAGCTTGTCCCTTTTCTCTGCCGAAGCTCAGTCCCAACCTCTGCCGAAGTGAGCCAAGTGAGCCACTACGTGCCCAGCCTTGGTTTAAATACTAATGTAATGATACTAATGTAATGATTATACATAATTCTACATATGTATGTATGTTCATAAGTATAACTACACACAAAACTGCAAATTTCGAGTCAGTGACCCAGAAGAACTCATGCAGGTCTCTAATATTTATTAAATTTCTTTCAATTACTTTCTTTAAATTGCTATCTCGCTCACTCTTATGTATGTGGACACGAGCACCTTAGCGCCCCCCGACCAAATCGGTGATTTCCAGCGTATGCTATCTCGCTCTTTTTTGGGTCCATCCGCCTAACAACGATACATCGATATTTTCATAGCTGCTTCGATACTCGATATATCGCCATCACTAGACCATTATTTTCCAATCACTTGAAATAAAAACGCGGGATAAAGCTGTAAGGTTAGTTGCAAATTTATTTGAACAATACCATAATTAAACTACTAACGTAATCCACTTTTTCATTTAGGATTTTGGTGTTGGCAGTGCTGTGGAAATGGTGAAGTTTTTAAAGGGCAAGGACAATGGCGAAGGTACATAAATATTAGACGTCTGCATGAATGCATTCAAAACAAAGCCGCATTGAGTACATTCGAATTGAGTAGAATATGAGTGAGTGAAAAAGACAGAATGAGACGAATGTGTATACTACTGTTTCGATAGACGAACATGTTGTGTCTCATCTCGAAAAACAGAGTATAACGAAAGGAGAGCAAAATGAAATGAAAACTTCGAGAACATTCGAACTATTCAAGTAGTTCGCAGAATACTTTGTATACGCACTTTGTGCTTTGGGAAATTGTGAGCAGACGTGGGAAATGGAAGGCGAAGATGCAGAAAGAAATGTATGTATTTTCCGGCAAATGCCAGCGTGTTGTTTTTGTGTTTTGTTTTGTTTAAAGCTTTTGTTTTACTACTAAGAAAATGTGTAGTTGTTTTTTGTGTTGATATTTGCAGATTTAATATTTATTTCAATAAAATACATATATATAATATGAATTTGATGAGTTCATAGAAGCCGTCCAGGTTGACTCCAATAAAGATCAGGTTGAAATGGAAATAGCGGGCTATACAAACATAAATGTTCCATACTCAACCTATTTTGACGTTTTGGCATGGTGGAACATGCACAAACATTTTTTCCCAATACTGCATAAAACAAGCTGCCAAATATTTTGTATTCCAGCCAGCAGCGCAGCTTCAGAGAGAACTTTCTCAATCGCAAGAAACTTAATAACAGAAAAGCGATGTTCAATAGCTTCTAATCCAGATAACATTAATAAAATTATGTTTTTAAACTCAAATATAAATTATATGTAATAAATATATAAATTAAATAATTCACAACAAAAAATACATTTCTATATTTTTTTATAATAGCAGCAGAAAACAGCTGTCAATATTTGAATGTATTCAATATACAACATTTAATTACTACTGCTGCTCACTCACTCACTTCGTTTCTTTTCGGGTATATTTTTGAGCAGCCGAGTGAAACACGACTCCAGTCACTCACTCATTCTCATTTCGTTTTGTACAAGTATTCACTCAATTCAATTTTGAATTTGTACATTTGAATGTGTTTTTTTTGCCATTCATGCAGACGTCTAATAAATATTATTCTATCGCTTGTGACAGCCACACAAGTAGGCTGCAGCTTTTGAGTTTTGATCTTATGTAACAAACACGTTTTTGTTTGTAGTTGGCGACATCGTGGATAATAATAAAGGAGAGGAGGTATTTCATCCTTTCATACGCAAGAGGACAAAATATGGTGTGGAATAATATTAAGAAGTCTGCGGATGCCAAGCCTGCCAAATGTATAAAATGTTGACAAATATGCCAAACAAGTGGAAATACCACGAATTTGTCTGCTCACTTGAAACGAAAACATCCAAATTTGAGCCACACTGTGGAGCCGAAGGCTGCACGCCCTATCCTAACGCTTTTTCAAAAAAAGTATGATGCTGAAAAGAAATGAATGATCTCATGAAATAAAGTCATCGTGTTTAAGGATATGAAACTTGTGTTAATTATGATTTAAATGTTTTTGATACGAACTTTGTTTTTTAAATTTTTGGGAGTTAAAATATTTTGATAAGAAAATCGATACATCTATGTGGGAGCCATACAAAATATCGAGGTAGGTTAACATCGATATTTTCCCAGCACTACTGCGGCGCGTCGATCATGGCAGCATAAGTGCTTGTGTATAAGGTAGTCTACTCGGCTGCCTTTGCTTTCAGGTTTACTAGCTCTTTATGCCAGTGTGCCCGTTTGCTTGTCAAATAGGAAGGTTGTCAGCGGACGATTTTTGTTCGTTTAATTTTTCCCATTAACCCTAAAGTGTCCAAAATAAAAATGAACTATTGCTACTTTTGCCGCAAGAATGTACCGGGCGTGAAAGTCATTCATACACCGAAGTGTGATTTGAAGAGAAAGCTGTGGGAGGAAAGTCTGGGGTGCAGCCTTAGTAAAAATTCCCAAATATGTGATACACATTTAAATGCGTCTCAGTGGAGGACTGCTCCCAAGGGGAAGATTTATAAGAAGAGACGCTTAAACAATGATGCCGTTCCCCAAAGAGAGAAAGAGGAAGAAAGTGCTAAAGAAGGCTACGCTAATGCGAGTACGCAAACTCAGTAATTTTGTGAAAATATATACATATGTGTATTTATTTTTGTACATATGTATGTACATATTTGTAAACAATAATGAAACTATCTTGTAGGGACGCAGTGATAAATCAATCAACGTCCATAGAAATGAAGAGTCTGAGGCAAAAGATTCGTGTTTTGGAGGATGAATTAAAGAGCTTACGTAAGCTGCTAGAGGATTATCATTTATTAATAATCCTTAAATATTGTTCAGCCAAGAATACAGAGTTGTTAGCCGGTAACGGAAATGTTGGCGAGGACAACTGCGACAGCTGGCTCAATCTCAACATAACTCCAAACGGCAATAAAGAGAATGAGCCCGATGAAGAGAAGTGGAAAGGGTGGTCGGAAGAGTTCGAAGAGTTCGAAATAGAGATTGCCAACAACATAGCTGCAGACTACATCATGGATGATGTAACGGAGGACGCTATGGAATATCTAGCAGGTTATGTTGTTAGAAAATTAAGGTTGTCTAATGACTCAACGCAATCTGCATTTACGTATGTGGATGAGGTATCGCACGGCGGGCTTATAAAGCCGTCAGATCAGTTTACTGCTACATTAAAACACTTAGAATCTATATTTATAAATAATATTCATAATACTATTGAAATAACTAAAGACATAAAAAAAAATTATTATGAATATCGACCGATCATAAACTAAAATACTTTGCCAGTATTTTTACTGTGGCAGTATTTTTTTTATAGCCTTGCATAGGCTATTATAAAATTGGTCAGATGTTTGTAGCGCAGAGAAGGGATCGTTTCCGACCCCATAAAGTATATATATTCATGATCAGCAAGAAAAGACGAGTTGATATAGCCATGTCTGTCTGTCTGGTGCTGCGCAAACTAGTCCCACAGTTTTAGAGCTATGTCATTCAAAGTTCGTATATAATATACATTTTCTATACAGCCACATGCACATCTGCGATTTTGAATAAGATCGGACAACTATATCATATAGCTGCCATACAAATACAAACGTTAAATGCGAATAACTTCTCTATTTTTTGAACAATCTTATCCAAACTGATTACGTACATAAATAAAAAAGGATTACATCATATGCGTGAATTTCAAAACAATCGGATAAACATAACACCTGATTTCGACGATATAAAATTTGGCTATATATACACACACGCATAAGCAGTGAAGCACATATTTGTGTCAAAATTGCGATTGTGTGTGTGTGTGTGAATATGTCAATCGCCACATTGTCTTGGCACGCTTACTATTTGGAGATTGGCTGACTCGAGCAACAGAGGTGCGGTGGCTTAGTGGATAGAGGTCTTGCGTATGAAACGAAACGGGTTCGAATCTCGTTATCGATATAAAGATGTTTTTAATTTTTTTTTTTTATTTTGTTTATTAAACGAATAGACGCGAGTTCGAATCCTACGAAAGTCGATGACAAATTTTTTAGTGTATTTAAAATATTTCTTTATTGGATTAACACACAAAATTTTTTTAGGAAATAAAATGTAATGGTCAAGGAAATGCGCTGGCTTAGTGGATAGAGGTCTTGCGTATGAAACGAACGGTGCGGGTTCGAATCTCGTTATCGATATAAAGATGTTTTTAATTTTTTTTTTTTGTTTATTAAACGAATAGACGCGAGTTCGAATCCTACGAAAGTTGATGACAAATTTTTTAGTGTATTTAAAATATTTCTTTATTGGATTAACACACAAAGTTTTTTTAGGAAATAAAATGTAATGGTCAAGGCATAGCCGAAGTTATCTTCTTTAATATTTTTTTGTAATTGTTTCCTTTGACCACCTCGAGATTTTTGTGTCCAATACCGCAAAAAGTGGAGAAAGGCTAGGTTCGAATGTTATTGTTGCTAAACGTTAAAATAAATAACCTCATTTTGGACTAAAATATTTTACTTAAATGACTTCGGTGAATTTCACGGAATATTTCTGGGTTTTTTTAACTTTAGGCCATTTAGGCTTACAAAGTCGGGGAATATTCGGCTGCTCTGCTCTGGCAGCCGAATATTGTGTATTTAACACCATAGTTATAAACTTTATAACACTCAATTGTTATTTGCGAACTATGTTATAAAGTATTGAAAACCATTTAGTTTTATTTAATCGGGGAATATTCGACTGCTGTGTTCATTGTCAAGGCTACGGAAATGTTACTTTAATTTAATAATATATTAATTTTGATAGGCACATCAGATGACACGATTGCCGATAGCAGCTATTTCATTTGTGGTTGAGTCATTATTGGTTGTGCATTTCCAAAAAAATACAAATTTTATAAAATAATTATCGCGCGCAATATTGTCGTTGCATTGACAACCCTATTGCATACGTTTAACAATGAACAATTATTTAAATACAATAAGAAGAATACAATGCATCGATAAGGGGACTTACGGGACTTGGCCATGCGATTTCTAGTTTTTATCTCGGTTCAACAGGTCATTGGATGCAGACCTGGGGGTGTTTAGAACAACTGTGAGCGAAATCGTTGGGGATATTATTTAATCTTGACTTTTGCTTGTTTTTGCAAGCGATTTTAATTTTTACAAGTCTTCAATTACAAGAGAAATAATTTAAAATTCGATGCACATATTCAAATGCAAATTTAATTAAGTTTATTCGATCATATTAGAAACGATATCCATCAGAAATACAAAAAATGTCAATTTATTTTAAAAAAGGCGGCAACTGCAATTTCATTTTTTGCAGCTGTTTACATTTCTTCTTCTTCTTTGGATGGCCAAAATAAATACAGAGACGTCAACTTGGTGCATTTTTCGACGTTTACATTAAATTTATCCGTGTACACACAATTTAAAAAACTTTCTTAAATTTGGCAATATTACAAACTAAAACCCGACAAACAAAAATGTTTTGTCCGAAAACAATGTTTTCCCATTTCCAGCAGGTTGGCAGGAGTGTTTTTGTGTGTTTTTGGCAAAAATGACTCTTGTTGGATTTTTGCACACGCGTTTTCGTAAAATAATAAATTTAATATGGAAACGGATATTTTCAGAAATTATGTGAATGCAATTCCATCCAAATATAATCAAAGTTTATTTTAACACTAAACCATTTTCAACATAATTTACTGCGAGCGCAGAATTAACCAAAAGTTGGAGAAAAACTTGTAACTTTTCAAAACTGTCAAAAGAGGTTACTGTGGCACCCTACATTTACGTTTGGGGCGATTTTGCGGCGTTCGCGATAACTGTGACACCCCTGTAACATACCATTTCATCCATGGATGCATGGTATAAAAACTTTCGTAAATTTGGCCATAATTTATTAAATTTGTGCTTACTTGTGGGCATTTGACAAACTAAAATTGGAAACACAAATTTTTGTCCGAATAGAAGGTTTTCCCATTTTCAGCAGGTTGACAGGAGTGCTTTTGGGTGTTTTGGGCAAAAACAACTCTTGCTTGAATTTTTTACAGGCGTTTTCGTAAAATAATAAATTATATATGAACACAAATATTGCCAGTGATTATTTGAATGCAATTCCATCCAAAAATAATCAAAGTTTATTTTAACACCATTCTTTTTTCAACATAATTTGCTGTAAGCGCAAAATTAACCAAACGTTGGAGAAAAACTTGTAACTTTTCAAAACTGTCAAAAGAAGTTTCTGTGACACCTTACATTTGCGTTTGGGGCGATTTTGAGGCGTTAGTGATTTCTGTGACACCAACATAATTTGCTGCGAGCGCAGAATTAACCAAACGTTGGAGAAAAACTCGTAACTTTTCAAAACTGTCAAAAGAGGTTTCTGTGACACCTTACATATGCGATTGGGGCGATTTTGGGGCGTTAGCGATTTCTGTGACACCCCTGAATGTGCCTGGGGTCTAAAAGAGATTATATGTATACGAATGCGAGGCATTAGCTCCAAAACTGTGTGACTAGTTTGGATAGCACAAGACAGACAGACAGACGGACATGGCTATATCAACTCGACTTTATGGGGTCGGAAACTATTCCTTTCCTGCGTTACAAACATCTGACCAATTTTATAATACACTGTGTAAGGGTATAAAAATTTTGCACGAAGCAACGTGTGCAATTTAGAATTTTGTGTTGCTCATGCAATATAAGTACATAAGTTTGTATGCATTTCCTAATTTTTCTTAGAGACTTGGTGTCCACAAAATAAAAATTGGAATTTCTTAAAATGTTTATGAATCACATAGAGGTGTTTGACCTGTTTCGTTCATTTTGGATCCGTGAAGAATAGAATTAACTAGGTTTTCCATCCCATTCGGTATATGTATACTTTCAAAGATACCCATTTGTTGTTGCTTGATATTTATTAATTTACCGTTTTCTAGAAACCTTACCAACCTTATCCTCAGCCATTAGCCTAATCATTAGATGAGACAGCAAATTGGAAAACAACCAATTTTCTAATCGGGAGGCCAAGTATTTAAGTGTTTAGAAATGTAAGAGAATAAAGAGCGTATAATTCTAATGTTGGCTCCACCCACTGCTGTGGTTATGGGTATCTGTATGTACATACATATGTACATACGTACATGTATTTAAATCAAGTTCCTCCGAATTTCTCAAGTGCGTGGTCTGTAATCTCCCCTAGCACCACTGCCCCAGTCTGGCATTTTTCCCTGCACAAAAGAAAACGCCGGGTGGTGTCCACTCCAAAAAAACAAAATTATGCAAGCTAGTCGGAATGTAGGGTTGTTGATACCCATTATGTGTTCCAATACGTCTGAGCTCCACAGTAGTGAATACCTTATTATTCAATCTATTAGTAATAGTAAATTGAAGCTCCGAAATTAGTGCAATGGCGTAAGTCGTCGATCTACCATGCGCCAAGTAATCAAATCTAACACATGCTCGCTCTCGCTCACTCTGATTAGAACACAAGCACTTTCGCGCCCCCAACGGCCAACTCCGCCCTTTTGTCTCTTTGTGTGCAAAACATTTCAATTGCGATGAGTTTAATTATTACGGGAGGAAATCACTTTTTATCGAATTCCGGTGTGGAAGGGGGCGTGGCAATAAAAAAAATATACTACAAGAGTCTACGTTATAAATTTGGTACCTGTAGCTTTTATAGTTCCTGAGATTTCTTGTGTCTTTCGGACGGACAGACGGACATGGCTATATAAATTTCTTTTGTAGTACTGATCAATAATATCTATACTTTATACCGTCGGAGGAAATGCTTATGTCTGTGTGTTGCATACATTTTGCCGACTTTAGTAAACCCATTTGCTCTTTCGATACGGGGTATACAAATACAGCAGCCTATTTCCTCTTCCACTCACGAGCTTCCATAAAGTGTAATTAATTAATATAGCGCTTAACATAAAACATAATGCACAAATTTGCATCACTTTTTGTTCTTTTTTCGTTTCGGTTTTTGGGTAGGGTCCATCATAATCAGTGATCGGGAGATCAGTTTGCTTTTTGCCTTCGCCGTGGATACAGCCACATAGAAGTTTAAAGATTTTATATATCTTCCTGAACAATTATCTTAAGAGAACCAAGTTCCAAAAAATGTCTCACGGTGAACGTAAAGGTCGACTGAATCTCGTTAAATTTTTGGAATTGGTAAATTTAACATTTTTCCTAAAAATTGATTGAAGTCTAATTGTGGTTTAAAGTAGTCGCGTAACACATAATCAATTATGTGCAATTCCAAACTCTATTAAATTTGCTACGAAAACCCAGTTTAATAAATCCAAATCTTTGCTAATCCGTGCCTGATTTGCACAGATACGTTTTGTCGCATTACATATAACTATTTTGGTAGAATGAGAGATATATAAATAATGAATATAAACTTGATCGGTGCGCATACTATTTACGAATCTAAATAAGAAAGTTGTTATCCAAAAATTTATGATATGAAAGGTTATGAGTAGGGATTACACTTTATAGACTCGTATAAGTTTTCTTTCGACATTTTAAAGAACAGATCAACCTGGTAAAGCATATATTTGTTTTTATCTTGGCAGACGAGCTTATTCCTTAGGCTCTATTTTTAAGTAGTTTCAAATTTAATCGCTGGTTTTAATTTAAAAAGTTTTGTTTTTTTTTAAGAATTTAAAATGTAAAATAATATTATTATGAAATAGCGATCTGAAAGAAACGACTCTAAATTTAAGAACTATACATAGAAGAATATTCAATATAGAAAGTTAGTTTATTAAAAAAATTGAATATTTCTGGTATTTTTCGAAAAAAAAAATTGTAATACTCTTACGATTAAAATTTTGGTTAATATTGTGGAGTACAACAGTGTTTTCAGAGTTACTTAACAAAAAAAAAAGGATTTAAATTAGTTCAAGATTTTTAATTTTTTACCTTGTATTATAAATCGCTCTATCTTATTTCTATCTTTATAACTTCTTTCTAGACTTTCGCCATTGCCTGTTTAGTTTTGCATTTCTATAGTTTTAATGATCGCGATATAATGACCGCATTTCTGGCCACTGGCACTTTTACAGGTTATATAATTGTGGTTTTAGGTGTATTCGCTGGTGAGTTCTACATGGCCTTATTCTCATATCTTGATTGAAATTACCTAAATTTTATCTCTATATTTTTGTCTATCTACCTTAAAAGGCGTTTTGATGCGTGCACCCATACACAAACGCATTGATATTTTTTTTAGTGTCCTGGGATGTGCGCTATTCGTAGCAAGCGGAGTCTTTATAATCGAAGCATGGGAATTCTCATTTCGTACACGCACGAGGGATTTGGCCTTGATCAAGGCCTCGCTAGCGATTGTCAACGGAGTGTTATTCGGGTTCGATGCTATTTTCACATTTCGCGATAAATAATATGAGGTCCAATGCATTTTACTCATTATTAATGAATTCTTAATAATGACGCATTTTATTTTGTGCAACAAATTCTTTGCCTGTTTCAAGTATAGTTTTATGCACACATCTACATAAACATATATACATACATCAGTTTGAGATTTTTTTTTTTTTCATTTTTTGAAACTTTGATTTTAAGCGTGTTTTTTTTTAAATCAAATAAAAAGTTTTTAAGTGGAGCGGAGATGGTCGCTTCAATTAGTGGATGACATGGAAAATAAACAGATTGACGCTTGATTTTTTTTAATTGTGTAAAAGTAGCTAGCATTTAATTTCTTTGTTTGTTTTTGATTCTTTTCATCTTTTTGCTTTGTTTATTTCATATTTGTGTGTTATGTTGGTTTTTCATTGCTGACAAACGTGAGAACATGCTGCGCACTGAGTGGCGGTTTTATGGAGAATGACATACATATGCTGATGCATCTTTCGATGCTGCTGAAGATGTGTCTTCGTCTTCGTCGTTGTTGTCGTCGTCATCGTTCACATCACATTTCTTAGGCAGAGTTGTGTATGTTTAGTCGGAAAATATCGTGAGCAACAAAAAAGGTTCCGGCATTGGCCTTCAGAACAAACACTTGAGAAAAGGCATGTGGCGGATCCTCATCGCACTGCAAGGGATAAGCAAAATAGAAACCGGAGAGTCACAATGAATAAAGTATTAATTGGCATATAACGCAGACGACAACTAAAGTTAGGAAAAATTAGTGATAAAACAGCAGGCGTGTATAAAATAACACTTGATTGATTAATTCGTCTTCAACAGGACTAGGCAATATAATATAAAATATTCTGGACGTCACATTAGACAGCTCACAAGATGAGAAGATGGTCCAGATCGTGCACATTAGGTATCCCGAATGTTGTTCACAATTTAAAAGTAAGTATTGCAAACAGCTTTAATAGAAAAGGAGTAGATCATACAACAAAACAGCACATCGTTCACAGACAGGTTGTAAATTTCCGATTCATTTTTGATTCATTCCACATCAGATATACAATTGAATATATTATTCAGACTTGACAAACTAAATAGCCATAACAATAGAACAAATTGGTCGCTGTGTGCGTTTAAGTGCCCGTGTGCAATTAAGAATGAGAAAGATAGCATGTGTCGCCTGATTCAAAAAAGGACAAAATTATTTGTTGAATTATGAATTTGACATCAGACAAGCCATTGATATTTTAAGAAAAAAAACTTGCCTTACACTTGTTAGTGTAATATGTATAGTGCATAAAGCGCTATTTGCATACATCCATCCAAATTCATATTTAATGACACTAAACATAAAAAAAAAAATAAAAAAACAAAAAACAAAAACAAAATCTATGGATGAAGACATGTTAATACATTTTTCGACATTTTCATAAACTGGAGAACAGCATTATGTACATTTACAATACATATATATGTACATACATCAACCCAACTTTATTGCTCGAACATGCACTCTTTTGTATACTTGAGCAAAAACTAGGCACAAAATGAAATGTGAAACTGTTACTTCACGTATGAATAAAGAATTAAAATCGGCTGATTAAAGAAGACAACGGATGTGAGCCAGAGGAAAGCTTTCGCTAGAGGCAGTGGTTACCAAAACTAATATATTCATGTGGTTGTTATGCTTAGCTAACAAAAATCCCTTTAACTTGGTCCGATTGCTGCTGCCTGCTGGTGTTCTTGATAAAAATGGCGCCATTGTTGAATAGGAGAAGATTTGGCCGAGGCAGTGTTCGTGTTTGTGGTGATGGCTACAGCTGCTACACATCGTGCAGTGATAGCCTAAAAATATCGTGCTCTACAAAAAAAGTATCACTGACTGGTTTGAGTACAAAGGCCTGTATATATGCGTGCGGTTGATCCTCGTCGGTCTGCATTTTCATACACATATAAAAAATATAGGTACACATATTATGTTTTTTTTTCAAGAAGTACAAAAAACAAAAAAAAAACACGCAAGTTACTTTAATTTATTCTACGCTGTATTAGCCAGAAGTGAATTTCATCTCACATTGTAAAGAATATAAATCAGGGACGGTAAATAATGATTACTTTATTTCTTAATTAAAAAAATCAATTACTTCTAATTACGTTAGGAAAGCCAAAAATAGACTAACACATGTTTGGGTATAAATATTAAAAAAAAATAAAGTAAATCGAATTTATCGAATTGCTTAGGCGGAATGGGGCGTGGCAAAAATTTGAAACAAACTTGGTCTGCGTGCATACTGCATACTGCATCTACTGTCCAAATACGATAGCTCTAGCTTTCATAGTTCCCGAAATATGGAGGCTCAAAATATTGTTTTTCAAATAGCGAGGGTGGAAGGGGCAAAAAAAAAAATAAACTCGATATACCTGCAGAGCAACCGAGTCTACATGCCAAGTTTGGATATACCATGGATCAAGCGAAAATGCATATATTTAACTGTTATATGGGCACGAGCACTTTAGCGCCCCACAGGCCAAAACCGTCCTAGCACCGCTTTTAGTACAAAATGTTTCAACGTTTAACTCGGTTATTTTCACTCCGATTTTTATGAATCGGTGGAATGATAGATACTCACATCGTGTACTAGTGTGCCAAATTTAATTGGGACACGATCAAGAAAATAAAAATCAAAGAAGCTAAATTCGGGTATGCCGAAGTTTATATACCCTTGCAGCCCTTGACCATTACATTTTATGTTCTAAAAAATTTTTTGTGTGTTATTCCAATAACGCAATACTTTAAATACACTAACAAATTTGTCATCGACTTTCGTGGGATTCCAACTCGCGTCTATTCGTTTAATAAACAAAAAAAAAAATTTAAAAACATATTTATATCGATAACGAAATTCGAACCCGCACCTTTCGTTTCATACGCAAGACCTCTATCCACTAAGCCACCGCACCTCGGGCCACCCAATCGCCAAATAGTAAGCGTGCCAAGAGAATGTAGCGATTGACATATTCTCACACACAACACACAATCGCAATTTTGACACATATATGTGCTTTACTGCTTATCCGTGTGTGTGTATATAGGTAAATTTTATATCGTCGAAATCAGGCGGTATGTTTATCCCATTGAAATTCACACACATGGTGTATTGCCTTTATATTTATGTACGTAACAGTTTGGATAAGATTCTTTAAGAAATAGAGAAGTTATTCGCATTTAACGTTTGTATTTGTATGGCAGCTATATGATATTGTGGTCCGATCCTTTTGAAAATATTGTGCATGGGATATAGAAAAGCTTATGTACCAACTTTGAAAGCCACAGCTCTAAAACTGTGGGACTAGTTTGCATAGTACCAGACAGACAGACGGACAAACGGACATGGCTATATCAACTCGTCTTCTCATGCTGATTAAGAATATATAACCTTATGGGGTCGGAAACGATCCCTTCTCTGCGTTACAAACATCTGATTTTATAATACCCTCTGCAAGGGTATAAAAAGTAGGCCGGGCTAACTTCGGCCATGTCGAAGTTTGTATACCCTTGCAATTTCTTGCGTTACTCAATCCCTAAATGGAGATCTCAAAATGGGGTCGGAAACGATCCCTTCTCTGCGTTACAAACATCTGATTTTATAATACCCTCTGCAAGGGTATAAAAAGTAGGCCGGGCTAACTTCGGCCATGTCGTTACTCAATCCCTAAATGGAGATCTCAAAATGGAAGGGGTTTTTGTGTAAAAACTCGTATCTACACGCTATAGCACGGCACGAATGCATACTTATGCATGTATGTATATAGATATGCAGCATGCAATTTTTATACCATGCATCCATAGGATGAAATGGTATATTAAAGTCGCCAAAATGTATGTAACAGGGAGAAGGAAGCTTTTCCGACCATATAAAGTATATATATTTTTGATCAGCATGAGAAGAGAAATTGGTATAGCCATGTCCGTCTGTCCGTCCGTCCGTCTGTCCGTCCGTCCGTAAGAGTGCAGAGATCTCAGCAACTATAAGTGATAGAGCTACCAAATTTAGAATGTGGACTCGTGTAGTATAGACGCAGACCAAGTTTATGTTTTTTTTTTTGCCACGCCCCCTTCCGCCTCCGGAATTTAATAAAAAGTGATTTTCTCCCGCAATATTGATCGCATCGTAATTTAATTTGGCACACTCATAGATCTTATGAACATCTATCATTCCACTAAACTTTTTTTGCCACGCCCCCTTCCGCCTCCGGATATCAATAAAAAGTGATTTTCTCCCGCAATACTTATCGTATCGTATTTAGTTTGGCACACTCATATATGTTATGGACATTTATCATTCCACCAAATTTGATAAAAATCGGAATAAAAATGGCCGAGTTATGCATTGAAACGTTTTGCACTCAAAGCGGTGCAAGGGCGAATTTGGCCGGTGGAGCGCTTAAGTGCACACACATAAGAGTGAGCGAGATAGCATATGTTAGAAATCGCGCATACGAAAGAAATTTAATACATTTATGAATTTAGTTTTATAAACTCGATGTAGTTTTTTCCCCTGATGCATGGTATATCCAAGTCGGCCCGGCGACTTACCTACTTTATTTCATTTGTTTATATGACAGCTATATCATATAGTTGTCTGATTGTTATCAAATTTAGCAGAGTTATAACTTACTAAACTCTACCTAACTCTAAAAAGATAACTCTTATCGAGAAATCGTATCCAATCTTCAAAAAAGCTAGCTGGAAAGTGTTCAAGCGTGTAGTTGATAATATGCTCATGCCAAATGATGTAAGCTTTCGTAACCCTAAAATATAATCTTCATATACAGATTTACTAGATGATTAATTTTGAATCCTCACAAAAATGTCCGAGATACTTATATCAAGCTTCCAGAGCACATTTCTAAGCTCAAATCCATGAATACCCGCAACACACAATGGATAATGTCTCGACAGCCAATTATAAAATAAGACGTAATCACCTAAACTATACCATCCGCTGAGATATATTTATTTTTAACAACCAACAGTGGAGTAAGAAGCTGAGCAAACTAAACAAATGCAGTATATTCCCATCTAAAATCGGGCTGACGAAGCTTACAAACCCGGAATTGAACTATTATGTAGTTCCTTTTTATCTAAACATAGTTAGACATCCGCGTACCCAAATTCGATTACAATAGAATTTGCTACCAGTACTGTCCAAACCATTATGCCAGATCAGATCCAGGCCAATAAAATGACGACCAGCAAAATAGATTTTATCCTAAAAAGCCTGAAAGTTAAAAAGTCCAGTGGTCCAGATGGCATCAGAAATATTTGCTTAAAAGACTTTCTCTGTACAATTGCAGCCTACAAATAGGATATTTCCCAAAATTGTGGAGAATAGCTAAAGTTATCCCAACTGTCAAAACGCTAATCTGCTCGTTCCCAACCAAAAAACTAAGAATCTACTTAGAAAATAGTTTTTTTAACAAACGTCGGCTGGACTCGTCACTTTGGATATTGAAGCTTTCGACACAGTCTGACATGAAGCACTTATTTATAAACTAATAAACATGAAAACACCCACATATCTGGAAAAATATTCTGAAAAGTTTTTTGTTAGATCGCATTCTCTTTATTGAAATAGTTGGAAATAAGTCAACAGCCAGAGAACTACTATCTGGTGTTCCCCACGATTCTGTTCTAGCGCCAGTGCATTTTAACGTCTTCATATACGATATTATTATGCTGACATTACTTACAAAGCGGGCTAAACGAACTTGAGGCTTACACTACCATAAGTGGAAAATAAAATATCCCTCCAAATATCCCTCTAGTTAATTTGGTAGACACAGTGCGATACCTATCCACTTCGATAAAAAGCTTACGTTTATCACTCATGGTGGATCCACAATCAATAAGATTAACAAAATTATTAGCACCCTTTACCGATTATCAAATGAAAATCTAAACTTTCTACAGCTAACAAAATTATCATATTCCCAACCATCTTTCCCATTATAAATCTTAACACTACAGTGTAAGGTAATGACTTTTCATAGAACTTCTCCTCAACTGGTAACCTATTTTCTTAATCATAGTCCATTGTAAGCGAACAGGCGAAATCATATCTTTGAAACTAAAACAAAGCTTAACGTCATCAGCATACATAAGCACGCGCGAATGTAACATAACTGAGGAAAGATCATTAATAAATAGTGTGAAAAGCAGAGGGCCCAGATGACTCCCTGAGGCGTCCCTGACGTCACATGAATGGAACTCGAATAGGAAGTCTTGAAAATTACCTTCTGTGTTCCATTTGTTAGATACTCGCGAATCGTAATAATGTCGCTCAAGCAAAAGCGTATGATTAACAGAATCAAAAGCATTACTGAAATCAGTATATATAACATCAGTTTGTTTTGCATTTCTGAATCCATCGATCGTTAAAGCAGTGAATTCTAAAAGGTTAGTGGGATCCCATGCTGGGATTTAGGTCTATCTACAGAAATGTTGCAACTGAGAAGTAATTATCTTTTCAAAAGCTTTAGGAATAGCAGACAATTTAGAAATACCCCTATAGTTTGAAGCTTTGGACTTTTTACCATTTTTATGGAGAGGAAAGATATATGATTCCTTCCAAATAGCTGGAAAAGAGTGAGTACGCAACCAAGTATACCATCATGTCCTGGTGAATACACGGGTTTTACTAAATTAAGCACGCTGAGAAGCGAACTTTCATTAATCACTGGATTAAAAATACAATTCGACTTTTTTAACTGATAAGGATACGGAAGACTTGAAAGACATTCCGTTGAGGAGTAGGTTGTTTTGAAAAAATCAGCAAACATATCGGCAATTGCCTGATCAGTGTTAGCTTTATTGTTTTCAAACGACAAGGAAGACGGATGCACTGATGTCGTACGTTTAGTATTGACAAAGTTATAAAATTGCTTAGGATCACGAGAAAACAAAAATTTGAAGCGCAATCGACTCGTCTATTGATACTGATCAAGAATATATATACTTTATAGGTTTCTTTTGCCTGATACATACATTTTGGCGAGTTTAATATATAATTTCATCCTATGGATGCACGGTATAAAAATATTTGAGAGCGTGAAAACAGAATTAGTCCGTCGCAGCATTTCGACTTTAACCTCCTGCTTAAGTTAGACAAAACAAAAAACATAACTATAAACCTAAACCTTTTCTTTGACAATATCTCTGATTGGTGTTTTTACTCTGGAGCTAGTCTTCAACCCGAAAAATGCAAACATATGCATGTTTGCAACAGGCAGCGTTGCGTTTGTGGTGTGAACACTAGTAACTCTCAAATATGCAATGCAAACTCGCTCAAACTCTTGGGTGTCACCTTTAATACATTCCTTCCATTGAAACTCGAAAAACATATGTTACAACTAATCTTTTCAAATTTATAACTAACAGTTCTGACCCACCACTCTGTAAAATTGTCATAAATTACAAGCCACCAAAAACAAACAAAAAACACTCTGCTTTAGATAAAATTGAAGAATACAATAAAATGCTAAATATTAGCCTAAAACTCCAAATCAAACTAGTGCACAAATCCCCCCATGGACTCTTTCAACAAAAACTCAACTCACCAGACATTTATGCTTATAAAAAAATATATGCTATTACCTCAAACTGAGATTATTAAAATAGGCCTTTTACCCACTTAGTCAACTGCTTTCTCAGCTGAAATAATTGCCATCTATGAAGCCATTTCAATTCTGAAAATTGAGCGTGGCAGATTTAAAATTTGCACTGACTCCTTATCAGCTCTTAACTCAATAGAAAACGTAAGAAACTCCTCATATACTATGCCTCAGAAATTAAAAACCTTCTAAGATTATCCCCAAAATTTACCTTACGTTGAATCCCTGGTCATACCAATATCAAAGGCAACGAGTTAGTAGATAAGGCTGCAAAAGAGTCAAAATTCCACCCACTAACCTACACTCCAAGCAACAGCAGTAGTGACATAAAAGAATATATTAAGAAAAAGTTTCTAACAGAGACACTTAACAGTTTTGGGGACACATCAACTTGGTATCAACAGACAAATCCACATAAAAATAACACGCCTCCGGCTGGAATACACTAAAATAACCCACCTACAGCTAATGGACAGATCATCCCGGGAAACATAAATATTTCATGCAAAGCTCCCTACTTTCAACATTATTCAATTTAAATCCTGAAAATATGATTATACTATTGAATTACCTTAAAGATTGTAATATTTTTCACAAGATCAAGTATTAAACTTATCCTATTAGCATAAATCACTTGGTAAAAATATTCAATAAGCAAACATACACTATGTAAATATCAACTTCAGCCGAAGGCCTCAGCAGCAATGGCTCCTTTGTTGGCTTGTATTTTATAAATACTTACATACAAGCCGACAGTCTCAAAAAATTATAATAGTTCTCGAGGTACATGGGCTTAAAATTTCGTGGGCGGAAGGGGGCGTGGCAAAAAAAAAGAACTACGTAAAAAGAATTTTAATTTTTTTACCGAATGATTTTTTGGACCGTTGTCTTAAAATATCAAAAATTAAAACCTTAATTTTCTTAATGGTTTGGATAATTTCTTGTTTCGGATTCTATTCTAAATTTTAATTTTTGTAACTTATACAAAAAAAAAATAAATATTTTATAATTGCGCAGTTTGAATTCTGGCTCAATTTTTATACCCTTGAAAAAAGGGTATATAAATTTTGGACAGAAGTGTGCAACGCATAGAACGAGGCATCTCCGACCATATAAAGTATATATATTCTTGATCAGCATGACAAGGCGAGTTCAAATCCGTTTGTCAGTCTGTCTGTCTGTCTGGATCAACAGCTTCTCCTCCTAGACCGCTAAAGCTACAGAGCTGCAATTTGCACGGAGTCTTGTACATACTGTAGGCATTGTATATCTCGGATTCATCGGGTTCGGAGTACTATATCATACAGCTGCCATAGGAACCATCGGTCCAAAAATGCGTTTTAGATTAATAACTTCGTTCTCTTACCATTTGGAAGTTTTCTATACATCCAAACATCCGTGCCAAATTTGATCAAGATCGGACTACTATATCATATAGCTGCCATAGGAACGATCGGACCATAAATAATATTGCTTTTGTGATTCTTATGCGATCATCACCAAACTTGATAAAAACCATTGTACATAATACTTAGATTATAATCCTGTTAAATTTTATTAAAATCCGATAACTTCATGATATAGTTGTGTATGACTAATGAAAAAATTGCCTGTGTGCGTGCTATAGCGTGTAGATTCAAGTTTTTATACAAAAGCGTTTTCACTTTACGATCTCCATTTAGTGATTGATTAACGCAAGAACTTGCAAGGGTATACAATCTTCGGCATGGCCGAAGTTAGCCCGGCTTTCTGGTTAAGCTTAGGGCAATCGTTACATACCTGTAGACGTCCTAGGACATTGATCAGCACACCGCCATCAAATGTAGGCTGGGAATCGACAGTTGTGATCACACGAGTGATTTTTTGGAAACTCAGACTCTACCGCGGATAAAAGATATACATACATAATAAATGCGTTGCATTCTAAATTGCAGTCATGGTTAACTTACCTGAACTTTTTCTAAAATTTTTGGTGCTCCTTGGATTTGATGGCCTTCAAATGTCATGAATGAATCTGTAGCCTAAATCACAAACATTGAATATCAAAAAATTTATAATTTTTAAATAAGTATGTACATATGTATATATACGTTGCATGTATGTACATATGTATATCAACACATGTATGTATGTATATACATATAAGTGAGAGCTGCTAATAACACACGCCTAAAGGGAAGATTCGAGAAGAAGCATAACCACGAAGTAAATTTTTTTTTAACAATTTGGCGCGCTATTTGCGCAAAGCATCATAAAGTCTCAAAAGGTTTATTTTTCAAGGGCGCGTTATCTTTAACAGTGCCACCAGAAAGAAAATTTGTGACAGTATAGGCAAGAGCTTGAGGAACTTGTGGACTAGGGGACCACCCCTGATCACTCATGCCCCCAAATGGATTCTATGCAACATGTTTTTTTTTCTTTCTTTAGTCGGATGTAGATGAACGGGAATAGAAACTTACGCTGTAGAAGTTAACCACGTTAGCTCGATTCGCCGGGTCATCAAAAATGCTATAATATTGCTGGACAAATCCCTTGCCGATATCTTCGTACTGCGGATTCAATGACATAGTCAATTTTTTGTAAGTATCCGATCAAATGAATAAACTCAAGAACGTAGGATAAAAGGAACAATCAAAACTATTGGCTACTACAGAAATCGCAAGAATTCTGCCCTAAATAGTGTTGCCAGTCTGATCATTTTTCCAGAGTGCTGCCACTCTCAGGTTAGTCTCTTAAAAACCGATAGCAATTTTGAATTGTGATTTGTTAAATAGTGATTTACACTAGACACGCGCTTGCGTTTCGAATTTCGAGCAAAACTTGTACTTTATTTTATACATTTACAACGAACGGTCGGGATTACATCCACTGTATGTGATATGGTTAATACCACCATCCACTATCCCTAAACAGAGACTATGTGTTAATATATATTGGCGGCCGATGCCTTTGGTCTTGGCTATAAGAACTCATGATGTCAATGAAGAATATATAAGTTCTATATATAGTATCTATATGCGCTGCAAGCTCCTCTGAAGGAACTAAATGAAATTTTTTGCATGTGTAAATATTTTTTTGAATTTTGTTCCTGTTCATTTTATTCATTGTTTTCGTTTTCGCTGCGAATGGCATGTTTTCCGAAGTGAATGGGATATTTTCAGTGTTGGATTTCGAAAATATCGATTAAAAAGTGAATCGAAACGTGAGATAGAAACATCTCCTGAGGATGGTGATATAAATGGTAAAATGTCGGCACGGGAAACCCATAGTTAACAACTCCCAAAGAGATGGTGCTCAATAAATATCTCACTGTCGAACTAGTTCCACTCTTATTAAGTTTCTGCTTCGACCTTTTTGGCTAGAGAAAATCTCAATCGAGTTTTATAGGTTTACGTTTAATAGCTTAGGCTAATGTAATTTTATTGACAATTAATCTAGAACTTGCATAACATCAAGGCGTTAAGCAACCCACGATGGGGTTAACAATTATTCGATAGTTCAAATCAGCTGCAGCTAACGATCACAAAAGTAAAAACATTCTTATTTGTTTTTACCTTCGGTTTTCTATCAACTGTTGAAACAAATCGAAAATTAAGTAATAGAATAATGTTGACTTTAACAAACTTGGACCTATTGTGTCGAATTTGTCTACGTCAGCTGCGTGAGGCAGATGCATGCCATGGTCAAAGCCGGGAGCTAAAAAGCATTACCAATCCTCAATTGGTATTTGTGCTAAAGCAGTGCATGGCTATCGATGATGATGTGTTGGAAATAGAGGACTGTAGAGATTATCCGCATGGTATTTGTGCATTGTGCTACAAGGCCATTGAATATTTTGTGGAACTATGTCAAGTGGCAAAATCCAGTGCGGTGACATTAACACAGCTGAAGAAGCAGCAAGAGTTGGTGGGAAACGAGCAGATTTCGAGCGAAATGGTTGTGAAAGAGGAACCGTTGGAGGAAGACCATAAACAGCATGTCAATGACGTGCAACTCGAGGAGGAGACTGCAGGAACATCGTCGGATGGGGATGAAATGGAAATGGTATTAGGAGATGCCAGAAACGAGCAGCCGCCTGAGCTATTAATGCCATCGTCTAATAACAAACGAAGGTCTTTGGCCTGCAATCAGTGTGGTAAACAAGTCTATAAACTGCCCTATCTAGAGGCCCACATTCGTAGTGTTCATGAGGGTCATTCAAAGCCTTTCCTCTGTGTTCTTTGTAAAAAATCCTTTACACGTTATGAACAGCTACGCTCCCATATGCGTAATGTCCACCCGAATTCGAATCCAAAGCAGCAAGATCATCAGTCTCTGGACGAAGAGCAGGAGCAAGTACAGCGTTTGATCTGTTCGCACTGCAAGCGGAAATACAGTACAAAAAATGCTTTAGGAGAACATTTGAAGCGTCATGCTCAGCATAAGGAACACATTTGCGAGCATTGTGGTGTAGCCAAGGTTACACGGACGGAACTTCTTACTCATTTGCGTATCCATAATCCGAGCTGGGAAAAGTTTAAGTGCCAACAGTGTCCCCAACTTTTTCGTCATAAGTCGGCCATCAGTCGACATGTGCGTGTGGTGCATGAAGGCCAGCGTCGCTTTCAGTGTGCCCATTGTGAGAAACGGTTCGGCACTCATGCCTCACAGTTGAGACACGAACGCCTTCATACTGGACAGTTGCCCTCTCGCTGTGTGGTGTGCACCAAGTGTTTCCCGGATGAAGATCGATTAACCGCTCATATGCGGACTCACGATCGTGATCTGTGGCCTTTTTCGTGCGTGCATTGTGATAAACCATGCATATCGCTGCAGAACTTGGAGAGTCACCAGCGGCGTCATAGTGGCAAAACCCTACATAGTAAGCAGCAAGCTTGTGCGTCTCGAGAGTGAAAACTGATCGAAATTGATGAGAAAAAAGCATGACTTTTGTTAATATTTTGTATATTCGTTTTTATATACATATGTAGTAGTCATTCGTACCTGATGAAAAGATAACTGAAAGATGAATTCAATAAAATTGTTCAACAAATATGTAGTAGAATCATATTATTGAGACTGTTTCTATTTAAATGCTGGCAGCTAATCGATATACATACATATGTATGTAAGCAGCTCGCACTAGGCAGAATGTCGCCTCGCATTTGCGTACATCTAAAACCGGCAAGAACACCCTTTTCGCGTTTATGTTGGGAGTGCATTATTCAAAAACTTCGGTTTCTTCTATCTTAACTATTTTTTGGGCCATATAATGTGACAATTTGTGTCATTTTTCAAGTAGCTTAGTTTAGGAGTTGATCTCCAATCTACTTTTTTTCAAGACTACCTCATATTGTTTACCATTTGGTGCAAACAAAAACAATTTGGATCCAATTTTTATACCATGCATTCATAGAATGAAATGGTATATTAAAGTCGCCAAAATGTATGTAACAGGGAGAAGGAAGCTTTTCCGACCCTATAAAGTATATATATTCTTGATCAGCATGAGAAGAGAAATTGATAGAGCCATGTCCGTCTGTCCGTCTGTCTGTCCGTCCGTCCGTCCGTCCGATAGAGTGCCTAGATCTCAGCAACTATACAAGCTAGAGCTACCAAATTTGGCGTGTAGACTCGTTTGGTGTGTACGCTGATCAAGTTAATTTTTTTTTTTGCCACGCCCCTTTCCGCCTACGCTATTCGAAAAACAATATTTTGAACTATATCTCGGGAACTATAAAAGATAGAGCTATCGGATTTGGACATTAGAAAAATTCGATTTTCACCCGAAATATTTATCGCATCGTAATTTAATTTGGCACACTAATACATGTCACGTATATCTATCATCCCACCAAATATCACAAGAATCGGAATAAAAATGGCCGAGTTATACATAGAAACGTTTTTCACCCATAGCGGTGCAAGGGAGATGCACGCGAAAAAGAGCGAGATAGCATATGCTGCAAATCACCGATTTGGTCGGGGGGCGCTAAAGTGCTCGTTTCCACATAAGAGTGAGCGAGATAGCATTTGAAAGAACTTTAATATATATCTCTTCACCTGATGCATGGTATATCCAAGTCGGCCCGGCGACTTACTTACTTTATTTAAATTGGGTTAGTTGGGGCAACTTCTTTTCTAACCATTCTTTTAAAGGTTGGGGGCATTACACATACATGTATTATACATACATATCTTTAATTATTGTTGGCTAAATGAGTGTGGTTTATTATTTCTTACACATTTGTTATTTTTTTTTTAATTCGTCTTTTTACTTATACATAGTTATCGAAATCGAAACATCGGGTAAGAGTAGTTTGCAAAAAGCCACCATATCGCTGAGGGATTGGAATAAAGAAAACGGGTATCGCACTGAATTACTTGCCATTAGCTCTCTCATCTCTAGTTTTCAAGTCAATATCGCTGAGCGATTGGAATAAAGTAAACGGGTATCGCACTGAATTACTTGCTCATTACTCATCTCTAGTTTTCAAGTCAAATGTCGAATTGGTGAATTTTTTTCATTTTCCATTTTGATTCAATCACGGCGAGCCAGAAACGACGATATCGTGAGCTTATTATACAAGCATATTGGTAAGTGCATGACATGCCTATTAGATGAAAACAGCAAGCGTTGTGTTATAGTGTGAGTGGCAAATATAATTATTTTGTAGGCAATTTAAGCAATGTCGAATCAGTGGACAATGGCCTGGGCAACAGGAGCGATGGCACCAACTCCACAGCCAAGCATGCCCCCGCCGTTGCCCAGTGCACCGCCGCCGCCGCCACCAAGCGATCAGCCTTCAGCAACGACTGCTTCTTCAACAATAGCTATGCCGGTATCATATGGAGTGACACCAGTAGCAGGAAATGTAGCTTCATCGCATACTAATCCATATGAACAATATACGCCTGCTCAATATGCAGCGATGACACCTGAGCAGCAATATGCTTTGCAGCAGCACTGGCAACAGTGGCAGACGTATCAGCAAGAATATGCTAAATGGCATGCCCAATATGGAGAACAAGTAAGTTATATGCATAACGCATTTATGTATAAATCTATTTATCCACATCGATTTTTATGTTTTAGTATAAACGTGAAATGGCAGCTGCTTCGATTCCAGGAACAGCAGCCCCAACAGCTGTAGCAGTAGATCCACCAATAGCAAATGCACCAGTTCCTCAAGCACCACCTGGCCCACAAGCCTACCCTCCAGCTAATCCATATTATACGTCAGCGGTATCGGGAGTCGGTGTTCCACCCTTAGCCCAAAATTCTGGCAAGATTATGGCTCAGCCACATATTTATAATCAGCCACCACCTCCGCCGATGCCGCAGGAGTCGTGGGTACAACAGAAGCCAGCAGTTCCGCCGCCGAGTCGGTATTATACTCAGCCAGCTGCCGCATCTGTTCCTAGTACCGATGACCAATTATGTGGGTTTCCTAACCTGCAGCAACCACCCCCATTTGTAGGTGAAGGAGATCCCAAGCTAAAACACCCACCACCCAATCTTTGGAGTAAGCCAGGTCAAGAGCATGGTGAGGAGCCCTGGGAAGGCCCGCTATTTAAGAAGGATAGGTCGCAGAAAGGCCATTGGAATGATCCAAACAATTGCAATTTTAGCAGCGGCGTAGTCGTTGGAGCGGGACGTTGGGGTAATGATAGACCTGGTTTAGGGCGCTGGAATGGCCCATCTAACAATAGCG
This sequence comes from Drosophila sp. 14030-0761.01, assembly GCA_018150735.1. Classification (NCBI taxonomy): domain Eukaryota; kingdom Metazoa; phylum Arthropoda; class Insecta; order Diptera; family Drosophilidae; genus Drosophila; species Drosophila sp. 14030-0761.01. Next base: position 1,807,359 of record JAECWO010000003.1, read on the forward strand.
AAGCGGTTGGCAGCAGTGGTGATGGAGGACCACCACGAGGCTGGAATGCCCGCAATCACAATGAGGGAAGCACCGAAGGGCGTTGGAATAATCTCAACGATAATGATGGAAACGGGCGAGGGGGATCACGACAATGGAATGGTCTCCCTATTGATTCAAGCGGGCGAAACGGTCCACCCAATCCTGGAAGTGGAGGAAATGCATTGACTTCAATATCATCTAGTGAACCAGTTTACGGTGGTGGTTTCGGTGGACGAGGTAACAACCAGAAGCGCTGGGAAGGGGATGATAGTCAGTCAAATGCAAATCGGTGGCAATTCAATAATCCAGATAAAGGCGACAATCGAAAAAGCTGGAATGAAGGCGGGGGTGAACCTAATCAACGTAACAGTAATAATCCTTTCAATTACAATATTCCATCCCAATCATCCAATGATTATGGTCCTTATGAAAGCAATTCTGGAACCAGAGATAATTTTGGTCGTAGTGGCTCTAAATCAGGTGACTCTATCTGTGGCAAGAATTCCTCCAATCAAGATGGTCCCGCTTATGGAATGCGTGGCGATTTCGGAAATCTCGTTCGCGGACGCTGGGATGGTAAACAAAAGCATCTTCAGCAACGGAGTGGAGGTGGGGAATCTGGTTGTAACGATGGTGGATTTCGGATTCAGTTTGGTAGGAATTCGCCACAGCAGCGTGCTCCTGACTTAAATGAGGCAAATTTCGATCGTTTGTTTAATCAGTGGGAACAACAATTCGAGGACTGGAAACGAGAAAACGCCAATCATCCAGATCGTGATGAATATCGTCGTTATGAGGAAGAGTTTGAAAAGCACCGGCGGTGCATTGCGGAGAAATGCGAGCAAATGCGCCGTCGACGTCAAATGCAACAGCAGAACACTCAGACTAGTAGTGGTGGGGGAGATAATGGTGGTGATAAAGGTAGAAACAATAAACCTGATATGACCAAAAGAAATGTTGCCAAAGAATCCGATTCAAGTGACGTGGCGAATGAATCATCTACCAGATCCTCGAATGAATCATCTACCAGATCCGCAAAAGACTTATGCGATGAACCAGCATTTTCAGCAGAGTCTTCTGTATCAAATGCTTCCCAATTCATGGAACCTATTCAACAAAAGCTAAATCAATCATCGACATGTTCAATGAATTTAGGCAAGCGCAAATGTGAAGAAGCCCCAATTGAGAAGAACTCTAGTTTGTTGGCCAGTTCAGCCAAGCAGGTAAAACAACAGGAAAATATTATTACTATATCGTTGGATGACGACGATGATGACGATGATAATAATGGCGGCAATGGCGGTGATGGTGGCAATGATGCTGATGATTCTAATGACGGTGATGATAATGGCGGTGCTAGTAATGAACAGCAGGAAGAGCAGAAAGCTCAGGAATCACCCATGACAAATATTTTCAAGAAAAGCGAGGGTATTCCAGGTCTCGATTTAGTAGAAACTGATTTGGTTATTGATAGGTCAGCTAAAACAACTAAACCAATTGCAGTTGGGGCCAAAGAATCTCTGCCAGCCAATGTGACCAAAGCATTGAAGGATCCTCAATTTATAAATAATGTGTCCCCGGCCGTGGCCCAAGTCAGTGGCAACGGTAGACACCAAGGGACTCAAGATGATAGACATCAATCTAAACCGAATGAGCCCGATAGCGAAGGCGCTATTTGTTTTACCGGATGGCTGAAGAAACGGAAGAGTGGGAATATCGCCGAAACTGAAAATGCCAAGAGATTGCCTAACACAGACCAGAAAAAAATCGATGAGTCCGTGAAATCTACCGGACATACCCGACATGGAAGCAACATGCCAGGTCGTGGATTTGGTTCGCGAGGCGCCGGCGCAAACATTACCCATGAACTAGGTGGTGGACCGCAAGGATTGGGAAATAATTTTAATGATTTCGGTAGCCCTTCATCAAACTGTTTGCCGTTTAACTCTAATAGTTTTGAAATGAATGCCACTCGTCAGTTTGATCCAAATAATTTTGGACATAATTTTGAACCCATGTCGGGGGGACCCAACAACAACAATAACTTTGGACACGGACGTATGTTCAATGAGCCACCTCGCGGCGAAACTAATTACGTTCCCGATTTTCGAGGTCCTGGTCATGGTGGACATGTACCTTTTGGTCCCTTTGGAAGACAGTTTGGACCAAAAAACCATAATCTCTCGAATCAACATCAGAGCAATGATAATCCTTTTCGACGTCAAGGATTTTTAATGCCTAATTTCAATGATGGTCCAGGTCCCCGGTTAATAGGTAACGATGGCTTCCGTGGTAGACCCCATTCCAACACACGTCAATTTGGACCGCCGCAAAGGAACAATTTCGCCCATCCTGGGAATCAAAATCGGAAGCCTGGGGTTGATGGGTATGTATCTAAAAATTCAATAAGCTAAGAAAAAAAAAGAATTGATGAAAATTAAAACAACGCTGCGAAATGCAATCTTTGGGTTATAAGTATTAGCGGTTTGGCTATAAGTCAATATATATCAAGGATAGAACAGTTTCCTTTAAATCGTATTTCGAAATCAAGATTCAGAACAGCAGGCCAGTAAAAAACAAATACTATGTTTTATATTTAAGCACCTTAAGCAGTCAGCCTATGGTTTTTCAGTGTTGCGAGAACAATGTATGCAGATATTTTATATATACATATATCCCAGCTATACTTCGATCGGTTTTAATGATTTTGGTCACTTATATATTCAAAAATCAATTCCCAACGCCAAGAACCTTAAAATACCCAATGTTATTTATGTAAATGCGCCATTCTCAATACGCTATTTTGCATCCAATATGTATATTGGTCCCCGCCAACATATTTCTTCTACATTACCTATTACATCAAGTCGAAACCATTCGTTTGGGGCAGAATTTTTTTTTAAGCCCCTTTCACATTTCTTTGATTAGAGTTACCCATTTGAAATTTTTAAACCAATCAATTGGAACCAAGATTATTAAAATGGATGAACGTCTATTTTGAACACAGCCTTGTTCAATGCGAATCACTAACTGTTCGACTTGTTATTGCACTGGCTTGTCGTGTATTTATGAAAGCTTATGTTTTTTTCACTGCGAAAGTCGAGATGTAATGAAGGTTACATACATTCATTTTTGAAATTAATGAATAGTTAAATTTTTGGATCGATCAACGAATTTGATTATGCAAAATTGCTCAGATCTTTATAATGCATAGAAGAAACTTTCTAATCCCATAAAGTATCCCCCCAAAATGTCTTAGTGGTATCTTTAAATAAAATGCTAGCATCACTTCAGTTCTCTAGATGGCCACAGGTAAACATTACTTATATTGCAGACTAAATACATGACACATCAATCATGACAGCATCAACGTCGTCGAGTAAGGTATGACCGTCTTTTTGTTTATCATTCAGTATACATATCTAGATCTTAACGACTGTAAAACCTAGAGCAACCGAATTTAGTATGTGAAGCCGTCATAAGTACTCAAATCTGTTAAACCAGATCAAATTGTTGAAGCGTGCATAGGTGCAAAATTGGGGGAATTTTTAAATGAACTATGAGTTAATCATCCGAATTGGTTTTACTTTGCATTAAATTTAAATAAATATATGACCTAGCAGATTTTTAGAAATTGCCACGTGGTCTATTTGATGTGTTATTTGGGTATTGTAATTAATCCATTTTTTATATTTAAAACCATTCTGAAGCATGGTAGCAGCATTATACGGCAAAACTTGCTCGTATTAGTGTATAATATCAGTTTAATAAGTTCGGAATGTTTCAAGAGTAAGTGCTTATACAAGCTTATTTGGAATAAAACTCTTACTCTTGAAACATTCCCAACTTGTTGATTCACTAATAACGGCATGTTTTGACGTATAATGCTGCTAATTTCACATGTTAACTTTTTCTCTGCCGCCATCACTTGGCTTACATCTTGAAGGCAGCGCAAATAACATTTCTAGAAAGCATGTCTCCCAATTCTACTCCTGCAGATGGTTGTTGGTAGCACATAAGAAAACATTTAGGACCCAATGAAATTTATCCATAATCAATAGGCAAGTCGATAGCCATGATCGTGTGTCTGTTTGTGTCTACATATGCCAAAAAATAATATAGATATATGGGACTATTGTCTCGTCTAGTTGGCTGGCTGGCTGAAAGATGTGTCTGTGTCGAGATGCGTTTATAAAGGAAGTGTAATCAGAACGATCTCCGTTGTTGTGGCAGGATTTTTTCGAATGAGATAACCGGCTGATATGAGTGAATAAGTAGTTGGAGTAGCATTTGAGGCCGCTTCCAACCTCTTCTTTATTTTCAATTATTTCTGTCAGTCTTAGTTTGCCAACGTTTGAACCCACCTAGAACCCAATACATTGCCTACCTCATTTTTAGCTTAATGTAAATTTTTGTATTTGCGTCAAGCAATTTTTTTTCTTGTTATCGTTAATACTGGAATTTCGGTTCCATACCCGTTTTTTCTTCTCTTCTACTTTTATGCAACAAACAAAATCATAATTTCACAAAAAATTTAACAAAATTGAACTTTCATGTTCCGTTCTGTGGTCTGAAAGCAGCGTTATAAACTATGTTAATGACAAGAACAGGAGCAATAGAAACGTGTAACAGCAGCAGTGTGGACATAATTGGAAGAAGATCCAGATTCTCCTTTTTTGAAAGGATTTGGGGTGTGAATTGAGATTGTTATTTTTAATCTTAATTTTCTCTTACTGTGCTTCTCCCACTTCATCTCTCTCCTACGTCATGGCAACTCAATGTGGGTCAGGTGCGCCGACTTCTGTCCAAAACTTTAATTTTTCTACAACGCAAAGAGTGTAAAAGAATTTATGCTTATTATTATTGAAATATAATAATTTATTGTTTTCATCAAAAAAATTTTTTTCTTGAATTTTTCGTTATCACATCCCAGAAAAAAATTGTTTAGTAGTTCATTGATATCAGATATTGACACATAGTGAGTAATTGATTTGCTTGCTTAGTGCCACTTAACATTTGATAATAATATGTTAATTACGATTTTAGAATTTCATTATCCTTTGATGTATTTAAGCATCTTTTCATATTTTCTTTACGTAAAAACGTACATTTTTCGCTATCACTGAAACAGTTGCAAAACATTTACTAAAAAAAAATTTAGAAAATGCAATGAACAAATTATTTAAAGTAAAAATTTACGTTATGTTTTGAACTTCTTATTACATTAAAATAAAATAAAGTCTTACAATACAAAATTACAAAAAGATAAACATATTTCCTCATATTGGATACTGCATTTAAAATTTACAAAGTTTGGTCTTAGATTTATGACCTTAAAGACTTCAAATGTCATATTTATCAGCAGTAAAAAAATTGGAAATTTTGGTCAAAAATCGGAGTTCCTAGTCCCACTATGCAAACAATGAAGTAAAGATAAAAAGAACAGAAAAATAATACTAGGATATGTACTTTGATTTAACATAATAATGTCTTTATTTTATGTAGACGTGAAGACTAAAATAAATTAATAAATTCGCCCCCATTGTCATTGTAATTAATAATTCTAAATTCAAACACGCAAAGTAGCAAAATCGAATTTGTTTTTCTCAGCTAAACTAAATCTATGAGTAAACGCCGATTTTTGTTATTTAACCAAATATATATACATATATATTATATATTCAATGTATATGTATATTATACATATATATTTAATCAAGTTATAAAAAACGATTCAAATTACTACGAATAAAACTGTTTTAAGTAACAAATAAATTTAAGAGAATTATTTTAATATACTCTTTGTGGGCTGTGTTTATAATGTTGAAAATGTGTTCGTATAGTCTGTTTTATATTGTAGATACTAGTTTTATGAGGGACAATAAAACCATTTTAGGGTCGCGAAATGAGGATTGCTTGTGCACACTGCCAAAAAGTATTTACACTGTAAAGTATTTATATTCTTGATCAGCATGCGAGGAGAAATTGATAAAGCCATGTCCGTCCGTTTGTCCGTTCGATAAAAGATAATTTTCTGTATCGTAATTTCATTTGGCACACTAATATATGCTACGAACATCCATCATTCTACCAAATTGCATTCAAATCGGAATGAAAATAGCCGAGTTGCACGTGGAAACGTTTTGAACTTAAAGGGGTGCAAGGGCGGATTTGGCCGGTGGGGCGCTCATGTGCTGATAAGAATGCGGGATATCACGTGTTAGAAATAATATTGCCATTGCCATTAGTATCAGTATTTTAAAATAGATTAAATTATTGAACTGTCGCCGTAGGTAATCTCACAGGTGCATAAAATAAATTATGAGGAAGATGATGTTTCAAATTAATTAAATTGTTTTAATTTGAATAATTACCAATTTACCCAATCTATACACATTTGCATTTACATTTAGTGGTTTGCTATTTTCTGATGTGATATATTGACATGTTAGAGGCTTCCATAGAAATAGTATGATGTCGAACATGTGATCAAAATATTGAAATATATTCACCATAATTAACAAAGTCACCACTAATAATAACATTATATAATAATTTTATTTGGGGTGTAATTTATGCTTTGTTGGAGTGTGCCCAACAAAGCTCTCGAAAACAAATACACACCTTTTGACGGTATTATCTGTCTATCTATATGTAGAATAAGCTTAAGTTAGCATCCATAACTATTTTTATACCATGCATCCATAGGATGAAATGGTATATTAAAGTCGCCAAAATGTATGTAACAGGGAGAAAGAAGCTTTTCCGACCCTATAAAGTATATATATTCTTGATCAGCATGAGAAGAGAAATTGATATAGCCATGTCCGTCTGTCCGTCCGTCCGTCTGTCCGTCCGTAAGAGTGCAGAGATCTCAGGAACTATAAAAGGTAGAGATACCAAATTTGGATTGTAGACTCGTTTGGTGTGTACGCTTTTTTGCCATGCCTCCTTCCGCTCATGCTATTTCAAAAACAACATTTTGAGCCCCTATATCTCGTGAACTATAAAAGCTAGAGCTATCGTATTTGGGCAGTAGATGCGTGCAGTATGCACTCAGACCAGTATGCGCCCTTCCGCCATCAAAATTCGATAACTTAGATTTTTACCCGCAATATTCATCGTATCGTAATTTGATTTCATAATCGGAATAAAAATGGGCGAGTTATACGTAGATGCACACAAAAGTGAGCGAGATAGCATGTGCTAGAAATCACCGATTTGATTTTATGCATGGTATATCCAAGTCGGCCCGGCAACTTACATACTTTATTTTAACCTCGGTCTGTATATAGTCCTTGTATAGTCCGTTGACTATCCTGAAAATCCTCGTAAAAGTCGTATTATAAAAATACGGTCCGATTAAATGTTTAAGTGTTTCCATTTTTGGGTAGAAAACATTACCAAAAATGTAAAAAAAAATATAAGAAGAAAAGACGACAAAAGTTTAATTGATACAAAAATACGAACTCGCCAATGTGGCTCTTCCTCCTACGACAACGTTTGCAGAGAAGAGCATATGATCAGCAATGCTGCTGTCCATCAGCAATCGCATCCCGATGAGACAGTCTATCGACCCATGCAAGTGTATGATTATAAAAATAGCAATACGGCTGCTAAGGTTATCGATTATGGTCACCAATCCGTCGAAGTTGGTTCTCCTATTAAGTCTGGTCTTGGCGGTCGCCCTGAGCCTGATTTTAGGCCAGTGAAAACGTTCGAGTATGGACATGCCTCACGCAATACCCTGATGTCTCCCGTGGTTCAAACTTACTCAGATTCAGGAGCTGTTTTCGGAGGAACCATAGTAGAAGCACCATCACCACTAAACAACAACAGTCATAATATAAATAGCAAGAAGAAAAATAAAAAAAAAAAAAAAACACATCGTCAACATGCTTGTATGCCAGTTAATTTAAATCGTCAGTTGCAGTCAATGACGAACGCTCAATCAGATGAAATCATTCATAGTAATGAGAAAACTATTGGAAAGGTAAGTCCTTTTGCGATATTTATTATTTATGTTGACGATATAATAATATATATCTCCTCCTTTGCTTCATTCAGTCATCGATCGCTTCCTTCCAGACAGAGCATATTCAGGCAGTGCTTGCTAATGATGCCAACAATCAGTCAACTGAGGAACTCGAAGATATATCCGATGGTGAAGAGTAAGTATATAAATCTCAAAAGCTCATTATACTATGCATCCATAGGATGAAATGGTATATTAAAGTCGCCAAAATGTATGTAACAGGCAGAAGGACCCTATAAAGCATATATGTATATTCTTGATGCCTAGATCTCAGCAACTATAAAAGCTAGAGCTACCGAATTTGGCATGTAGGCTCGTTTAGTGTGTACGCTGATCAAGTTTGTTTTTTTTTTTTTGCCACGCCCCCTTCAGCCCACATTATTTGAGAAACAATACTTTGAGCCCCTATATCTAGGGAACTATAAAAGCTAGAGCTATCGTATTTGGACAGTAGATGTGGGCAGTATGCACGCAGATCGAGTTTTTTTTTTTTTTTGCCACGCCACTTTCAGTCTCCAAAATTCGATCATTTCGATTTTCACCCGAAATATTTATTGTATCGTAATTTACACACTTAATACATGTTACGAATATCTATCATTCCACCAAATATCATAAGAATCGGAATAAAAATGGCTGTGAGTGAGCGAGATAGCATTTGAAAGACATTTAATATGAGAATTTTCACCTGATGTATGGTAGTATATCCAAGTCGGCCCGGCGACTTACTTACTTCATTTTGTATACCCTTGCAGAGGGTCAGATGTTTGTAACGCAGAGAAGGAATCGTTTCCGACCCCATAAAGTATATATATTCTTGATCAGCATGAGAAGACGAGTTGATATAGCCATGTCCGTCTGTCTGTCTGGTCGCACAGTTTTAGAGCTATGGCTTTCAATTCGTATATAAGCTTTTCTGGGTATAAAATGCACATCTGCGATTTTCAAAAAGATCGGACCAGTATATCATATAGCTGCCATACAAATACAAACGTTAAATGCACAGAACTTCTCTATTTTTCGAAGAATCTTATCCAAACTGTTTGTCAAAATTGCTATTGTGTGTGTGTGTGTGAATATGTCAAACGCTACATTGTCTTGGCACGCTTAGTATTTGGCGATTGGCTGGCACGAGCAACAGAGGTGCGGTGGCTTAGTGGATAGAGGTTTTGTGTGTGAAACGAAAGGTGCGGGATCGAGTGTCGTTCGCGACATAGATTTTTTTTGAGGTTTTTGTTTGTTTGTTAATTAAGCGAATAGACGCGAGTGTGAATCCCACGAAAGTCGATGACAAATTTTTTAGTGTATTTAAAGTATTGCGTTATTGGAATAACACACAAATTTTTTTTAGAACATATAAAGTAATAGTAAGGGACTGCAAGGGTATTCAAAGTTAGCTTCTTTGATATTTTTTCTACTTTTGCCATTCAGAAATCTGGTCGATATGCCACGAGAGATAAACGTGGAGGGTTCACCTCCGCTATTTCCACCAACAATGCTGCAGGACCAGCAGTCATGTCCACCTGAAAGTGCGATAGTTAAACCCAACACTCCTCAGCGTCACAGTTTAGGTGAACCATCGTCGGATCTATTGGTACCAATGCAGCCAGCTAAAATGCAACTTCCCGATTTTTGTGTGCCTACCAATGAAAATTTTAATACCATATCAATAGATGAAGTTCTATCGCAGCCAGGACGTTTGACGCGACCCAAGCGTATTTGTATCATATTGCGTGGTCCTCCCGGTAGCGGTAAATCATATGTAGTCCGCTTGATCAAGGATAAAGAATTGGAAATGGGTGGCGCTAATCCGCGCATACTAAGCATTGATGATTATTTCATCATTGAGAATGATTATGAGGAAAAATGCCCCAAGACGGGCAAAATGGTAATGAGCAAATGACATTTAAAATCAGTTATAATTACAGAAAAAATTCAAGTAATTTGTTTTAGATACTAGAGAATTAATGTAATAGTTAATTAATTTTGTTTCAAATCTTTCCCGTCTGCAGATGCCCAAAAAGGAGATACTCTATGAATATGACGATACCATGGAACAGACCTATATGAAATATTTGATAAAATCATACAAAAAAACTCTTAGCGATAATCTATACGATTTTATAATTGTAGACTGCAATAACAATTCCTTGCGTACATTGAATGAATTCTATTGCCATGCTAAAGATGCAAACTTTGTGGTAAGCTAAGACATGAACATATATTTGTATACCCTTGCAAAAGGTGTTATAAAATTGGTTAGATGTTTGTGACACGGAAAATACCGGATTCGACTTGATTAGTATGAATAGCCAAGTTGTTTCAGCCAACATTAAATAAGCTCCATATGTATAAGTAATGCCATGCAATTGAATAGGGACAATTATGACTTTGGAAGTTTTGAAAAAACTCAATAATGACAGTAATATGTTTGACTTTTATTTTTACGGTGCTTGGTTTTTTTTTTTCTATATACTTATCGCTCCAAAGGTATGTTCGAGGAAGAAACTCGGCATCAAAAACATTTCCACGGGTCTACATCTTTTACGAAAAACCAAATCAAAATAGCCGAGAAAAACCTAGGAACATTGTCTACTGACAAGCGTATGGTTACAGAGTTGGCCGAGTTGTGTGTAAGGATGAGCATACGTTTTCAGTTGCGTAAAGAAATATATATTAATAAATTTGCCTTAAGAATTTTAAGTCTAAATGCTGGTTATACTGAGGTCGGTAGGGAGACTTACTTACTTTACTTTTTTAATGAGGTCATACTCAGACACAGAAAGAGAGTTTGAAACAAAATAACAACGAGTATTCGGGGTTTGAATCCCAGGCTAGTGTATGGATGTAGTTATTGTCTAAGCCGATGGCCATAGTTGCTAGTGCTTGTAAAAAATTGTTAGGTTGATAGTTTACAACTATATCCTATACTAAATAAATAAATAAATAAATAAATTTTACCAGTACCATGCATCCATAGGATGAAATGGTATATCAAAGCCGCCAAAACGTATGAAACAGGCATAAGGAAGCTTTTCAGATCAGCATGAGAAGAGAAATTGATATAGCCATCTCCCTTTGTCCGTCCGTCCGTCCGTCCGTATGAGTGCCCAGATCTCAGCAACTAAGTATAAATGATAGAGCTACCAAATTTAGAATGTAGACTCGTGTAGTAAGACGCTGACCAAGTTTATTTTACATATAAAGCGATGCAAGGGCGAATTTGGCCGGTGGGCCGCTACAGTGCACACACATAAGGCTTCGGCCACGCATTAAGCGATGAGCGACTAAGCGACTGAGCGACGCTCTCTCGAGCGACGTTAGCGAGCGATCGCGTTGACTGGGGTGGCCACGCACTGAGCGACACCGCTCGAGTTGATTAGTTGCAAAAATGACAGTTACAAATAACTCCAACTTCATTCCATTCTTTATCTGTTATATTTCTATTTTTATACTCTTTAATAGTGTCGTTCCACAAAACAGTTCGGCTTTGAACAGCCGAAATTAATAATTCTCCACAGATTTTTTGCATTGTTTGCATTCGTCGCTGAGCGATGCACTAAAATTAGAATCAATTCTAGCGCTCAAAATTCGCTTGTCGCTCAGCAGCTGCGTGGCCACTCCAACGCTTTCTCATAAGCTTTAATATTTTACGTCGCTCGAGAGAGCGTCGCTCAGTCGCTTAGTCGCTTAGTCGCTCATCGCTTAATGCGTGGCCGAAGCCTAAGAGTGAGCGAGATAGCACAGGTTAGAAATCGCGCATAAGAAAGAAATTTAATATATGAATTTAGTTTTATAAATTCGAAGTAGTTTTTTTCACTTGATGCATGGTATATCCAATAAAACTTGGTGTTTAAGCACACTCAATAGGAATGAATCATATCGGTCAACAAAAGAGTATTAGTGTATTACTGTGAAATTTTTTTTTCGTTAATTAATCTAAACATCCGTGTTGGAAAGGGGGGAGACGTTACGTTTCCCCGCCTTGCCCTTTCAAGGCCCATGGCTCTTATCAAAACGTAAGAGACAGAAAGTTTATTGTAAATGTGAAGGGTATAGTTAGCTGAAGTTAGCTTCTATGTATGATAGTTTTTTTAAATCTTATGAATCTTTGAATTACTAATTTGCTCTTCGCGCAATTGTTTTCAGAAGTAATTTGGGAAAAATATTTTAAAAAAACAACTCTATATCAAGAAATATCAAAAAAAAAAAAAAAAACCCTTAAAATACGCCGAAAAACCGTATATACATAATACATAAATTAAATAAAATATGGTAGTGGTTGTGCTAGTTAGTTATTCAAAATATATATATATTATATGTATATACTTATACTATATACATATATAGCTATTTGGAAGGAATCATATATTATTCCTCTCCATAAAAATGGTAAAAAGTCCGAAGCTTCAAACTGTAGGATTATTTCCAAATTGTCTGCTATTCCTAAAGCTTTTGAAAAGATAATTATTTCTCAGTTGCAACATTTCTGTAGGTCTATTATTTCGCCATCCAAGCATGGATTTGTGAAACGTAAATAACCTACCACTAACCTTTTAGAGTGGGGTGCCTCAGGGTAGTCATCTGGGCCCTCTGCTTTTCACACTCTTTATTAATGATCTTCGCTCAGTTATGTCACATTCGCGCGTGCTTATGTATGCTGATGACGTTAAGCTTTGTTTGCTTACAGGCCGATCTTAACAATTTTGAGTCTTGGTGTCGGTGTTAAACCTTAACACTACTAAGTGTAAGGTAATGACTTTTCATAGAACTTCTCCTCAACTGGCAACCTATTTTCTTAATCATAGTCCATTGGAACGTCTAACTCAGATGAACGATTTAGGTGTGCTCATGGACGGCAAGCTAACTTTTAATTTGCATATTTCCAATACTGTCGGTAAACCAATGGGTGTTCTTGGCTTTATTAAGCGGTGGTCGAAGATTCCAAGATATAACCAAGATTCTCTCTATCCCACTTGTACGTCCAATTCTAGAGTACTGTTCTTGTGTATGGTCGCCCCAGTATGAGACGCACCAAACTAGAATCGAATCTGCAAGCAATTTCTGTATTTTGCTCTTCGTGGCTTAAACTGGAATCGCAATGTTAATTTGCCTTCGTACTCCAGTAGACTTCTTTTGATTAACCTTCCTTTCCTCCATAACCATAGAATTATGCTTGGTGTAATCTTTATGCACAAGCTTTTGGTTAATCTATGCGTACCCTATAGTCCTACTAGAAACTTTATTCCTTTGACTCGCTGTACTACTAACTATGCTATGCATGAACCCTTTCGAGTACTTTGTGCTGACTACAATCGGTTGTACCGAGCGATCAGCACAAAGTCCTCTCTTCCTATACTAAAAACATATATTTTATATTATTTAGCTCGTAATTAGCTTTAGTTATTCGATTATTTGTTTCTTGTCTTAGCCCACGCAATAACGTGTCGTACATTATGCGACTGCGCCCCTCGGTCGGTTGGTCGAGAGGTGGGCGGAACGGGGACTCGCGCGAATAAAAATAAAGTTAGTAAGTCGCCGGGCCGACTTGGATATACCATGCATCAGGTGAAAAGATATATATTAAGTTTCTTTCAAATGCTATCTCGCTCACTCTTATGTGGACACGAGCACTTTAGCTCCCCACGACCAAATCGGTGATTTCCAGCATATGCTATCTCGCTCTTTTTTGCGTGCATCTGCCTTGCACCGCTATGAGTGAAAAACGTTGCTATGTATAACTCGGCCATTTTTATTCCGATTCTTATGATATTTGGTGGGATGATAGATATACGTGACATGTACTTATTATGATACGATAAATATTTCGGGTGAAAATAGAATACCATTTCATCCTATGGATGCATGGTATAAAAATGTATGTGTATGTATATAAATTTCTATAATGTAGTTTCCCATTATTGTTATATAATTAAGTGTTTTCACTGCTATAAAGTAGTATTATACCATGCGTCCATAGGATGAAATGGTATACTAAAGTCGCAAAAATGTATGTAACAGGGAGAAGGAAGCTTTTCCGACCCTATAAAGTATATTTATTCTTGATCAGTATCAATAGCCGAGTCGATTGAGAAATGTCCGTCTGTCTGTCCGTCCGAAAGAGTGGCTAGATCTCAGGAAGTATAAAAGCTAGAGCCACAAAATGTGGAATGTAGACTCGTTTGGTGTGTACGCTGATCGAGTTTGTTTTTTTTTTGTCGCCCCTTCCGCCCACGCTTTTTGAGAAACAATATTTTAAGCCCCTGTATCTCGGGAACTAGAAAAGCTAGAGCTATCACTTTTGGACAGAAGATGTGTGCAGTGTGCACGCAGATCAAGTTTATTTCAAATTTTGGCCACGCCCCTTTCCGCCTCCCAAATTCGATAATCATCGGATCATCCGAAATATTTATCGTATCGTATCATAAAATATCATAAGAATCGGAAAATAAATGGCCGAGTTATACATAGAAACGTTTTTCAGTCAAAGCGGTGCAAGGCAGATGCACGCAAAAAAGAGCGAGATAGCATATGCTGGATATCACCGATTTGGTCGGGGGGCGCTAAAGTGCTCGTTTCCACATAAGAGTGAGCGAGATAGCATTTGAAAGAAATTTAATATATATCTCTTCACCTGATGCATGGTATATCCAAGTCGGCCCGGCGACTTACTTACTTTATTATTACCTAACGCACATAAAACCATTATTTTGTAATTTTTAAAATACGATCCCAGATATTATAGCATTAATAATATTCTTTGAAAATTCTGAAAATCAATTAATTTATCGAGTAACATAATTTAGAGTTGAATTCGTATAAGAGAAATCACTAGGTAGTTACTTTGCTTCTTTTTTTTTGTTGTACATAAGAAATGGACAAATTAAATTTTGAACGTAATTTTTAAAAATGCAGAATTTACCCCCATCATAAACAAGTGTATTTAATATCTATGAAACAGGAAGAATATAGTTATACGAATGTACTTATGACACATTATTTACGGCGTATTTATGCTCCAATAGCTAAAATATGTTTCACAATTACTTGTGAGGAAGTAAATACATGCTTACATAAAAAAGTATATTATGTTCACTACTAATATTCATTGCCATTTTGCAGCCCTATATTGTTGACTTGCACTGCGATTTGGAAACCTGCCTAGGTCGCAACTCCCACAAGCGTAACGAGAAAGATATTAAACTGGTGTTAAATAATTGGTGTGCTACACCTCTGCATTACATCAAACTGGATGTGGCCCCATTGATGGAGAATGTTGTTGAAATGGAAGATGTTGAGAATATGGCTACGGTAACTATAAAACTACTAATGAAAGCAGCTACGGCATACAAAATTAAAACAAAACTAGAAGCTAACTTCGTCAATGCCGAAGTTTTTATACTCTTGCAAGTTCTTGTGTTAGTCAATCCCTAAATAGAGTTAGCTTTGTTCAAACCCCGTATCTACGCGCCATATCACGTCAAGAATACATATGCATTTATGTAGGTATGCAGCATGCAATTTTTTCATATGTTTGTATATGATATAGTCATCCGATTTAGAAGGTTTATAATTTATTATGTATAAATTATATATCTGCATGAATGTATTCATTTCTTACACCATTATTGTACAGTAGTATAGTGTTCATAAAATACTGCACTCATTATACCATGCATCCATAGGATGAAACGGTATATTAAAGTCGCCAAAATGTATGTAACAGGGAGAAGGAGGCTTTTCCGACCCTATAAAGTATATACATATATGCTTGATCAGCATGAGAAGAGAAATTGATATAGCCATGTCCGTCCGTCCGTCCGTAAGAGTGCAGAGATCTCAGCAACTACAAATGTTAGAGTTACCAAATTTAGAATGTAGACTCATGTAGTATAGACGCTGACCAAGTATTTTTTTTTTTTACCACGCCCCCTTCCGCCTTCGGAATTTAATAAAAAGTGATTTTCTCCCGTAATATTTATCGTATCGTAATTTAATTTGGCACACTCATAGATCTTATGAACATCTATCATTCCACCAAATTTTTTTTGCCACGCCCCCTTCCGCCTGCGGAATTCAATAAAAAGTGATTTTCTCCCGCAATATTTATCGTATCGGAATTTAATTATATATATGTTATGGACATCTATCATTCCACCAAGTTTCATAAAAATCGGAACAAAAATGGCCGAGTTATGCATTGAAACGTTTTGCGCTCAAAGCGGTGCAAGGGCGAATTTGGCCGGTGGGGCGCTAAAGTGCACACACATAAGAGTGAGCGAGATAGCATATGTTAGAAATCGCGCATACGAAAGAAATTTAATATATGAAATAAATTTTATAAACTCAAGGTAATTTGTTTTCCCCTGATGCATGGTATATCCAAGTCGGCCCGGCGACTTACTTACTTTATTTTTTGCTGTACAGTATTTTCCAGTGTGCAGAAGATTTGAGCACAACATTTCTACTGTTTTAGTACTAGAGTGAGAGCAGTAAAATGTAGTACACTTCGTGAGTGAGTGCTATATTTTTCTCGTTTCTACCCGTTGTACAACACATACAACACAGCTTGTGCCAAACACGACAAACACGACCGTTTTACAGATGATTGACATTTTTATACCCTTGCAAAGGGTACTGTAAAATTGGTCAGATGTTTGTAACGCAGAGAAGGGATCGTTTCCGACCCCATAAAGTATATATATTCGTGATCAGTAGTAGCATGGGAGTGAGTGAGACGATTGCCTGTCGATAAAGGCAATTTATAAAAGATTCACTTACACAAATTTAAATTGTGCACAAAAAAAGTGTACAGGTTTTTTTAATGAATGATTCATTTGTCCATTTGGATTTATTCATGCAGATGTCTAGTATAAATGTTTAATGAAAAGTGTTATGTTAATCGCATAAAGAACAAAAGGTTTTTAGAAGCAAAACTATTTTTCGTCCGATCGTTCCTATGGAAGATATATGATATAGTAGTCCGATCTTCTTCAAATTTGTCATGGACCTTATGTTATTGAACTAAAACTTTATTTTCGATCGTTGGTTCCCATGGGAGCTATAGGATTTAGTTGTCCTGTCCGCATGAATCCGAGATGTATAATGCTTGCAATATATACAAGTCTGAGTGAATAATTTTAGCTATGTAGCTTTGCAGTCTAGGAGGAGAAGCTGTTGAGCCAGACAGACGGACAAACAGATGTCAACTCGTCGTGTCTGTTGATCTTTCTACGCGTTTCTACCAAATGAATATACCCATTTTGCAAGGGTATAAATATAAATGTATACCACTCACATACACATTAACGTAAACGTAGATATGAATAACTATTTGATGGTCAAAATAGGCAGCATTATTAGAATATAAAGGGGGAAATTTTAACTTGAGTAATTCTGTTAACTGATAATGGTAATAATGTACCAATTGTGTGGTAATTTTAATAGAGTTGACAATGTGTTCAGTTAACATACATTTTGTACTTAATCGAGCCTACATACATAGTACGTACGTAGAAATATTTTGGATATACGAATATAACTACTCATTTTCAATGTTACAATGTTGGTCTGTTATACCCATATATTCCAGGATGACAGTGCCTTCAATGAGGATTCCACTTCGTTTTCCACAGCAGCCTTTAATCCAGGCGACATCTCAGAAGAGGAGGATAGTAATGGTGGTAATGCTTTAAACAATGTAAGTGTATTTGGGGGTCTCGGTGTGAACAGTGTAAATTGTAAAAGCCGTTTTTTTGTAATTTCTAGGATGGATTTTTAAAAAGCAAATGGGAAAGTGACACCAGCAAAGACAGCCTGGGTAAGTTTCATTAAGTTAAGTTAATACATGGGTTTAATTAATAGATATTATTTTAGCCCGCTTGGATGGCACCAAGCACTTGTTACAAAAGCGTAAAACAGCCAGCATGGCTGATTTTTTGCAAATGGATGATTGGGTACCGCCGACAAGTAGCAGCAATGGCAAGAAGCGTGTAAGTGCATCTATATTGATATTTCGATCGACTGATCAATAATCGATAAATAAATAAAAATGTGCACTGGCTGTCATAAAAACCGCACCAATTCGAAAATTTCGGTTTTTTGGAAATCGTTCAGATTAAAATAAAATGCCAATGAAAATAAAGTAAGTCGCCGGGCCGACTTGGATATATACCTTGCATCAGGTGAAAATTTATATTTTAAATTTCTTTCAAAGGCTATTTCGCTCACTCTTAGAACATGTCTCAATCGACTCGGCTGATACTGATCAAGAATATATATACTTTATAGGGTCGGAAAAGCTTCCTTCTACCTGTTACATACCTTTTTGGCGACTTTAATATACTATTTCATCCTACGGATGCATGGTATAAAAATTTAATAAGCGATATTTTTTTCAATGCTAATGAAATGTCCAATGCATTACAAAAGTAATGCATTAGAAACGACTCTGGTATCGGCCGGTATAGTTGTAAAAAATACATCGTCGCTAATCCTAAACAACATTTTTCCGCTTAATATTGAATTTTGTTCAATTTTTCCAAGTGAATTATATTATTATTAAAAAAGATATCTTGAATCTTTTATATTAATCTGAACGATTTAAAAAAACGTTATATTTTGAAGTGGTGCGGTTTTCATGAGTATATATTAGAGTCTAATTAGAGTCTAATATATACTCATGAAAACCGCAATAATTCAATAATTAGACAACTGAATGAATGCATTCATTTCTTACACCATAGTAATATACAGTAGTATAGTGTTCTTAAAATACTGCACTCATTTTTTGCTGTTCAGTATTTTCCCGTGAGCAGAAGATTCGAGTGCAACATTTTGTATAAAGCGTCACAATAACTTACTGAACAGTGAGTTTACTGAACACCAAAATAGTGTACAGTAAAAAAAAACTTATTCATAAATAATAGAAATGTCTTT
Organism: Drosophila sp. 14030-0761.01; assembly: GCA_018150735.1. Taxonomy (NCBI): domain Eukaryota; kingdom Metazoa; phylum Arthropoda; class Insecta; order Diptera; family Drosophilidae; genus Drosophila; species Drosophila sp. 14030-0761.01. The sequence continues at coordinate 1,826,353 of JAECWO010000003.1, forward strand.
ACACTTTCATAACTATTAATATCAGACAAATTTTTAACACAAGCTAATGTTTTTGGACATTCAATTACACTAATTTAAATGACTCCATTTAATTCCGAGCTTTTTTTATTTTTTCACAATCGGATAATTGTTCTTTGAGATAGATGTCAGCAGATTTGAAGAATATAATTTCGCCAAACGCAATTGACTTGCGAGTGCTTTTTCTTTAGATGGCTGCAATTCAAAACGTATTACAAAAGATACCGATTTAATTTTTTAAAGTATATATCTGAAAGTATAAATTTATACTATAAACTATCGAATAAGACAAAAAAATATGTTTCGATTTTTTTTTCAAAGTTGTGTAACTTGTGTTTATCTTAAAATTGTGATGCAAATCAGCATTGACATAATTTCAATTCGGTTTCTCGTAGGTACGATGGGCCGACATAGAGGAAAGGCGTACTCAGGAAAAAATGCGTGCTATTGGGTTTGTGGTTGGTCAAACAGATTGGAAGCGCATGATGGACCCAAATGCCGGCAATCGAGCGCTTAACAAAACCAAATACATTGAGCGCATTAGTAAACAACGACGCTAGGCTGAACAACAAATGAAACGAAAAAATTACACGTTCCGTACATTACGATGATTGCATGCTACCACTTATCATTACTATTACAAATTTCAATCCATTTCCAAGCATCAATTTTATAGGGTGCTCAATTTTAAATTAGAGAGTCCAATATATTATTTTGTAGCCCTTTACAATAGAGCTGTTCATATCTAAAAATTAAATCTCAAATTAGAGAAAAACCAACACATACACTCACACAAATTATTAACATTGTAATATATAAATGCTGATATGTAAAATGTATGTAGAAAATTTGTATAAAGAACAAATACAATTGCAATGCTAGTAAAAGTTTGCGACCCGTAATTATGAGCGAATAGGATTAACTTTAATTGGGATGCTTATATAGCAATTATTCGAAACTGCAAAAACCTGAATTTTGTGAATTCTTGATCAGAATCATCAACCAAGTTGGATATAGCGCCTTTAGCGATTTTTTGTTCAAATTATACGATAAAGAAAATTTTTATCAACTTTTAGAAAAATCGGTAATGAACTGATGAAAAATGTTGTCTTGAGAAAAACAAAAGTTTCTTTTGTGTGATGTTCGCAAAACAGTTCATGAATTTCAAACCGTCACAATTTTTGTAATTTTCAAGAAACTTTTTTCGATGACAATTAAACATGGGATATGGCTACTGGAGTAAGTCGCCTCGCCGACTTAGATATACCATGCACAAAGTGGAAAAACTACTTGAAAATTTATTAAAACCAAGTTCATATATTGCATTTGTTTCTCATGCCGCGATTTGTAACATATAATATAGCTTACTCTTATAAGCACATGAGAACTAAAGCGCCCCTCCGGCCCTTGCGGCCATTTGAATATAAAACGTTTCTATGTAAAACTCGGCCATTTGTGTTCCGATTTGTATGAAATTAGGTAGGACGATAAATATCATGTACAAATGTTATTAAATTACGATACGATGAATATTGCTGGAGAAAATCACCTCTTATGGAATTCCGGGGGCGGAAGGGGCGTGGCAAAAAACATGACCAGCGTATATACTATATTTTATATAATTTAGTAGCTCTAGCTTTTATAGTTCCTGAGATCTGTGCACTTTTACAGACGAACGAACGGTAGACGCACATGGCTATATCAATTTCTCGTTTCATGATAATCAAGAATATATATACTTCATAGGGTTGGAAAAAAGGAACCTGTTACATGCATTTTGACGACTTTAATTTACCTTTTCATCCTATGAATGCATGTTATAAAAAGAACCATTTTAAGATTTGTGCATGACGGTCTTGTGCGTCTTTCATTGAGTATTTTACCAAATGAAGAAAAAACTCACTAGCTTGTCGCACAGCTTACGGGAACACATAATATATTTTTAGCCACCACTTGCAATTATTTAGGATTAGTTGCATTTTTCCAAACTCTAAAATTTAAAATTTTGAACGAGAAGTTGTGGCAAAATATTTATCGTTCTCTAAATCCATAGAATTTTTGTCAAGTATTTTTTTATATCCTTGCAAAATGAGTGTATTAATTTTGGTCAGAAGTGTGCAGAAGGAGGCATCTTTCGACCATATGAAGTATATTCTTGATCAGTGTGACAATACGAGTTCAAAGCCGTTTGTTTGTCTGTCTGTCTTTCCGTCTGTGTGGATCAACAGCTTCTCCTCCTAGACCGACATAGCTAAAGAGCTGCAATTTTGCACGAAGTCTTGTATACTATACTGTTGGCATTGTATATTTTGGATTCATTCGGATTATATATAGTTTTAGTTCAATAACTTCCGTGTTTTTCACTGGATTATCATGAAACCATTTGTTTAGCAGTTCTTATGCGATCATCACCAAACTTGAAAATATTTGCACATAATCTATATATATATAATATAGATATAGATAATATATATATATATAAAATTCTCGAGTGTGGTGTTTGTTACCAAACTACTCCGAAACGGCTCGACCGATTCTCACGAAATTTTTTATGCAGATCGTGTAGGACTGAGAATCGGCCAACATCTATTTTTTATACTCAAATAATAAATAATTAAATAATTTTAATAAATGTTTATTTGTTTAACACACTAATACTTGCATACAAGCAAGAAACGTTTGCGGATGCGACAGAAAGAAGAATGCAAAAATCGGCTTCTGTCGCATGCGTTGTTCTCTCACAATTTTTCAGTGTTCTCATGTTATGAGCAAAATACATATATGTCGGTGCGTGAGTGTGAGAGTGTGTGTTTGTGTTTTCGGGTATTTCACAATAATAGTAATTTCATCATTATGGCGGCGCATTTGTGGTTTAAGAAGAACCGTTTTAGCGGGGCGCCAGCGTTCTGTCGCTGTCGCCGAGTGTGGTTCGGTGGAAGGCGCGCACAAGAATTGTGCGTCTCGAGTTCAGTCGTTGTTACAACTCGAGTGCGACCGAACTCGCTGCGCTAATTATTGATCAAGAAAATAATACACGTTATACACCAATCAGTTTTCCAACTTGATTTATTACAACAATGCCACGAACACGCAGGGGGGCTAATTTGAGTCGTCAAACAAACAGATCTAGAGGCATGCAAGATAGAAGAGCAATAAGATCAGATGCAGAAAGGCAACAAAGTAATGCAGATGTCCGTGTAAGAATGGCGCAGTTACGTGCATCACAATTACAAGAGGTACGAGATGAGTGAAACCAACAAAGACAATTGGAACGAAGAGAAGCGCGCAGATTCGTAGCCAACAGACGTAGAGGGATTGACCAACATCAACAAGTACTTCGAGCATTTACAAAAACTTCATCCCCATACACTTATAGTAACTTAGATATTAGATATTTGAAAAAGGCAAAACAACGTTTGCCGGGTCAGCTAGTAGATTATAATCCTGTTAAATTTTATTAAAATCGGATAACTATATGATATAGTTGTCATACAAACTAATGAAAAATTGCATGCGTGCGTGCAATATAGTGTAGATTCAGGTTTTTATACAAAAGCCTTTTCACTTTACGATCTCCATTTAAGTATTGATTAACGCAAGAACTTGCAAGGGTATACAAACTTCGGCATGGCCGAAGTTAGTCCGGCCTTCTGGTTTTATTTCTTATACGATCAACTTGATAATAAGATCAATGTAATAAGTTATAGCTCCGCTAAATTTGATAAAAATCGGATAACTATATGATATAGATCGGAATGGAAGAAGTTAGTCCGGCCTTCTGGTTTTAATTTTCGGTATACGAATTTATCAGAGTTCTACCTCTTATCAACCTTTTAAAATCCAATAAGATAAAATATAATAAGAAACAAAGACGATTTTTATAACCACAATCATCCGACACGTTCTAAGGGAATATGTTGTATTAGTCAAATCCTGATCAACAATATACATATACATATGTATATTTTATTTAGTCCTTCCATACGACGTATGGAATTGTATGGAAGATCTCGATATTTCCTATATATAAAGAATCCGTAATATTTATATTTTTCATCTTGTTTTATTTTTTTTTCTTTATTATGTTGGAATCGAAAAAATGAGTAATGACAAAAGTTGCACAACATAGGAACATATAGACGTAGCACAGAAAATAATACATTTCAGACAAACTTCACAGCCATGCGCATGAGAAGGATACGGCACAAACATCACTAAATAGAGCAACCCACTCCATCGCTCATACTACCAGGCAGTCAACTCACATTCACAGATTGGCAATTGCCGAAGCTTTTGGTGAGCCTGTCTGCCGAAAAACGAGTGTAGTTTTTGCTTTCAGTCGACCAATGTAACTTAAACCCAACGCAACGCACGACATTCGCTTAGCTCTCTCCACAAAGCAACAAATTCAACTTTAAAAATATTAACAAATCTTTTGAGTTTTTGTAACGAATTCCAATGTTACTGTTGTGTTTTTTTTTTTTTTTTTTTTTTTTTTGTTGACTCACAGATAATATCGGAGTTGATGTATAGATAAAAACCGTCAATTATTCACTCAACCTTGTTGAAGTTACGTCAAAGAAAGTCAACAACAAAAAAAAAACAGCAAAAACCAGAACGAGAGTCGTCACCGAAGAGGCATAGCTCGTCGTTGATTTTTTTTTGTTTTGTGCCCCTTTGAGTGTTATCGTTGTTCTGGTGGATAGCCGGCGTCACGGGCACCAGTGGAGGCAAACGCGAAGACGGAACATTTAAATACTTATGTAAAGTGTAGTATGTGGAAGGAAGCATGTCGTCTACTCCGTGCTCGGTGCTAACCCTGTCTTCGTTTAATCTTTTATTTTTCACCCAAGGTAAGTTAAACCTTTGACCATGTATTAGTTGCATGACCAAATTTGCTTTCCATTGCTATGGGTGCAGGCTTAAATTGCACATTTAAAGGTATACATTTGGAGAATTATCTGAATGTCTGTTTGTATGAACACGTGGGTTCTACAACTTTTAAAACATATGTATGTATATGTACGATATCGTGTTTCCTTCCCAATGTTGGAAGCTATAATCAAAAGTCGTGTAAACTATTTGTTTGTCCAATCAGTGTTGGGGACCGATTAACCCTACCAGAACTTATTATTAAGAAATTATTGTGTATATACATATATGCAAAATATATACAAATTTTGTGCACCTAGAAGGAATTGTTTTTATAAAAAGTCACTTTTCTTGATAGCGGAACCATTTTGTCGCGACAAATTAAAAATAAACTAAGTAAGTCAGCGGGCCGACTTGGATATACAATACCATGCATCAAGTGAAAAAAACTACTTCGAATATATAAAACTAAATTCATATATTTAATTTCTTTCGAATGCGCGATTGAATCTGGAGGCGAAAGGGAGCGTGGTGGAATTTGGTGGAATAATAGATGCTCATAAGATGTATGAGTGTGCCAAACTAAATTACGATATGATAAATCTTGCAGAAGAAAATCACTTTTTATAAATAATTGCATTATCTAATGTTTTTTTTAAACTTTTGGGGGTTTTATGCGTTCAAATCTTCGATGCATCGATGTTTTAAAATGTTCCCAATTAATTAAAAAACTAGTTTTTTACGTATATTTTATATATGTTTTCATTTATTTTCTTTTCTTAATAGACATTTAACTTAAAAAATAACTCAAGCTTTCATAGCGGTCTTAGGAGTTGCGAAAAATTAAAATAACAAATAAATCACAAAAAAACTTATGCTTTCATAGCAGTCTTATGAGTTCCGGAAGACATTGAAATTATAACTATTTTACTGAACAAACAAAATATGATTAATTCATAACAAAAAAATAAGAGAACATTAGAAAAAGTATTTTTTCTCAATACTTTGCAGAAAGAAAATACGACTTAGCCTATCAGGTGTAAGCCTATTCCGAAAATGCTCTTCATTGGGAAACGTAGTTTTCAAACCTTCCCAAACAGTCAAAGGGTTGCCTTCAAATGGTATTAGCTGCATTCGCAGATATGCGCTCATTTCCTCATTTACATTCGGCTTACGAGACTGAGCTAGCTTATGATGGTGGTCCCAAAACGATGTCGATGTTGATGGTGTGGTGACCATGTCGACTAAGTTTTCGCTATTTTCAGTCGACTTGAAGCAGGCCTTGATTTTCAAAATGGCATTGGCACATGCTTGCGGGTCCTTAAAATGCAGTTTTTTAAATCTTGTGTCAAGCAGTGTGGCCATTGCCATAACCGACACCTAAAACAATGCATCGCAAATTATATATTGAAGTAAATTACGAATTAATATTTTAATTATACCTGCTCAATCGATCCCATGCGTTTATTGATTTCAAGAAGCAGGAACTCCTTAACATATTTTGCCTGTCGTGTCGTCTTTCAAATTCAGAAATTTGTCTCTTAATATGCTGACAATAGGAATGATCATGCTAGCCGTGCAATATTTCTCTCCACTTATTATTTTTGTTGCTTCCTCCAGGGGACGCAGTATAGCAACCACATTGCTCAGCAAGTCAAAATCGTTTCCCGTTAGTAGTGCCACGTTATTTCGAATGCTTAACAACACATCGTTAACTTGCGTTTTGAGTTCCAAAAAGCGCTCGATCATATAAAATGTGCTGTTCCATTTGTTGGAATATCCTGAATTAGCACTTTGTCCGTCATTTTTCTTAATTGGTCGCTGGCAACACCACTGTGGTTAAAAAAGCTAACTATTGCCTTCATTTTATTGATACATCCCATTAAGGACTCCCTTTGGATGTCAGATCTTGCTATTAGGTTAAGGGTGTGTGCAAAGCACGACAAGTGCTTTTGACGCCCAAAGCCAATTTCAACGGCTTTGACCATGTTTGCTCCATTGTCCGTTACAATTGCTGCTATTTGGCGGTCTTCTATATCCCAATCTGAGCAAGAACTTTTCAATTCGTCGCAATGGTATGCGCCAGTGTGACGCTCGCTCAGCGCCAGAGCTCCAATTATTAACGATGCCATTTCCGGCTCAAGCGAAAAAAGAGCAGTAATACCAAGAAAGCTGCGCATGGACATCTGGTCGCTCCACACATCCATGGTTAAGCTAATCGTCTGTCTTTTCAATCTTGCTTTCCATACCTCTTTCAATTCGGTGTACTTTTCGTCCACCCATTTTGTAACTTTATACCTCGAGGGCATTTCGTATCGTGGGGCGACAGTGTTCATCAGATGGATAAATCCCTGATTTTCCACCATAGAAAAAGGCTGAATGTCCTTGGCAATTATGTATAGGATTGCTTGGTTTATTTTTTTTGTCTTATGGCCTTCTGCTCCATACTCAGTTACGCTTTGAAAGCTGTCAGCAAGAGAAATTTGTCGGGGCGCTGAACTGCTGCTTGGTGGGTTTGTTACGTCGGCATCTTTATTTACCGTGTGGATATTGTTACGGTGATCCTTCATATTTGTTGTGTTGCCCGCAGTTTTTATGTTTTTGCCACAAATGTTGCATTTTGCCGTGTTGGCATCTATTTTGCTAAAATGCTTCCAGCTAAAGCTCGTCTTTGTTGTTATTCTAAAAGAAAAGCTTTTATTGTACCCATATAACTAAAAAATGAGCCTTTTTGCTAATTGCTTAATACCGAAATAGGTATAATGCTATTTGTTGCAGTTTATTTAACAAGAAATGTATGTACTTACTTTGACATTGCAAACACTTCGAATTTGTAAAACCACGCGCAATTGATACACTTTATCTAGTGTTGTGAAAACCGCTGTTTTGCAAAACATCGATGCATCGATTACCATCGACATAAACAAAAACATCGCTAAAAAACCATCGATGCTCGATGCATCGACCATGATTTGAAAAATAAAGTCTTAGTCGCTGAACTCCAGTTTTGGCTCGTAAGCTTGTTAAAATTGGATCATCATCCGCGCCATCATCTTTGTTGTCGTTTTCATCACTGTCAAATGCAACTTCCTCCAAAATGTCGTCATCAGTCATCCTATTGATGCATACAGCAACGTTGCTGTCAACATTTACATCAGAGCCGGCCACAAAGAGAACCCACAAAAAGTATCATTGTATTTGTGCATTTCAATGTTGCATTGCACTGCGCAAAATAAAAAGTGAATAAATTTCGCCACAATGAAGACATCGATTAAATGCAAGAGAAAGAAAGAGAAAACAAAGCAAGGATCCATTTTTTCATGTGTAGCCTCTCAGCAGAGCGACACAGAAGAGCTCGGGTCGAAATGCTGTGAAAAACTGTGATGGCTTCGGCAAGCGCTCGGCTCGTATACATGAGTTTCGCGTTTTGACTTCGGTATGCATATCGTATATCGTAATTTCGTTTCGAAACCTCTTGTAATTCGTAATGCTTGATTTTGTTGCGGGTGAAACAACCGTTAGGTCTCCTGGGGCGCCTGTATGTCGCTTCATATGCGAAATTTCGTTGTTCGTTCATGGGTTTTACATTAGTTTGCTCATTACTTTTGAAGCGTAAAGATTATCGAAATGTCTGACTCTTTTGACGACTATATAAATCAGAGCCGGCCACGCATAGTCCCCGGGGGCCGAAGTCAAAACGCGAAACTCATGTATACGAGCCGAGCGCTTGCCGAAGCCATCACAGTTTTTCACAGCATTTCGACCCGAGCTCTTCTGTGTCGCTCTGCTGAGAGGCTACACATGAAAAAATGGATCCTTGCTTTGTTTTCTCTTTCTTTCTCTTGCATTTAATCCAGAGCCGGCCACGCATAGCCCCCGGGGGCCGAAGTCAAAACGCGAAACTCATGTATACGAGCCGAGCGCTTGCCGAAGCCATCACAAAAACTATTTGAGAGCGTGAAAACAGAATTAGTTTCTCACAGCATTTCGACCCGAGCACTTCTGTGTCGCTCTGCTGAGAGGCTACACATGAAAAAGTGGATCCTTGCTTTGTTTTCTCTTTCTTTCTCTTGCATTTAATCGTCGACTGCGCTCGTTGTCTTCATTGCGACGAAATTAGTTTACTTTTTATTTCGCGCAGTGTAAAGCAACATTGAAATGCACAAATACAAAGATACTTTTTGTGGGCTCTCTTTGTGGCCGGCTCTGATTTAATCGATGTCTTCATTGTGGCGAAATTTATTCACTTTTTATTTTGCGCAGTGCAATGCAACATTGAAATGCACAAATACAATGATACTTTTTGTGGGTTCTCTTTGTGGCCGGCTCTGATGTAAATGTTGACAGCAACGTTGCTGTATGCATCAATAGGATGACTGATGACGACATTTTGGAGGAAGTTGCATTTGACAGTGATGAAAACGACAACAAAGATGATGGCGCGGATGATGATCCAATTTTAACAAGCTTACGAGCCAAAACTGGAGTTCAGCGACTAAGACTTTATTTTTCAAATCATGGTCGATGCATCGAGCATCGATGGTTTTTTAGCGATGTTTTTGTTTATGTCGATGGTAATCGATGCATCGATGTTTTGCAAAACAGCGGTAAAATCTTCGCTGAGTAGGGAGAAAAATTGCGACTAAAATTCATGGAATGCGAATTAACGAAGTTTTTCGAGGAACCAGCAATTTATTACGAAATATTGAGGTTTTCCGATTTAGCGGGATACGAATTATCGGGCTTCGACTGTAGTCGCATAATATAAAAAATTAATTCTAAGTGATTTATTTAATTCTTAATTTAAATAATCAGTGATTTTAGATTATTTAGTTGTTTTTATACCATGCTTCCATAGGATGAAATGGTATATTAAAGTCGCCAAAATGTATGTAACAGGGAGAAGGAAGCTTTTCCGACCCTATAAAGTATATATATTCTTGATCAGCATGAGAAGAGAAATTGATATAGCCGTCTTTCCGTCCGTCCGTAAGAGTGCAGAGATCTCAGCAAATGATAGAGAAGAAGATAGAATTTAGAATGTAGACTCGTGTAGTATAGTAGAAGCTGACCAAGTTTTTTTTTGCCAGTTATTCTTTCCTTCGACAGCTTTCCTCCAGTCCATTTTTCACCTATTAATTCAAATTTCAATAAACGGATTTCTTCAAAAGGATTTTTCTTCCCACCTTTAAATTTTAATGTTTTATCTGGAGTGAATTTGTAGAAGAATCCAGTTTCGTCAGCATTAAAAATTTCATCATCATTGAAACCCTTACGTACGCCAAACCTTTGTTTGCCAGTCGCTTACAGACAGTGGTGGACAATTATTTGGCACATATTTTTTTTCGTTATGTAATTGTAATGTATTTGTCAATATTTTGAGATAATGCACCGTAAATTTTGTTAAGTTGGCTTTAGCCGTTTTTTCCCCAGGTGCATTTGATTGGAAAAACCCCCCATTTTCGGTGGACAAATATTTGGCACACTTTTCCAGAATCGTTAATATTAACGATACACCTTTGGACCCTTAGAAGAAGTTCTAGTAAAAGTAAGAATAATTGCATATCATTGAGGTTTAAAGCCAATTGAAGTTGCGATTTTTGCTCCTAGATTTGGGTCTTTTCGCTTGACTCAACGGAGAAGCACTTTCGTTTTGATGACATTTTGCGTGTGTAATGCAGAAGTGATGAGTTTCAACTGCACTCATTAATGCGCATTATTTCACATTTTTCGCTTTTACGCATTAAAATTGTCTTAGAAAAAAGCAGAAAAAACTAGAAATTTAACGGTACATCTTATAGAATTTACGCACACTGTAAGCATTTGTGAGACTTCGACATTGCACTGTGGGCGATTTTTCAAAATTAGCTGATCTGTTGAAGCTCGCAATTATATAAAATTTATATTATAAATTGGCGTGAAAAATTGCATGCTATTAAAAGTGCTTAAATTATTATTGGTTTCGTTTAAATTAATAAGTGTAATATGGATAACAAAGCTCAAGGTATTTAAAATCTTTTATTTACGATAAATGTTCGTGCTGTTTTTAATGTCGAGTGTTATTGTTGATTGTATTTTCAGCAAAAATCTAACAATTTTAATTGTGTTCCGTGGAGTATTTCTTGAAAAGTGCATATCAAAACATGCAACTAAAAATGGCAAGTTACTAACGAATGTGTCTAGTTTATTGTAGTAAAAATTTTTTTTTGCTCCTTTTTGTTCCTTTTAAAAAAAACTGCACTTGAAGTGCAACATCAGAGCTGAGTTCAAACAATTTTTTAAATGATGAAGACACCGAATCAGACAACGAAAGCGATGAAGATTATTAACTTTTTGTTTTTTTAAGTTTGGAATATTGTTAAAACATGGTAAAATATTATTTTTTCCATTTTTATGCTTTGCTTTATAATAAAAATTGAAATTTTTGTACAAGCGCCGGGGTTATAAAGGGGCGGAAAATAAAGGCGTGGTCAAATTGACTAAAAAAAAATCCGAAATCAAACTAAAATATTAGTAACATTTAAAAAAAAAATTTAGCTCTATGTGTGGACTTTATGCCGCGAAAATCAACTAATCGCCCATAGTGCATTGCACTAAGGTGCTCTCTCCCTCTCAGCAGCAACAGAGAGTAGTCATTACCAGAGAAGAAACAGGATGCTCTCTGATTGTCGTTCAAACGAAAATTTACTATTTACGTCAGGGATCGGCACAAAGAGAGCCGAGAAAACGTATCATAGTATGCGTGCACTTGCTTGTGTCTGTAAGCTGCTTTACACTTCGCAAAATAAAAACAGCAGAGCGACTCAGAAGCAGAGCCGGCCACGCATAGCCCCCGGGGGCCGAAGTCAAAACGCGAAACTCATGTATACGAGCCGAGCGCTTGCCGAAGCCATCACAAAAAATATTTGAGAACGTGAAAACAGAATTAGTCTCTCACAGCATTTCGATCCGAGCACTTCTGTGTCGCTCTGCTGAGAGGCTACACATGAAAAAATTGATCCTTGCTTTGTTTTCTCTTTCTTTCTCTTGCATTTAATCGTCGACTGCGCTCGTTGTCTTCATTGCGACGAAATGTGTTCACTTTTTAGTTTGCGCAGTGCAAAGCAACATTGAAATGCACAAATACAAAGATACTTTTTGTGGGCTCTCTTTGTGGCCGGCTCTGCTCAGAAGTGCTCGCGTCGAAATGCTGTGAGAGACTAATTCTGTTTTTACGCTCTCAAAAATTTTTTGTGATGGCCTTGTGAATTTGACTTATAAGCTGTACATTCAAAGTGGGACTTGAAACTAATAAAAACGTGCATCAGTTTTTTAAGTTTAATTCATTAACAAATAAATTCGAGTGTAAGGTGTGCGGGTTAAAATTTCTGGCATTTTGTAATCAAAAATCTTATTAGAAATTCACAATGTTACACAAGTTGTATAACACAAGGTCCCACTATGCATTGAAAGGAAAACAAGTTAATAAAAAGACCGTTTGCGTTGACTTTTCCAGTCAATCGGTCTTTTAATAAGTGTGTCTGGCTGAAATTCTCTCGTATCTCTCTTTGTGCGTGGTTCGGTAAGAGAGCGTCTCACGAACAGCTCAACTGAGTCAGTACTTAACAGAAACCGAAAACAGAAAACGAAAAGTGGTAAAAAATTAGGTTTTTATGCCATAAAATTTATGGTCTTTTTAGCTATAATGATTGCGAATCGAATGCACTACCGTGCATTTACAGCCGCTGCCTAGAAAGATAGCGACGAATTTGTGAGGCCGTATATGGCTGGCGCTAATTTCATTCTGAAATAAAGTGCTTTCCAACACTACATGTCAAATATAAATTTTTCATGCCAAGGCATCCATGTATTTTTGCTTTTTTCTTAAAAACTGTCCGAATGATTGGAAATTTGACTATTAGGAAATGCTCTTGAAAGTCTTTCCAATGTTTTGCCATACCGTGCATTTACAGCCGCTGACTACATATTGAGTTGTTGGCCGACAAAGTCAGGGGTTATTTTGCACATTTTGTATGGGACAAAAGTGAAGGTGGGTTCACTTAAATGGGATTTTCTCAAAAACTGTCCGAACGATCCCTGATTGAAATATGAGGAAATATAGGTGAATAAGTGGGGCTTAATCTGGCATATCGTGCATCCACATCCACAACCCCCAAAAGTTAATAAAAACAATAGATAATGCAATTATTTATAAGTTTACACTTTATTTTGTTTAAAAAGGGTCATAAATAAAGAAATAGTTTGATTTAAAAAATATATAAAAAGTTAACAGTGGGTTAACAGAGGACCGTCGCTAACTCAAGTTTAACATCGTCGCTATTTTGACGGACATAAAATTTATAGGCATTTCTTAAAGAAAGTTGCTTTATTTTAATTTCCCCCTTAGTGAGTATTGTCCTTTAATCTAGCTTTTCCGTTGAATTGTTTTTCGTGCTCAAAATAAATATGAACAATATTAATACAGAAATGTGTTCAATGTTAACATATTTCTTATTCGCACATTGGCAAAGTTCTCATCGATTTCAATGGCAAACATTTGCCGTTGCTTGGGATTTATTGTTTCACGTTGTTATGGACGACGAGAGAGGGCGAGCTGCTTGCATGTGCGTGACCCTTAGCGTTAACATTGGCTGCATGCAAAAATAAAACTTAGCTTTTCATTTTTATACCCTTGCAAAAAAGGTATATTAATTTTGGTCAGAAGTGTGCAACGCATTGAAGGAGGCATCTCCGACCATATAAAGTATATATATTCTTGATCAGCATGACAAGACGAGTTCAAATTGGCGTTTGTCCGTCTGTCTGGACCAACAGCTTCTCCTCCTAGACCGCTAAAGCTACAGAGCTGCAATTTTGCACGGAGTCGTGTATATACTGCAGGCATTGTATATCTCGGATTCATCCGGATCGGACGACTATATCATATAGCTCCCATAGGAACCATCGGTCGAAAAAAGAGTTTTAGATCAATAACTTCGTTCGATTTCACCCGATTATCATCAGACTCGAAAAATGAGTTTTAGATCAATAACTTCGTTCTTTTTTACCCGATTATGAAACATTTGGCAGTTTATTATACATCCAAACATCCATGCCAAATTTGATCAAGATCGGATTATTATATTATATAGCTCCCATATGAACGATCGGACCAAAAATAGTTTTTCTTCTAGAAACTTTTGTTTCTTGAGCGATCATCGTCAAACTTGGTAAATAACATTTCAAAATTAAAAGTTATAATTCTGGTAAATTTGATCAAAATCGGATGACTATATCATATAGCTGTCATACAAACAAATGGAAAAATTGCATGCTGCATGTCTACATATGTACATGCATATGTATGCGTGCCGTGCTGTGGCGTGTAAAAACGAATTTTTACACCAGGGTCTTTACATTTAGATAACTCTTTTTAGCGATCTAGTAACACAAGAGCTTGCAAGGGTATACAAACTTCGGCATGGCCGAAGTTAGCCCGGCCTTCTGGTTTTCTTGTCTTTTTGGCAAGGAAGAACTTAATTACATATGTATGTATGTATATATGTATGTGTGTACATATATATGTACATCCATAGTATGAATTCCATATGCATCACCCTGTTTTTCTACCTCTGTACCAATGCATTGGTACCATTGCAATGGTTTAATAATCTTGCCTCAGTTGCTGTTGTCTGTGAGCTCCACAAATTGCAGAAATATAACCAAGGCTTCCAACATGAAGAAAAACATCTGATTCAAGGAAAATGCACTTATTATTGTTTGCTGTTGGCATAATATTTTAAACGTCATACCTCTGCTAATGTCATCAGGTTTAATTTATAGATGCCAAACACGTCGAATTGTATTGGGTTCTGCATAGTATGCAAAATAAAGTCGTCGATTAAGATACGCTCCAAGTTGTTTTGATACCGACGACTATTTAGTTGTTTGAGCAACAGCTTGGACTGAAACGAAGTGAATAATTTAATTTATTGAACTTGGAAAACCTTTGAAAACTTCTACATATATGGATTTTTAATATTTATGTATGTATTCATGTATGTATGCATGTACATATATACAAACATATGTACATATGTATGTAGATTTGTACATTTGCATGAATAATGTGGCATGTACTCACTTTCGCAGTACATCGATGACAGGCCAGGCACAACGTTGCTATGTTCAACAAAGTGGGTAACATTGCATAGGCCGATTTTAATAGCAATAACCAAGTGAGCTTCAACTGATCCCAGTTCCAGACCATTGTATAAGCATTCCATACAACTATACAATCACCCAAACAGAGAAGATTCATAAGCAATATCGATGGACCGTATAACTGTGATAAAGTCCGCATTAGATGAACTGTGTGTGTGTAGAAGTAGCGCTGTTTCTCATAATTATCTGTCTGTTCCAATTGCAATTTCTCTAATTGAGCTTCAATACGTGCGATCAGAAGCACTATTTGCAAGTACCGTGATCTCACTGCTTGGTAACTAATCTTTTGTCGGAGTGCGATTAGTATGTTAGTCTCACCTGTCAATACCGACTCAACCACGCTCAGTAACAAAATTTGACTGCCAAATATCACCTCTAGAATCAATTGACAACGTAAATTAGATGACAGTTTGCATCTGGGCAATTCAATAAGTAATCTTTGTTCCTGAATTCTCCAAAAGATTGATTGCAATATCAGCAATAAGTGTACAATTTTATATGTCACATTAATTGATCCGACCACATGCATATACAACTGCACATGGTGCTCCTTCAGTAAGGTCGAGTTTAAATCACTGAACTCCCAAAGAAAATGGGACAAAATTTGCAAAATTAATTCAATTAACACTAGGTAGATATAAATAGTCGTCGGTATTCGCAACCAGCGATTCCGGTTATTTTTGTAATAGCAACTGAGACCCATCAAGTGAAGGTAAAGAGACAGACAGAGTTCTATTGCATTCGACATGATGTGTTTGACTGAAAATTCGATACTATGTAATGTCGAACTGAAGTCCTCCTGCAATCAAAGTAATTAATCAAATTGCAGCAACGAGGAAAAATAAATCCAAATTTAGATTAAGGTGTCGAGAGGGTCAAATTGTAATAATTTTAGATGGCTTAAAAAGATGCCCGAAAACGAGCGATGAGAATTTAAAGCAAGCCCTAACACCAGACTAGCTGCAGAATAAATATTTAACTCGAGACATTAATGGATTGCCATTTCAGTGCTAACGGTGCTCAGCTCCGCGATCAAGTACAACGAATACGTAACGGATAATGGCGGCAATGTTAGTATACCATGCATTGCCGAGAGTAATATTATGTGGATCAAAGAGCATGGCAGCAATAACACAGTCATACAGGTAATGTTCAGTTCTGTCGCTCAACAGTTAGCCACATCATGTTAATCATAACTTTGTAATTAAAGACAGGTCGCATTCTGGATTTGCGTAATGTGAATACCTCGGATGGTGGCATTTATGTCTGCTTTGCTGCCATGCCACGGAGGACAACAACCACAACTACCTCATCGCAAGATCTACTTGAAACAAAAAGGCAACAGCATCGAGAAAAACAGGAATACCAACCCAAAGTTATGTCTGAGTCCGAGCAGGAGGAAATGGAGTATCAGGCTTATCAGCGTATAATGTTAAGGGTGCGCACCACACCCGGCCCGGTGACGCAACTGTACTTCAAGGCGTCCACAATTTTAGGTTTTCTCATTTGGCGTTTCAACAAAACGCAATCGGGCGGCTATCCAGTACGTAGTTTTACAGCAGAATATCGAAATGTATCGTATTATCAGGCACCGGCAAATAAAAGCTACGAGCATGCCTGGAGTCGGATGGATCCTATTAACATAGCCCCCAATGTGGTAAGTAGAATAAATATTAGAAGAAAAAATTGTTTAACACTCGAGAAAATCTGAATTGAATAACGAAAAAAAATATGTGCCAAATAATTGGCCACCACTGTATGTAATAATGAATGATTAAAATTAGAGTATTAAAAATTAAAGACCGAACAATTTATATATTTATTAATATATTTCAAAATTCAGCGTCAAATGGAGGTCTATCGATTGGCTCCAAATACCACATACGAGTTTCGAATATGGGCCAACAATGAACTGGGTAGCGGTGAGGTGGTAACTACTACTGTTACCACATTGCCAGAGACCAAGGAAGAGGGTAAGTAGAAAATAGCAAACAAAAAATAGATTTCAAAGAAACAGAAGAATGTTTACTTTTACTCTAAGATTGACTTAGGCCTAGTTCTATGTAGGCTGGCACAATGGTGTTTCTTATCGATAGGTAAATGTCTTTCGTAGTACTGCAAAACCATCGATGAACCGTCCATCGATATTTTTGAGTCCGATGGTTCCATCGAATTGCTGAAAACCAAAGAGAAGAAATATGAATCACTTTAATGAACATATATATTTTATAATTTTTAAATTATTAATTTTAAATTATAAAAAACTCACTATTTTCTGTCTTATTTTATAAAAATAGTATTTGTATTTGTAAAAAAGTCTTGATATTCATCATAAAAGTAAACAAATTTTCACTTTGCATTTTTCAAAGAATTTTAATACCTGAGTTTTCTCGCACTTCTTGCGTTTATTAGGCGGGTCAACATTTTCTTAGTCCGCTGCAAAAGAAAATGTAGTAATATCATTTGAGCCTGGTTCGAAGAAGCACTTTTATCTCAAATCCAAAACAATTAGAAAAACGTGTCCTCTATGAATTCTATCAGATTCTTACCAGATGGAATCAACAATTTTTCATTTTCCAAGTAAGAACCGTCAACAAAGTAGCAGTTCGGATATCTATATACTATATAATATATTAAATCGTTTGTGTAAATTTAATTTAAATATTATTAATAATATTATTCAAAAGTATGAACCTACATATGTACATGTGGCTTGGCGTCTACTGCGATATGTCTCACAACAGAAACTTCATCGATGGTTTTGCAACACTAGTCTGTCGTATGACTGTATTGTGCATCTGTTGTTTTATTATTCTACTTCCATTGATGTGTAAAATGTATACATATGTATATTGTTTCAGTAGTTAAACTAAAATTTTGTCGGTGTCAACTACCATACATCATGCAGTGCACACAAATGCACTAAAAAGAGCAAATTAGTGAAAATACATTCATTATTTCGGCTGAAACCATTTTGTACTTACATATATATGTATTTTTGGTAATTTTTTGTGTTTTCGTGTGTATTCCAATGCTCTTTCTCTCTCTCTCTCTCTTTTTCTCGTTTCATATATATATAAATACATATATATATATTTCATCCATATATATATATAAATATGCTCAATGTGATGACAGATCTCATACGCCTTATAAAACCCGACTTAGATAATTTTGACCCACGCATTTGGATAGCGGCCGTCAGTATAGTGCTTGGAAC
The DNA here is from genome assembly GCA_018150735.1 of Drosophila sp. 14030-0761.01. Lineage (NCBI taxonomy): Eukaryota > Metazoa > Arthropoda > Insecta > Diptera > Drosophilidae > Drosophila > Drosophila sp. 14030-0761.01. The sequence goes on from JAECWO010000003.1 coordinate 1,844,666, forward strand.
ACTTGTGATATTAGCCATTGGACTCTGTATTGTGCTCTCAAAGGAGTGCTACCAATCAACGCAAATGGGTATAGATTGAATATCAACAAATATCAAATATTGAAACGACAAAGCAACAAAAAATTAAAATGAGCAAACTTTCACATAAGAAATCCCAAACAACAATCGCTTAACTCACTTGTTGGTGCTAATGCTTGTAGCGTTTTTTTCGTTGTCTTCTTTTTTGAAATTGCTCTGAGCTATGGATGAAATATTGTATTTCAATTTAGCTTCCCGTTTTTTTCTTATTTGTTTCACATACTTAAATTGCCCGCTACTTTTGGTTACCATTAATTTTATCACTTACATAATCTGCTGTTGTTGCTATTGTTACTGTTGTATTTGTTGTTAGTGTCGTTGTTGTTATTGTTAGTAATGTTATGAACGACCAAACGTTTTGCTGCATAGCCACATACAATGCAAAAAAGAAATATCAAAGAAACTAATTTCGGCTATGCCGAAGTTTGTATACCCTTGCAGCCCTTCACCATTACATTTTATTTCCTAAAAAATTTTTTGGGTGTTAATCCAATAAAGAAATATTTTAAATACACAAAAAAATTTGTCATCGACTTTCGTGGGATTCGAACTCGCGTCTATTCGTTTAATAATAAAAAAAAAATTTAAGAACTTATTTATATCGATAACGAGATTCGAACCCGCACCTTTCGTTTCACACGCAAAACCCCTATCCACTAAGCCACCGCACCTCCGTTGATCGGGCCAGCCAATCGCCAAATAGTACGCGAGCCAAGACAATGTAGCGATTGACATATTCATACACACACACAATCGCAATTTTGACACAAATATTCACATACACATAATCGCAATTTTGACACATATATGTGCTTTACTGCTTAATAAGCAGTGCTTATGCGTGTGTGTGTATATAGGAAAATTTTATATCGTCGACATCAGGCGTTATGTTAAACCAATTGTTTTGAAATTCGCGCATATGATGTAATCCCTTTATATTTATGTACGTAATCAGTTTGGATAAGATTCTTCAAAAAATAGAGAAGTTATTCGCATTTAACTGCCATTTAACTGATTTATTTTATTTTTTCTGTTTTATAATATTCATTTTTCAATAATATCATTATATTAGATTTATTCAAAATTGCATAAAAACAGAAAAAATAAAATAAATCAATTATTATAAAAAAGAAATTAAAAATACTTTTTACATGGGACGATTGCACTGGGGATCCAACCCGCAGCATGCAGAACGTCAAACAAGCACTCTATCGGCAGAGCCATGACGGTACTTCAAATCCCGCTGCCAACATCGCCGGATGTACTTTCCACAGGGAAATGCCTTCATCGCCCTTGTGTCTGCTTTGTCGAAAACTCAGAACTTGGGTCTGGCGAGCTATTGAAGTTCGGTGTTGTCGAACTTCACGTTGCTCACACACACTACGATATCTGCCCATATACCGACTTGTGCACGCATACATAGACAGAACGAGATCACAAGCGACATAGCCGTGTGTTCGTCGTTCTGCAGTCTGTGCGAGACTAAATAATTTTTGGACGTTTCCCTCCCTCTCTGCGTTACGCTCTCATTTAGCTTATGAGCGCTCGGCTTTTTGCCGAACGCCTCTGGGGTTCCATGGTTAGGCTAGCGTTTGCAATCAAAAAATCTTCTGTTTGCACTATCTATGGCAGAGCCGGCCACAAAGAGAGCCCACAAAAAGTATCTTTGTATTTGTGCATTTCAATGTTGCTTTACACTGCGCAAAATAAAAATTGAACAAATTTCGCCGCAATGAAGACAACGAGCGCAGTCGACGATTAAATGCAAGAGAAAGAAAGAGAAAACAAAGCAAGGATCCATTTTTTCATGTGCAGCCTCTCAGCAGAGCGACACAGAAGTGCTCGGGTCGAAATGCTGTGAGAAACTAATTCTGTTTTCACGCTCTCAAATATTTTTTGTAGTGGCTTCGGCAAGCGCTCGGCTCGTATACATGAGTTTCGCGTTTTGACTTCGGCCCCCGGGGGCTATGCGTGGCCGGCTCTGATCTATGGTATATTCTGGTTAGTGAATATACGAAATAAAACAGCAGAGAAAAAGGAAGACGGAGGACAAAAAAAAACAAAGCAAGGCGGATCTTGCGTTGTTGTTTTTGTTTACCAATTCGGCGTACGTTAATTTGTAATTTTCGTTTCTCTGTTTATTTGCTTTACATTTGCCTGGTTACATTCTGGTTAGTGGTATATTTTTATACCCTTGCAGAGGGTATTATAAAATTGGTCAGATGTTTGTAACGCAGATAAGGAATCGTTTCCGATCCTATAAAGTATATATATTCTTGATCAGCATAAGAAGACGAGTTCATATAGCCATGTGTTTATTCATTTTTTTTATACCCTTGCAAAAAGGGTATATTAATTTTGGTCAGAAGTGTGCAACGCATAGAAGGAGGCATCTCCGACCATATAAAGTATATATATTTTTGATCAGCATGAGAAGAGAAATTGATTTAGCCATGTGCGTCTGTCGGTCACGCCCCCTTCCGCCTCCGGAATTTAGTAAAAAGTGATTTTCTCCCGCAATATTTATCGTATCGGAATTTAATTTGGCGCACTCATACATGCTATGGACATCTATCATTCCACCAAGTTTCATAAAAATCGGAATAAAAATGTTTGTTATACGTTGAAATATTTTGCACTCAAAGCGGTAAAAGGGCGAATTTGGCCGGTGGAGCGCTAAAGTGCACACACATAAGAGTGAGATAGTATATTTTAGAAATCGCGCATACGAAAGAAATTTAATATATGAATTTAGCTCAAGGTATTTTTTTTCACTTGATGCATGGTATATCCAAGTCGGCCCGGCTACTTACTTACCTTAATTTTTATACCATGCATCCATAGGATGAAATGGTATATTAAAGTCGCCAAAATGTATGTAACAGGGAGAAGGAAGCTTTTCCGACCCTATAAAGTATATATATTCTTGATCAGCATGAAAAGAGAAATTGATATAGCCATGTCCGTCTGTCCGCCCGTCCGTAAGAGTGCAGAGACCTCAGCAACTATAAGTGATAGAGCTACCAAATTTAGAATGTGGACTCGTGTAGTATAGATTTTTTGGCCACGCCTCCGCCTCCTGAATTTAATAAAAAGTGATTTTCTCCTGCAATATTTATCGTATCGGAATTTAATTCGACACACTTATATATGTTATGAACATATATCATTCCATCAAGTTTTAAAAAATTCGGAATATAAATGGCCGAGTTATACTTTGACACGTTTTGCACTCAAAGCGGTGCAAGAGCGAATTTGGCCGGTGGGGCGCTAAAGTGCACACACCTAACAGTGAGCGAGATAGCATATGTTAGAAATCACGCATACGAAAGAAATTTAATACATGATATTAGTTTTATAAACTCGATTTAGTTTTTTTCCCTCTGATGCATGGTATATCCAAGTCGGCCCGGCGACTTACTTACTTTATTTTAAATTAAAGATTAGTTAATAGTTATGTTTTAAACAAATAAAAAACTTCATAATACTGGTTTAGTTTATAACAAAAACTTTTTTTACAATACACCAAATTTTGGCATTCAAATTGTATGTCACTTGAATAGGACATCTCAACAAAAATACATTTTATATTCGTTTTAATGTTTTTACATATGCACAACTTCGTTTATATAAAAAATAGAGAATATTAAAGTAAAAAAAAAGATTTAGCAATGTGTCGAGCCACCTTTCTGTTCCAAGACTTCAATCATCCTGTTTGGAAGGGATTCATACAAACTGGCCAGATAATTAAAGAAATGGAAACGGTTTCTTAATTCCGGAACACTTGAATATTGTTTTCCTGAACTATAAATCTCCGTGTCAGCCATCGTCACACATTTTCGATTATATTTAAATCGGGTGAGTAGGGCGGCCAGCTTAGGAGGTCCACATTTTGGCTCTTTGTGAACGATTTTATAATCCGAGCTGTATGTATTGGCGCATTATTTTGCTGATACTTCCATGGGAGAGGCCCAAAAGGGGTTTGAAAATGTGGAAAAGCCTTTATTAAAATTTCCTTGTAGCACAATGCATTTATTGTTGACGACAAAAATTTAAGTTTAAAGGACCCATAGTACGAAATGCCTCCCCACACCATCACACCTCGAGCGCTGCTATGAAGACGGTCCAAATGATGAGGTTCTTTGTGTATAATATACACAAATATATACATATAAAAATATACACTGTATATCATGGAAATAATAACTATAACCGTCTGGACCTTCTAAATTAAATTTTATTTTCGTCCGAGAACACAACGTTGCGCCACTGTGTGGTCCAGGCCACAAAACTGAGACGTTGCGCTTTTTTTTGCCATGTTAAGAGGAGGCTTCTTCTTAATTTTAAGTCTCTTTAGATGTTTAGCGTGCGAAATAACACGATAGACAGTGGATATACTAGCATTAACGTTACATTTTTCACGAATCTTAGCAACAGAGTCGTGAGAATTAGATTGGTGATCACACTATGAGTGCGGCCTTTCATATTTTTTCCATAGCCAGAATCATTACTTTAAAATTTTGAAATGACATGTCGACATCTCTTGATTTTTTTTTGGCTATTTTTGCAATTGATAGTCCAAAGTCCTTGTATGCTTTTGTTTGTCCTTTTTTCTCATCAGTTAAGGACTTTCCCAAAATTTGTATGATCACGCGACAAAGTAAACGATCAAACTAAATGCATGTTGCATTCAAGTGACAGAAAAAATTTACTCAATTTCATACAAATTCCAACACAAAGCTAAAAAAAATAAAGTAAGTAAGTCGCCGGGCCGACTTGGATATACCATGCATCAAGGGAAAACAAATTTCCTTGAGTTTATAAAACTTATTTCATACATTAAATTTCTGTCGTATGCGCGATTTCTAACATATGCTATCCCGCTCATTCTTATGTGTGTGCACTTTAGCGCCCCACCGGCCAAATTCGCCCTTGCATCGCTTTGAGTGCAAAACGTTTTAATGCATAACTCGTCCATTTTTATTCCGATTTTTATGAAACTTGGTGGAATGATAGATGTCCATAACATATATAAGTGTGCCGAATTAAATTCCGATACGATAAATATTGTATTAAATTCCGGAGGCGGAAGGGGGCGTGGCAAAAAAAAAACATAAACTTGATCTGCGCCAAGACTACACGAGTCTACATTCTAAATTTGGTAGCTCTATCATTTATAGTTGCTGAGATCTCTGCACTCTTACGGACGGACAGACGGACGGACGGACAGACGGACATGGCTATATCAATTTCTCTTCTCATGCTGATCAAGAATATATATACTTTATAGGGTCGGAAAAGCTTCCTTCTGCCTGTTACATACATTTTGGCGACTTTAATATACCATTTCATCCTATGGATGCATGGTATAAAAATATAACGGCTCTTTTCTAGAAGTTTCTGCTGCGTTATGATAGAAGTGAATATTTATGGAAAAACGTTCATACACAAAAATAGCCAAATAATCGTGTCATTCGGCTCAACCGATCAAACTTACATATACATGTACACACGAATTTACTGTTGGGTTAAATTCACTCAAATGTGCACATATTTTTGGCTGACTGAGTTTATTCATGCTCATCTGCAAACCGATCATTTGAATTTTTTTTTTGATTTACTCATACACTTAAATTCTTACTCAATTCCGCTCTCTGAACAAAAGTTAGCGTTGAGTGAAAATCAGCTCACGCTCATTGACTACATGAATCGTGTGTATGCGCGTGCATGATTTGTTTTTGTTTTTACTGTTTCCTTTTTGCTTTTAATAATGCTTGCAATTGCCGCTTGAAATGAACAAATGTAATTATGCATCAAGTTATAATTAGGATTTGTTTATAAAGCCAAAATGTTTTATTTTAATTTTTATGTTAAACATACAAATGTATTCGTATGTATTTAAGTGTGAAATCATTTTTATACCATGCATAGAATGAAATGGTATATTAAAGTCGCCAAAATGTATGTAACAGGGAGAAGGAAGCTTTTCCGACCCTATAAAGTATATATATTCTTGATCAGAATGACAAGACGAGTTCAAATCCGTTTGTCCGTCTGTCTGTCCGTCCGTCCGTCTGTCTGTCTGTCTGGATCAACAGCTTCTCCTCCTAGACCGCTATAGCTACAGAGCTGCAATTTTACACGAAGTCTTATTATTATACATCCAAACATCTACGCCAAATTTGATCAAGATCGGATTATTATATCATATATGTAGCTCCCATATGAACGATCGGACCAAAAATAGATTTTCTTCTAGAAACTTTTGTTTCTTGAGCGATCATCGTCAAACTTGGTAAATAACATTTCCACATTGAAAGTTATAAGTTCTGGTAAATTTGATCAAAATCCGACGACTATATCATATAGCTGTCATACAAACATATGAAAAAATTGCATGCTGCATGTATACATACATGCATATGTATGCGTGCCGTGCTATGGCGTGTAGATACGGGTTTTTACATAAAAGCCTATTCAGTTTGCGATCTCCATTTAGGGACTGAGTGACGCAAGAACTTGCAAGGGTATACAAACTTCGGCATGGTCGAAGTTAGCCCGGCCTTCTGGTTTTTTTTCGCCCCGCCCCCTTCCGCCCCCGCTATTTGAAAAACAATATTTTGAGCCTCCATACAAATCTCGAGAACTATAAAAGATAGAGCTATCGGATTTGGACATTAGATGAGTGCAGTATGCACGCAGACCAAGTTTGTTTCAAATTTTGGCCACGCCCCCTTCCGCCCCCGAAATTCGAAAAATTCGATTTTCACCCGAAATATTTATCGTATCGTAATTTAATAAAATGTAATTTGGCACACTTATACATACATGTCACGTATATCTATCATCCCACCAAATATCACAAGAATCGGAATAAAAATGGCCGAGTTATACATAGAAACGTTTTTCACTCATAGCGGTGCAAGGCAGATGCACGCAAAAAAGAGCGAGATAGCATATGCTGGAAATCACCGATTTGGTCGGGGGGCGCTAAAGTGCTCGTTTCCACATAAGAGTGAGTGAGATAGCATTTGAAAGAAATTTAATATATATCTCTTCACCTGATGCATGGTATATCCAAGTCGGCCCGGCGACTTACTTACTTTATTTTGTTTTATTAATATGTTAATTTTCTCATTTTGCACATGCACAAATTCAAACGAATTGATTTTAATTAATTGATGATAATAGAAATTGCACACTTAGTACACCACATATATATATGTACATACATATGTACATATGTATGTATGTACATGTGTACCTACGCACTTCCTAGTAGTTACCCATACACACATATTAAATAAAGAAAATTTCGACACATACATACACTTAACACAGCAAAAAAAAACAGGTAAAGTACTTAGATCAATGGAAAGTCTAATGTTGTTTTTCTCTTTTGTATTTTACCATCCCTTCTCTCTATTTCTTTCTCCTTTCTTTCTGTCTCTTTTTCTCTACCTTCTTCCTTATCTCTCTTTCTCTCGCTCTCATTCTCTCTCTCTTTATGTGGTATACCTCTATAATTGTCTCGCTCGCTCGCTTGCTCTCTGTTAAAAACTGCAAGATCATTGGGACAGCATTGAGCTTATACCGAATATAATACTTAATCCTGGTTTCAGTGAATCCGGTGGAAGCGAAGGTGCGCCACTGCCACCTTTGTTTACCCAGAATCAGCGCCAACATCAACAGTACGATTTGGCTGAAGATGCCGACGATATGCCTGACGATGATGATAACTACGAAGAGAAGCATGAGCCTACTATGGAGAAATTTAAACGTAAAGTATCGGTTTTTTTTACAGGTCCCACCATCAAACGTATTTGAAAATATAAAATCGAATGGAATATTCTTACGTACATATGTATTATAAACATACATATATGTATGTATGTACATATACACACATTTACATACATATGTATGTATGTATGTATGTATGTATATTAGAGTTGGGTAAACATAACTCACTATTTACTAACTCAGTCGCTCAGGTGTTCATTTTGTTCAGTTTTGTGACCCATGATCAGTTTTTTTGGCATACAAGAAACTTACAGATCCTCCACCTCCAGAACTCCACTAGTAACAAGCGTAGAACTACTAATCATGAAATACATACATACATTTGTACATACATACATACATACATACACTGACATTGTCTCTTATTGCCTGAATTACGTCCTTGCATACACGAAAAAGAAATCGCAACTTCAATTGGCTCCAAAACTCAATGTGGGGACAAATCGAAAATTCCTGTATGCAATTTCTTTTAGTTTTACTAGATCTTTAACTTCTTTTAAGGATCCAAAGGTGTATCGTTAAGATTTACGATATTTGATTACGAATATATGACCACACAAGAGGAGGGGTTTTTTCCAATGAAACGCACCTGGGGAAAAAACGGCTGAAGCTAAAATAACAAAATTTACATCATTGCAATATTATAACAAACACATTGCAAAAATTTGTTTGAAAAAACTGTATGTGTGCCCAAATCGGTGCATTGTAGTGTTTGTGTGTAACGTAAAGTTCGACAACACCGCACTTAAATATGTAGCTCGCTCGCCACACATTTTAACTTTACTGTGTCGATAGAGTGCTCGCTTTTTACGATTTTAATTTATGTCAGCTGCAAAATTCTCGAATTTTAATTCCCCGCATTTCGTATTTCATGGAACCCAACAGTCTTTCCTGCTTTTGCGACGACTATAAATGAGTTACAGGGTCAAACATTTCAAAGAGTGGGAATTTTATTAAGGAGCCCTGTTGTTAGTCACGGACAAATGTATGTTGTTTAGAGTTCGATCAACTTGCAACTGACATAAAAACTAGAAAGCCGTGCTAACCTCGGCCATGCCGAAGTTTGTATACCCTTGCAAGTTCTTGCGTTACTCAATCCCTAAATGGAGGTAGCAAAATGAACAGGCTTTTGTTTAAAAACCAGTATATACAGGCCATAGCACGGCACGCATGCATATGCATGTATTTAGATATGCAGCATGCAATTTTTTCATTTTTTTGTATGACAGCTATTTGATTTAGTCATCCGATTGATACAATTTGGCAGGATTATAATTTATTATGTCCAAATGTTAATCATCAGGGTTGGTGATGATCGCAAAAGAAACAAAAAAGTTTTTAGAAGCAAAACTATTTTTGGTCCGATTGTTATATATGATATAGTAGTCCGATCTTGATCAAATTTGGCACGTACATACATATGTTTGTATGTATAGTAAAATTTTATGATAATCAGGTAAAAAAAAACGAAGTTATTGATCTAAAACTCTTTTTTCGATCGATGGTTCCTATGGGAGCTACATGATATAGTCGTCCGTTCCGGATGAATCCGAGATATACAATGCCTGCAGTATATACAAGACTTCTTGCAAAATAACAGCGGTCTATGCGGTCTAGGAGGAGAAGCTGTTGGTCCAGACAGACGGACAAACGGATTTAATCTCGTCTTGTCATGCTGATCAAGAATATATATACTTTACATCAAGGCTGGGCACGTAAAGTTTACATGGTCGGAGATGCCTCCTTCTATACGTTGCACACTTCTGACCAAAATTAATATGCAAGGGTACAATGAAAATTGTTCTAAAAGCTAATTATACCATGCATCCATAGGATGAAATGAAATGAAAATTGTTCTAAAAGCTAATTATACCATGCATCCATAGGATGAAATAGTATATTAAAGTCGCCAAAATGTATGTAACAGGGAGAAGGAAACTTTTCCGACCCTATAAAGTATATATATTCCTATCAGCATGAGAAGATAAATTGATATAGCCATGTCCGTCCGTCCGTAAGAGTGCAGAGATCTCAGCAACTATAAATGATGGAGCTAGCAAATTTAGAATGTAGAATTGCCACGCCCCCTCCGCCTCCGGAATTTAATAAAAAGTGATTTTCTCCCGTAATATTTAACGTATCGTAATTTAATTTGGCACACTCATAGATCTTATGAACATCTATGCTTCCACCAAGGTTTTTTTTTGCCACGCCCCATCCGCCTCCAAAAATCGATAAATTCGATTTTCTCTCGTAAAATTGATTGTATCGTAATTTAATTTGGCACTTTCATAGATGCTATGAACATCTATCATTCCACCAAGTTTTATAAAAATCGGATTATAAATGGCCGATACGTTGACACGTTTTGCACTCAAAGCGGTGCAAGGCGAATTTGGCCGTTGGTGCGCTAAGGTGCACACACATTAGAGTGAGCGAGATAGCATATGTTAGAAATCGCCCATAGGAAGGAAATTGAATATATAAATTTAGTCTTATAAACTCGCTTTTTATTAAATTCCGGAGGCCGAAGGGGGCGTGGCAAAAAAAATTTGGTGGAACGATAGATGTTCATAAGATCTATGAGTGTGCCAAATTAAATTACGATACGATAAATATTGCGGGAAAAAATCACTTTTTATTAAATTCCGAAGGCGGAAGGGGGCGTGGTAAAAAAAAAAAATACTTGGTCAGCGTCTATACTACATGAGTCTACATTCTAAATTTGGTAACTCTAACATTTGTAGTTGCTGAGATCTCTGCACTCTTACGGACGGACGGACAGCGGACAGCGGACAGACGGACGGACGGACGGACGGACAAACGGACATGGCTATATCAATTTCTCTTCTCATGCTGATCAAGATATATATACTTTATAGGGTCGGAAAAGCTTCCATCTCCCTGTTACATACATTTTGGCGACTTTAATATACCATTTCATCCTATGGATGCATGGTATAAGAAGGTCGCATGTCAAGATGTCTGGTATTTCCACATATTTCGCCATCACCAAGTAATTTATGAAACTGAACAAATGAATTTTCATGGGGAAGGGCTGACTTTAAAACACCCATGAAAATTTATAATTATAAATTTCAGACCATGATGTTATGCAATTTTCAATTTGGCTAACATGCGAACAATGAGGAACAACTGGCAAATTCGTCTGAAAGGTGCACAATAAAATTCTTCAAAATATTCTATTTTTATTGTATTCGGAACTAAAATCTCTAAGCAATCTATCAATTAATTTTAAAGCATAAATATGGGACATTGAAACTTCCTCAATTATAATCAATGAAAACAATGTGTACGGTCCTCCCACCACCAAAGAGAGTAGAAGCAATACCACAAAAATCTGTGGGTATACAAAGAAGATTTAGCGAATTAAATTTACGGATAGTTGCTGTTTCTACAAAAGATTTACCGCGTCCTGCGTGAGCCGTTAAACAGAATACATTGCTTCCAGTATAATTATGCAAAATTTCGCACAGAACTCTACTATCGTTCACGTTCATTACTAACACTTTCATACATTTCTTTAAAAATAACTCGTTTAGCGAAATTTGGGTTTGGAAGACCATGTTCCTCACAGGAAGTATTTTGACTCTTAAAAAATCTTCGCTCATATCATATTTAAAATCGTTCCATACCGTTTGTATATTTTGTTCTTACTTGGTGTACCGATAACTGAACCAAATACCGGGTACCATTTGAATATTTCATTTTTCCCAATGTATGCAACATATGAACATAAAATACGTTCAACAGTATAGAAATACCAAAATAATAACAAGCTTTTATTCATTAAAATGGGATTTGCTTAGCTTCAATTAACAATATATGTAGATTTATATGCAGTTTATTGATTGTATGTTTGTGTAGGTTATAATGATGAACATTGATATTAAATTAGACAGCTTCGAATTTTCCTGCGACTGATGACCTTTTCCAACCGTTACGACGACTGATGACTTCTTCCAACAATTGACGATTGACGACGTCTTTAAACAACTGCAACTTCTTTTTCAACTGGCGACAACTTCCACCAACTGACCACTTTCTTTCGACAACTTTCTTAAAACCTCTTTTGATTCTTACTCGTCGCTTACGACCCTCTGCTCTGACCTGCTCTTCGCTGCTACCTCACTATTCGCCGCTCAAACTTAAGATAGATGCCACCACGTCGCTGTAATCCGAGTTGCCATCTTACATTCGGCCTTCCTGATCCTCGGAGTCTGTCCCAGACGATTATATATCCTTGTTCTCGGTAGCATATTTCCAGAGTTTCATATTATCCGTGCTCGTACATGTGACAGATGGACCCTCAACTTGTGCGGACTTTTTTACATCATATCGTCCGTTGCGTTTTACTTTTATGACTGTATATGGACCAAGAAACGAACTGGCCAGTTTCTTCCCAGCCACAAATTGAGTGCGGTTGATCGCAACCAAATCTCCTTCCCTGTAAACGTGTTCCTTCGTTCGATTTCTGTCGTAGTTTTTCTTGTACCTCTCTTGAGCCTCTTGAATTTGCTTACTTGCTTCCTGACGTATTTTGCATCTTTCGTCGTCAAAATCGTTGGTGATTTCTTCATCCAATATTGATAGAATAGTATCGCTAATCTTGTTGTGCATTTTAACACCAAACATCAATTGGAACGGCGTCTTACCCGTAGAGCAGTGAATGTGTGAGTTTATGGCTCTCTGAATTTGTGGCACAAATTTATACCACTTCGACGTGTCTTCTATCGACAACTTAGCGATCATTGAGAGAATGCACCTGTTTACTCGTTCAATCTGGCCGTTTCCTCGAGCAACTCCAGTTGTTGTCCAAATATGTTTAATAGCGTTTCCAGAAGTATAGCTTTTAAACGTCTTCGAGGTAAAAGCAACTCCTCTGTCTCTTACAATACGGTGTGGGTGACCATAGACATTTGACCAGTCTTCTAGTTTTTTTAGGACCTCCTCGCTTCCTGTGCTCTTTGTCGTAAACAACCATACGAATTTAGTAAATGCATCAACGACTCCGAAGATGAATTTATACTGTTAAGATGTAGCGTCCATAGGCCCCAAGTGATCTACACGAATAGTATGGAGCGGTCTGTCTCCCTTGTTGATACAGTAAAGCTCACCTTTTTGCTTTCCAAGCTTTTTGTTGTCGAGGATACATTTAACACAACTGTTAATAACCTGAGCGACTTTTCTTTCCATATGTGGAATCCAAAATTGTTGTTTCAGCGTGTGGATTGTTTTCTGTACAGCAAAGTGTCCGACATTGTGCGCATCCGTAATGATTTCATGCTCCATGATCTTAGGCACCACCAAAACGTCGTTTCCGTCAATTTCCTTGTATAGTATTCCACCTTTAATCTGAAAGTCCTTATACGATCGCGATTTTAATACTTCCAGGATAGCTAAAATGTACTCATCCTTCTGCTGGGCGACTTTAAGGCGTGCTGATATTTCTGACGTCACTGCAAACACATCTACTGGGTATCGACTGAGGCTGTCCACGTGTTTCATCCTATTTCCTGGGCGGTGCTCGAGTTTAAACGTGAAGTCCTCAAGATATAAGATCCAACCTGTTACCTTCCGTGGTACATCTCTCTTCTTCACTGTTTGATTGAAAGCTGCACAATCGGTTATTAATGTAAACTTCACCCCCAACAGGTAGTGACGAAACTTTTTGACTGCTAGATAGGCCGCTTTCACTTCAAGTATATAGCTGTGGTGTTTCGCGTCTGCTGGCGATGTCTTTTTGCTCCAATAAGCTACTGGATGGAGTTTCTCCCCGAACTTCTGCAGCAGCATTCCACCAAATCCGTTCATCGAAGCATCTGGATGTAGCTCTGATGAAGCCTCTCGACAATATAAACGTAGGACTGGCTCTTGGGTTAGGCTATCTTTCAACTGATTCACAGAGTTAATTTCGGCTGCTTCGAATTTATAGGCCACACCGTTTTTTAACAGATCTGTCAGCGGGCGTGCTATAACCGCATAGTTCCGTATGAATTTACGAAAGAATCCAGTCAGCCCCAGAAACGATTGAACATCCTTGACATTTTTGGGACGAGCAAACTTTTGAACGGCTTGTATTTTTTCGTGACCTGGACAAATTTTACCATCCTCCACTGTATGGCCTAAGAAGTGTATTTTGTTCTGTAAAAAGTGACACTTCTTCCATTTAATTCGCTGATTCCTGTAGGCTGATTCCTGTAGAACTTTTTTTTAGCTTGACGATGCACTCCTCGTTGGGCGTAAATTATTATATCGTCGACATATAGTATATCTGCATGACATCATCTTTAACTAGGTTTTGGAATACGAAATTCACAAATCGGTCGGTCCGTATGGAGCTCTGCAAAATTCAAACAATCCCTCTTTGGTGGCGAACGCAGTGTAACGGCGACTACATTCCTCGATTGGTACGTGTAGGAAACTATTCTCCAAATGACAATGAACACCTTCGCAGCCTGCAGCTTTTCTAGTACGTCGTCCATTAAAGGTACAGGGAAACTATCTCTTAGCACCATTTCGTTCAATTGACGATAGTCAATGCAAACTCTGTTTGTGCCATCCTTCTTCTTAACGGTAACAATTCGGCTAGCGAAATTCGATGACGACTTGCGAACGACACCCTCTTTTAGCCACTCGTCCACTTGTTTTTTTACAGCTTCGGATTCCATTGGTAACTGACGACTTGGTTGGTGACGCAAAGGCTTCATTTGTTCATCGGGCACAATTTTCAGTTGAACAGGGCATTCGATAGGCGACATAGCCGGCTTGTACCCGTCAATCAGTGATTGGATGGTAGGTTTAAATTGAACGGGGACGCTGATGTCATTCTCGATCTCGACTATGTTGTAGAGTCTACAATGTAGACTCTTAATTCATTCGTTTCAGCTTTGTTTGCCGAAGCTGTAGCCTCCGCGAACATGTATCCCTCTTGATCCAACGTCACACGAAACTTTTCTGCGAAGTCGAAGCCTAGAAGAGCATCACTTTCGATCTTGTTGTCAGCAACTACCACAAATTCCTGCTGGACTTCCAATCCATCGACTTTCGCGCTACACATGAATGTTCCCAGCGGCTGCGTCTTGATGTTTCCAAGACCTTGTAGAACGGTGTAACTTTTTTGCAACAGGATATTGTTAAGCTTCTTACGGACGGAATCACGAATAATTGAGACATCAGAGCCTGTGTCTGAGCATCACAATTTTCATGCGCTTTGAGGATTTAATTACTTGCACCTTCTTTGTTATCTGTGGACAATTTTTAGATATGTGTCCCACGCCATCACACTTGAAGCACTTCGTGCCGACGTTGCAATCCTTCCGCAAGTGGTCGGTTGACCCACAATTGTAGCATCGAGTCATTTTATTTGAAGCTGACACGATTTTCTTGCCACCGCTGTACTGTTTTTCTAGCCTTCCGGTCATACATTTGCGTTTGTAAACTTCGAATTTATCTTTTAATTCCCGAAATGTTTTGCAGCTATACATGCTAAACTTTTATTCGCTTGGAATACGTAATCCCTCCACTATATATCCAATTACAGAATCCTCATCAATCTGTCCTTGTACTGCAATACTTTTCATGACCAAAACGTACTCCTGGAAGCTTTCGTCTTTTTTCATCTTCCTTTCCAGCAACTTGGCGTGTAGATTGGAACTTCTCATTGTACATCTGAACTCCTCCATTAGAACCTTCTTTAATTCATCAAACGTGTTAACCACCACGGTGTCCAAAAACATCTTGGCCAGCTTTGTAATTTTGCCTCGTGCCTGTACATATCGTTGCTTGTCACTTAGTTCATATGCATCTGCATTCTGTTCAAAATTTATAAACCAATGTTCCACTGGTATGTTTTCACCGTCAAAATCTGGTACAATTTTTGAAAAGTTGTCAGCTGAGATTTTTGGTTCAGGTCGCGATCTTTGACTAATTTCATCTGCTTGAATCTTTAGTGTCAACAGTTGTATGATTTGCTGCAAACTTTGGTTATTTATCTCGGTAATTCCAGCGACGTGACTTTGACTTACATTTTCATTTCTGTCATTGTCTTGACATATCTCCGCGCAGATCACCGGCGATGATATGTCGTTTCAAAACGTCATATCTCCGCCGTTAGAAAAACGACATATCTCCGCCAGAAAAATGTACTGGGCGGAGATATATCGCTATGCCCCGAAAGCCCTTTCTGACGATGCACTGCTAGCAGGAATGCTTTAAATTTTGCAGCTTTCAAAAGAAGTAGATGTGAATCCCCAACTTGTAGAGATCTGACACCTTCCTCGATATTGTTGATGGATGAGGAGTAATGTCATCTATTTTTACTCTGGTTCGTTTTAGTTGTACTCTTCGCTATCATATAGCATTTGTGATTTAGCAAGATTCAGTACAATTGGAGTACTTCAACATATTTCACATCCAACAATATTTTTTATTTCTTCACCATTCCCATCAATTACCACGCCAAACGAATTCCATTATGTTCCGTTATGCCCGATTATGTTAAATGAATGGTGTACCAATTAAAAGTATCACGTATGTAGAAGACATTGCGTACAACATATGTATGTATGTACATATGTAGGTACATATACATATACTACAAACACTCACAAATTGATACTAACATTTTCTTAAAAATATACAAACTACATACACATGTACATATGTACGTACATACATATTGCAAGGGACAGCATAGTGATTTCTGACAAAACATTTGGTTACTTTCAAACATACATAAATATGAACGGACAAAATTGTAATTACATACATACGGTGGCGGCCAATTATTTGGCACCGTAAATTTTATCAAGTTAGCTATAGCAGCTTTTTCCCCTTTTGCATTTGATTGTAAAAACCCCCCTTTTTTTGAGAAATTTTAGGCACATTTTTCCAGAATCGTTAATATTAACGGTACATCTATGAAGAAGTTAAAGATCAAACTAAAAGTAATTTCACGCCATAAATTTTTTTAAATTTGTTGCGATTTTTGCTATGAATTGAACAACGACCAAAAATTTTTGCCAAATGATTGGCCGGCACTGTATGTATGTATATACATGCATACATAAAACAGAAGAAAATAAAATCAAATCAATTAATTATTAAATTAGAAGGCCGGGCTAACTTCGACCATGCCGAAGTTGTATACCCTTGCAAGTTCTTGCGTTACTCAGTCCCTAAATGGAGATCGCAAAATGAATAGGCTTTTGTGAAAAAACCTCAATCTACACGCTATAGCACGGCACGCATGCATATGCATGTACATATGTATGTAGAGATGCAGCATGCAGTTTGCCAATTGTTTGTATAACAGCTATATCATATATGTAGTTATCCGATTTTGATCAAATTTGGCAAAGATTTTAATTTGTTATGTCCAAATGTTAATCATCAGGGTTGGTGATGATCGCAAAAGAAA
Organism: Drosophila sp. 14030-0761.01; assembly: GCA_018150735.1. NCBI lineage: Eukaryota > Metazoa > Arthropoda > Insecta > Diptera > Drosophilidae > Drosophila > Drosophila sp. 14030-0761.01. Next base: position 1,861,989 of record JAECWO010000003.1, read on the forward strand.
CAAAAAAGTTTTTAGAAGCAAAACTATTTTTGGCCCGATTGTTCCTATGGGAGATATATGATATAGTAGTCCGAACTTGATCAAATTTCGCACGGATGTTTGGATGTATAGTAAACTGCCAAATGTTAAGTCTTATAATGATCAGGTGAAAAAGAACGAAGTTATTGATCTAAAACTCATTTTTTGGTTGATGGTTCCTATGGGAGCTATATGATATCCAGATGAATCCGAGATATACAATGCCTGCAGTATATACAAGACTCCGTGCAAAATTTCAGCTCTGTAGCTATAGCGGTCTAGGAGGAGAAGCTGTTGATCCAGACAGACAGACAGACGAACAGATAGACGGACAAACGGATTTGAACTCGTCTTGTCATGCTGATTAAGAATATATATACTTTATATGGTAGGATACAAATATACCAAAAGGACGGACTAAATTCGGCATTTGTGTAGATATGCAGCATGCAAATTTTACACATGTTTGTATGACAGCAATATATCATATAGTTATCCGATTTTAATAAAATTTACCAGGATTATAATTAATTACATATGTGCAAATGTTATTTAACAAGTTTGGTGATGATCGCGATTGTTCCTATGGGAGCTATATGATATGGTAGTCCGATCTTGATAAAATTTGGCAGGGACGTTTGGATGTATAGTGAACTGTCAAATATTAAGTTTGATGATATTGATCAAAACTATATGATATAGTCGTCCGATGCGGGGTATATAATGCTTGCAGTATATAGAAGACTTCGTGCAAAATTTCAGCTCTGTAGCTTTAGCGGTCTGGGAGGAGAAGCTGTTGATCCACACAGACGGACAAACGGATTTGAACTCGTCTTGTCATGCTGATCAAGAATATGGTCGGAGATGCCTCCTTCTATGCGTTGCACACTTCTGACCAAAATTAATATACCCTTTTTTCAAGGGTATAAAAATAAAAATTCTTTTTACATGCACTTGTATCGAGCCTGCGACATGTCGATCGCCAAGCGAGCACTCCCTTGGCCCAGCCACGGCGACACTCGGCAAACCGTTGCCAACATCGATTGATGTACTTTCAACAAGGGTATGTCTTCTTTGCATTGTGGCTGTTTTGTCCAAAAGTAAAAATCTGTGGCTAGCGAGCTATTAAAGTGCGATGTTGTCGAACTTTACGTTACACACAAACACTACGATGCCTGTCCATGCACCGATTTGGGCACACATACATACATACATAGACAGAACGAGATCTGTCTTTCTGTGCGAGACTTAATTGTTTTCGTCTCTGCTTGTGCTCTCTCTGCGTTACGCTCTCATTGAGCCTATGAACTGGGGACCTTTAGGGCAGTGCTGCCAGAATTTTTTATGCTAAAATTGCTAGATTTGGGAAAAAAAATTTACCAAAAATTGCTGCAAAAAATTTTAAAAATTGCTAAAAAAATTTAAAAATTTCTAAACGCTAATGGGTTAAGATATACAACAATAAAAATCAAAATTCAAAACTCTTAAAGTATTATGGAACATGATCTTAAACAATTATAATTACATTTAACTACAGAATACTTCAAATACTATCTAGTTCGTCAGCCTCTTCACATACATACATCGGTGTACTTCTCATTGCCAGTAATTTGTGTTAAGTACTCATATTGTAGATAATAATTATGGCAACATTTTTCGTGTCTTTGTAGTCCATACCTATTAGCTAGTAAGACTAAAGGGGACATTTTTAGGCCTCGAGCAAATCGATGCTGGAGATGCTGTTTCTATAGCAGATGCTGTGAAAAACATGCTATTGAAAAAGGAATTAAAGATAGCTAATTTAATTGCAATTGAAACTGATAACGCTAACGTGATGACTGGCTCAAAAAAAAATGCTTACACCGAGTTGAAATCTGCTAAAATGTGTATGTCATTCGATTCAGCTAGCGTTACAAAGTCTTGTGAAGTGATACCTGGAAATCTGGAATTTCTTGTGCACGAGACTTACTCGTGGTTTTCAAAAAGTTGTAGTTGTAACTATGTAGGTACACATACAAATATATGTATTAAAATAATCCGAATTGTGATTGTCTTTTACTAATGCATTAACAATTTATAGATTGAATTATACATTGAAACTTACTGTTGTTTTGTTTGTGTAACAATTAAATGCCAATTTTCTAAGATTTTCCAAAACAATAAACAAAATGCAAAAATCATGGACGAAAATAATTTAAAAAATTGCTATTTTTATGATAAAATTGCTTAAAAATATAATTAAAATTGGATTTATGGCTAATAGCATTTAAAAACGAGAAGGCCGGGCTAACTTCGGCCATGCCGAAGTTTGTATACCCTTGCAAGCTTTTGCGTTACTAGATCCCTAAAAAGAGTTATATAAATGTAAAGACCCTGGTGTAAAAATCCACGGCACGCATACATATGCATGCATGTAGACATGCAGCATGCAATTTTTTCATATGTTTGTATGACAGCTATATGATATAGTCATCCGATTTTGATCAAATTTACCAGAATTATAATTTTCTATGTAGAAATGTTATTTACCAAGTTTGACGATGATCGCTCAAGAAACAAAAAAGTTTTTAGAAGCAAAACTATTTTTGGTCCGATCGTTCATATGGGAACTATATGATATAGTAGTCCGATCTTGATCAAATTTGGCATGGATGTTTGGATGTATAATAAACTACCAAATCTTAAGTTATGATAATCGGGTGAAAAAGAACAAAGTTATTGATCTAAAACTCATTTTTCGACCGATGGTTCCTATGGGAGCTATATGATGAATCCGAGATATACAATGCCTGCAGTATATACAAGACTTCGTGCAAAATTGCAGCTCTGTAGCTATAGCGGTTTCGGAGGAGAAGCTGTTGATCCAGACAGACAGACAGACGGGCAGACAGACGGACAAACGGATTTGAACTCGTCTTGTCATGCTGATCAAGAATATATATACTTTATATGGTCGGAGATGACTCCTTCTATGCGTTGCACACTTCTGACCAAAATTAATATACCCTTTTTGCAAGGGTATAAAAAAGTTGCAAATTTTTTTTAAAGTTGCCAGATCTAGCAACTAAATTGGCAGCACTGCTTTGGGGTTTTATAATTAAGGCTAGCGCTTGACGTGCATATGTATGTACATATCTACAATGTAGATTCTACTTTTGTACATATGTATGTATGCATATACATATGTATGTAATTCCATGGTTAGTGGTAGAACTGAGCAAATGGTGTTACCATGGTAACACTTAATTGAAATGACTGAACAGTCCAAAAAGAGTGAATATGTATGTATGAATACATAAGCATACGTATGTACATACATACTATGTATGTTCACATATATAAATTGTATGTATGTACATACATATGCACATACATATGTATATGAATCGCGTATACGCTATGAATAAACATACATACATACAAATGTACATATGTACATACATATGTATTTACGAGTGTATGGTATTTTTTTAACAGAGTAGAGCCTCACCATTTTGGTGAACTTTTATTTCTTTTTTAAGTTTCACACCGCAAAATAATTAAATAAATTAATGTACAAAAATTGTTAGTTGAAATTAACCTGTAATGTGATCTGAAATTGCGAAATTGAGGTAATCATTTGTAAACTATCACATTTCGTTTTGGTTGATTTGTAAACAACATTTACATACATATGTACATATGTATGTATGTATGTACATATTTCACGTCTCTGATAAATTCTGATAAAAACGATTGATAAACTTTCAAGTAAAAGTTATTTTAAATAAAAGTTTAATAAATAACTTATTTATTAACAAATTTTTACTTTACATAATTTTTCAATTTCTCAAAATGGTTTGGGTGTTTCTTAAAGTAACATTTTAAAAAACATGCATACATATGAACATGCATATGTACATATGTATGTAGCTTTCAGTTTATTCCCCTACCTTAGACTCGTTGCCCATTTTATTTTATTCTTGTTTTCTTTAAATCATTGATTACTAATTAAAATTTAGTGAAAAAATAAAAAATGTATTGCTGTGATAAAAATTCAATTAAACAACATCGTAAGAATTAATAAACAAACCAAAATAGTTAAACAAAAAATGATTAATCAAAAAAACCAAAAATTTTCTGAAAATTGCTGAAGCTGGAAAACCTTAAAATTTGCATAATTAAATATGAAATATAAATTGCTTGTTTCAAAACATACAAAAAAAAGAGAAACAATTTTATAATTGAGCAAATATTTTGCACTGTAGACTACAGAGCGCACCAAAAATGAATTGAAAAAAGAACAAATATTATAAAATAGATGTTTGATAAACATTTTTAATCTAGCAACCTGCCTTGGGCTTAAATTTTGGCTTATTTAGGAAACAAAAAAGAAGACAAACACAATGCAGACGATATTCCTGTTAACATAATACATTTTATTTTTAAATAGTTAATGTAGCCAAAACAAGTACTTACATTAAAAAAAAACTGCTTCCACACAAAGAAGAAATTGTATGAATGTTGAGAAATTTAAATAAAATAAAACAACTTAATCTTTGCAATCCAAATCAAAATAAATCTTTAATCAATTCAACATATACATACATAAGCAATAAATTGTGAATGGAAGATCAGTTATTTTATTTAAAACACGAAAAATGAAGAAAGACTGTAGCTAATTTCTAAGACACTTGGCTCTCGCTTTTATCAACCAACGTAATATTATCAACTAAAACAATTTCCAAACTATATATGTAATAAACATTTCCTTCTCAATATGTTGCAAAAATTGCCTTTGCCCGCCTTAAAATAAATGTACTTATTGAAGAAAAAAATACATCGCATTGTGCACTTCTACCTAATAAATGCATGCATTCCTAAAATTATGCATTATAAATTATAGTTAATTTACAGTCGAATTTTTTTTAAGAAACGATCTGAAAATCGAATGTACTCGAAAACTTGATCACGAGTTTGGTTAAGATACCTAGAACAACAAAAAAGTTTTTATCTAACAAAAAATTACGTACTTAAGTCGTCGCGCCGACTACGGTACATATAACCTGCACTAAGTGGAAAAGATATTTTATAAATTCATAGAACTCGAACATATTTGAAATTCAGAACATATATAATAAAAATCTGATACGTCCAATATTGCGGGAGAAAATCACTTTATTAAAAATTTGTCTATTAATATTTTGGAATTATTAGTTTATAAAAAAGGAAATGCCAATATCTGGGTTCCTAACTCTTAAGATTGCAACTAAGTGGGTTATCATTCTTATTAATGCGATTAATCCTAGTCCTTGTTGCTGTTGGTCCAGGACTGATGAACGCCGTGATAGCTGTTTTGTTTCTGGGCAGGGGCATTGCGACCGAAAGGACTTTTGGGGTTCACCTGGAGAATGTAGTCGCCAGTGATGTCGTAGGGAGTATCGATGCCCATGTAGGCACGCTTGCCAAAGCCATTGTTTTGCTTGTACTGCTGCAGCGAGTTGGCTGGAACGGCAGGGAAGCTGCGCTCATTGCCGGGGCGAACAGATTCAGCAAAGTAGCGAGTAGCACGCATGGCAGCTTCAATCACATTCTCAGCACCGGGAACGCCGGCCGATGGGCCATTGGGGTAAAAATCAACATCGCCGCTGCGGATTGGGGTGCCCATGCCAAAGACAGAGGTGTGAATAGCATCCACAAATTCAGCATCACCACGGGCCAAGCCTGTCAAAGTGTTGTGGCTTTTGGAAATAATTTTGGAGGGGTCCAATCCAGTGACACGGCGGACCTTCTGGCCAGTTAAACGGGTAAATTCCTGGGAAGCGGCACCAGCAACATGGGATCCGACGTTCTGCCCAATTAAGTGAATGGTCTCGAAGGGAATTCCCATCTCGTTGACTAACTGGGCAAGCCACTTGCCGATCTTGGCGCCAGTTTTCTCTATGTCAAGCATGGCCATGCGTTTGAAGGTGGTCAGTTGGGAGCCCAAATCGATGACCTGCAATTAAAATGGGTAAATGTTAATCCTTCTAGTGGTGATTCATTACGTGCTTTTGACTTACAATGACATCGCCGTTGTTGGTGTCGCTGTTAGAGACTTCCTGGGAATTTTCTTCGCTGGAGGTGCGCTCGTTCCTGTTTTTTGTATCCTCATTTTCATACCGCAAAGCATTCTGCTTTTGTTCCTTCAGGTTGTATCGTTGCATGTAAGCTTGTACCAATTTGCGAGTAGCCTTGGCTACTGGTTGGCTGCTTTGGGGTAAGCCGGTAACAATGATGGTAACCTCCTCCTGGCCAAAGCTGGATTTTTTGTTCTTCAGGGCAGGAATGACTTGGTTCAGATTGGTAGACTCCCGTCCATTCGACAGTGGGACATAGACTGGGATTTGCTGGGGAACAAAGTTGGGTTCCACATTGTGTTTGATCTGAGACAGGTGATCTGTGGAAAGAACAAAACACTTGGTAGCGATGGAGAAAATCAAAACACTGATACCACTTACAAACTTGCTGCAACAGCTCGGCTCCTTTCTCCAGCGACATTTCTTCCAAGCGCTCTACCGTCAGATCATCCATAGTGGGTATGACTTGCAACTCGGACACTGAAAGCCATTCTGTTGGCTTTAGGGCTTGGCTCACCGAGTTGTCAGTGCGTCCATTGATACCGGATGGCTTACCGGCCATGACCGACAACGCCATAATGGCTAGCAAGCTCAACACTTTGAGTGGATTCATGTCAGTCTTGTTCGCGTAAAGTATTTGTCTCTCAGTTGCGGTGAGTATGACTGTCTGAATACTGTCCAGACTGTGCTTTATATAGCCCTAGACGAAACCCAGATCATACCAAAGGCAAGCCACGCCAGAAAACATTTTCTGCCGACTCGGGTATTTTCGCTGTGGTGCAAGTTTTCACTTAGTGTTCAAAATTAAACTGATATACATTGTATACTTTGAATGATTGATGCTTGCATTTACTATTTATTTGTAATCAGTTCGTTGGCACAATGTACATATGCCGATATGTACATATATACATATGTATATATTTTTTGACCTGAGACATTGAACTTCTCGTTACATTGTCACAGTGCACAATATTCGATTGAAATTGACACTTTAATTTTCAAGGCCAATATAGTTCATTGAATCTTTAATGCAAAAAAAAACTTTAAATATATAGACATTTCTGTATTTACTAGATTAAAATTTCGAACTTTCCGATAAGGAGCAACAGACGGCTGGTCTGTTGTTTAAACTTCATGTGGCCGGATATAAGTACTTTCCTCAGATACATAACTTAAAATAATTTTTCAATTCGATGTCCATACAAATAATAAGTAGGTTAAATCTTAAAAAGTTCGATTAGTGTATTAAAAGATAAATCTTTAAGTCTGGTTAATCTTTTACCAGTTTGTATGCCCATCCGAAATTCGCAACTTCATCGATGTGCAAAAAACAACAAAATGTAAACCTAAAAAGTAGTAAAAAATCTTATGAAACATTAAGTTTTAGTAGCTCCTAGGATAGCCCTTCCTCTTAAGGACCTCTGCAAGTCGACGGGGAATCGAATTTACTAATTTTTCTGTATCATCTTTGGTAATATTGTTCCATTCAGTTAAAATAACGTTTTTGAACATTTCTTCGGAAGTAATGGTGTGCTGACGGATTTTGTGTTCCAGTTAATCCCATAAATGCTCGATGGGGTTAAGGTCTGGGGATTGTGATAGTGGTGAATCTAGCCTTTTAAAAAAATGCTCCTCCTGTAACAAGAAGAATTAGTATAATAATTAAATTTTATTTTAACTACATACATATATCGCTTTTATTATCCAAAAAACTGGATTTTTCTATATGATTCTTGCATGTACGGATAGTTTTTCTTGGAAGTGTATGTACATTACATCAAGGCTGGTACGAAAATCTCACAAGTGTGCCCGAACAACAAAAACTCGAGTTTTGTTGTCGAGAATTAAGACCCGACTGATCCTCGATCCAAAAATACAAGAAACAAAAGCAAAAAAGACAACAACACCCACGCATTTCGAAAAACAAACACAAATAAAACGAGGAGTTTTATTGCATGCAACAAAAAATTTTTGAATCGAAAAAAACCTATTGTTCATTTTACAATGTCTTGAACATTCAAAGGGTAGATACATACATAGATAACAAAAGATATACATATGTATGTACATGTATGTATGTCTTAACTTAAACATATGTATTCCATCAACAAAAGCTTATGATTGGCGAATAATCATGAAACTATCAGGTGACTAATTTTCATTAATATGACTTTCTTGGCATATTATGTAAGTATTGTACCAAGAAATTGGATTATCATACAGAAAGTGATCGAAAGAACGAAGGTAAAACTGGCTCATCGAAGTTTTCAAATTCGCTGTGCTAAACGGATGGATTGATTGCTGACAAACGCAAACATCCAATCAGCACTGATAAAGCGAAATCAAATACACACAACAAAGGGTTAAAAATTGCTATAGCGAAAAATAAAATGCTGAGCTATGTAAGTTTCTTTCCGGCACGTGTATGTCTTTGCTGTGTTTATTTTGCATTTGCGTTCTGAGTATGACTGTATAAAAGCACCTCATTGACCAGTCAATGGCATGCAGTTAAGCTTGGTTCGGTGATACGACAACAACAAGATGAATCCTCTGCGCTTCGTTTGTCTGATATCCTGCCTGGTGGTAGCAACTTTGGCCACACCTTCTGTGAGCCGTCGCTCCAACTCGCTAACCGATGTCGAGAATCCCAGCAACTGGGTTAGCCAAAACGAAATCGAAGAGTTGCCCCCCCTTAAGGAAGTGACATTGCGCCATCTGCAGCAGATGAGTGCTGAAGAAGGCGCAAACCTGCTGGACAAGCTGTGTAAGTACTTTTAATGCAACGAATGCTCCTTTGGTTTAGCCTATCCATTAAACTAAACGAACATCTTCATCTACAATTTGCAGACCATCTGTCCCAGTTTAACCGAATATTCAAGCCCAACTACACACCCGAACCCAGCCAGATCAAGGGTTACATCGTTGGTGAGCGAGGAGAAAAGATTGAATTCAACCTGGACAACTTGGTGCAGACAGTAAAGCGTCAGGAGAACTTTGGCGACGACGAGGTCACCATTTTCATCGATGGTTTGCCCCAAAGTTGGAACGATGAAAAAAAAACCACGCGCAAGCTTGTCCAGGCCTATCAGCAACGCTACAACCTTCAGCCCTATCCAAACCAACAGGAGAGCGATGAAGACCAGCGCACCAGCAGTGAGGAGCAGTACCAACGCCGCAAGCAAAATCAACAGAAGGATGACACCAAGACCGGCGATCTAATCGTAATCAACCTTGGCAATGCTATTTCAGACTTTGAGCAATTTGCCAACTTGAATGTGGAGCGCATCGGCGAGATGGTCGGCAATCGTCTTGTTGAACTGACCAACTCCGTAAATGTGCCCCAGGAGATGATCCATCTGATCGGTCAAGGCGCTGCTGCCCATGTTGTCGGTATTGCTGGTCGTCAATTTACCCGTCAAACTGGCCACAAGTTGAGACGTATCACCGGCTTAGACCCCTCCAAACTGTATGGAAAGCCAGAAAACAAGTTGAGTGGTTTGGCTCGTGGTGATGCCGATTTTGTTGATGTCATCCACACTTCGGCTTATGGTATGGGCACCCCAGATCGATTGGGCGATGTTGACTTCTACCCCAATGGTCCATCTGCTGGCGTTCCTGGTGCTGACAACGTTGTAGAGGCTACCCTGCGAGCTACCCGTTACTTTGCCGAATCAGTCCGTCCTGGCAACGAGCGCAACTTCCCTGCCGTTGCTGCCAGCTCTTACAAGGAGTACAAGCAAAATAAAGGATACGGCAAGCGCGCCTACATGGGCATCGCAACTAGCTTTGACATCGGCGGCGACTACATCCTCCAAGTGAACTCGAAGAGTCCCTTCGGCCGTAACACTCCTGCCCAGCCCCAAATTGGCTTTCACGGTGTGCACGAGGCGTGGAGACAGTCGGCCCAACAGCAACGCCTATAAAGCGATAGACACGACCCCTTGCCCCAATCAGCGAACAATGTTAAATAACCTTTTCCTTTCTCAACGCACGAATGCCTAGGTTAAGCTAAGTTTTGTCGAAATTAATATTGCATTTTGTGAAATAAACAAAAATTCTCACTTACAACTTGTATACCCTTGGAAGGGTATTATAAAATTCGTCAGATGTTTGTAACGCAGAGAAGGAATCGTTTCCGACCATTTAAAGTATACATATTCTTCATCAGCAAGAGAAGAGAAATTGTTATCCGTTCGTCTGTCTGTCCGTCCGTAAGAATGCACAGATCTAAGTTGGTTAAGATACATCTATTTGTATGTACATACATCCATTTCATAAACATTGCATGCATATACTTTGCTCAGATTGCACTTATACATATGTATACTAACTATATACTTTAATATTTAGAGGGTTCAAGATGCGAGACTAAACTCTGTTTTTTAGTTCTTAAGAAACCAAGCGACTATATGGTCGAAAATAAAATAAAATGTATACTTTGTTACTTAAATTCGGTTTACATCACTTTGACAAAATTTACATGAACAAAAAATCGTTACTGGCGCAGTCAGTAGGAAAATGAATAAGTAACTGTATTAAGGTTACCTCTAATAATTATCCGGGTAACAAACCCATCGTTCTCAGAGGGGTTAATCTAGTATGTCAATTAATTATTAATTCTTTGGACATTGGAAATACAAGGTGGTGCACTGAAATCATTACAAAATAAAGTAAGTCGCCGGGCCGACTTGGATATACCATGCATCAGGGGAAAGAAAACTACCTTGAGTTTATAAAACTAAATTCATATATTGAATTTGTTTCCTATGCGCGATTTCTAACATGTATGCATTTCGACGTATAACTCCAACGGCCATTTTTATTCAAATTTTTAGAAATTCAGAAAATCACTTTTTATTAAATTCCGGAGGCGGATGGGGGCGTGGCAAAAAAAATTTGGTAGAATGATAGATGTTCATAAGATCTATGAGTGTGCCAAATATACGATACGATAAATATTGCGAAAAAAAATCACTTTTTATTAAATTCCGGAGGCGGAAGGGGCGTGGCAAAAAAAAAAAATAATACACGAGTCTACATTCTAAATTTGGTAACTCTAACATTTGTAGTTGCTGAGATCTCTGCACTCTTACGGACGGACGGACATGGCTATATCAATTTCTCTTCTCATGCTGATCAAGAATATATATACTTTATAGGGTCGGAAAAGCTTCCTTCTGCCTGTTCAATACATTTTGGCGACTTTAATATACCATTTCATCCTATGGATGCATGGTATAAAGAGTATATATCTGGCCATTACAAATCCTTTGATCCCAGCAATCCATTTACGCGGGAAAATTGGATATACCATTCATCAAGTAAAACTACTGGTAATTTATAAAACTAAATTCATACTTTAAATTTTTATACCATGCCGCATGGGCCATGCGCTATTTCTAACACATACTATCTCGCTCACTCGTTGCACCGCTTTACGTACAAAACGTTTCAACTTATAACTCGGTCATTTTTATTCAGATTGTTATGAAATTTGGTGGAATGATAGATGTTCAAAACATGTATTAGTTAAATTATGCGATACGATAAACATGGCGGGAGAAAAATTCTTTTTATTAAATTCCGGAGGCGGAAGGACAAACGGATTTGAACTTCAACAAGGCCCCGTTTGGATTTTGTAATTCACCGCCAGTCTTTATTCGATATGTAACCTATATTTTTCAATCGCTGTTAAACGTTGATGCACTGGATTTAAGTAATACATGTCACGACTGCAAAGGAATGTCTCCATAAGACGAAGGAAGCCTTTGACATAGGAAGTTTTTGACAATGGAAAAAGTGTCACTTCTTTAAAAACTCTGTAGAATATTTAGGTCATATTATCCACGACGGACAAGGTAAGTCAGAAAAAGTAGAAACTTAAGCTGTCAGCGGTTTTCAGGTACCAAAAAATGTTAAAGCAGTGCAAGCCTTCTTAAGGCTGACAGGATTTTTCGGCAAGCTCGTCTGAGCGACCATTGAGTGATCTTCTGCAAAAGGACGTCAGTTTGCAATAGAGGCTTTCGAACAAATGAAAAATTCCCTTACAGTCGAATTGCAGTTTGCATCCAGTATGATTTTGAGGCAAGAAATCATCGTAAGCTAGGTCTCTACATTGTAGAATGATGTAGAATGATAGAGTCTACAACATAGTTATTTGTTGGAAGTGAAGCAGTATATCTCGCATGTCAGAAGTTTTGGCAATACGTGTTGGGCATAACATTTAAAGTGGTAACCAATTGTGCAGCCTTTAAGCAGACAAAAAAAAAAATTGTCAAGCTGTGGTCAGAAATCTTGAACGTTGCTAATTTCATAAATCTGTCATTATATACCTTAAGTCTTCAATCTGTATACTGATCTTACTTTGTAAACCACAAAGTATGTATATTTTTTATAATAATAATCATAATAAACTCATTGCATATATGCTTGGTATACAAAATAATCACCATATGTGGAGTTATAGTGTTACGAATTGTTTGTATTGTTCTTAAGGTCCTATATACAAATACTACAAATATTTTTGGAAACTGCCGAAATGACTGATAAGTGTAACGGCTTCGGAAATCATAAAACTGAACTTAATTGACTGTACCGCGAAATGAAAATGAGATAAAATAGTCAATCACGGTACGCTCGTACGAGCGAGGTTTATTAGCAAATATTCTTCTTGGTTGGAAAAAAGCAAAATCATTTTTGAAGAACCAGATGTATGTATGTATGCATGCGCGTAAGAAACGTTTTCTTTTCCACGCCCCCTTCCTCCCTCGGAATTCGATAAAAGAGATTTTCTCCTGCAATAGTTATTGTATTGTAATTTACTTTGGCACATTAGTACATGATTCTATTCCACCAAATTTCATAAAAATCGTGCGCGAGTGTATATGAGAGTGACCGAGACAGCATGTGTTAGAAATCGCGGCATGCGAAAGATATTTAATAATTGAACTTTCACTTGATGCATAGTATATCCAAGTCGGCCCGGCGACTTACCTACTTTATTTTGCTATGTGTCCTGAATCAGGGTTAGCATCGACAATTATTCTGTAGTATTTGGCTTGTTTTCGCTTCTTTTTATACCCCTGTTGTTTATAAAGTATATACATATATTCTTGATTAGTCTGTCCTTGCTTTGCAAAATGAACCCACAATAGTTTTAGAGCTTTCAAAGTTTGCTTTTCTATACTCCAGGAACTTTATGTGCGATTTTCAAGAAGATCGGACCACTATATCAAATCGCTCCCATAGGAACCATCAGTCGAAAAAGAGTTTTAGAGCACAACCTTCGTTCTTTTTAACCCGATTATCATGAATTTTAACATTTGGCAGTTTATTATACATCCAAACATCCATGCCAAATTTGATCAAGATCAGATTACTATATCATATAGCTCCCATATGAAGGATCGGACCAAAAATAGTTTTTCTTCTAGAAACTTTTTTGTTTCTTGAACGATCATCACCAAACTTTGCAAATAACATTTCCACATAGTAAGTTATAACTCTGCAAAACCGCAAGAAGACTATTCCTCGAGGTGTATCTCCTGCTCCGCCGGCGTCTCTTCTTGTCCCTCGCTGGTCTCATGAGCCATCTACTCCAAATTTACAGTGCCTGATATCGTTTAAAAGCCCGGTCGCATATCTAAGCATTGAGGTTGTTTCTAGGGATGTCCTCAAACAAAATGCGATAGCAGATGTCGTGTCCGATCTGTCTGGGCAATCATCCAGTCCCATGGATATTGCCTATAGTTTCATCATATAAGACCCTGTTAGTGGGTTTGCTGCGTTAGCAGTTGCAACTACCAATATTGCACCTAGGTGGTGGAGTTTTAAGTGCTGTTGACTCTGCTTTAACATCTGAATTAATTCGGTCTTCCAATATCCAGGTGATTAGTTTATCAGTTTATATTACTTGTTCATATATTCCACCGCAATCAGACATAATGGTTTTTTTAATTCATTTTGAGGCAGTGCTTTTGTTTCTGCTTTAGTTTTTAATCGGTATATTCTTATATTTCTAGGTGATTTTAATTGGGCTGCTATAGCGGATGAATCTACTACTTATATTGTTGCCCTCCACGTCACATGAGTTTGTTCATGGCCTTCTTGGAATGTCTTTATCTTAAGTTAATTCCGTGCGATATTCAAATGGAAGGTTGTTAGATGTGATATTTCTACTTGATTCTTTCAATTGTTCTCTTTCCGGAAGGAACCTTTTGTTCTTCCAGAGGATAAATTTCCACTTCAAACTAAACAATTGATCTGTCTATTTTTCACCATTACTTTGTGCTAATATGATATCTCGAACCCGTTGCTTTCGTAAACATAGTTTTTATACCCTTGCAGAGGGTATTATAAAATTGGTCAGATGTTTGTAACGGAGAGAAGGGATCGTTTCCGGCCCCATAAAGTATATTTATTCTTGATCAGCAAGAGAAGACGAGTTAATATATGTAGCCATGTCCGTCTGTCTGTCTGGTGCTGCGCAAACTAGTCCCACAGTTTTAGAGCTATGGCATTCAAAGTTTGTATATTTTCTATACAGCCATACATATACATATGTGTCAAAATCGCGTTTTGTGTGTGTGTGAATATGAATATCAATCGCTACATTGTCTTGGCACGCTTACTATTTGGCGATTGGCTTTTTATACCCTTGCAGAGGGTATTATAAAATTGGTCAGATGTTTGTAACGCAGAGAAGGGATCGTTTCCGACCCCATAAAGTATATATATTCTTGATCAGCAAGAGAAGACGAGTTGATATAGCCATGTCCGTCTGTCCGTCTGTCCTTCTGTCCGTCTGTCCGTCTGTCTGTCTGGTGCTTCGCGATCTAGTCCCACAGTTTTAGAGCTATGGCATTCAAAGTTCGTATATAAGCTTTTCTATACAGCCACATGCACATCTGCGATTTTGAATAAGATCGGACAACTATATCATATAGCTGCCATACAAATACAAACGTTAAATGCGAATAACTTCTATATTTTTTGAACAATCTTATCCAAACTGATTATGTACATAAATAAAAAGGGATTTCATCATATGCGTGAATTTCAAAACAATCGGATAAACATAACGCCTGATTTCGAAGATATAAAATTTGCCTATATAGCGTGCACTGCTTATGGCAGCAAAGCACTGCTTATGGCAGCAGTGCACACATAAGCAGTGAAGCACATATATGTGTCAAAATTGCGATTGTGTGTGTGTGAATATGAATATCACGCTTACTATTTGGCGATTGGCTGCCCCCGGCCAATGTATTTAAAATATTTATTTATTGGATAAAGAAACAAAAAATTGTTTAGGAAATAAAATGTAATGGTCAAGGGCTGCAAGGGTATACAAACTTTGGCTTAGCCGAAGTTAGCTTCTTTGATATTTTTTGTTTATTAAACGAATAGACGGGAGTTCGAATCCCACGAAAGTCGATGACAAATTTTTGAATGTATTTAAAATATTTATTTATTGGATTAACAAACAAAAAATTTTTTAAGAAATAAAATGTAATGGTCAAGGGCTGCAAGGGTATACAAACCTTGGCATAGCCGAAGAATTCATATAAAAAAGTGGCACGTTAAAGGTATGGCCAATAGAGCTGGGAAATCCATTGATAGTATCGATGGAAATTAAAAAGTGCGATAGATCGATGGAAATTTTTCGATGGCGATCCATCGAACTTGATTTGTGCGTGGTCACATAAATAACCGTTTTGTATTTTATTTGAATAATGATTCGAATAACCCTTTTAACCATCGATAATTCCATCCATCGATGGAAAAATATTGGAAAAACATTAGACCATCGTTACTATCGATTGAAAAAACCATCGAGGGGCGAGACCATCGATGGACGACTCCCAGCTCTAAGATGCAATCGAAAAAGAGCGAGATAGCATATGCTGGAAATCACCGATTTGGTCGGGGGTGCTATAGTGCTCGTTTCCACATAAGAGTGAGCGAGATAGCATTTAAAAGAAATTTAATATCTATCTTTTCACCTAATGCATGGTATATCCAAGTCGGCCCGGCGACTTACTTACTTTTTTATACCCTTGCAGAGGGTATTATAAAATTGGTCAGATGTTTGTAACGCAGAGAAGGGATCGTTTCCGACCCCATAATCTATTTATATTCTTGATCAGCAAGAGAAGACGAGTTGATATAGCCATGTCCGTTTGTCCGTCTGTCTGTCCGGTGCTGCGCAAACTAGTCCAACAGTTTTAGAGCTATGGCATGCAAAGTCCTATATAAGCTTTTCTATACAGCCGCTCACACATCTGCGATTTTGAATAAGATCGGACAACTATATCATATAGCTGCCATACAAATACAAACGGGATATAAAATTTGCCTATATAGGCACATATGTATGTATATGAATATCAATCGCTACATTGTCTTTGCACGCTTACTATTTGGCGATTGGCTGACCCCAGCAACGTAGGTGCGGTGGCTTAGTGGGTAGAGGTCTCGCGTATGAAACGAAAGGTGCGGGTTCGAATCTGGTTCCACGATATAAGTATTTTTTAAATTTTTTTGTTTATTTAACGAATAGAAGCGAGTTCGAATCCCACGAAAGTCGATGACGAATTTTTTAGTGTATGTATTTAAAATATTTCTTTATTGGATTAACAAACAAAAAATTTGTTAGGAAATCAAATGTAGTGGTCAAGGGCTGCAAGGGTATACAAACTTCGGCATAGCCGAAGTAAGCTTCTTTGATATTTTTATACCATGCATCCATAGGATGAAATGGTATATTAAAGTCGCCAAAATGTATGTAACAGGGAGAAGGAAGCTTCTCCGACCCTATAAAGTATATATATTCTTGATCAGCATGAGAAGAGAAATTGATATAGCCATGTCCGTCTGTCCGTCCGTCCGTCTGTCCGTCTGTCCGTCCGTCCGTCTGTCCGTCTGTCCGTCCGTAAGAGTGCAGAGATCTCAGCAACTATAAATGATAGAGCTACCAAATTTAGAATGTAGACTTGTGTAGTTTTGGCGCAGACCAAGTTTATGTTTTTTTTTTGCCCTTCCGCCTCCCGAATTTAAAAAAAAGTGATTTTCTCCCGTAATATTTATCGTATCATAATTTAATTTAGCACACTCATAGATCTTATGAACATCTATCATTCTACCAAATTTTTTTTGCCACGCCCCCTTCCGCCTCCGGAATTTAATAAAAAGTGATTTTCTCCCGCAATATTTATCTTATCGGAATTTAATTTAGCACACTTATATATGTTATGAACATCTATCATTTCACCAAGTTTCATAAAAATCGGAATAAAACTGCCCGAGTTATACGTTGAAATGTTTTGCACTCAAAGCGGTGCAAGGGCGAATTTGGCCGGTGGGGCGCTAAAGTGCACACCCATAAGAAGGAGCGAGATAGCATATGTTAGAAATCGCGCATACGAAAGAAATTTAATATATGAAATAAGTTTTATAAACTCAAGGAAATTTGTTTTCCCCTGATGCATGGTATATCCAAGTCGGCCCGGCGACTTACTTACTTTATTTATTTTTATTGTCATCGGGTACGGATAAAGTTTTGCAATTCGGCCCACGGGCTAAGTCGGATCCATGGCCATCTCTAGTTTGGGCAATAGGCAAGTGCAAGTCAGAGAAGAGACAGAACACGCTTCAAAGCTGCAATTGCATGTGTAGGCATTCACTTACATTTCGTTAGTAAAGCAGGACGAACGTTATTCTCATTCGTTATTAAAATAAACTCTAACCGAAAAAAGGATTAATACAGTCCACTTATTTCTAACCAATAACTGGTATTTTCAATAGACACTCTGAAGGAAAGGCAATTAGTGGCTAAAAATAGAAAGGCATCAAATGAGATGCCTTTTCAGTTTGTTAAAATTTTTGTAGTTCTTTATCAATACCACTGCAAGTTTCTAAACAGTTTGCAAGTAGCTAAAACTGTTTTTCGACATTTTCTCTCCATTTAATTTTTGGGATCTACTTTTACGACCATCAAAAGGAAACACATAATCAATCGATTGTCAATATTATAACAACACAATGGAAGGGTATACAAGCGTGCGGTATTCATGACGAATATATAAGTAAGATATTACAGTTAGATGGTCTAGTAGTCGTAATAATATTATTAATGATATGTTTGGCAATATTTCAGAAAGTATTTTATCTTCAGGGATGCAAGTCAAATGATCTGTTATTTCACCAACCCCAAGTAATTTAAGAAACTGAATTTTCATGGGAAAAGGCTCTCATATTTAGACTCATATTTCTCATATTTCTTGAGCGATCATCGTCAAACTTGGTATCAATAACATTTTCATATAGAAAGTTATAATTCTGGTAAATTTGATCGAAATCGGATGACTATATCATATAGCTGTCGTACAAGCATATGAAAAAATTGCATGCTGCATGTCTACATACATGCATATTGTATGCATGCGTGCCGTGCTATAGCGTGTAGGCACGCGTTTTTACACCAGGGTCTTTACATTTACATAAGTCTTTTTAGGGATCTAGTAACACAAGAGCTTGCAAGGGTATACAAACTTCGGCATGGCCGAAGTTAGCCCGGCCTTCGCTCAAGAAACAAAAAAGTTTCGGATTTTTACACAAAGGTTTTTCAATTTAGATAACTCTTTTTAGGGATTTAGTAACAGAAGAACTTGCAAGGGTATACAAACTTCGCATGGCCGAAGTTAGCCCGGCCTTCTGCTTTTGTTTTTTTTCTGAACTGCATGGTGTTTTTGTAATTTTTCCGTGTGTTTCTTGTAATTTTGGGTCGAGGATCGGTCGAGTCTCAATTTTCGACCCTAAAAAGGTTTTATTGCCCCTCATAAAACTCGAGCTCGAGCGCACAAGCTTGTCCCTTTTCTCTGCCCAAAAATTGTTGTAATCGGTTTTTGTTGTTTTGGCTCACTTGTGACATTTTCGTGCCCAGCCTTGCTTTACATAGTCAGTGTGAACAACGATATTAATTTTTCGCAGCTTTAATCGGAATATTGCTTAAAGCTTATATTTCATTCGATTATTTCTTATTGTGTTCTATCACTTTGATTTCAGAAAATTATTTTGTTTTGTGTTAACAAGAAAAATTAAAAAAAAATTTTTTTCGAGAAACTTTCAAATTTTTTTGAATTAAAAAGAAGTATCAGGAGAAAAATTCATTTAAGAGAAACTTACCCTCTCTTCCAACGGCGAAAGATCTTTCGGCGACGTGAGTAGGTTTTAAGGGAGTTAAGATAGAGTCAGATTTGAGAGATATATTTTACCCTTGCAAAAAGGGTAAATTAATTTTGGTCAGAAGTGTGCAACGCATAGAAGGAGGCATCTCCGACCATATAAAGTATATATATTCTTTTTTCGAGTCCCAGGCGTTTCGCCCACCTCCCGACCAACCGGGCGCAGTCGCATAACGTACGACACGTTATCGCGTGGACGAAGACAAGAAACATAAAATCGAGCTATTATTATAAAATTAAGCTATTTACGAGCTAAGTAACATAAAATAGACGTTTTTAGTATAGGAAGAGAGGACTCTGTGCTGATCGCTCGGTACAACCGATTGTAGTCAGCACAAAGGCCTCGAAAGAGTTCATGCATAGCATAGTTAGTAGTACAGCGAGTCAAAGATAAAGGAATAAAGTTTCTAGTAGGTCTACATGGAACAGATAGATTAACCTGAGATAATAACTCAGGCGAATCTATATCACCATTCAAAAGCTTGTGCATAAAGATTACACCAAGCATAATTCTACGGTTAATGAGAGAAGGAAGCTTAATCAAAAGAAGTCTACTGGAGTACGAAGGCAAATTGACATTGCGATTCCAGTTTAAGCCACGAAGAGCGAAAAGCAGAAATTGTCTCTGTACAGATTCTATTCTAGTTTTGTGCGTCTCATACTGAGGCGACCATACACAAGAACCGTACTCTAGAATAGGTCGTACAAGTGATGTGAAGAGAATCTTGGTTATATATGGGTCAGTAAATTCCCTCGACCACCGCTTTATAAAACCAAGAACACCCATTGCTTTACCGACCATGTTGGAAATGTGGGAATTAAAAGTTAGTTTGCTGTCCATAAGCACACCTAAATCGTTCATCTCAGTTAGACGTTCCAATGGACTATGATTAAGAAAGTTGGTTACCAGTTGAGGAGAAGTTCTATGAAAAGTCATTACTTCACACTTAGTAGTATTGAGGTTTAACACCAAGACTCGAAATTGTTAAGATCGGCTTGGGTCGGTGAATTCCTTCGACCACCGCTTTATAAAACCAAGAACACCCATTGCTTTACCGACGATGTTGGAAATGTGGGTATTAAAAGTTAGTTTGCTGTCCATAAGCACACCTAAATCGTTCATCTCAGTTAGACGTTCCAATGGACTATGATTAAGAAAATAGGTTACCAGTTGAGGAGAAGTTCTATGAAAAGTCATTACTTTACACTTCGTAGTATTGAGGTTTAAAAAGTTGAGCCGGCACCAAGACTCGAAACTGTTAAGATCGGCTTGTAAGCAAGCAGGCGAAATCATATCTTTATAACTTAAACAAAGCTTAACGTCATCAGCATACATAAGCACGCGCGAATGTATCATAACTGAGGGAAGATCATTAATAAAGAGTGTAAAGAGGGCCCAGATGACTACCCTGAGGCAGCCCAGACGTCACATGAATGGAACTGAAAAAGTAAGACTTGAAAAGTACCTTCTGTGTTCTGTTTGTTAGATACTCGCGAATCCAACAGAAATAAAGTAAGTAAGTCGCCGGGCGGACTTGGATATACCATGCATCAGGTGAAAAGATATACATACTACATATATTAAATTTCTTTTAAATGCTATCTCGCTCACTCTTATGTGGACACGAGCACTTTAGCGACCCCCGACCAAATCGGTGATTTCCAGCATATGCTATCTCGCTCTTTTTCGCGTGCATCTGCCTTGCACCGCTATGGGTGAAAAACGTTTCTATGTATAACTCATTTTTATTCCGATTCTTGTGATATTTGGTGGGATGATAGATATACATGACATGTATTAGTGTGCCAAATTAAATTACGATACGATAAATATTTCGAATCGAAATCGAATTTTTTCGAATTTCGGGGGCGGAAGGGCGTGGCCAAAATTTGAAACAAACTTGGTCTGCGTGCACATTGCACGCATCTAATGTCCAAATCCTCGATCTGCCTGCAGTGCAAACGGGTCTACATGCCATGTTTGGTAGCTCTAGCTCTTATAGTCTCCGAGATCTCGATGATCCTACAGACGGACAGACAGACGGACATGTCTCAATCGACTCGGCTATTGATACTGGTCAAGAATATATATACTTTATAGGGTCGGAAAAGCTTCCTTCTCCCTGTTACATACATTTTGGCGACTTTAATATACCATTCTATGAATGCATGGTATAAAAATTGGCGGAAAGCCAATGTCGCTCAACTTAATAAGCAAAAGCGTATGATTAACAGAATCAAAAGCCTTACTGAAATCAGTATATATGACATCAGTTTGTTTTGCATTTCTGAATCCATCGATTGTTAAAGAAGTGAATTCTAAAAGGTTAGTGGTAGTGGATCTACGTTTCACAAACCCATGCTGGGATGGCGAAATAATAGACCTACAGAAATGTTGCAATTGAGAAGTAATTATCTTTTCAAAAGCTTTAGGAATAGCAGACAATTTGGAAATACCCCTATAGTTTAATAGCTTTGGACTTTTTACCATTTTTATGGATAGGGATAATATATGATTCCTTCCAAATAGCTGGGAAGGAGGACGAGTCAACAGACAACAAAAATGACTTCAAAATTGGCTTAAATAAAGCATTTGCACAAAGCCGGAGTACGCAACCAGGTATACCATCAGGTCCTGGTGAATACACAGGTTTCACTAAATTAAGCACGCTGAGAAGCGAACTTTCATCAATCACTGGATTAAAAATACAGTTCGACTTTTTTAACTGATAAGGATACGGAAGACTTGAATGATATTCTGTTGAGGAGTAGGTAGTCTTGAAAAAATAAGCAAACATATCGGCAATTGCCTGATCAGTGTTAGCTTTATTATTTTTATACGACAAGGAAGACGGATGCACTGATGTCTTACGTTTAGTATTGACAAAGTTATAAAATTGCTTAGGATCACGAGAAAACTGACATTTGCAGCGCCGTAGATAATCCTTATAGCATTGCATATTAAGGACCATAAATCTCGAGCGAGCAACAGAATAAAAGTGAATCAAGAGTACTATAAAAGAAAGAAATAGCTGAGTCTATGTCTATACAATTGTACAGATAAGACCAATCAGTAGCAAGAATGATATCATTAAGATTAGAAAAATCTGTTTTACGAAAACATCGGGTTCGAAGTATCATATTAGCACAAAGTAGTGGTGGAAGAAAAGGTAGATCAATTGTTAAATTTAAAGTAGGATGAAATTTATCTTCCGGAAGAACAAAAGGTTCGATCCTGGAAACAGCGCAATTGGAAGGATCAAGTACAAATATCAGATCTAATGATCTTCCATTTATATTACGCACTGAATTGACTTGAGATGGAGACATCTCAAGAAGGCCGTCAAGAAAGTCATGTGACGTGGAAGGCAACAGTATAGTAGACTCATCCGCAAGGGACCATGCTACAGAAGGTAAATTAAAATCACCTAGAACAATGAGAATATCACGATTAGAAGTTATAGCAGAGACAGATCGAATTGCCTCTAAATGATTTAAATAAGCCACCATGTCAGACTGCGGTGGAATATAAGAACAAGTGATGTAGGCGGAAAAAGAATGATAATCTACCTTAACACTGACAAACTCAATCTCCTGATTATAAGAAGGCTGAATCTTTTAAAAACAGCATCAACAGCAATCAAAACTCCTCCACCCAAGCGAGGAGTTCGATCGTATCTGAATACAGAAAATTTTGAAGCAAAAACAGATGCATCAGCAATGTCAGGTTTCAGCCACGTCTCCGTAAAAGCTAAAATGTTATTTGGAAAAGAAAGGCTATCTACATACAGATTAGTAAGTTTTGTTTTCAGTCCTCTCACATTCTGGTAGCCCAGATTGAGGGACGAATCTCGTTTTTTGACACACCAGCAGATGCTGGTGTGCCCGAAACAGTATTAGTAGCTTGAGCAGCACTTGACAGGCGAATCGGTGGCCGATTTTTCTTTTTCACAGTATATTCTTTAACTATAATGTGCTCCGGCCAAAAACGTTTTTGACATATAAGTAGTGTCAAAACTGTTGGCAGAAACACTTATTTTAAATGACGAAATGTCACGGGCATACCAAAATTTAAACTTTTCCACTGCAATATTCGGTTCTTTAAACACAGACCGAATATAGGCTATAACATCATCAGATGTGACTTCACGGGCAAGCCTAGAAACAAATACATGTTTCTTTGGTGGAACTCCAATAAGATCCCTTGGCGGGTGTGCTACAACGGCAGCTGCAACATTGGGAGTTGCAAATGCTGACGCAGCAAACCCACTAACAGGGCCTCCTATAATAAAGCTATCGGCAATTTCCATTCGATTGGAAGATTGCCCAGACAAATCGGAAACTACGCCTAATATCGCATTAGATGTGAGGTTACTACCAGGCGATATGGGAGTAACCTCAATGCTAGGCATTGCCGGGCTTTTAAATAATATTAGGCGCTGAGTATAGGGTGAAGATACGCTTTGTGACCCGCCAGGGATGAGAAGGGACGCCGGCGGAGCATGAGATGCACTTCGAGGAATGGTCTTTTTTCGTCTAGGAGACTCATTCAACAGCTTTAAGCTATTAAACTGAGCCTCCAACGCCAAAAACTCCGATTGGAGTTTACTAAAACCAGCCCTCAAAGTGGTAAAACCATCTCTAGTCCGCTTCATAAAAGTCCGCATCTCATTCTCAATACCGCGGCAAGAATCACAACCATATTTCAAGCCTACACCGATTTTAATACTGTCTTTAATCCTCACACAGCCAACAGAGGATACACTCCTGACAGTCCTTAGCTTCGGTGGAAACTAAACAGTTTCGTTTTGAGCAGACAACCATTATTATTATTATTTTTTTTTTTTTTAAGATTATAGAATTGCAGAAATAATTCAAAATAAAGTAAGTAAGTCGCCGGGCCGACTTGGATATACCATGCATCAGGGGAAAACAAATTTCCTTGAGTTTATAAAACTTATTTCATATATTAAATTTCTTTCGTATGCGCGATTTCTAACATATGCTATCTCGCTCATTCTTATGTGTGTGCACTTTAGCGCCCCACCGGCCAAATTCGCCCTTGCACTGCTTTGAATGCAAAACGTTTCAATGCATAACTCGGCCATTTTTATTACGATTTTTATGAAATTTGGTGGAATGATAGATGTTCATAACATATATGTGTGCCGAATTAAATTCCGATACGATAAATATTGCGGGAGAAAATCACTTTTTATTAAATTCCGGAGGCGGAAGGGGGCGTGGCAAAAAAAATTTGGTGGAATGATAGATACTCATAAGATCTATGAGTGTGCCAAGTTAAATTACGATACGATAAATATTACGGGAGAAAATCACTTTTTATTAAATTCCGGAGGCGGAAGGGGGCGTGGCAAAAAAAAACATAAACTTGGTCTGCGCCAAGACTACACGAGTCTACATTCTAAATTTGGAAGCTCTATCATTTATAGTTGCTGAGATCTCTGCACTCTTACGGACGGACAGACGGACAGACGGACGGACGGACAGACGGACATGGCTCTATCAATTTCTCTTCTCATGCTGATCAAGAATATATATACTTTATAGGGTCGGAAAAGCTTCCTTCTCCCTGTTACATACATTTTGGCGACTTTAATATACCATTTCATCCTATGGATGCACGGTATAAAAATAAAGTAAGTAAGTCGCCGGGCCGACTTGGATATACCATGCATTAGGTGAAGAGATATATATTAAATTTCTTTTAAATGCTATCTCGCTCACTCTTATGTGGAAACGAGCACTATAGCGCCCCCCGACCAAATCGGTGATTTCCAGCATATGCTATCTCGCTCTTTTTTGCGTGCATCTGCCTTGCACCGCTATGGGTGAAAAACGTTTCTATGTATAACTCGGCCATTTTTATTCCGATTCCTGTGATATTTGGTGAAATTATAGATATACGTGACATGTATTAGTGTGCCAAATTTAATTTCGATACGACAAATATTTCGGGTGAAAATCGAATTTTTCGAATTTCGGGGGCGGAAGGGGGCGTGGCAAAAATTTGAAACAAACTTGGTCTGCGTGCACACTGCACGCATCTAATGTCCAAATCCGAAAGCTCTATCTTTTATAGTTCCCGAGATATGGGGGCTCAAAATATTGTTTTTCGAATAGCGTGGGCGGAAGGGGGCGTGGTAAAAAAAAAAAAAAAACTTGATCAGCGTACACTCCAAACGAGTCTACATGCCAAATTTGGTAGCTCTAGCTTGTATAGTTGCTGAGATCTAGGCACTCTATCGGACGGACGGACGGACGGACGGACAGACAGACGGACATGTCTCAATCGACTCGGCTATTGATACTGATCAAGAATATATATACTTTATAGGGTCGGAAAAGCTTCCTTCTCCCTGTTACATACATTTTGGCGACTTTAATATACCATTTCATTCTATGAATGCATGGTATAAATATACTGACCAGATCAGAGCTCAAGGGTTAAAATTGCAAAATTTAACCTTCACTATGAAAGAGAAAAGGTTCGAAAATAAGAAAAAGCAATAAACACACTCAGTAGTTACAGAACAAAACGAAAGCACGTATCACTCAGACGCGAGAAGGCGCGTCAAATTGAACACATGCAACAACAATTTGCAAGCGTAGGCGCGAGTGTGAGTTATAGCGGGAAGATGTAAAACGCAAGAGCAAAGAAGTAACAAAAACAACAACACCGCAAAGGGAGATTTTGATGTATGTTAAAAATTGTTTTGTTGAAATTTGATTTTGCGTTTGTACAACTAAACACACAAAACAAAAACGCGAAATGAAAATACAAATCGGAAATCAATTCAATTATGCCGAATTGATTATTAAAATGCTGTAGAATTTTATATCGCGATTAAAAGAACAAAAGCTTATAAGCGTCAAAAAAAACACGTCCGTCTTCGTCAACGACTGCACGACTGTTGATCCAGACAGACGGACAGACGGACGGACAAACGGATTTGAACTCGACTTGCTATCTCGCTTACTTATATGTGGACATGAGTACAAAATGTTTCTATGTATAACTCGGTTATTTTCATTCCGATTTTTATAAAATTTGGTGGAATGATAGATACTCATATCTGGGACTAATGTCCCAAATTAACTTGCGATACGATAAAACTTGAGCTTGGCAGAAAAAAAATAAAGTAAGTCGCCGGGCCGACTTGGATATACCATGCATCAGGTGAAAAGATATACATACATATATTAAATTTCTTTCAAATGCTATCTCGCTCACTCTTATATGGAAACGAGCACTTTAGCGCCCCCCGACCAAATCGGTCATTTCCAGCATATGCTATCTCGCTCTTTTTTGCGTGCATCTGCCTTGCACCGCAATGGGTGTAAAACGTTTCTATGTACATATAACTCGGCCATTTTTATTCCGATTCTTGTGATATTTGGTGGGATGATAGATATACGTGACATGTATTAGTGTGCCAAATTAAATTACTATACGATAAATGTTTCGGGTGAAAATCGACCCGTTTGCTCTGCAGGCAGATCGAGTTTATTTTTTTTTCGCCAGTCCCCTTCCGCCCCCGCTATTTCAAAAACAATATTTTGAGCCTCCATATCTCGGGAACTATAAAAGATAGAGCTATCGGATTTGGACATTAGATGCGTGCAGTGTGCACGCAGACCAAGTTTGTTTCAAATTTTGGCCACGCCCCCTTCCGCCCCCGAAATTCGAAAAAATTCGATTTCGATTCGAAATATTTATCGTATCGTAATTTAATTTGGCACACTAATACATGTCACATATATCTATCATCCCACCAAATGTCACAAGAATCGGAATAAAAATGGCCGAGTTATACATAGAAACGTTTTACACCCATTGCGGTGCAAAGCAGATGCACGCAAAAAAGAGCGAGATAGCATATGCTGAAAATGACCGATTTGGTCGGGGGGCGCTAAAGTGCTCGTTTCCACATAAGAGTGAGCGAGATAGCATTTAAAAGAAATTTAATATTATTTCTTCACCTAATGCATGGTATATCCAAGTCGGCCCGGCGACTTACTTACTTTATTGGATTTGTTCAAATTTTCAGGAAGTATGCACATATATGTATGTAATCTAATCTTCTAGGTGTATATATCCTCTAAACTAGATCTCTATAATATTTAATAATTGGATTTGTGCGGGCTCGTCAAGTAGTCTCCTCTAACCAAGAAAAATAAGCTTGATTTGAATGCAATATCAAACTTTAGCTTATACTAAAATTTCAATTAAGTATGGCCATTATACTGGAGGGGAGTTGGGAAACTGTTTTGCTATCTATTCATTAATGTAATTAATGTAAATGATTGAATTTTTGTACAATACACGATGTTTTTTTTATTGATACGGGTATAATAAGCAACACTATATTTACATATGTATGTGCTAACTTTTATGGTATAAATCCATGTACATACAATGTTTAAATCTCAGTTAGCTTACGTATTACTATTTATAAGACTAAGCATAATATTTAACAGAGCAAACAAGAACTGCAAAATAAAAGAAATTTATACTAAATACATCTGTATGTAGTGGTCGATTATAAAAACCAATAAGGGGGAAGACGATTGAATTCGAAAGTGAAATGTTGTATTCAGTCTACGCACGACACCTTCTTTCAACACCAGAGGACGTCCATTGGGTGCACATACCATCAATGCCATCATAGCTGAGACCCTTTGGGCAGGTATACTCCCAGCCGACGATGCAGCCGGTCTCCTCGAATTTGGCGCAGGAAATGAATTTGCGACAATTTAATGGATGCGGAAAGTTGCCCTGGGCTAGACACTCAATGATGCCCCGACCATGAACAACCACCTTAGGATCGTCCAAGGACTGACCCAGCTTTTGTCGGTGCCTTTGCCCAGGAGTGAAGGATTCCGATGGCGGCGGTGTGGTGACGGTGGGCTGACCATTATCATAGTAGTCAGAATCCACCGCAGCGTTTCGACGTCTGCTTGAAGTGGCTGAGGATAAGGCTGGTTTACTCGGTGGACGGCTGTAGACTTCAATGTATTTGTGTGGACGCCGCCGACTCTGCTGGCGTCTAGACAATGGTGGTGAGGATAAGTCCAAATCAGCTACTGCTGTTGTGGCCGGAGTATGCGCCGTTGACTGTGGTCTACGTGGACGTGGTATCAGCTGACGACCTGAAGAAATGATAAAATTATTTAATCACGTTTTTTCTATCTTAAAGAAAAAAGTCAATATGTCCTGGAAAACATTTTTTTTTTAGTTTCATAGACAAATTTGTTGAAATTGGTAGATTGACTTACGTAAACCCTGGCGTAATGGTCCAGCTTCAGCTGGCTTTTGAGTAGTGCTAGTAGAGAGACTGCTGCTACTACTTGCCGGCAGTTCATAAGCCTCAACGGAGTCTCCATGCTCGGATAATATTTGGTTAAAGCGGCTTGAATGTATGCTGGATTTGGCTATCTGGTCCTCATCATCATCGCTTGCATACAAATTTGTGGTAGTTTCGCTGGTTGGTGGTGGTAGTACTGTGGATGTCAGGGTCAATCGGCGTTTGAAAAGCGGATTTTGGGTACGCGGCACTTCAGTGTCTGCAAATCAAGGGTAAAAGTAAAAATTGCGTTTTTGGCCATATTTCATGTAGGTAACAGTTCAACATTTTTATACCCTTGCAAAAAGGGTATATTAATTTCGGTCAGAAGTGTGCAACGCATAGAAGGAGTCATCTCCAACCATATAAAGTATATATATTCTTGATCAGCATGACAAGACAAGTTCAAATCCGTTTGTCCGACTGTCTGGATCAACAGCTTCTCCTCCTAGACCGCTAAAGCTATAGAGCTGAAATTTTGCACGAAGTCTTGTATATAGTGCAGGCATTGTATATCTCGGATTCATCCTGATCGGACGACTATATCATATAGCTCCCATAAAAACCATCGGTCGAAAAATGAGTTTTAGATCAATAACTTCTTTCTTTTTCACCCGATTATCATAAAACTTAACATTTGGTAGTTTTTATAAATCCAAACATCCATGCCAAATTTGATCAAGATCTGACTACTATATCATATAGGTCCCATATGAACGATCGGACCAAAATAGGTTTTTCTTCTAGAAACTTTTTTGTTTCTTATGCGATCATCGTTAAAGAAAGTTATAATTCTGGTAAATTTGATCAAAATCGGATGACTATATCATGCATATGCATGCGTGCCGTGATACGGCGTGTAAAAATGGATTTTAACACCAGGGTCTTTAAATTTAGATAACTCTTTTTAGGGATCTAGTAACACAAAAGCTTGCAAGGGTATACAAACTTCGGCATGGCCGAAGTTAGCCCGGCCTTCTGGTTTAATTTTAAAACTCTAATTTTTGTCCCCAAATCGCCCAATACGCAAATGGTATCACAGAAACCGACTTCGGGGTTTTTTTTTGCCGCGCCCCCTCCGGTATTCAATAAAAAGTGATTTTCTCCTGCAATATTTATCGTATCGTAATCTTTTGTGCCACACTCATACATGTTAGAAACTCTATCACTCACACGCACCCTTTAAAAATCTGAATAAAAATGGCAGAGTTGTACCACTAACCATATATTATATATATACATATATACAGATATATTTTATATAGATGGTGCAAACAGAAGATTTTTTGATTGCAAACGCTGTAGAACGACGAACAGACGGCTATGTCGCTTCCCTCCAGTACCAAATGTCCCTGGGCGAAATGTCGCCGGATTGTCCATAACACCGACGTCGGCAGAGAAAAGAATTCTGCCAGCGTTTTTAAGCAAAGATCAGCCGACGGTGCCCGAACGATCGAATGTCGTCGTCGGAACACTTTCGGCTACCGCAAAGAATTGAGCAAACACAATTTCTTTTTTTTTTTTTTTCTTTTTTTTTCGCGCGAGTCCCAGGCGTTCCGCCCACCTCCCGCCCAACCGACCGAGGGGCGCAGTCGCATAACGTACGACACGTTATCGCGTGGACGAAGACAAGAAACATAAAATCGAATAACTAGGGCTAATTACGAGCTAAGTAACATAAAATAGACGTTTTTAGTAGAGGAAGAGAGGACTCTGTGCTGATCGCTCGGTACAACCGATTGTAGTCAGCACAAAGGACACGAAAGGGTTCATGCAAAGCATAGTTAGTAGTACAGCGAGTCAAAGATAAAGGAATAAAGTTTCTGGTAGGTCTACATGGAACAGATAGATTAACCTGAGATAATAACTCAGGCGAATCTATATCACCATTCAAAAGCTTGTGCATAAAGATTACACCAAGCATAATTCTACGGTTAATGAGAGAAGGAAGGTTAATCAAAAGAAGTCTACTGGAGTACGAAGGCAAATTGGCATTGCGATTCCAGTTTAAGCCACGAAGAGCGAAAAGCAGAAATTGTTTCTGTACAGATTCTATTCTAGTTTGGTGCGACTCATACTGAGGCGACCATACACAAGAACCGTACTCTAGAATAGGCCGTACAAGTGATGTGAAGAGAATCTTGGTTATGTATGGGTCGGTGAATTCCTTCGACCACCGCTTTATAAAACCAAGAACAACCATTGCTTTACCGACCATGTTGGAAATGTGGGTATTAAAAGTTAGTTTGCTGTCCATAAGCACACCTAAATCGTTCATCTCAGTTAGACGTTCCAATGGACTATGATTAAGAAAATAGGTTACCAGTTGAGGAGAAGTTCTATGAAAAGTCATTACTTTACACTTAGTAGTATTGAGGTTTAACAAGTTGAGCCGGCACCAAGACTCGAAACTGTTAAGATCGGCTTGTAAGCAAGCAGGCGAAATCATATCTTTATAACTAAAACAAAGTTTAACGTCATCAGCATACATAAGCACACGCGAATGTATCATAACTGAGGGAAGATCATTAATAAAGAGTGTAAAAAGCAGAGGGCCCAGATGACTACCTTGCGGCACCCCAGACGTCACATGAATGGAACTGGAAAAGGAAGATTTGAAAAGTACCTTCTGCGTTCTGTTTGTTAGATACTCGCGAATCCAACAAAGAAAATTGGCGGAAAGCCAATGTCACTTAACTTAATAAGCAAAAGCGTATGATTAACAGAATCAAAAGCCTTACTGAAATCAGTATATATGACATCAGTTTGTTTTGCATTTCTGAATCCATCGATTGTTAAAGAAGTGAATTCTAAAAGGTTAGTGGTAGTGGATCTACGTTTTACAAACCCATGCTGGGATGTCGAAATAATAGACCTACAGAAGTGTTGCAATTGAGATGTAATTATCTTTTCAAAAGCTTTAGGAATAGCAGACAATTTGGAAATACCCCTATAGTTTGAAGCTTCGGACTTTTTACCATTTTTATGGAGAGGAATAATATATGATTCCTTCCAAATAGATGGGAAGGAGGACGATTCAACAGACAACAAAAATAACTTCAAAATTGGCTTACATAAAGCATTTGCACAAAACCTGAGTACGCAACCAGGTATACCGTCAGGTCCTGGTGAATACACAGGTTTCACTAAATTAAGCACGCTGAGAAGCGAACTTTCATCAATCACTGGATTAAAAATGCAGTTCGACTTTTTAACTGATAAGGATACGGAAGTCTTGAATGATATTCCGCTGAGGAGTAGGTAGTCTTGAAAAAATCAGCAAACATATCGGCAATTGCCTGATCAGTGTTAGCTTTATTATTTTCAAACGACAAGGAAGACGGATGCACTGATGTCTTACGTTTAGTATTGACAAAGTTATAAAATTGCTTAGGATCGCGAGAAAACTGACATTTGCAGCGCCGTAGATAATCCTTATAGCATTGCATATTAAGGACCATAAATCTCGAGCGAGCAACAGAATACAGAATGAAATCAGACGAACGGCGAGTTTTTTTAAACTTTTTATAGCATCGTGACTTCACATTTTTCAAGTTGGATAACTCCCGAGAGAACCAAGGAGGTCTATTAGAAATCACTTGTCTCTTGAGAGGAACACAATTATCGAAAAGTGAATCAAGTGTACTATAAAAGAAAGAAATAGCTGAGTCCATGTCTATACAATTGTACAGATAAGACCAATCTGTAGCAAGAATGAAATCATTAAGATTAGAAAAATCTGTTTTACGAAAACATCGGGTTCGAGGTATCGTATTAGCACCAAGTAGTGGTGGAAGGAAAGGTAGATCAATTGTTAAATTTACAGTAGGATGAAATTTATCTTCCGGAAGAACAAAAGGTTCAATCCTGGAAACAGCACAATTGGAAGGATCAAGTACAAATATCAGATCTAATGATCTTCCATTTGTATTACGCACTGAATTGACTTGAGAAAGAGACATCTCAAGAAGGCCGTCAACAAAGTCATGTGACGTGGAAGGCAACAGTATAGTAGACTCATCCGCAAGGGACCATGCTATGGAAGGTAAATTAAAATCTCCTAGAACAATGAGAATATCACGATTAGAAGTTAAAGCAGAGACAGATCGAATTGCCTCTAAATGATTTAAATAAGCCACCATGTCAGACTGCGGTGGAATATAAGAACAAGTGATGTAGGCGGAAAAAGAATGATAATCTACCTTAACACTGACAAACTCAATCTCCTGATTATAAGAAGGCAGAATCTGTTCAGATGGTAAAGCAGCATCAACAGCAATCAAAACTCCACCACCCACGCGAGGAGTTCGATCACATCTGAATACAGAAAATTTTGAAGCAAAAACAGATGCATCAGCAATGTCAGGTTTTAGCCACGTCTCCGTAAAAGCTAAAATGTTATTCGTAAAAGAAAGGCTATCTACATAGAGATTAGTAAGTTTTGATTTCAGTCCTCTCACATTCTGGTAACCCAGATTGAGGGACGAATCTAGTTTTTTGACACACCAGCAGATGCTGGTGTGCCCGAAAAAATAATTTGAAAAAAAATAGACGAAAAACGGAGGACAAAAAAAGACAAAGCAAAGCAGAACTTGCGTTGTTGTTTTTGTTTACCAATTCGGCTCGCGTCACTTTGTAATTTTCGTTTCTCTGTTCATTTGAGTTACATTTGCTGCGTAGTGATTTTGTGATTAGTGAAAAAAATTGTTTTAAGTAAGTATTATTGGTAATTTGTTAAATAAAACTTCCAAATATTCGAGGTAAGTCTGTATTTAACTTATGAAAACATAATAAATTGTTATACAACTTTAAAAAAATTAGCAGGTTATTCAGAACGCGCAGCATTGTCTAAACAATTTGCTGGGTAAGTAACAGAAATTATTATTTTTATTGTACCTATTATTTATTTATAATGTTTTTTTTTCAGAGGCGATGGTTGGCGAGAATGTATGTAAATATCTATATATGTATGTACATACATTGTTAAAACAAAAATAAATAAAATGAATTAAAATCGAAACTGCTGTGTTTTTTTGTATAGAAGAACTGAGAATCTCCGCGGAATTTACGGCGACATGTCCAAAGTCAATAGCGACATTCAGCGGAAAATGTATGAACGAGTTGCGGCGACTTTAACACGGAGAGTTCCTAGCGTCGAGGAATCGGGACGCTCGAGCGACATATCGACGGGACATACTAAGGAAATTTGCAAAGACACCTACAATTGTCTTTGCATATTTCCTTGGTATGTCCCTACGAAATATGAGGACAACATTAGGACATGTCGCTCGTGTGTCCCTATGTTTTCTTTACAATTAAACGGGACATTCTGGGGACATAGGCAAAGACAATTGTAGGTGTCTTTGCAAATTTCGGATAAACATAACGCCTGATTTCGACGATATAAAATTTGCCTATATAGCTTGCACTGCTTATGGCAGCAGTACTGCTGCATACTGCTGCTGCCATAAGCAGTGCACGTATAAGCAGTGCACGCATAAGCAGTGAAGCACATATATGTGTCAAAATTGCGATTGTGTGTGTGTGAATATGAATATCAATCGCTACATTGTCTACTATTTGGCGATTGGCTGCCCCCGGCCAATGTATTTAAAATATTTCTTTATTGGATTAAGAAACAAAAAATTTTTTAGAAAATAAAATGTAATGGTC
The DNA here is from genome assembly GCA_018150735.1 of Drosophila sp. 14030-0761.01. NCBI lineage: Eukaryota > Metazoa > Arthropoda > Insecta > Diptera > Drosophilidae > Drosophila > Drosophila sp. 14030-0761.01. The sequence goes on from JAECWO010000003.1 coordinate 1,896,393, forward strand.
AAAAGCTGCAAGGGTATACAAACTTTGGCATAGCCGAAGTTAGCTTCTTTGATATTTTTTGTTTTAACAATGTATGTATATACATACATAGATATTTATGACTCTTTTCGCCAATCCTCAAGCTTGTAGTCAATCTCAATCGCCTCTAAAAAAACATTATAAATAAATAATAGGTACAATAAAAGTACAATAATTTGTATAACTTACTGTTTACACAATCCAGCGCGTTCTGAATAACCTGTTAATTTTTTTCAAAGTTATAGTATAAAGATTCATTATGTTTAATAAGTAAAATACAGACTTACCTCGAATATTTGGAAGTTTCTTTCAACCAATAATACTTACTTTAAACAATTTTTTTCACTAATCACAAAATCACTACGCAGCAAATGTAACTCAAATGAACAGAGAAACGAAAATTACAAAGTGACGCGAGCCGAATTGGTAAACAAAAACAACAACGCAAGTTCTGCCTTGCTCCGTCTTCCTCTCCGCCGCTTCATTTCGCCTATTTTTTTTTTCTAATTATTTTACAAGAAGTTGTGTTTGCTCAATTCTTTGCGGTAGCCGAAAGTGTTCCGACGACGACATTCGATCGTTCGGGCACCGTCGGCTGATCTTTGCTTGAAAACGCTGGCAGAATTCTTGTCTCTGCCGACGTGTGCTAGGGACAATCCGGCGACATTTCGCCCAGGGACATTTGGTACTGGAGGGTACATTTTCCGTTGAATGCCCCTATGACATGGGACATGTCGCTGTAAATTTAGCGGAGAGTGTCCGCGGACGCGTACTGCAGGGTTGTGATCTTGTTCTGTCTATGTATGTGTGCACAAATCGGTATATGGGCTGGCATCGTAGTGTGTGTGAGCAACGTGAAGTTCGACAACACCGAGCTTCAATAGCTCGCTAGACCCAAGATATTAATATATAAAGAATATTTTAATAATAGTGCGCAGTGAAAACCAAATTTCTACCAATTTGTGTCATTTCTGACATTGAATTACAGTTCAAAGTATGAATTAATATTGGTTTTTACGGCTTTTAGAACCTTAACTTTTTAATTGATAAATTACAGCAAAGTAATGCCTCGCAATTCTGAAGGCAAAACTGTAAGTCCCTTTTTATTTGTATTAGCTATAGAACATAAGTATTTAATATAAAAAATGTTTGCTTCCAATTATTATAATTAATTATGTATATAAAAACATATAACTACATAAATTGTGCTAAGTTAAATAACGCATTAGCAACGTAAGCTTATATGGTCATGCCATCGAGCCAATTTTTATACCATGCATCCATAGGATGAAATGGTATATTAAAGTCGCCAAAATGTATGTAACAGGGAGAAGGAAGCATTTCCGACCCTATAAAGTATATATATTGTTGATCAGCATGAGAAGAGAAATTGATATAGCCATGTCCGTCTGTCCGTCCGTCCGTAAGAGTACAGAGATCTCAGCAACTACAAATGTTAGAGTTACCAAATTTAAAATGTAGACTCATGTAGTATTGGCGCAGACCAAGTTTTTTTTTTTTTTTTGCGACGCCCCTTTCCGCCTCCGTAATTTTATAAAAAGTGATTTTCTCCCGCAATATTTATCGTATCGTAATTTAATTTGGCACACTTATACATGTTATGTACATCTATCATTCCACCAAGTTTCATAAAAATCGGAATAAAAATGGCCGAGTTATGCATTGAAACGTTTTGCACTCAAAGCGGTGCAAGGGCGAATTTGGCCGGTGGGGCGCTAAAGTGCACACTCCTAAGAGTGAGCGAGATAGCATATGTTAGAAATCACGCATACGAAAGAAATTTAATATATGAATCTAGTTTTATAAACTCGATGTAGTTATTTTTCCCTTTGATGCATGGTATATCCAAGTCGGCCCGGCGACTTACTTACTTTATTTGTTTAAATATTATTTATGCTATAATAATTATATATGCCAAGTACCAAACCTGTAACTTCATTTTTGCTACAAAATCTGGAATTTGAAAAAAGGAATTACCGAAATTGCAACACTATACTGCCACACCAAAAACATTGTCCTACTAGTGGATATACATACATACATATGAATATGAAGGGCAGCACTACAACAAACGTTTAAAGATGGATATGCTGCACATTATTAATACTCCGAGTGAAACCAGACTCAATTATAAAACAGATACTGACAATCGCACTCACATACATACATGTGAAGACATTTGCTTACCAAGAATTAGTCGAAAACTATACTCCAAACGGCGGTGACGTCTAAAATATCGTACATATGTACATATGTATGTAAAATTTAACCAGAAGGCCGGGCTAACTGCGGCCATGCCAAAGTTTTTTTACCCTTGCAAGCTCTTGTGTTACTAGATCCCTAAAAAGAGTTATCTAAGTGTAAAGACCCTGGTGTGAAAACCTGTATCTACACGCTATAGCACGGCACGCATACATATGCATGTACATATGTAGACATGCAGCATGCAATTTTTCCATTTGTTTGTATGACAGCTATATCATATAGTTGTCCGATTTTGATCAAATTTACCAGAATTATAACTTTCTATTTGAAAATGTTATTTACCAAAACTATTTTTGGTCCGATCGTTCATATGGGAGCTATACGATATAGTAGTCCGATGTTGATCAATTGGGCATGGATGTTTGGATGTATAATAAACTACCAATTGTTAACTTTTATGATAATCGGGTCAAAAAGAAAGAAGTTATTGATTTAAAACTCATTTTTCGACCGATGGTTCCTATGGAAGCTATATGATATAGTCGTCCGATCCGGATGAATCCGAGATATACAATGCCTGCAGTATATACAAGACTACGTGCAAAATTTCAGCTCTGTAGCTATAGCGGTCTAGGAGGACAAGCTGTTGATCCAGACAGACAGACGGACGGACGGACAGACGGACAGACAGACGGACAAACGGATTTGAACTCGTCTTGTCATGCTGATTAAGAATATATATACTTTATATGGTAGGATACAAATATACCAAAAGGACGGACTAAATTCGGCATTTGTGTAGATATGCAGCATGCAAATTTTACACATGTTTGTATGACAGCAATATATCATATAGTTATCCGATTTTAATAAAATTTACCAGGATTATAATTAATTACATATGTGCAAATGTTATTTAACAAGTTTGGTGATGATCGCGATTGTTCCTATGGGAGCTATATGATATGGTAGTCCGATCTTGATAAAATTTGGCAGGGACGTTTGGATGTATAGTGAACTGTCAAATATTAAGTTTGATGATATTGATCAAAACTATATGATATAGTCGTCCGATCCGGGGTATATAATGCTTGCAGTATATAGAAGACTTCGTGCAAAATTTCAGCTCTGTAGCTTTAGCGGTCTGGGAGGAGAAGCTGTTGATCCACACAGACGGACAAACGGATTTGAACTCGTCTTGTCATGCTGATCAAGAATATGGTCGGAGATGCCTCCTTCTATGCGTTGCACACTTCTGACCAAAAATAATATACCCTTTTTGCAAGGGTATAAAAATATTGTTCGGTGTTTGGTAGGTATGCTGCATGGAGTTTCTCCTCATGTTTGTATGGCAGCTATATTATATAGTCATCCGATTTTTATGAAATGTAGCAAGATTATAAATTATGTATAAATGTTAAACACAATGTTTAATTACGTTTTTAGTTTCTAGAGAACTGTTTTTGGTTCGATCTCCTATCTATTCTAGATATTAGTCCGGTAAAAAACACTGAAGTTATTGAAATAAAACTATGTATATTTTTAACCGATGGTTCGTATGGGAGCTATAAAATATAGACGGCCGATTCGGATGAATCCGAGATGCAAATTTTCAGATCTGTGACTTTAGCGGTCTAGGAGGAGAAGCAATTGATGCAGACAGATAGACAGACGGACAAACGGATTTGAACTCGTCTTGTTATGCTGATTAAGAATGGATATATATACATATGCCTTTCATATGGTCGGAGATGGCTCCTTCTATGCGTTGCACACTTCTGATGATTAATATACCCTTTTAGCCACTGATCTCCAGATTCACTCATCACTGATTCTCCAGAAGTTGGTTTTTATACCATGCACCCATAGGATGAAATGATATATTAAAGTCGCCAAAAAGGTATGCAACAGTATGCAAGAATCGGAGTAAAAATGGCCGAATTATACGTACATACATATGTATGTATGTGTGTGTTCGTTTCCAACACAAAGTGGCGAGCGATCAACCCGCTATCACTAACCATCATAGCTCGGTTCCAATCAAATGCATCTGCGGAAAAAACGGCAAAAGCCAACAATATATTGACAAACACATTGCAAAAATTGTTTGAAAAAATTGTTTAACACTCGAGAAAATCTGAATTGAATAATGAAAAAAACTATATGCCAAATATTGGCATACTGACCACTGTACATATGTGCTCAGTGCCGTTTACCCTTAGGTTCGTTGCGTTAGCTTTATGGAACGACTTTAAAGAAACTAGAAACTCCCGCGGCCGACACAATCGACCGCATTCTAGAAAATAAATTAAGAACGAATTACTTTGCTATAAACAATATTTTTAGTAAAGTAAGTGGCCATGATCTGCTCTGTTGTTATGCAATTTTCAATGAGGGTAACACGCAAACCATGAGGAACAACTTTCAAAATTTGTCTGAAATCACCGTCTTCGGAACTAATATCTCTAAGCAATCTATCAATTCATTTTAAAACATTAATAGAGCACATTCCAACTATGTCAGTGATGCTGAGTTAAGAAATCTACCTTGACTATTGTTAGGACTGATATTGGAAACTAAGCTTTCTAAAATTGGTATTAGCTATTTGAACAGATTGTAAAAGAGAGTAGAACAATACTACTAAAAGCTGTCGGTATACAACGAAGATTTAACGAATTTCATTTACGGATGTAAATGTACAAAAGTTTTACCACATCCTGCGTGAGCCGTTAAACAGAATACATTGCTACTAGTATCAAGATGCAAAACTTCGCGCAAAACGCTATCTATATTAACAATCTCATCATTTCTTCAAAAATAATTCCATCTGCAGCGAAATTTACTTTCTATGAATTTAGAAGAAGTAAATGGAACTCAAATTATATTATGATATTAAAATCAACATATGACTGACATATTTGGAAACCATTTGACCGTTCGTATTTCAGAGAGCCCAACATCCAGTCATTCCTGCTTTTGCGACGACTATAAATAAGTCTCAGCGTCAAACATTTCAAAAGGTGGGAATTTTATAGAGGAGACCTTTTTTTAGTCGCGATTATGTGATGAATTAAGATTTACATTTCACAAAGAGCAGATGAGCGTCACTCGACCGCGTCGGTGTTACTAGCACTAATTATAACAAAATAAAGTAAGTAAGTCGCCGGGCCGACTTGGATATACAATGCATCAGGGAAAAAAAAAACTAATTGAGTTTATAAAACTAAGTTCATACAGTGGTGGCCATTTATTTGGCACATATTGTTTTTCGTTGTTCAATTCAGATTTTCTCGAGTGTTAAACAATTTTTTGAAACAATTTTTTTTGCAATGTGTTTGTCAATATATTGAGATGATGCACCGTAAATTTTGTTAAGTTAGGTTTAGCCGTTTTTTTTTCCAGGTACATTTGATTGGAAAAACCCCCATTTTTTGTGGACAAATAACTTTTCCAGAATCGTTAATATTAAAGATACACCCTTGGACCCTAAGAAGAAGTTAAAGAACTAGTAAAACTAAGAAAAACTGCATACCAGAAATTTTCAATTTGTCCCCAATTTGTTGGAGCCAGTTGAAGTTGCGATCTTTGCTCCTAAATTTGGGTCTTTTCACTTGGCGCCGTTTTACGGCACTAATTAATGCTAAAATACTATTTTTAATACATTTTTAATTTAACATTTTTTCACGATAAAGGAAAGATGCGTCGCTTTGGTATCCGACTAATTGTTAAATACTAATAATATAATAAACTAATGCAACGTTTTTTTCCAAACCAACCTAAATATATTATAGGATGAAATCCAAAGAGCAGATGCTTGGTTGTATTAAAAAATAGAGGATATCCGACTAAATATTAAATACTGTTTTATTGATATTAATCAATTTTCTAAACAGTTATTTTATTTAAACTATTATAAGTGTTTAATATTTAGTCGGATACCAAAGCGACGCATCTTTCCTTTATCGTGAAAAAATGTTTTGACGGCTTGTGGGCGCATTATTTGGCTATGACACCCAGGTACCTGCGGGCATTGTCTCTTATTGCCTAAGTAGCGTCCTTGCATGCACGAAAAAGAAAGAGATGGAAGATTGGGTTATAAGGAATAAGGCATTTCGCATAAAAAATACACTTATTGCGAGGCGAGTCATTTATTAATTCGTCATCCAAATTTAATGCAAAATACCTCATTGGACGGGAAATTATCTCCTCTAATCCGTTCTTTGAAGGAAATAGTATTTAAGCATTAATTAGTGCCGTAAAACGGCGCAAAGTGAAAAGACCCAAATTTAGGAGCAAAAATCGCACTTCACAACACAAATTGTTTCAAACAATTGTTTAACACTCGAGAAAATCTGAATTGAACAACGAAAAACAATATGTGCCAAATAAATGGCCACCACTGTATGAACTTAGTTTTATAAACTCTATTAGTTTTTTTTCCCCTGATGCATTGTATATCCAAGTCGGCCCGGCGACTTACTTACTTTATTTTGTTATAATTAGTGCTAGTAACACCGACGCGGTCGAGTGACGCTCATCTGCTCTTTGTGAAATGTAAATCTTAATTCATCACATAATCGCGACTAAAAACAGGTCTCCTCTATAAAATTCCCACTTTTTGAAATGTTTGACGCTGAGACTTATTTATAGTCGTCGCAAAAGCAGGAATGACTGGATGTTGGGCTCTCTGAAATACGAAGGGTCAAATGGTTTCCAAATATGTCAGTCATATGTTGATTTTAATATCATAATATAAATTGAGTTCCATTTACTTCTTCTAAATTCATAGAAAGTAAATTTCGCTGCAGATGGAATTATTTTTGAAGAAATGATGAGATTGTTATTATAGATAGCGTTTTGCGCGAAGTTTTGCATCTTGATACTAGTAGCAATGTATTCTGTTTAACGGCTCACGCAGGATGTGGTAAAACTTTTGTACATTTACATCCGTAAATGAAATTCCGATACGATAAATATTGCGGTAGAAAATCACTTTTTATTGAATTCCAGAGGCGGAAGTGGGCGTGGCAAAAAAATTTGGTGGAATGATAGATATTCCTAAGATCTATGAGTGTGCCAAATTAAATTACGATACGATAAATATTGCGGGAAAAAATCACTTTATTAAATTCCGAAGGCGGAAGGGGGGCATGGCAAAAAAAAAATAAACTTGGTCTGCGCCAATACTACATGAGTCTACATTCTAAATTTGGTAACTCTAACATTTGTAGTTGCTGAGATCTCTGCACTCTTACGGACAGACGGACATGGCTATATCAATTTCGCTTCTCATGCTGATCAAGAATATATATACTTTATAGGGTCGGAAAAGCTTCCTTCTCCCTGTTACATACATTTTGGCGACTTTAATATACCATTTCATCCTATGGATGCATGGTATAAAAATAAATAAAGTAAGTAAGTCGCCGGGCCGACTTGGGTATACCATGCATCAGAGGGAAAAAACTACATCGAGTTTATAAAACTAAGTTCATATATTAAATTTCTTTCTTATGCGTGATTTCTTACATATGCTATCTCGCTCACTCTTATGTGTGTGCACTTTAGCGCTCCACCGGCCAAATTCGCCCTTGCACCGCTTTGACTGCTAAACGTTTCAATGCATAACTCGGCCATTTTTATTCCGATTTTTATGAAAATTGATGGAATGATAGATGTCCATAACATATATAAGTGCGCCGAATTAAATTCCGATACGATAAATATTGCGGTAGAAAATCCCTTTTTATTGAATTCCAGAGGCGGAAGTGGGCGTGGCAAAAAAATTTGGTGGAATGATAGATATTCATAAGATCTATGAGTGTGCCAAATTAAATTACTATACGATAAATATTGCGGGAAAAAATCACTTTTTATTAAATTCCGAAGGCGGAAGGGGGGCGTGGCAAAAAAAAAAAAATAAACTTGGTCTGCGCCAATACTACACGAGTCTACATTCTAAATTTGGTAACTATAACATTTGTAGTTGCTGAGATCTCTGCACTCTTACGGACGGACGGACAGACAGACGGACGGACAGACGGACATGGCTATATCAATTTCTCTTCTCATGCTGATCAAGAATATATATACTTTATAGGGTCGGAAAAGCTTCCTTCTGCCTGTTACATACATTTTGGCGACTTTAATATACCATTTCATCCTATGCATGGTATAATAACTGTTTTTAAAACGACTTGAATTTTACCCTTATCTTGTTTGACTTATTTGATAATTGAGTAAGAATTTAATTAATCTAATGTGAAATTTTTCTAAAAAATTTTCCAGTTTTTTACTTACCGCTCACATCAACAGTTGTTGATGGTGCTAAAGTCGTAAGCCGACGCGTCTGAAACTGACGACGCAAGGCAAAACTAGCTGGTTGGAACTTGTGTGTCTGTTGTGTGATGATGTCATCGTTGTTGCTGCTGCTTGTTGCTGCCATTAATGTTGCTGGTTCCCCAGTGGACTTTCCCTTGCTAAGGTATGAGTTATTGCTAATGATGGTTGGAGCAGTCGCTATTGCTGGTGGTGTTGCTAGTCTGCTGCGTAGACGATTATATTTGGTGGTCGATGTAGTGAATTCTGCATTCTGAGGGGACAACGGAGATGATGACAATAATAACGATGACGATGATAATGATGATGATGATGAGTGTGGTGTGTTGATAACGCGCTTACGCACGCTTAAGACTGGACGACGCGAGGCACTGGAAGTTGTCGTTTGACGCAGCTGCCAGTTGGTAGTTGCCAGTTTCGGGTACATGAAATGAGAGGCGAAGCAAATATTTTTAAGTAATCCACCAAGCTTTGTATATACTCATGTTTATCGTATTCTTTTATTCGTTTATCTTCCTTGTGGATTTTTGTCGTGTGGTTTAAGGTTTTATTGGTTTTTGTTTTCTTTTAAATTTGTTGTGCTGTAATTTCCATTGCAGTATATCTTTGCAGTCAACAATATACTGTATACAATAAATAATTATACACACTAAATTAGCATTAGTAGAAAATAAAAATAAAAATTTTTAAGTTTTACGATTACTACTAATGAAAACAAAACCATTCTAAAATGTGTGCAACAAATTGATCTCTATTTTTGCTGTGTGCTTTAATCTCTATTTCAGGATAGATAGAAAGATAGAAAGACGGGGAAGATTGAAAACTGCAGATTTAGATTGCGTTGATTCAGACAGAATAATAGACCCTAGTAACATCCACGGCCGACACAATCGACCGCATTCTAGAAAATAAATTAAGAACGAATTACTTTGCTATAAACAATATTTTTAGTAAAGACTCTGTTATCACATAATAAGTGGCCATGATCTGCCTTTCTGAAATATAGAATCTCAATCCATTAAATGATCGAACTATGCTGGCATCACCGTGACTATAACAGGCCTCTTCCATAAAATTCCCATTTTTTTAGATGTTTTATGATTTATATGAATGCGGGGAATTAAAATTCAAGAATTTTGCTACACTTTTTAGAATTCGCAGTCAATTGAGTTTTCGAACATACGTTTCACGCTCATTCGAGTTCCATTTATTTAGCTCGTATTTAAATTTCGAATAAGTATAACAATACAATATTCCTTTGAAGTAAATTTATGAAATTACTTTCTGAAATATTTCCAAACACATCATTTATAATATTAATAGGGTCGTAAGCCAAATGATTTGATATTTCAACCATATTCGGACCGAACTGAGGAAAATCCATTTCACCATCAACAAGTAATTAAAGAAACTAAACAAATGAATTTTCATGGTGAAGGGCTCTCACATTTTGAGTTAAGGACACTCCATGAAAATTTCTGAATTCAGACCACGATGTTATACAATTTTCAATGAGGGTAACACTCGAACCATGAGGAACAACTGGCAAAATTTGTCTCACCAATCACCGCACAATAAAATAGTTTTTTTCCACCAACTAAGAGAGTAGAAGTAATACCACTAATAGCTGTGGGTATGCAACGAAGATTTAACGAATTTCATTTACGGATAATTGCTGTTTGTACAAAAGTTTTTCCACATCCTGCGCGACCCGTTAAACAGAATACATTGCTACCACTATCATTATGTAAAACTTCGTGCAAAACTCTATTTATATTAACACGTTGTTCATTATTAGCACTCTTATACATTTTTTGAAAAATAACTCCTTCTGCAGCGAAATTTGCGTCAAAAACGCAATCTGGAGAAGCATACTTTATGTTTGAAAGATTAAATTCCGCACAGGAAGTATTATGAGTCAGAAGAATATCTTCGATTATAAGAAGACTTTTGTTATAAGAGATGTTTTGACTTAAAAAATCTCCGCTCATATCATCTTTATGATGGTTCCATAAAGTTATCGGAACGATTCTAACTGTAAACGAGTTTTTCTTCTTGTCCCTTTTTATACCCTTGCAAAAAGGGTATATTAATTTTGGTCAGAAGTGTGCAACGCATAGAAGGAAGCATCTCCGACCATATAAAGTATGTATATATATTCTTGATCAGCATGACAAGGCGAGTTCAAATCCGTTTGTCCGTCTGTCTGTCCGTCTGTCCGTCCGTCCGTCTGTCCGTCTGTCTGTCTGGATCAACAGCTTCTCCTCCTAAACTGCTAAAGCTACAGGGCTGCACGAAGTCCTGTATATACTGCAGGCATTGTATATCTCGGATTCTACCCGATCGGACGACTATATCATATAACTCCCATAGGAACCATCGGTCAAAAAACGAGTTTTAGATCAATAACTTCTTTCTTTTTCACCCAATTATCATAAAACTTAACATTTGGCAGTTTATTATACATCCAAACCTCCATGCCAAACCTATATCATATAGCTCCCATATGAACGATCGGACCAAAAATAGTTTTTTTTCTAGAAACTTTTTTGTTTCTTGAGCGATCATCGTCAAACTTGGTAGATAACATTCTCATATATAATATAGTTATATATCTGGTAAATTTTATTAAAATCGGATGACTTTATCAGATAGCTGTCATACAAACATGAAAAAATTGCATGCTGCATGTCTACATACATGCATATGTATGTATGCGTGCCGTGCTATGGCGTGTAAAAACGGATTTTTACATCAGGGTCTTTACATTTAGATAAATCTTTTTACGGATCTAGTAACACAAGAGCTTGCAAGGGTATACAAACTTCGGCATGGCCGAAGTTAGCCCGGCCTTCTGCTTTTGTTTTTTTTCTGAACTGCATGGTGTTTTTGTAATTTTTCCGTGTGTTTCTTGTATTTTTGGGTCGAGGATCGGTCGAGTCTCAATTTTTGACCCTAAAAAGGTTTTATTGCAGGGCAATAAAACTTGAGCTCGGGCTCACAAGCTTGTCCTTTTTTTGTTTTTTTTTCGAGCTGCGTGGGTGTTTTTGTAAGGAGGATCGAGGAAGTGAGCCAAGTGAGCCACTACGTGCCCAGCCTTGCTGTATAGTATAACACCAAAACCAACTATCTGCACTCACCACCCCAGTCGCCGGATTTGAATCCTATTGAACATGTGGGATTTTCTGGAGCGTAGGATTCGCTAACGAACCATAACGTCAAAGGAGATGTTAAAATATGTTTTAATGGAAGAGTGGCTTCAAATTTCGCCAGAGGTCACCGAAAAATTGGTCGTGTCAATGCCAAAACCATTGGCAGAAACTATAAAAAGAAAAGGTTATCCCACCTCTTACTAAATTTTGTTTTGTTTTTGAAAAAGTGCCTATTATCTTAGTTTGTTTAGTTTGTGGGCATACTTTTTCTGAACTGAAATTTGTGGTTTTTTTAGTTTTTATACCATGCATCCATAGGATGAAATGGTATATTAAAATCGCCAAAATGTATGTAACAGGGAGAAGGAAGCTTTTCCGACCCTATAAAGTATATATATTCTTGATCAGCATGAGAAGAGAAATTGATAGAGCCATGTCCGTCTGTCCGTCTGTCCGTCCGTCCGACTGTCCGTCCGTAAGAGTGCAGAGATCTCCGCAACTATAAATGATAGAGCTACCAAATTTAGAATGTAGACTCGTGTAGTTTTGGCGCTGACCAAGTTTATGTTTTTTTTTTGTTTTTTTTTAATAAAAAGTGATTTTCTCCCGCAATATTGATCGTATCGTAATTTAATTTGGCACACTCATAGATCTTATGAACATCTATCATTCCACCAAATTTTTTTTGCCACGCCCCCTTCCGCCTCCGGAATTTAATAAAAAGTGATTTTCTCCCGCAATATTTATCGTATCGGAATTTAATTTGGCACACTCATACTTGTTATGGACATCTATCATTCTTGATAAAAATCGGAATAAAAATGGCTGAGTTATGCATTGAAACGTTTTGCATTCAAAGCAGTGCAAGGGCGGATTTGGCCGGTGGAGCGCTAAAGTGCACACACTTAAGAGTGAGCGAGATAGCATAATCAAATCGCGCATACGAAAGAATTTTAATATATGAATTTAGTTTTATAAACTCGATGTAGTTTTTTTTTTCCCCTGATGCATGGTATATCCAAGTCGGCCCGGCGACTTACTTACTTTTTATTTTTTAAATATACAAATGTAAGTATAATTGAATATGGAGAAAAAACTTTAAAATATTACTTGAAAATAATGTGCTAATCAATTAAATAAAAAAGTTGGCAATATCTTAATTATATGTATGTATAATTTTGTTGAAGTTCCGCATTGAACTTGTACGCATAGTTATTCTAGCAAGTGTATGTACATACATAAGTACATGGTTGAAATCTTGAATTTTTACTCAATCCCTAAATGGAGATAGCAAAATGAAAAGGATTTTGTGGAAAAACCCGTATATACACGCCATATCACAGCACGCTTGCATATGCATGTACATATGTAGAGATGCAACATGCAGTTTGCCATATGTTTGTATGACAGCTACATATACATATCATATAGCTATCCGATTTTGATAAAATTTGGCAAGATTAGTATTTGTGAACTGACAAATGTTAAGTTTTATAATGATCAGATGAAAAAGAATGATCAGATGATCTAAAACTCATTTTTGACTGATGGTTCCTATGGGAGATATATGATAAAGTCGTCCGATCCCGATGAATCCGAGATATACAATGCCTGCAGTATATACAAGACTCCGTGAAAAATTTCAGCTCTGTAGCTAGAAGTCTAGGAGGAAAAGCTGTTGATCCAGACAAACAGACAGACAGACAGACGGACAGACAGACGAACAAATGGATATGAACTCGTTTTGTCATGCTGATCAAGAATATACATATGTACATATATGGTCGGAGATGCCTCCTTCTATGCGTTGCACATTTCTGACCAAAATTAATATATCCTTTTTGCAAGGGTATAAAAATATGCAAATTTTTTGATTCAACGTCTTTTTTATAAATACATATGCATATGATAATTAATACTGTAAGTTTAGGGGGGATGAGATATTACGGACTTCAAAGTACTTTAAAAGTATTTTGGACACTTAAAGTACTCGTTTCTATACACTGTCATGTTGACTTAGGGGCAAAAGAAGAAAATAGGTATTTGTAGTAGACCAGAAAAACGGTGAGATATGTGCATCTAATTGGAAAAGCATTTTTACTGTCGTTATTTGATTATTTTCGTAAAGTCTTTGTATTTTAAATTCTAAGCAAATACATACATTTATAAGGCAAGTATGTGCCTGGTATATGTACATACATATGTATATATTTCACAAGTGGATTTAAGATACTGTGTTTTTTTAAGATTTAATATGTACATTTACATATGTATGTACATACATATGGTCCATACAAATTTTTTGGTTTTTCTAAAAAAAAAATTTATACTTTTTGTTTCGCTTGTTTTTTTTAGTGTTTTTTTTTTATTATTAATTTATTTTGGTGCATAAATATTTTACAACTAAAAACTAATTGCAATTAACTTAAAAAAGATTTCGAAAAGAAAAATAGAAAGGGTGGGAAATATATATATGGAGAGAGGGAAAGAGAAAGAGAGCGGCGAATGGGGAGGAAAGAAAACTGCGCATAATAAAAAGCAAAATTAAAAGAAATATTTGAAAACATATTTCCCCAAAAACGAGTCGTCAAAATAAATTGTTGAACCAATTTGTCGAATTTTAAAATATGGATTTAAGGGTATGCGTGTGGTAGAGGGAGCATGTGTGGTAATGCGTGTCTGTGCGTGCAAGTGTAAGTATGTATGTACATATGTATGTACATATTTAAAATTGTTTATGGCAGCTTGAAGAGTAAAAATTTGTCATGATTGTTTAATAATTTATGAGCTTTAGAAAATGTTGAAAAAAATATTTGGAACAATTAACTGAATGCAATTTTTCTTTTGAAAAAGCAACGTAGCCAATTACGTACATATGTACATGGGCACCATTTGATTAAGCTTATTTTTTTTTTTTTGCTTTTTCTGTAAAGACTAGAAATAATTAACTACGTTGAACGCGATAACCTCTTCATAACGTCTCAGTGGTTGTTGTTGGTATTGATGTTGTTGTTTTAATTGTTGACTTTCGCCGATGCAAACGACGACCGTGATCACGACGTGGCTTTTTGCGATGTACCACATGTGTCTCTGTACTATAGGTGATTTTTTCACTAATGCTGCTGGCATTGTTGGTGGTTGTTGTTGTTAATAGTTGTAGTTCGTTGTTGGCACTAACATCGCCACTATTTGAAAGCAGTTGTTCGACAAATGTGTTGGTGGTTTGGTTTTGGAATTGCTGATAGTTGTTGATATTAATGGTGGTTGTTGTTGGTTCATAAATTGTGGTTGTTGGTGTTTCTTGTGAAGCATCATTTCTGAGAAAATTGTGTTCATTTGTGCTGTTGTGGATTGACATTAGTGTTTGGTGATCCAACAAAGGTGGTGCTTGTAGCACATCTGCGTGTTGCACAGAGAAAGCCGGATTTGAGTCATTGTCGGGCATTAATGTGGTATTGTTATCATCAATATACTCCGACGACGATGATTCTGACTCAGATCTCTGTACCTTACTCAATATGACCTTATCAAGATTGGCTATTGAAATCACCAAAGGTGAGGATTCATTAGACTCGGGACGTAACAAGGGAACAATTGGTCTTACGTAAATGTTAGCCAGAGGTGCTGTTGTGGTTTCACTTGGTATGGTGCTGGTCTCAAAACTATTGCTGCTGCTGCTGTGATTGCTTCTGCTGGTTTCCACCTCTTCTAGTATTTCATTGCTGCTTAACTTTTTGCCCTTGCGAGCCGAATCAAATAGGCCTTCCAACGAGATAGTCGACGTCTCTAATGCTCCAATAATAACCTCTGGCAATAAAGACTTGCCGCTACGATATGCGTCTGAATCCGCACTTGAGTCACCCTCTTCCTGCTTGGGTAGACTATTTCGCACAGGCGTTGAACTGGTACTGTGATATACAGTCGGTTCAGTGGGCGTGTAATCCGCCACAGTACTATGTCCATCGTTTATTTGTATAGCACTGCCATCGACCAAGTGGACATATTTTACCACGCTTATCTCACCTAGCTGCTCTACATGCGGCAGAGACTCCACTCGCAAAGTGCCAAAGTCCTGGTTGGCCTTTGACTTACGTTGGGCAGCTTTGGCCTGCTTCGAATTTATCTCTACAATGCGATTGATTTCAATCAACTTGTGCTTGGGCTCCACTAAAGTAGTTTTGGTTGGCAGGGCCGTCAAGGATGGTCGGTTGGTTGGCTTTAATTGAGAATCGTCATCATTATCGAGCAGCGTGAAGACATGCAACAAAGTGGTCGCTGGCGGTGGTTGAGCCGTCGTCGAGCCATCATCCTGTGGGATTGAAGATGCATTAGCATTGTCATTGGTTTCGGTGTCAGTTTCGAATTCAGTGTTATCAGTGTTTAATTGTACTTGTGTTTGTGGAATGTTTGGTGGTGGTAGTGCTGACTGTGGTGTAGTTGTCAAAAAGCCTTGCTCGAGGCTATTGTCCTGCCCTTGGCTGGCCACCACCTTGGGTTTGAGTGTTGTATGCTTCTTGCTATGTATTTTAAAAATTTTCTTATTTCGAGCATTCAATGCGTCAATATTGAGATCTTCAATCAATGAATTCTCATTGACCGCTTCCGTTGTCTCTGTGGTTGACGGCCCAATATACTTTCGCTCATAACTTCTCGTATTGCTTGGTATAAATAAAGCTGGCTTGAGTGGTGTCAACGGTGTGGTACGCTCATAATTACTAGCCACAGGACGTAATGTTAGATTTGACGTGGCCACTCCCGGTGGTCGATTAATGACACGCGGACGTTTGGTACCACTACTACCGAAGTGATAACCGGGAGCAAATGTGGAGCTAGACTGTCGACCGCGAGGATTATGGGGCACATTGCCAGAGCCGGTGCTAGGGCCGGTCGTCGTAAAGCTAGGACGACTGCTAGGTGGGATACGATTATCTTTGGGCTTATAAGCAGGAGGTATATTGATTTTAGAGTGTGGCTCTGTTGTCTCTTCAACTTCATCGGCTTCATCTTGATCACCTACCTCGCTATCTTCATCCTTTTCTGCTACTTTTATGTCAGACTTAGTCTGTTGCGATTGCGATTTACCTTTGGATATGACAAATGGTCGTTTCACTGCCTGGTTGTTATTCCGATTTATTGCCACCACTTGGGGCTCATCTTCTGGCTCTTCTTCAGAGTCATTATCCATCATACGAGCCTCTTCAGTTGTTCTTTGTTGGTTAAATCGCTGCGAGTCAGGGAGGCGTGAATCTCTGGGATCACTGCGCACAAAACCTTCACCTGTATTTTTCACGTTTGAATTAAATGGATCAAAACGGCCATTTTTTCGACGTACAAATTTTGTGGTGGGTCGAGAGCTATTAAAGGTCAAAACTGGGGTCTTGGGCGCAAGGACTTGCCTTGGGGAATTTAATAGTCGCTTGGCCACCAATTTACGGCGGAAAACGGAACGTGCCGGGGACGGTGACTCGGCTGCAGCAGTAACATTATTCCCATTATTAATATTAATACCTCCATCCTGCGACTTCCCATATAGCAGTTTTCTTAATTTCTCATTTATCACGCCATCTTCACCTTCACCGCGTGACTGTTCTATCCTGACTTTATTGCGTAAGCGCTGTAACTCTGAGTTCTCAGGGTCGACTTCTTCCCCCGTCTGACTGTGAAGGCGGCTACTAATTATACCATCATTAAGGCGATTGCGTAAGATAAGTAATTTTGACTCTTCCTCTTGTCCTGAAGAAAAGCGATTGCGTTTTGGCACAAATGGTTTATGAGTGGACTCAGTATTTGTGTCGGTAGTGACGTCGCTACTAGTGGTGACAGTTCCTTCAAAGTTAATCTGCTTCGTCACATCAATGGATCTTGTATTTTCAGAGCTTGCCTTAACAGGTTTTAATTTGCGGACAATTTTACGGAAACGCTTTATTGGCGTGTTGTTCGTGGGTGAAATGGCAGTGGTAGTGGTGTTGCTTGTTGTAGTGTCATGATTAAAATTAGTAGCGATACTAGTGGTGCTGTTCAAACTAGTGCTATTGCTATTATTAATCTGCAAAGGCCGACGATATTTAAGTACACGGATACGTGTTGGTGTAGACGCTGTTGTAGTCGTAGTGCTGGTACTGGCATTTGATTTTGTTGCTTTATCGTCGTCGCAATCATCTTCATCTTGTTCGTCTTCTACTTCATCACTTTCATCTGACTGCACACTGGTTAATTTAATTACCTGAGCACTATTGCGTGACATGTAGGGCAAATGGCGTGTGGTAGTTCTGGCTGTTGTTGATAGTGTTGTTGGTGTGTGGCTCAATTGATATCGATTCTGAAAACGTCGATTAGAATTAACGAGATTACCTATATCATTAAAACTACCAGAAACTCGCCCATGCTCAATATTATCAATCTCTTCATATGCCTCTTCACTAACAGTTTTTGTGTTCTTTTTGTTGATGTTAAAATTTGAACGATTAATCAAATAATTGGCTACGGTGCTGTTACTATGTTTAGGTTCATATAAACGTGTGGTTTCATTTGAATTGGTGCTGAGAGTAGTAACATTACTACGACCTTTGTTGTTAATGTTAGTATTGTGGGGATATATTTCAATTGAAGATTCTTCATCATTATCCACCTCCGCCTTAATATCATCCCCATCCCCATTCTCATTGTCAATGTAATTTTTTTCAGTCTGTGTTTGTACCTGTGTTTGTCTTTGTTTTTGTTGCATGCTGGCAAGCAGCTGACTTAGCAGCGATGTAGGCGTTCCGAGTTTGGGATCCTCATTATTCTCGTCTTCGCTATCTTGCTCGTTCTCATCTTGCTCCTCCCCATTCTGCTCGTCTTCATCATATTGTTCATCAAGTTCTTCATTTTTTTTATATAGATTTCGATTAAAAGCTACCAAATTACGTGGAGTACTTGAGTTTATTCTCACTGGAGACACCGTAGTTCTTCGGCGAATATAGTATGTTTTTTCTCTTTCATCTAGCAAAGCACGATGTCGATTTGTTGCAAAGAAGCCTTCTCGAGCACTGTTGTCGGTATGCGCAACATGATTTTGTTCTTTTTGCCTATCCGCCTTAATGTTGAATGCACTTTCGGTGGTTGTAGTTGATGTTCGGCTTGTTGTAAACCGATTACGTATGCGACTCAAGCTTGTATAGGGACGTCGTGTAGTAACCTCAGCGTTCGTTGAACTATTAAAACTTCCGCTTAACAGTGGCCTACGTGTTGTGTTCACAGCCACGGTTTCTGAAGTAGGTGTTATCGCTGGCTTCTTGTCCTCTATCTTATCAGAGCTTGGTTTTGATGTGGTTGTATGTCTACGGATCAAAAGCTGTCGTCGCGATGTGGGAATTGCAGTTGTTGTTTTTACACCTGTGAAATTTAAATTCTCATCGTACCCGCTGTTAATAGTTGTTCTTTTTGTTGTAGTGTTAAGTCGGTGACGTATTACTAGTTCACGTCGGGGCGTTATAGGTTTCGATATATTAGCAGTGGGTGTTTTTCTAACTATTACACTTTTATTATCTGCATCATCATCGGTTATTTCATTGATTGCCTGTAGCTCTTCGTTTTCCACAGTTTCTCGATAAGTAGTCTCATTCTTGCTCTCATCCTTAATTATTTGATGTTGGGAAGTTATAGGGTTGCGTATATTTGTGGATGTTGTCGTTGTAACTGATATGCCTTCTTCGTCTGCATCATCGTCGGTGTTTTTATTAATTGCCTGTAGTTTTTCGTCTTCCCCAGTATTTAAAAAAAAGATATCATCTACATCAACATTTTTAAATCCGGTCTGCACTGTTTCTGTGGTGGTGCCATAGTTTAGGCTTCCACGTTGGGGAGGCTGTAGTGTTTCAGCAGTAGTTGTTAAATTCTCGGCCGTGGTAGTGTTAGTTGTGGTTCCCTGCGGGTGTTGTCTATTGAGACCTGCATTGGTAAGACGTGCAGCTAGATTGGCAGTTGTACCACTTATCGTGACTTTAGATCCGTCTAGGAAACTTTGAGGTATGCCATATATTATCTTAGTAGTGGTCTCAATCTTGCTCTCATCATTAACTAGTTGATGTCGGGAAGTTCGTATATTGGCAGATGGTGTTGTGGTAATTATTATATTTTCTTCATCTTCTTTAACGTCGAATTTTTTATTGATTGCCTGTGTTTCTCCGTTTTCCACAGTTTTTCCCGTGGTTGTGTTAGTTGTGGTTCCTTGGGGGCGTTGTCTATTAAGACCTGCATAGGTACGACGTGGAGCTGGATTGGCAGTTTTACTACTTATTCTGACTGTAGATCTATCTAGGAAACGATGAGGTATGCTATAAGTTTTCTTCGTAGTCGTCTTATTTCTGTCCTCAACTACCTCAACTTTTGCGACCACGGTCGCACGTGTATGATCTGACCTTTCATTTTGCTTCTCCCATTCATCACTTAAAACAGATAGTTGTACAATGTGGGAGGTCTCATTTGTCAAAGCCGGTTCTTGTAGTGACGTCTTAAAGGTTTTTCCCTTGCGTAACGTGCTATTCTCATTGATATCTATATCCGATTTCGCCCCCAGGTGACCTACATTGACCCGGGGGTTTTCAATAAAAAATGCCCGATGTTGTCATGAATTTCCCGCGATTGCTCCGTGGCCAGGCGCTGCTTTAATTCGGCGCTATTTTCTTGATTGTCTTCTGAATTTCCGACAGCTTCGCTGTTCTCACTAACATTAAAAACATCATGGATCTGTTGACGTATATCGACTGTAACACTTTCAATGTCAGGTGGTGCCGGGGTCTTATCTATATAAGTGATAGGTGAATCTTTGACATACTGATAGTACTTTCGTCTATAATAAATCGGAAGCGAGAGATCATCCTTCCCAGGTGAAGGAGTAGCAACTTTGCTCTGAACATCATTCTGGGCCTGAAGAAGTTTTAGTATGTTTAAATCTTCAGGTAAATTAGTTCGTATTGTTTCAGTTGTTGGTGTTGTTGGAGTGGCTGTAGTTGTAGTAGTAGTGGCGCTTGTGCCTTTGGTGGTTGACAGACGGCTTACAAAACGCTGGTTGGCCACTACTAGCTGATTTTCTATGGTATTACTGGTGTGATTTTGTTTAATGGGTGTTAATGAAATTGACTTGGCGTTAGGTCGCTTCTCAGTCAAAATACGCTGGGTGGTTGGAGTTTCCTCTATAATTGTGGTTGTTGTTTTAGCAGGTCGCTGAAAGGCATTTTCGTCACGGATACTCGCTTCAGAGTGCGCTTCAGTTATCGGTGCTGTAATTGGCGTAGTGTCAATCCGAGTGGGTTTAGTCCGTCTCACTATGGTTTTAGCTGTTGTTGTCGCTAGATTATTTACAACACTATCTCCATTCACCACGATGCTAGTCTCATTTTCGTACTTTTCCATCTCTTCATGTTCAATGGTTTCCTTGGGCCGCTTTAGGAGTCGCCTACGTATCTTTGTGACAATTGGTTTATGCTCGGGCTGCCTGTTACGCTGACCACGTGATGCAAAGTCCAAGGCCAAAAGCGAGGAGAGGTCATTGCTCTGGAACTTGACCGCTCCGCGATTTCTTGAACGCTGAGTGGTACTTGATAAATCTGAGGGTTGGCTAATCTTATCATAGATATACTCATATTCCGCTGGTTTCTCTTCAACGATTTTCGTGTGTATCTGCTTAACTATCTTACGACCGCGATCAATGGTGCGAACATTAGTAGTTCGAATGCGTGTAATGCCATTCCCTAGGTTTTCGGTCTTGGTGGATGTCCTATTGTGTTCCCTTTTTAACGGAGCGAGTCTGATAAGTTTCTTGTTCTCAGGCTGGAAACCATCATTGGTGTTTTCTTCATTTGCAGAACCTGGAGTCGCAGTTTTGGACATGCTTGCAACGGTATGGGTGATAGTGTTATTTTTGTTATTTCTAGATTTCAATCGCTTATTGGCATCGGCTGCTAGAAGCGATGATAGATCCCCTTCTTTGCTATGGCGATATTTGCCCCTAACAATTACACGACCACTGGCTGGGAATGAGGTGTTGTTTTTCTCATTCGATTGATATGTAGGAGACGTTGAGCCGGTGGTAGTTATTGTGGCCTGTGTAGTGCTAAAAGATTTGTTGCGGAAGAGAGACCGAGTTGTCTCTTTGGAGGTTGTGTTGGTACTGACTAATTTTTCCGATGTAATCGAAGAAGCTTCAATGGTGCTGGGTGTAATTGACATACGACGAAGGGGCGCATCTCCTGTTTTTATTTTCGTTTCTTCCTGTGTCAAGCTGCTTAGTTCGGCCTTTTTAATACTTTCTTCTGTTGCTGTGGCATTACTAAGATCCTCCTTAACATAAGGATATGTACTGCCAGAAGGTTCTTCAGTTGTGCTTGTAGTGCTACCTGTGGGCATTTCATTTTCATTGTTTAATAAAGTAGTTGCCTCAACGATTTCGAATACGTCTGGCATTAAAGTTGTATCTAGTGAGTCTTCCTGTCCAGTAGCTGTGTTGCTATGGTCGTAACTTAGCGAAGGAGCTTTAGTTCTATGTCGTTCAATAGCCAATGGTTTATAGTTAATTTCCTCGGCGGCAATATTGGCATCATCAATGATTTTATCGACAAAAGCGTTGCTAACGTCATGGAGATTGCGTACACCCAAATGTGCATCAGTAATTTTATGTTGCAGGCTTGCAGTTTTATTCTCGATTTTTGCCTCATTGGCTGCTTCTGTTTCTTGCTTTGATGAGTTTAAACGTCGGCCGCGGAGCTTGGTAACTGTATCTGGAATGTCTTCGTTTTCATCATCAACCAGCTGCTTGCCAGCGTACCTACGTGAGTCTTTGTTTTCACTGTCCAAGGTATTGGCATTCACTATGGGTTGTCGCACAGCATGCCAGGTGTAACGATTGTGGTCTGCGCTTAAACTAGAGCTAACTATTTCATGCCTTAAGCTATTGCCACCATTACCAACTACGTCTACGTGATTGTTGTTGGTGGTGGAATTGGTATTGGTTTGGGTGATGTCATGACTATGACTGGCACTCACCTTAGGCCTATCCACCTGGGATAGTCGCGGTTTTACTGTATTCACATCTGCTTCGTTAACGTTATTGTTATCAGTGCTGAGTGTGGTGGTGGTGGTTGTGATTGTGGGACGGGTGTGTCGACGGGGATAACCAAAAGGTCTTGGATTAGATATCCTGATGCCCAAGACGTTTAAAACTAGTTCAGGGGTTGTTGTGGAGGTTCTTGTTAGATTCTGTTCTTGTTCGGGTTGTGGGAGTTCTTGCTGTGTCGATTGGGTTTTTTGTGGTTGCCTTCTACCCGAGTAGGTGGTTCTATTGATATTAAGTCTAGGTATATTGATACTCAAACTATTTCGACTAGCATCGTTGCCTGCTTCTGCATTTTTGTTATTGTTGTTGCGTCTGTGATTGGTTGTGATATGTTTAGTTTGGTTTGGGGTTTCTGTTACCTCACTATCAACGTGGTCATTGTCCACGTCGTTAATGTCGTTATTTCGTTCATTGCTTGTGGTTGTGGTTGTTTTTGATGTTGCCAGTTCGTCCGCCTTAGTTGTTGTTATGTTAATGATTGGGATATTGGGAATCACATTGATCAATGAGTTGTCCGGCAATTGTGTTGTTAATTCAATTTCATCACTCAAGCTCAAAGAATCAATGCTGGTGGTTTGGCTTTGAATTGTGGTGGTTTCTATAATAGGTGTGGGTGTGGATGATATGTTAGTTATGCTAAAGCTTTCAATTGGTTCAGTGGTATTAAATATGGTTATGGTTCTTGTTTCTGGATAGGTGGTGCTTGGTGGAGCTGGTGCTGCTGCTGTTGGTATTATGTTATTAGTCGGCACATTGTTGCTGCTGTTGGCCTTGGCAGTCTCAGTGAAGGTGGTTGTTATAGGTGTTTCTGGTGTGGTTGTTGTTGTTTTTCTGCTGCGACCGATGCTCGCGTATATAAGTGTGTTTTTGGTGGTTGTGAGGCTTTGTTTGCTTAGTACCGTTTCATTTTGCTGTTGATGCGGTTCATCTTCATATTCGTCATCCTCATTAGTTTCCTGATCATAACTCGACGATGTTAAGGTTGCCTTGGTAGGTCTGGTGCGTTCAAAGTATTTGTAGCTAAAAGAACATGAGCTTATAGATCATGCAATATCGAAAATATTGTGGTCGAATCTGCGCAAGAGCGGCAAAACTTTATACATACCGATTAGTTGTTAAACTTGAGGCCGATCCCGTTTCCGGTGCTACAGTGGATGGCGTCTCGGGTTTTCCTGTAGGACGTCCACGCGGGTTACTAAATGCGGAATAAGACTTTACTTGCTTTTCCTCTTGCTGCCGTTGCTCCTTCTCTATTTCCATATGCTCTGGCTCAGGGGTCACAGTACTGGGTCGGGTCCGTCTTAGACTTGTATATGAAGGAGTGGGCGGACTGAATGGTCTTCTAGTGCTTGTCTCTTGTTCTTCTTCGGCCTCCGCAGACAGCTCTTCTTCAGATTCTTCTTGATCATGGCGAGATTTTATTGAGCCATTTTGATTTCCATTTCGATTCCGATTAATTGTAACATATTCCTTACGCTCTTTAAGAAAACCATCAAATTCTGTCAGTTTTTCAATGCCCTCATTCTGAGGACCCTGGCGACTGTTGCCTCTTAAAGCGGACGAGTATTTGGAATAGTTGTTTTCGGGACCTGCACTGGTACTGGTACTGATTGACTCCCTAATTGTGCTACCTTTGGACGTAGACGTCTTACCAGCCACCGATTTTAAACTTTGTCGACTAAGAACTTTATCATAAAGCGATTTACTAATAGTCGAAGGTGTGGTGGCAGCTCCGCCATTGCCAATAGACGAGTTTTCTTTCAATGTTATGGATCCATCTTTGTTACGCAACAAATGCATCTCCAGTTGCTCAACACCACCCACTTTACGAATGAGATCGATTAATTCCTTGATGACTTGAGGGTCTTCTTCCGCTTCTTTTGATGATGTTCTTCTGGCTCGCTCAGCATCATCAAAAGTGTCCTCCTCTTCATAGTCCATGTCGTCCTCAATAGTGGGCGCTGTAGTAGTTGTTGTGGTGCTGGTGGTCGTGGTTATGCGTGGATAAATGGGGCGAGCAACTGATGGAGCAGCTGTCACTCGATTTGGCCGTAATGTGGTAGTTGCTATAATCGGAATTGGTGAAGTTTGCGGTGCTTCCGTTCTGGATCTAAGTAAAATGTTATTTAGCATATACCAAGTTTTTTTTTTAATTATATGCTTACTTTTTAGTCTTGCATGGCACATTCCGGGCAAAGTCACAGGAATCAGCTGCCGGATTAAAATACAGTCCCGATGGGCAAGTAAATTGATGAGCCACAATACCCAACCCTGATGGACCACTATCCAGACACCAGTAATATTTTTTGCAATCCCTTGGATGTTGGAAGAATCCCTCTTCCTCGCACTTAAAGTCAGAGCCTGGATCGGGTGTGGTTGGAGGTGGCGGTGTAGTCGAGGCACGTCCCGCTATATAGAGAGAAGAACCCTCGGCTTCAGTTAAGCGAATGTTGATGTTAGGTGGAACAGTTGATGTTATGGCAGCTGGACGTCGTCCTTGTTTTGTGTTTGGAGTAGGTTTAGAGTTTAATCGTCTTCTGGTAGTGCTGCCATTATCGCGGCTACGTGAACGTGATGGTTTTTGAGGTCCTCTCGACTTGCCCACTTCATTGATGTCCAGTCTGAGATTCAACATTATCTTAGTTTATATCAATATGCACAATATGCGTCACTCACCCCAAAGACTCAATCATAGCTTCTTTGGCTGCCTCAATTAATGGATATGGTTTCCCATTGCATGTACCTCTGAAATCGTCATTATCAATGGCCCAGAACATAATACCACCCAAACCTTGGGCAACCACATATTCGGCCTTTTTGCGTACAATGGCCTCATCGTCATAGCCAACCCATTGATTGCGCCTATAGGCATATGGCCCCATCACATTGGAATTTGGCTGAACTATAGTCCATTCAGGATCATCCTTAAAATTTTGACAGATCTAAAACAACGAAGAAAGTAACATAACCAAACAGGGTCATATTTTGTAACAGACAGTAAGCAATTGCGACTCCATAAAGAATGTGTAAATATTATTACTGAAGTTTTTCTAAGTTTTTCACTTGCCGGAAGTAAATTCTTTTAAATTGTGGTTTTTACCACGATGCAATAGTGGTGTTATGCAATCAGAGATATTTAAAAATCGGCTAGTCTGAATTTAAATCTCTTGGAACTTACCTCGTAATAGGCTAAATATCCTTTTTCTCTTGTAGCGTCACCCTGCTCTCCAGGTCCTTCTGATGGGGCACCTAGTTCCGTGCTTTCTTCATTAATCAGCGTATACGAACGTCCATATGTGGGTATTCCTAAGACCAACTTGTCTCGATCAGCACCAGCCTTCAGATAATATTTAATAGAATAGTCCTAAAAAAAAATAAATGGAAGTGTCAAAACCAAACTATATCCTCTCAAATTCAGTTAAATTTAACCCACAATATTAAGCTCAGCGTCGTAATTGTACTCAGAGTCCTCTTCTAATGAGTACAATGGCGCATGATGATTGACAGATGGCTCATGTGATGAATGAAAGTCATAGGTCAGAACATTAAACCAATCCAGATATTTATTTAATTTCGGCACGTCATAGCCCTTGTCAATGTATTCTATGCCAGCCGGCACTGCCATCGTCAGCAACAGGCGTGTTCGTCCAGTTTTCTCGGCCTCACGCTCAAATTCAGCCCTCAGTTCCTGGACTAATTGTGCATAATTATCGCGATCTCGAGATTTTCCACCCTCTCGATGTGCGGGATATTCCCAATCGAGATCTATGCCATCGAAATGATTTTGTCGCAAGAACTTCAATATGTTCTTAATAAATTGCTGACGACGCTCGGGACTGGCCACCAATGGAGAGAAACGGGAACTCGCCTCATTCCAGCCCCCAATGGCAATCATGGTTTTTAATTGCTTGTTGTAGGTTTTCAGGCCCGTGAATTTGGCATAGCCACCTGGGAAAAGAGTAAGCGAAAATTAAAGTCGAGTTGAATTAAATCTTAGCTGATTGTTATGGGTATGGTGGAAAGTGGCTGGCTTACCCTGCTCTATATCCTGGTATTTGTCGAACGGCTTCATTTGATTATCCTTGGTAAATCCACCAAATGCGTAAACCAAATGTGTACACAAATATGGATTTATATTCTGCGGATTGAATTTGGCTGTGCCAGGTCGATAGACACTCCAGTTAGTGTAATAACACACCACGCGACCCTCGCTGCTAACCACTACATAATAAAAATTAAAATATGTAAACAATGAATATAATAAAGTAAGTAAGTCGCAGCATCAAGTGAAAATTCATACATATATTAAATTTGTTTCGCATGCCGCGATTTCTAACACATGCTATGTCACTGTTGTGACTGTTGTGCGCTGTGGCGCTCTCCACCGGTTAAATCCGCCTTGTGGCCGTTTGAGTACACAACGTTTCTACGTATAACTAGGCCATTTTTATTCCGACTTGTATTAAGTTTGGTGGACCGTCTTTCGGACGGTTATATCCCAATCAACTCGGCTATTGATACTGATCAAGAATATATGTATATAATTGATATGGTCGGAAATGCTTCCTTCTGTCTGTTTTACATACATACATTTTGGCGGCTTTAATATACCATTTCAGGAATGCATGGCACATGCACATAAAATTGAGCGAGATAGCACCGATTTGTTCGAATGGCGCTAAAGTGCTCGTGTGCACATAAAAGTGAGCGAGGTAGCATGTGAAAGAAATTTTATAAAAAAGCTTATATGTACATATGTATATTGTACGAACTTTGAAAGCCATAGCTCGAAAACTGTAAGACTAGTTAGTATACGTTCAGACAGACAGACGTGGGTATATTAACTGATCAAGAATATTACATATGTGTATACTTTATGCGGTCGGAAACGATTCCTTCTCTGCGTTACAAACAACTGACCAATTTTATAATACACTCTGCAAAGTTTATTATAAAATGGGATACCAATTTTTTTTTCAAGAATATATGTACATTCCTATGTACATAGATATGTACATATGTATGTACTTTATGGGATCGAAAACGATTCCTTTTGGGCATTGCAAACCCTCTGCATGGGTGGAATAATATGAATTCATATACATACATAGTAAACATAACAGCGTTTTGAAGATTAATATTAGTCTGAAAAATTTTTTAGGGTCTATAACGTATTTGTTATAAAATTATGAATTAATGAATTACTATGAATATTTTCCACTTACCATTGATGCAATAAGCAAGAGCGCAGAGCAGGATAAGTGTTTGCCAGGCCGCTCCACGCCGGAACTGTAACCAAGGAAACAATCGAATTAAACATTGTTTCTACAACTACCATATGTAAGTATGTTATTGTGTGCAGTATTATTATTAATGGTAATTCGATTAACAGGAAAAGGCAGAGGAAGTCTTTATGACTTTTAAATGTTAAACTTGCCACACTCCCAGCATTGACATAGTGACATTAGTGGACTAGAGCAGTAGCATCATCATCAGACCGAAGCTTAAATCATTCCGACAGACAAAAGACCAAAATGCAAATCAAAATAAAATACACATGAATGTATGACACATATCTACTATACATACATGATGTTTAGGTATTACATAACAAAGGTTTGATAGATGAGATAAGGAAAAGGCACGACCTTCATGGGAATACATACATACATGTTTGGATGCATATATATGTACATACATATGTATATATATATACATATGTAGTTATATGCTGTATGTAAATTATATTCACATACATACATACAATATGTGTGTACTTTTGTGAGCCTTAGTTACATAATCAGTTAAGGTTGAGATGGATTTCATATGCAAATTCAATTTAATGATATGCACAACTTGTTGCTTTTTCTTGTTGAAAAGGGGGGAATTTCTTTCTTTTTGCATTATGTAAAATCAGCAGCAGCTGCCAAATATGGAGCAAAAACTTAACCAAATTTTTAACACTCAACCGAATGGTAAAACTGTGTCATACTCATAAATATTTCGTGTGCTTTAAGTCCCGAAAACCGACTTCCATATTAAAATGCACAACATATGCAAACAAAGCGAACAACTATGTATGTACATATGTATTAATGGTCCAAAACACAGATGGACATACCAAGAGACAAAACAGAAAGTGTGGAAAGAGAACCCCTCTCCAATATTAGATTACATAAACCAAAAACTGGCATATACCACACAAACACATACAAATACACATGGGCATAATTTATTTATCGCAATCCATAAAAATGCGTCTCTTTCGTCAAAAAATGTTCAACGTCATCTTCACAATTCGAACAGGTTGAAAATAAATAATTGAGTAAGTCGCCGGGCCGACTTGGATATACCATGCATCAGGGGAAAAAAAAACTACATCGAGTTTATAAAACTAAGTTCATACATACATATATTAAATTTCTTTCGTATGCGCGATTTCTAACATATGCTATCTCGCTCACTCTTATGTGTGTGCACTTTAGCGCCCCACCGGCCAAATTCCCACTTGCCCTGCTTTGAGTGCAAAACGTTTCAATGCATAACTCAGCCATTTTTATTCGGATGTTTATGAAACTTGGTGAGGTTCATAATATCTATGAGTGTGCCAAATTAAATTACCATACGATCAATATTGCGGGAGAAAATCACTTTTTATTAAATTCCGGAGGCGGAAAGGGGCGTGCAAAAAAAAAAAATAAACTTGGTCTGCGCCAATACTACATGAGTCTACATTCTAAATTTGGCAACTCTAACATTTGTAGTTGCTGAGATCTCTGCACTCTTACGGACGGACAGACGGACATGGCTATATCAATTTCTCTTCTCATGCTGATCAAGAATATATATACTTTATAGGGTCGGAAAAGCTTCCATCTCCCTGTTACATACATTTTGGCGACTTTAATATACCATTTCATCCTATGGCTTTTCTATACAGCCACATGCACATCTGCGATTTTGAATAAGATAAGATTTTGAACTATATCGTATAGGTGCCATACAAATACAAACGTTAAATGCGAATAACTTCTCTATTTTTTCTATCTTATCCAAACTGATTACGTACATAAATAAAAAGGGATTACAAATTTCAAAACAATCGGATAAACATAACGCCTGATTTCGACGATATAAAATTTGCCTATATATATACACACGCATAAGCAGTGAAGCACATATGTATATGTGTCTAAATTGCGTTTGTGTGTGTGTTAATTTGAATATCAATCGCCACATTGTATTGGCACGCTTACTATTTGGCGATTGGCTGGCCCCAGCCAATGTATTTAAAATATTTCTTTATTGGATTAAAATTTTTTAGGAAATAAAATGTAATGGTCAGGGGCTGCAAGGATATACAAACTTTGGCATAGCCGAAGTTAGCTTCTTTGATATTTATACCCTTGCAAAAAGGGTATATTAATTTTGGTCAGAAGTGTGCAACGCATAGAAGGAGTCATCTCCGACCATATAAAGTATATATATTCTTGATCAGCATGACAAGACGAGTTCAAATCCGTTTGTCCGTCTGTCTGTCCGGTCGAAAATAGAGTTTTAGATCAATAACTTTGTTGTTTTTCATCTGATTGTTATAAAAGTTAACATTTGGCAATGTAGTATACATCTATACGTCCGTGCCAAATTTGATCAAGATCGGACTACTATATCATATAGCTCCCATAGGAACAATCGGACCAAATATAGTTTTGCTTCTAAAAACTTTTTTGTTTCAATTGCGATTATCACCAAACTTAGCAAATAACATTTGCACATAATAAATTATAATCCTGCCAAATTTGATCAAAATCGTATTACTATATGATATAGCTGTCATACAAACAGATGGAAAAATTGCATGCTGCAGCATACATATATCTACATACATGCATATGTGTGCGTGCCGTGCTATAGCGTGTAGATAAGGGTTTTTACACAAAAACCCTTTCCATTTTGCGATCTCCATTTAGGGATTGAGTAAGGCATGAACTTGCAAGGGTATACAAACTTCGGCATGGTCGACGTTAGCCCGGCCTTCTGGTTATATTTTTTTCTATTTTACATCTTGGACATACAAACTTAAAAATAATTAGACAAAAATTATCGCATGATATCCTAAAAAGATATGAATTAAATTGATTTTCAGCCGTTGACGAGTGATTTTTCATCAATGCATCCATAGGATGAAATGGTATATTAAAGTCGCCAAAATATTTGTACCAGGCAGAAGGAAGCAGAAGATCTCAGTCAGTGCTATCAAATTTGGAATGTAGACTCGCATGGTGTGTACGCTGATCAAGTTTGTTTTTTTATTTTGCCACGCCCCCTTCCGCCCACGCTATTTCAAAAACAATATGTTGAGCCCCTATAACTATAACAGCTAGAGCTATCGTATTTAGACAGTAGATGCGTGCAGTATGCACTCAGACCAAGTTTACTTTAAATTTTTGCCACGACTGGAGGTCGCCGGGCCGACTTGGATATGCCATGCAACAGGTGAAAATTCATACATATAATAAATTTCTTGCAAATGCTATCTCGCTTACTCTTATGTGGACACGAGCACTTTAGTGCCCCGACCAAAACGCTGACTTCCAGCATATGCTATCTCGCTCACTTTTGTGTGCATCCGCCTTGCACCGCTTTGAGTGAAAAACGTTTCTACAGTTAGGCAAGAAAGTGTTTACACAATGGGAAAAATTTAGTTTTTTTGCTTTAACGGGAAATTAAAACACTAAGAAGCCCTCGAGCCGAAAAATATAATACCGACTGTAAAGTTCGGAAAACTTTCGGTAATGGTTTGGGGTGCATCTCAAACACAGGAGTTGGCGACTTGTGTTTTATTGAGAACACCATGGATGCCATACAATATTTGGATATTTTGCGTAGACATTTGGTGTCCAGTGCCAACAAATTTGGGTTCTTTGCCGATGGTAAACCTACTTTTAGGTTTTATCAAGACAATGATCCCAAGCAAAAGGCGAATATTGTAAGGTGCTGGCTGCTTTATGATTATAAAAATGTGTTGCATACACCAGCTCAAAGCACAGACTTAAATCCCATAGAGAATTTGTGGGCAAATCTTAGACTCTGTCCAAAACCTCATCAAATCAACGAACAGAAGATTGGGAGCTGTTATAGATGCCAATGATGTACATACAAAATATTAATTTTCATTAATAAGTACTCAAATCGATAGAATATATAAACCAGAAGGCCGGGCTAACTTCGGCCATGCCGAAGTTTGTATACCCCTGCAAGTTCTTGAGTTACTCAATCCCTAAATGGAGATCGCAAAATGGAAAGTGTTTTTGGTAAAAACCCTTATCTACACGCTATAGAGATGCAGCATATGCAATTTTTCCAACTGTTTGTATGACAGCTATACCATATAGTAATCCGATTTTGATCAAATTTGGCAGGACTATAATTTATTATGTGCAAATGTTATTTACCAAGTTTGGTGATGATCGTAATAGAAAAAAAGTTTTTAGAAGCAAAACTATATTTGGTCCGATTGTTCCTTTGGGAGCTATATGATATTGTAATCCGATCTTGATCGAATTTGGCACAGATGTTTGGATGTATAGTGTTATGCGAAATGTTAGTCTTATGATAATCGTGTAGAAAAGAACGAAGTTATTGTTCTAAAACTCATTTTTCGACCGATGGTTCCTATGTGAGCTATATGATATAGTCGTCCGATTCGGATGAATCCGAGATAAAATTGCAGCTCTGTAGCCTTTGCGGACTAGGAGGAGAAGCTGTTGATCCAGACAGACAGGCGAACGAACAGACGGACGAACGGATTCGAACTCGTCTTGTCATGCTGATCAAGAATTTATTCATATGTACATATGTATGTATGTATACTTTATAATATAAAGTTTATATGGTTGGAGACGCCTCCTTCTATGCGTTGCACACTTCTGACCAAAATAAATATACGCTTTTTGTAAGGGTATAATGACCTATTGTGGAATGGGAGAAGATCAGTGCGAAAACTACAAGCAAATTGGTAGCATCGGTTCCAAACCGTTTTTAGATTTACATACATATGTACATATCTTACAATTTCAAAAAATGTATATGTACATATGTATGTATGTATATGGGTTTGCAGTGTGCCCTTTCGCAAAAGCATTTCCTTTTAAGAAGCTCGCACCTGAACATGTTGAAGAAAATGTATTGTACATTTACATATGTATGTACATACATATGTGGTAAGGGGTTCACCTGAGTAATGGCTTACATTTGTACACACAAATTGTATATGGTTTTGCTGAGTAAGTTGTTGTACGCATAACTCAAGACTTCTTTAAGGCAGTAACAAAAGCATCGACACTAGCAGCTGCTTATAAAATACATACAAAATACAAAATATGTACATATGTATGTACATATACATATGTATATGTACATATACAAAAAAAAAAAAAATTTCAAAAATGTTTGCAATTTGAATTGTAAAATAAACACATGATTACTCAGTGGCAGGAGAAGAGAGAAATTTTTGTCGATTTTACGCAAAATGAATACGACAGTGTACTTAAAGGCAAATGCAACATTTTGTTTTTTTTTTGTTGTTGGTTTCTTAATTACGACTTGTCCAATGCATGGCAATTAAAACCACTGGCTAAATGTGGCCTGGATAAACAGTCAACGTTGCTGTCGGGCTTTATGTGATTGCTGTTGTTGCTGCTGCCTTCTTGCAGCAACACATCAGGCCAAAATCGAGAATCGTTTTACTTGAATTCAACCATCAGCAGCAAGTGGAAAATACAATTTATACATACATACATATGTACATATGTATGTATGTACATACATATACGGTAAGCTAACTTTTTCCCACTGTTGACGATGAGTTTCAACACACATATTTCCAGATAAAACTATGGCATCTATGTATGTATGTACATATATACTGCACATATATATGTATGTATGTATATATGTACATATATTTGATACATAATATATGTATGTATATGTAGTACATAAGCTGCAACTGTGATTGTTGCAGCTGGGTAGACCGGCCTGACGAGTCGATTACGTAATGCCAGGCATTGTGCTGCAAAAATTGCAGATATACCAGCAAAAAAAAGATACATATGTACATATGTATGTTTTCAACATAAAATATACCAAGCAGATGCGTATTAAAAATTCAATATAATCCTAAAATTTAATTAAATTATCACGAAACTCTAAATAATAACAATAGCTTTTAAGGAAATGATTCGTCTATTGATGGTCAGAAGTGTGGATATACATACATATATATGTATGTACATTATAGATGTTCTTAGTTGTATGGGGAAAAAATATATGAATATTTTTTTAAGTGCAGAGCATTTTTTTTTTCCTTTAAGTCTAAAAAAAATCTCAAAAAAATTTGGGGCCGATCGGATAATGTTTAATGGGCGCGGAACTCAAACATCAAACTGAAAACTTTAGGTGAGTTCCGCGCCCATTAAACAATTTCCGATCGGCCACCATTTTTTTTTTGAGATTTTTTGTAGACTAAACGGAAAAAAAAATTCATTTTTTGAAAATAAGAACACCCCTAATGTATGTACATACAAGGAATGAAGCATTTCCAAAGTGACTTAGTCAGGGGTGTCAAGAAATCGCTAACGCCCCAAAATCGCCTCGAAGGCAAATGTACGGTGTCAGAGTCCTCTTTTGACAGTTTTGAAAAGTTACAAGTTTTTCTTCAACGTTTGGTTAATTTTGGGCTTGCAGCAAATTATGTTGATAATAAAAAACTGTTGAAACAAACTTTGATTATTTTTGGACGGAATTACATGCAAATAATTGCTGAAAATATGCGTTTCCATGTTAAATTTTTTTTTTACGAAAACGCCTGTGAAAAAATCAAGCAAGAGTCGTTTTTGCTCAAAACAAGGTTGGCAAGGTTGCCATCCTGATGGAAAAGGATAAATGTTATTTTCGGACAAAAATTTTATAAATGCAATTTTATTTATTATTTATGTGCCACAACAAAGTATTAATTAAGTGCAGTTAAAGTAAGCCCTAATTTACAAAAAGTATTGTGTTTTACGGATAAATTTAACGAAAACATCGGAAAAATGTACCAAGCTGGCATCTTCGTTTTTATCTAGGCCATCCAAAGAAGAAGAAATGTAAACAGCTATAAATAAAGTAAGTAAGTCGCCGGGCCGACTTGGATATACCATGCATCAGGGGGAAAAAAACTACATTGAGTTTAAAAACCAAATTCATATATTAAATTTCTTTCGTATGCCCAATTTAATTATGCTATCTCGCTCACTCTTATGTGAGTGCACTTTAGCGCTCCACCGGCCATATCCGCCCTTGCACCGCTTTGTGGGAAAAGCGTTTCTATGTATAACTCGTCCATTTTTATTTCGATTTTTATGAAACTTGGTGGAATGATAGATAACCATAACATGTATGAGTGTGCCAAATTAAATTCCGATACGACAAATATTGCGGGAGGAAATCACTTTTTATTAAATTCCGGAGGCGGAAGGGGGCGTGGCAAAAAAATTTGGTGGAATGATAGATGTTCATTAGATCTATGAGTGTGCCAAATTAAATTACGATACGATAAATATTACGAAAGAAAATCACTTTTTATTAAATTCCGGAGGCGGAAGGGGGCGTGGCAAAAAAAATTTGGTGGAATGATAGATGTTCATAAGATCTATGAGTGTGCATTCTACATTCTAAATTTGGGAGCTCTATCATTTATAGTTGGTGAGATCTCTGCACTCTTACGGACGGACAGACGGACATGGCTATATCAATTTCTCTTCTGATGCTGATCAAGAATATATATACTTTATAGGGTCGGAAATGCTTCCTTCTGTCTGTCACATACATTTTGGCGACTTTAATATACCATTTCATCCTATGGATGCATGGTATAAAAACGGACTAGAATTTTATGTACATAAACCTCGGTTATTTAGGTTAAATGTTTGTCCTTTTGTATATTCATATACATATACATATACATATACATATACATATACATATACATATACATATACATATACATATACATATACATATACATATACATATACATATACATATACATATACATATACATATACATATACATATACATATACATATACATATACATATACATATACATATACATATACATATACATATACATATACATATACATATACATATACATATACATATACATATACATATACATATACATATACATATACATATACATATACATATACATATACATATACATATACATATACATATACATATACATATACATATACATATACATATACATATACATATACATATACATATACATATACATATACATATACATATACATATACATATACATATACATATACATATACATATACATATACATATACATATACATATACATATACATATACATATACATATACATATACATATACATATACATATACATATACATATACATATACATATACATATACATATACATATACATATACATATACATATACATATACATATACATATACATATACATATACATATACATATACATATACATATACATATACATATACATATACATATACATATACATATACATATACATATACATATACATATACATATACATATACATATACATATCCCTCCAGTACCAAATGTCCCTGGTTGAAATGTCGCCGGATTGTCCATAACACCGACGTCGGCTGAGACAAGAATTCTGCCAGTGTTTTCAAGCAAAGATCGAATGTCGTCGTCGGAACACTTTCGGCTACCGCAAAGAATTGAGCAAACAAAATTGCTTGTAAAATAATTTGAAAAAACTAGAAGGCCGGGCTGACTTCGGCCATGCCGAAGTTTGTATACCCTTGCAAGCTCTTGTGTTACTAGATCCCTAAAAAGAGTTATCTAAATGTAAAGACCCTGGTGTAAAAATCCGTTTTTACACGCCATAGCACGGCACGCATACACATGCATGTATGTAAACATGCAGCATGCAGTTTTTTCATATGTTTGTATGACAGCTATATGATAGTCATCCGATTTTGATTAAATTTACCAGAATTATAACTTTCAATGTGGAAATGTTATTTACCAAGTTTGACGATGATCTCTCAAGAAACAAAAAAAGTTTCTAGAAGAAAAACTATTTTTGGTCCGATCGTTCATATGGGAGCTATATGATATAGTAATCCGATCTTGATCAAATTTGCCATGGATGTTTGGATGTATAATAAACTGCCAAATGTTAAGTTTTTTGATAATCGGGTGAAAAAGAAAGAAGTTATTGATCTGAAACGCATTTTTTCACCGATGGTTCCTATGGGAGCAATATGTTATAGTCGTCCGATCCGGATGAATCCGATATATACAATGCCTGCAGTATATACAAGACTCCGTGCAAAATTGCAGCTCTGTAGCTATAGCGGTTTAGGAGGAGAAGCTGTTGATCCAGACAGACGGACGGACGGACGGACAGACGGACAGACAGACGGACAAACGGATTTGAACTCGCCTTGTCATGCTGATCAAGAGTATATATACTTTATATGGTCGGAGATGCCTCCTTCTATGCGTTGCACACTTCTGACCAAAATTAATATACCTATATATACTATATATAGTCGGGATGAATCCGAGATATACAATGCCTGCAGTATATACAGGACTTCGTGCAGCTCTGTAGCTTTAGCGGTTTAGGAGGAGAAGCTGTTGATCCAGACAGACGGACGGACGGACAGACAGACGGACAAACGGATTTGAACTCGCCTTGTCATGCTGATCAAGAGTATATATACTTTATATGGTCGGAGATGCCTCCTTCTATGCGTTGCACACTTCTGACCAAAATTAATATACCCTTTTTGCAAGGGTATAAAAATAGGCGAAATGAAGCGGCGGAGAGGCAGAACTTGTTGTTGTTTTTGTTTACCAATTCGCCTCGCGTCATAACAGGTTATTCAGAACGCGCTGCATTGTCTAAGCAGTTTGCTGGTTAAGTAATACTTACAAATTATTGTATTTTTATTGTACCTATTATTTATTTATTATGTTTTTTTTAGAGGCGATTGAGATAGACTACTAGGCGACACAAGCTCGAGGATTGGCGAGAAAAGTCATAAATATCCATATTGCATATGGCAGAATTCTTTTCTCTGCCGACGTCGGTGTTAAGGACAATCCGGGACATTTAATACTGGAGGGCATTTACAGAAAATCTGAATTGTACGTACATACATACATACATTTGTATGTACATTTTGGTGACGTTCATATACGCTTTTAACCTTTCAGGGTACAAAAATTTAAAACAAAATTATCGTGCGAATACATATACATATGTATACATGAATCGTGTGAATCGTCACTTTGACTTATGTATTTGAATTTGAAGCCAAGGGAGACTAAATGTTTCTAAAAAGAAACAATAAATTGAACCATGGTCAGAAAGAACAAAACGGGCGTTCTTTTAAGCCATTCACGTTTTGGGCCAATCGTATCTTTGTTAGCTATAATTAAAATAAAGTAAGTAAGTCGCCGGGCCGACTTGGATATACCATGCATTAGGTGAAGAGATATATATTAAATTTCTTTTAAATGCTATCTCGTTCACTCTTATGTGGAAACGAGCACTTTAGCGCCCCCCTACCAAATCGGTGACTTCTAGCACATGCTATCTCGCTCTTTTTTGCGTGCATCTGGCTTGCACCGCCATGAATGAAAAACGTTTCTATATATAACTCGGCCATTTTTATTCCGATTCTTGTGATATTTGGTGGGATGATAGATATACGTGACATGTATTAGTGTGCCAAATTAAATTACGATAGGATAAATATTTAGGGTGAAAATCGATTTTTCGAATTTCGGGGGCGGAAGGGGGCGTGGCAAAAATTTGAAACAAACTTGGTCTACGTGCATACTGCACGCATCTAATGTCCAAATCCGATAGCTCTATCTTTTATAGTTCCCGAGATATGAAGGCTCAAAATATTGTTTTTCAAATAGCGGGGGCGGGGCGAAAAAAAAAATAAAAAAATTTAATTTAATTTAAATTTACTAAAATCACTTAAACTTTAGACAAGTACAAGCTCAAGTCAAAGGGTAAGAAGTCGAGTCACCATGAATAACTATAGTATTTTTACAGACGTATTTTTACAAAGTGTGTATGTTAATTACCAGTAAGCTTAATTTTATCTAAAATGGCTCTGGTTCCGAGTTACTTAATTTAAGCTAACAGAGTGTTTAACCTCTTATTATTGGTAATTAGTGCTTAATAAAAGCACTTCATCAGGGGTGTCACAGAAATCGCTAACGCCCCAGAATCGCCCCAAACGCAAATGTAGGGTGTCACAGAAACCTCTTTTGACAGTTTTCAAAAGTTGCGAGTTTTGCTCCAACGTTTGGTTAATTTCGGTAATTATGTTGAAAAAAAAATGGAGTTGAAATAAACTTTGATTATTTTTGGATGGAACTGCATTCAAATAATTGCTGACAATATCTGTTTCCATATTAAATTTATTATTTTGCGAAAACGCCAGTGAAAAAATCAAGCAAGCGTCGTTTTTGCTTAAATCACCCATAAGCAAGGCTGCCATCCTGCTGAAAACGGCAGAAACTAATTTTTGGACAAAACATTTGTGTTTCCAATTTTAGTTTGTTATATGCCACGAGTAAGCACAAATTTTATGGATTACGACCAAATTTAAGAAAGTTTTTTAAATTGTGTGTACACAGATAAATTTAATGTAAACGTCGAAAAAAATGCACCAAGTTGACGTCTCTGTTTTTATCTTGGCAATTGGAAATTTTTTGGATTTCTGATGGATATGGTTTCTAATATGATCGAATAAACTTAATTAAATTTGCATTTGAATATGTGCATCGAATTTTAAATTATTTCACTTGTAATTGAAGATTTGTTAAAATGGAAATCGCTTGCTTCAAAGAAGCAACGATTTCGCTCACATTTGGTTTAAACACCTCCAGGTCTGCATCCAATGACCTGTTGAACAGAGCTAACACCTAGAAATCGCTTGGACGAAATTGTATTTTGGGGTAAAACAGTTGCCATTGTTGCGAAAAAAGAATTGTGTAGAAAAGAGAATGTAGGCTTACAAACGCAATAGTTAGCAGTTATCGATGCATTGTATTCATCTTGTTGTATTTAATTCATTGTTCTTAAATTTTTGGTTAATTTGCCAAATATTGTTTACAGTTACAAATTTGAAGTAAATGTAAACAACAGGGTTGCCAAAGCACCAACAATATTGCGCGCTATAATAATTTTAAAAGTTTTGGTGTTGCAGTATGTTAACTGTACCTCCAAAAAATAAGAAAATTTTGTCTTGTTGTATAACATTAGCAATAATTTTTGGTTTACGAAAAATGTATAACATTTTTAATTCCAAACGTTAGTATTTTTTTTTTTTTGAATTGCACAACCCTATTGCACTTATCGACAATCGAAATACCGAAATAGCGGCGATCGAGTCAGCTGCTGTGCCAACCGGTGGCTGTGGCTCCGAAAATGTTGCCGAAAATGAAACGTCGGAGATTTCCATGACACCAACGTTTGGTTTCGGCGTTTTACATTTCAAACGTCGCCAAAATCGCTAGCGTTTTCTGTGACACCCCTTCATTTAACTACTTCTCTTTCAGTCTAACATAAATCACTATTAGTTTCAACAGGACGATTGCATGCAAAAGAAGTGGTTGTTAACTCTATGTAGTTTTGTGGCTATTGATATATTTTGCATGGTTAACTTTTGCTTTAAATAAAATTTGTCGGTGGCACTGTACTTGGCAATAGCATAAAAAAATTATCAGAAAGAACTTGCGCAGTGCAGAACCAAATAGATGAAATGCAGACTGAAAATATATACTATTTACATAAATATGTATGAATATTTATTATTTTTGTGAAAAGTTGGAAGTTGTACTCCTTAAAAAAAGGCACTTATTAGCATTTATCCAATTACGGAGTCAGAAGTCATTCAGTCATTGACTTGGAACCAGTTCTTCAACTTTCTGCTGATCAAACACAAATTTGGTCTCATCTCCCAATGGAATCAGTTAGTAGTTGGTGGATGACTTTCTTAATAACATTTTTGCGTGACAAGAGAGCTCACCGAAATAAAAAAAGCGAAAGTTTTCGTCGCCGACCAGAGGAGTTTATGGCCATCGTTTTATACCAAGCATCCATAGGATGAAATGGTATATGAAAGTCGCCGAAATGTACGTAACAGGAAGAGGGAAGCCTTTCCGACTCTATAAAGTAAATATATTCTTGATCCGCATGAGAAGAGAAAATGACATAGCCATGTTCGTCTGTCAGCCAGTTCGTCCGTAAGAGACCAAAGATCTCAGTAACTATAAAAGCTAGAGCTACCAAATTTATAATGTACACTCGTGTAGTATATACGCTGATCAAATTTTTTTTCCACGTCCCCTTTCGTCCCCGGTACTCGATAAAAGGTGCTATTCTTTTAATTTACAATCACACTAGCACTAGATATAAGAGTCTATCAATCCATCAAATTTCATTAAAATCGAAATGAAAATAACCGAGTTATACATTTTGTACTCGAAGCGGTGCAAGGGCGGATTTGGCCGGTGGTGCGCTAAAGTACTCGTGTCCACATAAGAGTGAGTGAGACAGCATGTGTTGGAAATCATGGAAAGTCATGGGAAAGGAATTTAATACATATATAAATTTTCATTTGTTACATGGTATATCCAAGTCAGCCCGGCGACTTACGATATTTTACTGTGGCATCTTTTGTTTTTGCGCCCGTCATTGGATCAATGTATTATGGGTCAACAACGTCTCAATAGCTAAACAGCACAAAAAAAAACGAAAGAAAGAAAATCCGCATACAAGTTTTCCCAATACAATAGTTGTAGCCAACTCTCTACAATGATGGCCTAACAAACAATTGAGCCATAAACATAAAATCCGGTCCATCGATAGATTGTGAAATCTAATGATGCCTTCAATATGTTGAAAGTTGAAAAAAACTAACTGGGGATCGAAATAGCAAACTTAAAAACTCGTTCTTCTCTAAATAATCAAACTGTGTTTTTCCAACGATTTGCAAATGCAAATGAAAATATATTTTACAGATTTTTGGACTTATGCATGCCCATCGAAAGGAAATAAGTTACAACTTGAGAAAGGAAGGCGTAATATCGTTTACTAGTAATTTAATCATTTTTATACCATGCATCCATAGAATAAAATGGTATATTAAAGTCGCCAAAATGTATGTAACAGGCAGAAGGAAGCTTTTCCGACCCTATAAAGTATATATATTCTTGATCACCATCAGAAGAGAAATTGATATAGCCATGTTCGTCCGTCCGTCCGTAAGAGTGCAGAGATCTCAGCAACTAAAAGTGATAGAGCTACCAAATTTTGAATGTGGACTCGTGTAGTATTGGCGCAGACCAAGTTTATTTTTTTTTTGCCACGCCCCCTTCCGCCTCCGTAGTTTAATAAAAAGTAATTTTCTCTCGCAATATTTATCGTATCGTAATTTAATTTGGCACACTCATAGATCTTATGAACATCTATCATTCCACCCAATTTTTTTTGGCCACGCCCCCTTCCGCCTCCGGAATTCAATAAAAAGTGATATTCTCCCGCAATATTTGAAAAGTTTTGCACTGAAAGCGGTGCAAGGGCGAATTTGGCCGTTGGAGCGTTAAAGTGCACACTCTTAAGAGTGAGCGAGATAGCATATGTTAGAAATATAGAAAGAAATTTAATATATGAATTTAGTTTTATAAAATTGATGTAGTTTTTTCCTCTCTGATGCATGGTATATCCAAGTCGGCTCGGCAACTTACTTACTTTATCAGGGGTGTCACAGAAAACGCTAGCGATTTTGGCGACGTTTGAAATGTAAAACGCCGAAACCAAACGTTGGTGTCATGGAAATCTCCGACGTTTCATTTTCGGCAACATTTTCGGAGCCACAGCCACCGGTTGGCACAGCAGCTGACTTGTTCGCCGCTATTTCGGTATTTCGATTGTCGATAAGTGCAATAGGGTTGTGCAATTGAAAAAAAAATATCAAAGAAGCTAACTTCGGCTATGCCAAAGTTTGTATACCCTTGCAGCTTTTGACCATTACATTTTATTTTCTAAAAAATTTTTTGTTTCTTAATCCAATAAAGAAATATTTTAAATACATTGGCCGGGGGCAGCCAATCGCCAAATAGTAGACAATGTAGCGATTGATATTCATATTCACACACACACAATCGCAATTTTGACACATATATGTGCTTCACTGCTTATGCGTGCACTGCTTATGGCAGCAGTACTGCTGCATACTGCTGCTGCCATAAGCAGTGCACGCTATATAGGCAAATTTTATATCGTCGATATCAGGCGTTATGTTTATCCGATTGTTTTGAAATTCACGCATATGACGTAATCACTTTTTATTTATGTACATAATCAGTTTGGATAAGATTGTTTAAAAAATAGAGAAGTTATTCGCATTTAACGATTGTATTTGTATGGCAGCTATATGATATAGTTGTCCGATCTTATTCAAAATCGCAGATGTGTATGTGGCTGTATAGAAAAGCTTATATACGAACTTTGAATGCGATAGCTCTAAAACTGTGGGACTAGATCGCGCAGCACCAGACAGACAGACGGACATGGCTATATCAACTCGTCTTCTCTTGCTGATCAAGAATATATATACTTTATGGGGTCGGAAACGATCCCTTCTCTGCGTTACAAACATCTGACCAATTTTATAATACCCTCTGCAAGGGTATAAGAATACTAACGTTTGGAATTAAAATTATTATACATTTTTCGTAAACCAAAAATTATTACTAATGCTATACAACAAGAAAAAATGTACTTATTTTTTGGACGTACAGTTAACATACTGCAACACCAAAATTTTTAAAATTATTATCGCGCGCAATATTGTCGGTGCTTTGACAACCCTATTGTATACATTTATGTACTTCAAATTTGTAACTGTAAACAAATGTTTGCAAATTAACCAAAAATTTAAGAACAATGAATTAAATACAACAAGATGAATACAATGCATCGATAACTGCAAACTATTGCGTTTGTAGGCCTACATTCTCTTTTCTACACAATGCATTTTTCGCAACAATGGCAACTGTTTTACCCCAGAATAAAATTTCGTCCATGCGATTTCTAGGTATTAGCTCTGTTCAACAGGTCATTGGATGCAGACCTGGAGGTGTTTAGAACAGAGCCGGCCACGCATAGCCCCCGGGGGCCGAAGTCAAAACGCGAAACTCATGTATACGAGCCGAGCGCTTGCCGAAGCCATCACAAAAACTATTTGAGAGCGTGAAAACAGAATCAGTTTTTCGCAGCATTTCGACCCGAGCACTTCTGTGTCGCTCTGCTGAGAGGCTACACATGAAAAAATGGATCCTTGCTTTGTTTTCTCTTTCTTTCTCTTGCATTTAATCGACGACTGCTCTCGTTGTCTTCATTGCGACGAAATTTGTTCACTTTTTATTTTGCGCAGTGTGAAGCAACATTGAAATGCACAAATACAAAGATACTTTTTGTGGGCTCTCTTTGTGGCCGGCTCTGGTTTAGAACAAACGTGAGCGAAATCGTTGGGACAAAGAGAGCCCACAAAAAGTATCATTGTATTTGTGCATTTCAATGCTGCATTGCACTGCGCAAAATAAAAAGTGAACAAATTTCGTCGCAATGAAGACAACGAGAGCAGTCGGCGATTAAATGCAAGAGAAAGAAAGAGAAAACAAAGCAAGGATCCATTTTTTCATGTGTAGCCTCTCAGCAGAGCGACACAGAAGTGCTCGGGTCGAAATGCTGTGAGAAACTAATTCTGTTTTCACGGTCTCAAATAGTTTTTGTGATGGCTTCGGCAAGCGCTCGGCTCGTATACA
This sequence comes from Drosophila sp. 14030-0761.01, assembly GCA_018150735.1. Lineage (NCBI taxonomy): Eukaryota > Metazoa > Arthropoda > Insecta > Diptera > Drosophilidae > Drosophila > Drosophila sp. 14030-0761.01. Next base: position 1,941,180 of record JAECWO010000003.1, read on the forward strand.
TGAGTTTCGCGTTTTGACTTCGGCCCCGGGGGCTATGCGTGGCCGACTCTGATCTAGAGTCTAGCTTCTTTTTAGCAAGAGATTTCCATTCTTACAAATCTTCAATTACAAGTGAAATAATTTAAAATTCGATGCACATATTCAAATACAAATTTAATTAAGTTTATTCCTTCATATTATAAACCTTATCCATCAGAAATCCAAAAAATTTCAATTCATTTTAAAAAAGGCGGCAACTGCAATTAAATTTATCCGTGTACACACAATTTAAAAAACTTTCTTAAATTTGGTCGTAATCCATGAAAATTGTGCTTCCTTGTGATATATAACAAACTAAAATTGGAAACACAAATGTTTTGTCCGAAAATAAGTTTCTGCCGTTTTCAGCAGGATGGCAGCCTTGCTTATGGGTGATTTAAGCAAAAACGACGCTTGCTTGATTTTTTCACAGGCGTTTTCGTAAAATAATAAATTATATATGAACACAAATATTGCCAGCGATTATTTGAATGCAATTCCATCCAAAAATAATCAAAGTTTATTTCAACACCATTCTTTTTTCAACATAATTTGCTGTAAGCGCAAAATTAACCAAACGTTGCAGCAAAACTCGCAACTTTTGAAAACTGTCAAAAGAGGTTTCTGTGACACCCTACATTTGCGTTTGGGGCGATTTTGGGGCGTTCGCGATTTCTGTGACACCCCTGTATGGGTGATTTAAGCAAAAACGACGCTTGCTTCATTTTTTCACAGGCGTTTTCGTAAAATAATAAATTATATATGAACGCAAATATTGCCAGCGATTATTTGAATGCAATTCCATCCAAAAATAATCAAAGTTTATTTCAACACCATTCTTTTTTCAACATAATTTGCTGTAGGCACACAATTAACCAAACGTTGGAGAAAAACTTGTAACTTTTCAAAACTGTCAAAAGAGGTTTCTGTGACACCCTACATTTGCGTTGGGGGCGATTTTGGGGCGTTAGCGATTTCTGTGACACCCCTGTATACTTACTTACTTTTTTGTTACATAATTTTAATTAATTTTGCGAACGTATGTTTCCGAAGGTGCAAAACCTTTTCCTGCGCCCCAAGCCGGGAAACCCATAAAAGAGGCATCTTCGTGCAGACCGATCTGTCTCATAGACACGGCGTGCAAAATCTTGGAGACCCTGATGGGCGCACGTTTCCAGCAGGAGATAGAACGTTCCGGAGCGCTAGTGGTGGTTGCTAAGGAACTGAAGGAATGAATCCATCGCCAAAATTGGCCACTGACTATGTATGTGCTGTAGGCTGCTCTGACTCTGCTAAACAAAGGCTGTAACTGGCGCTGAGCGAGCCAAAATTATGATTGTGTGTGTGAATATTTTAATCGCTGCAGCGACTTTTTTTAAGCAAGTGGACGCGAGTTGAAATCCCACGGGTGCCGACGACAAATTTTGAAGTGTATTTAAAGCATTGCGTGGTTGTATTGACTCACAGAAAAAGTCAAGGGCTGCAAGGGTATATAGCTTCTTTCATATTATTTACTTATTTTCATATAAAGCAAAAACCGATTGTACGTAAAAACGTTGCACGTACATACATACATAATATACACAAATAGCAACACGAACCTTGCTGTGTGGGCTGCCGAACAAAGGTGACCGGATGGGCTTTGGGTGCCGATTCCCTGTTCTGGGGAATCACCGTTCAAGTAACTATAAAAGCACTAATCATTTAATTACAAATCAATTAGTTTTAACATAATAGAAATTAAAAATACTTTTTACATGGGACGATTGTCAATCGAGCACTATGGCGGCAGAGCCACGGCGACAATAGGCATCCTGCTGTCAACATTGCTTGGTGTACTTTCCAAAGGGGAATGTCTTCTTCGCCTTGTGGTTGTTTTGTCGAAAACTAAAAATACCTGTCGAACGAGCTGCTATTAAAGTGCAGTGTTGTCGAACTTCACATTACGCACACACACTACGATGACTGCACTTGTGCACGCATGCATAGACAAAACGAGTTCACAACCCTCCAGTACCAAATGTCCCTGGTCGAAACACTGACGTCGGCGGAGAAAAGAATTCTGCCAGCGTTTTCAAGCAAAGATCAGCCGACGTTGCCCTAACGATAGAATGTCGTCGGAACAATTTCGGCTACCGCAAAGAATTGGGCAAACACAATTTCTTGTAAAATAATTTGAAAGAAAAAATAGACGAAATGAAGCGGCGGAGAGGAAGACGGAGGACAAAAAAAAGACAAAGCAAGGCAAAACTTGCGTTGTTGTTTTTGTTTACCAATTCGGTTCGCGTCACTTTGTAATTTTCGTTTATCTGTTCATTTGAGTTACATTTGCTGCGTAGTGAGTTAGTGATTAGTGAAAAGAATTGTTTAAAGTAAGTATTTTTGGTAGAAGATACATATGTACATATGTATGTACATATTAAATTTCTTTCAAATGCTATCTCGCTCACTCTTATGTGGAAACGAGCACTTTAGCGGCTACCGAACCAATTCGGTAATTTCCAGCATATGCTATCTCGCTCTTTTTTGCGTGCATCTGCCTTGCACCGCTTTGAGTGAAAAACGTTTCTATGTATAACTCGGCCATTTTTATTCCGATTCTTGTGATATTTGGTGGGATGATAGATATACGTGACATGTATTAGTGTGCCCGGCGACTTACTTACTTTATTGACCCTAAAAAGGTTTTATTGCAGGGCAATAAAACTCGAGCTCCGGTGCACAAGCTTGTCCTTTTTTTTGTTTTTTTTTTCGAGCTGCGTGGCTGTTTTTGTAATTTTTCCGTGTGTTTCTTGTATTTTTGGGTCGAGGATCGCTCGGGTGTCAATTGTTGACCCTAAAAAGGGTTTATTGCCCCTCATAAGCTCGAGCTCGAGCGCACAAGTTTTCCGTTTTCTCTGTCGAAGCTCAGTCCCAACCTCTACCTAAGTAGGCCACTACGTGCCCAGCCTTGATCTATGACATAGATTCTATGTAATTAAATGATTAGTGATAAAAGTATTATCGCAGGATTGTTGTCTATTTATAGGATAAGAGTTGTAATATGTCGTGAAAGGAGATGTAACTCATTTTGAATGATGAAAACTGAAATTTTCTAAAATTTAATAAAAATAACCCTAATCACTCTACTGTCATTTAAATTATTATCATGCTTGTTCTAAACATGTCTAGACAAAAAAGTTATCTGGTTAAATACAAACCAGAAGGCTGGGCTAGCTTCGACCATGCCGAAGTTTGTATACCCTTGCAAGTTCTTGTGTTACTAAATTCCATAAAAACAATTATCTAATTACACGCCATAGCACGGCACGCATGCATATGCATTTATATAGATATTAGACATCTGCATGAATGTCAAAAAAGTGACATTCGGATATACTACTCTCAAATTGAGTTGAGTGAATATGAGTGCGAAACGGAATAAGTATAAGTGAGTGGATAGGCTTGCTTTATACTCGGCCGTACAATGTTAAAACAGAGAGTATAAGTGAGTATAAGTAAGTATGTTTCGAATGTATCCGAATGACAGGTGCCGACACAGCATTTTTGTTGTTTTAAAAACGAAAGCAAATACATAGATAGATTACATTTTAATATTCATTTCATATACTTATTTACATATATACTACATTTAATTCAAGTTTGAGTTCAAGAACATTATTTTATTAATATTATCTGCGTTTGCAGCAATTAAGCAGCGTTTTTCAGTAATTAAATTTCTTGCGTTTGAAAAGGTTCTTTGTACTATGATATGTATATGTACTTATATATGTACTTTGATACTTGGATAACTCGAAAGTTTTTAGATGTGTCAAATTTGACACTCCGTTTTACTGAGTACTCAGTCAGTACTCAGTGTCATTCAATTTGCTTTGTATGAGTACCAAAATATACTAATACTCATACACACTCACTCATTGTGCGTCTGTCACTTACGCAATTCAATTCTATCCTAGTATACACTATTTTACTCATTATGTGATTGAAGTCATGCAGATGTCTAATAGATATGCAGCATGTAATTTTTTCATTTGTTTGTATGACAGCTATATTATATAGTTATCCGATTTTTATCAAATTTGGCAGGATTATAATTTATTATGTGCAAGTGTTATTTGGTTATGATCGCAAAAGAAACAAAAAGTTGGAATGATAGACAGGGCCAAATTACGATGCGATAAAAATTGAATAAGAAAATCACCTTTTATCAAAATTCATTGGGAGACGTGGCGAAATTAAAGTAAACTTGATCAGCGTATATACTACACGAGTCTACAATTAAAATTTGATAGTTCTATCTTTTTTAGTTCCTGAGATCTGTGCACTCTTGCCGACGGACATCTTCTCTCATGCTGATATACTTTATAGGGTGGGCAATTTGTCGGACATTTTGGCGACTTTAATGTACCATTTCATCCTTTTGATGCATGGTATAAAAACTCTGGTTGAAAAACATGGAGAAACGGAAGGAAGCTAGGAGGAACAAAAGTAACTCATGGAGGGGGCAATACAGAAGATAAGGGATTGCAGTTATTCGCTCTATATATGTACATATGTTCTAGCATATAGCTTGTTCTTTACAAGAGGTTGCATATGTCAAAAAGGTCAGCAATCATGTCATATACCAAAATGGACAATATAATTTACACACTATATTCCCGCACACAATTCATACAGTGGGCATACATCGGTGTGATTTCACACAAAGTGTGAAATGAAGGATCCTTCTTAAGTCTGGAGTACGATTTCTTAATTAAATTCCTAGAATGTGGATAATTTCAGTTTAATTAGTGTAAACACATTAAATGACTTCTTTTTCAACAATAAGTAGGCAGAACAGATGGAAGACCGCTCAAGTTCTTGTTCTGCATGTCTCGATGTGCTTCTTTGCGATTGGTCCAACTAGTCTTAGTGTGATCGGTTTGTCGATAAAGATTTTCGGGCCTTTGAGCAACTCACTGAATTTGTCATATATCCCATAATTCGACAAACCGACATCATTCACACACCCCATGGGCTGTGGGGATACATCATATATATAAGTATAAGTCCACCGAATGTGCTTTATTTATGATTCCGAAATGACCGGTCATCAATGGTCAGTTGGTTGGTATCCACTTCACTTATTAGAAGTTTTTAGAAGCAAAACTATTTTTGGTCCGATTGTTCCTATGGGAGCTATATGATATAGTAATCTGATCTTGATCAAATTCAGCACGGACGTTTGGATGTATAGTAAACTGAGAAATGTTACGTCTCATGTCATACTAATCATGAATATATGTACAATGTTCATATATTAGGGGTGTTCTTATTTTCAAAAAATGGAATTTTATTTATTTTTTCCTTTAAGTCTAAAAAAAAACTCCAAAAAATTTGGGGCCGATCGGACAATGTTTAATGGGCGCGGAACTCACCTAAAGTTTTCAGTGTGATGCTCCCATATAAGCATACATAGCATACAAATATCATAAGAGTGAGCGAGATGGCTTATATGGGAGCATCACACTGAAAACTTTTTTGAGATTTACCTTCCAAAGATTACCCTTCCAAAAAGGGTATATTAATTTTGGTCAGAAGTGTGCAACGCATAGAAGAAGGCATCTCCGACCATATAAAGTATATATATTCTTGATCAGCATGACAAGGCGAGTTCAAATCCGTTTGTCCGTCTGTCCGTCCGTCCGTCTGTCTGTCTGGATTAACAGCTTCTCCTCCTAAACCGCTAAAGCTACAGAGCTGCAATTTCCCACGAAGACTTGTATATACTGCAGGCATTGTATATCTCGGATTCACCCCGACTATATCATATAGCTCCCATAGGAACCATCGGTCGAAAAATGAGTTTTAAATCAATAACTTCTTTCTTTTTCACCCGATTATCAAAAAACTTAACATTTGGCAGTTTATTATACATCCAAACATCCATGCCAAATTTAATCAAGATCGGATTACTATATCATATAGCTCCCATATGAACGATCGGACCAAAAATAATTTTTCTTCTAAAAACTTTTTTGTTTTTTAAGCGATCATCGTCAAACTTGGTAAATAACATTTCCACATTGAAAGTTATAATTCTGGTAAATTTCATCAAAATCGGATGACTTTATCATATAGCTGTCATATAAACATATGAAAAAATTGAATGCTGCATGTCTACATACATGCATATTCATTTCATCCTATTTTCCATGGTATAAAAACACACACAGGGGTGTCACAGAAATCGCTAACGCCCCAAAATCGCCCCAAACGCAAATGTAGGGTGTCACAGAAACCACTTTTGACAGTTTTGAAAAGTCACAAGTTTTTCTCCAACTTTTGGTTTATTTTGCGCTTACAGCAAATTATGTTGAAAAAAGAATGGTGTTGAAATAAACTTTGATTATTTTTGGATGGAATTGCATTCAAATAATCGCTGGCAATATTTGTGTTCATATATAATTTATTATTTTACGAAAACGCCTGTGAAAAAATGAAGCAAGCGTCGTTTTTGCTTAAATCACCCATAAGCAAGGCTGCCACCCTGCTGAAAACGGCAGAAACTTATTTTCGGACAAAACATTTGTGTTCCCAATTTTAGTTTGTTATATGCCACGAGTAAGTTTTTTAAATTGTGTGTATACGGATAAATTTAATGTAAACGTCGAAAAAATGCACCAAGTTGACGTCTCTGTTTTTATCTTGGCCAGCCAAAGAAGAAGAAATGTAAACAGCTGTAAAAAATGCAATTGCAGTTGCCGCCTTTTTTAAAATGAATTGAAATTTTTTGGATTTCTGATGGATAAGGTTTCTAATATGATCGAAAAATATAATTAAATTTGTATTTGAATATGTGCATCGAATTTTAAATTATTTCACTTGTAATTGAAGATTTGTAAGAATGGAAATCTCTTGCTAAAAAGAAGCTAGACTCTAGATCAGAGCCGGCCACGCATAGCCCCCGGGGGCCGAAGTCAAAACGCGAAACTCATGTATACGAGCCGAGCGCTTGCCGAAGCCATCACAAAAACTATTTGAGACCGTGAAAACAGAATTAGTTTCTCACAGCATTTCGACCCGAGCACTTCTGTGTCGCTCTGCTGAGAGGCTACACATGAAAAAATGGATCCTTGCTTTGTTTTCTCTTTCTTTCTCTTGCATTTAATCGCCGACTGCTCTCGTTGTCTTCATTGCGACGAAATTTGTTCACTTTTTATTTTGCGCAGTGCAATGCAGCATTGAAATGCACAAATACAATGATACTTTTTGTGGGCTCTCTTTGTCCCAACGATTTCGCTCACGTTTGTTCTAAACACCTCCAGGTCTGCATCCAATGACCTGTTGAACAGAGCTAATACCTAGAAATCGCATGGACGAAATTTTATTCTGGGGTAAAACAGTTGCCATTGTAGAAAAGGGAATGTAGGCTTACAAACGCAATAGTTAGCAGTTATTGATGCATTGTATTCATCTTGTTGTATTTAATTCATTGTTCTTAAATTTTTAGCTAATTTGCCGAAATTTGTTTACAGTTACAATATTGCGCGCGATAATAACTTTAATAAAGTAAGTAAGTCGCCGGGCCGACTTGGATATACCATGCATCAGGGGAAATCAAATTTCCTTGAGTTTATAAAACTTATTTCATATATTAAATTTCTTTCGTATGCGCGATTTCTAACATATGCTATCTCGCTCATTCTTATGTGTGTGCACTTTAGCGCCCCACCGGCCAAATTCGCCCTTGCACTGCTTTGAATGCAAAACGTTTCAATGCATAACTCGGCCATTTTTATTACGATTTTTATGAAATTTGGTGGAATGATAGATGTTCATAACATATATATGTGTGCCGAATTAAATTCCGATACGATAAATATTGCGGGAGAAAATCACTTTTTATTAAATTCCGGAGGCGGAAGGGGGCGTGGCAAAAAAAATTTGGTGGAATGATAGATACTCATAAGATCTATGAGTGTGCCAAGTTAAATTACGATACGATAAATATTACGGGAGAAAATCACTTTTTATTAAATTCCGGAGGCGGAAGGGGGCGTGGCAAAAAAAAAACATAAACTTGGTCTGCGCCAAGACTACACGAGTCTACATTCTAAATTTGGAAGCTCTATCATTTATAGTTGCTGAGATCTCTGCACTCTTACGGACGGACAGACGGACGGACGGACAGACGGACATGGCTCTATCAATTTCTCTTCTCATGCTGATCAAGAATATATATACTTTATAGGGTCGGAAAAGCTTCCTTCTCCCTGTTACATACATTTTGGCGACTTTAATATACCATTTCATCCTATGGATGCATGGTATAAAAATTTTGGTGTATGTATGTTAACTGTACCTCCAAAAAATAAGTACATTTTTTCTTGTTGTATAACATTTGCAATAATTTTTGGTTTACGAAAAATGTATATCAATTTTAATTCCAAACGTTAGTATTTTTTTTTTTTTTTTGAATTCCACAACCCTATTGCACTTATCGACAATCGAAATACCAAAATAGCGGCGACCGAGTCAGCTGCGGTGGCTGTGGCTCCGAAAATGTTGCCGAAAATGAAACGTCGGAGATTTCCATGACACCAACGTTTGGTTTCGGCGTTTTACATTTCAAACGTCGCCAAAATCGCTAGCGCGTTCTGTGACACCCCTGATAATCTCCAATAGAGCTATAAATGCCATAAGACATAACATTGATAGCGGAAATTGGCAACCAAGCGCAACAAAAACTATGGGAAGCCCATTTCGAAGTGAAATCGAAAGGTGAAAATCAACCGACAGATTGTAAGTTCGTCAGTCGACACCTCATGATGCTCTACTTTGCTGTCTATCGTGCCTTCGTTTGCTTTACCCCTATCATTATCTTAATAATAATAACCAAATTAAATGCTTACAAATTAGCAGCCTGAAAATTCCCTAGGTGTTTGTGTCAAAGATACCAGCAGCAGCAACTGTAAAAGTTTCCACTGTGTGAACCATTATTATGTCATATCAAAGAAGTTACCAGCCACAAAAATGGCCCAAGCAATGCAAATAAGAAATAAAGTTTAAAATTAATGCAAATTCAAAAATTTGAAATGGTAAACTAAACAGGGATTTATTGTTTTTCTAAAACTGTGTACATAAGTCGCCGGACCGACTTGGATATATGTATGTACCATGCATCAGGTGAAAAGATAGATATCAAATTTCTTTCAAATGCTATCTCGCTCACTCTTATGTGGAAACGAGCACAAAAAAAATTACGATACAATAAATATTTCGAATTTTTATTGAATTCAGAAAGGCGGAAAGGGGTTTGACAAAAATAAAAAATTTGTCAGCGTCTATACTACACGAGTCAACATTCTCTAGCTCTATCATTTATAGTTGCTGAGATCTGAGCACTCTTATGGACAGACAGGCAGACAGACGGAAATGGCTATATCAATTTCTCTTCGCATGCTGATCAAGAATTTATATACTTTACAGGTTCGGAAATTCTTCCTTCTGTCTGTTACATACATACATACATACTTTTTTCGCGACTTTAATATACCATTTCGTCCTATGGATGCATAGTATAAATATATATCGTAGCACCCAACGATCAGTCCAGAATAGTATTTGGGACTAACACCTTATGGGGTTTCAATTCAAAAAGTCGTATAAGTTTGTAGAGTAACAGTCTCATATATGTACATATACTTATACATATATCGGCACTCCGTTCAATTTTGTTTACCTCACAACAAAGCCAATGTAGATAGGATAGCGACGTTACAGCTATGTATATATTTGATGTAAATATATGTAGTGTGCATAGCCAAAATGTAAACATATGGTAGTACACTTGATTATGTAATTGATTATTCCGATTTCTGGTGGCTTTTCCTTAAAGTCAAACGACTTCTTCTGATGAACACATATCATTGTCTTGATTTGTAAGGTTACAATAGATCATGCTGATTTATATTATTTTAATATTGTTATTATTAATATTCACAATTTTTATGCTAGTATGTACGTATACATATGTATATATGTATATTTTTTTATCTACATACACACATATATATATATACATATGTATATACTGTATATATTGATATCTACATATGCACATATATATATGTATATATATATTTATATCTACATATGCACATATATATATGTATATATATATTTATATCTACATATGCAGTTCATTAGGTATCTGGTAAATAACAAGTGGGGCCAGTCTGAGGAATAGCAATCAGCAAGTGGTATTGTTGTACCAAAACAAGTTTAAATGCCGACAACAAAAACCGAGTCTTGATTTCGCTTTTTGCTCAATAAATACCTTTTTTATGTAACTTTTGCTTTTGCACGAAGGAGACAGATGTATAGATAAAGAGTGAAACAAACAAAACAAGTCGACCTTCAAGTTAGTGTAGTCTATATTAATTATTATGACTATATTATGACATACATATATGGATGTAGGTATATGCGTAACTACTATATAAGATCTTTATGTTTTAATTATTTATCATTTAATAAATAGTAAAACCTCATCGTAAATTTACCTAAGAATACATATGTATTTGGCACAACCAAAAAGCTAGGGACAGCTTTTGTCCCGTCTTACTCAAACTCTCTCGCTCTGACTACTCTTTTTCCTACCAACTCAAACGCATACGTAACGCAGAAGATGTTTTGCAATCGCTTGGCAGATACAATAACAGTGCAAAAAAAAAATCGGTTTGATCTGGCTTGAAAGAGTTGCAGCAAATGTACCAGCGGTTCATTAAACAACCCAGTAACTTAATGCCCCTTACTTAACTAAGGTGGCTTTATTCAACTTTATTTAATAAGTAAATGTAAGACCTTCCCTCCTTTCTGTCTTCTCAGAAAGCGTTTTAGCAATTTACATTCACTTTCATTTTTATACAATTCATCCATAGGATGAAATGGCATATTAAAGTCGCCAAAATGTATGTAACAGGTAGAAGGACGCATTTCCAACCCTATAAAGTATATATATTCTTGATCAGCATGAGAAGCCGATTTGAGACATATCCGTCTGTACGTCCGTCCGTAAGAGACCAAAGATCTCAGGGACTATAAAAGCTAGAGCTACCAAATTTAGAATGTAGACTGGTGTATTATATACGCTGGTTCAGTTATTATACCATGCATCCATAGGATGAAATGGTATATTAAAGTCGCCAAAATGTATGTAACAGGCAGAAGGAAGCTTTTCTGACCCTATAAAGTATATATATTCTTGATCAGTATCAATAGCCGAGACGATTGAGACATGTTCGTCTGTCCGTCCATCTGCCCGTCCGATAGCGTGCCTAGATCTCAGCAACTATAAAAGCTAGAGCTACCAAATTTGGCATGTAGACTCATTTAGTGTGTACGCTGAACAAGTTTGTTTTTCTTTTTCCACGGCCCCTTCCGCCCACGCTATTTGAAAAACAAAAATTTGAGGCCCTATATCTCGGGAACTATAAAAGCTAGAGCTATCGTATTTGTTTTTCTTTTGCCACACCCCCTTCAGCCCACGCTATTTGAAAAACAATATTTTGAGCCCCTATATCTCGGGAACTATAAAAGCTAGATCTATCATATTTGGAGAGTAAATGTGTGCAGTATGCACGCAGATCAAGTTTATTTCAAATTTTTGCCACACCGACTTCTGCTTCCGAAATTCGATTTTTAATTTGGCACACTTACATGTTACGAATATCTATCATTCCACCAAATATCATAGGAATCGGAATAAAAATGGCCGAGTTATACATAGAAACGTTTTTCCCTCAAAGCGGTGCAAGGCGGATGCCCACAAAAAAGAGCGAAGCTGGAAATCACCGATTTGGTCGGGGGGTGTTAAAGTGCTCGTGTTCACATAAGAGTGAGCGAGATAGCATTTGAAAGAAATTTAATGTAAGAATTTTCACCTGATGGTATATCCAAGTCGGCCCGGCGACTTACTTACTTCCCTTTTTATTTGTTGCCACGTGCCCTTTCGCCCCCGGAATTCAATGAAAGGTGATTTTATTCCTTCATTTTTATCGTATCGTAATTTAATTTGTTATGAATATCTATCATTTCACCAAACTTCATAAATAAAAATGGGCAAGTTATACGTAATTTAATAAACGTTTTGTACTTTTAGGGGTGCAAGGGCGGATTTGGGAACAATTAACTTGCGAATACTCAAGAATTTCCGAATAATATTGTACATATTCATACAGAGTGATTTTTATACCTTGGAGAGGGTATTATAAAATTGGTCAGATGGAATCGTTTCCGACCCCATAAAGTATATTTATTCTTGATCAGCGTGAGAAGAGGAGTTGATACGATAAGAGAATCGGATAAACATAATGTCTGATCTTGTCAGGCATTGGCGATTAGCTAGAGAGCACAACGGTGGCTTACTACTTACATAAAGGTGTCTCCTGTGAAACGCAAGGTAGCAGATTCGATCTCGATATTTGAGGTTGTTTTTACTGTATAATAATACCGTATAAACATATGTATTGTATAGCAAAATCATATCTAAAGGAGGCAAAGTATACTTCGACAAAAAAATCAGTGGAAAAGGTGAAAATTTTATCGCTCAATTTGTAGGATAAAGAAACAAGCTAACAATCACTAACACATTTTTTAACGTTCAGTATTTGTATAAGCAATAGAGAGCTGCATGAGTGACAAAAATATCAAATTCGAATTAACAATTGTCAAAATGAATTAAATGGATTGAGTGAGAAGCCGAGCTAGTTTGAATGAATAAGTGAGCTGACGTAAAACTCAGTCGCACAACATTTAAACGGAACACAAACGAATTGAATGAGTGAGAATGCGAATTATTGAGATGCTTTGTTTCGAATGCATTCGAATGCCTAATCAAAAAAAAAAGAAAAACGAAAATTAATGTAAAATGTGTCCGTATTTATCCATACCATATATTTAATACAAATTACACCGATACGGGAAGTAACATTTACTTTTGACTAGGTTAGATGTGCTTCCCGACAAATTGAAGGTAATAGAACACATCTTACAGGCTACTAGCCCCATTCGAATTATTCGACTAACTCGAATGTTATAGGCTTTGCCAAATTTTTCATTGCGTTTGACATTTCATTTATTCTCATTCATTTCACTGAGTGACTTATGCTATGAGACGTAAGAAACTCACATATTCATACACATTCATTTCATTGTGTGCCTGACACTCATTCAATTCAACTCACTTCGAATGCATTCATTTTAAGTTTCTTGTGAATGGAGCCATGCAGCTCTCTAATAAGCAACACGATTCAAAAATGGAAATGTTTAACAAAGATTTTTATTCTAGAATTTATTTTTAATGAAACAAGTCGTCGCGCCAACTTGGATATACACATGAATTGAATGAAACAACTACTTTAAGTTTAAAATACCGAATTCAAATATTGAACTCCTTTGGCATGTCGCTACAGTAACACGTGCCATCTCATTCACTTTTACGACTTTCACGACAAAAAATTCTGGCCGTACAGCTTGATTTTTTTTAGTTCGATATTTATAAAATTTGGTGGAGCCATAGATCCATCATACATCCATAGGATGAAATGGTATATTAAAGTCGACAAAATGTATATAACAGGAAGAAGGAAGGCTTTCCGACCCTATAAAGTATGTATATTCTTAATCATACGTCCGTCCGTCCGTAAGAGACCAAAGATCTCAGGAACTATAAAATCTACAGATCTTTTAGTTTTACTAGATCTTTAACTTCTAAGGTTCCAAAGATGTATCGTTAATATTAACGATTCTGTAAACATGTGCCTAATATTTGTCCAAACAAAAGGGGGGTTTTTTCAATCAAATGCACCCTAGAAAAAAACGGCTAAAGCTACTTTGACAAAATTTATGGTTTATCTAAATATGTATATTTTTAAACACATTGCAAAATAAAGTAAGTAAGTCGCCGGGCCGACTTGGATATACCATGCATCAGGTGAAAAAATATATATTAAATTTCTTATAAATGCTATCTCGCTCACTCTTATGTGGACACGAGCACTTTAGCGCCCCCCGGCCAAATCGGTGATTTCGAGCATATGCTATCTTCCTCTTTTTTGCGTGCATCTGCCTTGCACCACTATGAGTGAAAAACGTTTATATGTATATTCCGATTTTTATTCCGATTCTTGTGATATTTGGTGGGATGATAGATATTCGTAACATGTATTAGTGTGCCAAATTAAATTACGATACGATAAATATTTCGTGTGAAAATCGAATTTTTCGAATTTTGGGGGCGGAAGGGGGTGTGGCAAAAATTTGAAACCAACTTGGTCTGCGTGCATACTGCAAATACTGTCCAAATACGATAGCTCTGTCTTTTATAGTTCCCGAGATGGAGTCTCAAAATATTGTTTCAAATAGCGGGGGATCTGAGAGATTTGAGAGATCGATGAGATCTCGATGTTGCTACAGACGGACAGACAGACGGACATGTCTCAATCGACTCGGCTATTGATACTGATCAAGAATATATATACTTTATAGGGTCGGAAAAGCTTCTTTCTCCCTGTTACACACATTTTGGCGACTTTAATATACCATTTCATCCTATGGATGCATGGAATAAAAATTGTTCGAGAAAATCTGAATTGAACAACGACCAAAAATGTGTACCAAATAATTGGCCACCACTGTATATCCAAGTCGGCCCGGCGACTTACGTAGTTTATTTAGTTTATAATATCTGAGGATTTATCATCATTTATGTTTTTTGCTGCAAAGATCTGAACGTGGTCAATGTGCTTCGTTGAGAAGGGTATCAACAATATTTTAATGAATGCACAAGTCTGATGAACTAAGAATACGAAATGATATGCAAAGAATTCAAGATGAAGCTGAAATGGAAACCAGTTTTAAGAATATCTTAGATCTTTAAGTTTTAATACATGCATAAATACATATAAAGGTTAACGAAAATGAAATTGACAACGGCAAAGAAACTTCCTTGTTGTACCCTTAGCCAGAAATCAACTTTCATTATTGTAGCGATCCGAAATAATTAAGATTCACCAAGGTTGTCTACGTTGTTTGAACTCTAGGTTCTCATTACACACCAATACTTTTGGTTTTAAAAATAAGATGGAAATTTACGAATCCAAAATAGTTAACGACATTTAAGACAAGATTGCCCGCATTAATTGCGAACGTAATTCGAAAAATACCAAAATTATTTTCCATTTGGAATTTTTGCTGTTTTTTGTATCTATTTTTATACCCTTGCAAAAAGGGTATATTAATTTTGGTCAGAAGTGTGCAACGCATAGAAGGAGGCATCTCCGACCATATAAAGTATATATATTCTTGATCAGCATGACAAGGCGAGTTCAAATTCGTTTGTCCGTCTGTCTGTCTGGATCAACAGCTTCTCCTCCTAAACCGCTAAAGCTACAGAGCTGCAATTTTGCACGAAGTCTTGTATATACTGCAGGCATGTATATCTCGGATTCATCCGGATCGGACGTCTATATCATATAGCTCCCATAGAAACCATTGGTCGAAAAATGAGTTTTAGATCAATAACTTCTTTCTTTTTCACCCGATTATCAAAAAACTTAACATTTGGCAGTTTTTTATACATCCAAACATCCATGCCAAATTTAATCAAGATCGGATTACTATATCATATAGCTCCCATATGAACGATCGGACCAAAAATAATTTTTCTTCTAAAAACTTTTTTGTTTTTTAAGCGATCATCGTCAAACTTGGTAAATAACATTTCCACATTGAAAGTTATAATTCTGGTAAATTTGATCAAAATCGGATGACTTAATCATATAGCTGTCATATAAACATATGAAAAAATTGCATGCTGCATGTCTACATACATGCAAATGTATGCGTGCCGTGCTATGGCGTGTAAAAACGGATTTTTACATCAGGGTCCTTACATTTAGATAACTCTTTTTAGGGATCTAGTAACACAAGAGCTTGCAAGGGTATACAAACTTCGGCATGGCCGAAGTTAGCCCGGCCTTCTGGTTTTTTGTTTGTTTGACTTACCGGAAGCATTTTGGCGGCGTTTTAGCTAGTAAAGGTGGATGGACTCTTTGATTTTTGGCTGTAGTTATTGCACTAGTTGTAAGTCCAAGTTACTTAATTTTGATTTAATTTTTTTTCTCTGCAATACAGATATATCGCGACGACGATGATGCAGACGACGAGACGAGGAGTAGTAAAGGCGCTGAATCTGGAAAATGCATGGTTAAAATTGGTTTAAAAACTGCTGTAGTTGCTGCTGTTGTTGTTATTATTACTGGGGTTCTATGTACTACTGAAAAATTTTACAGATTTTAACAGATCTTTGTCTATGATCTATTGACTTGGAGCAACGACAACAACAGCATCAGCAGCAGTAACCGCATGGAAAGCCAAGCCGAAAGAAAAAACTGTTACACACATCTGCGCATTAAGATTGGATTTGCCACTTTCAATTCTGGTGCTTCATTTTAATCATGCTATTTCGTTTTTCAATTAATATGTATGTACATACAAGAAAAAACCAAACAATAATGTTGCTTTTCGGTTTTTTTCAGTTGGCACGCAAAAAAAAAAAACAACTACAAATTTCAAAAACGCAAGCAACAGTAAAACAAATACAGTCTCTTTTGACGTAGCAGAAAACAAAAACGAAAAACCAAAAATTAATTATTCACTTGAATTAACCAAATGAAACGTACCGCTAAGCCAACCAATACCGTTCAAGAGTCACCGGTGCACTGAATTGGATTTTTGGCCAAATAGCGTAGGCAGGCCAAGCCTTTTTAACAGCCAACGGTTGGCCAAAAATATCAGCAGCAATAAAAACTTGTATCTGCGCAGCCGCAAAGTCCACCCGTTAACCGTGCTATGTTAAGGTACCTACTACATACATATGTACATATGTATTTGTCCATGCATATACGGCTAACAGCTGTTAAACTCAACTGTAAAGACAATTCAAGTAGAGATTGAACGTAAGCAATAAAAAGCGAAAATTTCAAGAGTTGTAAACTATCAATTATTTAACTACTTATTATAGAACTATGTAAAGTCATATAAATCATCAAAGCCACCGAATAAATCGAATAAATATAACAAATATTTTCTAATTCCATATGACCTTTATACAGTATTCATACACACTTAGTATGTACTTATGTATGTACATACATACAATGTACATACATATGTATGTAGAGTCATACACTCAACGCGTTAAGCCTGACGGGTTTTGTGTTTGTTATGTATGCAACTTGTTCGGTGCTTGCAAGAAAAATAAATTATTCACCACTTATTAAACATATTTGAGACCAGAATAGCTTCTGCTATGCCAAAGTTTCTATGCCCTTCCAAATTTTCCTTTTCACTGAGGATACAGGAAAGTGACAAAGTATTATTGATCAATATTCAAGTCTATTGAGACATGTCCGTCTATCCGTCCGTTCGTATGAGCACATAGAGCTGCCAAAATATAGAAAATAGACTGACCAAGTTTATTTGAAAATAATGTAAGTCGCCGGCTCGACTTGGATATACCATGCATCAACTGAAAAAACTACATAGAATTTATAAAATTAAATATGTACATACATATATTGAATTTCTTTCGCATGCGGCGATTTCTAACACATGCTATTCGATGACTCTTATGTGTGCGCACTTTAGCGCTCCACCGGCCAAATCCGCCCATGCACCGCTTTGAGTGAAAAACGTTTCTACGTACAACTTAGACACTTTATGAATCGAATTTTATGAAATTTGGTGGAATGATAGATGTTCATAAGATGTATGAGTGTGCCACATTAAATTATCACTTTTTATTGAATTTCGGAATTTTGGAATTGCGGAAGGGGGCGTGGAAAAAAAACTTGATCAGCGTATATACTACACGAGTGTACATTCTAAATTATTTATAGCTTCTGAGATCTGTGCATTCTTACGAAGGAACGGACGGACGGCCAGACGGACGTGGCTATATCAATTTCTCTTCTCATGCTGATCAAGAATATATATAGTTTATACGGTCGGCAAAGCTTCCTTCTGCGACGACAGGAACAGAATCATCAGGGAGCGTTTTTCGCATATTGGAGCAAAATTTATTAACTTGATCGAACCAAAAACGGGCGAATTCGATCAGCGTCAAAGTGGAATTGAAATTGAATTGAAGAGATAACAAGCAAAATAGTTTTGAAGTATTTGGTTCTATGAAATTTGGATTTATCACAAAGCACCAAAGTTAACTTATTTCTGGACAAATTTCCGCACAGTACTGAGCACTGAACGCAGGTTGGCCATTTGACTAGCCCATATGGTGATGTACTTTCCCGTGGCTATACCGCTTCAATAAATTTGTCTTGTATCATTATATACCCGATACTTCATCTTCATGTATGTAGTACATAAGTACATATTATTGATAATTTTGATCAGCATGCCAAGCTGAATTCACCCATCTTCTATTGTGCTAAAGTTTTCCACAATATATGTACATATGTAGCTAAACAATTTTTATACCATGCATCCATAGGATGTTAAAGTCGCAAAAATAAAAGTAACAGGCAGAATGAAAAATTTCCGACCCTGTAAAGTATATACATACTTATTCTTGATCAGCATGAGAAGAAATATAGATTTATCCATGTCGGTCTGTCTGCCTGTCCGTAAGAGTCCACAGATCTCAATAACTATAAATGATGGATCTACCAAATTTAGAGTGTAGAATCGTGTATTATATACTCCGATGAAGTTTTTTTTTTGACACGACCTCTTCCACCCCCGGAATCCAATATTCCCGAAATAATTATTATATCGTAATTTAATTTGGCATAGATGTTATGAACATCTATTATTCCACCAAATTTCAAATTTACAAATCGGAATAAAAATGGCTGAGTTATACGTAGAAACGTTTTGTACTCAAAGCGGTGCAAGGGCGGATTTGGCCGTTGGGGCGCTAAAGTGCAAACACGTTAGAGTGAGAGAGATAGCATGTGTTAGAGATCGCGGCATGCGAAAGAAATTTCAAATACATGAATTTAGTTTTATAAGTTCGAAGTATTTTTTTCACTTGATGCATGATATATCAAAGTCGGCGACATATGTACTTACTTTATTTTAAATCGTAGTGTTTATTGGGTTTTGTATTAGATGATTGCGTTCTAATCATTTATACTATAAATTTTATAGGATCGTCATATGGTCATAGTTTATATAAAACCGAATCTGCAACAGATGGTAACGGTGCTTGTTGCTTGGTTGGTTAATGGGCTTATTTTGAAACGCTTTCAGATGCCAGTGAAGAGGGCTCAATGGAAATAAAAATTCATTGACTCCACTTTTTTGGGTTTGGCCGGAACTCACAATACATACATATGTACATGTATGTAGGTATGTATTTACATATATTCAAAGTTGGCTCAATATTGAATACTCTGTGGTTGACCTTTTTTGTGTGTAAGTGTGTGTGGAAGCAGCATGATCAACTTAGTGAAGGCACTTTGGAAACAACGACGAAAAGAAATTGGAAAAAAGGTTTACATAATAGCCATTAAATGCTGTCATCGAAATGCTCACGGCTGCCAAAGTGGCGGCACGAAATGAATTTCAAATATTTTTTCAAGGCATTTGCTCATTTTTTGTCGCTTTGTCTTTCTTTCTTTCTCTTTTGGTACTTGGCGAGTTTTTATACCACGCATCCATGGGATGAAATGGTATATTAAAGTCGCCAAAATGTATGCAACAGGCAAAAGGAAGAATTTCCGACCCTATAAAGTATATATATTCTTGATCAGCATGAGAAGCGAAATTGATATAGCCATGTCCGTCGGTCTGTCTGTCCGTCCGTAAGTGTGCACTATAAATGATAGAGCTATCAAGTTCATTATTATTATACCCTTGTAAAAAGGGTATATTAATTTTAATCAGAACTGTGCAACGTATAGAAGGAGGCATCTCCGACCATATAAAGTGTACATATTCTTGATCAGCATGACAAGACGAGTTAAAATCCGCTTTTCCGTCTGTCTGCCTGTCTGGGTCAACAGCTTCTTCTCCTAGACCGCTATAGCTACAGAGCTGCAACACGAAGTCTTGTATATACTGCAGGCATTGTATATCTCGGATTCATCCGGATCGGACGAATATATCATAAAGCTCCCATAGGAACCATCGGTCGAAAAAAGAGTTTAAGATTGATAACTTCGTTCTTTTTCACCCGATTATCATGAGACATTACAATTCACAGTTTACTATACATCCAAACGTCCGCGCCAAATTTGATGAAGTTCGGATTACTATATCATATAGCTCCCATAGGAACAATCGGACCAAAAATAGTTTTGCTTCTAAAAACTTTTTTGTTTCTTTTGCGATCATCATCAAACTTGGTAAATAACATTCGCACATTTTAAATTATAATACTGCCAAATTTGATTAAAATCGGATAACTATATGTTATAGCTGTCACACATACGAATGAAAAAATTGCATGCTGCATGTCTACATACATGCAAATGTATGCTTGCCGTGCTATGGCGTGTAAAAACGGATTTTTACATCAGGGTCCTTACATTTAGATAACTCTTTTTAGGGATTTTAGATAACTCTTTTTAGGGATTTAGTAACAAAAGAACTTGCAAGGGTATACAAACTACGGCATGGTCGAATTTAGACCGTCCCCCTTCCGCCCACGGAATCCAATTGATTTTTTCTTGGAACAGGAAGAAGGAAGCATTTCCAACCCTATAAAGTATAAAAATTGTTGATCAGCATGAGAAGCGAAATTGATATAGCCATTTCCGTCTGTCTGTCCGTCCGTAGGAGTGCACAGATCTCAGCAACTATAAATGATAGAGCCACCAAATTTAGGATCGTGTAGTATATATGTATATATACAGTGGTGGCCAATTATTTGGCACATATATTTTTCGTTATTCAATTCAGATTTTCTCGAGTGTTAGGTACCTGGGTGTCATAGCCAAATAATGCGCCCACAACATTTTTTCACGATAAAGGAAAGATGCGTCGCTTTGGTATCCGACTAAATATTAAATACTTATAATAGTTTAAATAAAATATCTGTTTATAAAACGTTGCATTAATTAATTAATATCATTAAAACTATTAAGCATTTAATATTCAGTCGGATATCCTCTATTTTTTAATACAACTAAGCATCTGCTCTTTGGATTTCATCCCATAATATATTTAGGTTGCTTGGTTTGGAAAAAACGTTGCATTAATTTTGACGACTTGTGGGCGCATTATTTGGCTATGACACCCAGGTACATACGGGCATTGTCTCTTATTGCCTAAGTAGCGTCCTTGCATGCACCAAAAAGAAAGAGATGGAAGATTGGGTTATAAGGAATAAGGCGTCTCGCATTAAAAATACACTTATTGCGAGGCGATTCATTAATCTAATTGATATCCGATTTTAATGCAATATACCTCTTTGAAATTTGATATTCTCTAATGCGTTCTTTGAAGAAAACAGTGATTTAGCATTAATTAGTACCGTAAAACGGCGGCAAGCGAAAAGACCCAAATCTAGAAGAAAAAATTCAATTGGCTCCAAAACTCAATTTGGGGACAAATTGATCATTTCTGGTATGCAATTTTTTTTTAGTTTTACTAGATCTTTAACTTCTTCTGAGGGTCCATAGGTGTATCGTTAATATTAACGATTCTGGAAAAGTGTGCCAAATATTTGTCCACAAAAAATGGGGTTTTTCCAATCAAATGCACCTGGGGAAAAAACGACTAAAGCCAACATAACAAAATTTACGGTGACAATTACATTGAAAAAAATTGTTTCAAAAAATTGTTTAACACTCGAGAAAATCTGAATTGAATAACGAAAAAAAATATGTGCCAAATAATTGGCCACCACTGTATATATATATATATATATATGTATGTATATATGGCCGGTGGGGTGCTAAATTGCACTAAGAGTGAGCGTGATGTTGGAAATCGCGCATGCGAAACATAATTAAAATATGAAACATGGTATATCCAAGTCGGCCCGGCGACTTACTTATTTTATTATATTTTGATGACTATTGGCGAGTTTTTTTTGAGACCAATCAAGCTTATATTTGGTAACTGTCATTTACCATAGCAAACATAACACCAATATATTGGTATGTGTATAAGGCTGATGATGACTATAAAGTAGTGGATGTGTATGTACTATGGATATACTGCACCTATGTATGTATGTATGCATCTACTTAGGTATGTTGCTGTGCATGCACCTCGCGCCCGTCGTAAGGCATCTTTAGCCCGCCGAACAAAAACAGACAAAATTTCTCAAATGTACATCACAGCGTTAATTTCCGCTTAAATTTGCACTTGTGACGAAATTGCACTGCCAAAAGGAAGGAGCACTGTCAAAAGTCCTAACTCAATCAGACCTACATATGTGTTTGGTAATACCGATATTAAAGCTAACACAACAGGATAGTATAATTTAAAATAACTTTTTTTAAACAAAATCTGTTACCCATATCATAAAATTCCATATGAACGAGCAGTGCGAGTAGTACACGTGAATTGAAATATACTTACCTATGTATGTATGTAGAATAGTAACCATAATGATGTACGCCTAGCGGTTGTCCTATTTTAAGCTTCGATCGCTAAAGATCCGGCATTCATGGTTCAATATTAATGTATAACCGAAATTTTGTAAATTACACAATTGAAATGCTATATAGAAATCTAGGAGCTTCCTTACATATAAAATGTTATTGTCTAGATGTTATATAAGCTGTGTCCAAGGTCTTTAAAAAAGTACGTGGTACTGTAAATATATTGCATATAAAACAGGGCTCGGCACCCGCCGGGGTCCGAAGACAAAACGTGAAACTCGTATATAGAAGTCGAGAGCTCGACCATTGAGGACTGGAAAAAGGTTATTTGGTCAGTCGAATCTAAGTTTAACAGATATCAGTCCGATGGAAAGGAATACTGCTGGAAAAGCGAGACACTGAGGCGGGCACGATATGGCATGGGGATGTTTTACTTGGTGGAGTTCTGCAAAATTAGTAAAAATTAATGGAATAATGCGAAAACATTTTGAGCATTTTGTAGGCCAATCTTGGCAATTTTATTGATAGATGCGCTTATGGTACAACAAATCTTACATGTTGGGACAATATAGAACGGCGCCAACAAACCTTGAGAGCTAATGGCAACGCGTGGAGGAAGAGTGGGCAAAGATTCCTCAGGAAATCTTACACAATCTTGTGGAAAGTATGCCATCTCGAATGTCTGCAGTCATAAAACATAAGGGACTTTGGAAAAAAATTTAGAAACATAATAAAAAAAATCAAAGAAGCTAACTTCGGCTTATATACAAAACTTTGAATGCCATAGCTCTAAAACTGTGGGACTAGTTTGCGCAGCACCAGACAGACAGACGGACAGACGGACATGGCTATATCAACTCGTCTTCTCTTGCTGATCAAGAATATATATACTTTATGGGGTCGGAAACGATCACTTTATTAGAAATAAAGTAAAAAAGTTTGGTTGACTTTGGGTGGTTTTTGTTTATTCTGTGAACGTTCAAATGTAAGATTTGCAGACATTGAATCACTTTTGATGGCCACTGCACATATTTATTTGATTTATCCGATTTCGGAAATGTGGAAATGTTATTTTTAGCTAGCAGGATTATAAATTATGTATAAACGAAAATTGTTAAGTTTGGTGATGGTCGTTCAAGAAACAAAAAAGTTTTTAGAAGCTATTTTTTGGTCCGATCGTTTCAATATGATATAGTAGTCTGATCTTGACCAAATTGGTTACGGACGTTTAGATATATAGTAAACTGTCAAAAGTTAAGTTTCATGATAATTCCGCGAAAAACAACGAAGTTATTCATCTAAAACTCTATTTTCGACCGATGGTTGCTATGGCAGCTATATCATATAGTGGTCCGATCTTTTGGCTCATAAAGTGCTTGGGGTACTGGAAACCTTATTTACGAACTTTGGAAGCCATATCTGACCAATTTTTTAATACCCTCTGCAAAGGTGTAATAAAGTAAGTCGACGGGCCGACTTAAACATGCATCAAGTGAAAAAACTACTTCGAACCTCTAAAACTAAATTCACATATTACACATGCTATCTCGTAAGTGGCTTCGTAGTCAACACTACTGACTTCAGCTCGAAGTTGAAAAAAAGTAAGTCGCCGGGCCGACTTGAATATACATCAGGGGAAAAAAAATAAATCGAGTTTATAAAACTAAACTCATACATATATTAAATTTCTTTCGTATGCGCGATTTCTAACATATGCTATCTCGCTCACTCTTATGTGTGTGCACTTTAGCGCCCCACCAGCCTAAGCCCTTACACCGCTGTGAGTACAAACGTTTCCACATATAACTCGGCCATTTTTATTCCGATTTGTATGAAATTTGCTAGAATGATAGATGTTCATAACATGTATCATGGAGAGAGAATTTATAAAACATACTCTGGATTGACGAGATATAGAAAGATTGGTTGGACGTCAACATTTAATGACCAGAAGGCAAAGAAATTGTATGTTTCATAAATTTTTTCTCTCTTTCTGATTCACACCCGAATTTGTAGTTGCGAAAAATGTTTTCTCATCTGAAAATTTGCATTACGATGTGAATTTTTTTGAAAATCTGACTTAATACGATGATATTCCGAATATATATTGGTCTTAATTATTTCATATCGGGTAAAATAGGTTCAGGTTGAGCAAGCCAGCCACGCTTGGATGTACATATATCCTTATCCGTTGCATTATTCAAAATTAATCTACCAAAAACGTTGTTATCAATGAATTGAGTTTTGAAAAAAGTCTTCTCCAAAATCTTTGTATGGGCTCATTTCTCGTAATGCCATTAGACCTTGCTATACTATATATGTATATTTTTCTATACATTTTAAAATTCATTTAGATATGTATATATACAAAATTCATAACTTACATATATTCAAATTGATTCAAGCTATTTACTAAAGCTGCGGAACTGTAAATTTAAGGACTAAATACATAACCGATTTTTAACCGAACGCAAATGAACAGGGTTTTTCGACTCCTGCTGTTTACATTTGGCTTAGTGCAACTAATTTTAATTGAACTGGAAAAATTCCACATTGAGATCCAAAATCGCCGCGTTATTTGGAGTCTGTTTCATACTTAACGCCTCAACGGCATTATCGCTAGCATGGTCGTAACCATTGCCCACCACAATGGGCGGAGCGGGCATCACCACTGGCAAGGGCGGATGCATCAAATCTCCCACATTGCGTAGTAGACTCTCTTCAGATGGAGGCAGAAGTTTACCACCCACCGATAGATTCAAACGCTGAGCTGCCTCATCAGTCAAAGTATCATCCATGGACATGCTCAGTCCTGTGTAATCTACAAGACTTTGGTTGCCATGTGCCTCTTGGCCGTTCTGTAATAACTGCAATTGCTCCGGTTCAGGAGGGGGTGCCTGCGGTGATTCCATCGCCGACATGTCCAAAGCATATTGACCCTCGGGTATGCCAAGGACCCGGGAAATTCGTGCGTTTACAAAATGTAGACCGGACGTATTGCGAATTAGACGTGTACTTCTTAGTTGAAGTTGCTCTACAAAGTCGGTGAGCTCGTTTAGAAAAAGGTCAGCCCGCTGCTCTTCACTTAAATGGGAATGACGTTGCAATTGAGCGGTTAAAAGACCAAATAAGGAAATCTGAACCGCGGGTGGATTGGGAGCAGTCTGGGGCTCCCGTTCCTCGGGGCGTGGCATGTGATCGGGAAATTTTACAAAATGCCTCTGCATGCGACGACCCAGAAAGATTTTATTACAACGAGGACAAATAGCATCCACAGGTACCGAGCGTGTAGCAGCAGGGTTTGAAATTTCTTCCTTGACAGGGCCAGGACCGCTTCTTAGTGCCGCTGACACTGGTACCCGATAATCTGTATCCCGCAATTCGGACATCAACGTTTCCAGCAACTGGGCAGAACTCGGCTCCGGTGCTGATGCCATGGATATGTGAATTGGCTGGGGCATTGAGGAACGTACCAACCGTCCAGATCGCGTTCGAACTATAGACTCGGTATCTTTTGGGGCATTGGGAGCGTCCTCCTCCAGCTTGCTTAGTTTTGCAGAACTGTTTGTTTGGGAAATAGTTTGAGTCGGAGCTGGGCGTTTCTGTGGCCGTCCCACTTTAGGTACCGGACTGCGTTTGCACTCAATCTTATTATGGCGCATGCCCATACCAATTGGATCAAGGCAACGATAGATAGTCATTTGGTTGGTTACAGCATCTGTACGGATCACCTCATTTCGCTTTCTACAAAATTATAGGCCTACTTATTTGGAATCAAGTCGGTATGAAATTTTATTAATAATTACCCACCGATCAATAACAATGTGATCATCTTTTGACAATCTATACAAATTATAGGCCAGTTTGGCTAGTGAGTCACAATCCTGATTGGCCACATTAATAAGTTCCTCCGAAGCTCCAGTCCCCGCCGGCCTGAATTCATAGCGATCTTGCACTTTCCGGATATGTTCCTTCATCATCTCCTTCGTCTTTCCACCAGCAACGAAATGTTCTTCATCCGTAGTTGATTAACAAACAATTAATTGTGGGTAACAGTTTACAAACAAAAAAAAACTTTAGCTGTAAATTATACATCGATAACATGTTTTAAAGCAGCCGATTATTTTTTGCTTATATCTTTCAGGCGTGCCCTACTAACAAAAACAAAGAACAGCTGACAAACTTTTCCGTAAAAGGAACAAACGAATGCATAATATCCATGGCTTATAATAAACGTTAGAAAGTTTTTTATAGATTGTCGTCCTGAATTGACTTTGAGAAACGGAAAATTTCCTTACAAAATAGAAAATTCTTTATTATCTAGTTCATATGTATATAATGCATATTTAAATGATTTTTTTCCCTCTTCAACAGCTGACGAACTCAGTGAACTTATAAAATGATTTGAAATTCAAAACAACAATCAATTTATCGATTAATTCAGTTCTGGAGAAAGAATGCGATGTATGATTGATGAGAAAAACAACAAATATATCCATGAAAACCGCTAAATAGTCGAATCATGTTAGCGTCTCTAGACGTGTGTATCGATTGGCATGGACTTCATCAACTTCAATTTTGGTACCGTGTGGTCAGAGCTGGGATGGTGGCACCATTCGATGGATTTTCCAGCGAAGTAAAAAAACTATCGATGGTTAAAAATTTCCCAT
Organism: Drosophila sp. 14030-0761.01; assembly: GCA_018150735.1. Lineage (NCBI taxonomy): Eukaryota > Metazoa > Arthropoda > Insecta > Diptera > Drosophilidae > Drosophila > Drosophila sp. 14030-0761.01. Next base: position 1,968,490 of record JAECWO010000003.1, read on the forward strand.
CGGCAATTTTCAAGGGTTATTGGAGATGCTTTTATTAAATTTTAGGTTTTAAATATTGTTCTTAAATTGTAAAACCATGCAAATTAATTTAAAAATTGTTGCTACTAACGAAAAAACAATAACTTTAACGTGATATATTAATAGTACTAAATTAAAATCATTAAAATGTTTTCGAAAATTCGCTAATATCAAAACTTTTGTTAACAGTCGGCATATGGTATATGTATATAACTGATGTTTAGGATTGATATACATAGGATTTTTGCCACCTCATGTAAACAAGCCACAACTAAATGTAAGAAACGTGCGTTTTTAATATTTTCCGAATTTCAAAACGGAGTTATTGATTCGTATTTTACTCGTCACTGTATTTATCTACTGTTTACTAATCGGGCTTTACCATTTCCATCGATACTATCGATAGTGCCATCGATGGAATTCCCAGCTCTACCAGTGGTGTTCGATCCGGCAACGCTCACTTCAGTGATTTAGTCGAAAAAAAATACATTTATTTTTGCAATTGACAATTGCAACAGACACAAACATACACATTGTACCGGCGCTTTATCATCTGTTACAGAAGCGGACACTCACATAGTTTTTGCTCCTATCTTCCCAAACCGCAACCGCCCTACCTAGTATATTCGTAGTTGTTGTTTTTTGTTTCATTTAAAAAAAATGTCGAAAAACAAGCTGAACCTAGTACTGCCGCCGGTCAATACGGATTCAACTGTAGCGGCTGCTCAAGTGGCACCAACACCACCCTTCAAAACACCATCGGGAACAGAGTAAATATTTTTGTAGATTTGCTTTAAATTAAAAACACATTGGATTTTGCTTTACTCCACAAAAAGAAAAGAAGTAAATATGTTCGCTCCCTAACCAAATACACATTATTAGCTGTAGCGGCACTTGACTTAGGCGGCGTCGGCCATCGCGCCTGATAGAGCTTTGAGTTTTACAATTTACATATGTACATATTTATTTTCCTTTCATCAATGATCCTTACGTAGGCGACCCCGTACAATTCGGGGAAAATAGCTTTGGTTTACTTAGTAAACTTCATATCGCCGACGTCCACATGATCTGAAATTTGTCAAATGCTACCATCTCCGACAACATGAGTAAATCTATTCTTGATCAGCTTATATCAGATTTTTAATAATGTAGATCAGGGGTCGACACCCATAGCCCATGCGCAAATCAAATGATTTGGTATTTCAACTGATATTAGAAACTGAGCTTTGGTATTGGTAATTTGAAAACATTGCGTAAGGTCCTACCACCAACGTAGAGAGTAGAAGCAAAATCTAAATCTACTAAAATCTGTGGGTTTACAACAAAGATTTGCCGAATTTAATTTACGGATAATTGCTGGTTTTACAAAAGTTTTATCACATCCTGCGTGCCGTTAAACGGAATACATTACTACCAGTATCATGATGCAAAATTTCTTGCAAAACTCTCTATAATAACACGTTCATAATTAGCACTCTTATACATTTCTTCAAAAATAACTTCTGTGAAATTTACATCAAACACAAAATCTGGAGAAGCATAATTTGGGTTTGGAGGATCAATTTCCTCTCAGAAAGTATTATGAGTCAGAAAAATATCTTCGATTATAGAAGACTTCTGTTACAAAAAATATTTTGACTGAAGTCTATCAAAAAATCTTCACTTAGATCATCTTTAAAATCGTTCTATAAAGCTAATGCGACGATGCTTACGGTAAACGTTTTTTATACCCTTGCAAAAAGGGTATATTAATTTTGGTCAGAAGTGTGCAACGCATAGAAGGAGCCATCTCCGACCATATAAAGTATATATATTCTTGATCAGCATGACAAGACGAGTTCAAATCCGTCTGTCCGTCTGTCTGTCTGTCTGTCCGTCTGTCTGGATCAACATCTTCTCCTCCTAGACCGCTATAGCTACAGAGCTGCAATTTTGCACGAAGTCTTGTATATATTGCAGGCATTGTATATCTCGGATTCATCTGGATCGGACGACTATATCATATAGCTCCCATAGGAACCGTCGGTCGAAAATAGAGTTTTAGATCAATAACTTCGTTGTTTTTCATCTGATTGTTATAAAACTTAACATTTGGCAGTTTACTATACATCTTTACGTCCTTGCCAAATTTGATCAAGATCGGACTACTATATCATATAGCTCACATAGGAACGATCGGAACAAATATAGTTTTGCTTCTAAAAACTTTTTTGTTTCTATTGCGATTATCACCAAACTTAGCAAATAACATTTGCACATAATAAATTATAATCCTGCTAAATTTGATCAAAATCGGATTACTATATGATATAGCTGTCATACAAACAGATGGAAAAATTGCATGCTGCAGCATACATATATCTACATACATGCATATGTGTGCGTGCCGTGCTATACCGTGTAGATAAGGGTTTTCACACAAAAACCCTTTCCATTTTGCGATCTCCATTTAGGGATTGAGTAACGCATGAACTTGCAAGGGTATACAAACTTCGGCATGGTCGAAGTTAGCCCGGCCTTCTGGTTTTTCATTAAGACACTGGTCACAATTATGGTGGAGGCATGCTTACGTCGAATAACAACAACGACTGCAGAAAGTGAAAAAAAAGCGAGTAAAATACACACACTTGCTCTCGCCACTTTGGTTAAGAAACAAACACATATGTATGTACATCCACAGCTAACGAACACATATGTACAAATCTAAGGAATATGAAAAACAAAAACAACATCTCTCTCTGCGCACAAAACTAATTTTTATGTGGAATGAAAAGAGAGTTGGTAAAAAAGACACAGTTGATCTCTGGCCACTTTGCTTAAGAAACGAACACACACATACAAAGCTAACGAACACATACATACATATATACATAAAACTAAAGAACAACAACAATAATAATAATATGGTTGTTGTAGCTAACTTTAATCGCTTCTCCTGGCCTTACTTATTAAGATATCTTAATCAAAAAATCAATACAGGTCATCTACAATCCAATACCTACATATGTATGTACATACATCCTTTTAGCTCTTTAAATTAAAAATTTTAGGCTCTAGTGTTTGCCTTTAAATTATATAATAAAATAGTAATGTACATACATATGTACATACATATGTATGTAATGATAATAATCTAATAATAAGAATAATATAATAATATAATAATAAGAATAATAATTATAAATATATACATATGTACATATGTATGTAGATAGATAGATGACGATCTGAGTAAAATTATGTCAGCACGATAACATTAAAACTGGGAGTTTTGCATAGTTCCAGATTAACGAACATATGTACATACATACTTATAAACGCATTTCGTCTTGCTGATCAAGAATGTATACTTTATAAAGTCGGAGATGCTTCAGTCTATGCACTACAATCTTATGTTCACAATAAGAGACAATTTCTGCTAGGTTATAAAAAGAAAGTAGTTTATTTATTACTTTCAGAGATTTTTATAATATTGATTTGAATTTGCGACAACATACATACATAGTTTAAATTTTATTTAATTTGACAAAATTCGAAGAACTGTATTCTAACATGAGTGAGGTACACTCTCATCCCACTGGGTATTGGTTAAACCGAAAGCATCCGGTTAATTGTGGTTATACACTTATTCTCTTGCATCCTTGCCTCTACCTACTCGCATTCCAATCACCCCACTGTTGTTCCTCTGCAACGATTTTTATTTTGTTTCTGCAAAAATACATTAAAAAGTTAAATTAAAGAACACATAGTTTGCTGGGCAAGCCAAAGACGAGCATCGATGCGTTAACGGAAACTCTCGAGGGCCTTGACATGGATGACACGGAACGGAAGCGAATCAAAGTGTTTCTTAGTCAAAAGGAAAAGATCGGTGAACTGTCCGATGAAGATCTAGAGAAGTTGGGCGAACTGGGGTCTGGAAATGGCGGTGTCGTAATGAAAGTGCGCCATACACACACACATCTTATAATGGCGCGAAAACTCATTCATCTGGAGGTCAAACCGGCAATTAAAAAGCAAATCCTCCGAGAACTGAAAGTGCTTCATGAGTGTAATTTCCCGCACATAGTTGGCTTTTATGGAGCTTTCTACAGCGATGGGGAGATAAGCATATGTATGGAATATATGGATGGCGGCTCACTGGATCTCATATTAAAACGGGCCGGCCGCATACCCGAGTCTATATTGGGACGCATCACGCTTGCGGTACTCAAGGGGTTGAGCTATTTACGGGATAAGCACGCTATTATTCATAGGGACGTAAAGCCTAGTAATATACTCGTGAACAGCAGTGGAGAGATAAAAATTTGTGATTTTGGTGTATCGGGTCAATTAATTGACTCTATGGCCAACTCATTCGTCGGCACCCGCAGTTATATGTCGGTAAGTGTATGATATAAACCTCAAAATTAAATAAATTTTTAAAAATAAGATTGTAAATTTAACACATTTGGTACATTTCATGGTTTATTTTTTCGAGAAAACAATTCCGATTCATTATTCCCTTTACTGTTTTATTTTACTTGCACGGACTCTCTTCATTAAGCCGGAACGATTGCAGGGCACTCACTATTCTGTACAGTCGGATATTTGGTCATTAGGCCTATCATTGGTGGAAATGGCCATCGGCATGTATCCCATACCTCCACCAGATACTCTTACCTTGGAGGCTATTTTTGCGGAGAATTCTGATGGTGAAGGTAATCAAACTGTACTGGAGCCAAAAGTGATGGCCATCTTTGAATTGCTTGATTATATTGTTAATGAGCCCCCACCCAAATTGGAACATAAGATATTTTCCGATGAGTTCAAGGACTTTGTAGACATCTGCCTCAAAAAGCAGCCCGATGAACGTGCTGATCTCAAGACCCTTTTGGTAAAAACGCAATTCCTTAAAATTTCATTAAATAAATTTTAATTGGGCCTTTTTGTTCCAGAGTCATCGCTGGATAAGGAAAGCAGAGCTGGAAGAAGTAGATATATCGGGTTGGGTCTGTAAGACAATGGATTTGCCGCCATCGACGCCAAAGCGCAATACATCGCCCAATTAATTGCAGCATTCTTTTATTCCATCATCCTGCATGCGTATATAGATATATATGTATATATATATTTATATTTGTGCGTATATATATATATGTACACTCGCGTTATTTATTTGTATGTAGTCATGTACTTGTTGTATCTACTGGATCCCTACGCCCTTCCCATCCATAGATATATACACAAATAATATTTCTCTTCTCCTGACTCTTTTTAACTATATGAGTGCTTGTTTCGCTAGCTTCTTTTATTTTATTTCTTTAAAAATAAAAAGCTAAGTAACTATCACAATAGCGTCCTCTACAAAGCAAGCAAGAACAAAGAAAAATGTGTGTATGTACATATAAAGAGAAAAGAAAAAACTAGAACCGAAAATAAACACATTAAACTCATATTATAATGTTCCTGGAACCTGTGCTTCTTGTGAAATACTATGTCTTGAATTTATTATAAATGATGGGGACTCTCTAATTAATTGGAATGAAAAGCAAAAGATAGCGGTTGTAATAGACAGAAGGTAACATCCACGTTTACATTTTGTGCAACGAATTTTAGTGTAAAAGTGTACATACACTGCGAAATTACAGGCTGTAAAAATGTAGGCTACCGTTTCGTTCTATGTATTAACATTGGAAGAATGAATAAGGTTATTTGAAATTAACAAAGAGTTAGCACATTTTTTGATCCGCTGGTATATCCTGCACCCACAAGGGGAAAAGGGTACATTAAAGTCTTTTAAGAATCTAGAGATATCATTTTTGGAATGTAGACTCGACCAGTATGGACGGTGATCAAGTTAATTAAATTAAATTTTAAAAATCTATTGAAAACGGGCAAACTTTGGCTAATTTGTAACTAGAGAAAGCAAAATTAAAAGACGGTTCGGTAAACACGTACATATGTACATATATAAATTATATATATATATACATACATATATAGATATATATATATATATATATATGTATGTATATATATATATGTATATACATACATATATGAATGTGTAATGCGTACTATGTATGTATGTACATATGTATGCAGAATGCCGTTTTTCATATGTTTGTATGACAGCTATATCTTATGGTCATCCGATTTTAATGAAATTAAGCTTGGCTATAATTTATTATGTATAAATGGTAGTTATCATGATGAGAGTCGCATAAGAAACAAAGTCTTTGAAAGCAAATCCATTTTTCGTCCGATCGTTCCTATGGGAGCTATTTGACATAGTAGTCCGATCATGATCAAATTCGGCACGGCCGTTTGGATATAACAAACTGCAATTATTAAGTTCTTTGACAATCCCGTCAAAAACAACGAAGTTTTATTTTGACCGATGGTTTTATATGAGAACTATATGATAAAGTTGTCCGATCTGGATGCCATCGTGCAAATTTCAGCATTGTTGGTTTGGACAGAGGTGAGCACTATCCGTAGTGGCTCAATTTACTCATATTGCTCCTAAGGCAGAGGTTGGGCAGATCTTCGGCGCACACACAGCAATCGTTGTCCCAAAAATACAATAACAGGCTACAACAAGCTAAAACAATCATGCCTTTTTTTCGCAGACAAGTTTTATGGAGCCTCATAAAAGTTTCGTCGCTAGAATACAACAAAATAAAGTAAGTCCAGGGCCGGCCTGGATATACCATGCATCAGGTGAAAATTCCTATATTAAATTTCTTTTTTACATTCTATCTCGTTCACTCTTATTTGCACACGAGCACTTTAGCGCCCCCCCGGACTAATCTTTTCAGCACATGCTATCTCGCTTACTTTTGTGTGCATCGGCCTTGCACTGTATGTAGAACTCTGTCATTTTTATGAAAACTAAACCTGATCTGCGTGCAAAACACATGAGTCTACATTGCCAATTTGGTAGCTCAAGCTCTAATAGTCTCCGAGATCTCGATGATCCTACAGACAGACGGCCATGTCTCATACTGATCGGCTGTTGATACTGATCAAGAACATATATGTATGTATGTATATGTACTTTATGGGGTGGGAAAAGATTCCTTCTGCCTGTTACATACATTTTGGCGACTTTCATCCTATGGATGCATGGTATGAAAAGAAAGTAAAACCAGAACCCCATTCCTTTAAGAACATAACGCGATGCGTTTCGTCATTTTCGGTCTAACTAATTTAGGGTCTTGGAGGACTTTTGTAAGGATACCTACATAAACACGTCTGTGAATTTAGGAGTAAAAAACTATACAGTAATGCGAATTGTTAAAAAGTAAAAAAGGATTATGTAATTCATTAGGCTAATATACATATGTATACATACACTTGCCAAAAAAACTATCCGTACACCATGAAAAATTAAAAATTTGTTAAAATATTTGTGCTAAAATAAACATACATGAAGATTGAGATTGCTATCCATATGTGTAACATGTAATTGTCCAATGTATTTAATTCATTTTTACATGATTCCATCATTTTAAATAAAATTCAACAAAACAGAGACAAAAAAACTTCATATAAACAGAACAGAAAAAGTATCCAACCTAAACAATCAAATTAAAAGATCGCCAAATTGAATTAAAAATATGCCCTGTATTTTTTGCGTGTTAATCTAATAAAGAAATATTTTAAATACACTAAAAAATTTATCATCGACTTTCGTGGGATTCGAACTCGCGTCTATTCGTTTGATAAACAAAAAAAAAAAATTAAAAAAATACTCATGTCGCGATCGAGATTCGAAACCGCACCTTTCGTTTCATGCGCAAGACCTCAATCCACTAAGCCACCGCACCTCCGTTGCTGGGGCCAGGCAATCGCCAAATAGTAAGCGTGCCAAGACAATTGATATTCATATTCACACACACACCATTTATGTACATACGTAATCAGTTTGTTCAAAAAATAGAGAAGTTCGCATTTAACGTTTGTATTTGTATGGGAGCTATATGATATAGTTGTCCGATCTTATTTAAAATCGCAGATGTGCAAGAGGTTGTATAGAAAAGCTTATATACGAACTTTGAATGCAATAGCTCTAAAACTGTGAGACTAGTTTACGCAGCACCAGACAGACAGACGGACAGACGGACATGGCTATATCAACTCGTCTTCTCTTGCTGATCAAGAATATATATACTTTATGGGGTCGGAAACGATCCCTTCTCTGCGTTACAAACATCCGACCAATTTTATAATACCCTCTGCAAGGGTATAAAAAGTAGTCCAAAATCTAATTAAACATACATATAAACATATGTATGTTTCATTAGATTAGATGTATGTACATATGTATGTATGTATGTATGTGAGTATGCACACTATGGAAACTTGAATACACCCTTTGCACCATCAGAATACAGGGTATACAAAATACGATTGCCATTGTCAGCGTTATGTTATCGACAGAGTGGTTACAAATTCACCTGATGTCATCATTTGTTGATTTAAAACATAGAAAAAAAATTTTCGATAATCAAAAGCCAGTTATGTATGTATGTATTTAGATTTGGGTAAACGACAACAGAACGTCACATATGTATGTATGTATGGATGTACATACATACATATGTACATATGTATGGACGCAACAACATGAAGTGAACTCCAGTTAAATGGCAATGCTGTTGTTGTTATCGACTTTGTATTTGTATACTTGTGTATTGTATTGTTTTTATTGCAGAAATAAACAAAAATTTGTAAGAATAATTGCATTGAAACACACATTTCAATCAGTGAAACATTAATGCAAATTTTCTAATATTTTCTGTACAGGTTAACATTCAACACGCAATTGCAATTATGTTCGTTTACCAGATACAATGGTAATTCTCAGAGAGAGCACCAGAGAGAACACAACACACAAGCGTATACACCGCAACAGGAAATTGAAGCAAGCGAGAAATTCTTTGTTTGGAGCTGCAACAAAGCATCGGCAACAACAATTACAACGCAACTCAACAGCTTACCACAGTCGGTTAAAGGCAAAGCTCCAATGCAGACGTACCCAAGTGACAGCTGGAGCAGGATCTGATCTCTCTCTCCCTGTCTCCACACCCGTCGCCATAACTTTTACAACTTGTAACACATCAAGTTATAATGTCCGCAGTCAACCAAAAAGACAGTCCAAGTCGTGACTCAACTGCGTCGACATCAGGACACATCTCAATGCTGGCTGAAAATACATTGGAATCTCTATCCCGTGATTATAGTCTAGGCAGTTTGAACTCAGCTGGCAGCCAGGATGAATTCTTTCGCTGTCGGGATCATGCCGACAATGTGTTGAAGCGTATGCAACTATATGTAGATAGCCAGCAACTGTGTGATGTGGTTCTCATAGCTGGCATCGACGGCAAACGGTGAGTTTTCCAGTTTAATTCGGCAGACAAAGGAAACATGTATGTATGTATGTATATATACACTAATTCTGCGGCTCCCGACCTCCTTCTTTTCCCACCCAAACCCCTTACACACACAAAGTTCTTCTGACCTTCACTTCGCTTAATTTGTTCTTTGTCTGCTTCGAGTTCGGTTTCTGTCCGCAACGCAAGTCCCAACTGCACTAATTGCGTTTGAAACGCATGAACAGAAGGGTGTGCAGCCCGCTGAACATCTGATCAACATATGCACATATGTACATAGTACTTACGTAGTATGTAATTGGCCTTAAAAATTAAACTGATTGATGTTGATAAAAATCTAATTCTTTAGTTTTGTTTCGATTCGAAAATGGCTGGCTCAAAATGCATAAACTAGTATTTAAGGCAAAATGTCAACACCACAATGTTAATATGTCCCATACCAAAGAAAAAATTAAAATTTTATTCTTACATGTACATATGTATCTTCATATGTATGTACATACATACATACATACATACACGTACATACATATATCAATTTTCTTGTCAGCATGACCAATTGAACAGGGAAATTTCAAGGGTATTCAAACTTCGGCACTTCAGTTAGTCAAGCTTCTGCCTAATAATTGTTTTTTGACTTTCTTTTTTCTTATATAGCGTGCCTGCACATCGCCTGGTGCTATCGGCCTCAAGTGCCTACTTTTCCGCCATGTTTACAGGATCCCTACGCGAAACCAAAGAGCAGGAGGTCACTCTGGGAGAGGTGCATGGCGATGCCTTGCATCTTCTGGTACAGTACTGCTATACAGGGTTTATCGAACTGCGCGAAGACACGGTAGAGACACTGCTAGCCACTGCCTGCCTTCTACAATTGAATTCCGTAGTGACTGCATGTTGCAATTTCCTGGCCCGTCAATTGCATCCCTCTAATTGTCTGGGATTCGCCTTCTTTGCAGAGCAACAAAGCTGCACTACATTGCTACGATTGGCCCAGGCCTATACCTGCCAATATTTTATGCAGGTGTGCCAGAATCAAGAATTTTTTCAGCTAAATGCCGATCAGCTGGGAAAATTGCTGTGCAGCGATGATCTCAATGTGCCATCTGAGCAGGATGTCTTCCATAGTCTTATGTCATGGGTTCGTCATGATGGCGTTGGTCGGGAACAGCACATACCCGAGCTGCTGGCACTTGTTCGACTGCCTCTGCTGCAACCAGCATTTATCATGGATCATGTGGAGAACGTATGCAATGCCAATGAGTGTCAGCAGCTGGTGATGGAGGCCTTTAAATGGCATTTGATGCCCGAGAGGCGATCCCGCATAGCCACCGAACGGACAACGCCACGCAAATCTACTGTTGGGCGTCTGCTGGCTGTCGGTGGTATGGATGCGCACAAGGGAGCCATCAGCATAGAAAGCTATTGCCCCCGCCTGGACAAGTGGACGCCCTGGAAGCACATGACCGGCCGTCGTCTACAATTTGGCGCAGCCGTTATGGAGGACAAACTCATATTGGTCGGAGGGCGTGATGGCCTCAAGACTTTAAATACGGTGGAAAGCCTTGATTTAAATACCATGGCTTGGGCCCCATTAAATCCCATGGCAACTCCACGCCATGGTCTTGGGGTAGCTGTGTTAGAAGGTCCGCTCTACGCAGTTGGTGGTCACGATGGTTGGAGCTATTTAAACACAGTAGAGCGGTGAGTGGAGGAAATAAAAATCTGTGATGGAATTCTTGAGAAATGATTTTTTTTTTTTTTTAGCTGGGATCCCATTGCACGTACATGGAGCTATGTGGCCCCCATGTCATCGATGCGGTCAACTGCAGGTGTGGCTGTGTTAGGTGGACGGCTTTACGCGGTAGGAGGAAGAGATGGTTCCGTTTGTCATCGTTCTATTGAATGCTATGACCCTCATACCAACAAATGGAGCCTGTTGGCACCTATGAATCGACGACGTGGCGGCGTCGGCGTAAGTTCTTGCTAAAGAGTGGGTAAAGAATTACTTGCTGTGGGTTGTATTATGAGCTTAGAATTATTTTTGTCTCTGTAATGGAACTTTCAACAGAAACGTTTAACCACTTTTGACTGATAGTTGGATTTGTATCTGTTGTATTTTCTGACGAATAAGAAAAATCTGACATTTGATTTGTGCCCATTATGACCAGGTGACTGTGGCCAATGGTTTTCTTTATGCTTTGGGCGGACATGATTGTCCAGCCAGTAATCCCATGGTTTGCCGCACTGAAACTGTCGAACGTTATGATCCAGCGACTGATAATTGGACACTGGTAAGTAGAACACATAATAAATTACGTACTATGCATACAAGCGATATTTATTTTGAAGAATTCAACGTTTGTACACATATCTAGTTCTTAAAATATCGGAGATACATACATATGTACATACATATGTGCATACAATCGTTTTTTTTTGTACGCATAAGAAAGAGCGTTACTCGTATGTATGTCATGACCGTATCTTTCACTCTCTCTCTTGTTTTTAGATTTGCTCGCTGGCTTTAGGCCGAGATGCCATTGGTTGCGCCATGCTTGGAGATCGCCTTATTGTTGTCGGTGGCTACGATGGTAACCATGCTGTTAAGCATGTCGAAGTATACGACGCCGCTCGTAATGCCTGGAATGAGCTGGCAACCATGGGCTTTCCACGTGCTGGCGCCTGTGTTGTGGCCATACCGAATGTTATACCTCCAGCAGTTCAACAGACACCACCTAGTGCTACAGTTTAGTTATTTTTTATTTTGTCGTTTTTATCCTTTCTCGTTTTAATGATTTCCATATATATATATTAATTGTTGTACGAGCTATTGATGTTGACGCTAACGGCTAGACTCATCGCCTCGCTCAAGTTTCTGTTCCCTGACTTACGCATACCATCATTAACACTCATTTGCACTCCCCAGATCCCTTAAATCCCAACTTTCAACCTTTATCCCTCTTCCAAAAACAAAAATCTCATATGGAGATTTATCCCTTATCCTTCATCCATAAATTTGCATGGTGCGCGGCTTGAACAAATTTCTGTCAATATTTTGAGATTACTTTGTTTGTAATCTCGTCATTCCATGTCAACACGTACATTTCATTCACACATTCAAACGCATGTTCTTGGTGACAGTTGTTTTTAATTACAAATGACTGTTTTCTTTATGTTTGTATGTATGTCTTTCAAAAACAATGAAAAAGGAAAATGCACAACAAAACTTTGACTATCCTATATAGTCCAATTTACTTGAAGTCTTTTAGAGATCGAAATATTATTGTAAACTATTTTATTCAAACTATTTCCAACAGTACGAGTTTTTATACCATGCATGCATAGGATGTAATGGTATATTAACGTCGCCAAAATGTATGCAATAGCCAGAAGGAAGCATTTCCGACCCTATGAAGTATTTATATTCTTGATCAGTATCAATAGCCGGGTCGATAAAGACATGTCCGTCTGTCGGTCCGTCAATAGGATCATCGAGATCTCGGAGACTGTAAGAGCTAGAGCTACTAAATTTGGAATGTATACTTGTTTGTTCTGCAGGCAGATCCTGTTTTTTTTTTGCAAAAACAACATTTTGATCCCCTATATCTCAGGAACTATAAAAGCTAGAGTTTGTATTTGGACAGTAGATGCGTGCAGTATGCACACAGACCTTTAATTTTATTCCAGGCCAACTTCCTCCTTCACAATTCGATAAATTGGACCCGTAGTATTTATCGTAACGTAATTTAATTTGTCAGACTACAATACATGTTATACACATCTATCATTCCAACAAATTTCGAAAAAAGTCGGAATAAAAATTACCGAGTTATACCTATAAACGTTTTGTACTCAAAGCGCTGTAAGGCCAATGCACACAAAATTGAGCGAGTAAGCATGTGAAAAAAATGTAATATATGAATTTTCACCTGATGCATGGTATAACCGACTTGGCCCGGCGACTTACTTACTTTATTTGGTATAGATAGTTTTTGAGTTCTTTAAACGAAAGCTTTTTGCAGAAGTTACAAAAACATTTTCTGTGGGAAACTATCTGAAATAAATTCGACAGTTGGCATGAAATTGTGCTCCTTAAATGATCTTCAACTTTTTACCTATATATGTATGTACATATCTGTATGCGAAGCGACCAAAGTTCACATATTATAAAAAATTGAAAAAATATATTTATTAGATAGCGCAATTAGATTAAATGATAATTCATAAAGTACATTTTTTATGTTTTGTTGTGGCTGTTTTGCACATTCCTTTTAATTAATTACTACCCCACAATTACACACGATTAATATTTTTTTCTTATATTGTGTAAGAATCCTTTGGATTTAACGCTAACTGTTTATTATTTTATTTGTATTTCTTTCTTTTTGTCCTTTTCCAATTTATTTCCTTCTATTTTGTTTGGTGTTATCCGCATATTTTGTAGAAGAAGAAGTGGAAGCCAGTTAGATTGGATCGAGTTTGCTATAGGCTGCCTAGATCCGTCGAATTTGTTGACTACTATAATATGTAGAGCAAAAGGAGAGAAGATGAGGATCAAGATACGAAACGCTATATATGAAGCAAATAATTACAAATATTGCGTATTATTTTAGACATATACATATATACAAATATTTTTTTACACAAACAACAAGCAAAATAAATCAACACGAAATACTAATTTTTTCCAATGAAAATATACTACTTTTTGTAATGTGTATATAAACAAATTACTCATTGTTATTTCTTCCATGAGTTGCTTTATGGAATGACTATCTACATCTAATAATTCTGACATGTATCATCAAGTCTGACATAAGTGTGACATTCCACATTAAGTATATTTAAGTATGTATATTTTGGAGGAAAAATCCGGATAAAAATTCGATCTCTTATAGCTCGAAAAAATTAGAAATGCACAAGTGGCCTTAATTATAATCTGCACATGTGCTCCTTAGACTTTGAAAAATGTTGGGATTAAAATCATATAACAGGTACTACAATCAGGAAACTGCTTCTTACAGACTTGTAATCCTATCATAAAGTCAAATAAGCAAGCCCCAGCAAGTATAGGAACATAAAAAAAAGTAAGTATGTATGTCGACGGGCCGACTTGAATATACCATGCATTAAGTGAATTCATTTAAATTTATTGCAAATGCTATCTCGCTCACTTATATGGCACACGAGCACTCTAGCGCCCCAACGGACAAATCTGCGAATGTCGCCAAAATAAATGTAACAGACAGAAGCAAGCATTTCCGACCCTATAAAGTATATATATTCTTGATAGATTTTGGCGAATTCAGTATACGAATTCGGTTTTATTAAATATGGTTATATCAACAAAGTTTCTTGATATATTTTAAATTTGGAATAAAATATTTTATATGGCTTAGAAAAATTTCACGGAATATTTTGCGTTTTCTAACAAAGTCTTACAAAGTCGAAGAATATTCGGAATGCAACATAGTTCTCTATTCTCTAAGGGACATTTTGCGATGTGTTTCGTCCTTCTCTGCCTACTAGTTTTGTTATTCGGTGTATGTTGACTTGACTTTATTGACTGTATACTTTTTTGTTCACATATAAGTATAAGGATTATATAAAAAAAAATTGTTTCGCTGGCATCAAAATTAAGAATCCTTTGCAATATTAAGTTAGAAACTTAAAAACGTGTACTTACTTTTGCACGCTTCTTTCTGTATGTAATTAAAAGTCTATATTACTTTGTTTAAACATTAGAAAACCATCGGGATGACCAATGGTGCCGCCTAAGGAATCTGATGGAAATGAACCGGCGCGATAGCGGAAGAAGTTACCATCATCCGTGTGGTCCCACTTCGATAAATTGGCAAATCAACAGCTCGTAAAATGTCGGCATTGTAGCAAAGAGCTACGAACCAGTGGCAATACTTCCAATTTAATGAAGCAAACGTGGCCACCCTCTAGTGCAGGAAGGGAAAAAGGAAAACGTTCCTCCAATTGGATTGGATAAATATTTTGTAAAGAATAATGTTTATAGTCCAACATCGGACAAAAACAAAAAAAATTGACGAAGCCATAGCGCAAATGGTTGCAACGGACATGCAACCGTTTAGCGTTGTTGAGGACGCAGGGTTTATTCATTTGATGCAAGTGGTAGACCCCAAGTACGTCATACCATGCCCGAAATCTTTACGGGACACACATGTACAGAACATGTACTATAGAATGGTGTCGCAATTAAAAGGCATGTTCACTACAGTTAGTTCAAGTTCAATAACGACGGATGCTTGGACGTCTCGTGGCAATTTAAACTACCTTACTGTAACTTGCGATTTTATTATACCATGCATCCATAGGATGAAATGGTATATTAAAGTCGCCAAAATGTATGTAACAGGGAGAAGGAAGCTTTCCGACCCTATAAAGTATATATATTCTTGATCAGCATGAGAAGAGAAATTGATAGGCCATGTCCGTCTGTCCGTCCATAAGAGACCAATGATCTCAGGAACTGTAAGAGCTAGAGCTACCAAATTTAGAATGCAGACTCGTGTAATATATACGCTTACCAAGTTTATTTATTTTTTTTGACACGCCCCCTTCCGCCTCCGGAATTTAATAAAAAGTGATTTTCTCCCGCAATATTTATCATATCGTAATTTAATTTGGCACACTTATATATGTTATGGACATCTATCATTCCACCAAATTTCATAAAAATCGGAATAAAAATGGCCGAGTTATGCATTGAAACGTTTTGCACTCAAAGCGGTGCAAGGGCGAATTTGCCCGGTGGGGCGCTAAAGTGCACACACATAAGAGTGAGCGAGATAGCATATGTTAGAAATCGCGCATACGAAAGAAATTTAATATATGTATGAATTTAGTTTTATAAACTCGATGTATTTTTTTTTTTCTCTGATGTATATTTCAGTCGGCCCGGCGACTTACTTACTCTTTTTAAACTTCGAGCTGAAGTCAGTAGTGTTGACTACGAAGCCACTTACTGATCAGACTAACCACTCAAACGCAAATACCGCAACGACATTTCGTGAAATATGCGATGAATGGGACGTTTTTGATAAAGTTCACACTATTGTGACCGACAAAGCGGCGTCAATGATAAAGACTTGCGAACTATTAAAAAAAAAGCACTTTCCTTGCTTCGCTCACACTCTTAGTCTAGTTGTGCAAGATGCGTTAGCCCTAAAAAATGTGCAAGATATGTATATTGAAAACCACTAAACGAATTGTTTCGTTATTCAATGGCAGCGCTACAGCCTATTCCAAGTTTAAAATTGCACAAGGGACAGAAAAACCGCACTCCTTGCTGCAAGAGGTCTCAACGCGGTGGAACAGTGCATATCACATGCTGCAAAGGGTATTGCTGACTCGGGATGCTCTTACTGCCACTCTTTTGAAATGTCAAAATACGCCGATTCCGCTCACAGAGAATAATTTTCGCATAATTGAGGATTTGTGCCTACTTTTAGAGCCATTTGACAAAGCAACAAAACATGTATCAGCTGCCAAGTCCGTTTCCATTTCCCTGATTATTCCAGCGACTTTTGCTCTCACTCAAAGCTTGGAAGAGCTTAGTGAAAAAATGTTAACGCATGTGGGGAGCCAAACGTGCGAATTTTTGATAAACAGTGTGAAAAAGAGGCTCATGCACACGGCAGATCTGGACCACGCCTGGGAACACTTCTGGATCCACGGTTAAAAAAAAATGGTTTTCAGAACCCATATAATGCCCAACAGGCTGCGTTGGCTTTGAAGTCTGAGGTTAACGCATTATTGAAGGATGTTGCAGATCCTATCATAACAGAACCGCCAAAGAATTCTAAGACTTCATTTTTATTGAAATGTGTCGGAAAAAAAATCGACGAAAAACATAAATCTTCACGGGCGGATGCAATCCAGATAAACAAGGAATCATTTTTAGAGCTCAGTCAAAGTGCAGTTAAACACCTATCAGCAAGCTCAGCGGAATCTGAAAGGACATTTAGTAAGGCAGGAGCAATTATATCGGACCGAAGAGCGTGCTTAAAGCCAAAGCAGGTGAACACATTGGTTTTTTTTGGATAAAAACCAATGGCTTCTTAACCATTAAGTCGAATTGTCATTGCCTTTGGCTTAGTTTTTTTTTTTTGCAAGATTCTCATATTAATTTCGAAAATAATTTAACGTACCATTAAGTGTTTTTCTTTTTTAGCACAATAAGTAGCTGTAAAAGACTGATACAGGGGTGTCACAGAAATCGCTAACACCCCAATCGCAAATGTAGGGTGTCACAGAAACCTCTTTTGACAGTTTTGAAAAGTTACAAGTTTTTCTCCAACGTTTGGTTAATTTTGCGCCTACAGCAAATTATGTTGAAAAAAGAATGGTGTTGAAATAAACTTTGATTATTTTTGGATGGAATTGCATTCAAATAATCGCTGGCAATATTTGTGTTCATATACATATAATTTATTATTTTACGAAAACGCCTGAAAAAAAAATCAAGCAAGCGTCGTTTTTGCTTAAATCACCCATAAGCAAGGCTGCCACCCTGCTGAAAACGGCAGAAACTTATTTTCGGACAAAACATTTGTGTTCCCAATTTTAGTTTGTTATATGCCACAAGTAAGTTTTTTAAATTGTGTGTATACGGATAAATTTAAATTTATAAATTTAAACGTCGAAAAAATGCACCAAGTTGACGTCCCTGTTTTTATCTTGGCCAGCCAAAAAAGAAGAAATATAAACAGCTGTAAAAAAATGCAAATGCAGTTGCCGCCTTTTTTAAAATGAATTTAAATTTTTTGGATTTCTGATGGATATGATGGATAGACACCAACGTTTGGTTTCAAACGTCACCAAAATCGCTAGCGCGTTCTGTGACACCCCTGAATAATTCGAATGACCCTTTTAAATATCCGATGGAACCGTCGATTATATCCATCCATCGATGGAAAAATACTAAACCATCGATATTATCGATTTTTTCCCCCATCGCTGAAAAAACCATCGAGGGGGGAGACTTTCGATGGATTCACAGCTGTAGCCACACATTCAGTATTTTCCTTTTTTATTGTGGACTGAAGATTTTCAATGTTGCGTATCAAAAATATCGATTAAAAAGGGAATCGAAAAGTGTGGATAGGAACATCTCCCAAGATGGTGAAATGATGGTAAAATTTCAGCACAGTAAAATATGCTCTATCCTCCAAACAGATGGTAGAAAGTGCTCAGTGTGATTCAGGCTTAAACGTTGCTCTGTAGAAATAGGCTCAAGGACTGTCAATTCTGTGGTTATCGATGACTTGTTACAAGCAACACTGTTCTCCTAGCGTAATTTTGTATACTCTCTTGCTCTCTTGTTATTGATATACATAAGTGAAAAAAACAAATTCAATTAGAGTATAGGCATCAGTGCACAGGCTCAAGTAGAAGCATGGATGCGGAGCAATTGAAACGACTGGAGGGCAAGGAAGTACCCCACATTCCAGGGATTTTAAGCGATTTCAACACAAAGGTAGCAACTTGTTCACAGTTTGTAGATTTCCTGCAACATATGTATGTATGTATGTATATACATATGTCTGCACTTATATTCCTACTTATGTATACCAACATGTGTATTCACATATAGAATTATATATACATATGTAGAATTATCTTAAAACCCTGAATAAAATAATAATAATAAATACTCCTAATAAATACTCCTTTCCCAGCACGCAGATCTATTGGTGTTTGACAGCTTTCACACCGACAACCAGTGGCATGATCTGTGGCTTGCTATTTTTGCCCTATTGGACGATGCGGAGCTATCGCGTCTACATACCCAATGCTTGAATACCGTGCGAATACTCACAAGAGATGAGTTCAGCTTGCAGACGAACTACATAGAGCAGGAGGTGAATAGCCTACTTAGGCTAGCCAACATTGCAGGTGGCAGCTCTTTAAAACTGCCAGCCACGGCTGACAATCTAACTGAAGGAGAGACGGGACAGTCGATAATAACGCAGCAGCAATCAACTGACGCGCAGTATGAAATTATATCTGAGGCCTTAAAATGTCTGTGCAATCTGGTCTACCAATCGGCGGACTGTCGACGGCAATGTTTACGTCTTCATTGCCTGGATGCCATTCTTAAGCGTGTAGCATCCTCCATGCGGCATCCGGGCGCTCTAGAATATTATGATATGAAACTGCTCTTCC
Organism: Drosophila sp. 14030-0761.01; assembly: GCA_018150735.1. NCBI lineage: Eukaryota > Metazoa > Arthropoda > Insecta > Diptera > Drosophilidae > Drosophila > Drosophila sp. 14030-0761.01. The sequence goes on from JAECWO010000003.1 coordinate 1,988,082, forward strand.
TGCTTACAGCTTTGGAACCCGCGGCTCGCACCCGTCTTCAAATAGATCTCAATGGGCTCACTTATATGACCAAATGGTTGGACGATAAGTTGACTGAGCCTATCTGCACGGAAGAACAACTATGCATCATCTGTGAGTTACTAAAGGTTATGTTTAATGTGACTAGTGCGCCCGATAAAAGTCCTAATGAACATGAAATCCAAAGTTTGCACCTGACTGGAGTTTTGCGGGAGCTGCTGATCCGTTTTGGACAGTTGGGCACGGAAAGGGAGCGTTCTGTGGTCACGCATGCCATCAACTTGCTGACTAACATCTCAAGTAGCTGTCTCACTGAACTCACCCTCAAGTGTGGCAATGTAGACGCGCAGCAAGGCTTAGAGGCTTCCGCGAAGCCAGGCAAATGTTGCGCTCTCTGCTTTGAAAAACGAAATGTACGTTGTCTTGCCGTACTACTGCACTATCTGCGTCAGTCTTTAGCCCAGCAGGAGACTGAGGCTAGCAGTCATGAGTTACTCTCCCCAGTGCTCACTGTCCTTATCAAATGTTCACGCAGTGATCGTGTGATGCGACATTATTTGCGCCAAGAGATACTGCCACCACTATGCGATGTCAGCCAACGGCCAGAGATTGGTCATGAATTGCGCAATCACCTGTGCCGCTTCCTTACTCTGCCAGCGATGATTCTACGCGACCTTGCCGCCGAATTGCTGTTTGTGCTCTGTAAAGAGGATGTCGGCCGAATGATTAAATACACAGGCTATGGTAATGCAGCGGGTCTCTTCGCCAAGCGTGGCATCCTTGACTGTCGACGTGTAGAGGGTGCAGATTACTCATCGGACAGCGAAGACAGCGACACCGAGGAATACAAACTGCAACAGCAAGTTATTAATCCCGTGCTGGGCTGTGTAGAGCCCAAACAGAAGTACAATCCTTTAGATGACTTATCTGAAGAGCAAAAGGAGTACGAGGCATTGCAATTAGTCAATCTTATAGAGCAATTGCGTCAAGGAGGCATTGTTCAGCCTGCATTAATAGACAAGGATGGCAAACCACAGCCATTGGAGCACATATTGCAGCTGCAGGAGGAATTGCCGCAGCAGCAGCTTGAGCAAAAGCGCAAAACTTAGAAACCAGGTGAACTATTAAACTATTATTTGATTGCTACAAAATAAGTGGCTTTATTTCTCTATTTTTCTTTTATTTTTTGGCTCTGTAAATTTTATGTTATAAATTAAACTTTAAATTACTGTTTATGTTTATTTAGATGAATCGGGCCTTTTCAATTTAATGGATATTTCTCAAATGAAGTCCTCTCAAAGAAGTCAAGAGTATATTCGAAAAAAAAACTAAGAAAACACGAAACATGAAACAAAATTTCATAATTGCAAAAAAATTAGAAAAAAACAATAATTTAAAAACCAAGAAAAGTGTAAAAAAAGTTGTGTAAAATTAAGAGCTTGTATTAATTAAGTAAAAAAATATATATGTATATTCAGTATAGATGTTGTTCTTGAAAAGTTAAAGCTAAAGCCAAAATTATGTGTCTAGGTAACCTGTTACACACCTTATCCACTACAAGAAAGCTGTAAAAAATGCAAAGTAAGATAATATGGTAAGCACTTAAACATACATAAGTACATTTATGTTATAAATTATATGGAGCTTTATTGTGTTCAATTTGCAATAGTTGATGATATAATCGTAATCTTAGTCGTAAATATTGCGCATTAGCTTAATAAATACTTACTTAGATCTAATTCAAAATGCACTTATCTATAATATTTAATGGCGACTTTAAAGAATCTTAAAATATCGTGTCTTAAATTAAACAAGTTCTACTGCTTACGAGTTTTGACATGTTCCGAATAGAATAAAATTTTTTTATGATTAGATCAATTGCAATGACGATATTTTATGAAAGACGAAAAAACCAAATTCTGCACGGACACTGTGATAGATTTTTCGTGGAAACGAATCGAACCGCATCATTAGTTTTTTGAGTTACAACGATGTTTTCAAACAACATTTTTTATTTAAGTTTTCCATGCAAGTTGCCATTTTTAGAATGCACATTTTTTCAGTCTCTAACTTGAGAGATGTTCAATATTTGAACTTCAGCAATGTTTCTCAGAATTAACCAGTCTACAATAGTTGGGAGGACACCAAGCTCCTAAATCGTTGTTTTGGGGTCTTTTGAGCCAAAATGTTGAAAAAAATTATACCCATGTATAATGTTTTGGTCTTACAGCTTTCTAAAATATTTGCATTTTTCTATTCGATACTTCTAAGTAAACGGAGATATTATTATGCCAAATGGTTTCAGCGAAAACAGCATGCTGATAAAATCTCCTTTTCAAACGAGAACATTTTAAAGATGACGTTATTATATGTTTTGTAACAATATTAAATGAACTATAGTTGTATGATTCTAAGAAATGTATGTACATATTGTGTACTATTAACAACTGTTATGTATTTATAATCAATATTTTAGTTATATTTTATAAGCTTCATTTATCAAATTCCAACACTAATCAGCAAGACGTTGTTGTCGTACTCGTCATTTCGCTTTTAAAATTGACTGGCAATAGCCTCCAGGAACATTGTGCTCTGCCAAAGCCTGGCAGGTTGTATTTCCTGTTATTGGTCGGGTGGTCGCGCATTTGTCTTCTGTGGCCTTCAGTGTCCAAAGCTATCGAAAAAAACAGAAGGCCGGGGCAACTTCGAACATGCCGAAGTTTGTATACCCTTGCAAGTTCTTGCGTTACTCAATCCCTAAATGGAGAACGCAAAATGGAAAGGGTTTTTGTGTAAAAAGACATATCTACACGCTATAGCACGGCACGCATACATATGTATGTAGATATGCAGCATGCAATTTTTCCATTTCTTTGTATGAGAGCTATATCATAGTTATCCGATTTTGTTAAAATTTGTCAAGATTATAATATGTTATGTGCAAGTGTTATTTACGAAATTTGGTGATCGTAAAAAAAACAAAGTTTTTAAAAGCAAAACTTTTTTTGGTCCGATTGTTCCAATGGGAGCTATATGATATAGTAGCACGATCTTAATCAAATTTGGCAAGGACGTTTGGATGTATTGGATGTATTTGGATGTACCAATTGTTAATTCTAGGAGGAGAAGCTGTTGATCCAGACAGACAGACGGACAAACGGATTTCAACTCGTCTTGTCATGCTGTCATACTTTATATCGTCGGAGATGCCTCCTTCTATGCGTGGCACGCTTTTGACCAAAATTAATATACACTTTTTGAAAGGGTATAAAAACCCTTTCAACTCTTTAAGTCAGACACCAATAGAGTACAGTGGAAATTGAAATTGTATATTTTGAGAAGTAAAACATCAGCTTGAATTTTAAAATTACGTTACTTATTAATAAAGGCAATATGTATGAATTTAAATATCTAAGAAATTTTAATTCAAAAAAATTTGAAACTTAAAAATCCTTAAAGAAGACATTTTATTGATCTTAGAAAACAACTTTGGATACGCTGTGATAGTCGAAAAGACATGACCGAGAGGTGTTCAATATTTTAACTAGTTTTCTTCAGCAAAGTTTCTCAGAATTAACTAGGCTACAATAGTTGCGACGATATCAAGCCTGTACATTGTTTTTATGGGTCTTTGAGCCGAAATGTTGAAAAAATTTGAAGTTGATCCCTTGACCCCTAATTTTGTGGTTTTTTTCTTACATTCGATACTTAAATAAATAAACAGAGATATTATTATTATTATTATAGTTTCAGCGAAAACAGCATGCTGCTAAAATCTTTTCAAAAATAAACATTTTAAAGAATTTAAGCTATTTTATGTTTTGAAATAATAATAAATATAATACATATCTATGAAATGTATGTATATAATGTGTACTCTATTAAAACTTAAACATAACATTTCGTATGAAACCATCGTTGTAGACGATGTCCTTCTGTTCATTAGTTTCATTCAGATATCACTACCATGTACCGGTGATGAAAGCTTCTGAATTATACTATATCCGTTAAGATCTGTGGTTCCCAAACTTTTTTTCTCGATGCATTTTCAAAATTTTACTGGTGTAGGCGAACTCTAGTGGATCCCCTGATTCTGTTTCTATGCAAATATAGACTCCTGTCGAGTCTGCTACATACTCCGCCACATAATCGTATTTGCCTTTATAGGAGCGACTTAATGCCCTGGATTTCTTCCTGTAAATCAGACACTAGTTCGAAATTATGTTACTAAGTGGTTTGATTAAGATAATTGTTTATCTATATTGGTGGCAACAGAAAAAATGATATATAAGCTTTCAATCCAAATTCTAAAAGAATTGAACTTCCTGTATATCCTCGGGACGCATACGATGTTGTTGCTGTTGTTGATAGTTATGATGAAATCGTTGCCGTTGGCAGACGCGCAAATTTGTATCCAGTTGACGCTGTACTTGGTGAGATTCAGCCGTCGATCCAATTGCACCCCCCGATGAAGGAAACAATGTGACCAAATGTTGGCATTCATAGGATAAGTCTTTGCAAGACTGGTGATGTTGACGTTGCCGATGCAGCTCCAATGATCCCAGTTCTGACTGCTCTTGCTGCTGATGATCAGAAAATTCGTGATAGTCTTTTGACGTGTATCCGCTATTAATACCACGAAACTCTTTGGCATTTCTATCGTCTCGAGTGAGAAACTCTTGGACTTGCAATTGCTTTTGTTTATGCTGCTGAATCCTTAAGGTTTTGTAATTTGGATGTCTCGGACTCGGGTTACCACCGCCAACCTGTTCGACTTCCACACCGGAATCACTTTGTGGCGATTTGGCAATTGGCATACTCTGAGAAGGCAATGTAGTCGCTGAAGTGGGACACTCACAAACATGTTCCTCGGAATGTAGTTGTTCATAATGATAGCGTAAGGGCCGATGACTTAAAACCTCTTTATTATCTTCAACATAGTTTACCAATTGGCGCTTACACTTGGCCATTTCCGCCTCGAGGTAAAGAATGTGGGATCTATAGCAATAAGCAGCGGCCGCAGTTGCATTGGCTGTAGCGCAGGCTGTACCAATGGTTACGTCGCTGTTGTTTATGCTCATACGGCGCTGTGTGTCCATAGGTGTGTAGAAGCATTCCCCTCCATCAGAGACGGTTTGCGGTTGGGATGGGCGTTCTTTTACTAGAATCTTTGGAGTGAGCACCACTCGAATTTTCTTCGATTCGTTTAGTTTTGGCCCCGGTTCTTTACGCTCTTGTTTCTTATGATCTTGTTCATGTTTAGTTTTTTGCAATTCAACAAGTTTTTTTTTGTGTTGCTGTAGCTGCAGAGTCTTAAGCGAAATGTCTAATTCGGTTTCCTTTTGGTTGTATTGAAGATCCTCATTTCCTAGCTTCTTATCATTGTGAACTGCTAACATACGTTCAACATGCTGTTGCAGCGTGGCTTTAGATTCGGGTTCTTTCGATGACTGCTGGCTCCCAACTACGGCATGTAACTTTAATTTTGCCTTCTCCTTCGAGCACTTCCGCAGGGAACGCGATCTTAGGCGCATACCAGTGTGCATCGGAGTCGCAGTCGGATTCGGAGTCTCTTCCGGCCATGACATAATCGTTGATGGTGGCTGCCACATTAACGGATGTTTTGGAGCGGTTTGATGATTACCATGCTGGGTACCCATTGGTGCTTGCCACAAGCTAACATTGGTAGTACGTGGCGCTGCAGCCACTACAGCGGCTAGCTCCCGACGTAAAGCTACATGACTCGCGCGATCTACGGCCAGGGTCTGATTGGCAGACCGGGTAGGAGCCAGTCCTGGAGTTGGCGTCGATTCGCCAGACCGCGTAATTTTCGCTGGATCTTTTGGTGAACCTACATGCACTTTACGATGACGTCGATGATGTTGATCGTGATGATGAAGTTGATGATGCTGCTGTTGCTGATTGCTATGTTGATAGTACCTCTGAGCATTGTTTTGACTCTGATGTGGCTGTTCCGACCAAGTTTGTGTATAATTACGATGAATCGTATTCACCCCAAGTGGGTTGACATCTGATTGGTTCCTCAAATGGCTGCCTACCAAATTCTTTGTCGATGAGTCAGTTCTAGGAGATGGAGACGTTTGGAGTTTGAATGTAGATGTATTAGATCAACGGAACGTGAATTAGTGGCAGTGGCTGCGAGTTTTTCAAGTAAAGTAAAGTAAAGTAACTAAGTATGTTTGTCGCCGGGCTTACTTGGATACTATATGTACATATGTACTATGAACGAAATGAAAAAAATACTTACAATTTATAAAACCGAATTTATATAATATATACATATATAATATATATTTATTTATACAGGGCCTTGGTCATTTTTATTCGGATTTGTATGAAATTTAGTGGAATGATGTTCATAACGCGTATTAGTGTGCCACATATAATTGCGATGCATTCAAAATTGTGGGAGAAAATCACATTTGATCAAATTCCGAGGACGGAAGTGGGATAAACTTGATATACTACACGAGTCCACATTTTAAAATTCGGACGGACACACGGAAATGGCATGCATCCGCATGGTATAAATATGTATATATCGTGGCTATGACACCCAGCTACCTGCGGGTATTATCTTCACTCTTTATTTTTCGTGCATGCAAGGACGTAACCTAGCTAGTTAGAGACAATGTTAAATGTATAAAAATGTATTATTGCGTGGCGATTCATTATATCTAATTGTCATCCGATTCATTATATCTAATTGTCATCCGATTTTAATGCAAAATACCTCATTGGACGGAAAATTTTCATTTTTTCAAGAAAATAGTACATTAGCATTTTTTAGTGCCGTAGAACTGCGCTAAGCGAAAAGACCCAAATCTAGGAGCAAAAATTGTAATTTCAATTGGCTCCAAAACTCAATTTGGGTACAAATCGAACATTTCTGGTATGCAATAGTTTTACTAGATCTTTAACTTCTTCTAAGGGTCCAAAGGTGTATCGTTAATATTAACGATTCTGAAAAAATGTGCCAAATATTTGTCCACCAGAATACCAGAAATTATCAATTTGTCCCCAAATTGAGTTTTGGAGCCAATTGAATTTTTATACCATGCATCCATAGGATGAAATGGTATATTAAAGTCGCCGAAATGTATGTAACAGGGAGAAGGAAGCTTTTCCGACCCTATAAAGTATATATATTCTTGATCAGCATGAGAAGAGAAATTGATAGAGCCATGTCCGTCTGTCCGTCCGTAAGAGTGCAGAGATCTCAGCAACTATAAATGATAGAGCTACCAAATTTAGAATGTAGACTCGTGTAGTCTTGGCGCAGACCAAGTTTATGTTTTTTTTTTGCCACGCCCCCTTCCGCCTCCGGAATTTAATAAAAAGTGATTTTCTCCCGTAATATTTATCGTATCGTAATTTAATTTGGCACACTCATAGATCTTATGAACATCTATCATTCCACCAAATTTTTTTGCCACGCCCCCTTCCGCCTCCGGAATTTAATAAAAAGTGATTTTCTCCCGCAATATTTATCGTATCGGAATTTAATTCGGCACACTTATATATGTTATGGACATCTATCATTCCACCAAATTTCATAAAAATCGTAATAAAAATGGCCGAGTTATGCATTGAAACGTTTTGCACTCAAAGCGGTGCAAGGGCGAATTTGGCCGGTGGGGCGCTAAAGTGCACACACATAAGAGTGAGCGAGATAGCATATGTTAGAAATCGCGCATACGAAAGAAATTTAATATATGAAATAAGTTTTATAAACTCAAGGAAATTTGTTTTCACCTGATGCATGGTATATCCAAGTCGGCCCGGCGACTTACTTACTTTATTTCTCCTAGATTTTGGGTCTTTTCGCTTGCCGCCGTTTTACGGTACTAATTAATGCTAAATCACTGAACGTTTAGAACGTTATTAGAGGATATGAAATTTCCTGTCCAATGAGATATATTGCATTAAAATCGGAAATCAATTAGATTAATGAATCGCCTCGCAATAAGTGTATTTTTCCTTATAACCCAATCTTCCATCTCTTTCTTTTTCGTGCATGCAAGGACGCTACTTAGGCAATAAGAGACAATGCCCGTAGGTACCTGGGTGTCATAGCCAAATAATGCGCCCACAAGCCGTCAAAATTAATGCAACGTTTTTTCCAAACCAAGCAACCTAAATATATTATGGGATGAAATCCAAAGAGCAGATGCTTAGTTGTATTAAAAAATAGAGGATATCCGACTAAACATTAAATACTTATAATAGTTTTTATGATAAGAATTAATCAATTAATGCAACGTTTTCTAAACAGTTATTTTATTTAAACTATTATAAGTATTTAATATTTAGTCGGATACCAAAGCGACGCATCTTTCCTTTATCGTGAAAAAATGTTTTGACGGCTTGTGGGCGCACAACATTGAGACAGCATGTGTTAGAAATCGCGGCATGCGAAACAAATTTAATATATCAATTTTCACTTCATGCTTGGTATATCCAAGTCGTCCCGGCGACTTGCTTAATTTATTATACCATGCATCCATAGGATGAAATGGTATATTAAAGTCGCCAAAATGTATGTAACAGGGAGAAGGAAGCTTTTCCGACCCTATAAAGTATATATATTCTTGATCAGTATGAGAAGAGAAATTGATATAGCCATGTCCGTCTGTCCGTTCGTCCGTCCGTAAGAGTGCAGAGATCTCAGCAACTACAAATGTTAGATTTACCAAATTTAGAATGTAGACTCGTGTAGTCTTGGCGCAGACCAAGTTTAGGTTTTTTTTTTGCCACGCCCCCTTCCGCCTCCGGGATTTATTAAAAAGTGATTTTCACCCGTAATATTTATCGTATCGTAATTTAATTTGGCACACTTATATATGTTATGGACATCTATCATTCCACCAAGTTTCAAAAAATCGGAATAAAAATGGCCGAGTTATGCATTGAAACGCTTTGCACTCAAAGCGGTGCAAAGGCGAAATTGGCCGGTGGAGCGCTAAAGTGCACACACATAAGAGTGAGCGAGATAGCATATGTTAGAAATCGCGCATACGAAAGAAATTTAATATATGAACTTATTTTTATAAACTCGATGTAGTTTTTTTCTCCCTGATGCATGGTATATCCAAGTCGGCCCGGCGACTTACTTACTTTATTTTTATACCATGCATCCATAGGATGAAATGGTATATTAAAGTCGCCAAAATGTATGTAACAGGGAGAAGGAAGCTTTTCCAACCCTATAAAGTATATATATTCTTGATCAGCATGAGAAGAGAAATTGATATAGCCATGTCCGTCTGTCCGTCCGTCCGTCCGTAAGAGTGCAGAGATCTCAGCAACTACAAATGTTAGAGTTACCAATTTAGAATGTAGTCTCGTGTAGTCTTGGCGCAGACCAAGTTTAGGTTTTTTTTTTGCCACGCCCCCTTCCGCCTCTGGAATTCAATGAAAAGTGATTTTCTCCCGCAATATTTATCGTATCGGAATTTAATTTGGCACAGTTATACATGTTATGAACATCTATCATTCCATGGAGTTTCATAAAAATCGGAATATAAATGGCCGAGTTATACGTTGACACGTTTTGCACTCAAAGCGGTGCAAGGGCGAATTTGGCCGGTGGAGCGCTAAAGTGCACACACATAAGAGTGAGCGAGATAGCATATGTTAGAAATCACGCATACGAAAGAAATTTAATATATGAACTTAGTTTTATAAACTCGATGTAGTTTTTTCCCTCTGATGCATGGTATATCCAAGTCGGCCCGGCGACTTACTTACTTTATTATACCATGCATCCATAGGATGAAATGGTATATTAAAGTCGCCAAAATGTATGTAACAGGGAGAAGGAAGCTTTTCCGACCCTATAAAGTATATATATTCTTGATCAGCATGAGAAGAGAAATTGATAGAGCCATGTCCGTCTGTCCGTCTGTCCGTCCGTCCGTCCGTCCGTCCGTAAGAGTGCAGAGATCTCAGTACCTATAAATGATAGAGCTACCAAATTTAGAATGTGGACTCGTGTAGTATAGACGCTGACCAAGTTTATGTTTTTTTTTTGCCACGCCCCCTCCCGCCTCCGGAATTCAATAAAAAGTGATTTCCTCCCGCAATATTTGTCGTATCGGAATTTAATTTGGCACACTCATACATGATTTGGTTATCTATCATTCCACTAAATTTCATAAAAATCGTAATAAAAATGGCCGAGTTATGCATTGAAACGTTTTGCACTCAAAGCGGTGCAAGGGCGAATTTGTCCGGTGGGGCGCTAAAGTGCACACACATAAGAGTGAGCGAGATAGCATATGTTAGAAATCGCGCATACGAAAGAAATTTAATATATGAAATAAGTTTTATAAACTCAAGGTAATTTGATTTCCCCTGATGCATGGTATATCCAAGTCGGCCCGGCGACTTACTTACTTTATTTTTTATTATGTTTAATATTTCGATAATTTTTGAAAGCATTGGTCTAAAAATTATTCTTGGTTTTAAGTTAAACTAGCTAACAACAGCAATTGGTTTTTAGTTAGATTGGAATTTCTTAGAAAATTGGTTGATCTTTGACTTAAGCAGACTATCAGTCTTGACAAATAGTGTTATGGATATCTAAAGATTCCTTTACGATATAAAGAAAAACTTTTCGGCGAAATTTATATTTAAACTATTGCAACGAATCGAAGCAAACATCCTTAACTAGTTTATTTGGGCAAATTTCTGAGGTACAGGATGAACTGAGGTCATATAACCATATGAGTCTGCTTTTCTGACTTAAACGCGAGGGAACAAAATCTTTTGCGATCCTACAAATTGCATAGATTACGAAAATCATTTTAAGCATGGACATTACTTATTTCTTTAATAATTGTTTCACTGCCTGATGTAAATGCTGAGGCTTGGGAGTTCTTGTTGTGGATGATAATGTAGTGGTTCTGATTGTTTATTCCAGATGGGTTCCCTCTCTTTAAGTGGTTGATGTAGCTTGGAATTTGTTGTTGTCTTCGTCATTGTAGCTGTAGATGACTTTGACCGTTTATGCTATGATGGACGATAATATCTGAAAAATTGAGTGAGCAGCTAGACACCTTGCAGCAAATTGTCCCAACCTAAACCGTCCTCAGCCCCTCATATCCAATCTGGTAGACTCGAAACCAGAGTAAAAAAAACCTCACCTGATACGTGATACTGATCGGCAGCCGGCATTGTGAATCCCTTCGCCATCGCCAGATGTCAATTGATTGGGACGGGCACTAATACTGGTTCGAGAATGCCGTGATTCCACCAATATCATATCATAGAGATTTGATCGATAGTCGTTGACACTGTAACGCACATCATCTTGAAGAGGTGGAATTACATCGGTTCGTAATTCCATGTCAGCGGAAGCCGTACGAAAACGATTTACATACGGATGTACAATGGCCACCTTGGCTGTCATCCGAGATTCTGGATCAAGGATGAGAAGAGATTTAACTAGTGACATGGCATCATCGCAGCAATTGCGCAACATCTCCTCAAGCGAATACCGGCGATCCCGGACAATTTTTTTGCTAAGTAAAGCTGAACCAAAAGTGGCACCCATTGACTCAATGTCCTGAGGCGTAACATCAGGCAAGGCGTTTACAATTTTTTCGATTTGATTTACAGTACTAGTGCCTTGAAAAAGTGGCTTTTGACGTATCATTTCGCCTAGAATGCAGCCTAGGCTCCACATGTCGATGCCTTTTGTATATCTGAAAAGCGTTTACCAAAGAAAATAAATTATGGTGGAAAAAAACATCTCGAAAATTCTCGTTCTCTTTATTTCTTAACCTAATGCCATCAGACTCCATTCACACTTACTTGCGACTAGCAACTAGAATTTCCGGTGCCCGATACCAACGTGTGGCTACATAATCCGTCAACAAGACCTCATCCATTTCATATTTCTCATAATCGACACGACGCTTTGAGGAAAGCGTTCGAGCCAGTCCAAAATCGGCCACTTTCAGCCTAAATTCATACAAACTAAATATTAACGAAATTGACACAAATAACTGTCTGATTACCTGCATTTCGTATCGATCAATATATTGCTCGGCTTTAAGTCTCTATGTATAACATTTCCCGAATGCATATATTTGATCGCATTAATTAATTGATACATTACAAATCGCTTGTGTATATCCTTGAGAACATCACCTTTCTTGATCACGTTGTGCAGATCGCTTTCCATAAACTCGAATACTAAATAAAAATCCAAATCATTGCCTGCCCTACAAAATGGTTAAAATATGCAAAGTTACATTACAGTTGTAAAATCTTTTTATTATTCCGGCACTTACTTGTAAATGTCCAGCATACGTATAATATTTGGATGATGTCGAAAGGCACGTAAAAAGATGACCTCACGATATGTACGTTGTGCATCTGTTTCATCGCGAAAGGCATCAAAGATTTTTTTCAGAGCAACTGTATCCTTCTGGCGCTTGTCGATCGCCTTCCACACAATGCCATAGGCGCCTTTGCCCAAACGCTGTCAATATATATACGTATATAGGCATATTAAATAACAACTGTGCACACATACATACTTACATATGTACATATATGTACATAAAAAATATCAAAGAAGCTAACTTCGGCTATGCCAAAGTTTGTATACCCTTGCAGCCCTTGACCATTACATTTTATTTCCTAAAAAATTTTTTGTTTCTTAATCCAATAAAGAAATATTTTAAATACATTGGCTGGGGCCAGCCAATCGCCAAATAGTAAGCGTGCCAAGACAATGTAGCGATTGATATTCATATTCACACACACACAATCGCAATTTTGACACATATACATATGTGCTTCACTGCTTATGCGTGTGTATATATATAGGCAAATTTTATATCGTCGAAATCAGGCGTTATGTTTATCCGATTGTTTTGAAATTTGTAATCCCTTTTTATTTATGTACGTAATCAGTTTGGATAAGATTGTTCAAAAAATAGAGAAGTTATTCGCACTTAACGTTTGTATTTGTATGGCAGCTATATGATATAGTTGTCCGATCTTATTCAAAATCGCAGATGTGCATGTGGCTGTATAGAAAAGCTTATATACGAACTTTAAATGCCATAGCTCTAAAACTGTGGGACTAGTTCGCGCAGCACCAGACAGACAGACAGACGGACATGGCTATATCAACTCGTCTTCTCTTGCTGATCAAGAATATATATACTTTATGGGGTCGGAAACGATCCCTTCTCTGCGTTACAAACATTTGACCAATTTTATAATACCCTCTGCAAGGGTATAAAAAGTGAAAGTTAAAAATGATTTGAATGGAGCACACACGCTCCAAAACTCACCTTTCGTACATCAAAGAGCTGTTCGACATTTTGGTCCAACTCATGGATGCGTCGATCATGAGCAGATGTCGGTAATGAAGCCATCTGGTTTTTCGGGCACTTTCTTCCGCAGCTTTTGATATCCCTTTTTCGGCTGTTGTTCCTGTCGTTGGCCTTATCTGACTTGGGCCCAACTATCGTTTCGACACTGGGAATGTCGGTAATTATTATGCAGGGAAGATTGGCGCTGTCTGTCCTATTGTACCCTTTCTTGACACCTTGACACCTGTACCCTTTGTATGACAGCTATATCATATATGATGAAATTTATAATGTGATGATGACCGCATAAGCAGAACTATTTTTGGTCCAATCCATTTGGATATACAAATAATAAACTGCCAAAAATATTATGATAATCCCGAGAAAAACACTGAACTTATTGATCCAAAACTCTACGGACAGACCGATGGACAAACGGATTTGGACTCGTCTTTTCATGCTGATCAAGAATTTATATACTTTAATACATACGTTACCAACGGCGTAATCTACTCCAATGAGCTAAGAGATGACACCATTTTAGAGAACTTGAAGGAACTAAAAGTTCAAGAAATAAACAATTCTTACTCGCACTATTATCACATTTGCTCTCTACAATCTATCAGAGAATCTTTACATCGGTTGCGAAAAAGTAACCTACATTCCCCTGCCACTGCGCTGCAACAAATGTCTACGCTTGGGTTACATTGACGCAAAATGCAACAACTGCCTCCAACAATTGTAGCCAAGACGAACATGTTGATATTGAGATACAAGAAATCTGGGATAGAGCCAAGCTGCATAAATTGCCGAATCAACAAACTACTGACATATAATCACCAGCCCAGCGACAAAAAATGCCTAGTCTTTCTCACCCATCTCGAAGTGCAGGCCATAAAAGCAGATGAAAAAGTTGTCTCGTCGATATACAAAAGTAGACACATGATGGCTCGTTCTACTCTTCAGTTGCAAAATCCTAGCAGGACGACATTAAAATCAAACCACAACAATATAAGTCAATATAACACAACCCAGAAACATCAACCTACCAATACCGGAAAGCAGTCCAATGAAACGAAACGATCAGCCAAGCATAAGCAACAAGTATTAAGCTCTTAATATACACCCACATAATATATCTAATAGATCCAAACGTGTCTTAGAAAAAAAAACGTAAAAGCATGTCTAACTCTAAAAAAAAAAAAAAAACTTAAACTATCGCAACATCTAACATCTAACATGATATATTTCTTCAAAATATATATATATGATATATATGATATATGATATATGATGATATATTTTGTTGCGCCTCAATTTTCGACCCTAAAAAGGTTTTATTGCAGGGCAGTAAAACTCCTCGCCACTAACGCATCCCGAGCTAGCAAAGTAACCCTTATTTGTGTTTTTTCGATCTGCGTGGGTCTCTTTTTCGCTTGTGTTTTTTGTATTTTTGGGTCGAGGATCGGTCGGGTCTCAATTGTTGACCCTAAAAAGGTTTTATTGCTCCTCATTAATCTCGAGACCGGCCTTTTGTTCTGCATAAGTGAGTCACTACGTAGAATTCGCATTAGCACTTAACAGCCTTAAAGGGCATACACCAGATTACGACAAAATTCATTTTAACATGATGCAACATACATATATATGAATTAAAATTGTCACTCTTTACATCCGCATCTTATAAACACCCATCCCATAGATCTATAAAAATAGTATAATAAGAAATACCAGTTTTAAAGCCAGGACAAGACAAAACTAAAGAAATGCATTCAGACCCATATCTTGAAACTTATCTATCGCAAAAGTTCTGTACAGGATAATTGCAAAGCGGCTATGGTGGCTTGTCACAACGAACAAACTACTTAACAGGCACCAAAAAAGATAAACTGCCGACAGTACGTCTTGTAGACGCTCTGATTAGTAGACCTCTCTCAGCCAAAAGACTCATATCACTTATCTCGTTAGATTCCGCTAAGCCTTTTGATAAAGTCGGAGTCCACATCATTAATCAATTAATAAAATGAAATGCGGCCCTACAATTATAAAATTCACTGAAAACTTCATGGGCAATAGACAAATCAGAGTTCGCGTCAATCAAAATTATTCAAACTGCAACCCTCTCCCGAACGGTATTCCACAAGGATCACCACTATCAGCCATACTGTTTTTAACAGCGTCTAATAGTCTTTTTGAGCAAGACACAAAAATATAAATTTCACTGCATGCGCAGACCACTATAATACGACTACAATAGTAGACCTCAATATAATATGATAAAACTAGACAATCAATCTATTCTAAAACATTGACAATTGGTGCAAAACATCGGGTGCATCATTGTCTCTCACAAAATGCAAGCATAAATATTTTTGATACATATTTGTGGAAAACCAAACTGTCATCCCCAAGTCTCGGCTCAATCAGCCACTATAGAAAACGTTAAGAAATTAAAAATGCTAGGGCTCTCCCTTAGCGCCAAGTAGATGGCATTCTCACATACGGAATTTGCAATATTCACTAAATAAATCTCTCAATATGTAAAACGTCTCTCGAGTCCACATTAGTCCAAATACTTCAAACTACCGTATCCCGCCATAGCACGGCACGAATTTTTTCATGTTTCTTTGACAGCTACATATATCCGAATTTTTAAAAATTTGGCAGGATTATAATTTGTTATGTGGAAATGTTTACCAAGTTTATCGCAAAAGAAAAAAGATGATCCAAGTTGACAGACAGACCGACAGACGGACTGATGGACAAACAGATTTGTCATGCTGATCAAGATTATAAGTATATACTTTATATGGTCGGAGATGCCTCCGTCTATGTGTTGCACACTTCTGACCGAAGTTAATATACTCCTTCAGCAAAAAAATAATGAGTTATAAAAATACCTCAATCTAGCCAATATTATCAACCTTTTATAAGATAAGCTAACATACAAATAATATTATTTAGACTAAGCAAAAACTAAATGCATTGTATCAAATGAATTAATATATAAGAATAAACCAGCCGAAAGCCTTAGCAGCTATGGCTCTCTCCCTCCTGTAGTTTTAGATTTATCTATAAGCATACACTGTAATAATAATAAACACTTTATATAGTCGGAGATTCCTCCTTTTATGCGTTGCACACTTCTGACCAAAATGAATACTCTTTTTGTAAGGGTAGCAAAAATATCACTAGCACTATTATCACCGCAGTAAAATCTGCTGTGCCGGATGGACAAATCTTGGACAGGCGCCAACTTGACCTTCTCTGTTCAAGCGTCAATATGTGTGCCACAAACACGCTTACTGTAAGGGGGCAGCAAGTGATGGTGCTGACGAATTGTAAGTGTAAAGCAATTGCTAATACATGGTACATATCTACAACACCAAAGCCTTCGTTAATTTATTACAATATGTTTCAATTCGGATGCTTCACATTTGCGCGGGCTCACTATTGTGCACTTACTGTAGGCTACGGAGGATTTGACACGGAAATTCCAAAAAGTATGCGTGCTTTGAAAGTACAGGTGCGCAAATTTCAGAGCATCCGAATTTAGGTTCTGCAAAAAATTCTTCGCGTGTTGGTTCTGGTTTTGTATGACATGAATATGCAAACGGCATTCAAGTGTTTTGCAAATAAAATAAATAGTCGTGAAACAAATCTGATTGAAACTGAATTATTGTTAGATCGATCGGCGAAGAATGATATAAAAGCAAAAGTCGCAGCGCATTCAAATTGTGATTTTTGAGGCAGATGTACATAGATGAGAATCTGAGACCTCAAGTACCTAGACCAACGTCATGTGTTGGCAACAACCCCCCAAAACAATCAAACATATGACATTTCTCTATTATACATATTATGTGACGTGATGTGAGGGGCCGGGCTTTGGCATACAATATCGTCATAAAGCAAAAAGGAAAATTAACGAAAGTGGATTCAAATTATTCAATTTCTAGTTTCTTAGACTCACTATCTACACTATGTTTAGTGCACTCACTCACTATCTACACTATGTTTAGTGCACGCGTCCTTTTCATAAATTTATGAAGCCTTTTCTATTTTAATATAGATTACAAGATAATATATGTGCGTAAAATCAAATCAGGATATACAGTGGTGGCCATTTATTTGGCACATATTTTTTTGCGTTGTTCAATTCAGATTTTCTCGAGTGTTAAACAATTTTTTGAAACAATTTTTTTTGCAATGTGTTTGTCAATATATTGAGATGATGCACCGTAAATTTTGTTAAGTTAGGTTTAGCCGTTTTTTTTCCAGGTACATTTGATTGGAAAAACCCCCCATTTTTTGTGGACAAATATTTGGCACACTTTTCCAGAATCGTTAATATTAAAGATACACCTTTGGACCTTAAGAAGAAGTTAAAGAAAAACTGCATGGATTTCATCCCATAATATATTTAGGTTGCTTGGTTTGGAAAAAAACGTTGCATTAATTTATTATATTATTAGTATTTAACATTTAGTCGGATACCAAAGCGACGCATCTTTCCTTTATCGTGAAAAAATGTTAAATTAAAAATGTATTAAAAATAGTATTTTAGCATTAATTAGTGCCGTAAAACGGCGCCAAGTGAAAAGACCCAAATTTAGGAGCAAAAATCGCAACTTCAACTGGCTCCAAAACTCAATTTGGGGACAAATTGAAAATTTCTGATATGCAGTTTTTCTTAGTTTTACTAGTTCTTAAACTTCTTCTTAGGGTCCAAAAAATTGTTTAACACTCGAGAAAATCTGAATTGAACAACGCAAAAAAATATGTGCCAAATAAATGGCCACCACTGTAGCTAATCCAGATCCTAATCCTAATTATACACTTACTACTACAGAAATAAATGAAGTAAGTAGTCGTGACGACTTGGTTATAAGTACCATGCATCAAATGAAAAAAATCTTTAAATTTATAAAACCAAAATCATACAGTTCAACTCCTTTCGCATGTCGCGATAATTTACGATAATTTATCTCGCTGACTCTAATGAGCCCACAAGCACTTTGGCGCCGCCTATAACTGTGCATATATACATATATTGCACTAATCTACAAATATTCTAATAAAGTAAGTCGCAGGGCCGACTTGGATATACCATGCATCATGTGAAAAGATATATATTATTTCTTTCAAATTCAAAAATATCGCGCTCTCTCTTATGTGGACACGAGCACTTTAGCGCCCCCCGACCATATCGGTGATTTCCAGCATGTGCTATCTCGCTCTTTTTTCCGTGCATCTGCCTTGCACCGCTATGATTGAAAAACGTTTCTATGTATAACTCGGCCATTTTTATTCCGATTCTTGTGATATTTGGTGGGATGATAGATATTCGTAACACAAACGATACGATAATTAAAATCGAATTTATCGAATTTTGGAGGCGGGAGGAGGCGTGGAGCAAACGAGTCTACATGTTTGGTAGCTCTAGCTCTTATAGTCTCCGAGATCTCGACGATCCTACAAACGGACAGACAGACGGACATATCTCAATCGACTCGGCTATAGATACTGATGAAGAATATATATACTTTATAGGGTCCGAAAAGCTTCCTTCTCCCTGTTACATACATTTTGGCGACTTTAATATACCATTTCATCCTATGGATGCATGGTATAATTAGGTTGCTCTATAGTATAGTTCCCGAGATTGTTTGCATCGTGTGTAATCTCCTTTACTAATATTGCATTACTCTTACCAGATAACAAAAAATTATGCCAGGAACTAAATCAATTAGCCGCTTTCCACCTTGGCAGCGCCGTTAGCATTCAAAATGTTAGTGTTGATTGATGATTAATTGATGAACGCGTTAACTGGTAATTTTTCACAAGGCAAAACGCAATACGAATCCGAAGAAAAAATAAAAACACGCAAACTACAAAGATTCAACGTTAAATCAATTGGACTTCTGTGATACCCTTTTTTTGACATACCTTTGCATATATTTATGTATATGTACTTAATGTGCTGGTACTATAAATCCAAGGAATAATACAGAGACCAGCAATGAAATTATAAAAATTTGGAAAACAAAATTAAATTTCTGCAATCGGTCCTCCAAGTCCAAAGTAGTTCGGAATGTAGGTTCTTAATTGATTATCGTTTTCTTATGTTATGCACTATAACTATCGTAAAATTTGGACGATCCACTCGCAGTCTTTATTATTTTATATATTTTGTTTTATATATAAGTATCTATCTATGTATATATATGCATGTATTTTTAGATTTTTATGCATAGACATATATATATATATATATATATCGTGTGTATCACCCGAAAATGTCTGCTTGCCGGCCGCGTTTTTAATTTTTCGACAAAAAAAAAATTAAAGAAATAGTCTATTTTTCTTTAATATATATAAAAAAGTGTTTGTGTTTTTTTTATATTTTCAAATCGGGATGTGTGTTCAGTAGAAAAGTTCCAGATTATAACTGAGTCTGCGGCACATACTCAATATGTCGAGATCACAAAATATAATGCCACGTTGACTATGATTGAATATTTCGATGTATTTTCAGTTTGTTTCGCTAGCAAGTCAGCAATATCATTTACATGAAATGTGTTGGACGCATATTCACTATGTAAATACATTTAATCGAAAATTGATTTTAAGCGTGGCATTGTACATGTCTCATAAAAGTATTTTAATTTGCTCACGATTAGCTTAAAAAAAAGACTTTGTTAATTTCTATACTTAATAAAAACGATAATAAAATAAAGTCATATGAATGATATCTAACAAATAAGTTTGTCCGTCACCGATATTAAGGTTGCTATCAACAAATGCATTCAATAACAAACATGGGGTTTAAATATTTGGTACCCAGGCGCATAGCAACCCAACCAATTGATACGATTACTTATTTTTATTGTTTTTCAGGAATGGCGTATAATAGGTTACAGGAACAATAAGAAAAAGGAGAGCCAGAGCCGGTAGTTGCCAACGCTATAAAGACAGCTTGTTAATATAGTGACCATGGTGACCTAAAGAAATTCAACACTCTTTAACGTGCTCGGCAGAACATATTGGGAGCAATTAGTATTGCTTTTAAAAAGTTTTGTTGTTCTTTTTAAAAGTTTTTTAATTTTTACAAAAGGCTCTTAACTCATTCTGTTACGTTCTGATACGTTCCTTGAAATTCACTCCTATCATCATACCGTACATATGCGGTACTATATATGTAGGTTTAGATGGGAGCACGGCACTCAAAACTTCAGAAAGCTTTTGCAGTCATTAAAAATCATCTGATTGGCCTTAAATTTTTTTAAAACATTTTTTTAGATCAAAAGGAAAAGAAAACCTCTACGTTTGGTTAAATCTAAGCTCTATCGGTTGCTAATTTAACTGTCACGAAACAAAAGCGGTATATGAATCACCTCTTTATATAAAACGATAACTACAGAGTTATAAAAAGATACCGACAACTTTAGTTTGAAAAATATTTTTATTTTATGAGGTGTCTTAAGCATCATTATCATAAATGAGTCCACACTACTTTCCACTTTTTTTCTTTTAGTCGTTTCTTTGTATGTATGTAAATACATAAGTATGTACAATGATTTTGAAAAAAAAAATAAAAAAAATATTTACAAAATCAAACAATGAAATAAAAATGTTATATTGTATTTCAGCCTGAAATATTTATCCTTCTCAGAGGGGCTAGAAATTGCTTTTAGAAATAAAGTTTGGTAAAAGTTTCTTAAAATTCTTCGTAGATTCCGAATCTGGCGGAGGCATTTTGCGACAAAAAAAAATTGATCCACCCTAATACATATGTTTATCACAAGGCACTATTCCAAATCATTGGTTGTAATTTATAGTTTTACAGTGCAATTTGGACAAATAATCTAACTTAAAAAAAAGCAACAGGCTAATTTAAAGATGTGCGAAGCGCACCAACAAGATATACATAGTGTAGTTAACTGAGTTGGATGAAATTAAAATATTATTTGTATATGCAATGAGCAAGTCTTTCTTTATTATTCGTAATAATTTTAATTTTGGCTTCAAACGAAAAATTAATTAAAATTAAATATTGCGCAAATTAATTTAAAATAAATGTGTGCACTGCATGACAAAATTAAAATAAATGTTTGATCTTTAATTAGTTAAAACCGTAAAACTGCGTTCATCAGAATGTTAGAACGTTGTGACGTGAATTAAACACAGGAAAAACTAAGAATATCATAGAAATTTTAACTTTTTTATGCACTTGTATTTTAAATGCTAAATTAAACATTATCCATGTAAAATAGTTCAAATTTAACAAACATAGATAAGTATTTGAGGTACACATCATCGATACTAAGTAACGCCGCCACGGTGCCTTGGATAACGTTTTTTAAATAGCCTACTGTGGTTGTATTTTTTCTAGGCTAAACTGATTATCCTGATTATTATTTCCAAATCACAGTCACGTTAGTGTCCTTTTCAATGTCACGCTCGATAGTACACGGCGAAAGGCCTGTTTTACAACATATCTCATCGAAACTGATAAGGCCTGTGTACATTTTTTGTCTACCGGATGGCACGGACCCCGTAAATACAGGGTATTTGTGAATACATCGAATGAACTTGTGCTGTAGCCCAAAGATTACCATCTTTCGCTCATCGATATTGTGATGCTGTGGACAAAGTCGTTGGCAAATCGCACGTAATGTAACGCCATGCGTCATGGATGCATAGAACTGGAATATGCGCTGAACGCTAGGTAACATTTTGTCGGGATTGAGAGCCACATATTTGCGACAAGCGTTGCTCAAAGCAGCGCTCTGGATAAGATGTTTCAGATTTTGAGTCATATACACATTGCCATATTTAAGAATGGGTAGGAGTTGCACGACACCATAGTAAGCCAAATTTTGTATACAAGATTTGACCAGATCCGTTTCGACATCCGCCTCGGCTGCAATGCGGGCTATGTGATTAATGCCATTAATATATGGCAAGATCTGAAATATAGATTATGTAGATAATATAGATAATCTAGAAATATAAGGTGCCAGTGGTTCTAGAATTCTTGAATATAAGACTGATTTCAAATTTTCCTTACCTGTTGTGTAGTCAAATCCCAATTTTCAAGTGGGGTGTCCCTTAAATTGGATAACAGCAATGGCACCATATGATCCTTGACTGTTGGAGGATCTGGTTTATGCATTACAATCTTTAAATATATGGTATTATCACCCTCCACAATTGTAGCAACCTTGCGTTCATTTAAATCTCTGAGTACCGTTTCAAAGATGTTCTGCAATCGCACTTTGTCATCTTCCCGTGAAAGGAAGCACGATTCCTCTTCCATCATAATAAGATACTCAGATAGTTTCTTAACCACAGGTTCATATTGCACAGATCGTGCACGAGAATCGCAAACAAAACACAAATTAAAAAGGAATGCATTTCGTGCATATTTCTGCTGATCCTGAATACCCACCGGATAGCCCACAATTTTCACATCCATGGCATTCACAGTGAGAATGCAACGCTGCAAATGTTGTTTCGGGATAATGTACACATTAATGGCATCGAAAACCTCTTTGGAAATGTAGTTATTAGGAACCTGTTAACCAAATGATGGAGATATTAGAGATGTTGCAATGTTAGTGGGATTTAGACATCTACCTGACAGCTAATCTTGCAGCCAGCTGTGGCATGGAATTCACTAAGGAAAATACATCGTATTTTGCCCTCAGGGTTGCCGCCAACATGAATGGATCCATCATTTGCGTGGGAATGCATTTCACGGACACTAACTACATCTTATTTTGGATAAATTCTCCCAAGCTTTATCGCCAACACTTAGTTGTCGATAAAATATTTCGATAATCGGGTAGCTGTGCAGCGTGACCGAATATGGTATTTTAAATACTTTTTGGTATTTTATCAGCTCTGATTTTGCTCACAAGTATTTTAATGGTATCTAGGTATTTAGTAGCATTTTTCTTAGATTTAGCTATTAATCGTTTTTATCCCGCTAAAAAAATACATTTTCATTTGTTAATTGTGGGAAAACTACACAATAAATCGCAGAAGCGCACCCAAGGTTGTACTCGTGGAATTAGTCCCTTTCGTTTGATATTAAATACGTTGCAATTAATGCAGTTTTGGGCGCGAGTAGTTAAAGTAAACAATTACCCTCAATTTAAAATAAGGTTAAATTAGCTTCTTCCCACTGTTTAAACATTTTTCCCGCAATTAAAAAAATTCCAAATCTGGATGGATAACGCTACAACGGCAACACTGCACTCCACCAGGTACAAAATAAGTTCGATATATCGCCATCTGAAAATTTCCATCGATCTATAGGGCTTTAACATTTCCGTCGTTACTATCGATAGTGCCATCGATGGAATTCTCAGCTCTATTTAAAGAATAACAAAATCTAAGTTAATCTAGAATGCACTTTTATTAAGAAAATTGTAGTATTTAATTTCTTGGATTTTTTCGTACACAAGTTTCAGTATCTCAGCCTCGTTTTTTGAAGTGAAAAATGCTCAGCAATATCTATAGCATTAAAAAGTAAGAATTTGATACCTCGACAGTGCCATCGATAGTTTCCCAGCTCTACAGAGCAGTGGTCATCAATTGTTCATAATAATTCAAATCAATGGCATTGGCCATTAAAAAGATCCATGGTTCCTATGTGGAGACCATTAATGGAGCGCCTCCTTTAAAGAAGCTTCGTCTGCAGACTTTGGCATCTTCGGTGATAAGCAGAAGCAAATCAAAGAATAAGACAACAGAAAAGAAACTGCAAGTGCTGGGCCAATTGGAGCCATACTTGACCGGTGGATACGCTGAGAGTATAGCCGTTGCAGAAAGTTGTGGTATTGGAGATGTTGATGCTAGTGTAGTAGTGGAGACCATCACCAACATCAGTATCACGACTGGTGCTCCGCTTCTCAGCAGTGGTCAGAATCAGCAGGCATCAATCATCAGCAACACTGTTCGAACCACTAAGGAACTGCTAGAGGTGTTAGTAAAGATTACCGACGAGATTGCCTACGAAAATGTGGATTTGGCAGAACTAAAAGAGGCTTCGACAAAGATATTCCAATTATACCAGCTGCAGGAGCCCGATAGCGACACATCGGTTCGAGTGAAGCTTCTAGAACTGCTTTCTGGCTTGGGCTGCGAGTGCACTACAGAACAGGCAGTGACTCTAATTATTGACTACTTTATGTACTTGTTGCGCAAGGAGACTGCTCAAAAGGTGCTGGCCAAGGGCATGATGTGTCTGTTTAAAATAGGCCAACGTCGTGGACACCTAGTACCTATGTCGTATAATACGCAAGTGGCCCATCTAGCCAAAGAGCTACTGCGAACGGGTTCGACCCACACCCAAAAGAACGCCATGTTGGTCATTGGTAATTTTGCTACCCGGTTAGAGAGCGAAAGACACTACGTATGGAAATTGGCGTTTTATATAGACTCTCAAGATTCGGGTGTTAGAGCTCAGGCTCTGCATGCTTTACTGACGCTAGGGCAACGTGGCTCCCAGTTGCCAGCGGTGCTATATAAACGGGCAGTGGAGGCCATGAAGGATGATTACGAGTGTGTGCGTATGGAGGCTTTACGTCTTGTCTATATACTGGGAAACTCTCATCCTGATCATATCATTGGTTCGGAGGGGCGTGGAGAACAAGAGGACATACGCATGGTAGATGCTGCCTTTAGTAAGGTCTGTGAGTCGTTATGCGATCTCTCACTTCAAATCCGGGTACTTGCCGCCGAATTGCTTGGCGGCATGACTCTTGTCAGTCGAGAATTTCTTCACCAAACCTTAGACAAAAAGTTGATGAGCAACCTTCGTCGAAAGCGGACGGCCCACGAAAGAGGGGCTCGCCTCGTGACCAGTGGTGAGTGGTCCTCGGGCAAACGCTGGGCTGATGATGCTCCTCAGGAGCATTTAGACGCAAGGAGTATATCGATTATAGCCAGCGGAGCTTGTGGAGCTCTAATACATGGGCTAGAAGATGAATATCTGGAGGTTAGAACAGCGGCTGTTGCGTCGATGTGCAAATTGGCCCTGTCCCGGCCAGATTTTGCGGTGACCAGCTTGGACTTCCTTGTAGACATGTTCAACGACGAGATTGAGGATGTGCGCTTGAAGGCCATCTACAGCTTGACAGCTATTGCCAGACACATAGTGTTGCGCGAGGACCAGCTTGAGATTATGCTCAGTTCGCTCGAGGATTATTCGGTGGATGTGCGTGAGGGGTTGCATCTGATGCTAGGTGCCTGTCGCGTGTCAACTCAGACTTGCCTGCTAATGGTGGTACAGAAGCTGCTGGATGTGTTGGCCAAGTACCCGCAGGATCGCCACTCCACTTATGCCTGCATGCGAAAAATTGGACAAAAGCATTCACATCTAGTAATGGCTGTAGCTCAGCATCTGCTGTATGTGCATCCGTTTTTTGAGACACCCGAACGGGATGTCGAGGATCCCGCATATCTTTGTGTCCTGATTTTGGTATTCAATGCAGCAGAACATCTGGTGCCTATCATCAGTCTACTGCCCACGGCCACTCATCGGCATTACGCCTATTTAAGGGATAGTATGCCGCATCTGGTGCCGCAACTACCCATCGAAGGAGCATCCTCATCTAATGGCATGGTGGTACAAGCGGCTGGAAAGTCGGCCAATTATTTGCAAATGATTCTCAATCACATTGAAGAGATTTTTACCGAAACAGCTGAGCGAGTGGCATTACTACAAACTGCGCAGAGCAATCTACAAGTAAGTTGACACATAAGATACATTTAAATTTTTATTGATTTTTTTTCCCCATGTTCTTAGCGCCTGGGAGCCATTGATTCGGAAATGTATGGTACTTCCAATTTTTTGGAGACCTTTTTAGCGGCCCAAATACAAATCGAACAAATGCAACGCTGCACAAGCACCCAGCGAAGTCGTGTCCCACTCAAGGAATCTCTGTGTGCTCTTATACGCAATTGCCTAAAGCTGCAGCACACGTTCTCTGGACTAAATTACGGGGACATTTTGCAGGTAAAGCAGTTGCGACTGCGTGCCTGTGCATTGCATTTGGTTCTCGTGGTACGCGATCGTTCCCAAAGCGCTCTGGGTCCTTGCCAAATGCTTTTACAAACAGCCGGTGATATAAGTGCCTTCATCAAGGCAAATAGCAAAGAGGAAGAAGAAGAACAACAGCAGCCACAATCGGGAACAGAAGTTTTAATCAGCAAGGAAATGACATTATCCCATACGGGATCTGTCGATGCTCAACCAGATAGCTTTACCCGTCAGCTGTTGAGCAAGTTAAATGCTATTACAGATCCCAAGCCGGGACGAGTTTTCCGTGAAATACTGCCTTTGGTTCAGCATGCTCCACCTCTGGCATTACCACCGGCTAACGATAAGATACGCCGATGTGTGGCGAATATTTTAGAGCCATGCCCCTTGCAGTCGCAGGATAATGTGATTAAGGTAACTGCAGGCCTTATAGCAGCGGTACCATTTGTGGCTGAGATTGACAATCTGCTGGAATCACAAAAGGCAGACATGCGCATCAAAATAAAATATCCCGATCAGCATATGCACACGGTGGTACCAAAAATGACGGATTTCAAGCCCATCATGACTGAGCAGGGTGAGCATGAAACCAATGTGCGTTTGAGAACCACAATTTTAGTGTCGCATAGTGTCTGGACGGAAGCATCTCTGGTTGAAATCCAGTTGTGTCTGGCCGTAAGACCAGGCAGTGAGCTAGAGCTATGCAAACCGGCGAAAATTTTGTTTGCACCCAAGCCAGTGCGTCGGGGCATCTAACTCGTAATTAATTAGTTAATATAATTAATGAAAGAGAATGTAATATTAAACACAAAATTATGTTCTTGTCGAAAAATACTAGAATATGCTTATATGTATGTACATATGTGTGTACGTTTGTTCGATACAATATGTCTTATGCGTACAAGAACTCGCCATACATAAATAAATTAAACCATTTTACACATTCAAATTAGTTTCATTTAAGAGCCGCTTCTCCTGTAACTCCTGCTACTTAACTGTACACAATGGAATATCCTTCTTGTCCTCGAGGTCATTCGTTTTCCCTTTGCGTTCATTGGCGTGCCCTGCTGACCCACGAAGCTTTCCGTTTTTTACTATTTTCCGACAACCTTCTCACTGGTGATTTTCTGCTTTGTGAAACAAGTTACATATGAGCAGTTTCGAAAAAGTTCAGACCAATGTCAAAATTTTGAAGTTGACAAAACATGAATCCATACAAAAATACGAAGGATAAAGTTCATGAATGAATTTTTATCTCGATATAAAAAAAAGAAACACGGTGAAAACTTCCATTTGTGTATTGTTTCGTTGAATAATCAACATAAAACATATACCTGGTGTAAAGTCCAATCATTTTTATGGTGTCTGTTTTAAAGATTTCACCATAATGTAGTTTGGCACGTACGTACAAATTTGAACCAAAACTCCGGACTAACTTCGGTTATGCCATAGCACGGCACGCATCTATGTATATGATATAGTAGTCCGATCTTAATCAAATTTGGCACAGACGTTTGAATGTGTAGTATTTATTTATTTTATTTATTTTAATTTAGGATATAGTTGTAAACCATCAACCTAACAATTTTTACAAGGACTAGCAACTATGGCCATCGGCTTAGACGATAACTACATCCATACACCAGCCTGGGATTCGAACCCGGATTCTCGTTGTTCAGTTGCCTTTATAACAGGGCCACTTAGCCAACTCATCTACCGAGGACTGCAGAATGTGTAGTAAAATGTTAAGTTTCATGATAATCGAGTGAAAAAGAACGAAGTTATTGATCTAAAACCGATGGTTGCTATGGGATGTCCGGATGAATCCGAAATATACAATGCCTGCAGTATATACAAGACTTCGTGCAAAACTGCAGCTTTGTAGCTTTAACGATCTGAGAGGAGAATCT
The DNA here is from genome assembly GCA_018150735.1 of Drosophila sp. 14030-0761.01. Lineage (NCBI taxonomy): Eukaryota > Metazoa > Arthropoda > Insecta > Diptera > Drosophilidae > Drosophila > Drosophila sp. 14030-0761.01. The sequence goes on from JAECWO010000003.1 coordinate 2,016,419, forward strand.
GTTGATCCAGACAGATCAAGAATATATACATATATTGTACTTTATATGTATGATCGGAGATGCCTCCTTCTATGCATTGCACACCGGTGACCAAAATGATATTCATACCCTTATCTCAATTTAATACTGCACACTAATATGCATATGTTTTAAAGTTCTATCATTTCAATAAATTTCTTAAAAATCATATTAAAAATCGACGAGCTATGCGTAGAAACGTTAGGTACTTAAATCGGCACAAGGACCTCACTGACCGGTAGAGGCTCTGAAGTGAGCAGACATCATGATTCAATTAATAATTATACATAGTTATAATTATAATTAATAATATTTGACCTCAAAAATTAATTTCAAACATGTGCCTTTTCCATACGGCGAAGCCAAATAAATCTTCCAGCATTCAATGTTTAGAAGTAACTTAATGACACAATAAAAAAAATGGTTTTTAACCAAAACATATTTTTAAATTGATCGTTCCTATACGACGTCTGCTCAAAACCAAATTTATTGGAAAGCTGTAACTTGTTTTGTGAATTTATCAAAGTGATGTAAGCGGAGTTTATTTTAAAATTTGTGTGTATTTAATTATCGACCCTATAGTCGTTTGATTACTAAAAAACTAAATGTGCAGAGTTCAGCCTCGCATCGCAACTTTAAAGTAAGTACATATGTACATATGTATACATACGTATAATAAAATGTAGATACATACATACATATGTATGTACATATGTATATAAGTATGAATGTATGTGTATTAACTTTACATTAATTACGATGTAAGTACAATATCAAGATTAAGTTGAAATGTGTCCATAAATATCAGATTGATTTTTATGAATATAAAATTAATTTGTCACGTGGTCATTTTTTATTTAAAATCGGTATGCCTTATCCCAATATTTCTGTTTAAAACATTTGCGGCCATACTTTGCGTACGGTCACACTAGTTGCCATAAATACCCTAATGCATTCATGCGAATCAAACGAAATTGAAAATTGGAATTGAAAAACTCAACAAAGATTTGCATACATTACGACATTGCAAGAAACCGTGTAACAACTTTGTTTTTTAGGGTCTGATAATTGTTAAAACCGCAAATAAAAGGATAAATAAATGAATGCCTAGAAATTTACGAAAAAAGAAAAGTTAAGTGTATGTAACCAATATGTGTATCTACCCATGCATACTGTGTGAAGACGTGTGTGCGCTGCTTGGGTCGAATACATATGTATATTTTAGTCTCATTTAGTGTTTAGTTGTAAAACAAATGTGTTTAAAAATTTTAACAACGCCATTAATCAATGGATTCAGCGATGAAAATGCTGATTTTATTGAATAAATGCAAATAATTTCCCATGTTTAATATGTGTTATGTGTGTGTGTGAGTTTTTTTTCATGCTAGTGTCATGCGCGCTATCACGCTCTTTCTCTCTCTAACTTATTCATACTCATTAGGCAGTGCGTTTGTTTTGTTTTTACAAGTAAAACAATTTCTCAGATACAAAGAAAAGGAAATTATTGCCAAGCAACAGTTGCAATTGGCCTAAATAACACAAAACAAAAAGAAAAAACAAGGAAAATAATAAAAAAAAAAAAAAAAGTCAGAGATGTTTTTCAAACGCTGCAATCCTAATGTCAATTCAATGCGCGCGCGCCTAACGCATGCACGCACGCACTATCATTGTGTGGAATATTTAAAGAGGAACCAGAAATCGAAAATCTAATAAACGAAAGAGAAACTCTTCCGTTTCGTAGCTTTTTTTTTTGCCTGCTTTGTTCGCTTGTACTGTAGTAACATTTGCCAAGCTTGTCAACTGAATCACTCTTTAAATTCTGTTTGGGGGGCCACATGTGTATAGCAAACATAAATTTTTCAAAATCACAGAAATATACAGAAAAATTTCAATTCGCGACAAATTTTATATTTCCTCTTCTACAATAACAATTCTACAAAACAATTAAAGTCAATAAGAAGGACGCACAAATTCAAATTCGGGAAAAATTTTTGTTTTCTTTTGGTTAATATTGTGGTTTTTCTTTTTGATTTTGTTTTTCTTTTTTAATTAAAGAGGAATAGTGATATTGTGAGCGCGATAGAGGGAGTACGAAAGCGAGGCAGTACGAGATAGAGTGAGACAGCAAGAAATGTAACAAATGTTATAACTGCAGCAATAACAATCAGCGAGAGCGAAGGACGACAAACTAAAACGACTGAGAGAGCGAAAAAGACCCGTCCAATCATTAAACAGCTGAAATCAACGAGAAATTGCTGAAAAATCGTGAAAAGCTCTAAAAAACCTGCGATCAACATTATATTATGGATCGGTACGATATGGATGATAATGTTGTTGCCCCACCCCAGCCTGAATGCAATTCCCCTTTAAAGGAGTGGCGTCTGAAACAACAGTCGGGCACATTGTCACGCAACGACTTCATCGAATTTTTTAAAAAGGAATCGCCAAAATTTTTTGAATTCCAAAATGAAATGGAAACAGGTAAATACATACATATGTACATTCGTTGAATTGAATATTGCAATTTTTTCATTGAGTATATTTTCTTGTTGCTGTTACTGTGAATTTTGCATTTCCGCAAATTATTTCCTGTCAATTGGTTTGTATTCTCTCATACTCAGCTGTTTCATCCATTATGCATAATACACACAGTCCAACAGCAACAAAACTTGTTTGCACCACATTCCGTTAGAAGTTTATTATTAAAGCTTTTTTTGTAAACAAGAGCGAGAGGAAGATCTTTCTTTAAGAGAGAGCTTAAAAGAATAGCAAGAGATGAATGAGAGAAACTATTACATACATATGTACCTATGTATGTACATATGTGCACATATACAAATATTGGAAGAATATAATGCTTTCGTGTCGCTTATCATCTTCCGGTATTAGTCGCGTATTCTAGAATCTAGATTATACATACGATGTAATCAAACGCTTATGTATAAAATAACGATGTAATCAAACGCTTATTTATAAAATAACGTGAATTGGTTTGTCGATTGGTATTCCAATTTGCTTGAAAATTATTACTTCCAAACCATAGGGCATATAGAATTTTCAATTTCGAAATTCGACTGAATGGTCGACAGTTCTTTATCAAGTTTCTTTAACTACATAATAAAGAACTGTCAAAAATTCATATTCAATAGAAGTTTCTTTAACTACATCTACTTATTGAATATTGAATATTTTCAATGAACTTGATTTATCTGTATATGTACATAGCTGCATACATAAATAGTGGTCAAGTCAAAGTGTCAAATCTGGCGTCTATATCTTTTATCTTCAAGGTGTCTATGCAGAACAATATACATATGTACATACATTATAATATTAATCAATATTCATACTTCTTTACTGTATGGATAGAGGGTATAAGAGAATACGTCGGCAACTCAAATACAAATAATTGGTTTATTCAACTTAAGATGTTCTGACGTGTTTCATTGTTGCTTCTCTCCCTCCGCCTTTCCCTCTATCTCTTTCTCAGTATAACGCATAGCTTTGCCAGGTTCTTTGTGTGTGGAAGAACGGAACTGACTCAATTGGACATACTTACATACATAGGTGTTTGTATAGTCTTCATTGTACATACATACATATTAAATATGGTGATTTATGTAAGGCCAGTTGACTTTAATATAAGAATATTAAAACTATGTACTTACATATCTACATATGTATGTACATATACATATTTATATAGATGGAATTTTTCTGGATAAACTCCACTAATGCTAATTTTGAGGCCTGTGGGTGTCTAGACTCCCTTTGATTCCAGCCCGGAATTGTTCTTTGTTCCAGTCTATTGATCGACTGGTGTAATCAAACGCTTAGGCCGTGGACGTAGTCCCAGCTACTAGCATGTCTACATTCGAGGGCAGTTTTGTAATTCACTGACTTAACCTCATTAACATTAAGTATTTTATTAATAATGGCGTATTAAACATTTTATTTCTTAGAAACAACATGTTTTTTGAGGTCCCTTCGTTAAGCAATCTTAAAATCTCTCGTCGCACAGGAACACAGCTAAATCTGAAGAATGTCGCCCTGTTTGCAATATCGAGCATGGAATCGTTTTTATACAATGCATCCATAGGATGAAATGGTATTTTAAAGTATGTAACAGGCATAAGGAAGCTTTTCCGAACCTATAAAGTATATATGTATATTCTTGATCAGCATGAGAAAACAAATTGATATATTCATGTCCGTCTGCCCGTCCGTAATACTGCAGAGATCTCAGCATTACCAAATTTGGAATGTAGACTCGTGTAGTATAGACGCTGACCAAGTTTATTTTTTTTGCCACGCCCCCTTCCGCCTCCCGAATTTAATAAAAAGAGTTATTTTCTCCCGCAATATTTATCGTATCGTAATTCAATTTGGCACACTCATAGATCTTATGAACATCTATCATTCCACCAAACTTTTTTTGCCACGCCCCCTTCCACCTCCGGAATTCAATAAAAAGTCATTTTCGCAATATTTATCGTATCAGAATTTAATTCGCGCGAGTCCCAGGCGTAAAACGTACGACACGTTATCGCGTGGACGAAGACAAGAAACATTAAATCGAATAACTAAGACTAATTACGAGCTAAGTAACATAAAATAGACGTTTTTAGTATAGGAAGAGAGGACTCTGTGCTGATCGCTCGGTACAACCGATTGTAGTCAGCACAAATGACACGAAAGGGTTCATGCAAAGCATAGTTAGTAGTACAGCGAGTCAAAGATAAAGGAATAAAGTTTCTGGTAGGTCTACATGGAACAGATAGATTAACCTGAGATAATAATTTAGGCGAATCTATATCACCATTCAAAAGCTTGTGCATAAAGATTACACCAAGCATAATTCTACGGTTAATGAGAGGAAGGAAGGTTAATCAAAAGAAGTCTACTGGAGTACGAAGGCAAATTGGCATTGCGATTCCAGTTTAAGCCACGAAGAGCGAAAAGCAGAAATTGTTTCTGTACAGATTCTATCCTAGTTTGGTGCGTCTCATACTGAGACGACCATAGTCAAGAACCGTACTCTATAATAGGCCGTACAAGTGATGTGAAGAGAATCTTGGTTATATATGGGTCGGTGAATTCCTTCGACCACCGCTTTATAAAACCAAGAACACCCATTGCTTTACCGACCATGTTGGAAATGTGGGAATTAAAAGTTAGTTTGCTGTCCATAAGCACACCTAAATCGTTCATCTCAGTTAGACGTTCCAATGGACTATGATTAAGAAAATAGGTTACCAGTTGAGGAGAAGTTCTATGAAAAGTCATTACTTTACACTTCGTAGTATTGAGGTTTAACAAGTTGAGCCGGCACCAAGACTCGAAACTGTTAAGATCGGCTTGTAAGCAAGCAGGCGAAATCATATCTTTATAACTAAAACAAAGTTTAACGTCATCAGCATACATAAGCACACGCGAATGTATCATAACTGAGGGAAGATCATTAATAAAGAGTGTAAAAAGCAGAGGGCCCAGATGACTACCCTGAGGCACCCCAGACGTCACATGAATGGAACTGGAAAAGGAAGTCTTGAAAAGTACCTTCTGTGTTCTGTTTGTTAGATACTCGCGAATCAAACAGAAAAATTGGCGGAAAGCCAATGTCGCTCAACTTAATAAGCAAAAGCGTATGATTAACAGAATCAAAAGCCTTACTGAAATCAGTATATATGACATCAGTTTGTTTTGCATTTCGGAATTCATCGATTGTTAAAGAAGTGAATTCTACGTTTCACAAACCCATGCTGGGATGGCGAAATAATAGACCTACAGAAGTGTTGCAATTGAGAAGTAATTATCTTTTCAAAAGCTTTAAGAATAGCAGAAAATTTGGAAATACCCCTATAGTTTGAAGCTTCGGACTTTTTACAATTTGTATGGAGAGGAATAATATATGATTCCTTCCAAATAGCTGGGAAGGAGGACGCGTCAACAGACAACAAAAATAACTTCAAAATTGACTTACATAAAGCATTTGCACAAAACCTGAGTACGCAACCAGGTATACCATCAGGTCCTGGTGAATACACGGGTTTCACTAAATTAAGCACGCTGAGAAGCGAACTTTCATCAATCACTGGATTAAAAATGCAGTTCGACTTTTTTAACTGATAAGGATACGGAAGACTTGAATGATATTCCGTTGAGGATTAGGTACTCTTGAAAAAATCAGCAAACTTATCGGCAATTGCCTGATCAGTGTTAGCTTTATTATTTTCAAACGACAAGGAAGACGGATGCACTGATGTCTTACGTTTAGTATTGACAAAGTTATAAAATTGCTTAGGATCACGAGAAAACTGACATTTGCAGCGCCGTAGATAATCCTTATAGCATTGCATATTAAGGACCATAAATCTCGAGCGAGCAACAGAATACAGAATGAAATCAGACGAACGGCGAGTTTTTTATCTAAAAGTGAATCAAGTGTACTATAAAAGAAAGAAATAGCTGAGTCTATGTCTATACAATTGTGCAGATAAGACCAATCAGTAGCAAGAATGATATCATTAAGATTAGAAAAATCTGTTTTACGAAAACATCGGGTTCGATGTATCATATTAGCACAAAGTAGTGGTGGAAGAAAAGGTAGATCAATTGTTAAATTTAAAGTAGGATGAAATTTATCTTCCGGAAGAACAAAATGTTCGATCCTGGAAACTGCGCAATTAGAAGGATCAAGTACAAATATCAGATCTAATGATCTTCCATTTATATTACGCACTGAATTGACTTGAGATAGAGACATCTCAAGAAGGCCGTCAACAAAGTCATGTGACGTGGAAGGCAACAGTATAGTAGACTCATCAGCAGGGGACCATGCTATAGAAGGTAAATTAAAATCACCTAGAACAATGAGAATATCACGATTAGAAGTTAAAGCAGAGACAGATCGAATTGCCTCTAAATGATTTAAATAAGCTACCATGTCAGACTGCGGTGGAATATAAGAACAAGTGATGTAGGCGGAAAAAGAATGATAATCTACCTTAACACTGACAAACTCAATCTCCTGATTATAAAAAGGCTGAATCTGTTCAGATGATAAAGCAGCATCAACAGCAATCAAAACTCCTCCACCCATGCGAGGAGTTCGATCACATCTGAATACAGAAAATTTTGAAGCAAGAACAGATGCATCAGCAATGTCAGGTTTTAGCCACGCCTCCGTAAAAGCTAAAATGTTATTCGTTAAAGAAAGGCTATCTACATAGAGATTAGTAAGTTTTGATTTCAGTCCTCTCACATTGAGGGACGAATCTAGTTTTTTGACACACCATCAGATCAGAATTTAATTCGGCACACTTATATGTATATGTTATGAACATCTATCATTCCACCAAATTTGACACGTTTTGCACTCAAAGCGGTGCAAGGGCGAATGTGCCCGTTTAGTTTTATAAACTCAAGGTTGTTTTTTTACCTTGATGCATGGTATATCCAAGTCGGCCCGGCGACTTACTTACGTTATAGTTTCCTATGTACATATGCATGTACAGTTGCGAGCATAAAAATAGCAGTGCACGGTAATCGCGAACGTTTTTTCCGATAACTTTCAAGAAAATATTCTGATCTGAAAAATAGCCTTGAGACACTTGCCGCCCTTTCGCATCTGCTGTAGAGATTCCAGTCTATCTTATATACCTTATATACCTGCCAATATATAATAATATCATATAGCTCCCATAGGAACAATTGGACCAAAAATAGTTTTGCCTTTAAAAATTGTTTTATTATACCCTTGCAAAAAGGGTATATTAATTTTGGTCAGAAGTGTGCAACGCTTAGAAGGAGACATCTCCGACCATATAAAGTATATATATGCATGTGGCTGTATAGAAAAGCTTATATACGAACTTTGAATGCCATAGCTCTAAAACTGTGGGACTAGTTCGCGAAGCACCAGACAGACAGACGGACAGAAGGACAGACGGACATGGCTATATCAACTCGTCTTCTCTTGCTGATCAAGAATATATATACTTTATGGGGTCGAAAACGATCCCTTCTCTGCGTTACAAACATCTGACCAATTTTATAATACCCTCTGCAGGGGTATAATAAAGTAAGTAAGTCGCCGGGCCGTCATACAAACATACATATAAACAAATTGGCAAAACGGCATGCTGCATACATATCTACATACATGCATGCCGTGCTATAGCGTGTAGATACGGGCTTTTTCACAAAAGCTTTTTATACCATGCATCCATAGGATGAAATGGTATATTAAAGTCGCCAAAATGTATGTAACAGGCAGAAGGAAGCTTTTCCGACCCTATAAAGTATATATATTCTTGATCAGCATGAGAAGATAAATTGGTATAGCCATGTCCGTCTGTCCGTCCGTCCGTAAGAGTGCAGAGATCTCAGCAACTACAAATGTTAGAGTTACCAAATTTAGAATGTAGACTCGTGTAGTATTGGCGCAGACCAAGTTAATTTTTTGTTTTAGCCACGCCCCCTTCCGCCTCCGGAATTTAATAAAAAGCGATTTTCTCCCGCAATATTTATCGTATCGTAACTTAATTTGGCACACTCATAGATCTTATGAACATCTATCATTCCACCAAATTTTTTTGCCACGCCCACTTCCGCCTCTGGAATTCAATAAAAAGTGATTTTCTACCGCAATATTTATCGTATCGGAATTTAATTCGGCACACTTATATATGTTATGGACATCTATCATTCCATCTATCATTCCATGATTTCATTAAAATCGGAATAAAAATGGCCAAGTTATGCATTGAAACGTTTAGCAGTCAAAGCGGTGCAACGGCGAATTTGGCCGGTGGAGCGCTAAAGTGCACACACATAAGAGTGAGCGAGATAGCATATGTTAGAAATCGCGCATACGAAAGAAATTTAATACATGAATTTAGTTTTATATACTCGATGTAGTTTTTTTCCCTCTGATGCATGGTATATCCAAGTCGGCCCGGCGACTTACTTACTTTATTCATTTTGCGACCTCCATTTGGGGATTTAATAACACAAGAACTTGCAAACTACGGCATGGTCAAAGTTAGCCCGGCCTTCTGGTTTTTATACCATGCATTCATAGAATGAAATGGTATATTAAAGTCGCCAAAATGTATGTAACAGGGAGAAGGAAGCTTTTCCGACCCTATAAAGTATATATATTCTTGATCAGTATCAATAGCCGAGTCGATTGAGACATGTCCGTCTGTCTGTCCGTCCGTCCGTCCGATAGAGTGCCTAGATCTCAGCAACTATACAAGCTAGAGCTACCAAATTTGGCATGTAGACTCGTTTGGAGTGTACGCTGATCAAGTTTATTTTTTTTTTTTTTGCCTTCCGCCCACGCTATTCGAAAAACAATATTTTGAGCCCCCATATCTCGGGAACTATAAAAGAAAGAGCTATCGGATTTGGACATTAGATGCGTGCAGTATGCACGCAGACCAAGTTTGTTTCAAATTTTTGCCACGCCCCCTTCCGCCCCCGAAATTCGAAAAATTCGATTTTCACCCGAAATATTTAACGTATCGAAATTAAATTTGGCGCACTAATACATGTCACGTATATCTATCATTTCACCAAATATCACAAGAATCGGAATAAAAATGGCCGAGTTATACATACATAGAAACGTTTTTCACCCATAGCGGTGCAAGGCAGATGCACGCGAAAAAGAGCGAGATAGCATATGCTGGAAATCACCGAGTGAGCGAGATAGCATTTAAAAGAAATTTAATATATATCTCTTCACCTAATGCATGGTATATCCAAGTCGGCCCGGCGACTTACTTACTTTATTTTTATTGTATTGTAATTTTCGGTCACCTTTATCGAGAAATCTGTATTTTCGTATATCATGCAATTTTGTGTATTAATGTATGGTCAGTCTCGGTCACACTACAGTATTGCACATGTTTGCCCATTTACATATGTATGTACAAATACCGAAAGTGAATTTAAGGAGTGGTTACGTAAAGTACCAAATAACCCTACAAAAACGTACTGCTGCTTTTGTAAGTCAACAATTGGAGCCAAGTCGTGCAAGTTACGGCGGCATGCTGCCACCAAAAAAAATATTGCATATTCCAATGCAAACATAGCACAATGTAATAAAATACCTACCTGCTGAGCAACAGTTCAAAGTGTGCAACGCCGCTGTTGAAATGAAGTTGAAGCGGACGAAGTGCTCGCAAATAAGAAACAATGTATTGGGAGCCACTTTGGACTTCAGCAGCCATGACTACTTTGTTGGCTTGTATTTTATAAATACATGCTGACCGTCTAAAATAAAATAAATAAATAAAGTTCTATTTTTAATTGTTAGCATCTTTTTATACCATTGCAGAGGGTATAAAAAAATTGATCAGATATTTGTAACGTAGAGAAGGAATCATTTCTGACTTCATAAAGTATACATATGTATATGACAACACGAGTTGATATACCCATGGTCGTCTGCCTGTCTGAACGTATGCTAACTAGGCCCACAATTTTGAAGGTATGGCTTTCTAAGTTGACATATACATAAGTTTTTTTATACCCAAGGGCATTCTTAGTATTTGGCGATTGGGTGGATTTACAGATGGATTTAGTAGATGGAGGCTTGCAAAAAGGGTAAATAAATTTTGGTCAGTGTGCACCGCATAGAAGGAGGCATCACCGACCATATAAAGTATGCACATTTTTTTATCAGCATGGCAAGACGAATTCAAATCCGTTCGTTCGTCTGTCTGGATCAACAACTTCTTTTCCTAGGCTACAGAGCTGTTGCACAAAGTTTTGTATATACTGCAGGCATTGTATATCTCGGATTCGTCCGGATCGGACAACCATAGAAACCATCGGTCGAAAAAAGAGTTTTATTCCAATAACTTTGTTCTTTTTCCCGAGTATCATGACACTGAACGTTTGTCAGTTTACTACACATCGAAACGTCCGTGCCAAATTTGATTAAGATCAGATTACTATATCATATAGCGCCCATAAGAACAATCGGAACAAAAATATTTTTATATGAATTTTCCCTCTGATGCATGGTATATCCAAGTCGGCCCGGCGACTTACTTTATTGATTTTAAAATCACCACCAAATTTGGTAAATAACATTTCCACATAGTAAGTTATAATTCTGCTAAATTTTATAAAAATAGGATAACTATATGATATGTATACCTGTCAAACAAATGAAAAATATGCGTATTGCATATCTACATACATGCATATGTATGCATGCCGTGCAATGGCATGTCGATACGGATTGTTCACGAAAGCCTTTGCATTTGAATAATTCTATTTAGGGATTGAGTAACACAAGAACTTCTGTTTTTTTTTTTGTTAATTAAGCGAATAGAAGTTCGAATCCCATTGAGGCCGATGAGAAATTTTCTAGTGTACAAATTCAGATCATTTATTCAGAGCAAACAAAAAATGAGCAGGTTGTTTATATAGCTATTTCAAGAACCACCAAGTTTTATTATCAGCCGACTTGGCTAACGACCCTAAAATTGCAAGGCTATGCCACTACTTCAACGCTAAAAACTAGTTGGACATGAATAAATGACTTCGAGGCCGTTTTATTAAATTTACAAAAAACCAGAAGGCCGGGCTAACTTCGACCATGCCGAAGTTTGTATACCCTTGCAAGTTCTTGCTTTACTCAGTCCCTAAATGAATGGCTTTTGTAAAAAAACCTCAATCCACACGCTATAGCACGGCACGCATGCATATGCATGTACATATGTAGAGATGCAGCATGCAGTTTGCCATTTGTTTGTATGACAGCTATATCATATAGTTACCCGATTTTGATCAAATTTGGCAGGATTATAATTTATTATGTGCAAATATTATTTACTAAGTTTGGTGATGATCGCAATAGAAACAAAGCAGTTTTTAGAAGCAAAACTATATTTGGTCCGATTGTTCCTATGGGAGCTATATGATATAGTAGTCCGATCTTGATCAAATTTGGCAAGGACGTATAGATGTATAGTAAACTGCCAAATACTAAATTCATGATAATCCCGTGAAGAATAACGAAGTAGTTGATCTAAAACTATATTTTCGATCGATGGTTCTTATGGGAGCTAGTGATATAGTGGACAGATAGACGGACAAACGGATTTGAACTCGTCTTGTCATGCTGATCAAGAATATATATACTTTATATGGTCGGAGATGCCTCTTTCTATGCGTTGCACACTTCTGACCAAAATTAATATACCCTTTTTGCAAGGGTATAAAAATTTAAACGAAATAGGACGCTGAAATTGTTAAATGTTTATACTATGCATGCATAGGATGAAATGGTTTTTTAAAGTCGCCAAAATGTGTGTAACAGGCAGAAGGAAGAATTTCCGACTCTATACAGTATATACATATATTCTTGATCGGCATGAGAAGAGAAATAAGTGATAAGTGATTTTCTCGCAATATTTATCGTATCTTAATTTAACTCATACATGTTATGAACATCTACCATTCCACCAAATTTCATACAAATCGAAATAGAAATGCCCGAGTTATACGTAGAAACGTCATGTACTCAAAACGGTGCGGGCGAATTTGGCCGGTGGGGCAATAAAATGCCCGTGTGCACATGATAGTGAGCGAGACAACATGTGTTAGAAATAACGGCATGCGAAAGAAATTTAATATATGAATTTTAAAAATTCGAAAATAAAGTATTAGCACACAGAAAAAGTTTTTTTAAAACATCATAAAATGTAATGGTCAAGGGCTGCAAGGGTATACAAACTTCGGCATAGAATTTTCATCTGATGCATGGTATATCCAAGTCGGCCCGGCGACTTACTTACTTCATTTTTGTTTCTTGTCATCGTATGAACAAACAAAAAGATTATTTTAAAATGTAATGGTCAAGGACAGCAAGGGCATACAATATCGGCATAGGCGAATTAAGCTTCTTTGATATTTTTTTTGGTTCATTATGATTTATTTTATTTCATTTTTACTGTTTAATTTTTTCCAGATTCAAAAAATGTACCAACTCGTAAGTACACGGCAATAATAAGTAGAAACATAATAACATCTAATGTGTTAGATGAAACAAAATTTCTTTTTCGATTGTTACGGTGTTTAAGTTATATCTTATGAACTTACATCTATAGCATTTATTATAGAGGTAGTGTGTTAATGAGAGCAGGTCTGTATCGATGTAGCCGATCATTATAATCGGGGGTGAACATGGATAAATTGACGTTTCAATTTTGGTTGTAAACTCTTCCTTCTCTGCTTTGCAAACATATGATTACTTATTAAAGTTTTAAACACAATAATATCAGACACCAAAAGTAGGGTTTTTTTTTGGACATTGCTTGTATCGATAATTTAGAAAGATTGTATTAAATACCAGCGATCGTAAATAATAATAAATGAATATTTCAACTCTAAAAATAAACTTCAGTTTTGAGTTTTATTATACCCTTAATTTCAGGGTATTATAAAATTGGTCAGATGTTTGTAACGCTGAGTAGGAATCGTTCCAGACCTCATAAAGTATATATATTCTTGATCAGAAAGAGAAGACAAGTTAATATAGCCATTGCCGCCTGTCATTCTGTCCGTCTCTGTCTGTTGCTATGCAAACTAAACCCACAGTTTTAGAGCTATGGCTTTGTATATTAGCTCTATACGCCAGGAACTTTATGTGCAATTTTCAAGAAGATCTGACCACTATATCATATAGCTCTCATAGGAACCATCGGTCGAAAAAAGAGTGTTATATCAATAACTTCGCTCTTTTTCCCGAGTATCGTGAAACTGAACGTTTTTCAGTTTACTACACATCGAAACGTCCGTGCCAAATTTGATTAAGATCAGATTACTGTATCAATATCAATATTTGGCAGGTGGGGCGATAAAGTGCCCGTGTGCACATAAGCTAGAGCTATCGTATTTGGACAGTAGATGTGTGCAGTATGCCCGCAGATGAAGTTTATTTGAAATTTGGGCCACGCGCCTTTCCGCCACCGAAATTCGATAAATTCGATTTTCACCCGAAATATTTATCGGATCGTAATTTAATTCGGCATGTTACGAATAGCTAGCATCCCACCAAATATCATCAGAATCGGAATAAAAATGGCCCAGTCAGAAACGTTTTTCACTCAAAGCGGTGCAAGGCAGATGCACGCAAAAAAGAGCGAGATAGCATATGCTGGAAATCACCGATTTGGTCGGGTCGCGATAAAGTGCTTGTGTCCACATAAAAGGGAGCGAGATAGCATTTAAAAGTAATTTAATATGTATATATTTTTTCACCTGATGCATGGTATATTCAAGTCGGCCCGGCGACTTACTTTATTTTTATTTATACAGTATAGAGAGCCGGTAAAAGTTCGGTCCTGTCAAAGTTTGTATACCCTAGCTAGTTCTTAACCGAGCAGGATCACAGAATATTCATAAAGATAGCTTTTAAACTTAGGGGACGACTAGTTTACATAGATTCAGACAGACGGAAATGCATATGTATATCAATTGAATGCTTCGCGCTGATCGAAAATAAACATACTTTATATAGTCGGAGATGCGTCATTCTAATTCAGACCATAGTTGTTTTCGTCAACCAGTTTTCTCATTCTTTCTATCTTCCAATTTTTCTTCTATTCTCCTATCCCATATTAACCACATTAACCAACCTATGTTTTTTTTTTACTGACCTATTCTCATCCTTATGCTATCCATTCATTTTTATTATTTATTATTTCACTTACGTGGACGTGAGATTCATTTACGAGGAAAATGCCTTTGATAGTGGGGAGTCCGATTGGGGCGAATATGATGATGAAGATGATGAAAATACCATGAATTCTATCTACTTGCCCTTCGAGGAGCTGCTCAACTCGAGCGCCAAGAATGTGAATCTTTTGCAAGAGATCAAACGTTTGCAGGAAAGCAAATGGGGAGTGACCCACGGGTCGTGTAAGTGAAATTGAAACAACGAAAAACCAACTAAGAGAACAGAAAAAAGAAAAACATGCAACAGAAAGGCTTTTGTAGTTTGATGACTGTTTATTAACTAGCATTGTAGTTGATACTTTTCTTATCTTATCGGAAATGTAGAATCTTGAACAATAATTAAGTTTCATTCTAATTGTGTACTTATTCTGATTGGAATTCGCAGTGAAATGTATGTTCAAGGAGCACCAATCCAAGGAGGAAATTATCGATGTTCTTGTGGAATTCATGTTGGGCGATAATCCTGTTGCAGCACTTGAAAAATTGCAGCTCGAGGGTAATACATCCACAGTTTGTGGTAAGGTATTCAAGAATGGTGAACCCACGTACAGTTGCCGAGAGTGCGGCGTGGATCCAACTTGTGTATTATGTGTTAGTTGCTTTAAGCAATCGGCACATCGTTTTCACAAGTATAAGATGTCCACTTCCGGCGGAGGAGGCTGCTGTGATTGTGGCGACGATGAGGCCTGGAAGAAAGACCAATATTGTCAACTTCATTTGGTGAGCATAAACATTTTTTTGCCATGCATTTATAGGATTGAATAGTATATTAAAGTCGCCAAAATGTATGTAACAGCCAGAAGGAAGTAATTTCGACCCTATACAGTATATATATTCTTGATCAGTATCAATAGCCGAGTCGATTGAGAGATGTCCGTCTGTAGGATCATCGAGATCTTCCGCTCACGATATTTGAAAAATAATATTTTGATACCTATATCTCGAGAATTTAATGTGTGACACTATAACATGTATGGGCATTCATTCCACCAAATTTTATAATATATGAACTTTCGCATGGTATACCCAAGTTGGGCAGGGCACTAACTTATTTTATTTTTTTAAACCCTTGCAGAGGGAATTACAAAATTGGTCAGATGTTTGTAACGTGTGGAAGGAATCATTTCCGACCCAATAAAATATACAACAGCAAGAGAAGACGAGTTGATATAGCCATTTCCGTTTGTTTGTTTGGTGCTATGTAAACTAGTCCCACAGATTTAGAGTTATCAAAGTTCGTATATAAGCTTATAGAAAATAATAGGCCGCTTATGAGCAATTTTCAAAAAGATCGAATCACTATATCACTAGCTCCCATAAGAACCATCGGTCGAAAATATAGTTTTAGATCAACTATTTCGTTATTCTTCACGGGATTATCATGAATTTAGTATTTGGCAGTTTACTATATATCTAAACGTCCTTGACAAATTTGATCAAGATCAGACTACTATATCATATAGCTCCCATGAGAACGATCAGACCAAAAATAGTTTGTCATACAAACATAAAAGAAATGCATGCTGCTTGCATCCATACATAAATGCTTATGTATGCGTGCCGTGTTATGTCGTGGAGATACGGATTTCTAGACAAAGGTTTTTACATTAAGTAACTGTATTTAGGGAACTTGAACTTGAACACAAGAACTTGCAGGGGTATACAAACTTCGGCATGTCCGAAGTTAGCTTTTTTGATAGCTTTTTTCCAAATTAAAATACATTCTAAAATTATGATTTAAAATTTTATTATGAGAGGATTTTTCAAAAAAATTAAAATTGCAAATAAATACATCTGTAGTAGATATTTATTTTAGAATCGTATGCATACATATGTATATCAAGATTTTTATATGCAACTATTAAATAAAGAAACTTACCAAATCATTGCCCATGTCATTACAGGCCAATCGTCAAAATCCGCTGGAGAGCAAGGTTCTGAGCCCTGCGGTTTTAGAGCGTTGTGAGATCTGCTTTAATGCCATTTTGTCGTTTTGCGTCAACTATTTGGAAATAGAGCCAAATGCCAGTTTGCAGTGTTTAGATGGAGAACAAGTTGACGGGACTCAATTTTGCACAGTGCTCTATAATGATGAGTCCCACACGTTCGATCAGGTGATACAGACACTAACAAAGATAGCCAAATGCCGACACAAAGACGCCATGGAAATAGTGGCGGCGATCGATCGTGAAGGTCGAGCTGTTGTTAAATGTGACACATTCAAGGAGTGCAACGATCTGAAGACGGCAATTGAGAATCAAATGATACCGCCAAGCGGTCTACTTACCAATGCACGGCACAATCAATCACTGCGCACCTCAGTACTGCATATTAATTCAGTGGCTTGTCAACAATTTGCGCTGCAATTATTGACGTGGTTCCAAGAGTTCCTCGTTAGGCATTATCTTTTTCGGAAAATGTTTGCCACATTGGTGCAGAAAAAGAATGAGGCGTTCTGCATACGACATATCCTGGAGTACGATGTGAAATTGTGGAAAACGGCGCGCACTTGCTGGCATCGTTTGCTAATTTCTGGCATGCTAATGGAATATGAAAATAAAATGGTCCTAGCCCAGGAATTTTCTCGCAGATATGCGACCATTGTGGAGGATTTTATAAACGATGATCATGATCATTCCTTTTCGATTGTCTCACTAAGTGTGCAACTATTTACCGTGCCAAGTATTGCTCACCATTTAATTGCCCAGGAGGGTATATTTGATAAGCTGTTGCACACATTCTTTCATGTGGCCATCGAAAAATTTATCCATAATCGAACTTTACATTTTAGCAAGAATATAGCCAGTATGGCGTTCTTTAAGAGGGCTAACTATATATTGTATGATCTGCGTTATTTGCTCAGCCTGAAGCCGGAGGTATTGAGCAATGAGTTGCGTAGCGGCTTTTTAGAAGGTTAGTGTCAATCTAGCTTATGAAACATTCTTCGCACTAAAAAGAAAAGCATAAGCGAAAAATATTTTCGGAATATATATTTTTATAACATGCATCCATATAATGAAATGTTATTTTAAAGTTAAAATGTACGTAACAGGCAAAAGGAAGCATTTACGATCCTATAAAGTTTAGAATTAGACACTTTTGTGGGTAAAACTCGTCCTCACTTTGTGGTTTATAGTATAAACTATCCTATAAAGTTTATGTGTGAAAATTTCCCAAGTGAGCCACCCACAAAGTGATGGCGAGTTTTACCCACAAAAGTGTCTAATTCGATTTTTGCGAATAAAAGAATAATTCATTTTGAACCGTTTCCCAAAATTCGAGTTTAACAAGAGATATTGGCAGCAACACTTTTTCGCATGATATTCCATAACAATTTTTTTCTCCTTACTCGATGTATTTATTGGTCATGTTTTGGCTGTTAGCTATTTCTTTGGGAGTAGGTCTAAAAATGTTTTTTTCTATTTTTACACAAAGCGAGAAATTCAAAAAGATATGTTGAATTTCTAAGAATAATTCAAAATTTTTGTCACTTCTCAATTGAGTTGTATGATCAACTGGATCTTCTTGATAAACATGAGAAAATAAATTGATATAGCCATTTCAGTCTGTCCGTCCGTAAGAATGCACAGATCTCAGCAACTATATGTAAATGATGCAGCTACCAAATTCAGAATGTAGACTCGTGTAGTATATACGCTGATCAGGTTTATTTTTTGCAACGCCCCGTTCCGCCCCCAGAATTCAATAAAATTTGAGATTTTATCCCGCAATATTTATCGTATTGTAATTTATACATGTTTTATAACATCTATAATTTTACCAAATCGGAATAAAAATTACCGAGTTATAAGTACATGTGCGCACATAAGAGTGAGCGAGAAATTTGTGTTAGAAATTTAGTTTTATAAATTCGAAGTATTTTGTTCACTTGATGCATGGTATATCCAAGTCGGGCCGGCGACTTACTTTTTAAATGATTTTTCAGCATTTTTAGGGCTATGATTAAAAAAAGCTTCCTGATGATGACTTTTATTCTTTATATTGCCCTGTGTAATCATTCTAATTTATTTATTTATTCTATGCTTTTATTTATTTTTTGTTTGTTTTAAAGGATGCAAGGCTTTGATACGAGTTCTAAATGTTATGCAAGGTATGGAATCAATCACTCGCCAAACTGGACAGCATATGGACTATGAGCCTGAATGGGAATGTGCTTTTAACTTGCACATCAAACTGGCCACAACCATATCGCAAGTTATCGAATGGGCGGCGAGTGACGTGAAGCTATTGCGAAAGCTGTATAAGATGACTGTGCGTGCCCTAGTCAATAATAATTTCATCGTGGGGAGTGAGAAGGTCGAACCAAAGAGTGTAGCCGATTATTCAGCAAATTGTTTGATGTATGATGTTTCCATACGTCCAGTTTCGATCCATTTGCCATTGTCTCGATTCTATGCTGGCATTTATCTGCATCTGGGGGCACATGATATGAGCTACGATAGTTTATTGGCTGAGACTGAGGCCCTGAATATTAAACTAACGCCACGAGAGATTATCGAACCTGTACTCTGCACTCATGCCATGATCGCTCAGGTGGCCGCCGGAATGTGGCGTCGGAATGGCTATTCCCTGCTTCATCAGCTCTATTTTTATCGAAATGTGCGCTGTCGTGTCGAAATGCTCGATAGGGACGTGGTGTGTCTGCAGATTGGAGCATCACTTATGGAGAGCAATGAGTTCCTTATCCATGTGCTTAACAAATTCAATTTAATACCTTGGGCCCAGCCTACCTACGAGACTGCTCTGGTTGAATCACCGGTAGATGATGAATTCATGCGCCAGTTATCTATGATCGATGAGTTTCTAGAGTTGTTGATTGTGATTATTGGCGAGCGTTGGATGCCAGGTGTTTCGCTGGTCAGCGATCATGACCGCCTGCGAAAGGAGATCATTCAACTGCTTTGCACCAAATCATATTCCCATTCGGAGCTCAGTCGAGCCTTGCCGGATACCAATAGCGGCAATTTTGATAGCTTCGTCGAAAATGTCATCAGCTCAGTTGCCATCTTTAAAAAACCGGTTGGCGTTGATAGTAAGGGTGTGTACGAGCTCAAGGAGCATTTGTACGAGGAGTTCAATGTGTATTTTTATCACTACACTAAAGAGGACAAATCGAAAGCTGAAGAGCTTCAGCGTGAGCGTCGTAAAGCCAAAAAACAGCTGGTCTGCTGCCCACCACCGATGCTACCACAGTTAACGCCTGCATTTACGTAAGACGGAGTTTTGCCTCGTTTTCATCCGATTATATCTCTTATTTCTTTTTGCAGCTCCATGGCCAACATATTGCAATGCAATGTTTTCCTCAACATTTGCAAACTAGTCATGGATCGCGCACTAGACCCTTGTAGCCGTTCCTTTACAGAAAGCCACTTGCAGAAGGTAGGTGTATTATGTGTAATCCTGCGTGTCAGAGTTGAGCCATAGGGCCAGCGGAATTTAATAGTCCCTAAAATTTTATCGTCATGCCAGCCAGTGATTGCTCTCCCAAAAATTTTGCTTGGGTGTGTGAATTGTTAATAGTTCTAAACACGGGGCTATGTTGTCCGACTGCCCTTGGAGAAATGGGAGATATCGCTCCCGAGTCCCAGGCGTTCCGACCACCAACCGACCGAGGGGCGCAGACGGATAACGTACGGCACGTTATCGCGTGGAACGTGTAACATTAAATGTACATTTTTAGTATAGGAAGAAAGGACTCAATGGACTCACATGGTACAACCGATTGTAGTCAGCACAAAGTACTTGAAAGGGTTCATGCATAGCTTAGTTAGTGGTGCAGCGAGTCAAAGATAAAGGAATAAAGTTTCTAGAAGGACTATAGGGTACGGATAGATTAACCTGAGTCTATAACTCAGGCGGATCTATTTCACGATTTAAAAGCTTGTGCATAAAGATTACACCAAGCATAATTCTATAGTTAATGAGAGAAGGAAGGTTAATCAAAAGAAGTCTACTGAAGTACGAAGGCAAATTGACATTGCGATTCCAGTTTAAGACACGAATAGAAAAAAGCAGAAATCGCTTCTGTACAGATTCGATTCTAGTTTGGTGTGTCTCATACTGAGGCGACCATACACAAGAACCGTACTCTAGAATAGTTTGCACAAGTGAGGTAAAGAGAATCTTAGTGGATCTTAATGGATCATTAAATTCTTTTGACCACTGCCTAATAAAGCCCAAAACGCCCATTGGTTTACCGAAAGTGTTAGAAATATGGGAATTAAAAGTTAATTTGCAGTCCATGAGAACACCGAAATCCTTCATCTCAGTTTTTTCCAATGGGACTATGATTACAAGTTCCATGTAAAGTAATAGCACTTAGTAGTATTAAGGTTTAACAAGTTGAGCCGGCACCAAGATTCGAAATTGTATCTTTATAACTAAAACAAAGCTTAACGTCATCAGTAGACATAAGCACGCGCGAATGCATCATACATAACTGAGCGAAGATCATTAATAAAGGGTGTGAAAAGCAGAGGGTCCAGATGACTACCCTAAGGAACTAGAATAGAATGACTTGAAAAGTACCTTCTACTTTCTATTTGTTAGATACTCACAAACCCAACAAAAGAAAATTGGCGGAAAGCCAATGTCGCTCAGTTTAATAAGCAAAAGCGTATGATTAACTGAATCAAAAGCGTTGCTGAAATCAATACATATGACATCAGTTGTTTTGGGATCGTTAAAGAAGTGAATTCTAAAAGGTTAGTGGTAGTGGATCTACGTTTCACAAACCCATGTTGGGATGGCGAAATAATAGACCTACAGAAGTGTTGCAATTGAGAAGTTATTATCTTTTTCTTATCTTTTTATGGAGAGGAATAATATATATGTTTCCTTCCAAATATCTGGAAAAGATAATGAATCAACAGACAACAAAAACAACTTCAAAATTGGCTTACATAAAGCATTTGCGCAAAACCTGAGTACGAAACCAGGTATACCATCTCTACAATTGTACAGATATGACCAATCAGTAGAAAGAATGAAATTAAGCCTAGAACAATCTGTTTTACAAAAGCAGCGAGTTTAAGGTAATTATATTAGCACCAAGTAATGGTGGAAGAATAGCCAGATCAATGGTTAAGTTTAAAGTTCGATGAAATTTATTTAAATGTTATTGTTATACCCTCTCATATATTATTGATCAGCATGACAAGACGAGTTCAAATCAAACATCCGTGCCAAATTTGATCAAGGTCGGACTACTATATTATTTAGCTCCAATAGGATCAATTGGACCAAAAATAGATTTGCTTTTGTTTCTTATGCAATCATCACCAAATAAATACAAATACACTGGAACAAATCTCCGACCAAAAAAACTTTTCTTATGCGATTATTTCCAAAATAGGTAAATAACATTGGCACATAACAAATTATAATCTTGCCAAATTTGGTCAAAATCGGATAACTACGCTAGTGGGCATAAATATTTTGACGAAATTAAAGTGATGTGTTTTTGTTTATAACTTTTAATCGACTTCTTAGAACTTAACAATTTTTTTTTCTTTTTTTACATCTAGGCTATACTAACTTAAAAATAAAGTAAGTAAGTCGCCGGGCCGACTTGGATATACCATGCATCAGGGGAAAACAAATTACCTTGGTGGAGTGATAGATGTTCATTAGATCTATGAGTCTGCCAAATTAAATTACCATGCGATAAATATTACGGGAGAAAATCACTTTTTATTAAATTCCGGAGGCGGAAGGGGGCGTGGCAAAAAAAAAAACATAAACTTGGTCTGCGCCAAGACTACACGAGTCTACATTCTAAATTTGGTAAATCTAACATTTGTAGTTGCTGAGATCTCTGCACTCTTACGGACGGACGGGCGGACAGACGGACATGGCTATATCAATTTCTCTTCTCATGCTGATCAAGAATATATATACTTTATAGGGTCGGAAAAGCTTCCTTCTACCTGTTACATACATTTTGGCGACTTTAATATACCATTTCATCCTATGGATGCATGGTATAATAATTTAGCAAAAAGTATTTCATGGAAACATAAAAAAATATGAATTAAATTGATTTTCAGCCGTTGGCATAAGTATTTTGACTAGTGATTATTATTAATTAAATAGCAACTTAAACAAAAAAGAGATTCAAAAAATTATTCCGATTAATAGAACGTGTAGTCCCCTTTAGCTTCAATGACTTTTTGCAGCCGTCTTGGAACTGAGTCCACTAAAGATTGAAGAATATCCGAGTACACCTCGTTCCAAAGGGAAGTGATCTCACAAATTGTTTCTTCTTTGCTTTTATGCAAAGAAGCAATTCGCCCTCGTTTAATGAGGGACCACACGTTTTTAATAACATTCAAGTCTAGACTTTGTGGTGGCCAGTCGAGAGTATTGACACCAACATCCTTCAAAAATTTTGTTATCATCCTGCTTTTATGGCACGGGGCTTTATTCTGTTGCAGAATAAATGAATTCCCGATAAGCGCATCTCCGGAAGGGAATGCGTTTTCATTGAGCACTGTCAAATATTGGACTTGGTTCTTCGAGCCTTCAATAGGAACCAAGTCACCCAAGCCATTGTGTGAAATGTACCCCAGAACATGACAGAGCCCCCGCCATGACTTTCTTTCTTACAAACGGGCCTAATTTTTGGTCGTTGTGCCTGGCAGTCTTACATAAATCTTTTGTTTTGATGAATTATATTCAAAAGAACTTTCATCTGTCCAAAGAAAACTCCTCCAAAACTCTTTTGGCTTATGCTGATGCTCTATTGCGAAAGCCAATCTTTTCGCCTTGTTTACCTTAGAGATGTAAGGTATTTCCTTTGCTCCGTAAGTCTTTATATTTTCTTCTTTTAAACGTCTTCGAACAGTACGTTCACTAATTGTTTTATTGGTCATCTCATTCCACTCATTTGCCGCAGTTTGAGGCTTAAGAAGAACGTTTTTTTTTAATTTCCGCAAAAGGACTCCAAATAATAATTTTGGTTCCAAATAATTTGGCACTCTTTTTTCATCCGTATTATTATTGGAACCAAATAATTTTCGCAAATCCTGACCGTATTTGAAATTATTGTATTTTTCTACAGATTTTGCATCTGCTGGGCTTTGCTATACAAGAGGAACTGAGCGAGCATTATCCGTTCCTTAGTTTTTATGAGCGCTCGAAAACATTTGGCATTCTAGATAGGCTGGAAGAACTGGTCCGCTGTCCACGGGTGAGTTTGATCTGGGGCGATGCGAAGATTCAAGCCTTTATAATATCTCTTAATTGAAATACCCATGGTGCTTTAGTTGGAGGCCCACCGAGATTTTGTACTATGGACCATAAACCGTTTTAAAGAACTGCAGGCCAAGCAAGGCCCAAACGGTTCTGGTGCATGTGCCGCAGGTCCCAGTGGTTCTCAGCAAGCCATCAAAGAAGAGCAACCTCGCACTTCCGAGGAGCAGGCACGTCTGGAGAAGGAAGCACGTGCCCGGCTCGCAGCCGAGCGAAGAGCTAAGATTATGGCGCAAATGCAAAGCGCCCAAAAATCATTTATGAAGTCAAATGCTGAGATGTTTACCAGTACTGAGAGCAAGAAGGTTGAAGTCGGAGCAGCTGGCGGTGATATGGAATGGGAAGATATACCAAGCGAATGTAGTGGCACAAGCCTGGAAGAGCAAGGAGCAGCAGCCCTTGTGATCGAGTCGCAGTCATGTCTGGGTGTAAATCGAAGCCATTATCAGGCCGGCCAAAATACTTTCAAGTGTATACTCTGCTTTGAGGATTGCAGTATTACCACCACTGGACCGCCTCTGGTAAGCTCGGCCTTTGTCCAGACTTCTCGGGTGATTTTAACCATTTCAAATAAAAATCAACCCGATTCGGCGCTACATGTGAGCTGTTGTGGACATGTTATGCACTACAGCTGTTGGCAGGAATATTATAGCAACGAGGAATCGAAGGAGCAACGTCGCCCTCACCGCAACCGGGTGGCCCTGTCCCAGGCGCATAATGTGGAGTTCCATTGTCCTTACTGCCGCACACTAAGTAACACTGTGCTTCCTGTAAGCGAGGCATTACCCAAGTTTTCGCCAGCCCCTGCAGTGTCGCCTGTTCAGGAGAATTTCATCCCTTTGGATTGCTTTGTAGAGATCATGCGAACTTTAGCTGCAGAGCTTAATTTGTTACGCTATGAAGATATGTGGACATACCCTAACTGCAGTCGTATTTTACGCAAATCGAATGTGATTGGCGACGTGGGCCAGTTTGAGCGTAGCATTCAGCTCATCGATGAGCGAAAGCTCCATGAGAATTGGTCTGAGGTGATGTCGGCCTTCCACAAGGCCTTACGCAATGCCACACAGAGTCAATTCACTAATCAACGGGAGTCACCGCCAGCAAGCAGTGATAATGCTGACATGGCCGGCGTGTCAATGTTCTGGGATACATGCAGCTATACGCTGCAGTCGTTGGAGGTCTATTTGTTTGCTGTGCAGAAGCCACTGAAGGCCGAGTTGCCCATGCGGCATCAGAGTTGTGTTAGCAATTTGGTTCGCGCCTGTGCTCTGTACTCGGCTAATTTGTTGCCGGCTCAGATAACCTCTCAGGCGGAGATAGGAGCCAAGCTGCTTGATACCATCTTTAATCAGAAGGGTGCCAGTGTGCTGGAGTGGGATGGCTTCTCGATGATGGTTACATGTAATTTTGTTGTACCCAATTTAATGGTGGCCGAGAATGGTGAGTTGCCTTATTCACAAGTTATTTAATAGTATGCGTTGGGTCATATAACGATTTTTGTTACGGTTATTTTAGATTGAGTTTGATTTAGGGGGAAATATTACATGAGAAGCCGAAATGTCTGCCCGTCTGTCTTCTTTTGTTACGGTCACTTTCTTTTAAATGATGAATACAAGACTTTTATATAAGACTTTTTTTTTTTGAAAATCTTGATGTTTTCAGCTATGCTAGGCATTGAATTTAGACATAGTTTCAAGGTACAAGTTTCTTAGAATTTTTGTAGATTCCGATTCTGGTGGACACTTACCACGTTTTTTTTGCTCCATACAAATTGCCCCGCCGTAACGCACAACCTTAACCAATATAAATTAAAAAGGCAACTTTTTTAATAACATTGTGCAACTAATTTGGAATGATATTGGAGATCAAATTAAATTACTATTAATTCTTCTTGATCTATTTACGTAAATACACATTGGCTTGGATTTTTATACGTACATGTGTATTATGTTCTTGTAATTCAATTTAATATATCTCTTTTTTTTATTTCTTTTATATTTTTCCATTTTCGTGTCACTTGTTTAGCTTCCAAGACCATCATACCAAGCGGCAGCATGTTTGATTTTTTTATACTACAAACATTTTTCCTGGCTAATCTAACCAAGGCCGTTATTTGTTTTGATTATGAAAAAGAAAAACAACGGGATATACCTGACCATGAAGGTCAAGATCAGTTGGCCTATGTTGAGCAATTGCCTTGCAAGATCCAAGCGAATATGGTGGGCTTCTATCGTCGTTATAACATACCAGCTCGTCTACGGCAACAGCATTTGGAAAAGGAGCAAAACGAGAAGCACGTAAGGTCTACAGAGACGCAGCAGAACGAACTGGCCAAAGTGATCATACAATGTGATCTGCATCATCTCGCTTTGCTGTTGTCATATGTCAAGCGCCAAATGAGCTCATTCCTGCGCTGCTCCTGTCTATTTTATCGCTGTATGACCGATGTAGACTTTCCTGATACGTTCCCTACAGTTCAACCGGATCGATTTGATTTGATGTGCCAATACCTGGGTTTGGATGCCCAGTTAGGCATTTACTTTGATATGGAGACAACATATGCCACATTAATGCATAACTTTGCCTCCCATCCAGATGTGGTTAGCCAGGTGGAACGACATGAAGCTACCTCAACTGTGGAAGTGGTTCCCTGTCTGCGTCCTTTCCCTAGGTTGGTGCCACTCTATGATGACTATAGTGATCTTATCAATAGTGTCTCGGACATCTTCTGTCCAAACAATGAGCGAGAAGAGATGAAGACACCAACCATGTGCTTAATATGTGGGGCTATTCTGTGCGGACAATCCTATTGCTGTCAGCCAGAACTAGGCAAACTGACAGTGGGAGCTTGCACACATCATGCTCACGATTGTGGTGCCGAAGTGGGTATCTTTCTCCGTATTCGGGACTGTCAGGTGGTGTATCTGGGCAGGGGCAAGGGATGCTTCGTCCAGCCACCGTATCTAGATGAATATGGCGAAACGGATCAAGGTTTACGCAGGGGCAATCCCTTGCGTTTGTGCAAGGCTGCGTATGACCGCATATTTCTGCAATGGCTGGGCCATAATCTACATGAGGAGATCGCTCGTCTCAATGATCACGCCAATGTCGCTGTAACGCAATGGCATCACATGTAGTCCGCTCGAGAGAAGCTGCAGCTACGAACAATGGAGAATAAGCATAAGGATGAGTTGGATCATACGCACGAGAGCAGATGTAGAACGAGAAGAAGAGTGATAGCTATGGCGACGGCGACGACGGTCAATGTGATTATTACATACTAACATTAGGAGAGCATATTTATACGTCTAAGTATTTTACTACTTATCCCCTCCAAATGGCAACATCGCCACAACATAACACAACCACCATCAACAGTACCCAATCCAACCATAAAATTAATACTATGTCTATGTACTGACCCCCACTCTCAACCCCAGCTCACTTCATCCCTCTATCGATTTATTTTTTTCTGCCAAGCTCCTTTCTCCCCATCTCCACTATATATTATTTATAATAATCTCATGGTTTTTCTTATTAATTGATTATTTTTGCTTTCATAATTTTTTCGAGCTAACATTAGGAAAAAAGAAACTTGTTGATAGTTAGAGTAGCTAATCGCAGTTGGCACTCCCTAGTTATATACATATATATAATATAAAAAAATACCACAGATATGTCTAGATGATTTTTTTTAAACCCCTTTAAACGAGCAGCCCAAGTTCATTTATACTTCACATTTCCCCTACCAAAGTTTTTTTTTTTTTTTGCTACTTTCAAGGGGTTACAACAAATAAGAACTTTTTGTATATAGAATTTCGTTAAAACGCTTTAGTTGAAATCTCTCCGTTTTTTCAACAGATGATTTTTTATATATATATAATATATATGTTTATAATACATGTATTTATAATATATATATTTGCAATATTTTCATAGATATTTTCGTTGACTTCACCTGTTGTCTCTTAATTTAAGTTGGCGAACCATATGAAAAACCAATTTTCGTGAAAGATGAGAAAATTGATTCGTCGTTCAAAGCAAGGGGGGCGGCCTGCTGTTCACATTTCTAAATTTCACATTTCACGCATACTCACACGTTAGATCTGAAACAGATAATATCCAAACACTTCCGATCCGAACCGACGTCATCCTAACCGAAGGCGTCAAGACGGCAAGCGGAAAAAATAAATTTAAAACAAAACAGAACTACAAATTGTTCAAATCATGTTTACTTTATTAATATCACCTTTGTATATGTGCATATATGTATTATGTATCCGTAGGCATACCCATATATTCTTTTTGATGTATGCTCCAAAAAATAAGAAAGTCGACTATACTATGTATTCAAATTTGAAGAAAATTTTTATTGTGAGTAAAAACTATAAAAGTAAAAACTAATTTCTAGTGATTTTCGAAAAACAAAAATTGTAAATTATAGTTGAATTAAATATTAATGATAATGCAAAACCAAAGTTTCATTTCATATCTTATCTATAACAAATTTAATTGGTTTTTCGTTGTGGGGAATGTCGTGGTCTAAAGACAAAAATAAGTGCGTAAAGATTGTTGTATAAAAACGATTAGAATAGAAAAATATTAAATCACAATTTTCAATCTATGATAACAATATATTACGTGTGTAATATATCATATAATGCTGTCGAGATTGTAGTAGTTTACTTCTAATGGAAAAGATTTTATTCAGAGAGTACGCAAAAACTCATTGTTGTATCTTTAAGATAAGTGTATATATTGTGCAGGAATCCATTTTATTTTTTACTACAGTAATACGTTGGTGCTTACTACAATCGATAAATGTATTTTCTCTATGGTACAACAAAGTAGATTTTAAATTTAGACTCTAAATTTTAGAGTATTCACTTTACAACTCATACAAATACATGTGTGAAAATTTCTCAAGTTAGAGCCACCTAGAAAAGTGATGGCGAGTTTTACCCTCAAAAGTATCTAACTCGGTTTATGCGAATAAAAGAATAATTAATTTTGAACAGTTTACCAAAATTCGAGGTTTAACAAAAGTTTTTGGCAGCAATACTTTGTCGCGATATCATTTACCAACTTTTTCCTCCTTATGGTTTTCAATGCGTTTGAAACAATAATTAAAATAAGATCAAAAAACCTATACAAATCAATTGAGAAGTAACCAAAATTGATTTTTCTATTACATACATATTTAGTTTGAGACTATGTACAACTTTAGACCAGATGCTTGCTGATGGATTACAATGCTGCATAAGACCAGGTTTAATAAGGAAGAAAAGGGGATAGAGAGGGGAATAATTTTAAACTAAAATACTAAGTATGCTTAGATCTAAGTAAATACGATGCCATTAATGCTTGTGGTTAACTTATAAATACATATTTACATTTTTATACATTATGCATAGTACCTACATATGCATTTTGGTCAAATCGAAGGGTCAAGATACTGTACTGTCCAAGTGTATCCGGCGCAGTCATCAAATCTCTTTATTCTCTCTCCTCAGTACCTCATCTCATTGTAATCATTTATCTATCCTGTTGCAATCTTGTGTTCAAATATGCAAAGTGGAATTTGGCGTAAATGGAAATAGGCCGGGAAACGGCTTGTTAGACCCCAATTGCTGTATGGCTTTGTCTCTCTGCTGCTCAATGTCAATGTTGCTGCTGTCAATGCAGTCATATGGCGGCGGAGGCAACTCAAATTTAACCACACTGTCATAGCTGGGGGGCAGTGAGTCGACAATTCGCAGTACATCATTCTGTGAGTTGATCTATTCAAGATTTCAATGAATAAATAAAAAGTACCAATAATTACTTAGGATATTTACTGGCTTACATGCGGTAGCGCCGAATTGCTGCCGGTTCGATTGCCAGCCTCATCAATGGGACCCGCCCAAATGCATACACCCATGCGATGTGTCACATAGCCACAAATGATGACGCTAATTATTAGCATGACAATGCCCAATGCGAAGACAAGCCAACGCGATTCACTGCTGTTCATGTCCCTCAGATTTTTCTCCAGCTGTAAGGCACAGAGTATAAGAACGGGAACAGCTACCATAGCTACCAACAGATCCACAATAGGTCGCTGGGTATTTGGTCCATCATTTAACGGAATCCGTCCTGTTTCTGCTCCACCTCCTACATGGGAACTGAAGTTGTGACTGCTGCTATTCGGAGTCAAGGTGGAGGGAGCCACTACTGTATTGTGATTTTGTAGAACCATGCTGCGGGATAAGAATGGTTTAAATGGTTTTAATCAATAGGGAACGTTCGTTTATGATTGATGCCTTTAAAAGATGCCTGAAATCTGTGTTTATCTGTCTATCGTAATCAACTTTTGCATGTGTAGCTTTTAGATCATTGATTAAATATATGTACATAAATACATATATATGAATATAAGTTAAATTTACAGTTGCAATTCAACAATACAGCCTTTTTCTGGGTCGGGCCACGAAACGATTGGCATAAAACATTGTAAATATCAGTTACACGCAGCAACAGAAAAAACTAATTCAAATTTATAAAAATATAATAAATTTTGGTCGCATGTTAGCCGCTCTTGCGCCCATTTGAGTACAATACGTTTTGCGTTTAATTTGCCCATTTCTTATGCAATTTTTATACCCTTGCAAAAAGGGTATATTAATTTTGGTCAGAAGTGTGCAACGCATAGAAGGAGTCATCTCCGACCATATAAAGTATATATATTCTTGATCAGCATGACAAGACGAATTCAAATCCGTTTGTCCGTCTGTCTGTCCGTCTGTCTGGATCAACAGCTTCTCCTCCTAAACCGCTATAGCTACAGAGCTGCAATTTTGCACGAAGTCTTGTATATACTGCAGGCATTGTATATCTCGGATTCATCCGGATCGGACAACTATATCATATAGCTCCCATAGAACCCGTCGGTCGAAAATAGAGTTTTAGATCAATAACTTTGTTGTTTTTCATCTGATTGTTATAAAAGTTAACATTTGGCAATTTACTATACATCTATACGTCCGTGCCAAATTTGATCAAGATCGGACTACTATATCATATAGCTCCCATAGGAACAATCGGACCAAATATAGTTTTGCTTCTAAAAACTTTTTTGTTTGTATTGCGATTATCACCAAACTTAGCAAATAACATTTGCACATAATAAATTATAATCCTGCCAAATTTGATCAAAATCGGATTACTATATGATATAGCTGTCATACAAACAGATGGAAAAATTGCATGCTGCAGCATACATATATCTACATACATGCATATGTGTGCGTGCCGTGCTATAGCGTGTAGATAAGGGTTTTTACACAAAAACCCTTTCCATTTTGCGATCTCCATTTAGGGATTGAGTAAGGCATGAACTTGCAAGGGTATACAAACTTCGGCATGGTCGAAGTTAGCCCGGCCTTCTGGTTTTAAATTGGAATAACACATATTAGTGTGCGAAATTATATTGTAATACATTAAAATATTGCGTGTATCTTGTGACCTGTCCATAACTGTTTTATGTATAATTTTTTTCAATCATTTTATTTATTATACCCTTGCAGAGGGTATTATAAAATTGGTCAGATGTTTGTAACGCAGAGATGGGATCGTTTCCGACCCCATAAAGTATATATATTCTTGATCAGCAAGAGAAGACGAGTTGATATAGCCATGTGCGTCTGTCCTTCTGTCCGTCTGTCTGTCTGGTGCTGCGCAAACTAGTCCCACAATTTTAGAGCTATGGCATGCAAAGTTCGTATATAAGCTTTTCTATACAGCCACATGCACATCGATTTTGAATAAGATATAGCTGCCATACAACTACAAACGTTAAATGCGAATAACTTCTCTATTTTTTGAACAATAATATCCAAACTGATTACGTACATAAACAAAAAGGAATTACATCATATGCGTGAATTTCAAAACAATCGGATAAACATAACGCCTGATTTCGACGATATAAAATTTGCCTATATAGCGTGCACTGCTTATGGCAGCAGCAGTATGCAGCAGTACTGCTGCCATAAGCAGTGCACGCATAAGCAGTGAAGCACATATATGTCTCAAAATTGCGATTGTGTGTATGTGAATATGAATACCAATCGCTACATTGTCTTGGCACGCTTACTATTTGGCGATTGGCTGGCCCCAGCCAATGTATTTAAAATATTTCTTTATTGGATTAAGAAACAAAAAATTGTTTAGGAAATAAAATGTAATGGTCAAGGGCTGCAAGGGTATACAAACTTTGGCATAGCCGAAGTTAGCTTCTTTGATATTTTTTATTGAAATATGTAAGCTATATACATATGATAAGCGCAGAAATAAATGCAAATGAAATAAAAGAGAAGCTTTACAGTAGCATGCTTAAGTTTATTGAGAAAAGTAAAGGTAGCAAAGTTTGACCATTTTTTTTCCAAAATAAAGAATGCAGATGGAGAGGAGTTGGTTGAGCAGGTAGCCTGTAAGATGTGTCTAAATTTACAGGAGGCACATCTAGCTTAGTAAAACATAGGTGTTACTTAGTTAACTCCAGCAAATCTCTGAAAACTATGCCTTTTGATATTAATGAAGCAACAAAAAAGAAGGCATAGTTGTTATGACTGAATGGGTTATAAAGAATTGTCGTCCATTAAAAATTGTGGATGACTGCGGTTTCAAAAAGTTTTCGCAGTTTTTCATTAATGTTTTTCACTATGTTTCCCGAAACATAGCCGTTATCTACGAGACTCATTTTGGTCCAACAAACGAGGAAGTAGAAAAAACCCAGAAGGCAGAGCTAACTTCGACCATGCCGAAGTATGTATACCCTTGCAAGTTCTTGTGTTACTAAATCCCTAAACAGAGTTATCTAAATTATAAAAACCTTTGTGTACAAATCCGTATCTACACAAATATCTGAATAAAAATGGCCGAGTTATACATTGAAACGCTTTGCACTGAAAGGAGTGCAAGGGCGGATATGGCCAGTGGGGCGCTAAGGTGCACACACATAAGAGTGAGCGAGATAGCATGTGTTAGAAATCGCGCAAACGAAGCAAATTTAATATATGAATTTAGCTTTATAAACTCAAGGTAGTTTTTTCACTTGATGCATGGTATATCCAAGTCGGCCCGTCGACTTACTTACTTTATTTCATTTGTTTGTATGACAGCTATATCATATACTTAGTTATCCGATTTTGATCAAATTTGGCAGGATTAAAATTTATTATGTGCAAATGTTATTTACCAAGTATGGTGACGATCGCATAAGAAACAAAGCTATTTAGAAGCAAAACTATTTTTGGTCCGATTGTTCCTATGGAAGCTATATAATATAGTCGTTCGTTCATATTTGGCATGGACGTTTAGATGTATAGTAAACTGCCAAATGTTAAGTTGTACAATAACCGAATGAAAATGAAAGGTATTGATCTAAATCTCTTCTTTCGACCGATGGCTCCTATGGGAGCTATATGATATAGTCGTCCGATCCGGATGAATCCGGATGAGATATACAATGCCTGCAGTATATACAAGATCTTGTGCAAAATTGCAGCTCTGTAGCTTTAACGGTCTAGGAGGAGAAGCTGTTGATCCGGACAGACGGACGGGCGGACAGACAGACGGACAAACGGATTTGAACTCGTCTTGTCATGCTGATCAAGAATATATATACTTTATATGGTTGGAGATGCTTCCTTCTATGCGTTGCACACTTCTGACCAAAATTAATATACTCTTTTTGCAAGGGTATAAATATCAAAGAAGCTAGTTTCGGCCATGCCGAAATTTGTATACCCTTGCAAGTTCTTGTGTTACTCAATTCCTAAAAAGAGTTAGCTAAATACAAAGACCTTTGAGTAAAAACTCATATCTATACGTCATAACACGTCACGCATATGTATGTACTTATGCAAATATGTGTGCAAGCAGCATGCAACTACTTTATGTTTGTATAACAGCTATATGATATAGCCATCCGATTTTGATCAAATTTAGAAGGTTTATAATTTATTATGTATAAATCTAAAGTATTAAGTTTGGTAACAATCGTTAAAGAAGAGTTGTTAGAAGCAAAACTATTTTTGGTCCGATGATTCCTATGGGAGCTGTATGATGTATAGTAAACTACCATATATTAAGTTTTATGATAATCCTATAAAAAACAACGAAGTAATTGATTTAAAACCCTTTTTTCGACAGAAGATTCCTATGGGAGCTATATGATATAGTGGTCCGATCTTTTTGATCGCAGATGTGCATTCTAGGGTATAGAAAAGCTTATATACCAACTTTGAAAACCATAGCTCTAAAACTGTGGGACTAGTTCGTATAGTAGAAGACAGACAGACGGACATGTCTATATCAACTCGTCTTCTCATGCTGATCAAGAATATATATACTTTATGAGGTCGGAAACGATTTCTTCTGCAAGGGTACAAATTAAAGTATATAAGGGTATTAGTATATACATAAGTGCAACAAGATTTGGGCAAAGTAAGTACATATGTATATGCATGCAATGATTATGAAATGGACAACTGTCGCTAACGGATGTTTACACTGGCTGTAAATGCTTTGGTTTTAAGAAGTACTTGATCAATAATTGGAGACGCTGGGTTCTGGATACAAATTGTAGATATGTAGGCTTGACGTTTGGGTTCTGGATACAAATTGTAGATATGTAGGTTTCACGTTTGGAGTTAAGTATGTATAATAGACATTGTATATATGTAAATGTAGTTTAATCCTCCATTCACATCATGAGCATTCCAACTTTATCGATAATGTTGGTACGTTGATGTGTGTGCAACCGAAAGTTTTATTTAAATCAGAAAACACACAATATTGATGTCGTTTTCCAAGCCAGCCAACTACCAGAGCCAAACAGTATAAATGGATTAATTGTTCAGAGTGGCGCTTAATTGCTCCACACGTACACACATGCGCATACATATACTCATTTATAGTTACGCCATATGCATATACCATAGATACATATGTATATATGTATGTATGTATGTTCATATACATATGTACATATATTTTTATACCATGCATCCATAGGATGAAATGGTATATTAAAGTCGCCAAAATGTATGTAACAGGGAGAAGGAAGCTTTTCCGACCCTATAAAGTATATATATTCTTGATCAGCATGAGAAGAGAAATTGATATAGCCATGTCCGTCTGTCCGTCCGTAAGAGTGCAGAGATCTCAGCAACTATAAATGATAGAGCAGCCAAATTGAGAATATAGACACATGTAGTATAGACGTTGACCAAGTTTATTTTTATACCATGCACCCATAGCATGAAATGGTATATTAAAGTCGCCAAAATGTATGTATGTATGGAGAAGGAAGCTTTTCCGACCCTATAAAGTATATATATTCTTGATCAGTATCAATAGCCGAGTGATTGTGACATGTCCGTCTGTCTGTCCTTCTGTCCGTCTGTAGGATCATCGAGATCTCGGAGACTATAAGAGCTAGAGCTACCAAACTTGGCATGTAGACTCGTTTGCTCTGCAGGTAGATCGAGTTTATTTTTTTTTCGCCCCGCCCCAATATTTTGAGCCCCCATATCTCGGGAAAGATAGAGCTATCGCATTTGGACACTAGATGTGTGCAGTACGCACGCAGACCAAGTTTGTTTCAAATTTTTGCCACGCCCCCTTCCGCGTCCACAATTTGATTTTCACCCGAAATATTTATCCTATCGTAATTTAATTTGGCACATAAATACATGTCACGTATATCTATTATCCCAACAAATATCATAACAATCGGAATAAAAATGGCCGAGTTATACATACAGGGGTGTCACAGAAATCGCTAACGCCCCAAAATCGCCCTAAACGCAAATGTAGGGTGTCACAGAAACCTCTTTTGACAGTTTTGAAAAGTTACAAGTTTTTCTCCAACGTTTGGTTAATTTTGCGCCTACAGCAAATTATGTTGAAAAAAGAATGCTGTTAAAATAAGCTTTGATTATTTTTGGATGGAATTGCGTTCAAATAATCGCTGGCAATATTTGTGTTCATATATAATTTATTATTTTACGAAAACGCCTGTGAAAAAATCAAGCAAGCGTCGTTTTTGCTTAAATCACCCGTAAGCAAGGCTGCCATCCTGCTGAAAACGGCAGAAACTTATTTTCGGACAAAACATTTGTGTTTCCAATTTTAGTTTGTTATATGCCACAAGTAAGCATAAATTTTATGGATTATGACCAAATTTAAGAAAGTTTTTTACATGGTGTGTACATGGATAAATTTAATGTAAACGTCGAAAAAATGCACCAAGTTGACGTCTCTGTTTTTATCTTGGCCAGCCAAATAAGAAGAAGAAATGTAAGCAGCTGTAAAAAATGCAATTGCAGTTCCCGCCTTTTTTAAAATGAATTGAAATTTTTTGGATTTCTGATGGATATGGTTTCTAATATGATCGAATAAACTTAATTAAATTTATATTTGAATATGTGCATCGAATTTTAAATTATTTCACTTGTAATTGAAGATTTGTAAAAATCGTGTAAATCGCTTGCTTAAAAGAAGCAAGTTTCTAGATTGAATAATATTCCCAAAGATTTCGCTCCCATTGGTTCTAAACACCTCCAGGTCTGTATCCAATGACCTGTTGAACAAAGCTAATACCTAGAAATCGCATGGACGAAATTTTATTCTGGGGTAAAACAGTAGCCATTTGTTCGAAAAACGAATTGTGTTGAAAAGAGAGTGTAGGTTTGCAAAAGCAATAGTTAGACAGACGTAAGTCCCCTTTATCGATGCATTGTACTCTTCTTGTTGTATTTAATTCATTGTTCTGAAGTTTTTGGTTAATTTGCCAAAATTTGTTTACAGTTACAAATTTGAAGTAAATGTAAACAATAGGGTTGTCAAAGCACCGACAATATTGCGCGCGATAATAATTTTAAAAATTTTGGTGTTGCAGTACGTTAACTGTTGTATAGCATTAGCAATAATTTTTGGTTTACGAAAAATGTACAACAATATTTTTTTTTTTTGAATTGCACAACCCTATTGCACTTATCGACAATCGAAATACCGAAATAGCGGCGATCGAGTCAGCCGATGTGCCAACCGGTGGCTGTGGCTCCGAAAATGAAACGTCGGAGATTTCCATGACACCAACGTTTGGTTTCGGCGTTTTACATTTCAAACGTCGCCAAAAACGCTAGCGTTTTCTGTGACACCCCTGATAGAAACGTTTTTCACTCATAGCGGTGCAAGGCAGATGCATGCAAAAAAGAGCGAGATAGCATATTCTGGAAATCACCGATTTGGTCTGGGGGCGCTAAAGTGCTCGTTTCCACATAAGAGTGAGCGAGATAGCATTTGAAAGAAAATTAATATATATCTCTTCACCTGATGCATGGTATATCCAAGTTGGCCCGGCGACTTACTTTATTATACCATGCATCCATAGGATGAAATGGTATATTAAAGTCGCCAAAATGTATGTAACAGGGAGAAGGAAGCTTTTCCGACCCTATAAAGTATATATATTCTTGATCAGCATGAGAAGAGAAATTGATATAGCCATGTCCGTCTGTCCGTCTTTCCGTCCGTCCGTCTGTCCGTCCGTCCGTCCGTAAGAGTGCAGAGATCTCAGCAACTACAAATGTTAGAGTTACCAAATTTAGAATGTAGACTCGTGTAGTCTTGGCGCAGACCAAGTTTATGTTTTTTTTTTGCCACGCCTCCTTCCGCCTCCGGAATTTAATAAAAAGTGATTTTCTCCCGTAATATTTATCGTATCGTAATTTAATTTGGCACACTCATAGATCTTATGAACATCTATCATTCCACCAAATTTTTTTTGCCACGCCCCCTTCCGCCTCTGGAATTCAATGAAAAGTGATTTTCTCCCGCAATATTTATCGTATGGTAATTTAATTTGGCACAGTTATACCTGTTATGAACATCTATCATTCCATCAAGTTTCATAAAAATCGGAATATAAATGGCCAAGTTATACGCTGACACGTTTTGCACTTAAAGCGGTTCAAGGGCGAATTTGGCCGGTGGACCGCTAAAGTGCACACACATAAGAGTGAGCGAGATAGCATATGTTAGAAATCGCGCATACGAAAGAAATTTAATATATGAACTTATTTTTATAAACTCGATGTAGTTCTCTCCCCCTGATGCATGGTATATCCAAGTCGGCCCGGCGACTTACTTACTTAATTTTTTTGGCACGGCCCCTTCCGCCTCCGTAATTATACCATGCATCCATAGGATGAAATGGTATATTAAAGTCGCCAAAATGTATGTAACAGGGAGAAGGAAGCTTTTCCGACCCTATAATGTATATATATTCTTGATCAGCATGAGAAGAGAAATTGATAGAGCCATGTCCGTCTGTCCGTCTGTCCGTCCGTCCGTCCGTCCGTCTGTCCGTCTGTCCGTCCGTAAGAGTGCAGAGATCTCAGCAACTATAAATGATAGAGCTACCAAATTTAGAATGTAGACTCGTGTAGTCTTGGCGCAGACCAAGTTTATGTTTTTTTTTGCCACGCCCCCTTCCGCCTCCGGAATTTAATAAAAAGTGATTTTCTCCCGCAATATTTATCGTATCGGAATTTAATTCGGCACACTTATATATGTTATGGATATCTATCATTCCACCAAATTTCATAAAAATCGGAATAAAAATGGCCGAGTTGTGCATTGAAACGTTTTGCACTCAAAGCAGTGCAAAGGCGGATATGGCCGGTGGAGCGCTAAAGTGCACACACATAAGAGTGAGCGAGATAGCATATGTTAGAAATCGCGCATACGAAAGAAATTTAATATATGAAATAAGTTTTATAAACTCAAGGAAATTTGTTTTCCCCTGATGCATGGTATATCCAAGTCGGCCCGGCGACTTACTTACTTTATTTAATAAAAAGTGATTTTCTCCCGTAATATTTATCTTCTCGTTATTAAATATGGCACACTTATAGATCTTATGAACATCTATCATTCCACCAAATTTTTTTTGCCACGCCCCCTTCCGCCTCTAGAATTCAATGAAAAGTGATTTTCTCCCGCAATATTTATCGCATGGTAATTCAATTTGGCACACTTATACATTTTATGGACATCTATCATCCCACCAAGTTTCATAAAAGTCGGAATAAAAATGGCCGAGTTATACGTTGAAATGTTTTGCACTCAAAGCGGTACAAGGGCGAATTTGGCCGGTGGAGCGCTAAAGTGCACACGCCCCCTTCCGTCTCCGGAATTTAATAAAAAGTGATTTTCTCCCGTAATATTTATCGTATCGAAATTTAATTTCGCACACTCATAGATCTTATGAACATCTATTATTCCACCAAATTGTTTTGCCACGCCCCCTTCCGCCTCCGGAATTCAATAAAAAGTGAATTTCTCCCGCATTATTTATTGTAGTTTGTATACCCTTGCAGCCCTTGACCATTACATTTTATTTCCTAAAAAATTTTTTCTTTGTTAATCCAATAAAGAAATATTTTAAAAACACTAAAAAATTTGTCATCGACTTTGGTGCAATTCGAACTCGCGTGTATTCGTTAAATAAAAAAAAAACAAAAACTTATATCGCGAACGATATTCGAACCCGCACCTTTCGTATCATGCGCAAGACCTCTATCCACTAAGCCACCGCACCTCCGTTGCTCGAGACAGCCAATCGCCAAATAGTAAGCGTGCCAAGACAATGTAGCGATTGATATTCATATTCACACACATACAAACGCAATTTTGACACATACATATATGTGCCTATATAGGCAAATTTTATATCGTCGAAATCAGGCGTTATGTTTATCCGATTGTTTTAAAATTCACGCATATGATGTAATTCCTTTTTATTTATGTACGTAATCAGTTTGGATAAGATTGTTCAAAAAATAGAGAAGTTATTCGCATTTAACGTTTGTATTTGTATGGCAGCTATATGATATAGTTGTCCGATCTTATTCAAAATCGCAGATGTGTGAACGGCTGTATAGAAAAGCTTATATACGAACTTTGAACGCCATAGCTGTAAAACTGACTATATCAACTCCTCTTCTCTTGCTGATCAAGTATATATATAGGAATTTATATATTTATAGGAAACGATCCCTTCTCTGCGTTACAAACATCTGACCAATTTTATAATATAATTTTATAAAAAAAAAATTTTCTTTCCACAGGAAAAAAGTTGGGGTCGAAAGGGATAAAAATGGCCGAGTTATACATTGAAACGCTTTGCACTGAAAGGAGTGCAAGGGCGGATATTGCCAGTGGGGCGCTAAAGTGCACACACATAAGAGTGTGCGAGATAGCATGTATTAGAAATCACGGATACGAAACAAATTTAATATATGAATTTAGCTTTTTAAACTCAAGGTAGTTTTTTCACTTGATGCATGGTATATCCAAGTCGGCCCGTCGACTTACTTACTTTATTTTATTTGTTTGTATGACAGCTATATCATATAGTTATCCGATTTTGATTAAATTTGGCATGGTTATAACTTATTATGTGCACATTTTATTTGCCAAGTTTGGTGATGGTCGCAAAAGAAACAAAAACATTTTTAGAAGCAAAACTATTTTTGGTCCGATTGTTCCTATGGGAGCTATATAATATAGTAGTTCGATCTTGATCAAATTTGGCATGGATATATAGTAAATGTAAGTCTCATGATAATCGGGTAAAAAAGAACGAAGTTATTGATCTAAAACTAATTTTTCGAGTCTCATGCAAACGAACGATGTTATTGATCTAAAACTCTTTTTTCGACCGATGCTTCCTATGGGAGCTATATGATATAGTCGTCCGATCCGGATGAATCCGAGATATACAATGCCTGCAGTATATACAAGATCTTGTGCAAAATTGCAGCTCTGTAGCTTTAGCGGTGTAGGAGGAGAAGCTGTTGATCCAGACGGACGGATGGACAGACGGACGGACAGACGGATAGACAGACGGACAAACGGATTTGAACTCGCGTTGTTATGCTGATCAAGAATATATATACTTTATATGGTTGGAGATGCCTCCTTCTATGCGTTGCACACTTCTGACCAAAATTAATATACCCTTTTTGCAAGGGTATAAAAACCGAATATTACTGTAATCCACTGTATTTTAGATTCAAGATTTTTTATGGTTAAGTCTCCAGAACACTTGTTATTTCTTTGGATTTTACATATGTACATATGTATGTATGTATGTACATCTCATTATAAGAGAGAGTCGTTAATGCATTTTTCGATAATTTTAGACGAAAAGAAATCAACAGTTTGTCAGAGGCAGCCAGGTGATGGAAAGGGTGAGAACACAACATGTTAGTCGCATTTGGATGGCTACTCACTTGTCTTTGATGTTAACGATGCCCTGTTGCCTCTTTCTCTTTTTCTGGCTTGCTCTTTTTAGACTGCTCGTTTCGGCAATCTCTTTTACTCTCCGTCAGGAACAGTTTTTTCACATTTAACAAATAAATGTACATACATATATAATATTAATTCGACATATACACATACATACATATTTGTACATATATAAATATATATATGTGTATACTCGTATACACATACATATGTATGTATATG
The DNA here is from genome assembly GCA_018150735.1 of Drosophila sp. 14030-0761.01. Classification (NCBI taxonomy): domain Eukaryota; kingdom Metazoa; phylum Arthropoda; class Insecta; order Diptera; family Drosophilidae; genus Drosophila; species Drosophila sp. 14030-0761.01. Next base: position 2,058,062 of record JAECWO010000003.1, read on the forward strand.
TATGTGTAAGTGTATAAACAAGCAGAAAACGTTGCTTTTGTTTTCAGAAAATTTTTCAATGCGAACCAAAAAAAAATGAAATAAAAAAAAATAAACAAAATTGTTGGCGAGATTTTAGTTACGAGAGTAATGTTTTGTTTTGATTATATTATTCAATATGTTTCTTGTAGAGATTGTTGTAGTTGCAAGTTAAATGGACTTGTACCGGGTTTAAACCCTCTCTTCTTTTCTTTTTTTGATTTATCTCTTGTCTTTATATTTTTTTTCTATGTATGCTGACTTTGGGTGTATTCGTAGCCCTCCTCCTGGCTAATAGAGTTTGGTTGCCCTCTGCTGCCACTCTCACAATTTGAACGCTTGTGAACCATTACAACTGCTCCAGAACTGCCAAAAGGGCTGAAGGATTCTTGCCGTTCAGACGTTAAAACAATACGTGATGATTGTGGTAGCACACAGCAGATTATTAAGAAAGACACGACCGATCTAAGAGTATTGGAAACCAGATTACGCCACGACTATTGTTTTTCTAATGTTTTACGTAAATTGTCTCGATCTTGAACGGGTAGTACTAGAGTGAAACGATGCTATGCGGCAAGTGTTTCGTTTAGCTTTGCCTTTGACTACTTTGCTGCTACTGCGGTCAACATCGTGAACGTCAAAAGCTTCACGTTTGGCTCGCCGAAGTCAGCATCGTCGACGACGTGTCTTTAGGGAAAAGCAGATGCTGCCTATTGATGAGTGTAAAAGCGCAGTGATAAGGCATTACTGAGAACAAGCTTTCTATGATAGTTGTTGCTACCCTATGTCTATAATGTGAAGGGGTATACCAGACCTGTGAATATGGCTATCGTATTTTCGTATAAATCCACAAATGGTGCTGCTTAATCATGCTACTACATGTGTATATACATACATATGTATGTACATATATACATATCGCACTGTATTTTCAATGTGTGCATATACTCTGCAGAACCCAGTCATCTCATGCCCGAAATTGCTATCATCTTATTTTGGCGAAACGACATATTCAGGTGACAATGACAAAGCGTTGCTATCAGTTAGTGTTGTTGTTGGCGGCACATTCGCTTTACGATCTGCACAAGCGCACACAATAGATAAATCTTTAGACTTGATAAGGTCAGAATCATCGTGCTCCTTCATTATCATCTCTTATTTGCTGTGTAAATACTAAAAAGTGTCTGTTTGTTTAATAAACATATACATATGTATCTATGCATACATACATATATAATTATGTATGTACATACCCTCCAGTACCAAATGTCCCCGGAGACAATTTCGCCGCATCGTCGACCTATACCGACGTCGGCAGAATTAAATTCGAAAAACCACCCGCGGACATACCGTCGACTTTGTCGCTCAGTTGTCCCGATTGTCCCTATTGCTAGGACGTCTAATGTTAAATGTCGCCGCAACTCAAATGAACGTGTCCCGCTATGTCCCCCAAGACATGCGGACATGTCCCCGTAAACTCGACGGAGAGTCTCCGCGGACGCGTACTGCAGGGCAACGATGCGGCGACATTGTCGACCGGGGACATTTGGTACTGGTACATATGTATGTATATTAAAATTGTTACAATAAAACACAGATGGTGTCATTTGGGGTCCTTTAAAGTTGAATTTACTGACGAAGTTATCGACACAACTCCTATCGATAGCGATAAGGTTCACACGACACGTTTATTTCTGCATACCCCCCATAGTCCTAAGCCATGTACAACATTATTAGAATTAAGTTCCTTAGCACCCTATGAAAGGGCAAATATATTATTTTTAAGTGCAAATGACTCTGAACCATTAGGTAGAGCTAGTTCATTGCTTTACAGCGCCACCTGGCCTATACCAATACTCGCCGCTCACTCGTTTTGCCCGTTTCGCCATTCAACCATTTCGCCACTCACGATCATGCTCTTCGCTTTCGCCGCTTTTGCTCTTCGCTGTCGCCGCTCAAGCTCTTCGCCGGCGCTTTCTAGAAAAGCCCGAAAAATAACGGTGATCGAGCCGACGCCATGCGCCGGCGCCACGTGCATGCGATGAGTCACGTAGGCCACGGGGCATATGCGGCTACGCGTAAGAGAGAGACGGAAATAGAAAGCTTAGAACGGCTGATGCAATGGCGCAGCTGTACCCGGCATCGACGCGTGCCAAAGCTTCGCGGCGAAAAACAGGCCGCAGTGGAATGGAAAATTCTGGCCGGGATTCATTCTAGTATAGACCTCTGACCGAGTCAGAAGTGCCAAAGTTAAAAAGTGAAGTGGAGTGAAAACAAATAAGAAGTAAACATAGAACACCAAGGACGAGTCACAAAGGATAACTACAGCAAGGATCAAGGACACCGGATACCACAAGGACTACGCCAAGGACAACACAATCAGGACACGGATCAAGGACGATCGGCAAGGACAACACAATCAGGACACGGATCAAGGACGATCGACAAGGACTACGATTAAGACACCACGATCAGGACTAAGAGGGCGACGGACAAACGAGTCAGCGGAGGGAAACGGCCAGGTGAGTCGGCGTGAGCGCCACGGTTAGAGAGTGTCTCCGGGGTTAGTCGGGGCGGTTAGAGTGTGGCAAAAATAAATATTTATATCGAGTACCTAATTGAAAAGAAAAAAAAATAAAAGAAAATATGAAGGAATCCTGTGTGATCGAATTTGTTTGTTGGCCCCTCGGTGGGGCCTAAGGACTTGCGGGTCACTGTAGGCTAGTGTTCGGACGGACCGAATAGTGTGCTAGGGCTTCGGAAAGGAAGCGATTAGTCGGCCATGCCGGCTCGCCAATCCGAATCAGGACCTTTAGCTGTTCGGCTCGGCCGAACATAGGTACACTCGCGCCACTCTCATACATCCTTGGTAGTTAGATTGTTTAGTATTTGTATGTACTCCTTTGGTGTTGTGTGTCCATGTGATGTCCTCATTAACCTAGATCTAAGTCTGTAGCTCATCCATGTATGGCTGGATGCTGGGTCGATCCCCATCTCAGCCTGCTGGATTCCCCTCTCTTCCCCCTCTTTGCCTCAGCTATATACTAAGTAGTCGCCCGGTTCTCTCTAGTCACCAGGTCAATCCTCGGCTAGAGGAGAACAAACTGACCCTTAGAATAAGCCGACCAGTATTTAGGACGCGTCGTGTCTCTGTCCGGGTCAATCCCGCTGAGATACGATCATCATCGCCCTCCTCTTTGCCTCAGCTATATATCAAGTAGTCGCCCGGTTCTCTCTAGTCACCAGGTCAATCCTCGACTAGAGATCGAGCCCGTAGAACAAACCGACCCTTAGAATAAGCCGACCAGTATTAAGGATGCGTCGTATCCGTGTCCGGGTCAATCCCGCCGAGATACGATCGTCATCACCCTCCTCAGACCTCAGATCCCCCCCCTCATCATCTCAGCTTAAACTAATCTATATGTATTGTATTGATGTCGTCCTGGATGTACCCTTCCTCTTTTCCCCATTTTCCAGTGTAGTGGTCCGATCTATAATAAATAATCCTCCCTTAATCTCGAGTCTTCGCATCTTTACAAATATTTTTGTAAGGAGGCCCTGGGGAGACTGAGATATGTACCCCAGCTGAAAAAACTTCCTTACAGATGGCGCCCGAGCAGGGACCCGAGATTTTAGATAACATTTTTTATTTTTTTCAAAAAAATATAATTTGATTTAAGGAGACTAACATCAGCGTGGATTAAAAACCCACCATAACCAAAGGTCGACCCAAAACACATGTTTCTACTAATTCGGCAGTAGACGAATATTTAATATTCCCGCGAGTTATTTATCGTATCCCTTCACGTTCATTTTTTTTTTGGTGTATCATATCAATCCTGCATAAGGATTGGTCAAACAACCCATCAAAAATATAATATTGTGTCATCGTTTTTTTTTACGTGAATTAAGATTGAGTCTGTTCTGGTTGAGTGTTAAATCAAGACTGCTTTATTGAAATCATATTCTGGTTTGGCTTACATCTAAGTGTTTATAATGTTTTCTTCTGGTCACTTTTCTTGTGACACTCTATGTTTAGGGAAACTGTCACTTATCTTGTGACACTCTATGTTTAGGGAAACTGTCCCTTATCTTGTGACACTCTATGTTTACTGGAATGGTATTGTTTATGTTTACATTAATGTGGAGTGTAGACCTCTTGGGTCGGCTGTTATGGGAAGTGTTGCTAATGGCATAACTCCTCCCCTCTGAGAGTATGAATTCTCCTGAATTCTGTTTACATTAATGTTTATATTTTTCTTTTTACAGTATATATGTATATAAATGGATAAACATATAATAATAATAATAATAAAAAGTGTTAAAAATATGCCATTTGTCATTTTCTTTTCGTATTTAAGTTCTGTGATTTCTTTTAAATTGTCAAAATTATCTATTGTTACATGATCAAAGTTAATTGTGTTTTAATAGGTTTGATTCAATAGTTCTGTTGGATAAAAAAATTTTTCGTGAAATTCTGTTTTTTCGTTAAAAAATATTTCATTTAGAATTTGAATTTTACAGTTACCGAATTGAATTAAATTACTTCCCTTCAGTATAATATTTCTGTTATCGCAATTTTGATATATTTTTGTATTCTTGGCATTTTTGATTATAATTGTATCATCGTCCATTTCTTCGATACTCGTTATATTGTTGAATATAAATTTGCAATTATTATTAATGGTACAACTTTTACTTAATTTTAATTCTTTTAAAATTTTGTTGGGTTCATATGTAAATGTTTTATTATTTATTTCTACAATTAACTGATTTTCTTGGTCTATTTGTATATAATCAATATTTGGTATAGGAATAATTAACTTAACATCTATGGTTATAAATGATTTTGGGATTTTAATTGCGATTATGATGCAATTATTCTTATATTTTAAAATGCCCATACGGATTAGCTTTAATTTATAAAAATCAATGTCAAATTTATTTATTTCTTCTTCTGATAAAATTTCTGGTACGATTATATTATTTTTTGCTGATGCTATGTTTTCCTGAATATAATTTATTTTGAATTCTATATTTTTTAATTTCCCCATTTGGTCATTATGAAGTATTTTCATTTCTATTTCTTGATTTTGATTGTCCATGTTTGTAAGTATGTCCTTGATTATTGTTCTGTCTTGTTTAATTGTTTCTGCTAAGTTGTGTATTGTTTTATTAAAATGTGTATTTATAACAATTTGTTGCTTCATGTCTTGTATAATATTATGGTTGTTTTGGTCAATATTGTTAAGGTGGTCTAAAATATCTGTTCTATCTTCATCGTCCATAATTCCAAAAAGGCATTTGTATGTTGTTCCTACAATATTTAACATTCCTCTTTTTATTCTGTTGTTTGGGGTTATGGATTTTATTTTAGCTCTAATTAGATTTATTTCGGCTAATAGCTCCTTTTTTCCTGTGATGTTAATATTTTTAATGTTTGTCTCCATTTGATTTATTATATTATTTAAAGGGTCGATATTAATAATGTGTAGTATAATTACTGTTTCATTAACTATTTCCGTGGAATAAGTTTGTATAGGTGCATATCCTGCATTTGATTGAAATGGTTCAATTTGTAATCTGCCTTGAACACACATTATAACGTAAATAAAGTAAGTAAGTCGCCGGGCCGACTTGGATATACCATGCATCAGGGGAAAACAAATTTCCTTGAGTTTATAAAACTTATTTCATATATTAAATTTCTTTCGTATGCGCGATTTCTAACATATGCTATCTCGCTCATTCTTATGTGTGTGCACTTTAGCGCTCCACCGGCCAAATTCGCCCTTGCACCGCTTTGAGTGCAAAACATTTCAATGCATAACTCGGCCATTTTTATTCCGATTTTTGTCAAATTTGGTGGAATGATAGATGTCCATAATATATATAAGTGTGCCGAATTAAATTCCGATACGATAAATATTGCGGGAGAAAATAACTTTTTATTAAATTCCGGAGGCGGAAGGGGGCGTGGCAAAAAAAATTTGGTGGAATGATAGATGTTCATAAGATCTATTAGTGTGCCAAATTAATTGGCAAAAAAAAAACATAAACTTGGTCTGCGCCAAGACTACACAAGTCTACATTTTAAATTTGGTACCTCTATCATTTATAGTTGCTGAGATCTCTGCACTCTTACGGACGGACAGACGGACGGACGGACAGACGGACATGGCTCTATCAATTTCTCTTCTCATGCTGATCAAGAATATATATACTTTATAGGGTCGGAAAAGCTTCCTTCTCCCTGTTACATACATTTTGGCGACTTTAATATACCATTTCATCCTATGGATGCATGGTATAAAAATTATGAAAGTCTGAGGATAAGAGAAAAAAATTTTTGTTTCAAGGATGTCAATCTGTATTTTGTTGGAAATTAATTTTTTCCTGCTTTGACGGTCTTTTTATATTACATGGATGAATATTATTTAATGTTGTAATTCTAAAATAAGGTTCATCCTTATGCCTAACTCGTTTATAGTTTTTAATTGGTCCTTCCTGTCTTTCCTCCTCATAATCTTCTCTTGTATTATTTTGTTTGCTTAAAATTTTTTCTTTGTGCTTGATAATAGTGTTTTTTAGTTTTTCCTCATCTTCTATGTTTTTTGCATAATTTGGTGTACATTTTATTGTAGAGTGATAACGGTTATTATAAGCTGTTATTGCTAATTGCATTTTGGATGAAATTGATAAATCATCATCTATTCCTGCTATTATTTCAATGAGAGTAGAATGTAGTCTTTCTATGTCTGCATTTCCTGTATGTGAATTTGGCTTTGTATAATGGATTTCTATTTGTTCTTGGTTTAAGTATTGTTTTATCTGTTCTGATCGAAATTCATTATCCATTATTATTTTATGTGGCTTATTGAATTTGGCAAAGTGTCCAATCATAATTTCCATTTTAGTTTTCCAGTTTCTATCTGTTATATTATAAGCGACTGCAAATTTTGTGAGCTTGTCTATGATTGTAACAAACGATTTGTGTTTTATATGAAATATGTCTAAATGTATAATTTGATTTTTAACATCCGGTGTTTCTGTGAATTGAAACTTAGGTTTGATTGGTTTTCTGTCATATTTAATTTCCTTACATTTTTTACAATTTGAAATTATCAACTGAATATGGTCTCTTATCTTTGGAAAATATATTTTGTTCTTTAACGAATTAAAAGCTTCATTTATTCCGCTATGTAATGAATCTTTGGTGTGGTAAATAGCTATTTGTTTGTGTAACTCTTCCTCGCTTGAAATTTCCTGAGCTCTCTTAGTACATTTAAAAAATTTTATATTATTACAGTGTGAAAAAATGTCTGGAACTTCTGAAAAAATTCCTACTGTTCCTTTATTTATATTATTTTGCATTTTGGTTTCATTTCAATTTCTGTTTCTGCTGGGCTTACTTCTATTATTTTTCTACCATGCTGAATTTTAATATTGTCCGTTGTTGTATAAGTTACTATTATCTGAGTTTTATATTTGTTTACAATATCGTCTTTTATATAGAAATTTGTAAATCCTCCTTCCTCTGCTGAATGCTGTGTATCTGATAGTTCAAAGTTTGACTCATTTGTTTTATCCTTGTTTATTAGTTCAGCTGTTTCCTGTCTACTTAAAAAAATCTGCTACTTTATTGTCTTTTCCTTTCAAATATATTATGTCATAATCGAATTCTTGTAATTTTAAAATCCATCTTTGGTGCCTTGCTGTCATTTCTTTCCCTTTGTATTTTGAGTTTAGATATTTTATCGGAGCATGATCTGTTATAATTTGGAATTTATTACCTATCAAATAGTGTTTAAAATAGTTTACTGCATGTATAATGGATAAAAATTCTTTATCAATTGTACTGTAGTTTTTTTCGTGTTTATTTAGAGTTCTTGAAACGAATGCAACTGGTTGCCCTTGTTGAGACAATACTGCACCTATTGCGAAGTTACTGGCATCTGTTGTAATGGTAAATGGTTTATCAAACTCTGGATATTTTAAGATTGGATGTGAGCTTATAAGTGTTTTAAGGTTTTCAAAGGCATCTATAAACTGTGGGTCATTTGTATTAATTTGTGTGCCTTTTTGTAAATATCTGATCATTGGGTAAGCTATTTTGGAATAGTCCTTAATAAATCTTCTGTAAAATCCTGTCATACCAAGAAATCCTTTCAATTGCTTTTCTGTTTTAGGTAGCTGCATTGCTTTTATTGCTTCTATTTTATGTGGATTGGGTTTAATCCCTTGCTTTGTGAGAATGTGTCCTAAATATTCAGTATATTGTTTCATGAAGGAACATTTGTCTGGTTGAATTTTTAAGTTATGATTTCTAAGTATTTTGAAAATGTTTTCTAGAGCAATCTTATGTTCCTCAAGTGTTGTTGAAAATATCAAAATATCGTCCATGTATACAACACAACTTTTGTTTATATAATCCCTCAGTATTTCATTCATTAAACGTTCAAACCCATTGGTGAAATGAATGCTGTTTTCTCTATATCTTCTTCTGCCATTAAAATTTGGTGATAGCCTTTTGCTAAATCTAATGTAGTAAAATATTGGGCTTTACCGAGTTTGTCTAATACAGCGTCCATGATAGGTATTGGGTACTTATCTGGAACGGTTACTTTTGAATTCCAGAGCTATCTCTTTTTTTAGGTATGACACATATTGGAGAACTATATTTGCTTTTGCTTTTTCTTATAATTCCATTGTTTTCCATATAAATTATTTGTTTCTTTATTTCTTCTTCATATTTTGGGGAGACCCGATAGAGTTTTGAATTAATAGGTTGGTCTGTAGTAGTTTTTATGCTATGAACTACAGTGTTAGTATTGGTTAAGTGATCCCCTTCTTTGAAACATAACTTTTCGAACTTTTTTGAAAGATTTCTTATTATTTGTTCTTCCTCAGTATTGAGTTCTTTTAACTTAAGATCATCAATTTCACTTACTTCCATTACGCAAACATCTTCTGATTGTTTGGAAAGGAATGGAATTTCGACCCCATTGTTAAGTTTAATAATTTTGTTTTGAAAATCAATATTTGCAAAATTCCTTTGAATGAAGTCCATGCCCAATAGAAAATCATATGATTTTTCCAGAGGCATAGCCACCCATCTTGTTCTTGCATAATTTATATATTTAAAATCCCTTGGCACTTTTGTTTTCACTAAGTAACTGTCACTTTCTATTTTTCCCTTTATTGTATGTATGGTTTTTGAATATTTTTCAATTATTTTGTATTTGGAATTATGTACATTATTTGTGTTTAAAATGCTTATGGTTGATCCTGTATCTACTAAAATAATATAAGTATCTTCCTCTATTGTTCCTTTTATAAAAATTTTTTTTTCATCCAAGGCTAGTTGGTAAAAAACTCTTGATTATCTGTGCTGTTTACTACTTCCTCATTTATATTATCTACACTCATTGCTTCTGCTGGTGGTTGCTGATAATTTTGATTTTGTCTTACATTCTGACTCTGTTGTCTATTCGGATTTTGATACTGTCTCGTATTTTGACTCTGTTGTCTATTGGGATTTTGAGACTGTTTTACATTTTGACTCTGTTTAGTATTTTGGTTTGTATTTTTATTAGTTGTCTGTTTGTTATATGTACTATGGTCATTGTCATTTTTGGTTAATAATAGTTTTCAGACCAATATAATTTGCAAGTTCAATTCTTATATCTGTTAATGTTGTTTTATTCATTAAGGCAATGGCCATTGGACCACAAGATAATTCTTTTACTCTTTGAATTAAGAGACCACTTAATATGTCAACTAATCTGCTATTGTTTTCAAAGACCGAAAAATCAGTAATTTCCTCAACAATTGCTCTTACTTTAAAATCAAGATCTCGAACGGTAGTTACTCTTAAGTTATTAATTTTTCTGGTTAGACCCATTTGATCCGTTCTTGGGCGATAATGATGTCGAAGACGAGTTTTGCAATCAGCCCAAGATGTAGGGGGGTTAATATTAAGCATAGTTCTAGCCTGACCTTGAATTTTGGTGTTGAATATAACAGTGAAGACCTGGTCGTTATCATCATACTCCTCCATGATTTGGTTGACTGCCGAAATGAAACCATGTAACGTTCCCTCCTGTCCAGTGAACACCGGCAAGTACCTTGTTTCCTTCTCGATGCTGTTTCTCTCCCTTGTTGTTGGATTAGAATGCATCTCTTGATTGGATATTATTATTGATGTTAGCATTTGAATGCATTGTTGTATTTCGTTAATTTGTGCCATTTTAATGGTGTATGTTTTATTGTTTCGTTAACTTTTTTTTTTAAGTTTCCACAATAATTCTGTTTGTTTGCACAAAGTGTTTTTACAATATTATATTTTATTATTTGTCACTAAATGTTTTGTTTTCCACAGTATTATATTGTTTCGTTATCTTTGATTGCGTTTCCACAATATTTTAGCTGTGAACTCGAGTACCGACTGCGCCAATTAAGATTGAGTCTGTTCTGGTTGAGTGTTAAATCAAGACTGCTTTATTGAAATCATATTCTGGTTTGGCTTACATCTAAGTGTTTATAATGTTTTCTTCTGGTCACTTTTCTTGTGACACTCTATGTTTAGGGAAACTGTCACTTATCTTGTGACACTCTATGTTTAGGGAAACTGTCCCTTATCTTGTGACACTCTATGTTTACTGGAATGGTATTGTTTATGTTTACATTAATGTGGAGTGTAGACCTCTTGGGTCGGCTGTTATGGGAAGTGTTGCTAATGGCATAACTCGTGCGGTTGCCGCCAATCCCTACGCTCAGTTAGTTATCGATAGAACGTACGCTAGAACCTTTAATATAACTCATTAAGCGGCAGAATTAAAGGCATGCACAGTAGAATCAACGACAGGACCCCAAAGCCACAGTTAATCACCGATAGGACTCTCGCTAAGACCTTTGATAGAATCAAAGAGAGGCACAGTGGAATCAACAACAGAAGTCAACGTCTCAATTAGTCACCGATAGAACTTTCGCTAGGACCCTCGATAGAATTCATTAGGCAATAGAATCAACGGCAAGCACAGTAGAATCATCGACAGAACCTCAAGTCTCAGTTAGTCATCGATAGAACTCACGCTAGTTTCATGGACAGAACTCATCTATCAGTAGAGTCCAGATTATCAGCACGGTAGAATCAGCGACAGAATCCAAAGTTAGTATTTTAAGAAAATTTCAAACCCAGAACACACGTTTCCTTTTGACTATTCTTTTGCACCAAAATATTGCCCACGCTGTATCGCTGCCGGTCTGGCTGTGGAATTTCTCTCGACACGTTGAGCCCCTCGCGGCGACGATCCTATCCACTCCTCTTTTCAGGTCACGTGTTCCGTCGTCGCCGGCATATAAAAGCAGGCCCTCGAAAGCGGAAGGAGGGTCTAACCTAAACCATCAACGAGTGAACATCGAAGTTGTCTCGCTTACACCAAGTCAAAGGACACAGGACTAAAACCCCCAGGATCACCATTGCTCCAAGGATAACCACTTTGCCAAGGATCACCATCGCTTCAAGGATAATCCCTTCGCATCCGAGGATCATTATCAGACAACGCAAGGATCATCCGTGCCAAGGATCATAGGCTCATATCTAAGGATCATCAACCAATAGCACCAGTTCAAGGATAGTCATCGCAAGGAGTGTTGCTTAGCATCGCCAGGATCATCGCTTGATGTCACATTTCAAGGACGATCAGTAGACATCGCAAGAAGCCTCACTCAGCAACGACACAACCATCGCTTGATAGAGCTATCACCTCAGCCCAACCTAAGGATCACAGTTGACAACTTAAGGATCAGCGGAGCACCGTAACGCATTCATTCGGGACCATTCAAGGACCATTGAACCAACAAACATGGGCGTCAAATGGATCAGCTACCGACGCAAAGGAGAGCTGGAAGCTTTTCTCATCGAGTTCGGATTGACCCCAGGAGGGACAGTGGAGGAGATGCGAACCCGATTCGCTAGTTTCGCTTCACGAGAAGACCACCCACCAGAGATACTTTCTCGTTTGGCAACCCTGGAAGGACAATACGGAGCTGTGGCCACCGTCGATAAAGGACTCGACGTGAAAGCCCGATCTCGACCAGTCTCGCCGGCCAGCGTTTGCGATACCCCGAAGGCAGGACACATGGAGTCACTTCGAGATTTCATCCCCGAAGCGAAACCCTTAGCACTGACGTCTGCCTCGTCCAAGTCAACGGACCTTATCCTGGAAGTACCACAGCAGCACAGGACTCCACCTATGGACCACCGCACACCACATCTAATCAATCAGGCGGTGGTGGCGGAAAAGATATCCAAATGGGGTATCTCTTTCGATGGAACAACAGACCCGTAATACTTCTTGGAAAAACTGGAAGTTCGCGCGGCCACCTACTACATCGATTTGGAGTCACTGCCCAACATGATACCACTTCTATTCTCCGGAAGAGCCGAAGGATGGTGGCAAACGTGTGGCCTACTGAACGTGACCTGGGGTGGATTCAAACAGGAATTCCTGGATTTCTTTTTGCCACCCAGATATTCGAGAAGTTGGAAGACGCCATACGATCACGCCGTCAGAAGTATTTGGAACCCTTCAAGCAATACTTGATCGAGCTACGACTCATGATGCGTCGAGCCAACTACTCGCCAGCACAGGAGCTCAAGAGGATCTACGACAATCTACAGCCGGATTATCAATTGTACACCCGACGCATCGACTTCAGCAGCTTAGTAGAGCTCACTAAGCTGGTGATCAACTACGAAACCATAAGGAACGGAAGCCCCGAAGGAAATTCTATGGCCTTGGTTACAAACCCTCCGAGGAAAAACGTTCAATTCATGCCCACCGATTCAGGATCGGATTCCCCAACGAAGACTCGACGAATCCAGCATAGCGCATACCACAAGTGCTTCACAAGTGACATCGGCAGCAAGCCTGACAGGAGTCAGCGCTCACATCAACCTAGCAGATGGATCACTCAAGGAGATCACTCAGGCACTACTAGTCAAGGTAGAGTTGGGTGCAAGAGTCGCTGAGGTACCTTTACTCATCATGCCGAACCTCATGGATCCGTTGCTACTTGGAACAGACTTTCTGGAGAAAATTGGAACGACCATCGAGTGTGGAGGCTACCGACTAGCTCTGGAACACTACGTCTCGTCGATAAACATGTCTGTTACCATGCAAAAACCTAAGGAGTCTACTACGACGGAAGGAGACGTAATCAGAAGATCCCCCTTGCCTCAACCTTGTGCTCTAGCTATCAGCAAAAACCCCTTTAGGAAAACACCAGTGACTGAAGAACCTGTGAAGAACATCACCAGCTCAGACGCAGTTGCATCGGAGATAGTGCATCCAGCTATTTTATCCTCTGAGGTGGAACCATCCGAACCCGAAGAAGATGACACTTCTGACCCAGTTATTACAGCATTTCTTGCCGAAGAACTACCCAAGTTCGATGGATTGGAAGGAGTAACACAGATCGCCAAACACGTCATCACACTAAAAAGTGACCACCCAATGAAGCAAAGGTATTATCCAAGGAACCCGTCACAACAGAAGATCATCAACGAAACCATAGACCAACTCCTGAGGGAAGATCGGATCGAGCCCTCGAAGAGCCCCCACAGTGCGCCTATAGTACTTGTGGGCAAGAAGACCGGAGATACGCGCATGTGTATCGACTTCAGGCAACTGAATGAACATTCCATTCGAGATGCCTACCCTCTGCCACGGATCAATCACATCCTCGAGAAACTTCGAGAAGCTAAGTTCATTTCTACACTGGATCTCAAAAGTGGATATTGGCAAATTCCCCTTGCCAAAGATAGTCGTGCCTGCACAGCCTTCACCGTGCCCGGACGTGGGTTATTCCAGTGGAAGGTTATGCCCTTTGGACTCCATTCGGCCTCGGCGACCTTTCAACGCACTTTGGATCGTGTCATCGGACCGGAGATGGAACCCCATGCCTTCGCCTATCTGGATGACATCATTGTCATTGGGAGAACTTTGGAAGAACATATAACCAACCTACGAGAAGTATTTCGACGCCTTCGAGAAGCCAACCTCAGGATCATTCAGGCAAAGTGTCGATTCTTCAAACGAAGACTACAGTTCTTGGGACATGTTGTCAGTGGAGAAGGGATTCACACGGACCCGGCCAAAGTCGCTGCTGTCAGAGAACTAGCACCCCCAACGAATATTCATTAACTAAGAAGCTGTCTTGGATTAGCATCGTGATATCGCAGGTTTGTTCCCGATTTCTCTAGCATCGTTCAACCTATCACCTCGCTGCTGAAGAAGAACGTCAAGTGGAAGTGGGGCAAAGATCAACAGGAAGCCTTCGAGGAATTGAAGAACCGTCTGACGACTGCTCCTGTTCTCGCTTGTCCGGACTTTCAAGAGAAGTTCTGCTTACAGACCGACGCCAGCGACTATGGCTTAGGAGCAGTACTCACTCAACACTTAGAAGGCACCGAAAGAGTCATCGCATACGCTAGCCGACGTCTAAGCCCTCCTGAAGTTAATTACTCGGCAACCGAGAAGGAGTGTCTTGCGATAGTCTGGGCTATCCGCAAGCTACGATGCTATCTGGAAGGTTATAAATTCGACGTAATCACGGATCATTTAGCCCTCAAGTGGCTAAACTCTATTGATAACCCCACAGGTCGCATCGCTCGCTGGGCTCTGGAGCTCCAGCAGTACGAGTTCGACATTCAATATCGACGAGGAAAACTCAACGTAGTGGCGGACACCCTGTCCCGTCAACCATTGGAAACATTACAAACTATCCGAGACGCATAACCCAGATGTACTTGGTGGCGGAAGCTCAAGCAACGAGTAGAAGCACATCCCGAGCAATTTCCAGAATTTAAGAGCGAAACTAATCAACTTTATCGTCGGAGAGATCACCATCCTGAGGACCACGATCCTACCCAATGGAAACTATGCGTGGCCAAAGAAGACAGAGCTCGAGTCCTACGGGAGTGCCACAACGCACTAACCGCTGGACACTTGGGCATAAGGAAAACCACTCTCCATGTGGCTCAACGATATTACTGGCCGGGATTCTTCCGAGATGTCTCCACACATGTGCGCAGCTGTCTACAATGTCAACGCTACAAAACGGACCAAAGGAAACCAGCTGGAAAGATGCTAACAAGACAAGTCCAACAACCTTGGAGTGTCGTTTGCATGGACTTCGTGGGACCACTACCCCGGTCTAAGCAAGGCAATACGGTTCTTCTAGTCTTTTTGGACGCCTACAGCAGATGGGTAGAACTGATACCACTCCGTAAGGCCACCGCCACAGCCCTAGAGAAAGCATTTCGAGAGAGGATCACCGGACGATTTGGGACCCCCTCTTCAGTGGTATGCGACAATGGAACACAGTTCACGAGCAGGTCCTTCAAGCTCTACTATCAACGATCTGGAATCAAACTACAGTACACCGCACCATACACCCCTCAGCAGAATCCCACGGAACGCGCCAATCGCACAGTAAAGACGATGATCGCGCAATACCTAGAAGCTGGCCAAAACACATGGGACCAGCTGCTACCGGAATTTACTCTGGCGATCAACTCCAGTGTCTGCGATTCTACGGGATTTACTCCAGCCTATCTCGTACTGGGTCGAGAGCCTCGGATACCCGGAGCCTTATACGACGAAGTCAACCAAAAATCCGTAACACCTGCCTGGACCCCCGAAGAACGCCTGAAAAGAATGGCGGATGTGTATCAATTGGCGCATCTCAAGATGCAGCAATCCACTCTCGAACAAAGTCGACATTATGACCTTAGGCGTCGGGAATGGCGGCCTACTCTGGGTTCACTTATGTTGCTTCGACAGCATCACCTCTCCAAAGCTGCAGATGGCTTCGCTGCTAAGCTAGCTGCGAAGTTCGAAGGACCTTTCAAGGTAATCAAGTTTATTTCTAGAAACATCGTTCGACTACAAGAGACCACAGGGAGACGTCGCCGCACCGCCAGTTTGGGTGACCTCAAGCCATTCCAAGCTTGCGAAACAGACGACTTCGAATCCGACGACATCCAGGCCGAGATCAACGCCTCCTCAACTCAGGTAACCAACAAGACGGGAGGACCTCGAGAGGAAGATTGACCAGTTCACAAGGGCCACTAGCTGGAGGTATACCCTCCCAACGTCCTTGCCCCCGTAGGGGGGATCTCCGCCATCACATACATACGTGTCATCCCAATATATATCTCACCACATTGTTAAATCTAAGTTACATTGTTAGAATCTAAGTACTTTTGTAAGCCACACAGTAGGGTCGTAGGGTCTAAAATTACTGGTCAGGGTCATTTAACTTATCTTCCACGCAGTATGACGTCACAGCACTCGTCCGAAGAGATGAGGATGATCATCGAGGAAGTAGTCGTCCGCTGGGAGGAGGAATTCCCCGCGACGTCATCCCCCATCAACCGGGACCCTCGCCAACAGCGGCCCCGTTATGCGGCCGTCAACTCGACTGCTTGCTCTGGAGTGATGCTCCAGGAGTCACCAGGAGTCACCGTCTGTGGGCCACCGCGTCGAGGACTCCTCCGCGGTGAGTAACCGGTCAGAAGATGACAACACCCCAGCAATCTGTTTCCGGGTAGCCGATGTGCCGCAGCGAGTCATTATCAACGCGGTAGAAGAATGGCCTCGCTTCCTGCACCTAGAGACTATCCCGCATTTTGACCCGGGGCAGTTCCCAGCATATCGAGGATGGGTCACCACGCCCCCTCGCCCTCAATTGACCCCGACGCCCCCAGCTGTTCACGAGGCGCCGCTCCACCAACGGACTCCGTCACCGCCATCGCCCACCTATCCACCGTCTCCACATCCTGGGTGGTTAGACTTAGGAGGTGAGATGCACCAATGGCTAGGCACCCCACCGTTCAGCCCTCCCCCTAGTCCACCGGCTAACTGGACCATGGACCCCGAGACCGGTGAAGCAATCGGGTTACCCTTGCCACGCCTCGATATTTCGGCAGGATCCACGCCATACGACCCCATGAGTCAGGAATCGTCGCGTGACGACCTTAACCTGGAGGAATGCGTTGACGCCTATTGCCGGGCGATTCCGGTACTGGAAGGATCTTCCCTGGAACAGCAGTCAACACGAGTGGAGGGACCACCAACCGCCGAAAGGGGCGATTCGCCCCGACTAGGTCCGGCTTGGGTAGAGATCCCGGAAGGATGGCGAGTCCGCAATTTCGGCGACCGACTACCACTCGGCACCGCAAGACCGTGAAATTCCTACAGGAGTCGGAGGATCGCCTCTTTAGCGTCAAGATCAACTCAACGGGCCAGGTCACCGTTAGCTTCTCTCGTCTCGCCGGGTGAGTTGGGAGGACGTGTGACGAAGTTATCGACACAACTCCTATCGATAGCGATAAGGTTCACACGACACGTTTATTTCTGCATACCCCCCATAGTCCTAATCCATGTACAACATTATTAGAATTAAGTTCCTTAGCACCCTATGAAAGGGCAAATATATTATTTTTAAGTGCAAATGACTCTGAACCATTAGGTAGAGCTAGTTCATTGCTTTACAGCGCCACCTGGCCTATACCAATACTCGCCGCTCACTCGTTTCGCCCGTTTCGCCGTTCAACCATTTCGCCACTCACGATCATGCTCTTCGCTTTCGCCGCTTTTGCTCTTCGCTGTCGCCGCTCAAGCTCTTCGCCGGCGCTTTCTAGAAAAGCCCGAAAAGTAACGGTGATCGGGCCGACGCCATGCGCCGGCGCCACGTGCATGCGATGAGTCACGTAGGCCACGGGGCATATGCGGCTACGCGTAAGAGAGAGACGGAAATAGAAAGCTTAGAACGTCTGATGCAATGGCGCAGCTGTACCCGGCATCGACGCGTGCCAAAGCTTCGCGGCGAAAAACAGGCCGCAGTGGAATAGAAAATTCTGGCCGGGATTCATTCTAGTATAGACCTCTGACCGAGTCAGAAGTGCCAAAGTTAAAAAGTGAAGTGGAGTGAAAACAAATAAGAAGTAAACATAGAACACCAAGGACGAGTCACAAAGGATAACTACAGCAAGGATCAAGGACACCGGATACCACAAGGACTACGCCAAGGACAACACAATCAGGACACGGATCAAGGACGATCGGCAAGGACAACACAATCAGGACACGGATCAAGGACGATCGACAAGGACTACGATTAAGACACCACGATCAGGACTAAGAGGGCGACGGACAAACGAGTCAGCGGAGGGAAACGGCCAGGTGAGTCGGCGTGAGCGCCACGGTTAGAGAGTGTCTCCGGGGTTAGTCGGGGCGGTTAGAGTGTGGCAAAAATAAATATTTATATCGAGTACCTAATTTAAAAGAGAAAAATAAAGAGAAAATATGAAGGAATCCTGTGTGATCGAATTTGTTTGTTGGCCCCTCGGTGGGGCCTAAGGACTTGCGGGTCACTGTAGGCTAGTGTTCGGACGGACCGAATAGTGTGCTAGGGCTTCGGAAAGGAAGCGATTAGTCGGCCATGCCGGCTCGCCAATCCGAATCAGGACCTTTAGCTGTTCGGCTCGGCCGAACATAGGTACACTCGCGCCACTCTCATACATCCTTGGTAGCTAGATTGTTTAGTATTTGTATGTACTCCTTTGGTGTTGTGTGTCCATGTGATGTCCTCATTAACCTAGATCTAAGTCTGTAGCTCATCCATGTATGGCTGGATGCTGGGTCGATCCCCATCTCAGCCTGCTGGATTCCCCTCTCTTCCCCCTCTTTGCCTCAGCTATATACTAAGTAGTCGCCCGGTTCTCTCTACTCACCAGGTCAATCCTCGGCTAGAGATCGAGCCCGTAGAAAAAACTGATCCTTAAAATAAGCCGACCAGTATTTAGGACGCGTCGTGTCTCTGTCCGGGTCAATCCCGCTGAGATACGATCATCATCGCCCTCCTCTTTGCCTCAGCTATATATCAAGTAGTCGCCCGGTTCTCTCTAGTCACCAGGTCAATCCTCGACTAGAGATCGAGCCCGTAGAACAAACCGACCCTTAGAATAAGCCGACCAGTATTTAGGATGCGTCGTATCCCTGTCCGGGTCAATCCCGCCGAGATACGATCGTCATCACCCTCCTCAGACCTCAGATCCCCATTTTTATTCCGATTCTTGTGATTTTTGGTGGGATGATAGATATACATGACATGTAATAGTGTGACATGTAATTACGATATGATAAATATTTCGGGTGAAAATCGAATTTCGAATTTCGGGGGCGGGAGGAGGCGTGGCAAAAATTTGAAACAAACTTGGTCTGCGTGCACACTGCACGCATCTAATGTCCAAATCCGATAGCTCTATCTTTTATAGTTCCCGAGATATGGAGGCTCAAAATATTGTTTTTCAAATAGCGTGGGCGGAATGGGGCGGGGCGAAAAAAAAAATAAACTCGATCTGCCTGCAGAGCAAACGGGTCTACATGCCAAGTTTGGTAGCTCTAGCTCTTTTAGTCTCCGAGATCTCGAGATCTCAATGATCCTACAGACGGACATGTCTCAATCGACTCGGCTATTGATACTGATCAAGAATATATATACTTTATAGGGGCGGAGAAGCTTCCTTCTCCCTGTTACATACATTTTGGCGACTTTAATAAACCATTTCATTCTATGAATGCAAGGTATAAAAATTTCTTTCGTATGCGCGATTTCTAACATATGCTATCTCACTCTTATGTGTGTGCACTTTAGCGCTCCACCGGCCGAATTCGCCCTTGCACCGTTTTGAGTGCAAAACATTTCAAAGTATAACTCTGCCATTTTTATTCCGATTTTTATGAAACTTGGTGGAATGATAGATGTCTATAACACGTATAAGTGTGCCAAATTAAATTCCGATAAGATAAATACTAAAAAATCACTTTTTATTGAATTCCGGAGGCGGAAGGGGGCGTGGCGAAAAAATTTGGTGGAGTGATAGATGTTCATTAGATCTATAAATATTACGGGAAAAAATCATTTTGTATTAAATTCCGGAGGCGGAAGGGGGCGTGGCAAAAAAAACATAAACTTGGTCAGCGTCTATACTACACCAGTTCACATTCTAAATTTTTTAGCTCTATCATTTATAGTTGCTGAGATCTCTGCACTCTTCCGGACGGACGGACAGACGTACAGACGGACGGACGGACAGACGGACAAACGGACGGACAGACGGACATGGCTCTATCAATTTCTCTTCTCATGCTGATCAAGAATATATATACTTTATAGGGTCGGAAAAGCTTCCTTCTCCCTGTTACATACATTTTGGCGACATTAATATACCATTTCATTCTATGAATGCATTTTGCTATCTCCATTTAGGGATTGAGTAACACAAAAACTTGAAAGGATATACTAACTTCGGCATGGTCGAAATTGTCCCGGCATTCTGGTTTGATACTGGGGCTGCGCCATATTCGCATTTTCTATACTAGACAGACAATTTCTGTCAGAGTATAATCCCAACATACATACATATGTGTACTTATACATACAAAAGTATATTGTGAACACAATTTAATTCGTATCGTCTACAATTTGTGCCTTTATTAATGTAGGTATTTATTTATCTTGCTTTATTGAATAATTTACAATAAACGCGGCCGCTTTAAATCATTTCCTTAATTATTTTTTTTATATTGTGGTTGCTTAACCTCAAAATTTGTTTGTAATTGAGTGAAAACTCAAATTTCTAGTTCTGTATATTTCTAATAGTTTTGTTTGTTTTGCTTAAGTATGTATGTATATTGGTGTACATACATGGATACATATGTACATACATTTCGAAAGATGGAATCCACGACTCTTTGACAAATTATTTTTTATTTCATTTATGTACATATGTATGTACATATGTATGTACATATGTATATAATAATAATTACATTAACATGCTTGAGGGTAAAACTTAGCCTTCGGCATTATTAATTGGTATACGGTGGGCAGTAAAAAATAACTTTTAAAATCAACTTAAGTAAAAAAACTTTTAACTATTTCGATATTACAGTTGATTTAACATGACAATCGAGTACAATAATTAAAACGTGACTTTGGTATTGTTGTTTGTCTACATACGCACATATGTAGATATACATGTATTATTATACTTCTAAGTATATATATGTATACATATGTATGTGGGTATACATTCATACATGTTTATTTATATATAAATTGTTATTTGTTTGTTTAAAGTTTTAGACACCGTTGCACAAGTACATATAATTGAATACACAACAAAGAGGGTGGTAGGGCAAACAACAAGGGAATTCCCTTTCTTGTGTGTAACGCACACTATGCATAAAATATAATAGTTCTCTTAGTTTTTATTTAAACCCTGTACCCATAGGGTAAAGTAACCGAATATATGTATATAACTTGCATTTAAGTACATGAACTCTTTATCAGTATCAACGGCCTCGTCGATCAAGACAAAATTAAACCACCAACTTTGGAGTGTTGACAAATTTTTGTCATGCTCTTCTCTTGTTTTGACTTGAGCACTTGCAGTCCTCGTCCATTAAATCCTATAAGGTTCCAAATTCAGGCTCTCTTTATTTCAAAACTATGTATGTAGTTATGTACATATGTACATAAATATATAACTTTGAAATAATTACTCTAGCAGGTAACACAGCTTCTCCCTTTCAACTAAACACTAATGTTTCATTACATATTGCTGTATTTTTTGCCCGGAGGAAAAAAAAGACAAAGCAAGTCGGAATTTGCGTTGTTGTTTTTGTTTACCAATTCTGCGCGCGTCACTTTGTCATTTTCGTTTCTTTGTTCATTTGAGTTACATTTGCCTCGTAGTGAGTTTATGATTTGTGAATGAAATTAATTTGTTAAAATATATTAAATAGTCTGCATTTAACTAATTAAAAATATCAAAGAGGCTAACTTCGGCTATGCCGAAGTTTGTATACCCTTGCAGCACTTGCCCATTACATTTTATGTTCAAAAAAAATGTTTGTGAGTTATTCCAATAACGCAATACTTTAAATACACTAAAAAATTTGTCATCGATTTTGGTGGGATTCGAACTCGCGTCTATTCGCTTAATAAAAAAAAAAAAAAAAATATATATAAAAAAAATCTATGTAGCGAACGAAATTCGAGCCCGCACATTTCGTTTCATACGCAAGACCTCTATCCACTAAGCCACCGCACCTCTGTTGCTCAATGTAGCCAATCGCCAAATACTAAGCGTGCCAAGACAATGTGGCGATTGACATATTCACACACACAATCGCAGTTTTGACACATATATGTCTGTGCTTTACTGCTCATGCGTATGTGTGTATATAGGCAAATTTTATATTGTCGGCGTTAAGTTTATCCGATTGTTTTGAAATTCACGCATATGATGTAATCCCTTTATATTTATGTACGTAATCAGTTTGGATAAGATTCTTCAAGAAATAGAGAAGTTATTCGCATTTAACGTTTGTATTTGTATGGCAGCTATAAGAATCGCAGATGTGCATTCTAGGGTATAGAAAAGATTATATACGAACTTTGAAAGCCATAGCTCTGTGTGACTAGTTTGCATAGTACCAGACAGACAGACGGACATGACTATATTCCAAGGAAATATGCAAAGACAATTGAAGACTTCTTTGCAAAATTCCTTAAGATGTCCCGTCGACATGTCGCTCGTATGTCCCGATTCCTCGACGCTAGGAACTCCTCGTGTTAATGTCGCCGCAACTTTTCATACAATTTCCGTTGATTGTCCACAGGGACATTGGACATGTTGCCGTAAGCTCAGCGGAGAGTCTCCGAGGACGCGTACTTCAGGGTGTTTACACTTTTTTGTCATTAAACGGATTAGTGTGGTTTGGAAACCTTAAGAAATATAGCTCTAATAGCAACGATCGGTCGACAAACTATTAGAGCTATTTGATATAGTGAGTCGATATTTCTGATTCCGACAAATGTACATACATACGTACACCAAAACGAACTTAAAATACAATTTTTTATTCAAATATCTCAAAAACTGAGAGAATTGTTGGTATGTAAACAGACAAACGGGCATGGCTATTGATACTGATCAAGAATATGCATAAGTATATATACTTCTTGAGATGGGAAACGGTTTCTTCTCTGACCAATTTTATCATACCCTCTGCAAATGTATAAAAATAAATTCAACAAAGATATAGTTACATATATGACGAAATGTTGTGAATGAGTTGGCATGTGTTTTGATTGTTATAGGAGAACTGATTAAAATAGGATTTGTTGGTTTGGTTTAGACCAGAGCCGGCCACAAAGAGAGCCCACAAAAAGTATCTTTGTATTTGTGCATTTCAATGTTGCTTTACACTGCGCAAAATAAAAATTGAACAAATTTCGCCGCAATGAAGACAACGAGCGCAGTCCACGATTAAATGCAAGAGAAAGAAAGAGAAAACAAAGCAAGGATCCATTTTTTCATGTGTAGCCTCTCAGCAGAGCGACACAGAAATGCTCGGGTCGAAATACTGTGAGAAACTAATTCTGTTTTCACGCTCTCAAATATTTTTTGTAGTGGCTTCGGCAAGCGCTCGGCTCGTATACATGAGTTTCGCGTTTTGACTTCGGCCCCCGGGGGCTATGCGTGGCCGGCTCTGGTTTAGAGTCTAAACTTTAGACTATCCGTTCTAAATTTCGCCCAAACATGGTACAGGGGTTTTTAAAGTCGACAGCCCGACTTCCTGAACGGATTATTTAGTTTTTTCTTTTACTTAATCTAACTATAATTGCGATTCAATTGTCAACGGACCTTTGCTTTTAATTGAGCTTTTTGACTATTGGCTCTGTGGTGAATTCTTAAGATTGTATAACATACTCTTACGTGCATATACATATACTATTAATGTATATACATACATTCATGCATATATATGTGCCTCATATAATTATTATTCATATATGTAGTATTCAAGTAAAATTTTTGTTTAAACTGATTTGTATGTTATTTTCTTACAAATATTTTGAATTTTTTTTGTTTGTTTGTTTAAGCGTAGTTTTTGAAGAGGTTATTCAGTATGTTTGATTTGTAGGAAGTCGTATGTTCAGATGCCGTCCTTTCTTTGTAATTATTCTGTTCTCGACGCTCGCCAGACTCTCTTGTAAAGCTTCTTTTAGTCAACTTGGTTTTATTTATTTATACATACATATCTTATCACACCATTTGCATAACCCGCCTGAACCTCTACAAATTAACAATTCTATTACATTATCAATTCAATGGATGTGTCTGTACATTTATTATAATAAACTATAAAAAAACCCACACAGAAGGATAGTAAAATTTAACGATATGTGAGATTATGTATGTGTGCGGTATGTGAGTGGTAGGCAACAAAGGGATCAGCATGCAGGCGTATCTAACATATATAAGGAACTCAAAGTTATGCGAGGAACTTTTTTTGCTTCTCATTTTGTCGTTTTGTTAGGGAAAAACGATAGCAAAACCTGTTTGTCCTGATATACTGGCGAGCAAGTTGTGGAAATTGATGCTTTTGTTTTAGATTTAACTAAGGAGGCTTACTTGTGGGAATTGATGCTTTTGTTTTAGATTTAACTAAGGAGGCTTCCTTGTAAATAATTTTTATTAGCTAAGTATTTGAGTGTTACGTAGACTCATATTTTTGGTTTTTTTATTTTTTGGTGTTTTCGGTTACGGTTAACAATTGCTTTGGGTGTTTGAATTTATTAGTGGTTCTTTGTTTTTTTATACCCTTGCAGACAGTATTTTTAGATCGGCCAGAAATATTCGATTCACAAAAAAACAGTCTTTACAAAATATGCGTAAAGGTAAATAGCGGAGTACACGTTTTTAAACCATGTAGGTTGTATTTATATTATTTAGTCTCAATACAAAAGCTATTTGAACTGAATTTGATAACTGGATCCTTGATATATTTGTTCAGAATCTGAATGTAAGATTGCGGATTGAGGCAGTATCTTAGTTTTGAATACCGTAAATACATGTATATGGCTTTAATGGTCTGGCTTTAATGGTACTACAAAGGTATAGAAATTCGGAATGGCCGAAGTTAGTTACTGGTACCTTTTAATTTTATTGGCATCCATTTTATCAAGCGCTTGGCAGTTTCATATTATTTCATAAAGTTTTTTTTCGTTTCAAAAAAATAAAAGGAATTATAGATTCAAAAGTTATGCTTTTTAGTAGCTTTGAGATTAAAGTGGAACCCACACCGAGGATACACGCTGGGCACGTTGAGGTAACCAAAATAAAAAAAACAATAAAAGAAAAAGAAAATGTACATATCTACATACCTACATATTTAAAATTGTACATAAATACAAAATTTAAATTTGGGAACGCGATTGGGAATTTGTGAACGCGATTTAGTACGGTAAATAGATAATAAAAAAAAGTTTTTAGGTAGAACTACTCGGTACAAGTAGTTTTTGCTTATAATAGCGAGTAACCGTAACCCAGTGCGGGCAAAGCAAAACAGTCCCTACTAACAGCTTGTCGTCCCATAAAATTCCATATCTTGTCTAAAATTTATATTCGTTATCTTTCCTAACTCAGGTTTCTCCTAGATACAATACATGCAAACGTCAGCCTATTAGCTAATATATGTATACTACAATTCACAATTCGCATCTCGCCCTCATAAACTGCAAAATGTATCTCAACGTTTTACTCCAAATAAATTTGGTATTGACTTTATCTTTTTACGTGAACAGTTCAAATAATCCTTGTACATATCGGAACGCAAATAACGCGAATATGAGTCGCTTTTCATTAAATGATACACATGCGAGGCAGCCACATCGAAACACCAGCGATTGGGACCATTTGGAGAGTTTACCGCCTCCCTGGCCAATTCCACAGACTTCGAATCGACATTTACAGGACATGGGGCGTCAGGTGCAAGGAATTCTTGCCAAATTTGTTGAATAGTCTCTTTGATTTCGGATTGCGGTAGGGCCTTCATGTGCTGCACTGATTCCCAAAATCTGGTAAACACAAAGTTATATATATAGATTAGATAAGGCGACTATACATATATTTGAATTTCGTTGGCAACCCACTTCAGATTCTCGCCACTATATTCTTTTTCCAGAAATTTGGTGAACTGCTCACGTCCAATGGCATCGTTAAGCAGTTCGCGCAAACTAAAAGCCCAGCGCTTAACGCGACGCACAGGAACTTCTTTGCTGTAAAGAACAAATGCGGCAGAACAAATTTGTTATATCTGAGTGATTTTTTATTTTCGTCGATTTACCTATTCTTTTCCGTATCCCACATCTCTGTGCTATCCGTTTGCCAAGGATTCGGCAGCTCAGTAGAGGTTATAAAGTAATCAAACTCATTGTACTGATCATAGTAGGCAACGAGGCTAAAAAATGAATAAAGTAAGTAAGTCGCCGGGCCGACTCGGATATACCATGCATCAAGGGAAAAAAGTTTTTTTCGAATTGATAAAACTAAATGCTATCTCGCTCACTCTTAGCGCACTGCTCAAAGCAGTACAACTCGGCCATTTTTATTCCGATTTTTATGGAATTTGATTGAATGATAGATGTTCATAAGATGTATGCTCAATTAAATTCCGATACGATATATTTATGGCGGGAGAAAGTCACTTTTTATTGAATGCCGGAGGTGGAAGGGGGCGTGGCAAAAAAAATGTTGTAGAATGATAGATGTTCATAAGATCTATGAGTGTGCCAAATTAAATAGCGATACGATAAATATTGTGGGAGAAAATCAATTTTTCAAAAAAAATAAATAAACTTGGTCAGGGTCTATACTACACGAGTCTACATTCTGAATGTCGGCGACTTTAATATACCATTTCAAATTTTTATACCATGCATTCATAGAATGAAATGGTATATTAAAGTCGCCAAAATGTATGTAACAGGGAGAAGGAAGCTTTTTCGACCCTATAAAGTATATATATTCTTGATCAGTATCAATAGCCGAGTCGATTGAGACACGTCCGTCTGTCTGTCCGTCTGTAGGATCATCGAGATCTCGGAGACTATAAGAGTAGCTCTTACCAAACTTGACATGTAGACCCGTTTGCTCTGCAGGCAGATCGAGTTTATTTTTTTTTTTTCGCACCACCCCCTTCCGCCCCCGCTATTTGAATAAAGTAAGTAAGTCGCCGGGCCGACTTGGATATACCATGCATAAGGGGAAAACAAATTTCCTTGAGTTTATAAAACTTATTTCATATATTAAATTTCTTTCGTATGCGAGATTTCTTACATATGCTATCTCGCTCACTCTTATGTGTGTGCACTTTAGCGCCCCACCGGAAAAATTCGCCCTTGCAACGCTTTGAGTGCAAAACGTTTCAATGCATAAGTCGGCCATTTTTATTCCGATTTTTATGAAATTTGGTGGAATGATAGATGTCCATAACATATATAAGTGTGCCGAATTAAATTCCGATACGATAAATACTGCGGGAGAAAATCACTTTTTATTAAATTCCGGAGGCGGAAGGGGGCGTGGCAAAAAAATTTTGGTGGAATGATAGATGTTCATAAGATCTATGAGTGTGCCAAATTAAATTACGATACGATAAATATTACGGGAGAAAATCACTTTTTATTAAATTCCGGAGGCGGAAGGGGGCGTGGCAAAAAAAAAACATAAACTTGGTCTGCGCCAAGACTACACGAGTCTACATTCTAACTTTGGCAGCTCTATCATTTATAGTTGCTGAGATCTCTGCACTCTTACGGACGGACAGACGGACGGACGGACGGACGGACAGACGGACGGACGGACGGACAGACGGACATGGCTCTATCAATTTCTCTTCTCATGCTGATCAAGAATATATATACTTTATAGGGTCGGAAAAGCTTCCTTCTCCCTGTTACATACATTTTGGCGACTTTAATATACCATTTCATCCTATGGATGCATGGTATAAAAACAATATTTTGAGCCTCCATATCTCGGGAACTATAAAAGATAGAGCTATCGAATTTGGACATTAGATGCGTGCAATGTGCACGCAGACCATGTTTGTTTCAAATTTTTGCCACGCCCCCTTCCGCCCCCGAAATTGGAAAAATTCGATTTTCACCCAAAATATTTATCGTATCGTAATTTAATTTGGCCGCTAATGTTACGAATATCTATCATCCCACCAAATATCACAAGAATCGGAATAAAAATGGCCGAGTTATACATACAAACGTTTTTCACTCAAAGCGGTGCAAGGCAGATGCACGCAAAAAAGAGCGAGATAGCATATGCTGGAAATCACCGATTTGGTCGGGGGGCGCTAAAGTGCTCGTTTGCACTTAAGAGTGAGCGAGATAGCATTTGAAAGAAAATTAATATATATCTCTTCACCTGATGCATGGTATATCCAAGTCGGCCCGGCGACTTACTTACTTTATTTAGTTTATATAGTGATATATGATATAGTAATACGATTTTGATAAAACTTATCAGGATTATAATTTATTATGTTGAAATGTTACCAAGTTTGGTAATGATCGCAAAACAAACAAGTTTATACAAGCAAAATTATTTTTGGTCCGATTGTTCCTATAGGAGCTGTATGATAAATATACCAGTCTTGATCTTGATCAAATTTGGCACGGACGTTTGGATTTATAGTAAACTGAAAAATTTTAAGTTTTGTGATAATCAGGTGAAAAAGACCGAAGTTATTGATCTACAACTCTTTTTTCGACCGATAGTTCCTATGGGAGCTATTTAATATAGTACTCCGATACGGATGATTCCGAGATAATTGATGCCTGCAGTATAAACAAGATTTCGTGGAAAATCGCAGCTCTGTACCTTTAGTGATCTACGAGGAGAAGTTGTTGATCCAGACAGACGGACAAACGGATTTGAGCTCGTCTTGTCATGCTGATCAATAATATATATACTTTATATAGTCGGAGATGCCTCCTTCTATGCGTTGCACACTTGTAACCAAAATTAATATACGCTTTTTGCAAGGGTATACAAATTGTGTCCTGATTGCTCAAACATACCACACAAATTACAGTAAGTCGAGGAATCGTGACGGTAGGCTTGTTGTTGCCTTTGCACTCTGGACATTTTTCTCGAAACAAACAGTTGATCAAACATGGAACTTTGGAAGCGCGTCAAAAATGCAGCGCTGCCACTAAATTTTTTTCTTTTATCGATTCGATGTCTCCAATGTATTCACTTTCAAAATATTGAGTGAAATTTTAAATATGCTTTACTAAATTTTGTGACTTTATGCAGAAGGCCGGGTTAACTTCGACCATGCCGAAGTTTGTATACCCTTGCAAGTTCTTGCGTTACTCAATGCCTAAATGGAGATCGCAAAATGGAAAGGGTTTTTGTGTAAAAACCCTTATCTACACGCTATAGCACGGCACGCATACATGCGCATGTATGTAGAGATGCAGCATGCAATTTTTCCATCTGTTTGTATGACAGCTATATCATATAGTAATCCGATTTTGATCAAATTTGGCAGAATTATAATTTATTATGTGCAAATGTTATTTACTAAGTTTGGTGATGATCGCAATAGAAAAAAAAAGTTCTTAGAAGCAAAACTATATTTGGTCCGATTGTTCCTATGGGAGCTATATGATATATTAGTCCGATCTTGATCAAATTTGGCAAGGACGTATAGATGTATAGTAAACTGCCAAATGTTAAGTTTTATAACAATCAGATGGAAAACAACGAAGTTATTGATCTAAAACTCTATTTTCGACCGACGGTTCATATGGGAGCTATATGATATAGTCGTCCGATCCGGATGAATTCGAGATATACAATGCCTGCAATATATACAAGACTTCGTGCAAAATTGCAGCTCTGTAGCTTTAGCGGTTTAGGAGGAGAAGCTGTTGATCCAGACAGACGGACGGACGGACAGACAGACGGACAAACGGATTTGAACTCGTCTTGTCATGCTGATCAAGAATATATATACTTTATATGGTCGGAGATGACTCCTTCTATGCGTTGCACACTTCTGACCAAAATTAATATACCCTTTTTGCAAGGGTATAAAAAAAAGGAAATCTGGCACAATGTGCTTTGTTCGGAATGAAACGATTTCGCATAAAATCTCGAATGAAACCAGAGGGGAAGCCTTACTTCAGCAGTACCAAAGTGGATATACCCTTATAAATGCTCTATTTCAGTGATAAGTTTTACGGTTTGTCGTGTCAGTTGTTTGAGAGTTGTTTGCCTTGTGTGTAACAAGAAGTTGATCTATTTATTATCTCTTGACGAAAAAATTCGATTGAGAAAATTGAATTTCCAATTATGTATGTTGAACTAGTAACACCCGCAGCCGATACAATAGACGGCATTCCAGAAAAGCCGAAGTTTGTATACCCTTGCAAGTTCTTGCGTTACTCGGTCCCTAAATGGAGTTCGCACAATAAATAGGCTTTTGTGAAAAAACCTCAATCTACACGCTATAGCACGGCACGCATGCATATGCATGTACATACTATGTTAAGATGCAGAATGCAGTTTGCTATTTGTTTGTATGACAGCTATATCATATAGTCATCCGATTTTGATCAAATTTGGCAATATTATAATTTGTTATGTGCAAATGTTATTTACCAAATTTGGTGATGATCGCAAAAGAAACAAAAAAGTTTTTAGAAGGAAAACTATTTTTGGTCCGATTGTTCCAATGGGAGCTATATGATATAGTAGTCCGATATTGATCAAATTTCGGATATTTGGATGTATAGTAAACTGCCAAATGTTAAGTTTTCTAATGATCAGGTGAAAAAAAACGAAGTTATGGATCTAAAACTCATTTTTTGAATGATGGTTCCTATGGGAGCTATATGATATAGTCGTCCGATCCGGATGAATTCGAGATATACTATTCCTGCAGTATATAAAAGACTTCGTGCAAAATTGCAGCTCTGTAGCTATAGCGGTCTAGGAGGAGAAGCTGTTGATCCAGACAGACAGACAGACGGACAGACAGACGGACAGACAGACGGACTAACGGATTCGAACTCGCCTTGTCACGCTGATCAAGAATATATATATTTATATGGTCCTTCTATGCGTTGCACACTTCTGACCAAAATTAATATACCCTTTTTGAAAGGGTATAATAAAGAATGAATTACTTCTCTATAAACAATATTTTTAGTAAAGACTCTGCTATCACCTAATATATAAATGGCCTTGATCTGCTCTTTCTTAGGTATAGAATCTCAATCTATCAAACGATCGAAATCTACTGGCAGCAACATACATTTGTCCGTGACCCAAATTCCCAATCTTTGAAATGTTTGATCGTGAGACTTATTTATAGTCATTTGTGAAATACGAAAGGTAAAATGGTTCCCGAATATTCTACATGAATGTTAGAACTTCGCAGTCAACTGTGTTTTAAAACATAAAAAGATTAATCTTTTAATATCTATTTATGAGGAGGCAAACCACAAAACTGAAACATTATTTAAATAAACAATCGGAAAATTATTATGTTCACGCACATCGTCACTGACAATTTTATCTAAGCTACAGTCCGTTTCTCTCACGGCATTTTTTTCAAAACTTCTAATTTGATAAAAGAACAATTACCATTTTTTGGAGTCAAAACAACTGAGTTTAAAATTTCTGAAGATATTTATTTTTTTATATTTAATTTAGGATCAACCTAACAATTTTTACAAGCACTAGCAACTATGTCCATCGGCTTAGAATCTAAGCCTTAGACGATAACTACATCCATACACTAGCCTGGGATTCGAACCCAGATCCTCGTTGCATTTCAGAAGAAAAAATACATGAAATATTCCCAAATATATCATTAATAATATTAACACGGCAAGTCAAAGGATCTGGTATTTCAATCATATTCGGACCGAACTGAAGAAAATATTCCATTTCACCATCAACAAGTAATTTAAGAAAACGAAGCGCTCGTATATTTTGACTTAAAGACACCCCATGAAAATTTCTGAATTCAGACCACGATGTTATAGAATTTTCAATGAGGGTAACACTCGAGCTATGTATAAGGAACAACTTGCAAAATTTGCCTGAAATCACCGCACAATAAAATAGTGTTTCACACAAATTATCATTCTTTATTGTCTTCAGAACTAATATCTCTAATCTATCAATTAATTTTAGAACGTAAATAGGTCATATTGAAATTTCGTCAATTATTGACTACTGTTAAAACTGAGCTTTCTAAAATTGGTATTGGCTATTTTAAAAGATAATAGAAATAGTTTTTCACCCAAATTATAATTTTTGTAATTATAATCAGTAACGCTGAATTGATAAATCTACCTTGACTACTGTTAGGACTGAGCTTTCTAAAATTGGTATTGGCTATTTTAAAAGGTTGTGTAATGTCCTGTAATGTAATTTGCATCAAAAACGGAATCTGGAGAAGCATACTTTGGGTTTGGAAGACCAAGTTCCGCACAGGAAATATTAGTCAGAAGAATATCTTCGATTATAAGAAGACTTTTGTTAAAAGAGATATTTTGACTTAAAAAATCTCCGCTCATATCATCTTTATGGTCGTTCCATAAAGTTATCGCAACGATGCTAACGGTAAACGGTTTTTTCATCAAGGCACTGAACACATACATACATATGTATGTACATACAATGTGCCACTTAAGTCACCGTACCCCACATACATTTGGACAAAACACTGTTAAACTTTGTCTAATTTTTACAAAACGATACAATTTTTTATGCAGATTTATGAAATACTGTATTGTATTGCATACAATATGTACAATGTACATGAAACTAAAGAACAACAAGAACTCTCTCTGCGAACGCAATAGGCATATCTATGTGCGTAGTTAACTTTAATCGCTTCCTATCCTGACCTTACTAATTAAGATATCTTTATCGAAGTAGGTACAGTTCATCTAGAGTCCAACATCATTACATTAAACTCCTCGACACTCACACATCTCGAGCTAGCAAAACAACTCTTCTTTGTGTTTGTTCGATCTTCGTGGGTGTTGTAATTTTTTTAAACTTTTTTTTTTTGTTTTTTTGGGGCGAGGATCGATCGAGTCTCAATTTTTGAACTTAAAAAGATTTTATTTTCCCTAATGAGACTCGAGCTAAAATGGTGCGAGTTTGACCCTTTACTCTGCCGAAAAATTATTGTAATCGGCTTTTGTTGTTCGGGATCACTTATCAGCCTTGATTTAAATGAAGTAAGTTGCCTGGCCGACACCAAGTGGAAAAACTATATACATAAATTTGAAGTAGTTTTATCACTTGGTGCATGGAATATCCAAATCGGCGCGGCGACTTACTAGGGTCCTGAAAAAATCTGTTAGAAAATTCGACGGTGCATGTAATTTACTTTTGTTTGTTCTTCAAGGAAAATAGTTTTTTAAGATATTTTATGCAGTAAGACGACTTCAAACCAAAACACCTAAACAACTTCTTTAAAGAGTTCATAGCTGTATCGGCAACTTTAAAAATTTTGAAAAATCAATTGTTTAATATTTGCCTTGCTTAAATGGGATGCACCTGGAAAAAAACGGCTAAGACTAAGTAAACAAAATTTACGTTTCATCATCTCAATACGATGATCAAGGCAAAATTTTGCCACAAAATTATTTAGGTCAATTAATTATTAGTCGAGAAAATCAAAGTTAAAGTATGGGCACAAAAAACGTGTTAACTCCGGGACCACCACTCCATATAGAAGGGGATAAATTAGATTTTGTGTTGTCGGCATAGAAATGTTAATAAATATTAACACGAAATCTGTGGCTACTTTGATTAAGTTTTGGATTATGGTTCACTCTTAGTGATCCCTTCTATCGAAACCGGCTATCTTAAACAAGCTTAAGGCATATTAACTTTCGTTGGTTTTATTGGTAAACTCACGCTTCTGCCGCCTTGGACACTTTGATTGTGCGCCGCTCAAGTTTCTGTTTGCGTAATGCAATAATCCTCGTTAATTGTTCAACTGGATTTTTGGCCACTGAGGCACCTGCAGAGCCAGTACCATGACTGGATCCACCACGCCTGTATGCCTTCTTAATATCAATTTCGGTGGTATTCACACATCCCGGCATGGGTCGATGGACATCCCAAAAAGCTCGTTCCTGCGAGTCAAGCACCTTACGTTCTAATTTATCTCGTTTTTTGGCCACTTTACTCTGCGATTCGGCCTATTGAATAGATTAAAACGGAAAAAGATATATTAATTGCAAGTGCCAGTCGTAGGAAATTGGAAGAAAAAGTATTGAACATTCGTGAATGTACCCACTTGCATAAATATGAACTCCCATTTGCGAGAGAACATTTTTTGCAGTTTGGCTAGATTTTCGGCCTCATAATCGGCCAACTCCAGGCGCGTCTTGTTTTGCATAGTGCGTTTGCATAAATAGACCGCATAATCTGTGTTCTCTGGCTCCCAGCAATTTGACGGCCAGAAATATGGTGTTTGAAATCTATGTGCGGATAGCGAGATATGTATGTAATTTAGTCACATGTATGAGGCAGTCTAACTTACCTATAAAATGTACCATCATTTTTAACAGTTAGCGCATGATCGTCGATGGGAAATATATAACCATGTGAGCTAAGTAAATGGGCGAAATGCAGAGCCTCCGTTACATCCTCAACATCAAAGTTTTTTAGTATCCAGGCAATGAGATCGGCGCCAGTAAACACTGACGGTACTTTGCTCATGAAAGCTTTAACAGTACGCACAGCAACGCCAGCACTCTCGGCTTGCATCTTCTCAATGACAGCTTCCATCTATAGCAAAATAAAAACCAAAAGGCCGGGCTAACTTCGGTCATGCCGAAGTTTGGATACCCTTGCATGTTCTTGCGTTAATCAATCCCTAAATGGAGTTCATACAGTGAAAAGGCTTTTGTATAAAAACCTGAATCTACATGCATATGTATGTATGTATGTAGATATGCAGCATGAAATGTTTCCTTTTGTTTGTATGACAGCTATATCATAAAGTTATCCGATTTTTATCAAATTTAACAGGATTATGATCTATTATGTGCAAATGGTTTTTATTAAGTTTGGTGATGATCGCATAACAATCACAAAAGTTTTTGGAAGCAAACTATTTTTTAACCGGTCGTTCCTATGGGAGCTATATGATATAGTAGTCCTAATGTGTCAGCCTAAATTACGTCACGAATATAAACCAGAAGACCAGGCTAACTTCGTCCATGCCGAAGTTTGTTTACCCTTGCAGGCTCTTGTGTTACTAGATCCCTAAAAAGATTTATCTAAATGTAAAGACCCTGGTGTAAAAATCCGTTTTTACACGCCATAGCACGGCACGCATGTACGTAGACATGCAGCATGCAATTTTTTCATATGTTTGTATGACAGCTATATGATATAGTCATCCGATGATCAACTTTACCAGATATATCACTTTATATCTGAAAATGTTATTTACCAAGTTTGACGATGATCGCTCAAGAAACAAAAAAGTTTCTAGAAGAAAAACTATTTTTGGTCCAATCGTTCATATGGGAGCTATATGAATAAAGTAAGTAAGTCGCCGGGCCGACTTGGATATACCATGCATCAGGGGAAAACAAATTTCCTTGAGTTTATAAAACTTATTTCATATATTAAATTTCTTTCGTATGCGCGATTTCTAACATATGCTATCTCGCTCACTCTTATGTGTGTGCACTTTTGCGCCCCACCGGGCAAATTCGCCCTTGCACCGCTTTGAGTGCAAAACGTTTCAATGCATAACTCGGCCATTTTTATTCCGATTTTTATGTGGAATGATAGATGTCCATAACATATATAAGTGTGCCGAATTAAATTTCGATACGATAAATATTGCGGGAGAAAATCACTTTTTATTAAATTCCGGAGGCGGAAGGGGGCGTGGCAAAAAAAATTTGGTGGAATGATAGATGTTCATAAGATCTATGAGTGTGCCAAATTAAATTACGATGCGATCAATATTGCGGGAGAAAATTACTTTTTATTAAATTCCGGAGGCGGAAGGGGGCGTGGCAAAAAAAAAACATAAACTTGGTCTGCGTCTATACTACACGAGTCTACATTCTAAATTTGGTAGCTCTATCATTTATAGTTGCTGAGATCTCTGCACTCTTACGGACGGACGGACAGACGGACATGGCTATATCAATTTCTCTTCTCATGCTGATCAAGAATATATATACTTTATAGGGTCGGAAAAGCTTCCTTCTCCCTGTTACATACATTTTGGCGACTTTAATATCCCACTTCATCCTATGGATGCATGGTATAAAAATTTGGCATGGATGTTTGGATGTATAATAAACTGCCAAATCTTAAGTTTTATGATAATCGGGTGAAAAAGAAAGAAGTTATTGATCTAAAACTCACTTTTCGACCGATGGTTCCTATGGGAGCTATATGATATAGTCGACCGATCCGAATGAATCCGAGATATACAATGCCTGCAAAATATACAAGACTTCGTGCAAAATTGCAGCTCTGTAGCTTTAGCGGTTGAGGAGGAGAAGCTGTTGATCCAGACGGACAGACGGACGGACAGACGGATAGACAGACGGACAAACGGATTTGAACTCGCCTTGTAATGCTGATCAAGAATATACATTTTTATTTCGATTTTTATGAAACTTGGTGAAATTATAGATGTCCTAAACATGTATGAGTGTGCCAAATTAAATTCTCATACGATAAATATTGCGGGAGAAAATCACTTTTCATTGAATTCCAGAGGCGGAAGGGGGCGTGGCAAAAAAAATTTGGTGGAATGATAGATGTTCATAAGATCTATGAGTGTGCCAAATTAAATTACGATGCGATAAATATTACGGGAGAAAATCACTTCTTATTAAATTCCGGAGGCGGAAGGGGGCGTGGCAAAAAAAAACATAAACTTGGTCAGCGCCAAGACTACACGAGTCTACATTCTAAATTTGGTAACTCTAACATTTGTAGTTGCTGAGATCTCTGCACTCTTACGGACGGACGGATGGACGGACGGACATGGCTATATCAATTTCTCTTCTCATGCTGATCAAGAACATATATACTTTATAGGGTCGGAAATGCTTCCTTCTCCCTGTTACATACATTTTGGCGACTTTAATATACCATTTCATCCTATGGATGCATGGTATAAAAATGCTTTTAGAAGGAAAACAATATTGGGCCGATGCTATAGTAGTTCGATCCAGATGAATCCGAGATATACAATGCCTGCAGTATATACAAGACTGCGTGCAAAGTTTCAGCTCTGTAGCATTGGCGGTCTAGGAGGAGAAGCTGTTGATCCAGATAGATGGACAAACGGATTTAAACTCGTCTTGTCATGCTGAATAAGAATATACATATATACTTTATATGGTCGCAAATGCCTCCTTTTATGCGTTGCACAACTCTGACCAAAATGAATATACCCTTTTTGCAAGGGTATAAAAATATTTCTTTAGCCTGCTACACACATTTGGGTACAATTATAGTTTCTTACTGATATGAGTAAAAGTTGCATACTCTGGACGTTTGTGATGTGGATAGATGTATTCATATATACTTATGTGCAAATGTCCCGAACAAACTCTCACCTTTTTGTAAACCAATATATTGGGTGCATCTTCGTTTTTATTGCCCCGCTGCTGTTGCTGCTGTGATGCCGAATGCGATAATGGCGGTGGCTGCAATTGCTGTTGCGAGGATTGGGACTGCGACTGCGTTTGCGATTGATGATGATGATAATGATGATGATGATGATTTGTGCTGACGGTTAACAGGCCGCTGCTTGATTTCAGTGCCGAACTGGACGAGTCGGTGGTGGCAGCCGTGGATGAGACAGTTTCACGGACCCTTTCTGTTTTAACAGAGGGCGACGATATGGCGGCTGCTGTTGTAGTTCCTGTTGCTGTTCCTGTTCCTGTTGCTATTGATACAGAAGTGCCCGCTGCGTTGTTGCCGACACAGTTGACTGTGGTTTCTGTTTTCTCACTATTGTCATTTACATTGGCATCTTGATTGGCGGTATTGTCTAGCGGTCCATTGTTATTGCCATTGACTAAGACTGGTACAGCAGTACCAGCAGGAGTAATGATGGAAGCCGTTATAGGGGTTGCAGCTGGAGAGGAATTTGTGCTCTCTGTCGGCGTCTTGACTGCTGTGCTCATGGTGGCCAGAGCATTAGTTGCTTGAGTTTTGTCCGCTTCAGAGTTCATTGTTACCATTGTACTTGAGCTCTTAGTCCTTAACTCTTGGGCTCTTAGTCCTTAGCCCAAGCAGAATGGCTATTTTAATCACCAAATGTGACGTGGGTACCGGCTAAAGGAGTTGTAGGTGGTTAGTACAGGGTTGTTTGCTCTCTTTGCTATTTTCGCTTGCTGATTAAGTGTGCTGACTTCGTGTATGTGTGTATGTGTCTATTTGCGTGTGTGTGCTGGGACGGTTAATGTTGCTTAAGGATTCGAGAAAAGTCCTTTTTTGAGTAATTTTTAACTGCTTTGAGTTATTTTAGGACTCGCTGTTGTTCCATTTGGATCCAACAGACTCACATCTATTTCATTTATTTTCTTAGCAGAAGCTGAAAATTTGCGTACTAGTATTTACTCATGCACCAACACGAAACAACAATACCCACGTAAACAGGCGCATGATGTTGATTTGTTTTTCCAGCACTTCCAACTTTAAAAAATTGAAAATGTAGTACTTAAAATTGTACCTTTTCTGCCAATTCCTAAAGATTTTGTAGTTTTTATTCCACCAGATTTTTGCTTTTAATCGTTAGTTTCGTTTGCTGTTGCTCCTTTTTAGCCACTCGATTGGTTTCTCTCTTTCCAACACACAAGCACAAACTTGCTCACTCACTCTCATTCTCTCTCTGTCTGTCGTTTTTTATTTTAGCTCTTATCCTTTAATCATTTTACGGTCCAAAGTCAATTGAAGTACTCCCTCGTTCACTTCCTGATAGTCCTTTATCGATTTTTTTTTCGGTCTCGTTAAAAGCTTCTCTCATTTTATTCTATTGCCTGCTCTCACCACGCCTGCTCCCATAATATTGTTTACATCCGAACACATGTTAGGGTTGTCATCTTCACTCAAACGGATAAAATGCAAACTATGGCATTCGCCAATTTTAATACATTTTGCTTTATTTTGATAATATTGTTTATATTTACTTAAACTATTTAACAAAAATTGCGTATAACCTATACAAATATATACTGTATTAGTTTTCAATAAATCGTTTTGATAGCTTCGCTATTAATTTATAGTGACCTTAGTTGTTATGGCTTTTAACAAATTTCTTAAAATGTTGCGAAATTACATACGTAAAAAAATTGTTTATAATAAATAAAAAAACTCAAAATTT
The DNA here is from genome assembly GCA_018150735.1 of Drosophila sp. 14030-0761.01. NCBI lineage: Eukaryota > Metazoa > Arthropoda > Insecta > Diptera > Drosophilidae > Drosophila > Drosophila sp. 14030-0761.01. The sequence continues at coordinate 2,097,448 of JAECWO010000003.1, forward strand.
TAACTAGAGTTTGAAACTGGATAAATTTGTTGAAATTGAAGAGGAGAAAACTCTAAGACTGTGAATAATATTGATGCGATAATATGGTGCGCATAGTAATTGTTGTAACACTTAGGGTCAATATATCAGGACTCTCTTATTAGGGCTGCTCGTTTCACATATTTTCCAAGAATTGTAAAATGACAGTTTTCTAAGGGCATGTTTGGTACTCGGTAATGTGTTTTAACATAGCAGCAAATTCAGTTTTGATATATTGACATTTTACAAAGTAGGGGAAATTTTAAAATTGATAAAATGCTTTACAAAATATTATTCTGGGATTAAGTAATACCAAAGTCAGGTAGGTATACTGGCATAAATAGATACATATGTATGTATATAAATAGAGTAGAATTAGCTCAAATATGTGTACATACATATATACATATGTACATACATACATACATCTACAAATGTATGTAGGCTTATGTTTGCAAAAAACTTTGAAGAGCTAAATTGAGTTTTGTGATCCGTTTGTTGTATTTACTCTTACATATGTACATATATACTTATGTATGTGCTTAAGTAAGTACATGCGCTTACGAATGTGCATACGAATATTGCAATGAATTTTCTAGTCCCTGTTCTGGTACATTTGATAACAACTTAAATATATGTACATATTTTGAACAGGGCCCAAAAATATTTGTGTTTCAAAAATTCTTTTATTTCGTTCTCTTAAAATGACCAGGCTCTATTGAAGCAAATTGAGGGTAGCATAGAGTGTAGGTAATGGCGGAACTTTAATTGATAAAATCTTGATTCTGCACGGAGAATACGACTCGGCTGTGAAGCATTCCAATTGAAATGGAAAGAAAGCTCATGACTTTCTTTTTCATCTTCTGCGACTACAATTTTTGAAAGACATTAAATGACATAGAAAATAATCTAGAAATCATAGACTATTGCTCCGGCAATTGGACACGCTATTGCCTAGCCGAGCGCTCACGTTCTGACCACAAGGCACCACCCTGTCCCTGAGCACTTTGGGCTTGATAGGACAGGGGCGGCGAACCTAGATGCGAATGTGGCACTAATTCAGCTTGAGAATTGAATTGATTGTTCGCATTATAGTTAACCAAAATATCACCCGCCAGACTATGGCCAATGTTAACACCGACTCCGATGTCGACGCCATCATCCCGATCCGGATAATATGATTTAGGATGAGATTGAGGTTGCACTTGGATGGACTGTGGTGTCATTGTGCGCCAGTTATGCTTTTGATGAGCAGCCACAGGCAGAAGGCGATAAAGCGGTTCTCGGGGAAGTAAGTATGGTGGATAGGGATTCCTAGTATTGCCCTGACGAATGCGCTTAATCTGATGCAGGGGTGGCGGAGGGGGACGCTGTTGCCAGAATTGTAGAGGTTGGGCTGGAGCGCGTAGACTAACGGCGGCTTGTCGCTGCCCGTGCTGTTTATCCGCATCGAGATAGTGCGGAGTTGGAGATGGCTCGTACACATGCTGTTGCTTGCCCATCCTTAGCTGGCGTTCGGGTAAATAGGAATTCACCAACTCTGGATCTACAGGCGATTTAGGATCCGATTGGAGCTGCTGATGTTTGCTCACTCTCAATTGCCGCTGACTTGATGGCTGAAAGACAATTGCTTTAAAAGCATTCTGATCCTGTTCATCGACGCTATAATTCACCATGGGTAAAAATGGTTGCCTATCGAAATCTGGTGGTTTAAAGCGCCCTGTGCTGGTGCTAGTACTGGTGGTCAATGCCGGTGATATCAAATTGCTTCTCAAAAATTGGCCCAAAGCTGCATTGTATTCTGCATGCAAAGCCTGAATTTGAGCGGTTCGTGGCTTGGGTGTGATCTTTACTACATCAGCCAGGGCAACGTTATTAACCGCACTAGGTGGTAACTTCAAATGATACCGCTTTGGCGGTTTGGTTGCCAGAAAGTCATCAATGACATTACTCCTGATCAAAGCAGGTTGCCGTTTCGCCTCAAAATATTCATAGTAAATTGGATTTGATTTTGATAGTGGCGGTTGAGTCGTTGTCGAGCTGGGCACAAACACAATCGAAGCTTCTGTCGGAGGGTGTGGTGTATAATTGATCGGATATATGGGTATGGGTACGGCTACGGGCACTGGAACCCGTTCCACATATTTCGGTAATGTTCGTCGTGGAGGACTAGTTGACGATTTAGGTGGCAGATAACTAATTGCATTGTATTTATGTTTGAATGACGTTCTAGGCAGAGGCGGCTGAAGTGTGGGAGTGCTGTTAGTGGTTGTGAAACTTGTCTTGGGGCGTGTTGTTGTCGTAGTCGTTGTTATTATGGATACATTAAGTCGGCTAAAGTGGTCAGGTGGAGGTGGTAGTACAATGCCCGGCACTAGGGGCCCTGGCGGAACCGGATTCGAGTAGTTGGATTTGTATACAAAGCTGTAGGCTGGAGGATAATATAGCGAGGGATCATCTTCATCGAAATCACTGACATTTACCGAGGGGAATGTCTCATTTCCTTTGAGTCCGTTTAAAAGCCAAGTTCCTAACAGCGGGGTCGATGGTCTTAGCACCGCGGGGGTCTCCTGGTGCTGCCTCTCATCCTTGCCCTCCTGTCCACCGGCCAAGGTTTCGTTGGGATAAAGCAGCCACTGTGCATAGGGTGTCGGATAGATATAAGTGGGCGTGCCGCCACTGGCAACTCCCTTAGACGTTGTTGCCGCTCCCAACCGGGTAGCAGAATGCGTCGCGTGGGCACCATCACTCGAAGAGGAGTGCTTTCTTTCCTTAGGGGATATTGTTCCATTGCCAGGCGACGTATGGTGGATCTGGAGCTGATTATTTGGGATAAGCTGCAACGGCCCATGGGGTTCAAGCTGCACGGGAAATGGAGGCGGCTGAGCTGGATTGTCAGGTAACTTTATTTGCCTGGCTGGCGCATCATAATCGTCTATTGCCGTCCATTTCTCTTTGTTTGTTTCGTCGTTAAGACTACCTCCTTTGATTACAAGCAAATGATCCTCGGCGAGCCAAATGTCCTGTTCGTTCAATCCGCCAAAATTGCGTTCATTGTCCGCTGGGACCTCGGCGTTACGGGCATAGCTTACCACACCCGGACGTTTAGGTATACGACGAAAGAGCTCCTTCTCGATAAGTCCATACTTGCCATCTCTCACCTGATCGGCTAGCGTCTTCTTGGAATCTTCTTTACCCGGCTTCTTAGGAATAGCATCTGCTGTTTCTTTTCCAGAGCCCGCACTCAAACGCAAGATGCCATTGTCCCAATTGTCAAAGTCATCGGGTTCGCTAAGCAAATCTTCATCATTATAATCGTATGACGCTACAGTTGGGGTGGTGGATGTGGAAGTAGATGAGACCCTTCCCAGGCGGAAATTTAGGGTTTTACGTCGTCCTTGTTGTGGGTGCTTAATTGCAATATCCGACGGTGTTGTTGAAGTTGTATATGTTCCTGGACTCGCTACTGAGGAGGAGCTATTGGCACTTACCGCCGACACCTCGTATATGGAATGACCCTGTGCATTGTGAATGTGTCCCGCCACCAAACGCTGGATCATCCGTGGTCTGGTACGAAAAAAGAAGAACAAACGTAAATATAAGATAAAAATACATTTCCAAAGGAAGAAGTACTTGGCCAATAGCGCAGCCTTATATAGTAAGTCACTAGTCGCATAAAAGGCAACCGCATAAAACTAAAATAAAGTAGGTCGCCGGGCCGACTTGGATATACCATGCATCAAGTGAAAAAACTCCTTCAATCTTATAGAACCAAATTCATATATTTAATTAAATTCAATTCATTTATTTCACTCTTAATAATATTAGTGTTGTGAAGTTACAAGAAATTAAGAGTATAAGTATATTATTTACAAGACCTTTTTTACTTAGATATAAATAGATAGGAGGGAATGTAAAAATAATGAGGATAACTGTCACTTTTGTGGATAAAATATAAAAGGAGAAAAACCTCGTGAAGATTTTTATACCATGCATCCATAGGATTAAATGGTATATTAAAGTCGCCAAAATGTATGTAACAGGCAGAAGGATGCTTTTCCGACCCTATAAAGTATACATATTCTTGATCAGCATGAGAAGAGAAATTGATATAGGAATGTCTGTCTGTCCGTCCGTCCGTTCGTCCGTAAGAGTGCAGAGATCTCAGCAACTATAAATGATAGAGCTACCAAATTTAGAATGTAGACTCGTGTAGTATAAACGCTGACCAAGTTTATTTTTTTTTTTTTTTGCCACGCCCCCTATCATTCCACCAAGTTTAATAAAAATCGGAATAAAAATGGCCGAGTTATACGTTGAAATGTTTTGCACTCGAAGCGGTGCAAGGGCGAATTTGGCCGGTGGAGCGCTAAAGTGCACACACATAAGAGTGAGCGACTTTCATGAAATTTCATAACATGTGTTAGTGTGCCAAATTAAATTACGATGCGATAATTATTGCGGGTGAAAAGCGAACCTGACAAATACTATTTCTTCCTATGGATGCATGGTGTAATATGGTAAGTAAGTCGCCGGGCGGACTTGGATATACCATGCATCAACCGAAAATTCATATATTAAATTTTTTCACATGCCATCTCGCTCACTTTTATGTGTACGCGAGCACTGTAGAACGTTTATACGTATACATTGTATCCATACGACAAAATGGTATATTTTATGCATCCATAGGATAAAATGGTATATTAAAGTCGGCAAAATGTATGTAACAGCCAGAAGGAAGCATTTCCGACCCTATAAAGTGTAAATTTTCCTGATCAGTATACAATGGCCGAGTCTATTTGAGACATGTCCGTCGTCCTGTCCGTCCAAAAAAGTGCAGAGATCTCAGGAAATATAAAAGCTAGGGCCACCAAATTTGGAATGTAGACTCGTGTAGTGTATATACGCTGATTGAGTTTTTTTTTTTTTTTTTTGCCACGCCCCCTTCCATCTCCGGAATCCAATAAAAAGTGATTTTTTCCCGCAATATTTATCGTATCGTATAATTTTGTTATAAGTGTGTCAATACATGTTATGGACATCTATATGGGGCACTAAAGTGCATACACATAAGAGTGTGCAAGATAGCATATGTTAGAAATCGCGCATGCGAAAGAAAGTTAATATATGAAATTCGAAGTAGTTTTTTCCACTTGATGCATGGTATATTCAAGTCGGCCGGCGACTTACTTTATTGTTCCGATTTATATGAAACATGTTACATACAATTTGGCAACTTTAATTTACTATTTCGATGTATGGTATAAAAAGCTAAATTTTATTTTAGTCGTTCTAATGTCCCTTTAAAATCTCAGTTATCTAGCATTCAAACTGTAGTTTGTAGTAAAAAGTGATTCTGGTCCACAATGCATTTGTAGACACTTTGCATTTTATACCAGTTCCGCTTTTTTCGAATGAAATTAATTTTAGTTTCATTATTATTAAATTATAGTTTGTTGACCATCTCGATAAAAGGTACTTACGTTTTTATTGCTTCGCCAGTTGTAGTAGTCGCTACGGTAGAATAAAATGGAAGAGCATTTGGTACTTCCAAGTGGCGCCAATCGCCGCTCGTGTTGCTCAGGCTGCTTCCGTTGTCATAACTCAATTTCGGAGTGTTGCGTGATTGGCGGGCGACTCGAATGTTACCTCGCTCCTGACTTGAAGGTGGAGGCACTGCAGTGGCGCTTGGTATTCTTGTTGTGGTTGTTGCTATTGTTGTTGTTGTTCTGTTAAAGCCTCGACGTTGCTGTCTTGACGATACCGTTGATGACGCTGCTGTTGGTGTTTGTTTTTTTGCACCTCGATTTCGGTTCGGTGTCACTGAAACATTGATATCAATCGGTGGCGTTGTGGCTGCGCTTCGTTGACGTGGCGCTCGTATCGTAGGCTCCTGTGTACTGCTGGTGGTAGATGTTGCAGCTCGTATTGCTCCTCGTCCACTTCCTCTAGTAACTGCCGAAGATGCAGTTGCTGTCGTCGCTGCTAGCAGCGCTACCACTATCAAGTGCAAGGTTACCAATGTCATCTGTAAGATAATAAAAAACATTGCAGAAAAAGTTGTACTCACATTTCGATTTATGTCAAATGTTTTTTTTACCATTATACATATGTAAAAACCTTTATATGTGAACTACAATACAAATATTTAAAATGGCACAATCTTGTTAAAGGAAATCATCACCCTTCTCAGTGACTCAGCTAAATATCTGAGGACGATTGAGGAATTGAGCCACTATTCACTTGCTAAAAGGGTATATTGACTGCTCATTGTGAACAAAAGTGAAGTTAGCAGGTAGCAACTCCGACTGCAAAAACGAGTTCACATAGCCATGTTCGTGTGTCTGGATCAACGCAGTCTCATGTACTTGGTTTCAATCAGACGACTATATATACATAGCTCCCATAGTAATCATGGGTTAGTTATTAACTTCAGCCATTATTAGTCATTAACTTCTTTGTTCTTCACAAACATATATACATATATGTTCATAATTATACTATGAGCGGTATACATACATATACAAAAGAAAGATTTGTTAAATCAGTTAATAATTATGGGTGCTAGAGCACCTCAAAGTTGAGAAATTTTTTGTCAGTACGAGTAAATGACAATTATTACGAAAATTCGCCACTTGCAAACTGAACATTGGGCAATGTAACCAATCAATCTTTGATATTTTTATTTTATCTGAAAAGTATGTTCAATCTTGTATTCTGTTGTATAAATTTTAAATATAACTAAAATATTTATTAGATTATGAAGCAGGCCACTCTCTCAGAGCTTTACAATGTTAACATTACAACATGAAGACAACAAGCGCAGTCGACGATTAAATGCGACACAGAAGTGCTCGCGTCGAAATGCTGTGAGAGACTAATTCTGTTTTCACACTCTCAAATGTTTTTTGTGATGGCTTCGGCAAGCGCTCGGCTCGTATACATGAATTTCGCGTTTTGACGTCGGCCCCCGGGGGCTATGCGTGGCCGGCTCTGATCATGAGTGTTAGAGCTGGGAGAGAGGTCTGATTCGAGCGAGCGAAGAAGGCAGTCGTGCCGAAAGTGATAAAGATCATAAGGTGTACATACATATAGTACATATGTACATGGTCACAAGTGCAACGACACCAACATTATTCTAGGAGCATTTAATATCAGTAATAAACTAAACTTAAAACCTCGCATCAGCATCCTGTAACAATTATAAACGTTAAAAAAAACACTAAATTTAGGTATTTTTTGAACTTTTGTGGAATATAACTCTGAAGTTTCAAAAAGTTTGAAGTTTCCGTTACATGTGATATATGAAATATTTAACTTTTCATATGTATACGATCTATACTTAACCCAAAAAACGAGCAACACCTCGCATTAAAAACCCGGCAGGTATAAGAAGAAGAGCGCATGCAAATTGTTGTAATTACATGAAACTACAAACACCTCCTCAACCTTGACGACTCAATGAATATAGAATTTCTCCTTTGCATTGCAGAATTAAATATGTGAAATTTATTCTGAAGCTAGCCTACACACTTCATCGGCAAGGAGCAGGAAAAACGGATAGTACACCTCGTGAGAATATACAGAGTAGAAAGGAAATTCTACAACCTGGATTTACTCAGAAGCTAGGATTGAAAGATAACCGCCTAAAGCACGGATACGCGAATACAAATGATGGAAATACTTCGAAGAGATTTCTTGAAAATGATAAAATTACACCTTTGAAAACAGGTGTCAATCGTGAGATCATTAAAAGGTTGCCTGTTATCCTAAATGTTATAAGGGAAATTATAAATGTATGCAAGAAAATTATAAATGGTGCAAAATTTAGAATACGCATCAAAAACATATCAATTTTGGAACATTCATCTTCATTCGGCTTGAGAAAATTGTCTATTAAGTGCTTTAAAAATTTTTTAAATCGATTCATTAGTTTAGAAATAATGATGGTTGCAATGTAAACTGAACAAAGGCCTCACTGTGCGTCGCCCCAAAATGCAAATCAAAAATGGTTAAAATAATATGTTTCATAAAGATCATTTGAATTTTGGTTCGGCCTAGTTTTATTGAGTGTCCGATTGTTCCTATGGGAGCTATATGATATAGTTGTCGGATACGAATGAAGCCGAGATATACAATCACTGCAGTATATACAAGACTCCGTGCAAAATTGCAGCTCTGTGGCTAGCGGTCTGGGAGGAGAAGCTTACTGGCAAAAGAATCAAACAGACATCAAGCAATCTGCACAGACTCACTCTCAGCTCTAGAGTCGATCGCAAATATCAACAACCACAACTACTACTGTACCACAATTCGAGACATCATATCCTTCAAATACCCAATATTAATACTAACCAAAAGGCCGGGCTATCTTCGACCATGCCGAAGTTTGTATACCCTTGCAAGTTCTTGCGTTACTCAATCCCTAAATGGAGATCGCAAAATGGAAAGAGTTTTTACGTAAAAACCCTTATCTACACGCTATAGCACGGCACGCACACATACATATGCATGTATGTAGATATGCAGCATGCAATTTTTCCATCTGTTTGTATGACAGCTATATCATATAGTAATCCGATTTTTATCAAATTTGGCAGGATTATAATTTATTATGTGCAAATGTTATTTAAAAAAAGTTTTTAAAAGCAAAACTATATTTGGTCCGATTGTTCCTATGAGAGCTATATGATATAGTCCGATCTTGATCAAATTTGGCAAGGACGCATAGATAACATAACAATCAGATGAAAAACAACAAAGTTATTGATCTAAAACTCTATTTTCGTCCGACGGTTCCTATGGGAGCTATATGATATAGTCAAATACGTCGTCAAGACTTCGTGCAAAATTGCAGCTCTGTAGCTTTAGCGGTCTAGGAGGAGAAGCTGTTGATCCAGACAGACGGACAGACAGACGGACAAACAGATTTGAACTCGTCTTGTCATGCTGATCAAGAATATATATATTTTATTTTATTTTATTAACACAATTTCTATTATAAAAGACAACCCTTAAAGATTTTCCGTGTTCGAGTTATAAATAAAAAACAATGCATCGCGAACGTGACAAAAAATGGAAGTCATGTTATTTGATTGAAAATTCTTTTAAACAGTAACTAAATATTGCAGTTTACCATTTTAGAAATAATTTTAATACGTTACTCACATTTTTGTTTTTTACAACTTTTTTAAAAAATTTGTAACGTGACATGGCGAACGTGACAAAATTCCATATAGGCGGTGAAAGAAATTTTTCATAAAATTTTATTTAGAAAAACTTCAAAACTTAGAAATATAACAATAATAATAATAAGGAGTACTGGTTTTATACGAAAATATTAGGAAATATATATTTTTTTGAATATGCTGTTTGAGCTAATTGTAATACAAAACATTCATTGAATATTTGCCGATTGTTTCCATTTTTCTTTTATGTTTGATGTTATTACAATAATATAATATGTTTGAACGAAAAACAATAATATTTTTCTAATAAGTCAAACTTAAAATGGCGAACGTGACAAACTTTCAAATTAAATAAAAAAATTTTCAGAAGCGAAAGCACATTTCTGTTTTTTTTTTTTGATTTAAGTACGATTAACTTTTTTCGGATATTAATTTTCATCAACTTGCTTCGATTAGAAATGCAGTACTGACGAAAAATTCATTTTTTTGCTCGCGAACGTGACAAAGGAATAGCAGGTGAAAGAAAGTCAAAAATTTACCGTTCATCGATGCTTGCCTCATCTATTTTTCCATTTTTGCAATAGTTTGTTGTTGTTTTTAAAATCTCGTAAGAAGATTGCAACCATAAAATGAATGTATAATAAATAACAACAAAAAGCAAAACCTGCACTAAAAGTAGCCCAAAATGGAAAAAATCATTTTGTAACTTTTTGTGCCAATATTTCACAACAACATCAAAAATATGCTGAAAACTTATTAAATTCTTTCAATTCAAATATTTCTTAAGCATTTTAAAAGAACAAATCATTTGTTTAACAACTTTTAATTTTTTCGTCGTGGTGGACCTTTTTCTGGAAAAAGAATCGGATGAACATAACGTCTAATTTTGTGGATGTAAAATTTACCTAAATACACACACACCCATAAGCAGTAAAGCACATATTGTATATACATATGTCAAAATTATGTTTGTATGTGAATATGTCAATCGCTACATCGACTTTGACATGCTCAGCATTTGGTGATTGGTTGGACCGAACAACGGAGGTGCGGTGGCATAGCAGATATGAAACGAAAGATGCGGGTTCGAGGCATAGACTTTTTTTTATAAATCGCTGCAGCGACTTGGCATGCTTAGTATTTGGTGATTGGCTGGACCGAACAACGGAGGTGCGGTGGCTTAATAGATAGATTTCTAGAGTATGAAACGAAAAGTGCGAGCTCAAATCTCGTTCGCGGCATGGATTTTTTTTTAAATCTTTTTTTTTTTTTGTCAAGCGAATAGACACGAGTTTGACAAATTTTTTTTCGGCATAGCCGAAGTTGGCTTCTTTGCTATTTGATAATCAAGAACACAATTGAATTTTTTGATTAAGTCAATACCGAGTATACCTGCATGGGGTATTGGGAAGTTCTCATCGGATATGTAAAATAGAGTTTCCATAAAGCCTTGTTCTATTCTATTATTTGACACATTAGTACATGATATGAGTATTTATCACTGCACCAATAAAATATAATAAGCAGTAATAAAAATGAGCAAGTTATAATTACGAGGAAACGTTTTGTATTCAAAGCGGTGCAAGGTGCGACTTAAACAGTGAGGCGCTAAAGTGCTCGTGTGGACACAAGAGTGAGCCAGATAGCATGTCTAATGTATGAATTTTGCTTTAGAAATTTTAAGTAGTTTTTTTACTTGATGCATGGTATATTAAAGTCAGCCCGGCGACTTACTTAATTTATTATACCATGCATCCATAAGTTGAAATAGTGTCTATTGAGACATGTCAGTCCGAAGAATTCCAGAGCTCTCAGAAACGGCAACAGCTTGCTATCTCGCTATTTTTTGTGTGCATCCGCCTTGCACCGCCTTGAGTACAAAACGTTTATACGCATAAGTCTGCCATTTTCATTTCGATTCTTATGATGCTTGATGGAATGATATATATTCCTAAAATTTTTAGTGTGCCAAATTAAATCAAAAAATCGAATTTATCGAATTTCGGAGGCGGAAAGGGGCGTGCAAAAATGTAAAATAAACTTGATCTGCGTGCATACTGCACACATCTACTGTCCAAATCAGATATCTCTTGCTTTTATAGTTCCCAAGATATAGGGGCTCAAAATATTGTTTCTGAAACAGCGTAGGCGGAAGGTGGCGTGGCAAAAAAAATTCGTTCAGCGTACACACCAAACGAGTCTAAATTCAAAATTTGGTAGCAGCTTTTATAGTTGCTGAGATCTAGGCTCTCTTTCGGACGGACAGATGGACAGGTCTCAATCGAATCTGCTATTGATACTGATCAAGAGTATGTATACTTTATAAAGTCGGATAAGCTTCCCTTTGACTGTTACATACATTTTGGCGACTTTAATATACCATTTCATCCCATGGGCATGGTATACACATAAAGTTGATCAGCGTAAATACTACAGGAGTCTACATTCTAAATTTGGTAGCTTTAGCTTTTACAGTTCCTGAGATCTTTCAATTCAATTTCTCTTCTCATGCTGATCAAGAATATATATACTTTATAGGGTCGGAGATTTTTCTTTCTGCCTGTTACACACCTTTCAACGACTTTAATATACCATTTCATCCTATAGATGCATAGTATAAAATCTTATACTATAAATACTTGATCTGCGTAGACGCTATACGAGTCTCTGAGTGCCCGATATCTTACAGACGGACAGACAGACGGACATGGCTATATCAATTTCTCTGCTCCCTTCTGCCTCTTACATACATTTACCATTTCATCCTATATGTGCATGGTATAAAAAGTCTACAGTGTTATGTAGTGTAAAAAAGGGTTTTTACGCAAAAGGCGTTTTCATTTCGCTTATTCTTTCCCAAGGCGTCACTCGCCTTACTGGCATGACGTTGTTTTAAAGCAATCTACAAATGTTTCAATATGGAAAACAAATAAATGTTAAGTATGTACATAGCTCATTCCTTGCTCCAAATAGTAAGTATAATAAAATGCATATTTTAACGGTATTTGTCAGTTTTGTCAAAAAAAGTAAACTAACAATCAAAAAACTAAAAGGCATAGTAAAAATAAATAATTTATATTAATCAGAGCACATCGTCCATTGACTTGTACAGGTGGAGATTTTTTTCATTCTATGACAACTGCAGATGTTTGAAATAACATTTAATTTGCCATAGTTAGTTGTGAGTCTATGGGCGTAAAAATGAAAACGAAAATATTACTAGTATTTTTGTAGTTTTTATTGTTTATTCGCAAATTGGATGTACCATGCATTAAGTGGAAAAACTACTTCGAATTTACAAAACTAAATTCAGACGTGTCAGTCTGTCTGTCCGTCTGTAAGATATCGGGATCTCGGAGACTATAAGAGCTCGAAATACCAAATTTGGAATGTAGACCCGTATGCCGTCTACGCAGATCAAGTATTTATACTATGCATCTGTAGGATGAAATGGTATATTAAAGTCATCGAAAGGTGTGTAACAGGCAGAAAGAAGAATCTCCGACCCTATAAAGTACATATATTCTTGATTAGAATGAGAAGAGAAATTGCTATAGCCATGTCCGTCTGTCCGCCCGTCCGTAGGAGACCAAAGATCTCAGGAACTGTAAAAGCTAAAGCTACCAAATTTAGAATGTAGACTCGTGTAGTATATACGCTGATCAACTTTATTTGTATACCATGCATTCATGGGATGAAATGGTATATTAAAGTCGTCAAAATGTATGTAACAGTCAAAAGGAAGCTTATCCGACTTTATAAAGTGTACATACTCTTGATCAGTATCAATAGCGGATTCGATTGAGACCTGTCCGTCTGTCCGTCCGAAAGAGAGCCTAGAGAAAAACAATATTTTGAGCCCCTATATATTGGGAACTATAAAAGCTAGAGCTATCGTATTTTGACAGTAGATGTGTGCAGTATGCCCGCAGATCAAGTTTATTCCAAATTTTGGTGTTACCAAATTTGGAAAGTGTTACCAAATTTGGAATGTACACTCGTGAAGTGTGTACGATGGTAAAGTTTTTATACCATGCATTCGTAGAATGAAATGGTATATTAAAGTCGCCAAAATGTATGTAACAGAGAGAAGGAAGCTTCTCCTACCCTATAAAGTATATATATATATATATACATGTCCGTCTGTCTGTCCGTCTGTCCGACTGTCCGTCTGTCCGTCTGTAGGATCATCGAGATCTCGGAGACTATAAGAGCTAGAGCTACCAAACTTGGCATGTAGACCCGTTTGCTCTGCAGGTAGATCGAGTTTATTTTTTTTTTTTTCGATTTTCACCCGAAATATTTATCGTATCGAAGTTAAATTTGGCACACTAATACATGTCACGTATATCTATCATCCCACCAAATATCACAAGAATCGGAATAAAAATGGCAGAGTTATACATAGAAACGTTTTTCACCCATTGCGGTGCAAGGCAATTTGGTTTTATAAACTTAAAGTAGTTTTTCCTCTTGTTGCATGGTATATCCAAGACGGCACAGTGACTTACTTGCTTCATTATACTATTGCAAAAAGGGTATACTAATTGTGGTCAGAAGTGTGCAACACACAGAAGGAGGCATCTTTAATAATATATGTCTTTTTTCGCGATTTTTTTTAGACCAGAAGGAATGGGAGTAATTGAATGAAATTTGAGTATCTTGTTAAGCATATATTTAAGTATACAAAATATTTTTATATATCGTTTCCGACCCCATAAGGTATATATAAGCTATATATATCATATAGCTGCCATACAAATACAAACGTTAAATGCGAATAACTTCTCTATTTTTTGAACAATCTTATCCAAACTGATTATGTACATAAATAAAAAGGGATTACATCATATGCGTGAATTTAAAAACAATCGGATAAACATAACGCCTGACTTCGACGATATCAAATTTGTCTATATATACATACATACATACTACATATATATACATACATATATACATAAGCACTGCTTATTAAGCAGTGAAGCACATATATGTGTCAAAATTGCGATTGTGTGTGTGTGAATATGACTATCAATCGCTACATTGTCTTGGCACGCTTACTACTTGGCGATTGGCTGCCCCCGGCCAATGTATTTAAAATATTTCTTTATTGGATTAAGAAACAAAAAATTTTTTAGGAAATAAAATGTAATGGATAAGGGCTGCAAGAATATACAAACTTCGGCAAAGCCGAAGTTAGCTTCTTTGATATTTTTTTCATCCAAAAAAAAAAAAAAAAATGGCTGCGCTATGGCCGGCGCTCTGAGGGGAGTTTCGCCAACATGCCTCCGCGGCACGCAGCATAAGTGGTGTAAATTTGAATCCTACAAAACCTATCTAGTGAAACAGGATTTTACGTACGGATTTTAAAACATTTTGATTTTTGTGGATTTGGCGGAAGGACAAAGTCGTAATTGCACCTAAAAAAACAACAGATTTTTTGGTGATTAAAAATCAACTAATTAATTAATAGAAAAATCCGTACGTGTTTCACTGCTTATTGGCGTTCTGAAGTTATGGTCAAAATATGAAGCAAATATTTTGAAAATTGTTTGAGTTGTGCTGCGTGCCGATTTCAAAAAGTGTGTTTTGAGATAAACGCGTTCAAAGTTTCAACATGTCATATCTTCATGACCAGGCGCTTGCCTAAAAAAGGTCAAAATGAGGGGAAAAAAAATTTGTTTTGGTCCAATTTTTTTCCAACGTATTCTCGGATACCTAAACTATTTTTCAAGCCGATAAAAAAAACCGATTTTTGAAAATTCTACAGTGGTGTAACCCCTTAAGCTAGAGAGCTTACATTTTCACCAAGTTTTCTATAGTCTGCAAGCATTGTATATCTCGGATTCATTCGGATCGAACGACTATATCATAAAGCTCTCATAGGAACCAGATTTTTTGGTGATTAAAAATCAACTAATTAATTAATAGAAAAATCCGTACGTGTTTCACTGCTTATTGGCGTTCTAAAGTTATGGTCAAAATATGAAGCAAATATTTTGAAAATTGTTTGAGTTGTGCTGCGTGCCGATTTCAAAAAGTGTGTTTTGAGATAAACGCGTTCAAAGTTTCAACATGTCATATCTTCATGACCAGGCGCTTGCCTAAAAAAGGTCAATATGAGGGGAAAAAAAATTTGTTTTGGTCCAATTTTTTTCCAACGTATTCTCGGATACCTAAACTATTTTTCAAGCCCATAAAAAAATCGATTTTTTGAAAATTCTACAGTGGTGTAACCCCTTAAGCTAGAGAGCTTACATTTTCACCAAGTTTTCTATAGTCTGCAAGCATTGTATATCTCGGATTCATTCGGATCGAACGACTATATCATATAGCTCTCATAGGAACCAGATTTTTTGGTGATTAAAAATCAACTAATTAATTAATAGAAAAATCCGTACGTGTTTCACTGCTTATTGGCGTTCTAAAGTTATGGTCAAAATATGAAGCAAATATTTTGAAAATTGTTTGAGTTGTGCTGCGTGCCGATTTCAAAAAGTGTGTTTTGAGATAAACGCGTTCAAAGTTTCAACATGTCATATCTTCATGACCAGGCGCTTGCCTAAAAAAGGTCAATATGAGGGGAAAAAAAATTTGTTTTGGTCCAATTTTTTTCCAACGTATTCTCGGATACCTAAACTATTTTTCAAGCCGATAAAAAAAAATCGATTTTTTGAAAATTCTACAGTGGTGTAACCCCTTAAGCTAGAGAGCTTACATTTTCACCAAGTTTTCTATAGTCTGCAAGCATTGTAAGTATATCTCGGATTCATTCGGATCGAACGACTATATCATATAGCTCTCATAGGAACCAGATTTTTTGGTGATTAAAAATCAACTAATTAATTAATAGAAAAATCCGTACGTGTTTCACTGCTTATTGGCGTTCTAAAGTTATGGTCAAAATATGAAGCAAATATTTTGAAAATTGTTTGAGTTGTGCTGCGTGCCGATTTCAAAAAGTGTGTTTTGAGATAAACGCGTTCAAAGTTTCAACATGTCATATCTTCATGACCAGGCGCTTGCCTAAAAAAGGTCAATATGAGGGGAAAAAAAATTTGTTTTGGTCCAATTTTTTTCCAACGTATTCTCGGATACCTAAACTATTTTTCAAGCCCATAAAAAAAATCGATTTTTTTAAAATTCTACAGTGGTGTAACCCCTTAAGCTAGAGAGCTTACATTTTCACCAAGTTTTCTATAGTCTGCAAGCATTGTATATCTCGGATTCATTCGGATCGAACGACTATATCATATAGCTCTCATAGGAACCAGATTTTTTGGTGATTAAAAATCAACTAATTAATTAATAGAAAAATCCGTACGTGTTTCACTGCTTATTGGCGTTCTAAAGTTATGGTCAAAATATGAAGCAAATATTTTGAAAATTGTTTGAGTTGTGCTGCGTGCCGATTTCAAAAAGTGTGTTTTGAGATAAACGCGTTCAAAGTTTCAACATGTCATATCTTCATGACCAGGCGCTTGCCTAAAAAAGGTCAATATGAGGGGAAAAAAAATTTGTTTTGGTCCAATTTTTTTCCAACGTATTCTCGGATACCTAAACTATTTTTCAAGCCCATAAAAAAAATCAATTTTTGAAAATTCTACAGTGGTGTAACCCCTTAAGCTAGAGAGCTTACATTTTCACCAAGTTTTCTATAGTCTGCAAGCATTGTATATCTCGGATTCATTCGGATCGAACGACTATATCTTATAGCTCTCATAGGAACCATAGGTCAAAAACAGAAATCAACTTTAGTGTGTTTCACGAGATTATCATGAATCTTAATATTTGGCAGTTAATTATACCATCCATCCATACGATGAAATGGTATATTATAATCGCCAAAATGTATGTAACAGGCAGAAGGAAGCTTTTCCGAACCTATGAAGTTCTTGATCAGCATGAGAAGAGCAATCGATATAGCCATGTTCGTCTGTCCGTCCGTAAGGTTGCAGATATCTCAGCAACTATAAATGATAGAGCTACCAAATTTAGAATGTGGACTCGTGTAGCATAGACGCTGACCAAGTTTTTATACCCTTGCAAAAAGGGTATATTAATTTTGGTCAGAAGTGTGCAACGCATAGAAGGAGGCATCTCCGACCATATAAAGTATATATATTCTTGATCAGCATGACAAGGCGAGTTCAAATACGTTTGTCCGTCTGTCTGTCCGTCCGTCCGTCTGTCTGTCTGGATCAACAGCTTCTCCCCCTAAACCGCTAAAGCTACAGAGCTGCAATTTTCCACGAAGTCTTGTATATACTACAGGCATTGTATATCTCGAATTCATCCGGATCGGACGACTATATCATATAGCTCCGATAGGAACAATCGGTCGAAAAATGAGTTTTAGATCAATAACTTCTTTCTTTTTCACCCGATTATCATAAAACTTAACATTTGGCAGTTTATTATACATATAAACATCCATGCCAAACTTAATCAAGATCGGATTACTATATCATATAGCTCCCATATGACCGATCGGACCAAAAATAGTTTTTCTTCTAGAAACTTTTTTGTTTCGTGAGCGATCATCGTCAAACTTGGTAAATAACATTTCCAAATTGAAAGTTACAATTCTGGTAAATTTGAACAAAATCGGATGACTATATTATATAGCTGTCATACAAACATATGAAAAAATTGCATGCTGCATATCTACCGACATGCATATGTATGCGTGCCGTGCTATGGCGTAAAAAAAAAACCGGATTTTTACACCATGGTCTTTACATTTAGATAACTCTTTTTAGGGATCTAGTAACACAAAAGCTTGCAAGGGTATACAAACTTCGGCATGGCCGAAGTTAGCCCGGCCTTCTTGTTTTTTTTTTTCCCACGCCCGCTTCCGCCTCCGGAACACAATAAAAAGTGATTTTCTTCCACAACATTTATCGTATCGTAATTCAATTTGGCACACTTATAGATCTTATGAACATCTATCATTCTACCCAATTTTTTTTTTGCTACAGACTCTTCTGCCTCTAGAATTCAATAAAAAGTTATTTTCTCCCGCAATATTTATCGTATCGGAAGCCAGACTCTTACATCTGATGAATATCTATCATTTCACCAAATTTCATAAAAATCTGAATAAAAATGGCCGAGTTATATGTTGACTCGTTTTGCACTCAAGGCAGTGCAAGGACGAATTTGGCCGGTGGGGCGCTAAAGTACACACACATAAGAGTGAGCGAGATAGCATATGTTAGAGATCGCGCATACGAAAGAATATGTATGCATTCGGTGCTATGTTCTGACACAAAAGCCTTTACATTCTGTCGAAACTATCCGACAGAACATTCTTTTTATTTTCTTCAGGAAAAAGACAATATGATTGAATTTTTTATCGAGAATATGAAAAAATACAGAAAGTATTAAAAAACAATTGCTCCAAAACAAAATCGTGAATAATTTAATATCAAAATAAATACAAATACTTTAAATACACGCGCATTTTAGCGCACCTGTTGGCCAAGTCCAACCGTTGTGTTGCTTTCAAAACAAATTGTTTCTGAAATATAAGATAATTGTAGATTTTGATTGATAATTCTATGTGTCGAATGAGAATACGAATTACAATACGTTACATACTGTGGGAGCAATGCTCGCGTGGGGAAAAAAACAAACCAACCAACATAGTATTTGAGTTTTTATACCAACTTATATCTCAATATATACTTATATATAGGGTCGGAAAAGCTTTCATCTGCCTGTTACATACATTTTGGCGACATTAATATAACATTTTATCCTATGGATGCATGGTATAAAAATTTGAATTGAGTTCAATACAATCTGACAATCGCACCGAAACTGCTTTCAAATAAACTAATTAAATTTAAAATAAAACAAAAAAAAAAGCCACAGCAACAACAAAGAAATATTTATCGCAGTTAACGTTGCCTTTCATTCAATCTACTATACCCCACACATCGCCCGGCACAAAAAACGACAGACAATAAAATATGCTGCTAACGGTAATTCCAAGGCTTGGCCTGGATGTGGATCGTGGTCGGAGTCTTTGACGATGGCGTTGTTATAGTGGCTAGAGCTGGAGCCAAGCTGAGCAGTACACGAGGCAGATGGAACCAGAAGTGGGGCGCGCCAACAGGGGGAGCACGGCCTCACTAAAAGGTAGTTATAGTAATCGCAGCGACAGCGCACGCAAACAGTTTTCATTATTTACTGTTTATTATTCTCTTTCTAATACAAAAATAAAGTAAGTAAGTCGCCGGGCCGACTTGGATATACCATGCATCAGGTGAAAAAATATATATTAAATTTCTTTCAAATGCTATCTCGTTCACTCTTATGTGGACACGAGCACTTTAGCGCCCCCCGACCAAATCGTTGATTTCCAGCAAATGCTGTCTCGCTCTTTTTTGCGTGCATCTGCCTTCCACCGGTTTGAGTGAAAAACGTTTCTATGTATAACTCAGCCATTTTTATTCCGATTCCGATTCTTGTGATATTTGGTGGGATGATAGATATACGTGACATGTATTAGTGTGCCAAATTAAACTACGATACGATAAATATTTCGGCTGAAAATCGAATTTATCGAATTTCGGCGGCGGAAGGGAGCGTGGCAAAAATTTGAAACAAACCTTGTCTGCGTGCATACTGCACGCATCTACTTTCCAAATGCGATAGCTCTAGCTTTTATAGTTCCCGAGATATGGGGGCTCAAAATACTGTTTTTCAAATAGCGGGGGCGGAAGTGGGCGGGGCGAAAAAAAAAAAACTCGATCTACCTGCAGACCAAACGAGTCTACATGCCAAGTTTGGTAGCTCTGGCTCTTATAGTCTCCGAGATCTCGATGATCCTACAGACGGACAGGCGGACAGACAGACGGACATGTCTCAATCGACTCGGCTAATGATACTGATCAAGAATATATATACTTTATAGGGTCGGAAAAGGTTCCTTCTCCCTGTTACATACATTTTGGCGACTTTAATATACCATTTCATTCTATGAATGCATGGTATAATAAAGTAAGTAGGTCGCCGGACCGACTTGGATATACCATGCATTAAGTGAAAAAATCGAATTTCATATATTAACTTTCTTTCTTTCTGTGGGATTTCTAACACATACTATCTCGCTCACTCTTATATGTGTGCACTTTAACGCCCACCATCCAAATTCGCCCTTGCACGTATAACTCCATTTTTATTCCGATTTGGATGAATCTCGTGGAATGATAGATGTTCATAACATGTATAAGTGTGCCAAATTAAATTTCGATACGATAAATATTGCGAGAGAAAATCACTTTTTATTAAATTCCGGAGGCGGAATGGGCCGTGGCAAAATAAAAATAAACTTGGTCAGCGTCTATACTACACGAGTCTACATTCTAAATTTGGTAGCTCTATTATTTATAGGTGCTGAGATCTCTGTATGCCAAAAAATTGTATGCCAAAATGTATGCCTGTTACATACATTTTGGCGACTTTAATATACCATTTCATCCTATGGATGGTATAAAAAGTTATACATAGAAACGTTTTTCCCTCAAAGCGGTGCAAGGCGGATGCACACAAAAAAGAGCGAGATAGCATATGCTGGAAATCAACGAATTGGGTGGGTGGCTCTAAAGTGCTCGTGTCCACATAAGAGGGAGTGAGATAGCATATCTTTTTACCTGATGCATGGTATATACAAGTCAGCCCGGCGACTTACTTATTTTATTTTCTTTTGTGGATGGACGCGAGCTCGAATACCACAGAGCCCGATGACAAAATTGGTAGTGTATCAAAGTATTGCGTCATTGTATTAACACACAGAATAAGATTTTTGTCAAGGACAGCAAGAGTATACAAACTTCGGCATAGTTAGTTTCGCTGATATTTTTAAAACCATCACATCAAGTTAGAACAGTCGAACTTTTTATTTGAATCAAATTTTACGGTCCATATAACAACTTTGTTACCATTTAATTCTACAACTTGTATTTTTTACATTTATTATTTTTGTTGTAATTCAATTTTGATTGCTCAACAAGAATTTGACCGCCGTAGTCTTATTCTTTGAATGGAAAATTAAAACCAGGTCGCCGAGCCGGATCAATGTATTGATACCCTTGCAAATTCCTCAGTCTAGCAGAACCTATCACATTAGTCTTATTTGCATGTAGCTAAATAAACAATAGCATACTCTTACACTATTAATTATATAAACATAAGTGAAATTCCTTATCAAAATTAAGAGATAAACTTTAAATTGCGAGTTACTAGGCACATTAAAAATACAATATATCAAAATATCTCAATAATTACTTGAGAACAGACAATAAAAATATACCCGTGAGCCCTACGCAACACAGGGTATACAAATTGGAGCGCTGGCAGACACAAGTTATAAAATTCCTCCGCTGCCCAGTCCAGTTTTTGGTGGTTTCAGGTTCGAATCACTTTCCATTTGATTGTTCCCCATTTTTATACCCTTGCAAAAAGGGTATATTAATTTTGGTCAGAAGTGTGCAACGCATAGAAGGAGTCATCTCCGACCATATAAAGTATATATATTCTTGATCAGCATGACAGCTGTCTGTCTGTCTGTCTGTCTGTTTGTCCGTCTGTCTGGATCAACAGCTTCTCCTCCTAGACCGCTATAGCTACAGAGCTGCAATTTTCCACGAAGTCTTGTATATACTACAGGCATTGTATATCTCGAATTCATCCGGATCGGACGACTATATCATATAGCTCCCATAGGAACAATCGCTCGGAAAATGAGTTTTAGATCAATAACTACTTGCTTTTTCACCCGATTATCATAAAACTTAACATTTGGCAGTTTATTATACATATAAACATCCATGCCAAACTTAATCAAGATCGGATTACTATATCATATAGCTCCCATATGAACGATCGGACCAAAAATAGTTTTTCTTCTAGAAACTTTTTTGTTTCTTGAGCGATCATCGTCAAACTTGGTAAATAACATTTCCAAATTGAAAGTTACAATTCTGGTAAATTTGATCAAAATCGGATGACTATATTATATAGCTGTCATACAAACATATGAAAAAATTGCATGCTGCATGTCTACCGACATGCATATGTATGCGTGCCGTGCTATGGCGTAAAAAAAAAACCGGATTTTTACACCATGGTCTTTACATTTAGATAACTCTTTTTAGGGATCTAGTAACACAAAAGCTTGCAAGGGTATACAAACTTCGGCATGGCCGAAGTTAGCCCGGCCTTCTGGTTTTGTTATACCCTTGCAAAAAGCGTATATTAATTTTGGTCAGAAGTGTGCAACGCATAGAAGGAGTCATCTCCGACCATATAAAGTATATATATTCTTGGTCAGCATGGCAAGGCGAGTTCAAATCCGTATGTCCGTCTGTCTGTCTGTCCGTCTGTCTGTCTGGATCAACAGCTTCTCCTCATAAACCGCTAAAGCTACAGAGCTGCAATTTTGCACGAAGTCTTGTATATACTGCAGGCGTTGTATATCTCGGGTTCATCCCGATCGGACGAGTATATCATATAGCTCCCATAGGAACCATCGGTCGAAAAATGAGTTTTAGATCAATAACTTCTTTCTTTTTCACCCGATTATCAAAAAACTTAACATTTGGCAGTTTATTATACATCCAAACATCCATGCCAAATTTGATCAAGATCGGATTACTATATCATATAGCTCCCATATGAACGATCGGACCAAAAATAGTTTTTCTTCTAGAAACTTTTTTGTTTTTTGAGCGATCATCGTCAAACTTGGTAAATAACATTTCCAAATTGAAAGTTACAATTCTGGTAAATTTGATCAAAATCGGATGACTATATCATATAGCTGTCATATAAACATATGAAAAAATTGCACGCTGCATGTCTACATACATGCATGTGTATGCGTGCCGTGCTATGGCGTGTAAAAACGGATTTTCACATCAGGGTCCTTACATTTAGATAACTCTTTTTAGGGATCTAGTAACACAAGAGCTTGCAAGGGTATACAAACTTCGGCATGGTCGAAGTTAGCCCGGCCTTCTGGTTTTATCATAAATTTTCTGGTTGCCTCACTGTGCATTATTGTTGCTGTGTTTGCAGTTTGGCAACTGTACCCAAAAAAAAATAATTGAAACAGCTCGATGCCTGCACCAAGCCCACTTTAAGTCCAACTTGAAAGTATTTCTTTCGTTTTGGTGTCGGAAAGCCGTAAAACCTATGTAACTATACATAGTTTTTTTTATTTACTTAGTTTAACATATAGTTTTAAACTTACAACATAACAAATTTTACAAGCAATTATGGCCACCGACTTATACGATAACTAAATCCATACACTAGCCTGGGATTTGAGCTCGGATCCTCGTTGTTCAGTTGCCTTTATGACAGGGCCATTTAGACAATTCATCTACCGAGAACTGTATATGGACAATATAATTTCTATGATTCAATACTATTGTGTATTATATTGTATTTTTGTTGGTGACCTTTGTGATAAATTGTGTTTATGTTGAGCGGGCTTTCAGGTCAATTGTTTTAGTTTTTATACCATGTATCCATAGGATGAAATGGTATATTGAAGTCGCTAAAATGTATGTAACAGCCAGAAGGAAGCTTTTCCGTCCCTATAAAGTATATATATTCTTGATCAGTATCAATAGCCGAGTCGATTGAGACATGTCCGTCTGTCTGTCCGTCCGAAAGAGTGCCTAGATCTCAGCAACTATAAAAGCTACAGCTACCAAATTTGGAAATGTAGACTCGTTTGGTGTGTACGCTGATCGAGTTTGTTTTTTTATACCATGCATCCATAGGATGAAATGGTATATTAAAGTCGCCAAAATGTATGTAACAGGCAGAAGGAAGCTTTTCCGACCCTATAAAGTATATATATTCTTGATCAGCATGAGAAGAGAAATTGATATAGCCATGTCCGTCTGTCCGTCTGTCCGTCCGTCCGTCTGTCCGTCCGTCCGTCTGTCCGTCTGTCCGTCCGTCCGTAAGAGTGCAGAGATCTCAGCAACTATAAATGATAGAGCTACCAAATTTAGAATGTAGACTCGTGTAGTATAGACGCAGACCAAGTTTATGTTTTTTTTTGCCACGCCCCCTTCCGCCTCCGGAATTTAATAAAAAGTGATTTTCTCCCGTAATATTTATCGTATCGTAATTTAATTTGGCACACTCATAGATCTAATGAACATCTATCATTCCACCAAATTTTTTTTGCCACGCCCCCTTCCGCCTCCGAAATTCAATAAAAAGTGATTTTCTCCTGCATTGTTTGTCGTATCGGAATTTAATTTGGCACACTTATATATGTTATGGACATCTATTATTTCACCAAGTTTCATAAAAATCGGAATAAAAATGGCCGAGTTATGCATTGAAACGTTTTGCACTCAAAGCGGTGCAAGGGCGAATTTTGCCGGTGGGGCGCTAAAGTGCACACACATAAGAATGAGCGAGATAGCATATGTTAGAAATCGCGCATACGAAAGAAATTTAATATATGAATTTAGTTTTATAAACTCGATGTAGTTTTTTTCCCTCTGATGCATGGTATATCCAAGTCGGCCCGGCGACTTACTTACTTTATTTTTTTTTTTTTTAAGCCACGCCCCCTTCCGCCTCCGGAATTTAATAAAAAGTTATTTTCTCCTGTATCGTAATTTAATTTGGCACACTCATACATGTTATGGACATCTATCATTCCACCAAGTTTCATAAAAATCGGAAAAAATGGCCGAGTTATACGTTGAAATGTTTTGCATTCAAAGCGGTGCAAGGGCGAATTTGGCCGGTGCAGCGCTAAAGTGCACACACATAAGAGTGAGCGAGATAGCATATGCTAGAAATCACCGATTTGGTCGGGGGCGCTAAAGCGCTCGTGTCCACATAAGAGTGAGCGAGATAGCATTTGAAAGATATTTAATATATATCTTTTCACCTGATGCATGGTATATCCAAGTCGGCCCGGCGATTTACTTACTTCATTTAATTCTAATAAGGGGCTGTACTATATTGTGCTCTTGACGAAAACCTAACTGTTGTCTTGGGAGGATATTATTAGCTTCAATGAAATGAGCTAGCTTTTCCTTAATTACTTTCTCTAGGATTTTACTGACAGACGACAGCAGACTAATTGGCCATATGAGGAAAGCAACTCATCAGGTTTGTTTTGCTTAACAATAGGAAGAACTTAAGCGCATTTCCAAGTATAAGGAAAGTAACAGAACTCCACACATTTATTGACTATGCAAGTCAGCAAACTTTACTACTTTCAGTGGAAGTGCTTTTAAACACATATTGGCAATTCCGTCTAACCCAAGGGGCTTTTTCTGTTTTAGCATTTTAAGCAGCTTTTTAATGGCGCTGGTGCTGACGAAGCAGTCATTTTTAGGCCTAGCTGGCAAATGAGCTGCTGTATGTATTTAAGCATCAACGGCAGCTTTAGTTACTGGATCACCAAGCCCTGCTGCTATGCTGTGGTTTAAGCTAAATGCTTGAGCTAGTGCCTCCGCCTTTTCTTCGTCTGTTGTACTATATACCGACTGTTGCTACATATAAGTGTTGGAATATTTCTGTGTTTCATTCTGATGATTTTGGAAAGCTTCCAAAATAGGGAGGAACCTTTTTCTAAGGCCGCAAGAGTGATATTCCAGGATTTATTTTGAAATTCTAGTATCGCTTTCATAATTAGCTTATTTAACCACTTGAATAGGACGCGATCAGCCTGGTGCCTATACCTTAGCAAGATGCGACGTCGGATATTTCGATTTTAGTAAGGTTTAGAATGTTTTGTGGCAGGAGGTTTAGGGGAATATTTGATTTGTTTCTTGGGAATACCAGAGTCTTTGGATTTTAGAAAGACCTCGTTAAAAACCTTAATCATATCATCAGCTGGATGGCCTATTTCATTTGGGTCAATATGGGAAAACGATTCGTTAATCAAACGGGAGAATCTCAACCAATTGGCTCTTTTCATGTCGTAGTGGAAAGGATTGTTTGCGACGGACTCTTGCCTCAGCGATTTCCAACAGCACAGGAAGGTGATCCGAATTAAGTGAGTTTAATACTCGCGGAGTTGTAATATGTTCTGGGCGATTTGATTTAAAAATGTCAAGCGTTGAATGTTGACTATGGTTTCCTGCAGGAATATAGGTGTGCTCTGAGGGATGCAATAAGTAAAAGGTGTTACAGTCTACTTTAAATTTTAATATGTTTCTCCACTGATTTGCTCTGAATCAGCTCCAAGACTGACGTGGGCAATTAAAATCTCCACCCAGAATGTTACTTCCGTTGAGACTCGTTAACTTGTGAATATATTAAATTTCGTTCTTATGCTGCGATTTCCAACACATGCTATCTCGCTCACGCTTATGTGCACACGAGCACTTTAGAAAATTTTTAAAGTGTGCCAAATTAAATTACGATACGATAATTATTGCGGGTGAAAAGCAAACCTGACAAATACTATTTCATCCTATGGATGCATGGTGTAATATTGTAAGTAAGTAAGTCGCCGGGCGGACTTGGATATACCATGCATCATGCATCGAAAATTCAAATATATTCAACCATCTCGCTCACTTTTATGTGTACGCGAGCACTGTAGAAAACTTTTATAATTCATATATTCAATTTCTTTCCTATGCGCGATTTCTAACATATGCTATCTCGCTCACTCTTATGTGTGTGCTCTTTAGCGCCCCACCGGCCAAATTCGCCCTTGCACCGCTTTGAGTGCAAAACATTTTAACGTATAACTCGGCCATTTTTATTTCGATTTTTATCCAATTTGGTGAAATGATATATGGTCATAACATAAATAAGTGTGCCGAATTGAATTCCGATACGACAAATATTGCGGGAGAAAATCGCTTTTTATTAAATTCCGGAGGTGGAAGGGGGCGTGGCAAAAACAAAAAAAAAATTGGTCTGCGCCAATGCTACACAAGTCTATTTGGTAACTCTAACATTTGTAGTTTCTGAGATCTCTGCACTCTTACGGACGGACAGACGGACATGGCTATATCAATTTCTTTTCTCATGCTGATCAAGAATATATATACTTTATAGGGTCGGAAAAGCTTCCTTCTGCCTGTTACATGCATTTTGGCGACTTAGTATACCATTTCATCCTATGGATGCATGGTATAAAAATTAAACATTTGGCAGTTTACTATTCCTCCAAACATTCGTGCAAACTTTGATGAATTGCTTCTAAAAACTTTTTTGTTTCTTTTGGGATCATCACCAAATTTGGTATATGTCGGAACCTCATTGATTTGGTCCATAATTGCGTACCTAGCGAAGCGAGTTTCGGTGCTTATGCTTTCACGTTTCTTTCAGAACTGCCTGACAACGCCAGTGTTACTCCTCAGCATAGCTCCGAACCACACACGACGACAGCGTTGCAGCGCTGTCGTCTCGCTAACACGGTACTCCTCAAAGCGAGAAAAATGCAAAGGGCCAATTAGAGCGCAATTAGCGGCTGACGCAATATATGAAATGAAATTATGATGATTTAGGAATTCTGGTGAAAACCAGAATCCTCATACACAGCAACACACACACACACACACACACACTGCGCGCACGTGCAGTACGCAGCAACAATCACATACAGTGCGTACATACAGTACGCAGCAACGATCACATACAGTGCGTACATACAGTACGCTCCGACACGGCCATCCTGACTTTAATATACCATTTCATCCTACAGATGCATAGTATAAATACTTGATCTGCGTAGACGGCATACGGGTCTAAATTCCAAATTTGGTATTTCGAGCTCTTATAGTCTCCGAGATCCCGATATCTTACAGACGGACAGACAGACTGACACGTCTGAATTTAGTTTTGTAAATTCGAAGTAGTTTTTCCACTTAATGCATGGTACATCCAATTTGCGAATAAACAATAAAAACTACAAAAATACTAGTAATATTTTCGTTTTCATTTTTACGCCCATAGACTCACAACTAACTATGGCAAATTAAATTTTATTTCAAACATCTGCAGTTGTCATAGAATGAAAAAAATCTCCACCTGTACAAGTCAATGGACGATGTGCTCTGATTAATATAAATTATTTATTTTTACTATGCCTTTTAGTTTTTTGATTGTTAGTTTACTTTTTTTGACAAAACTGACAAATACCGTTAAAATATGCATTTTATTATACTTACTATTTGGAGCAAGGAATGAGCTATGTACATACTTAACATTTATTTGTTTTCCATATTGAAACATTTGTAGATTGCTTTAAAACAACGTCATGCCAGTAAGGCGAGTGACGCCTTGGGAAAGAATAAGCGAAATGAAAACGCCTTTTGCGTAAAAACCCTTTTTACACTACATAACACTGTAGACTTTTTATACCATGCACATATAGGATGAAATGGTAAATGTATGTAAGAGGCAGAAGGGAGCAGAGAAATTGATATAGCCATGTCCGTCTCTCTGTCCGTCTGTAAGATATCGGGCACTCAGAGACTCGTATAGCGTCTACGCAGATCAAGTATTTATAGTATAAGATTTTATACTATGCATCTATAGGATGAAATGGTATATTAAAGTCGTTGAAAGGTGTGTAACAGGCAGAAAGAAAAATCTCCGACCCTATAAAGTATATATATTCTTGATCAGCATGAGAAGAGAAATTGAATTGAAAGATCTCAGGAACTGTAAAAGCTAAAGCTACCAAATTTAGAATGTAGACTCCTGTCAGCTTCCTTCTCCCTGTTACATACATTTTGGCGACTTTAATATACCATTTCATCCTATGGATGCATGGTATAAAAATCCATGCCGCGAACGAGATTTGAGCTCGCACTTTTCGTTTCATACTCTAGAAATCTATCTACTAAGCCACCGCACCTCCGTTGTTCGGTCCAGCCAATCACCAAATACTAAGCATGCCAAGTCGCTGCAGCGATTTATAAAAAAAAGTCTATGCCTCGAACCCGCATCTTTCGTTTCATATCTGCTATGCCACCGCACCTCCGTTGTTCGGTCCAACCAATCACCAAATGCTGAGCATGTCAAAGTCGATGAAGCGATTGACATATTCACATACAAACATAATTTTGACATATGTATATACAATATGTGCTTTACTGCTTATGGGTGTGTGTGTATTTAGGTAAATTTTACATCCACAAAATTAGACGTTATGTTCATCCGATTCTTTTGATATCCAGGAACATGATGTATTGCATATGGGCATTTCCAGAAAAACCACGACGAAAAAATTAAAAGTTGTTAAACAAATGATTTGTTCTTTTAAAATGCTTAAGAAATATTTGAATTGAAAGAATTTAATAAGTTTTCAGCATATTTTTGATGTTGTTGTGAAATATTGGCACAGAAAGTTACAAAATTTTTTTTCCATTTTGGGCTACTTTTAGTGCAGGTTTTGCTTTTTGTTGTAATTTATTATACATTCATTTTATGGTTGCAATCTTCTTACGAGATTTTAAAAACAACAACAAACTATTGCAAAAATGGAAAAATAGATGAGGCAAGCATCGATGAACGGTAAATTTTTGACTTTCTTTCACCTGCTATTCCTTTGTCACGTTCGCGAGCAAAAAAATGAATTTTTCGTCAGTACTGCATTTCTAATCGAAGCAAGTTGATAAAAATTAATATCCAAAAAAAGTTAATCGTACTTAAATCAAAAAAAAAAACAGAAATGTGGTTTCGCTTCTGAAAATTTTTTTATTTAATTTGAAAGTTTGTCACGTTCGCCATTTTAAGTTTGACTTATTAGAAAAATATTATTGTTTTTCGTTCAAACATATTATATTATTGTAATAACATCAAACATAAAAGAAAAATGGAAACAATCGGCAAATATTCAATGAATGTTTTGTATTACAATTAGCTCAAACAGCATATTCAAAAAAAATATATATTTCCTAATATTTTCGTATAAAACCAGTACTCCTTATTATTATTATTGTTATATTTCTAAGTTTTGAAGTTTTTCTAAATAAAATTTTATGAAAAATGTCTTTCACCGCCTATATGGAATTTTGTCACGTTCGCCATGTCACGTTACAAATTTTTTAAAAAAGTTGTAAAAAAACAAAAATGTAAGTAACGTATTAAAATTATTTCTAAAATGGCAAACTGCAATATTTAGTTACTGTTTAAAAGAATTTTCAATCAAATAACATGACTTCCATTTTTTGTCACGTTCGCGATGCATTGTTTTTTATTTATAACTCGAACACGGAAAATCTTTAGGGGTTGTCTTTTATAATAGAAATTGTGTTAATAAAATGTTATAAACACGTAAAAAAGTTTTTTAAAAATTGCAACTTTTGCTTTTTTTTTAACATGTAAAGGCGTACAAATGTCGCGTTCGCGATCCTGGAAATACGTTTATCTACGAAATCAATTTGGATAAGATTCTTTAAGAAATAGATTCGTTATTCGCATTTGACAGTCGTTTTTGGAGGGCAGCTTTATGATATAGTGGCCCGATCCTTTTGAAAATCGCAGATGTGCTGCCTGAGGTATAGAAAAGCTTATATTTTATGGGGTCAGAAATGATTGCTTCTCTGCGTTCCAAACATCTGACCAATATTATAATACCCTCGCAAGGGTATAAAAAGAGGAAGATTGGTTAATATTGCGACCAGATTATTGGCACGAACACATCACTGCTCCAATGCGAAACAGAGTAAGAGAAAACACATTACCAGCAAGATAACAAACTTGGTCTGCGTGCATACTGCACGCATATACTGTTTAAATACGATAGCTTTTATAGTTCCCGAGATATTGGGGCTCAAAATATTGTTTCTCAAATAGCGTGGGTGGCGAACCTCATCCTCCTTTCCGCCCTCCTACATAAAGATCTAAATAATTTATCATAAGAAGTATTCCCAAGAGTATGTAGACGGCGTGGCTGAAGTAAACCCTACCCTCGAGTTTTTAATCTTTCTCTATGGAATCTAAAATCTGAAAGTCGTCTGGCCACGCCCAATTCGTGGTCCCCTGTATGTGTATGTGCAAATGTTTGTGGATTTCATTTGATTTTTATACCAAACATCCATAGGATGAAATGGTATATTAAAGTCGCTAAAATGTATGTAACAGGCAGAAGGAAGCTTTTCCGACCCTATAAAGTATATATATTCTTGATCAGCATGAGAAGAGAAATTGATATAGCCACGTCCGTCTGTCCGTCCGTCCGTAAGAGTGCAGAGATCTCAGCAACTATAAGTGATAGAGCTACCAAATTTAGAATGTAGACTCATGTAGTATAGACGCTGACCAAGTTTTTTTTTTTTTTTAACTCGCCCCCTTCCGCCTCCGGAATTTAATAAAAAGTGATTTGCTAATGTAATATTTATCGTATCGTAATTTAATTTGGCACACTCATAGATCTTATGAACATCTAACGTACCACCAAATTTTTTTGCCACACCCCCTTCGCCTCCGGAATTTAATAAAAATTGAATTTCTCCAGTATTTATTGTATCGGAATTTAATGTGGCACACTGATACAGGTTATAGACATCTATCATTCCACCAAGTTTCATAAAAATCGGAATAAAAGTGGCCGAGTTATACGTTCAAATGTTTTGCATTCAAAGCGGTGCAAGGGCGAATTTGACCGGTGGAGCTCTAAAGCAAGGCTGGGCACAAAAATGTCACAAGTGAGCCAGAACAACAAAAACCGATTACAACAATTTTTGGGCAGAGAAAAGGGACAAGCTTGTGCGCTCGAGCTCGAGTTTTATGAGGGGCAATAAAACCTTTTTAGGGTCGAAAATTGAGACTCGACCGATCCTCGACCCAAAATTACAAGAAACACACAGAAAAATTACAAAAACACCCATGCAGTTCGGAAAAAACAAAAAAAAGGGTCAACTTGTGCGCCCGAGCTCGAGTTTTATGAGGGGTCATAAAACCATTTTGGGTCGACCGATCCTCGACCCAAAATTACAAGAAACACAAGGAAAAATTACAAAAACACCCATGCAGTTCGAGAAAAAACAAAAAAAAGGGTCAACTTGTGCGCCCGAGCTCGAGTTTTATGAGGGGTCATAAAACCATTTTGGGTAGACCGATCCTCGACCCAAAATTACAAGAAACACACAGAAAAATTACAAAAACACCCATGTAGCTCGAAAAAAACAAAAAAAGGGACAAGCTCGAGCTCGAGTTTTATGAGGGGTCATAAAACCATTTTAGGGTCGCGAAATGAGGATTGCTTGTGCACACTGCAAAAAAGTGGCGTAGCAAAGAAGTTTAGTCAATCGCAATATCGATCATTTCGTCAAAATGTTTGAGTTTTGTCACTCCACTTTTTTTTCAGTATACACAAGCAATCCTCATTTCGCGACCCTAAAATGGTTTTATGACCCCTCATAAAACTCGAGCTCGAGCTTGTCCCTTTTTATACCCTTGCAGAGGGTATTATAAAATTGGTCAGATGTTTGTAACGCAGAGAAGGGATCGTTTCCGACCCCATAAAGTATATATATTCTTGATCAGCAAGAGAAGACGAGTTGATATAGCCATGTCCGTCTGTCCGTCTGTCCGTCTGTCTGTCTGGTGCTGCGCGATCTAGTCCCACAGTTTTAGAGCTATAGCATTCAAAGTTCGTATATAAGCTTTTCTATACAGCCACATACACATCTGCGATTTTGAATAAGATCGGACAACTATATCATATAGCTGCCATACAAATACAATCGTTAAATGCGAATAACTTCTCTATTTTTTGAACAATCTTATCCAAACTGATTATGTACATAAATAAAAAGGGATTACGTCATATGCGTGAATTTCAAAACAATCGGATAAACATAACGCCTGATTTCGACGATATAAAATTTGCCTATATAGCGTGCACTGCTTATGGCAGCAGCAGTATGCAGCAGTACTGCTGCCATAAGCAGTGCACGCATAAGCAGTGAAGCACATATATGTATCAAAATTGCGATTGTGTGTGTGTGAATATGAATATCAATCGCTACATTGTCTACTATTTGGCGATTGGCTGCCCCCGGCCAATGTATTTAAAATATTTCTTTATTGGATTAAGAAACAAAAAATTTTTTAGAAAATAAAATGTAATGGTCAAAAGCTGCAAGGGTATACAAACTTTGGCATAGCCGAAGTTAGCTTCTTTGATATTTTTTTTGTTTTTTCGAGCTGCATGGGTGTTTTTGTAATTTTTCTGTGTGTTTCTTGTAATTTTGGGTCGAGGATCGGTCGACCCAAAATGGTTTTATGACCCCTCATAAAACTCGAGCTCGGGCGCACAAGTTGACCCTTTTTTTTTGTTTTTTCTCGAACTGCATGGGTGTTTTTGTAATTTTTCCTTGTGTTTCTTGTAATTTTGGGTCGAGGATCGGTCGAGTCTCAATTTTCGACCCTAAAAAGGTTTTATTGCCCCGCATAAAACTCGAGCTCGAGCGCACAAGCTTGTCCCTTTTCTCTGCCGAAGCTCAGTCCCAACCTCTGCCGAAGTGAGCCAAGTGAGCCACTACGTGCCCAGCCTTGCTCTAAAGTGCACACACATAAGAGTGAGAGAGATAGCATATGTTAGAAATCGCATATACGAAAGAAATTTAATGAATTTGTGAATTTAGTTTTATAAACTCGATGCAGTTTTTTTCCCCTGATGCATGGTATATCCAAGTCGGCCCGGCGACTTACTTACTTTTTTTTATTTTTCTCTATTTTCAATTAGGCGTTCGAATGTATTCGAAATATAACATCTCAATCAATCGCATTTAAGCTCATTCAATTCGTTTTTGCATCGTTTGAATGTTGTGCGACTGAGCCTTACTTCAGCTCACACATTCTTTGGAACTCATTTCACTTCTCATTGAACTAATTTTGAAAATTGTTCATTCGTATATGATTTTTTTGTCATTCAAGCTGACCATAAGTTTAAATTCAAATTTAAATCGTTATAAAATGTTTTTCGCTTTAATTTTTTATACCATGCATTCATAGAATGAAATGGTATATTAAAGTCGCCAAAATGTATGTAACAGGGAGAAGGAAGCTTCTCCGACCCTATAAAGTATATATATTCTTGATCAGTAACAATAGCCGAGTCGATTGAGACATGTCCGTCTGTCCGTCTGAAGAATCATCGAGATCTCGGAGACTATAAGAGCTAGAGCTACCAAACTTGGCATGTAGACCCGTTTGCTCTGCAGGCAGATCGAGTTTATTTTTTTTATTTTTAATTTGGCACACTAATACATGTCACGTATATCTATCATTCCACCAAATATCACAAGAATCGGAATAAAAATGGCCGAGTTATACATAGAAACGTTTTTCACTCATAGCGGTGCAAGGCAGATGCACGCGAAAAAGAGCGAGATAGCATATGCTGGAAATCACCGATTTGGTCGGGGGGCGCTAAAGTGCTCGTTTCCACAAAAGAGAGATAGCATTTGAAAGAAATTTAATATATATCTCTTCACCTAATGCATGGTATATCCAAGTCGGCCCGGCGACTTACTTACTTTATTTTAATTAATTTTACTCTCAATTTTAAATTAATTAAAGAAAAAAGGCAAATATTTAATATGTATATCACAATTGTGATATATAGTATTTATAATACTTATAATTACTATATGTAGAATAATTCCATAGTTTGAATAGCAACTCACCTTTGGATCTTAAGATATCACAGAATGGATTGTTTTTCTTTTTTTTTTTTTACTTTGTGTTGATGTTAGTTCTTGTTTTTGCTACTGGTTGGTGTAATCAAATTTCCAAAAGATTAGTTACGCCAGTTAATGCTTTTGTTATTTTATTGGTTGCTTTAATTGTTCTTGTGTGTTTAACTAGTTAAGAGGGGTTGCCCTGGTTCCTGTTCTAGTTGCGATGTGGCTGTTGCTGTTGTGGCTGCTGTTGCTGTTGTTGGACATATTTCCGACAGCAACATGACGCAGCGTATTCAATCAGTCAAATCTGAAATCAAGAAAGGAGATGAAGAACTAAAAATATATGCCGAGGCAAAAGAAATATATATACGAGTATATGAACATACGTACATACTTTATAAATAACTTTATCTTATATATGCTTGAAAAACATTATGAAAGCCAAATTAAAGATAGTTATATGTTGTTCAATTATTCGGAACCTTTGAAATAGAAACCATTGAAGCGGAATGCAAAATATGCGTGTTAGGATAGACATTGACAAAGCCAATTGCAATTTAATGGCATTTTTATGTCATTGAAATAGGTCACAGAACAAGAAATAATTAATGGCAATTATACTTTTAATGAGCATAAAACTAATAGTATATAAGAGCTATTGGCAATGGCAGTTGTTGGTTGTATGATTCGCGTTCTTCGAAATAAAATCCCAGCCGGAGCGAAAGGCGGAAACATGGTGACTTAAGGCTTTATTGGATTGAAAATTACAATCTTTTTGGACAAACACTTGGTGAATGTCACACTCGTCGTATTTGGATGAGTGCGCAAAACACTTGCATTTGGGCTCGAACTCTGTCCCACCATTTGCATCAGACATTCCGTTTGCCTTTTAATTGCAACACACACATATTTTCTACCTATTCACCAAGTGCATACAAATTGCATTAGACAGCAGCAGTGCAATTGTGGCCAACAGTGAACTATTTACATATGCATCGATACATACAGTGCCTACTAACATTATGCTAAAGACGTAAGCATTAGATGACCCATATAAGTACATATGCCGAGTGTGGGCAATGTGTTAATTAGTCGAATATTGGTCAACAATTTGCTTTCGCAAGTCTTGTTTGCCAATAACTTAAGTTCACATGGCAAAGCTGAGAGTGGACCTACAGAAGGTGTAGTTTTCTACCCTACATACCCTTTTGAGCCTTTTAGGGCGGGGTTCTTACCCTGCATTGAAATCTGAAATATTAAAACACATTTGTTTCCCTGCGTTCGCGATCGCTGTTTTTCAATCACAAGCACAAGACATTGAATGAAAACAATAAAACAACTGGGAACAGGAAACCGGATATTATATTAGAGTCTCGGGACTTGAATTTGAAAAGAAAAAAACTGAAATGTTTTGCAATTTTTATAAGTTTTTATACTTGTGGCAAATTGCAACACTGCAAGCTGTTCAATTCCGATACATGTGGCACGAACATTGTGTTTGTGTCTACAATTCCTCAATTAAACTAGCTTAAATTTCAATTTTAATTTTTTTTTACCCTTGCATGTATTATAAAATTGGTCAGATGTTTGTAACGCAGAGAAGGAATAGTTTCAGACCCCATAAAGTATACATATTCCTGATCAGCATGAGAGGACGAGTTGATATACATAGCCATGTCCGTCAGTCTCTCTATATACTGAAAGTTGGTATATAAGCTTTTATATACCCTAGAATGCACATCTGCGATTTTCAAAAAGATCGGACCACTATATCTTATAGCTGCCATAGGAATCATCGTTTGAAAAAAGGGTTTTAGATCAATTACTTCATTGTTTTGTACGGGATTATCATAAAACTTAATATATGGCAGTTTACTGTATATCGTATATATAAACATCCGTGCCAAATTTGATCAAGATCA
Organism: Drosophila sp. 14030-0761.01; assembly: GCA_018150735.1. Lineage (NCBI taxonomy): Eukaryota > Metazoa > Arthropoda > Insecta > Diptera > Drosophilidae > Drosophila > Drosophila sp. 14030-0761.01. Next base: position 2,134,237 of record JAECWO010000003.1, read on the forward strand.
GACTACTATAGCATATAGCTCCCATAGGACCAAAAACGATCGTCACCAAACTTAACTTTACATTTGTACATAATAAATTATTAACTGAATTTGATCAAAATCGGATGACTATATCATATATGTAGCTGTAATACAAACATTTAAAATAGTTGCATGCTGCTTGCACACATATATGCATATGTACCCTCCAGTACCAAATGTCCCTGGGCGAAATGTCGCCGGATTGTCCATAACACCGACGTCGGCAGAGAAAAGAATTCTGCCAGCGTTTTCAAGCAAAGATCAGCCGACGGTGCCAGAACGATCGAATGTCGTCGACGGAACACTTTCGGCTACCGCAAAGAATTGAGCAAACACAATTTCTTGTAAAATAATTCGAAAAAAAAAAATAGACGAAAAACGGAGGACAAAAAAAGACAAAGCAAAGCAGAACTTGCGTTTTTATACCATGCATCCATAGAATGAAATGGTATATTAAAGTCGCCAAAATGTATGTAACAGGGAGAAGGAAGCTTTTCCGACCCTATAAAGTATATATATTCTTGATCAGCATGAGAAGAGAAATTGATATAGCCATGTCCGTCTGTCCGTCTGTCTGTCCGTCTGTCCGTCCGTCCGTCCGTCCGTAAGAGTGCAGAGATCTCAGCAACTATAAATGATAGAGCTACCGAATTTAGAATGTAGACTCGTGTAGTATAGACGCTGACCAAGTTTATTTTTTTTTTTGCCACGCCCCCTTCCGCCTCCGGAATTTAATAAAAAGTGATTTTCTCCCGTAATATTTATCGTATTGTAATTTAATTCGGCACACGAATAGATCTAATGAACATCTATCATTCCACCAAATTTTTTTTGCCACGCCCCCTTCCGCCTCCGGAATTCAATAAAAAGTGATTTTCTCCCGCAATATTTGTCGTATCGGAATTTAATTTAGCACACTCATACATGTTATGGTTATCTATCATTTCACCAAGTTTCATAAAAATCGGAATAAAAATGGCCGAGTAATACGTTGAAATGTTTAGCACTCAAAACGGTGCAAGGGCGAATTAATATATGAATTTGGTTTTATAAACTCGATGTACTTTTTCCCCCTGATGCATGGTATATCCAAGTCGGCCCGGCGACTTACTTACTTTATTGTTTTTCGGCTCGCGTCACTATGTAATTTTCGTTTCTCTGTTCATTTGCTGCGTAGTGAGTTTGTGATTAGTGAAAAAAATTGTTTAAAGTAAGTATTATTGGTAATTTGTTAAAAGAAACTTCCAAATATTCGAGGTAAGTCTGTATTTAACTTATGAAAACATAATAAATTGTTATACAACTTTAAAAAAATTAACAGGTTATTCAGAACGCGCAGCATTGTCTAAACAATTTGCTGGGTAAGTAACAGAAATTATTATTTTTATTGTACCTATTATTTATTTATAATGTTTTTTTTTTTTTCAGAGGCGATGGTTGGCGAGAATAGTCATAAATATCTATATATGTATGTACATACATTGTTAAAACAAAAATAAATAAAATGAATTAAAATCGAAACTGCTGTGTTTATTTGTATAGAACATGTCCAAAGTCAATAGAGACATTCAACGGAAAATGTATGAACAAGTTGCGGCGACATTAACACGGAGAGTTCCTAGCGTCGAGGAAACGGGACGCTCGAGCGACATATCGACGGGACATACTAAGGAAATTTGCAAAGACACCTACAATTGTCTTTGCCTATGTCCCCAGAATGTCCCGTTCAATTGTAAAGAAAACATAGGGACACACGAGCGACATGTCCTAATGTTGTCCTTATATTTCGTAGGGACATACCAAGGAAATATGCAAAGACAATTGTAGGTGTGTTTGCAAAACTCCTTAGGATGTCCCGCCGATATGTCGCTCGTGCGTCCCGAGCTATAAGGAAAACCTTAGGACATTTCGCTCGTGTGTCCCGTTTCCTCGACGCTAGGAACTCCATGTGTTAATGTCGCCGCAACTTGTTCATACATTTTCCGTTGAATGTCCCTATGACATGGGACATGTCGCCGTAAATTCAGCGGAGAGTCTCCGCGGACGCGTACTGCAGGGTATGTACATGTATGTGTGTGTGTGTGTATCCGCGTGTGTGTGCGTGTGTGTATCCTCATGTGTTGATCCGCATGTGTGTGTTTCTTTTCATTTATTATGTAAATATAATAAATAAAAGATTTTACTTGGGTTGATGAAGTCTGGCCCATGAGGGACTGCCGATGAGGCATTGCTTCGCCCAGGTCAATCTCCCTCCCCCTCAGATTCTCCTCGCTCTCTCCAAGCTCCTGAGTTGCTGCGATATGGATGCGGCAAACTCGCATGCCGCTGAAACTCGTTCTCCGCAGTGACTCGTTTGCCGAACGTAAGGAGTAACCTTTGCCTCGCAGAATTAAACCTCTTCAGGTAGCTTCTGAAGCATCCATAGCCGCTCAGTAACTGGGTGAGGTGAAGGTTGACCTCACCATGAGACCTTCCTATCCACGGGTCTAACCTCAGGATAAGCTTATGGGTCCAACGTCCCTTGGTTGACGAATCCCATCTTTGCTGGCAGCGTTGGAGGTCCAGCGTTCCAGGTCGCGGCGATAGCTCCTATAAGCCAACGCTTTTGCTCAGACTGGGGCAGCGTAGAGGGCAATTGACTTCATGCCGCTCATCTGTAGCATACTGCTGCATTGCTTGGGACCACGCGTGTTCAGCATGATTCTTGCAAGTGCATACTCCAAGTGCTCCCTGAAGCTCAGCCAGCATCACTCCCAGGTATTTTAACGCCCTTTGGGAGGTTTTCACCACATTTCCGACCATAATCCTAGCATTCCCCACGGTTTTGCGGCTACTCACCAGGACCGCCTCGGTTTTATGGGCGGCCAGGCTGAGGCCTGCAGCGCCAAGCCAGTGGCCCAACTTGGCGATGCCTGACCCTTGCGGTACTCCTGGAGAAATGCAACGCACCGTGGTGCCTTCTGCCGTCGCATACTGCAGAGTACGTCCCTCAAAGTAGCTTCTTACAAGCTGGGTCATCTCTGCGATACGTGGAATGACGAGAGGCCGTCTAGTATCCGGCTCCACTTCGCCGTGGTGAAGGCGTTTTTGACGTCGATCGTCACGATGAGGCAATACTCCTTGCTGCCGCCCTTCCATCGATTTCCAGCTATCGCATCGGACGCGATGTTGACCACGGTGCTGAAAGCATCCACCGTTGACCTGGCCTTCCGGAAACCATTGTGGTTTATCTCCTGTTGCAATCGCGCGCCAATCAGGGTCTCCAGTATTTTACCCGCCGTATCTATGACGCAGATCGGCCTGTAGGAGGAAGCCTCCTCAATGGGGTTTCCCGGCTTGGGAAGCAGAAGAAGGTTCTGCACCTTCCAAATGCTTGGGAATATGTGTTCTCGCAGGCAATGGTTACACATTTCGGTGAATACCTCCGGGTGTAGTGTAACAGCCAGCATGGGGGCCCGATTTGGGATGCCATCCGGTCCTGGTGCCTTTGATTCCTTAATTTTTCGCACTATTGTCCGCTGCTGGGCCGGAGTTTGTGAATGCTCAGGGCCACCTCGCATGGGGGAAAAAGTGCAGACACGATATCCTCAAGCGTCGCAGCGTCATGGGGGATATTTAAAGGGTCCGATCGCAGCCGCTTTACGATCTTTTGGTACGCCTTACCCCAAGGATCCTGCTCCGCTGTGTCGCATAGGGCCAAAAAGGATTCCCTTTTGCTGGAAATGATCTCCCTCTTCAGACATTTTCTCCGTGTGCGGTATAAGCGACCTAGGGCCTCGAATTGGGGCGTTCCTCTAGCGCGCTGGTACACTCGCATTGCTCGGAGACAAAATTGACGGGCCGCGCCGATAGCTTCGTTCCACCAGCATACGGGCCTATTGTGTCTGCTGTAAGGCCCACGTTTGGCCATGCTGCATTCGCAAGCTGCCAGCACATCGGTGCGAAGCCCAGCCATTTAAGCGCGAAAGGACGGGAGGTCCAAGGATCCAGCTCTGAAGGACTTCTTCTGCGGGAATTCTCGAGGCGATGAGCTAGCACCTGATGCCACTGTGGTCAGGATGGCCTCGTGGTCGCTTGCTGTATAAAAGTCCCCGATGCGCCAGGACGTCGTTTCCGCCAAGGCCTCGCTGACAAACGTCAGGTCTATGATAGAGCCGGTCGCGGCCCGGGTGAAGCTGTTCCTGCTACCTTTGAGGGATGCGAACGCCTCGAGGAGGACGCGTCCACTTGCATCCGTTCTTGGACAGCCCAATCCGCTGCCCCGGCATTGAAGTCGCCGGCAATGACGACTCGATGACGGCCTCTAGCATCCTCTATCAGCTTGCCGATCTGCTCTCCAAAAAGGCTGAGCGACATGCTGGGTGGCATGTAACAGCTGTACACTGTTAGGTCTTTCAGCCTCGCTCTACAGAAGTTGTCAAAAGGTTCGGCATTTTCCAAGTTCAGGCGCTTAGGCCCACAGGACCATATTGCTGACTATTTGCATCTATCTGACGCCCAGGTACGAGTACACGGACAGACAGACGGACATGTCTCAAGCGACTATTCAAGAATATATCAAGAATATATATATTTCATAGGGTATATATTTCATATAACATTTCATTCTATGGATGCATGCTCTACACATAAAGTTGATCTGCGTACTTATATACTTCACGAGTCTATATCCTAAATTACGTAACTTTAGCTTTTACAGTTCCTCAGGTCTTTGGTCTCTTACGGACGGACGGACAGATGGACATTGCTATATCAATTTCTCTTCTCATCCTGATCAAGAATATATATACTTTATAGGGTCGGAGATTCTTCTTTCTGCCTGTTACACACCTTTCGGCATAACAAGACGAGTTCAAATCCGTTTGTCCGTCTGTCTGTCTGCATCAATAAGCATCCTAGACCGCTAAAGCTACAGATCTGAAAATTTGCATCTTGGATTCGATCGGACCAAAAATAGTTTTCTAAGAACTAACAACGTAATTAAATATTGTATTTAATATTTATACATAATTTATAATCTTGCTACTTTTCATCAAAATCGGGTGACTGACTATATCATATAGTTGTAGTGCCGCCCTTCATATACATATCTACCACTACTACCACAATGTGTTTTTAGTGTGGCAGTACAGTGTTGCAATTTGACGTCTGATTTATATTGTGAGATACTAGTTTTAACTTATCACCAGGACTTTTTTTTGTTGGCTGACTTTTATATTTTGACAATATAGCATTGTTTGTTTTATAAATGACAGATGAATCTTTTTTCCTTAGCAAAAACCGTAAAAACCAATTAATTCATATTAATGATAGAAATTGGTAGAAAGTTGGTTTTGCACAAGCACAAAGTTGCTAAAAGTTTCCCACTTTTTTCCGAAAAAGACATCTGACTAAACCCAGCTTTTCGCCTAAATTCCAGGCATGCAATAAAACGTTTGAAATATGCTTCTTAAGAATACTTTGTTAACACTAGATAATATTTCAATATATTTTTCGAATTTATGCCACAAAATCGGAAATTTGGACCAGTGTGCAATGTAAACTTTTGCTTTAATAATGTTGATGCTAATGATAAGCATGTGAAGAAATTGTCAGTGATTACATTTCTTCCACAAAATGTGAACGAGATAGGATAGTTTAAAATTTTTATACCATGCATTCATAGAATGAAATGGTATATTAAAGTCGCCAAAATGTATGTAACAGGGAGAAGGAAGCTTCTCCGACCCTATAAAGTATATATATTCTTGATCAGTATCAATAGCCGAGTCGATTGAGACATGTCCGTCTGTCTGTCCGTCTGTAGGATCATCGAGATCTCGGAGACTATAAGAGCTAGAGCTACCAAACTTGGCATGTAGACCCGTTTGCTCTGCAGGCAGATCGAGTTTATTTTTATACCCTTGCAAAAAGGTTATATTAATTTTGGTCAGAAGTGTGCAACGCATAGAAGGAGGCGTCTCCGACCATATAAAATATATATATTCTTGAACAGCATGACAAGGCGAGTTCAAATCCGTTTGTCCGTCTGTCCGTTTGTCCGTCTGTCTGTCCGTCTGTCTGTCCGTCCGTCTGTCTGTCTGGATCTACAGCTTCTCCTCCTAAGCCGCTAAAGCTACAGAGCTGCAATTTTGCACGAAGTCTTGTATATACTGCAGGCATTGTATATCTCGGATTCATCCGGATCGGACGACTATATCATTTAGCTCCCATTGGAACCATCGGTCGAAAAATGAGTTTTAGATCAATAACTTCTTTCTTTTTCACCCGATTATCAAAAAACTTAACATTTGACAGTTTATTATACATCCAAACATCCATGCCAAATTTGATCAAGATCGGACTACTATATCATATAGCTCCCATATGAACGATCGGACCAAAAATAATTTTTCTTCTAAAAACTTTTTGAGCGATCATCGTAAAACTTGGTAAATAACATTTCCACGTTGAAAGTTATAATTCTGGTAAATTTGATCAAAATCGGATGACTTTATCATATAGCTGTCATATAAACATATGAAAAAATTGCATGCTGCATGTCTACATACATGCATATGTATGCGTGCCGTGCTATGGCGTGTAAAAACGGATTTTTACATCAGGGTCCTTACATTTAGATAACTCTTTTTAGGGATCTAGTAACACAAGAGCTTGCAAGGGTATACAAACTTCGGCATGGCCGAAGTTAGCCCGGCCTTCTGGTTTTTTTCGCCCCGCCCCCTTCCGCCCACGCTATTTGAAAAACAATATTTTAAGCCTCCATATCTCGGAAACTATAAAAGATAGAGCTATCGGATTAGGACATTAGATTCGTGCAATATGCACGCAGACTAAGTTTGTTTCAAATTTTTGCCACGCCCCCTTCCGTCCCCGAAATTCGAAATATTTATCGTATCGTAATTTAATTTGGCACACTAATACATGTCACGTATATCTATCATCCCACCAAATATCACAAAAATCGGAATAAAAATGGCCGAGTTATACATAGAAACGTTTTTCACTCATAGCGGTGCAAGGCAGATGCACGCGAAAAAGAGCGAGATAGCATATGCTGGAAATCACCGATTTGGTAGGGGGGCGCTAAAGTGCTCTTGTCCACATAAGTGTGAGCGAGATAGCATTTACAAGAAATTTAATATATATCTTTTCACCTGATGCATGGTATATCCAAGTCGGCCCGGCGACTTACTTACTTTATTTTGTTTTGTATTCACTACGTACATATACAAGAAAAGGATTAAATTTTTCATGAGTTCGATCCAATTTCTTTTCCAGTACTCGGAACGCTTCAATTTCTGTGCATGCTATAATATAATTTACCATTTTCTGATTTATAATCAAAGAGAACCCTTATATTTCGCTTGGCAAACGCTGTAGGCCCATTGGGTTTTTTGTGTGCATACATAGGTCTCCGTCCTGGAGTGGATCCAGGTTTTATTTCAGCCCATAAAGTACCATCAGAAGCAATTTCCCTCTGATCGTCAACATCCGCAGAATTTGATGGTAACCTTACAGTACTTCTTGGTCAGCGCCTGTTGAGGATGTTCTCTTCCTCACTATCGGTGTCTGTGGATATTTCCATGTTTTTGTTTTCTTGCCTTGCACTTTTCGTACGTGTATGCATCTTTAACGCAAAGCTTCTTACTGGATAATTGCAATATTACCAAATATATCTACAATTTTATAAATAAAGTAAGTAAGTCGCCGGGCCGACTTGGATATATGTACCATGCATCAGGGGAAAACCAATTACCTTGAGTTTATAAAACTTATTTCATATATTAAATTACTTTCGTATGGGCGATTTCTAACATATGCTATCTCGCTCACTCTTATGTGTGTGCACTCTAGAGCCCCACCGGCCAAATTCGCCCTTGCACCGCTTTGAGTGCAAAACATTTCAACGTGTAACTTGGCCATTTTTATTCCGATTTTTATTAAATTTGGTGGAATGATAGATGTTCATAACATATATGAGTGTGCCAAACTAAATTCCGATACGATAAGTATTGCGGGAGAAAATCACTTTTTAATGATATCCGGAGGCGGAAGGGGGCGTGGCAAAAAAAGTTTAGTGGATTGATAGATGTTCATAACCTATATAAGTGTGCCAAATTAAATTACGATACGATCAATATTGCGGGAGAAAATCACTTTTTATTGAATTCCGGAGGCGGAAGGGGGCGTGGCAAAAAAAAAAACATAAACTTGGTCTGCGTCTATACTACAAGAGTCTGCATTCTAAATTTGGTAGCTCTATCACTTATAGTTGCTGAGATCTCTGCACTCTTACGGACGGACAGACGGACATGGCTCTATCGATTTCTCTTCTTATGCTGATCAAGAAATATATATACTTTATAGGGTCGGAAAAGCTTTCTTCTCCCTGTTACATACATTTTGGCAACTTTAATATACCATTTCATCCTATGGATGCATGGTATAAAAATAAAGTATGTAAGTCGCCGGGCCGACTTGGATTAATTTGTAAAACTAAATTTATATATGTGTGTATTAAATTTCTATCGCATGCGCGATTTTTAACATATGCTATCTCGTTTACTCTTATGTCTATGCACTTTAGCGCCCCACCGGCTAAATTCGCCCTTGTACCGCCAATTTTATTCAGATTTTTATGAAATTTGGTGGAATGATAGATGTTCATAACATGTAATGGTATGAGTGCGCCAAATTAAATTACGATACGATAAATATTGCGTTAAATATCACTTTTGATTGAATTCCAGAGGCGGAAAGGGGCGTGGGAAAAAAAAATATTTGATCAGCGTATATACCACACGACTCTTCATTCTACATTTAATAGCTCTATCATTTATAGTTGCTGAGATCTGTGCACTCTTATGGACCGACAGACGGTCACGGCTATATCAATTTCTCTTCTCATGCTGATCAAGAATATGTACTTTATAGGGTCGGACAAGCTTCCTTCTGCCTGTTACATAGTTCTTGGCGGCATTATTATACCATTTCATCCTATGATGCATGGTATAAATAAATAACAAGTAAAAGAAATTATATTTGCGATTTCTGCATGTGGTTTCGAGGAGTAGCCATTGTTTTATAGGCTCATTGCATTGCCATGATGGTCTAAAACCAATCCGCTGGTTTTTCAAATTAAAATATATTGCACATAAGTGAAAACTAATTATTAAAGGAATCATATATTCTTTATGTTCGTAACAAATTATTACTTCGTATACCCTATTTTATATATGGGATAAGATGATGTAAAAGTTCATAAGCATGTCTATCCCCAACATTAAAAAAAAAACTAAAACACTGATGCACAGTGAAAAAACTACTTCGAATTTATAAAACTAATAGTCAATTAGTACACAAAACTGATGACTTTACTTTTCAAAAGTCGCAAAAGAAAGACTTGAAAATTCATTTGAAGAGAACAAGAAACACGACGCACAAAAAGTTGTTGTTGAATAGGCTAATAACTTCGGTCCTGTCAAAATTTATAGACCAACCCGTGACTAGTCCATCATGATTAGGGTACGGTCTGTACGAAGACCGACTTATGCCAGTACAGAAGGGTTGGCTTCTCAACGGACTTACATTACTTCTTAATCTCATATATACATAACGTGGATGTAGTGTCCACGGCAAATCTATGTAGGGCTCTGCAGTAAATACACATCCAAAGTCGGCTTCTCAAATTGAGAAAAATTGATCATTTGGCTATAATAATCAATATTATTTAAAGTCAATTTGCATAGCAAAAGCTGTGAGTCACTTTAAACTACGGTCCATGTACTATGTATTCACCCCTTAAATATCCTTCAAATGATTGTGTGCCACTCATGATTGGGTGTCTCAGTAAACTTCGATCAGAGTCTCCCTATCAAAGCGAAGACCTTAGAAAACTAGTCAAGCTCCACACACACATCTACCATTACAGCTGAATTCATAGCACATAAAGCATGTCTCCTAAGTATTATCACTAATCAGGTATATCATAGATAGTGCAAACAGAAGATTTTTTGATTGCAAACGCTAGCCTAACCATGGAACCCCAGAGGCGTTCGGCAAAAAGCCGAGCGCTCATAAGCTAAATGAGAGCGTAACGCAGAGAGGGAGGGAAACGTCCAAAAATTATTTAGTCTCGCACAGACTGCAGAACGACGAACACACGGCTATGTCGCTTGTGATCTCGTTCTGTCTATGTATGCGTGCACAAGTCGGTATATGGGCAGATATTGTAGTGTGTGTGAGCAACGTGAAGTTCGACAACACCGAACTTCAATAGCTCGCCAGACCCAAGTTCTGAGTTTTCGACAAAGCAGACACAAGAGCGATGAAGGCATTTCCCTGTGGAAAGTACATCCAGCGATGTTGGCAGCGGGATTTCAAGTACCGTCATGGCTCTGCCGATAGAGTGCTTGTTTGACGTTCTGCATGCTGCGGGTTCGATCCCCAGTGCAATCGTCCCATGTAAAAAGTATTTTTTAATTTCTTTTTATAATAATTGATTTATTTTATTTTTTTGTTTGTATGCAATTTTGAATAAATCTAATATAATGATATTATTGAAAAATGAATATTATAAAACAGAAAAAAATAAAATAAATCAATTATTATAAAAAAGAAATTAAAAATACTTTTTACATGGGACGATTGCACTGGGGATCGAACCCGCAGCATGCAGAACGTCAAACAAGCACTCTATCGGCAGAGCCATGACGGTACTTGAAATCCCGCTGCCAACATCGCTGGATGTACTTTCCACAGGGAAATGCCTTCATCGCTCTTGTGTCTGCTTTGTCGAAAACTCAGAACTTGGGTCTGGCGAGCTATTGAAGTTCGGTGTTGTCGAACTTCACGTTGCTCACACACACTACAATATCTGCCCATATACCGACTTGTGCACGCATACATAGACAGAACGAGATCACAAGCGACATAGCCGTGTGTTCGTCGTTCTGCAGTCTGTGCGAGACTAAATAATTTTTGGACGTTTCCTCCCTCTCTGCGTTACGCTCTCATTTTTTTTATGAGCGCTCGGCTTTTTGCCGAACGCCTCTGGGGTTCCATGGTTAGGCTAGCGTTTGCAATCAAAAAATCTTCTGTTTGCACTATCTATGATATACCTGATTAGTGGTATTATCTTATACGCATAGTTTCCACAGTCCATATATATATATATGTACATATTGTATGTATATAAACAACGAGAAAAATATTTAGAAAACATTTAAAATATACTTATTCTTACCTAATCCAAATGGAATTGTTTTCCTACTGCCAACTTTTCGAAATCGTATTCGACCCAAAGATTAGTGCCAGTGTGCGTGAAAGTGGTTTGCTGCATGCCTCAGCTAACAGTATGTCCGGACGTATTAATTGTCAAAAAATACAGCCAAACGGTTACCGGTTAGAACCAGAGCTATTCTGCAAAAATAGACTCAGACACAAGACTCGGTCACCGCTTTCTGTCTCCTTCTTCTAATGGTGATTGCCGCTTGGTTATTGTTAGCTTGGTCTATTGCACTTTTGGCAGTTAATATTTATTAACCATAATTAACAGGCTGGTTCTTTTCGCCACGGCATCTGCTTTGCGTCTTCGTATACCCTATTTTATATATGGGATAAGATGATGTAAAAGTTCATAAGCATGTCTGTCCCCAACATTAAAAATAAAGTAAGTAAGTCGCCGGGCCGACTTGGATATACCATGCATCAGGGGAAAACAAATTACCTTGAGTTTATAAAACTTATTTCACATATTAAATTTCTTTCGTATGCGCGATTTCTAACATATGCTATGGCAAAAAAAAAACATAAACTTGGTCTGCGCCAAGACTACACGAGTCTACATTCTAAATTTGGTAACTCTAACATTTGTAGTTGCTGAGATCTCTGCACTCTTACGGACGGACAGACGGACATGGCTATATCAATTTCTCTTCTCATGCTGATCAAGAATATATATACGTTATAGGGTCGGAAAAGCTTCCTTCTCCCTGTTACATACATTTTGGCGACTTTAATATACCATTTCATCCTATGGATGCATGGTATAAAAACTAAAGTAAGTACATCAAGTGAAATAAAGTAAGTCAGGGGTGTCACAGAAATCGCTAACGCCCCAAAATCGCCCCAAACGCAAATGTAGGGTGTCACAGAAACCTCTTTTGACAGTTTTCAAAAGTTGCGGGTTTTGCTGCAACGTTTGGTTAATTTTGCACTTACAGCAAATTATGTTGAAAAAAGAATGGTGTTGAAATAAACTTTGATTATTTTTGGATGGAATTGCATTCAAATAATCGCTGGCAATATTTGTGCTCATATATAATTTATTATTTTACGAAAACGCCTGTGAAAAAATCAAGCAAGCGTCGTTTTTGCTTAAATCACCCATAAGCAAGGCTGCCATCCTGCTGAAAACGGCAGAAACTTATTTTCGGACAAAACATTTGTGTTTCAAATTTTAGTTTGTTATATGCCACAAGTAAGCAGAAATTTTATGGATTACGACCAAATTTAAGAAAGTTTTTTAAATTGTGTGTACACGCATAAATTTAAGGAAAACGTCGAAAAAATGCACCAAGTTGACGTCTCTGTTTTTATCTTGGTCAGCCAAAGAAGAAGAAGAAATGTAAACAGCTGTAAAAAATGCAATTGCAGTTGCCGCCTTTTTTAAAATGAATGAAATTTTTTGGATTTCTGATGGATAAGGTTTCTAATATGATCGAATAAACTTAATTAAATTTGTATTTGAATATGTGCATCGAATTTTGAATTATTCCACTTGTAATTGAAGATTTGTAAAAATGAAAATCGCTTGCTTAAAAGAAGAGTCAAGGCAAGATTAAATAATATTCCCAACGATTTCGCTTACATTTGTTCTAAACACCTCCAGGTCTGCATCCAATGACCTGTTGAACAGAGCTAATACCTAGAAATCGCATGGACGAAATTGTATTTTGAGGTAAAAGAGTTGCCATTGTTGCGAAAAAAGAATTGTGTAGAAAAGAAAATGTAGGCTTACAAACGCAATAGTTAGCAGTTACCGATGCATTGTATTCATTTTGTTGTATTTAATTCATTGTTCTTAAATTTTTGGTTAATTTGCCAAATATTGTTTACAGTTACAAATTTGAAGTAAATGTAAACAACAGGGTTGCCAAAGCAGCGACAATATTGCGCGCGATAATAATTTTAAAAATTTTGGTGTTGCAGTATGTTAACTGTAACTCCAAAAAATAAGTACATTTTTTCTTGTTGTATAACATTAGCAATAATTTTTGGTTTACGAAAAATGTATATCAATTTTAATTCCAAACGTTAGTATTTTTTTTTTTTTTTGAATTGCACAACCCTATTGCACCTATCGACAATCGAAATACCGAAATAGCGGCGATCGAGTCAGCCGATGTACCAACCGGTGGCTGTGGCTCCGAAATTGTTGCCGAAAATGAAACGTCGGAGATTTCCATGACACCAACGTTTGGTTTCGGCGTTTACATTTCAAACGTCGCCAAAATCGCTAGCGTTTTCTGTGACACCCCTGAGTAAGTCGCCGGGCCGACTTGGATATACCATGCATCAGGGGAAAACAAATTACCTTGAGTTTATAAAATTTATTTCATATATTAAATTTCTTTCGTATGCGCAATTTCTAACATATGCTATCTCCCTCACTCTTATGTGTGTGCACTTTAGCACCCCACCGGCCAAATTCGCCCTTGCACCGCTTTGAGCGCAAAACGTTTCAATGCATAACTCGGCCACTTTTGTTCCGATTTTTATGAAACTTGGTGGAATGATAGATGTCCATAACATATATAAGTGTGCCGAATTAAATTCCGATACGATAAATATTGCGGGAGAAAATCACTTTTTATTAAATTCCGGAGGCGGAAGGGGGCGTGGCAAAAAAAATTTGGTGGAATGATAGATGTTCATAAGATCTATGAGTGTGCCAAATTAAATTACGATACGATAAATATTACGGGAGAAAATCACTTTTTATTAAATTCCGGAGGCGAAAGGGGGCGTGGCAAAAAAAACATAAACTTGGTCTGCGCCAAGACTACACAAGTCTACATTCTATATTTGGTAACTCTAACATTTGTAGTTGCTGAGATCTCTGCACTCTTACGGACGGACGAACGGAAGGACGGACAGACGGACATGGCTATATCAATTTCTCTTCTCATGCTGATTTGAGTACAAAACGTTTCAATGTATAACTCGGCCATTTTTATTCCGATATTTATGAAATTTTGGTGGAATGAAAGATGTTCATAACATGTATGAGTGTGCCATATTAAATAACGATACGATTATTAAATTCCAGTCGCGGAAGGAGGCGTCTACATTCTCAATTTGGTAGCTCTATCATTTATGATTGCTGAGATCTGTGCACTCTTACGGACGGACGGGCGGACGGACAGACCGACAGACGGACATGGCTATATCAATTTCTCATCTAATGGTGATTAAGAATATATATACTTTATAGGGTCGGAAAAGCTTCTTTCTGCCTGTTCCATACATTTTGGCGACTTTAATATACCATGTCATCCTATGGATGCATGGTATAATAAAGTAAGTAAGTCGCCGGGCCGACTTGTATATATCATGGATTTGGGGAAAAACAACTACATCGAGTTTTTATCCATAGGATGAAATGGTACATTGAAGTCGCCAAAATATATGTAACAGGCAGAAGGAAGCTTCTCCGATCCTATAAAGTATATATATTCTTGATCAGCGATCATGAGAAGAGAAATAGATATAGCCATGTCCGTCTGTCAGTCCGTAAAAGAGCAGAGGCCTCAGCAACTACAAATGTTAGACCTACCAAATTTAGAATGTAGACTCGTGTAGTATAGACGCTGACCAAATTTATTTTTATACCCTTGCTATAGCTACAGGATGAAATGGTACATTAAAGTCGCCAAAATATATGTAACAGGCAGAAGGAAGCTTCTCCGATCCTATAAAGTATATATATTCTTGATCAGCGATCATGAGAAGAGAAATAGATATAGCCATGTCCGTCTGTCAGTCCGTAAAAGAGCAGAGGCCTCAGCAACTACAAATGTTAGACCTACCAAATTTAGAATGTAGACTCGTGTAGTATAGACGCTGAACAAATTTATTTTTATACCCTTGCTATAGCTACAGAGCTGCAATTTTGCACGAAGTCTTGTATATACTGCTGGCATTGTATATCTCGGATTCAACCGGATCGGACGACCATATCATATAGCTCGGCAAGTTCGAAGTTAGCCCGGCCTTCTGGTTAGTATTAATTTTGGGTATTTGATGGATATGATGTCTCGAATTGTGGTACAGTAGTAGTTGTGGTTGTTGATATTCGCGATCGACTCTAGAGCTGAGAGTGAGTCTGTGCAGATTGCATGATGTCTGTTTAATTCTTTTGCCAGTAAGCATGCGTCTAAAATAGCTGAGATTTCAGCAGTGAAGATTGAGCTGTGGTTGTTTAATTGGGAATATCTGATGATTTCCGTTTCGGTGGTTATACTGTAGGAGGTACCAGAGTCTGACTTAGAACCATCAGTATATATGAACTCGAATTATTTCATTACGTCTTTTAGGTCAATGAATTTTCTCTGAAATACTGATGGGTGTGTGTTTGATTTTGTAGTTGTATGTAAAGACATGTTTAAAGCATTAGGGTTAAACAGCCAAGGTGGTGATCTGAGTTTCCTAGATGGGATCGGGCGGATCTTTATACTATGTAGTGAACAAAAGTTTAAAATTCTATGTAGTAAGGAGGGTACTTTAGGTTTGGTTTTTGAGATTTTGTTTTTTTGTAGTATGGGGTAGATAGGCGAGTTTAACGCTCTTGCTATTAGAGTAAAAGTTTTTGCTGTCATGAACTGAGTTCTTCTTTCGATTGGCATCAATTCTGATTCATACAGAAGGTTTTTAATGGGAGTGGTTCGAAACGATCCTAAGGTGAATCTTAGTGCAGCGTGGTAACATGTTTTGAGTCTGCCTATGATTGATAGAGGGCTGTTTCCGTAGAAGGGTAGGCAATAATCTATCTTTGACATAATAAGTGCTTTCATCGTGAGAATTAAGATTTTGGTGTCACAATTATACCTTTGGTTTGATAACCATTTGATAATGTTAAGCCTTGTATTCAACTGTGTAGTGAGGTTTTCCGGCATACGTGAAGGTGGTTGCATTTCGGTACTAAAAGCTTAGCCCCAGAGTACTCACACCATTTTTCAATATCTTCGAATAAAGGGTTAATGTTTGGGGTTGCCGAGTTTTTATACCATGTATGTAACAGGGAGAAAGAAGCTTTTCCGACCCTATAAAGTATATATATTCTTGATCAGTATCAATAGCCGGGTCGATTGAGACATGTCCATCTGTCTTACCAAATTTAGAATGTAGACTTGTGTAGTATATGCGCTGATCAAGTTTTTTTAGCCTCACCCCCTTCCGCCACCGGAATTGAATAAAAAGTGATTTTCTCCCGTAATTTTTATCGTATCGTAATTTAATTTGGCACGCTCATACATGTTATGGACATCTATCATTCCACCAAATTTTGAATAAAAATGGACGAGTTATTCATTGAAACGTTTTGCACTCAAAGCGGTGAAAGGGCGTATTTGGCCGGTGGAGCGCTAAAGTGCACACACATAAGAGTGAGCGAGATAGCATATGTTAGAAATCGCGCATACAAAAGAAATTTAAAATATTTAGTTTATGGTATATCCAAGTTTTTGTTTTATTATACCCTTGCAAAAAGGGTATATTAATTTTGGTCAGAAGTGTGCAACGCATAGAAGGAGGCATCTACGACTATATAAAGTATATATTTTCTTGATCAGCATGTCAAGACGAGTTCAAATCCGTTTGTCCGTCTGTCTGTCTGGATCAACAGCTTCTCCTCCTAGACCGCTAAAGCTACAAAGCTGCAATTTCGCAGGAAGTCTTATATATACTGCAGGCATTGTATATCTCTGATCCATCCGGATCGGGCAACTATATCATATCGCTGCCATAGGAGCAATCGGAGCAAAAATAGTTTTGTTCCTAAAAACTTTTTTGTTTTCTTTGCGATCATTACCAAACTTGCAAAATTGCAGCTCCGTAGCTTTCTAGGAGGAAAAGCTGTTAATCCAGACAGATGGACAAAGCTTAAGTGCGCGTGTCCACATAAGGGTGAGCGGGATAGCATTTGAAAGAAATTTTCACTCGATGCATGGTAATCAAAGTCAGCCCGGCGACTTACTTTACTTTAAAACAAAAACTTTTTTTTGAACGATCGCTCATTTATGTTTAGCACTTTAGCTTGAGCGGACCAGGAGGAGAAACTGTTGATCCAGACAGAAGGACAAACGGATTCGAACTCGTCTTGTCATGCTGATCAAGAACATATATACTTAATATGGTCGGAGATGCCTCCTTCGCGATAGAGCTTTTGATTTGATATGACAAATCCACAACCGGACGTCCATTCCATGCATTAATCAATCGATCGATGAACTCGTCGGTATTGGCTGTGTCTTTGTCTGGCTTTGTGTCTATCTCTGGCTTTGGGTCCTCATATTGTTGCTTGTCAATCGATTCGATCCTTACCATATAGCTGTTTAAATTTGAATTCTCTTCTATTTAGTTGTTTTATTATTTGCTTGAAATCGGGGCCATTCGAATGATTCTGTGATTTGCTCTCAATTCAAGAAATTGTAATTTCAATCAACTTGTGCGCTTCTTGTACACCATGCAACGTGCGAAATTGAATGTTCTAAAAACTCTAATAGATCATAAGCTTTAATTGTATTCGCTTCGATTCAAAATACATTAATGTTGACATTGATTATATCCTTTTCATAAATTTGTTACAATTGCCACGCTTCTCCCCACTTTTGGTTGGTTTTTGCACAATTCCATCTCCCCCATTCAGTCTCGGCTAGGCAGGCCAGTTTCATGAATCGCTTTTTATGGGCATTTAAAGAGGTAACTAAGACTTAATTGAAGCTTAGTTTTATTTTCAGTCTCACACAAATTGTAATTACAAAAATATCAAAGAAGCTAACTTCGGCTATGCCAAAGTTTGTATACCCTTGCAGCCCTTGACCATTACATTTTATTTCCTAAAAAATTTTTTGTTTTTTAATCCAATAAAGAAATATTTTAAATACATTGGCCGGGGGCAGCCAATCGCCAAATAGTACGCGTGCCAAGACAATGTAGCGATTGATATTCATATTCACACACACACAAACGCAATTTTGACACATATACATATGTGCTTCACTGCTTAATAAGCAGTGCTTATGCGTGTGTGTATATATAGGCAAATTTTATATCGTCGTATCAGGCATTATGTTGTTTATCCGATTGTTTTTAAATTCACGCATATGATGTAATCCCTTTTTATTTATGTACATAATCAGTTTGGATAAGATTGTTCAAAAAATAGAGAAGTTATTCGCATTTAACGTTTGTATTTGTATGGCAGCTATATGATATAGTTGTCCGATCTTATTCAAAATCGCAGATGTGCATGTGGCTGTATAGAAAACGAACTTTGAATGCCATAGCTCTAAAACTGTGGGACTAGTTCGCGCAGCACCAGACAGACAGACGGACATGGCTATATCAACTCGTCTTCTCTTGCTGATCAAGAATATATATACTTTATGGGGTCGGAAACGATCCCTTCTCTGCGTTAGAAACATCTGACCAATTTTCTAATACCCTCTGCAAGGGTATAAATATTATGCAAAATACAATAGTAATTAGTAATAATTATGTGAACAGGCTCACAACGTCGACTGCATCAAAAACAAAAAAAAATTTTAAAATCAAACGGCCGGGCCAACTTTGGCGATGCCGAAGTTTGTATACAGTTCTTGTGTTACTCAATCCCTAAATAGAGTGATCTAAACGTAAAAACGATTGTCTAAATATCCGCATCTACACGCTATAGCACGGCACGCATACATATGTATGTAGATATGCAGAATGCAATTTTATCATTTGTAAATTTGATCAAAATCGGAAAACTATATGATATAGCTGTCATACAAACAAATGGCAAACTGCATGCTGCATCTCTACATACATGCATATGCATGCGTGCCGTGCTATAGCACAAAAGCCTATTCATTGTGCGAACTCCATTTAGGGACTGAGTAACGCAAGAACTTGGAAGGGTATACAAACTTCGGCATGGTCGAAGTTAGCCCGGCCTTCTGGTTATGTGGACAAGTGTCAATCAACTCGGCTATTGATACCGACCAAGAATATATGTACATATATACTTTATAGGGTCGGAAAAGCTCCTTTCTGCTTGGTTAGCCTGTTACATACATTTTGGTGACTTTAACATACCATTTCATCCTATGGATGCATGGTATCAAAATAACCCGTTTTGGAATCTCATTTTATCGGGGCAATAATGTTGTAACTATGATCAGCTATATAAAACTGACCCCTGAGGTATAATAATTGGTTGCACAAGATTAATAGATTTCAAGGAAAATTTGTGATAAGTTTCTAATTTTCTGAATAAGAACTAAGCATAAGAGCAAAGAGTAAATTAATTTTTGTATGTCGAAGCCGCTTAGTTTCCGGTAGTTTTTTTTTTGTTGTGCTAGTTGATGATGGCCTTTGAGACACACTTGTCTTTTAGATTGATAAACTTGCATGTATATATAGCTGGAACCCGTTATAAGCGAACGGACTGAGGTGCAGATTACGAGAGCAATGCCTCGAGGGGTACCAAAATTGAGGGTTAATTAGAGACAACAGATACATACTTATGTATATATACATACATATATGGAAACTCTAAAACAAAACCGAAATCACTCATGCAAATTCTAGAAAGGGGAAGTAATTAAATTTTCTGTTTCTTCATGTGTGTGCGTATAGACTTGGCAATTCATGTTCTTGCATATATGCACAACACGATAACGACTCGTTTCGGATAAGCTAAAATGCAAACTAATACAAAACCGATCCAATTTAATGGACCTAAAGAGTTCAACGAATTTGACAGCCAGGTATGGATATAGTATACGGCCCCACACAGATGTATACATAAATCATCAATAATGCAGCTAATCTATGAGATTGCCAATTGTGATTTTTTGGCTAACACATGGATTATGTGAAATGGTGCCTTCAATTTGTCATAGGAAAACCTACTACTCCGATTTGTAGTATGGTTTTGCGTAGATTTGTTTTGAAACTTTCAAATCAGGATTAAGCAATTTAATGTTGGAATGAGAGAAGAGCATGACACATACAAATAAAGTAAGTAAGTCGTCTTGCCGACTTGGATTTACAATGCATCAAGTGGAGAAAATGGAAAAATTTCTAACACATGCTATCTGGCTGACTATTATGTGTGTGCACTTTAGCGCCCCACCGGCCAAATTCGCCCTTGCACAACGTTTCAATGTATAACTCGGCCACTTTTATTCTAATTTTTATGGAATGATAGACGATCCTAACATATATATGTAAGTGTGCCGAATTAAATTCCGATACAATAAATATGTGGGAGAATATCACTTTTTATCAGGTACGGTAAATTATGATTATTTTGTTTTTATACCCTTGCAGAGGGTATTATAAAATTGGTCAGATGTTTGAATCGCAGAGAAGGGATCGTTTCCGACCCCATAAAGTATATATATTCTTGATCAGCAAGAGAAGACGAGTTGATATAGCCATGTCCGTCTGTCTGTCTGGTGCTGCGCGAACTAGTCCCACAGTTTTAGAGCTATGGCATTCAAAGTTCGTTTTCTATACAGCCACATGCACATCTGCGATTTTGAATAAGATCGGACAACTATATCATATAGCTGCCATACAAATACAAACGTTAAATGCGAATAACTTCTCTATTTTTTGAACAATCTTATCCAAACTGATTACGTACATAAATAAAAAGGGATTACATCATATGCGTGAATTTCAAAACAATCGGATAAACATAACGCCTGATTTCGACGATATAAAATTTGCCTATATATACACACACGCATAAGCAGTGAAGCACATATATACATATGTGTCAAAATTGCGTTTGTGTGTGTGTTAATTTGAATATCAATCGCTACATTGTCTTGGCACGCTTACTATTTGGCTGCCCCCGGCCAATGTATTTAAAATATTTCTTTATTGGATTAAGAAACAAAAAATTTTTTAGGAAATAAAATGTAATGGTCAAGGCTGCAAGGGTATACAAACTTCGGCATAGCCGAAGTTAGCTTCTTTGATAATTTTTTAATTAATCATCCACTTCTAATTACGTTAGAAGAGCCAAAAATAGACCAATGTTTTTGTCTATGCATAAATTATGATCTTTCACTATGATTAAAAAATCTGCGATTTTGAATCAATTAATTAAATATTAATCATCGATTTTGAGCAAAAAAAATAAAACTCACAACATAAAAATTATATTTGAGCAAAAAAATAAAAATCAAAATATAATGATTATTTCTTGAGTTTTATTTTTTCGCTCAAATATAAAACTCTACATGATTTTCTGGCATTTCTTTTTCTTAAATTTTGGGCTTAAATTCAACATCAACAGCTTCGCCTCCTAGACCGCTATAGCTACAGAGCTGAAATTTTGCAGGCATTGTATATCTCGGACTCATTCGGATCGGACAACTATATTATATAGCTCCAATAGGAACCATCAGTCAAAAAACGAGTTTTAGATGAATAACTTCGTTCTTTTTCACCTGATCATTATAAAACTTAACATTTACTTTACGTTTACTACACATCCAAGCATCCGTGCGAAATTTGATCAAGATCGGACTACTATATCATATTATACCATATGTAGGAACAATCGGACCAAAAATAGTTTTGCTTCTAAAAACTTCTTTGTTTCTTTTGCGATCATCACCAAATTTGGTAAATAACATTTGCACATAACAAAACATAATCTTGCCAAATTTCTTCAAAATCGGATAACTATATGATATAGCTGTCATACAAACAAATGGCAAACTGCATGCTGCATCTCTACATACATGCATATGCATGCGTGCCGTGCTATAGCGTGTAGATTGAGGTTTTTTCACAAAAGCCTATTAATTTTGCGATCTCCATTTAGGGACTGAGTAACGCAAGAACTTGCAAGGGTAGAAAAACTTCGGCATGGTCGAAGTTAGCCCGGCCTCCTGGTTATGATTAAATTGCGATACAATCAAAATTGAGAGGACACAATCAATCACTTTTTCTCGGGTGTCGCAAAAAAAAAATAGACTTGGTCAGTGTATATACTACACGAATCTATATTCTAAATTTGGTAGCTCTACTTTTTATAGTTACTGAGATCTTCATTATCTTACGGACCGACGGGCGGACATGTCTCAACCGACTCGGCTTCTCATGCTGAGCAAGAATAAATGCACTTTATAGGGTTGGAAATGCTTCCTTCTGCCTGTTACATACATTTTGGGGACTTTAATATACGAATTCATTAAACATCGACTTCAATATACCAATTCATCAAACATCCACAAGTTCGTTTCCTAGGTCTTTCGTTTTGGCAGTATTAAACTTGTGCAAAGATTACAGCAAAGACAAAAAACACGCACTGAAAGACTTTTACTTTTTTGTAATTGTTCGTGCATCAAGCTGAATGTAAAAAATGCAACAGCTACTGCTACAACAAATTAGCAAGTAAATAATTAGCAAGTCGGTTAAAAAAGAATATTAAAAGATAAACTTCTTTCACTTCCTCACTGTCTATACATATGTACACATTTCATATTTTATAAGAATTTTACTACAATTCCCGTGATCATTCTATACGGTAAGGAACCGGCACTAAAATTACTATGACATTAGGCCTAAAATCGCCCTGAAGATCCTTGGCTACAGTGGCCGCAACAAAAAACAACAATTATACAACAGTAGCATCAACATCAGCAAGAGCAACAGAAATTAAAACCGTGCCAAGGTTGCCTCCAGGCAAGCTTAAATCATAATTAGATCAAAAGTCATAATTTTCTGTTGTTGTTCGTTTATGATTGTTATATGGTGCCCCTTTCCTTTCCAATGTCCCCCAACTCTCCCCTAACCACTCAGTCACTAACTAACAACAAATTTAAAATAATAAAGACAAAAAAAGCAAAGAAAAAATCATTTTGAATTTAGCACATTTCATTTTCTCAAGTCTTGGTTTTGGTGTCTCAGAGTAAGTCAGCTGAGCAGTCAGTGGTAGGCACAGAGGCAGGGGCTGTGGGCATTTTACTTTACTTTACTTCACTTTACATACACTTTGCAACAATGGAGAGCACGACGTTGTGGGCTATGGCGCGGGACAGTGTGCCAAACAAAGTTCGTAGCCAATTTAAATGCCATTGCGTCATTTGCACTTTCAATTCGAAATTGAAAAACAAAGCAAAAAGGCAAAATCTTATCAACGAATTATCTACAAACCGAAGCGGAAGGCATGGTATATCCGACATGGATATACTATACCATTCAAAAAGTGAAAATGCATTTATTACATTTCTTTCACATGCTATCTCGCTCACTCTTATGTGCACACGAGAACTTTAGCGCACCACCAGACAAACCCGCAATTTCCAGTACATTCTATCTGGCTCACTTTTTTGAGCACGCAAGCGCTTTGACGCCCTCCGTCGGCCAAATCCGCCTTGCGGCCCTAATATACACAACGTTTTTACGTACATACATGTACATACATATGTAAGCATAACTCGGTCATTTTCATTCCGATTTTAATGAAATTTTGTGGACTGATAGATGTTCATAACAATTATTACTGTGCCATTACGTTAATAAAATTACGATATCTAAATATTGCGGGCTAAAATAACTTTTCATCGCAGTCCGGGTGCGAAAGGGGGCGTGACACAAATTAAAATAAACTTGGTCTGAGACATATTGAACGCATCTACTTCCAAATACGATAGCTTTAGCTTTTATCAATATATGAAATGGAAAATAAATACGCCTTCAAATAGGATGGTTGAACTGGAGATCAAGCCCGCGACATGCCGATCGCCAAGCAAGCACCCTATCGGCACAGCCTCGGCGACACTTGGCAAACCGCTTCCAACATCGATTGATACATATACTTTCAACAGGGGCATGTCTTCGTCGCCCTGTGGCTGTTTTGTCGAAAAGTAAATTTTGTGTCGAGCGAGCTATTGAACTGCGGTGTTGTCGAACTTCACGTTACACACACACACATTACGATGCCTGCCGATGTACCGATTTGTGCACACATACACAGACAGAACGAGATCACAAGCGACATAGGCGTGTGCTCGTCGTTCTGCAGTCTGTGCCGAGAATGAATTATTTTCGTCGCTGCTTACGCTCTCATTGAGCGTATGAACGTTCGGCTTTTTGCCGAACGCCTCTGGGGTTCCATGGTTAGGCTAGCTTTTGCAATCGAAAAATTTTGCGTTTGACGTACATATGTATCTATGTACATATGTATCTATGTACACATGTATCTATGTACATATGTACATATGTATGTAATTCCATTGTTAGTGACTATAGTTTGCCGTAAGATTGCAAGCTTGCAACATGCAAAAAAAAGATTGTTGGGCACGAAGTCGCCACTAGCCGTCGAATTAAGCTTTTCCTTTTTTGTTTAGTTCCTCGTGCTTTGCGTCTTTCTTTGCCTTTTGTGTGGGGTCTCCTGCTTTCCCTTTCGCGCACACTGGCTAGTGTGGCAATTACGATATTTTATTATTTTTTATTTTGTTCAGCAATAGCGCCACGACTCGTGCCACGCGTCTACGTCTAAATACGTGCATACATATATGTATATATGTACATATGAATATACATACATACATATGTATGTATGTATGTATGCTCAATTGGGTACTTTTTGCGGGGGACATAGCGAGAGATCCACAGACAAAACAGAACACTGATTCAAAACTATTTGTTACATATGTACATATATTAATTTAGACATTTCTGGAAACTTCTCGCTTTTCGGTGTTCATTTTTTTGCCTGCTGAAATGAAGTTAAGTTAATATTGCTGTGAACCCGAGATCTATTGAAATAAAATTTTGGTAAGCAGTTTTCCTGATAGTTTGTTGGTTATTTTTACTAGAAAATTAAGCAACTTTTTGGAGACTCAGGCGACACTGTTTAAAATGTTTTGCGGTTAGCAATTTTGGTTTTTTATTGTATGTTATTGTATGTACATACATATATATTCATATATATTTTTTTGCTGTATGTTTTGTGGCGCTACAGGTGTACAGAGCGGCGGCAACACTGAAAGTAAAGTGTTAAGTCTGTTGGTCAGGTAGCAGGGGGGCTTGAGCATTTTAACCCCTATATGTATGTATGTATCTACATACATATGTATGTATGTATGTAGTGAAGTGACTCCGCCTTACACTGCGGTTGGAAATGGGAGCAAAAATAGTCAAACCATTGATTGTTGTTTTTTTTTTGGTCTCCAGTTTTTATAACATAGGATGAAATGCTATATTAAACAGACAGTAGGAAGCATTTCCGACCCAAAAAAGAATATATTTTCTTGATCAGCATGACAAGCCAAGTCGATTGAGACATGTCCGTCAGTCCGTCCTATGGACGGACCAAAGATCTCAGGAACTCTAAATGGGTCGATAATGTGCTCGTGTTCACATAAGAGTGAGTGAGATAGCATGCCAAAGAAATTTAATGAGTGAGTTTTCACTTGATGCACGGTATATCCAAGTCGGCTCAGCGACTTTCTTACTTTATTGTTGTTGCAGCTTTGCTACCCGTTGTCGTTGTCCACGTACCAACATTGGCCTAATGTTGCACACTGTGTGCTGATCTTGTTTATTATGCAAGTAAGCTGCCAATGCAAAGTTAAGCGACAAACAAACTGAGAGAGTCGAGTCAGTCTATGTAGATATATTTCGTATCAAAATAAATAAAAATTTGCGCGCTCTACGTATTTTCAAATGTAATGCAATAAATACATACATATGTATGTATGTAAATGGGTACTAACCCAAGATCTTAAAATGAATAGTTCAAAATATAAGTTTAGATTCCGCAATCAAGAATTTTATTTATTTCAAAATATTATTTATTCAAATGTGAACATGGGTTTAAAAGTCCCGATTGCTTTAAATGTGAAATAATCCAGTACATAGTTTTGAATACATACCTTCTTTAATCATTATACATATAGGTAAACTTGAATCAATACGAAAAGCGTTCAAGTTATCAGATCAATAAAACAAATATACCTTCGATTTTAAAACACTTTCACATTCCACCAAAATCTAATCAAATGGTTGCTACTTCACATACCAATTGACCAATTTGGAAGTCTAGCTACTCCCTTTTTTTCGTACACTTAACCATATTCAATATGCATACCCATCACTCATGGAATTTGGCGTTTCTTTCACTTTATTGGGTGATTTTTCCAAATTCTTTTTTCAAACAAAACCCAAAAAAAAACTAAGTAAAAATGCTATACTAAACACAAAATTCATTTCAATAAAAAACGAGTGGCAGCGGGTGCCAAGTCGCGTTAATATGAATATGAAATTCTATTTCTTTTTGAAAATGCGTTTTACCGTCTGTTTCGACCGATCAACGTGGCCTGCAAAATGCGAATGACGCCAAGTGGATATTGCTGGCTGTCAGCTATGATAAAACGAGCATTGAAACGGAACGGAATGGCATGTGGAACATCAGTCGGCCAGTGTAACGCATGCAAAGGGAATTGAAACAGTTAAGAAGTGGGCGAAGTGTAGGCCTAAATATTAATGCAATTTGGCTTACATATACATACATACATATGTATGTATGTTCAATGTACATATACACAAATGTAAGTTTAAAGTTTAAAATCAGAATAACTTTTCCAATAGAAATATTCTCAAAAAACAAATGCAAAATGTACAAATGTACATGTATGTATGTATGTACATACATATGTATGTACATATATACTTTCGTATGATCGGGCACCACTACCACAGAGGTTTTTGTTTCTTTTTTATTGCTGATGTCTGACGCGTCGCTGCTGTTGTACGTTTTACAGTTAATATACAGTACTAAACTCCCTGTTTTTTTGTGACATGAAACTGGGTCGGGTCGAAAGGTAATGCTTAAATTATAGTACTTCTGCTTCATCTTTTCGCTTAAGTCTTCAAGACTTTTAAATAAACCTTATGCTAAACAACAAAATGTTAAGGACCGTGATCGGAAGCGTAAGGAAACGCTACAACATTCTAGTTAACTTTCGTTATATTCTATTATAACTTCACGTAAAAAGTAGAACATGCATTAGATAGTAGTTCAAGTATGACTGGCTTAACACGAGCCAAGATTATACATTTTGTGTAATAGTATTTTTTTTGGACATTATTAATGTACATATGTATGTATGTACATATGTACATATATACTGCTCGTCATCAGGTTAGGACACCCCTGGTTTTCATAGTTATCGCTCATTATACCCTTGCAGAGGGTATTATAAAATTGGTCAGATGTTTGTAACGCAGAGAAGGGATCGTTTCCGACCCCATAAAGTATATATATTCTTGATCAGCAAGAGAAGACGAGTTGATATAGCCATGTCCGTCTGTCCGTCTGTCCTTCTGTCCGTCTGTCTGTCTGGTGCTTCGCGATCTAGTCCCACAGTTTTAGAGCTATGGCATTCAAAGTTCGTATATAAGCTTTTCTATACAGCCACATGCACATCTGCGATTTTAAATAAGATCGGACAACTATATCATATAGCTGCCATACAAATACAATCGTTAAATGCGAATAACTTCTCTATTTTTTGAACAATCTTATCCAAACTGATTATGTACATAAATAAAAAGGGATTACGTCATATGCGTGAATTTCAAAACAATCGGATAAACATAACTCCTGATTTCGACGATATAAAATTTGCCTATATAGCGTGCACTGACACATATGTATATGTGCTTCACTGCTTATGCGTGCACTGCTTATGGCAGCAGTACTGCTGCATACTGCTGCTGCCATAAGCAGTGCACGCATAAGCAGTGAAGCACATATATGTGTCAAAATTGCGATTGTGTGTGTGTGAATATGAATATCAATCGCTACATTGTCTTGGCACGCTTACTATTTGGCGATTGGCTGCCCCCGGCCAATGTATTTCAAATATTTCTTTATTGGATTAAGAAACAAAAAATTGTTTAGGAAATAAAATGTAATGGTCAAGGGCTGCAAGGGTATACAAACTTTGGCTTAGCCGAAGTTAGCTTCTTTGATATTTTTACAACTAAAATATGCAGCTAAAATTCTACAAAACTATTGAGATTGTCGACAAATTATTTTACAACTGAATGTATCAAAAAATAATATTTTTTATTTTTCAATTTTTTTTTTATTCTTGCAAAAAAGGTATATTAATTTTGCTCAGAAGTGTGCAACTCATAGAAGGACGCATCTCCGACCATATAAAGTACATATATAGTCTTGATCAGCATGACAAGACGAGCTCGAATCCGGATCAAAAGTTTCACCTCCTTTGTATATACTGGCATTGTACTTATATCTCGGATTCATCCGGATCGGACGACTATATCATATAGCTCCCATAAGAACCATCGATCGAAAAAAGAGTTTTAGATCAATAACTTCGTTCTTTTTCACCGGATAACCATAACATTTGGCAGTTTACTATACATCCAAACGTCCGTACCAAATTTGATCAAGATCGGACTACTTTATCATATAGCTCCTATTGGAACAATCGAACCAAAAATAGTTTTGCTTCTAAAAACTTTTTTGTTTACTATGCGATCATTACCAAACTTGGTAAATACCATTTGCACATAAGCAGTAAGTCCTGCTAAATTTGATCAAAATCGGGTAACTATGTATATGCTGCATTTCTACATACAGTGGTGGCCAATTATATGGCACATATTTTTTTTCATTATTCAATTCAGATTTGCAATGTGTTTGTCAATATATTGAGATGATGCACGGTAAATTTTGTGAAGTTGGCTTTAGCCGTTTTTTACCCAGGTGCATTGGATTGGAAAAATTGGTCTTGTTGGAAAAAATTAATTTTTAAAAAGAGGAAAAGTTGTTTTCAGTACATTCTTATTGAAGTTTGCATTCATGTTAGTGTTTAAAAATTGCAGTTCGCACGTTCCATAGAAGGAGATAGTTCCCCACACCATCACACTGCCCACATGACTATGAAGTCCATCCAACTGATGTATCCATCGGGTCCTTTCAAATTACATTTATTTTCATCCAAAAAGGCCACATAATGGCAATCACGTTTCGAGGCCACGTCCTCTCGTGCGAATTTTAATCGTATTTTTTTTAAGTGGTTTTATTTTTTTTCTTTTCAAATGTAGGTCAATCCCTATCACCCTTTAAATAGTTGACAAGCTTGCTTTAACATCAACAGTTTCCCTGATCTTTGAGGTTGATTCATGGGAGCTACACAGATAATTATCTTAAAATTGCTCTCTTGTCCGGGGGTCTCCCCCAATCCACCAAAACAAATTTATTCAAGTCCATCCTTTATTACGACTGGATTTACCTAAGTCCATGTCCATCAAAATTGTTGCTGTAGAAAAGCTCTCCATTCTCAGAGTCAGGGTCAGTGCCTGCCAAGTTTGCCCAACTCCATTTAAGTCTTGATCGTTCCGGCAGTTGGGTCGGCTGTATTTTGCCTCCTATGGTCTGCGTAGCATCAAGGTAAATAATTAAGGTCTAACGAATGAGAAAACGTTTTCGTCTGATAGTCTGATTAAGTTGGACTTAAATTGACTGAGATTTGACTGCACAACAATCGTTTTCTTAAAAAACATCAAATTTAAAAGCTGGGTCGATACTATAGGGGTTCAGTCTGATTTTTATGAGTGCATTTTATATTTATACCACGCATCCAAAGAAATCATAGTCTATAAAAGTCGTCAAAATGAGTGTAACAGGCCGAAGGAAGCTCTAAAACTATTTTTAGAGCGTTCCAGCATTAGAGCTATAATGGCCTAGGAGGAGCTTGCGTTGATCCAGACAGACGAACATGTCAATATGAGTCCCTCTCGTCTTGCTGATCACGGGTATACATTTTGAAAATATAATTCATACATACATACATATGTATCTATATACATACATAATTGTATACAAGGTGGGCACGTAAATTAATTAAAACATTTTTGCAAGGGTATTAAAAAGTCAGTGAAAGAAATGACCCTTTGTTCGTCTGTATGAGCACTTTGATCTTGGATAACATACGAGCTAGAGCTACTAAATTTGGTATGTAGATTTAATATGTCCACGTCCAGAATGTACGCAACTGTTGGCATATTTTTGTCACTTGTCGTAATTCAGAAAAAGTAAACCAGCCTTGCACTGTTTGACTTGTATAGCTAAAAAACGACAGCACACTTTGCACTTTAAAAATGATTATAAGAAAATTATAAAATGGTAACATTTTAAAAAGTAGACACATAAGTAAGACACACGAAATTGTAATTTTTATACCATGCATTCATAGAATGAAATGGTATATTAAAGTCGCCAAAATGTATGTAACAGGGAGAAGGAACCTTTTCCGACCCTATAAAGTATATATATTCTTGATCAGTATCAATAGCCGAGTCGATTGAGACATGTCCGTCTGTCCGTCTGTAGGATCATCGAGATCTCAGACACTATAAGAGCTAGAGCTACCAAACTTGGCATGTAGACCCGTTTGCTCTGCAGGCAGATCGAGTTTATTTTTTTTTCGCCCCGCCCCCTTCCGCTCCCGCTATTTGAAAAACAATATTTTGAGCCTTTTTATCTCGGGAACTATAAAAGATAGAGCGTGCCAATGTAGCGATTGATATTCATATTCACACACACACAATCGCAATTTTGACACATATATGTGCTTCACTGCTTATGCGTGCACTGCTTATGAGTGCACTGCTTATGCGTGTGTGTATATATAGGCAAATTTTATATCGAAATCAGGCGTTATGTTTATCCGATTGTTTTGAAATTCACGCATATGATGTAATCCCTTTTTATTTATGTACATAATCAGTTTGGATAAGATTGTTCAAAAAATAGAGAAGTTATTCGCATTTAACGTTTGTATTTGTATGGCATTCGCATTTAACGTTTGTATTTGTATGGCAGCTATATGATATAGTTGTCCGATCTTATTCAAAATCGCAGATGTGCATGTGGCTGTATAGAAAAGCTTATATACGAACTTTGAATGCCATAGCTCTAAAACTGTGGGACTAGTTCGCGCAGCACCAGACAGACAGACGGACAGACGGACATGGCTATATCAACTCGTCTTCTCTTGCTGATCAAGAATATATATACTTTATGGGGTCGGAAACGATCCCTTCTCTGCGTAACAAACATCTGACCAATTTTATAATACCCTCTGCAAGGGTATAAAAATCAAAGAAGTTAACTTCGCCTATGCCGAAGTTTGTATACCCTTGGAGCCCTTGACCATTACATTTTATGTTCTAAAAACTTTTTTTATGTGTTAATCCAATAAAGAAATATTTTAAATACACTAAAAAATTTGTCAACGAATTTCGTGGGATTCGAACTCGGGTTTATTTGCTTAAAAAAAAAAAAAAAAAACTATGTCGCGAACGAGATTCAAGCCCGCACCTTTCGTTTCATCCGCAAGACCCCTATCCACTAAGCCACCGCACCTCCGTTGCTGGGGCCAGCCAATCGCCAAATAGTAAGCGTGCCAAGACAATGTAGCGATTGACATATGCACACACACAATCGCAATTTTGACACATATATGTGCTTTACTCTATCCACGAAATCAGGCGTTATGTTTATCCGATTCTTTTGATATCCAGGCATATGATGTAATGCATATATACTTATGTGCGTAATCAGTTTGGAAAAGATTCTTCAAGAAATCGAGTAGTTATTCGCAATTAACGTTTGTATTTGTATGACAGCTATATTATATAGTGGTCCGATCGCAGATGTGCTTTCTAGGGAATAGAAAAGTTTATATACGAACTTTCAAAGCCATAGCTCTAAAACTGTGAGACTAGTTTGCATAGTACCATACAGACAAACGGACAGACGAACATGGCTATATCAACTCGTCTTCTCTTGCTAATCAAGAAGACATATATGTACAATATGTATATACTTTATGGAGTCGGAAACGATTCCAATAATTCCATTCAATAAGAAAAACACGCACACACATACAATAAAACTAAAAACAAAACAATAACACGAAATGAATAATACAAAAAATATTAACTTGAAAGCAAACTCTTATAATTAGTCACATTTAAACTCATTTAACACTTGGTCATCAATGCAGTAAGTAACTGTAGATGTCGCATTTAGCTAAAATGATTAGCTTATGAAAAAGAACAAAATGTACAAATTATATATTTATTATTGCCCGTATATATGGAAAATTAATGAAATCGTTTGTTATGTATTCACACCCGCGTATTTTAGCCCCATGCAATTGAGGGAAGCCAGAGAGACAGAGAGCTACAGAAAGGAGAGCAGAACTGGATTCATTCGGCCGAATGCTCAAAACTGACTGGCTTCGCTGATGAAATACCAAAACCAACTGGAACAGCTTCATCGATGGAACAAATGGATGTGAACGTGAACGAGTGAAGGCGGCCTAATACAGTGCCAAATTTACGCTTTGATCGAGCGAAACGTGTCGACATGGAACACGACTAGAAGCACTTTTCATTTGCGTACATTAACATTTGACTGGTCGTTCCAAACAGAGGCAGCCTTCATAATAACTTCATTGTTTTTAATAACGCAAGTAACAACCATTGTTCTTCCTATTTAACAGTATGTCTTAAAGCAGAGGTGAGCGGGAACAACAAAACCAAAGAAAAAAGTCGTTCTTCTAAAAAACACCTCGCCGGCCTACACACAAGCACAACAATCCTTGTTTTACGATTATTTTGTTGTTGTATTCTCGAGACGAAAAAACTCATCTCCGAAAATGCATGATTGTTGTAGCTTTTTTGTAGCCTGTGTTTTTGTATTTTCGGGATGATGATCGCTCGCGATTTTATTGTCCCCCATAAAACTCAGAGGCGCGCACAAAAATATGTGCGTCGAGCTCTGGCCAACCTCTGCCTCAGTGAGCAAATTGAGCCACCACTGAAAATATGAAAAGAATAATGAAGTAAAGAGCCGGGCCGACTTGAATATACCATGCATCAAGTGAAAAAACTTCTTCGATATTATATAAGTAAATTCACACATACATATATTAAATTTCTCTCACAAGATTTCTAACAAAATTCACTGTTAGTAGTAACTGTTTGGCGTATTACATTATGTTAAGTTAAAAGCTTTGTTAAGATCATTTGTGAATCGATTCCTTGCTAAAATAAATAAATTAATAAATTAAAAAAAAAAAAAAAAAAAAAGAGTTCTAACACATGATATCTCGCTCACTCTTATGTGTGTGCACCTTATCGCCCCACCGAGGCCACGGTGCACCGTCCAAATTCGCCCTGGCTCCTTGAGTATAAAACGTATAACTCTGTCATTTTTATTTATTCAGATTTTTATGAAATTTAGTGGAATGATAGATGTTCATAACATGTATGGGTGTGCCAATTAAATTATGATATTGAGGGAGAACATTCTTTTGAGGAGGCTGATCGAGACGTGCCAAAAAAAAAAATTGATCAGCATCTATAGCATTTATAGTGACTGAGATCTGTGCACTATTACGGATGGACAGACGAACATGGCTATATCGATTTCTCTTCCCATGCTGATCAAGAATTTATATATTTTATAGGGTCGGAAAAGCTTCCTTCTGTCTGTTATATACATTTTGACGTCTTTAGGTATAAATCTAAATTCACCGTATATCCCATTGGGTCACAGAGTGCACATATGTATGTATACTAATCAAAAGAAAACCCCCATTAAGAATTAATAATATATGTACATATCTTCTGTTAATAAATATAATTAGAGTATTTTTTAAATCTTTATTTAAAATACAAGTATGTATGTATTTGCATAAGTACTTATGTATGTATTTGTCTGAAACTATGGGAAAACTAATGCATAGTGATAATTCATGATGGCGACAATATGACGGGTGGGGTCGAATATATCAAAATTAATACAATTATGACTGCTAGGGGATGAATGGGGGGATGTGAGTGAAGGTTGTGTGCGACGCTAACGAAATACCTAAAGAAATATGTACATACATATATAATAGTAGTACACTCCTCATCACTTGAATAGGACACCCTGTACACTCAATTTATCATTGCTTACAGCTTAAAAGCAAAATGATGAAATAACGGTATTATTGTTTTTCTTTGTTTTCTTTGCCCATTTATTTATCTGTCGCAAGAACCAACCGCAGGTTCTGGAAGAGCTGTTATACCTTTTTTTCTTGCTTTATGTTTGAATTCTTTGAAATTGGGTCAATGTTTTTGTATCATTTTGCCACGTGCACACAAAGTTTTTGTGGAAGAAAAATGACAGAGTTATATGTACGTATGTATAAACGTGTTAGACCCAAAGCGGTGCAAGGCCGATGCACATAAAAGTGAGCGAGGTATCATGTGAAAGAAATTGATTAAATATATGAATTTTTACCTGATGCATGGTATTTCCAACTCGGCCCGGCGAATGTACCGGCCCGGCTTATGTACTTTCTTTTCTTTCCCATGACAAATAAGCAAGCACACAGAAAAAGTTTTTTAAAAAACCATAAAAAGTAATGGTCAAGGACTGCAAGGGTATACAAATTTCGGCATAGCCGAAGTTAGCTTCTTTGATTTCTATTTTCTGTTTTTGCTTTTGCCACACTCTCCAAGGACAAACAACATTTTAGTAACTGCAAAAACCACGTCAAGATTTATCCACAAAGCCCACAGCTTTAACCAACTGAACTGATCTCAAACCACGGAGCTGGGCTTTGCTAACTTTCCTTTTTATGCCAATTAGTACATATGTACATATGTATACATACATACATATGTACATATACATATGTACGTGTATATATATACATATGTGTACATAAGTACATACATATATGCATATGTACAGATGTACATACATACGTGTGAATGTGTGCACTAACGCCAACATTAAGCACCGTTACCATTACTCGAACTGGTCCAGTTACAAATTTTGAAAGCCAGCGAAAATTATAAAAACAATCTGATCTCAACTATCGCTAATTTATGTATGTATGTATGTCTGTACATATATAATGAATGTATATAATATGTACATATGTATATATGTATGTACATATATAATATATAATAATGTATGTACATACATATGCATGTATGTACATCCATATGTATGTATATAATATATAATAATGTATGTATTACACTTTTTTAAAAGACAGAATGCCATAAATTTTAACAAGAATGCAAAGTAGAACCACAATGTAAATTTACAGTTAAGCTTTCGCAGAAAAGAAGGGTAAAATATGTATGTATGTAAGTGTATTAATACACTTTTTTCAGTGCTTTTTGTTTGTTTTTCGTAAATAACTTTTGAAGTAAGTACTGAAAAGAAAAATTTTTTTACAGTTTTTATACACATGTATAATTACACTTGAAACCAAACTGCATCATTAAATTTCTTTTAAATGCTTTAAGTCTGAAGAAATTAAGAAATAAAGTAAGTAAGTCGCCGGGCCGACTTGGATATACCATGCATTAGGTGAAGAGATATACATACATATGTATATTAAATTTCTTTCAAATGCTATCTCTCTTATGTGGAAACGAGCACTTTAGCGCCCCCCGACCAAATCGGTGATTTGCAGCATATGTTATCTCGCTCTTTTTCGCGTGCATCTGCCTTGCACCGCTATGAGTGAAAAACGTTTCTATGTATAACTCGGCCATTTTTATTCCGATTCTTGTGATATTTGGTGGGATGATAGATATACGTGACATGTATTAGTGTGCCAAATTAAATTACGATACGATAAATATTTCGAATTTCGGGGGCGGAAGGGGGCGTGGCCAAAATTTGAAACAAACTTGGTCTGCGTGCACACTGCACGAATCTAATGTCCAAATCCGAAAGCTCTACCTTTTATAGTTCCCGAGATATGGAGGCTCAAAATATTGTTTTTCAAATAGCGGCGGCGGAAGGGGGCGGGGCGAAAAAAAAAATAAATAAACGATCTGCCTGCAGAGCAAACGGGTCCACATGCCAAGTTTGGTAGCTCTAGCTCTTATAGTCTCCGAGATCTCGATGATCCTACAGACGGACAGACAGACGGACGTGTCTCAATCGACTCGGCTATTGATACTGATCAAGAATATATATACTTTATAGGGTCGGAGAAGCTTCCTTCTCCCTGTTACATACATTCTGGCGACTTTAATATACCATTTCATTCTATGAATGCATGGTATAAAAAGGGGTCGTACGGAGAGTTTGTGCCGACGTTTGTATACCCTTGCAGCCCTTGACAATTACATTTTATGTGCTAAAATTTTTGTGTGCTAATACAATAACGCAATACTTTAAATACACTAAAAAATTTGTCATTGACTTTCGTTTAATTAGAAATCTATTTAATCTAATTTAATTGTTTGTATTTGTATGGCAGCTATATGATAGTGATCCGATATTTTTTAAAATCACAGATGTGGTATAGAAAATCTTATATACGAACTTTGAAAGCCATAGTTTTAAAACTGTGGGACTAGTTTGCATAATACCAGACGGACATGGCTATATCAACTCGTCTTCTCATGCTGATCAAGAACATATGTATATACTTTATGGGGTCGGAAACGATTCCTTCTCTGCGTTACAAACATCTGATCAATTTTATAATACCCTCTGCAAGGGTATAAAAAAGTATCACGAATAGAAAATATTGTTAAAAGTTAATATTAGCATACATATTGTACATACATAAGTAAATCCACTTTTATGTATAGTCGATAGTAATATGCAATCAGTATAATTCTTAGCGTTTACCTATCTTTCACGTGAATGGGGGATTTTGCTTCGGTAAATTTGTTGGACCAAAATGCTGCCATTTCCACAAAAAAAAATATTCTCAAAAAGTGCCATGACAACTTTTAACCGATTCATTCAGCTATAAGAAAACTCATTTACACATTTTGAAAAATTAGCATTACGCGGTGCAATGCATCTTCGGTAAGTCAAAAATTTATGACCAGCCACTTACCGTCCCCCATATAAACCAAGGTCATGCAATCAGAACCCCACACACCGAACTCCAAGTTCCCCGAACAATAATACTGTGTTTCTCCACCAACAGGAGGAGGTGAGTCAGCGAAACGGCCTTTTGCATTTTATATGTGGCAGTTGTTGGGCTTGAAAAAATTAGTCAAAGCCTCCAATTGGCAAAAAAAAATTCCCAAGGTCGCAGAAACTGAAACAACACAAAAGAAAGAGGCGAATCTTTAATGTGGGCTGTGGGCTGTCATTTCAACTCCGTTAAAGGTCAAGTCAAGTGAAATTGTGAAAAGACAAAAGCGAGAAAGCAAACAAGAAAATTTATGTCAAAATTTGAATTAGCAGCTGGGAAGAAAAACTAAAAAACAATGCAGTGGCACTTGCAGTTGCCGATGCAGTTTTAGTTTCAGTTGTTGTAGTGCGGTATAAATTAATTTTTGTCTATCCGGAGCTGAGGAAAATTGCTACAGCTTTTTACTTTCGTATAATGGGTACATTGTGGTGTGGTGATGGCTCAGTTTCAACTTGGATCATGTATGTATGTATATGTGTGTCACACCAAAGAGAATTATTTTCCCTTTCGGGTGTCGTTTGACGTTTGTATCCTCTGCGGTTTTTCATCAAAGCTTTTTTCATTGGGCGAAAATGCTTTTAGACTCGTAACAAAATGGCTGTATCAGCCGAGAATAAGTAATATTTATACATGGATACGTATGTATGTACATTAGGGGTGTTCTTATTTTCAAAATATCAAAGAAGCTAACTTCGGGTATGCCAAAGTTTGTATACCCTTGCAGCCCTTGACCATTACATTTTATTTCCTAAAAAAAAACTTTATTTCCATAAAAACTTCTCTATTTTTTTAACAATCTTATCCAAACTGATTACGTACATAAATAAAAAGGGATTACATCATATGCGTGAATCGTGAAACAATCGGATAAACATAACGCCTGATTTCGACGATATAAAATTTGCCTATATAATCAGTGCACGCATAAGCAGTGCACGCATAAGCAGTGCACGCATAAGCAGTGAAGCACATATATGTGTCAAAATTGCGTTTGTGTGTGTGTTGATTTGAATATCAATCGCTACATTGTCTTGGCACGCTTACTATTTGGCGATTGGCTGCCCCCGGCCAATGTATTTAAAATATTTCTTTATTGGATTAAGAAACAAAACATTTTTTAGGAAATAAAATGTAATGGTCAAGGGCTGCAAGGGTATACAAACTTCGGCATAGCCGAAGTTAGCTTCTTTGATATTTTTTATTTATGTACGTAATCAGTTTGGATAAGATTGTTCAAAAAATAGAGAAGTTATTCGCATTCAACGTTTGTATTTGTATGGCATCTATATGATATATTTGTCCGATCTTATTCAAATTCAGATGTGTGAGCGGCTGTATAGAAAAGCTTATATACGAACTTTGAACGCCATAGCTCTAAAACTGTGGGACTAGTTTGCGCAGCACCAGACAGACAGACGGACATGGCTATATCAACTTCTCTTCTTTTGCTGATCAAGAATATATATACTTTATAGGGTCGGAAACGATCCCTTCTCTGCGTTACAAACATCTGACCAATTTTTTAATAACCTCTGCAAGGATATAAAGAAAAATGTTCTTTCCACAGTAAAAAAGTTGGGGTCGAAAGGGATAAAAATGGCCGAGTTATACATTGAAACGCTTTGCACTGAAAGGAGTGCAGGGGCGGATATGGCCAGTGGGGCGCTAAAGTGCACACACATAAGAGTGTGCGAGATAGCATGTATTAGAAATCGCGGATACGAAACAAATTTAATAAATGAATTTAGCTTTATAAACTCAAGGTAGTTTTTTCACTTGATGCATGGTATATCCAAGTCGGCCCATCGACTTACTTACTTGATTTCATTTGTTTGTATGACAGCTATATCATATAGTTATCCGATTTTGATTAAATTTGTCATGGTTATAACTTATTATATTCCACAAGGATCTCCACTCTCAGTGGTGTTGTTCATGATTGCCTTCCACTCCCTAGATAATATAATACTAAAGCACAAAAAAATACAACTCTCAGTTTATGCGGATGATGCTATAATATTCAGCAACTGCAAAAATACAAATTTACTATTTCTCACTTTTAAACAAATACTCAAGGATATCGTCGAATGGGGTATTTCCTCAGGGGCCACACTTGCCTTAAACAAATGTAAATTATTTCATATTTGTAAAAAACATCGTTGTACACATCCAACTCTAACGGTAAATAACATAACATTAGAACATACATCTAGTCTTAAAGTTCTCGGCCTTACGCTCGACAGAAGACTTACGTTTAGGCAACACTGTGTCAATCTTAGAGACAGCCTTAACAAGCGCCTTAATATCATTAAGTTTCTTGGCTCTAAGCGATCTCTTGTCCATCCAACATCACTAATTCATGCCACAAGAGCCCTAATACTGGCCAAAATCGACTATGGGCTTGCAATCTATGGATGGTGTGCGCCATCTAACATCAAATTGTTCTCCCCCGCATACCATGCAGCAGTACGGCGTAGCATTGGCGCCTTCCCCGCAACTCCGACGAAATGCCTCTTAGCGGAAGCTGGGGTTCCTGAAGTACAGACGAGAGCTGCGCAACTGACTTTTAAGCTTATACCAAAAATTCTCTGCTCGACTAACAAAATTCTGCTCAAAGACTTCAACACAACGGTTAAACAGCGAAGAAGGTTCAAAGTCATGTCTACTATCCGCAGATGTTCCAGTTTTTTCAAAAAACTTCAACTGGATATGCCAAATCGTTGGAACAAAATCAGCCCATCTCCCCCTTGGAAACTTCCAGACCACACCGTGAACACGTCTCTCAACTTATTAAAAAAATCAAAAACACCCAAAGATGTATTTCAGCAAATGAAAGCTGCCGAAACGGAAAGAGCCCCCAACTGGAGCTGGCTTTACAGTGACGGATCGAAAACAATTGACTCCACAAGCTTCGCAGTTGTCAGCCAATCTGGAACCCTCGTCTCAGCTGGAATGCTTCCCGCATATTTTTCAATATTTTCAGCCGAAGCGGTTGCAATCCTAAAAGCAATTAAGCACGCTCTCGAACTTAAAGGCAAATTCATAGTATGCAGCGACAGTCTTTCCACCCTCAATGCAGTTAATAACATATACAACCAAACTAGCCTAATATGCGAAATCCGACATCTTTGCATAAAGCACGCTACCAAAATAAAACTCCTTTGGGCTCCTGGTCACATGGGAGTAAAAGGTAATGAGCTCGCAGATGCAGCGGCCAAACAGGCAGGACAATCTCCTTGCCTAACTGTTATCCCTGGTGTCAGAGAAGACTTATGGCGCAACATTAAGGAGATACTAAGAAGAAAGGAAATGACTCAATGGAACAGTTACGTACATAGGTTTAAACAATTTAACCCTAGCAAGGAACCAGCCCGATACCCACCTTCATTGCATAGAAGACATTGTAATATCATCACCCGCCTCAGAACTGGTCACACCGCCTTAACCCACGACCATCTGCTAAATGGAAGAGCTGAGCCCAGATGCCCGAAATGCGGGGGAGAATTATCAACAAAACACTTATTAGATACCTGCCCACAACTAAAGAATTCAAGAATTTGTATATTTGGCCAAACCCAACCCACCTCCCTCCTTATCTCACCCACTCTCAATAACATAAAATCAATAATCAAATTCCTAGATGTAAATAACTTACTCAATAAGATATAAGTCAACTATCGAGTCGATGGCCTTAGTAGCTAGCACTCCTCACCCGTTAGTTATTATATTGTTTTGTATAATAATTAATAATAGTAGTTCGATCTTAATCAAATTTGGCATGGACGTTTGGATATATAGTAAATGTAAGTCTCATGATAATCGGGTAAAAAAGAACAAAGTTATTGATCTAAAA
Organism: Drosophila sp. 14030-0761.01; assembly: GCA_018150735.1. Taxonomy (NCBI): domain Eukaryota; kingdom Metazoa; phylum Arthropoda; class Insecta; order Diptera; family Drosophilidae; genus Drosophila; species Drosophila sp. 14030-0761.01. Next base: position 2,175,418 of record JAECWO010000003.1, read on the forward strand.
CTAATTTTTCGAGTCTCATGAAAACGAACGAAGTTATTGATCTAAAACTCTTTTTTCGACCTATGGGAGCTATATGATATAGTCGTCCGATCCGGATGAATCCGAGATATACAATGCATGCAGTATATACAAGATCTGGTGCAAAATTGCAGCTCTGTAGCTTGTAGAATATATGTACATACATATATACTTTATAGGGTCGGAAACGATTCTCTGCGTTGGTCATCTGACCAATTTTATAATACCCTCTGCACGGGTATTAAAAAAACGTTGAAGCTTATGTAAAATACAACGCAAATGTAAGGTGTCACAGAAACCTCTTTTGACAGTTTTGAAAAGTTTTTCTCCAACTGCAGACTTTAAGGTCACTTTTTTATACCCTTGCAGAGGGTATTATAAAATTGGTCAGATGTTTGTAACGCAGAGAAGGGATCGTTTCCGACCCCATAAAGTATATATATTCTTGATCAGCAAGAGAAGACGAGTTGACATAGCCGTCTATCCGTCTGTCTGTCTTCTACTATACGAACTAGTCCCACAGTTTTAGAGCTATGGCATTCAAAGTTCGTATATAAGCTTTTTTATACCCTAGAATGCACATCTGTACGTTTTCCAAAAAGATTGGACCACTACATCATATAGCTGCCATACAAATACAAACGTTAAACTTCTCTATTTCTTTAAGAATCTTATCCAAACTGATTACGTACATAAATATATTTGCAATACATGAAAAAAGCAGGGATATCTATGCAGGGATTCATAAATAGAAACTCGAGACCAAATTTAGAAAACGGAATGTTTTTGTTTTTCAAGCAGTAACGTTCTACGGTGCACCAGTATGGTCAGAAACTTATTTACAATCTTCCTTGGCATTATTCAACGATTTATCTACATTGTCTTGCCAACATTGAAATGGTAGTTACTAGATGTTCGCGAATTATTGAAAATGTCTCACTCAAATGCCAAGCATCAATATATCTTTACACAAATGATCTGGCCTAGCCACTTAGTTGTAAGTTGTAAGCAAATAAATAAATCTTCACAGGGTTATTCTTCCTTAATATTTTCTCCCCAAAAGTGACAGTTATGCACATAATTTTTACATGCCATCCCATGTATTCAAATGTTAGTAGAAAAGGCCTCGTAATTAATCTACACTCTTAATTCCTTTTCAGGGGTGTCACAGAAAACTCTAGAGATTTTGGCGACGTTTGAAATGTAAAACGCCGAAACGAAACGTTGGTGTCATGGAAATCGCTGACGTTTCATTTTCGGAGTCACAGCCAGCAATTGTCGATTGCCGCTATATCGATTGTCGCTAAGTACAATAGGGTTGTTCAATTCCAAAAAAAAAAAATTCTATTGTTTGGATTTAATATTTTACTCCATTTTTCGTAAACGAAAACTTATTGCTTATGTAACATCACAAGAAAAAATGTACCTATTTTTTAAAGGAACAGTTATTATGCTGCAACGCCAAATTTTGTAAAATTATTATCGCGCGCAATATTGTCGTTGCATTGACAACCCTATTGTATACGTTTAATTCAATTTGGCAAATGTTAACAAATTTGGGCAAATTAAACAAAAATTCAAGAACAACGATTTAAATGCAACAAGAAGAATACAATGCATCGATAATCTTACATTCTCTTCTCTACACAATTTGTTTTTCGAATCAAGGGCAACTGTTTTACCCCAGAATAACATTTCGGCCATGCGATTTCTAGGTATTAGCTTTGTTTAACAGGTCATTTAGAACAACTGTGAAAGAAATCCTTTGGAATATTATTTTATCTAGACTCTTGCTTCTTTTTGGCAAGTATTTTCCATTCTTTACAAATCTTTAATTACAAGTGAAATTTATTAAAATTCCATGCACATATTCAAATGCAAATGTAATTATTTTTATTCGCTCATATTAGAAACGATATCTATCAGAAATCCAATAAATTTCAATTCATTTTAAAAAATGCGGCAACTTCGACTGCATTTTTTACAGCTGTTTACTTTTTTCTTTGGATGGCCTCGATAAAAACAAAGTTACCAGCTTAGTGCATTTTTCCGATGTTTTCGTTAAATTTATCAGTAAAACACAATACTACAACTTTTTGTAAATTAGGGCTTAATTTATATATTTAATACTTTGTTGTGGCACATAAGAAAATAAGATTGCGATCATAAAATTTTAGTCCGAAAATAACATTCATGTTTTTCCAGCAGGATGGCAACCTTGCTTATGGGTGTTTTGGGCGAAAACGACTCTTGCTTGATTTTTTCAAAGGCGTTTTTGTAAAATAATAAATTTAATATGGAAACACATATTTTCAGCAATTATTTGGGTAATTGTTTACTTTGACTACTCGCTATTTCACTGTTGGATAACGCTAAAAGTGGAATAACGGCTAGATTTCGAAGACCAGTGTTGGTAAACTTAAAAAATTAAACCCACGTCTTTAAAATTTGGATTAAAATATTTCGGTACCACCATTTAGATTTATAAAGTCGAGAAATATTCGGCTGCTCTGGCAATATTGTACACTAAATACCATTTATTTTTTTTAGGTCGAGGAACATTGTGTAGTAATTACCATGTAGTTTTACAAAGTTCGGGAATATTCGGCTGCCCTGGCAGCCGAATATTGTGTACTTATTCTTTTTCAAAAAGACCGCAGTATTTATTTCATTTTCAACAGTAATTTTAAATTTGAGAACACTTTTTCGGCGTTAAAAAGGCTAAATTTAGCTATTAATCGATTTTTCCCGCTACAAAAAATACATTTTCATTTGTTAATTGTGGAAAACAATAAATCGCAAAAACGCACCCCAGGTTGTGCTCGTGGAATTTTTCCCTTTCGCTTGATACAAAATTCGTTGCAAATAATGCAGTTATGGGCGCGAGTAGTCAAAGTAAACAACTACCATATAAGTATATATTAGATGGTATATATATGCACTGCAATCTTCTCTGACCAAACTAAATAAAATTTTATGCATGTTTGTATTTTAATTGAATTTTGTTACTGTTTACGTTTTTGATGTGAAGGACTCGGTTTGAGCAGTGATTGACAGACTTTTAATGTTGTATTTTGAAAATATCGATTAAAAAGAGAATCGAACGTCAAAAAAGCATTGAGTGCCAAGATACAATAATAAATAGACAGAGAAACAAATGTATTTGCTTCAAGACTTAGTAATACTAAATATGAATCTTTCATTTCGCCATATCATTTTTTTCATATAAGCCATTCTGTTATGTTTGAACAAAAAATTTGATTGCGAGCCCAAAAATATCTTTCAGTTATATATCTTTCATAGTCTGTTGCCATTTTTTTAAGTTACATATATTCATTTTTCATTAGAAAATAATCGATTAAAAAACGAATCGAACCGAACAGAGATAGTAACATCACAGAGCAGTTTGTAATGTCTGTGAAATTTGCAAGACCTTTTCAGGGGTGTCACAGAAATCGCTAACGCCCCAGAATCGCTGCAAACGCAAATGTAGGGTGTCACAGAAACCTCTTTTGACAGTTTTCAAAAGTTGCGAGTTTTGCTCCAACGTTTGGTTAATTTCGCGCTTGCAGCTAATTATGTTGAAAAAAAAATGGAGTTGAAATAAACTTTGATTATTTTTGGATGGAACTGCATTCAAATAATTGCTGACAATATCTGTTTCCATATTAAATTTATTATTTTGCGAAAACGCCAGTGAAAAAATCAAGCAAGCGTCGTTTTTGCTTAAATCACCCATAAGCAAGGCTGCCATCCTGCTGAAAACGGCAGAAACTAATTTTCGGACAAAACATTTGTGTTTCCAATTTTACTTTGTTATATGCCACAAGTAAGCACAAATTTTATAGATTACGACCAAATTTAAGAAAGTTTTTTAAATTGTGTGTAAACAGATAAATTTAATGTAAACGTCGAAAAAATGCACCAAGTTGACGTCTCTGTTTTTATCTTGGCCAGCCAAAGAAGAAGAAGAAATGTAAACAGCTGAAAAAAATGCAATTGCAGTTGCCGCCCTTTTTAAAATGAATTGAAATTTTTTGGATTTCTGATGGATATGGTTTCTAATATGATCGAATAAACTTGATTACATTTGCATTTCAATATGTGCATCGAATTTTAAATTATTTCACTTGTAATTGAAGATTTGTAAAAATGGAAATCGCTTGCTTCAAAGAAGCAACGATTTCGCTCACATTTGTTCTAAACACCTCCAGGTCTGCATCCAATGACCTGTTGAACAGAGCTGATACCTAGAAATCGCATGGACGAAATTGTATTTTGGGGTAAAACAGTTGCCATTGTTGCGAAAAATGAATTGTGTAGAAAAGAGAATGTAGGCTTACAAACGCAATAGTTAGCAGTTATCGATGCATTGTATTCATATTGTTGTATTTAATTCATTGTTCTTAAATTTTTGGTTAATTTGCCAAAATTTGTTTACAGTTACAAATTTGAAGTAAATGTAAACAATAGGGTTGTCAAAGCACCGACAATATTGCGCGCGATAATAATTTTAAAAATTTTGGTGTTGCAGTATGTTAACTGTACCTCCAAAAAATAAGTACATTTTTTCTTGTTGTATAACATTAGCAATAATTTTTGGTTTACAAAAAATGTATAACAATTTTAATTCCAAACGTTAGTATTTTTTTTTTTGAATTGCACAACCCTATTGTACTTATCGACAATCGAAATACCGAAATAGGGGCGATCGAGTCAGCTGCTGTGCCAAACGGTGGCTGTGGCTCCGAAAATGTTGCCGAAAATGAAACGTCGGAGATTTCCATGACACCAACGTTTGGTTTCGGCGTTTTACATTTCAAACGTCGCCAAAATCGCTAGCGTTTTCTGTGACACCCCTGTTTTGCTCTTCCCGCCAAGCTTCGGAAATTTAAAAGTGTCTCTCTGTGAACAGGCTTTTAATTATCGGATTACTTAGCTATCGATAGACATCATTAAATTCTGGTCACCCTGGACAACAAAATACAGGTGGTTATCCGAAAATAGGTGTTAAATATTCGAAAATAGTGGCAAATTATCCATTAATACGGGCGAACAGTAAAGTCGCAACTAAAACAATTTCTCTCGCTCTTCAACTTTACCGAAAAATTGTATCCGAAGATTTGCTTAATTTATCGCAAAATAAAAGTTATATGGTTATTCAAATTACAAATTAAAACATCTTGCAGTTCTACATTATAAAACGGTAACAATTTTATGCAAAATAATTTTAAACTAAACATTACCCCAACCTCAAAATATAAATGGCGTGGCTTCTTTTTGATGCAACTTATATGTATGTATGTGTGTATGTATTATATGTGTGTATGTATGTATGTATAAAAGTTATTATGTATGGATGTTGTGTGTATATAAACACCGTACGCTTCACATGCATGCATATGGATGTATGTATGTATATACATAAATACAAATTCATAATTGTATAAGCATTCAATATATAAATCCAATGTTGATATTTAATATTTGTACTAAGTTTTTACATATGTACATATGTATGTATCTGCATACATGCATATGTACATATATGTATGTATGAGTGTTTCGTCTCATTAAATCTTGTTATATTTTTAGTGTTTTGTGCACGTTTTTCCTGCGACAGCAACAACAACAAGCTATAACCGTAACAGTAATTTAACAGTAATATCTGATGTTAGTAAACCACATGCTAACCATAAACTGGCCTACATACATATGTGTACTTTTTGTTTGCCTCTGCCCACTGTCTAAATACTTATGTTTGTATGGATTTGTTTAATTTGTATTGCAGGATTGTTTCATCTACAAATCGAAAAGGAGTCATTGATACGTGGCAGCGTTGCGTTGCTTAACGCAAAGCAATTTTTTACACTTTCGCTGGAATTATCTTCATGATAAGCTGTTGCAATCGCATTTCCTAGGTTGATCGCCATTTGTAACACTTTTATATACCTACATATACATATAATAGTTACAGTAACTGAATTCCCCAGATCGCATCAGAGGCAATCATATGAAACCCGTAGCCACTTTAAGCTGAACGAGTATTTATTCATTTACTTATTTTCCAATTCGTGAGCTGGTTGTGCACACCCCAAGCAGGGGAAACATAACATCTTATATGACTTTTGAAAGAATAAGTGGTGAGTATATTATATTATTACATATCTATGTATACACAATAATACCACCATACACCATGTAGCTATAATCTCGCATCGGAGTGTATTTCTGTCGTGGCATTACACTTGAAATTCGCTGCAAAGCTTCAAGGGGAATGCCTGAAGAATGCAAATTTTATTTGCTTCGATTTTCGCTGCTCGAGGAGTGTTGGGTCGCTCATGAGCGAGTGAACAAAAATTAACAACTCTCTTTAGAGAGTGAGTGAACATAATCACTTAACTTGTGCGTTTTTTAATGGCTCACTTTTACAGTTGCTCACTTACTTGGTGAGTTTTTCGCTTACTTGCTGAGTTGTTCGCTCACTTGCTTACTTGTTCAGTTGCTCACTCACTCACTTCTTCAAGTGATCAAGTGAGTAAGTAACTCATAAAATGAGTGAACAATTGAACAAGAGAGCAAGTGAGCAACTCAAAAATTTAGTGAACAAGTGATTAAGTGAACTAGTTTACTCATTGAAAAGTGAGTGAGTAAACTGACTCATTAAAGTAAGCCGTTTGACCCAACACTATTCTCGATCCATCATAGCCTCACCTAATCTTCGTTTAAGATGACAAAAAATCCTATAATAATAATAATAAAATCCTATTATACAATTGAGCAATGATACAACAATAGGCAAATCAAGGAAATAAATATTCTATCGACACATCTTTTAAATGATTAAAGATGTATTTAAAAAAAAATGTACCCCTTTGGTCAGGGGGGATATTATTTGATTTATTATATTGATTTACCGTGTATTAAAATTTTCAAGTAATTAAAAAGAACAAAATAATAACCCACCCATTGCTGTAGCTGCATAACCCTTGCAGCCCTTGATTATTAAATTTTATGTTTTAAAAAACTTTTTCTGTGACGCAATTCTTAAAATACACTAAAAAATTTGTCATTGGCCTTTAAAGTAAGTCGCCGGGCCGACCTGGATATACCATGCATCAGGGGGAAAAACCTACATCGAGTTTATAAAACTTAATTCATATATTAAATTTCTTTCATATGCGCGATTTCTAACATATGCTATCTCGCTCACTCTTATGTGTGTGCACTTTAGCGCTCCACCGGTCAAATTCGCCCTTGCACCGCTTAGAGTGGAAAACATTTCAACGTATAACTCGGTCATTTTTAGTCCGAACTTGGTGGAGTGATACATGTCCATAACATGTATAAGTGTGCCAAATTAAATTCCCATACGATAAATATTGCGGGAGAAGATCGCTTTTTATTGAATTCCAGAGGCGGAAGGCGCGTGGCAAAAATAATTTGGTGGAATGGTAGATGTTCATAAGATCTATGAGTGTGCCAAATTAAACTAGGATACGATAAATATTACGGAAGAAAATCACTTTTTATTAAATTCCGGAGGCGGAAGGGACCGTGGCAAAAAAAAAAAAACGAGTCTACATCCCAAATTTGGTAGCTATAGCTTTTATAGTTGCTGAGATCTAGGCACTCTTTCGGACGGACAGACAGACGGACATGTCTCAATCGACTCGGCTATTGATACTGATCAAGAATATATATACTTTATAGGGTCGGAAAAGCTGCCTCCTGTCTGTTACATAGATTTTAGCGACTTTAATATACCATTTCATCGTATGGATGCATGGTATAAAAAAAAAACAAAAAAGCCGAAGGGCTATGCAGAAGTTTGTGTACCCTTGCAGCCCTTGACCATTAGATTTTATGTTATACCAATTTTGCCAAATACTAAACATCCATTTTTCGGTCCAGCTAATCGTTAAATACTAAGCATGCCAAGTCGCTGTAGCGATTGACATATTCACACACACACAATCACAATTTTGACAACAATATATACAATATGTGCTTTACTGCTTATGCGAGTGTATATTCAGGTAAATTTTATATCGACGAAATTAGGCGTTATGATTATCCGATTCTCTTAAAATCCATGAATATGATGTATTGTGTATATATTTATGTGCATACTCAGTTTGGATAAGATTCTTTAAGAACTAGAGAAGTTATTCGCATTTAACTGTCGTTTTTGTATGGCAGCTATATGATATAGTGGTCCGATCCTTTTGGAGCCATAGCTCCAAAACTGTGGGACTAGTGAGCATACATACAGACAGACAGACGGACATGGGTATATTAACTCGTCTTCTCATGCTGATCAAGAATATATGTATATACTTTATAGGGTCGGAAACGATTCTCTGCGTTGGTCATCTGACAAATTTTATAATACCCTCTGCACGGGTATTAAAAAAACGTTGAAGCTTATGTAAAATACAACTCAAATGTAAGGTGTCACAGAAATCTCTTTTGACAGTTTTGAAAAGTTACAAGTTTTTCTCCAACTGCAGGCTTTTAGGGCACTTTTTTTTTTGAAAGCAAACAAAACAAAAAGTGAGCAGGTTGTCTGTATAGCTATTTCAAGAACCACCAAGTTCTATCATCAGCAGACTTCGCTAACGACCCTAGAATTTGCAAAGCCATACTGCTACTTTAACGCTAAAACTAGTTGATAATTACACCTAGAAGCGAAAAAAGAAAGGCACAGCGTACAACTCCAGAGTTCACTTTTTGTTTACAATCGCGAAAGACAACAACAGATTAGTGTAAGAAAACATCGTTTCAAACTCACCAACCGTTGCGTTATATTATTTGTATGCAGTATATTGTACTGCATACAAAATTACAACTTCTTTCAATTTGCTTTTTACAGTATATGTACATAAGTCCACAATATATGTAACCGGCGCGCCTCCGGATATTGAAATTTGGTGGAATGGTAGATGTTCATAACATGGATTATTAATTTCTCCTCTCATGATCAAGAATATATATACTTTATAGATCTAAAGAAGAAGAAGAAATGTAAACAGCTGTAAAAAATGCAATTAAAGTTGCCTCTTTTTATACCCTTACAGAGGGTATTATAAAATTGGTCAGATGTTTGTAACGCAGAGAAGGGATCGTTTCCGACCCCATAAAGTATATATATTCTTGATCAGCAAGAGAAGACGAGTTGATATAGCCATGTCCGTCTTTCTGTCTGGTGCTGCGCGAACTAGTCCCACAGTTTTAGAGCTATTGCATTCAAAGTTCGTATATAAGCTTTTCTATACAGCCACATGCACATCTGCGATTTTGAATAAGATCGGACAACTATATCATATAGCTGCCATACAAATACAAACGTTAAATGCGAATAACTTCTCTATTTTTTGAACAATCTTATCCAAACTGATCATCATATGCGTGAATCGTGAAACAATCGGATAAACATAACGCCTGATTTCGACGATATAAAATTTGCCTATATAAGCAGTGCACGCATAAGCAGTAAAGCACATATATACATATGTGTCAAAATTGCGTTTGTGTGTGTGTTAATTTGAATATCAATCGCTACATTGTCTTGGCACGCTTACTATTTGGCTGCCCCCGGCCAATGTATTTAAAATATTTCTTTATTGGATTAAGAAACAAAAAAATTGTTAGCAAATAAAATGTAATGGTCAAGGGCTGCAAGGGTATACAAACTTCGGCATAGCCGAAGTCAGCTTCTTTGATATTTTCGTCCGCCTGTCTCTCTGGTACTATGCAAACTAGTCACACAGTTTTAGCGCTATGGTTTTCAAAGATTTTCTTATACCCCAGAATGCACATCTGCGATTTTCAAAAAGATTGGACCACTACATCATATAGCTGCCATACAAATACAAACGTTAAATGCGAATAACTTCTCTATTAATTGAAGAATCTTATCCAAACTGATTACGTACATAAATATAAAGTCATTATGTCATATGCCTCATATTTTAAGACAATGAGATAAACATAACGCCTTATTTCGTCGATATAAAATTTGCCTATATACACACACGCATAAGCAGTAAAGCACATACATATATGTGTCAAAATTGCGATTGTGTGTGTGTGTGAATATGTATGTCAATCGCTATATTGTCTTGGCACGCTTAGTATTTGGCGATTGGCTGAACCGTTCTACAGACGTCTTGCGTATGAAACCAAAGGTGATGGTTTGAATCTCGTTCGCGACATATGTACATTTTTTTTTTTATACCATGCATCCATAGGATGTTTTCCGACCCTATAAAGTATATATATTCTTGATCAGTATCAATAGCCGAGTCGATTGAGCCATGTCCGTCTGTCTGTCTGTCCGTCTGTAGGATCATCGAGATCTCGAAGACTATAAGAGCTAGAGCTACCAAACTTGGCATGTAGACTCGTTTGCTCTGCAGGCAGATCGAGTTTATTTTTTTTTTGCCACGCCCCCTTCCGCCCCCGCTATTTGAAAAACAATATTTTGAGCCTCCATATCTCGGGAACTATAAAAGCTAGAGCTATCGCATTTGGACAGTAGATGCGTGCAGTATACACCCAGACCAAGTTTGTTTCAAATTTTGGCCACGCCCCCTCCCGCCTCCGAAATTCGATAAATTCGATTTTCAGCCGAAATATTTATCGTATCGTTATTTAATTGGGCACACTAATACATGTCACGTATATCTATCATCCCACCAAATATCACAAAAATCGCAATAAAAATGGCCGAGTTATACATAGAAACGTTTTTCACCCATAGCGGTACAAGGCAGATGCACGCAAAAAAGAGCGAGATAGCATGTGCTAGAAGTCATCGATTTGGGGGGCGCTAAAGGGGGGCGCTTAAGTGCTCGTTTCCACATAAGAGTGAGCGAGATAGCATTTAAAAGAAATTTAATATACATCTTTTCACCTAATGCATGGTATATCCAAGTCGGCCCGGCGACTTACTTACTTTATTTTTTTTATTAATTAAGCGAATAGACGCGAGTTCGAGTCCCACTAAAGGCGATGACAAATTTTTTAGTGTATTTAAAGTATTGCGTTATTGGAATAACACACAAAAATTTTTTTAGAACATAATATGTAATGGTCAAGGGCTGCAAGGGTATACAAACTTCGGCATAGCCAAAGTTAGCTTCTTTGATACTTTTATTAAAAATATGTTCACATGTCGAAATATTTATGGAAAATGCTTGCAAACTTTTGAAACTATTGGTTTCTTTCCAAAAATCAAAGACATTCGTTTCACAAGATACGTCAGTCATTGCTAAATATTTTTCAACTTCTCCATCTTCAGGATTTATTAAAATTTGTCTCTTTTGAAAGTGAAATTCACGAAATTTAAAAAAGCACTTGCATTTGTTGCGACCGTGCTTACTGTGCCTTACGACTTCGACACGGGTCATACAAATCGGAAATAAAAATGGCCGAGTTATATGAATAAAAGTTTTCTTAAGTGCTCGTGTGCACAAAAGAGTAAGCGAGATAGCATGATCTAGAAATCGCGGGTTTGCCCGGTGGGGCGCTAAAGTGTTCGCAAGCACATAAAAGAGAGCGAGATACAATAGCATGTGAAAAAATTTACTTTTTGAATTTTCACTTAATGCATGGTATATCCAAGTCGGCCCGGCGACTTACTTACGATTTTTATAAAATTTGGTGAAATGATAGATGTTCATAACATGTATTAGTGTGCCATGTTAAATTACGATACGATAAATATTGCGTTTGAAAATCAAATTAATCAAATTTTGGAGACGGGGAGGGGACATGGCAAAAAAAAGCAAACTTGGTCTGCGTACTTATTCCATTCTAATTAGTAGCTCTATTTATAGTTGCTGAGATCTCTGCACTCTATATCCATATCTCTTCTCATGCTGATCAACAATATATACTTTATAAGGTCGGACATTTTTCATTCTGCCTGTTACATACATTTTGGCACTTTAATATACCATTTCATCTCTGCACTCTATATCAATATCTCTTCTCATGCTGATCAACAATATATACTTTATAAGGTCGGACATTTTTCATTCTGCCTGTTACATACATTTTGGCACTTTAATATACCATTTCATCCTATGGATGCATGATATAATCACAATAAATGTGCTTTTTTGACGTCAAGCCCCTAATCCTCCCTTAAGCACAACGGGATCCACTACAGTTGAAAAGCTATTGTGTTTAAGATTCGCGTTCGCTATGTTTATAAGTATATGTCGGTTTATCCATATTTACTCAGATTTTGCAGAAAATAAAGGAAAACCCATTTTTATTTTGTTCAGAAGTGTGCAAAGCACAGAAGGAAGCATCTCCGTCCATATAAAGAATATATATTCTTGATCAACACGACAACACGAATTCATATGTAGATGTTTCATGTTCGTCTGTCTGGATCAACAGCTTCTCTTCCTGGACCGCTGAATCCACGCTGAAATTTCGTACTAAGTTTTATATACATATAAACTATATATATTTTTGATCAGCATGTCCGTCCGTAAGAGACCAAAGATCTCAGAAACTGTAAAAGCTAGAGCTACCAAATTTAGAATGTAGACTCGTGTAGTATATAGGCTGATCAAGTATTTTTTTTTTGCCACACCCCTTTCCGCCTCCGAAATTCAATAAAAAGTGATTTAATAATAAATAAATAATAAATTTGGCCCCCGGAATACAATAAAAAGTGATTTTCTCCCGCAATATTTATCGTATCGTAATTTAATTTAACACACTCATACATATGAACGTCTATCATTCATAAAAATCTGAATAAAATTGGTCGAGTTATACATTGAAACGTTTTGCACTCAAAGCGGTGCAAGGGCGAATTTGGCCGGTGGGGCGCTAAAGTGCACACACATAAAAGCGAGAAAGATAGCATATGTTAAAAATCGCGCATACGAAAGAAATTTAATATATGAATTTAGTTTTATAAATTCGAAGTAGTTTTTTTCACTTGATGCATGGTACATATATCCAAATCGGCGCGGCGACTTATCTAGTTTATTTTGTAATTTTTCTATACTGTTTTTAAGAGATTAAATTGTATTGGATGCATTTTGGGGTATGTTACATCTCAGTACAAACTAATGGATAAATTGCGGCTCAGCTGTTTTCATATCCTGTAACCAAAAAGGGTACCTATTTTTCTTCAAAACATGACAATCGAATCTTTTCGCCATGATAATAAAATGTTCTTGACCAAACTTAACAACTGAAAAGATTGCCTTATTGTGTACTCTGCCGTGCAACTTTACAGGCACCTGGGGAAATATCGTACAGACTTATGTAAATACAGACATGTACATAGTTATGTAAACATGTGTGTCTACTCCCCGAGATGTTGCGTTGCTCACGTCTGCGCAATGATTCATATCGCTGCTCTGGATGGATATTGTAGTGTTAAGTGCGCCGTTCGGCAGGACGTCGGCCAGGACATCGTGTCCTCTGATTTTGACTGAAATTCAGCATCGTTTTATGTCGTCTGTAGTCAGTTCATTTGTGAACGTGAAACATAACGCAAGCTTTCAACTTTTGCATAATCCTTCGTTCGTTCATTCGTTCAAAACGTAAAATTTCCACACAAAAAACATAAACGAGCAGAAAAAGCAAAGCAGTCACAATCAATTGCTGTGGCTTTTGTAACAAATTATTTAAATTAAAAAAATTATTAAACTTTTTCGCCTTGCAAGTTATCGGTTCTTTCTTGTTTGTTGTTATTAAACCAATTGGAATATATGAATGTTTCATGCCAATTGGCATTGTCATTATTGGATTTTTTCATATAGCGTGCATGTGTGCGCGTGTGTAAGAGAGAAATAGAGAACAAGACGCGAGAGACAACTGAGAGTGAGAAAAAAAATGAATTTTACATGGTTGTCACAGAAATCGGTAACGCCCCGAAATCCTCCCAAACGCAAATTAAGCGTGTCACAGAAACTACTTTTGAAAGTTTTGAAAAGTAACGAGTTACGAGTTTGATTAATATTGCGTTTTTAGCAAAGTACATATGTTCAAAATAAAGTACTGTTGAAATACGCTCTGATTATTTTTTCGAATTGCATTTAAGCACTGGCTGAAAATATTTATTTTCATATAAAGTTTATTATTTTAAGAAAATGTCTCGGAAAAAATCAAGCAAGATAAATCTTATTTTCGGATTAAAATTTTATGATTGCAATTTTATGTGCCACTAAAAGCATTATATAAATAAATTAAGCCTTACTTTACAAAAAGTTGTACAATTGTGTTTTACGAATGTATTTGATGAAAACATCGAAAAATGCACCAAATTGGCAACACTGTTAGAAGAAGAAATGTAAACAGCTGTTAAAATGTAACTGAAGTTGCCAGCTATTTTAAATTCAATTTAAAATTATTGGATTTCTCATAGATATGATCGAATTGAAGATTTGTAAAGATTGGAAAATCTTGCCAAAAAGAAGCAAGAGTCTGCATCCAATGACCTGTTAAAGCGATCTGATACCTCGAAATCGCATGGCCGAAATTGATTTCTGGGGTACCTTGTTTAGAAAAACGAACTGTGTTGAAAAGAGAATGTAGGCTGATCAACACAATAGTTAGCCGGAAATCCCCTTATCGTTGCATTGTCTTCTCCCTGTTGTATTCAATTTATTGTTCTTTAATTTTTGGGTAATTTACCTAAATTTGTTTACAGCTGCAAAATTTATTTGAACGTAACAATAGGATTGTCAATGCAACGACAATATTGCACGCGATTATTATTTTAACAATTTTGATGTTGCAGTATAATAACTGTACCTCCAAGAAATAAGTAATCTTTTTCTTGTTGTATGACATAAGCAATAATTGGTTTATTATATTTTCGAATTGCACAACGCTATTGCACTCAGCCACAATTGAAATAGCTGCTACATACGTACACACATACATATGTATATACAAATAATCCATTTTTCATAATTTTTGTAATTCAGTTTGTGTAGTTTGCTCCCGCAAAAATTCAAGTTTTTCGAAAAATGTAATATCTCTGCTAAGCTTAGAAATATATTTGTCCACCATTGTAGATAGACGATATACATAATAAATACATACATATCCCATATAAACACACACATCTACAAACAAAAATGTGTTTATAGATTGATAAACATCTGATTGTGAGGAAAGTTGAAAGATTTTTCAATCGTAGAGTCAATGTGAACTAGATTCATGTATGTATGCAGTTTAAGCACACAAACAAACATAGAGGTACTTGCATGTACTTACTTACATACATTCTGCGAAATTCAATTAAAGGCAGCCTATTTTTACCAGTTAAATAGTGTTCTAGGATAACGGTACTTTGTATTTGATACTTTCTCTTGTTCTTGTGGTTCGTAGTCTATTCTAAGCTTCAGAAACTTTTTTTTACCGTTTACTTTTGCATTTACTTTGCTCATTTTCGTAATTTGAACAATTTTTTGTGCGAAATTCAATTAAAGGCATTGTCTTTGTAGCTGTTCCTGAGATAGGTACGCAGTTTAATGAATTATTTGTATATTGATTTTAAGTTCTATTGCTTTCTACAAATAGTATTTACAAAAAACATGGGAAAATCTTTTATCAATTCGTTATGGGAAAAGGAAAAACACTGACACCTGAAGAAATCGGAAAGATCCTTGCTTACGAGGACACCGGTATGTCCAACAGAAAAATTCCATTGCAGTTGAATCGATCAGCCTCTCCTGTAAATAATGTACTAAAATTAAGTGAGAGCTAATTAATAATTCAAGCATGATCGAATTATTGCCGCTTTAACCCGTGGTGAAACTTTTCTATTGTTGTTGTTTGTTCGATTTTTGTTGTAGCTCTCCTTTAATTTTAGAACATTATCTACAGCAAAGACTGATCGATTCAACTGCAATGGAATTTTTCTGTTGGACATACCGATGTCCTTGTAAGCAAGGATCTTTCCGATTTCTTCAGGTGTCAATGGCACCTTTTCCGAATTGATAAAAGATTTTCGCATGTTTTGTGTAAATACTATTTGTAGAAAGCAGTAGAACTTAAAATCAATATTTAAATAAGTCATTAAACTGCAGTACCTATCTCAGGAACAGCTACAAGGCCAATTGCTTTAATTGAATTTTTGTTTGTGTGCTTAAAATATATGAATCGAGTTAACATTGACTCTACGATTGAAAAATCTTTCAACTTTCCTCACAATCAATCTGTAGATAAACACATTTTTTTTATAAAAAAAACAAACCAACGAAATTATGAGATATATATTATATTAGTCGCAGCAGTATCAGTCAATAACATCTGGATTGAACAACCAAACCCAGAATTAAAGAAAAAAAAATCGAAATCTGTCTTGTCTTCTCTCTTTCTCTCCTCTATTCGGCACGCTTGTTTTCTAAATAACTAATCCAACGATTAAAAACATTTTTCTTGATATCCATCCTTGTCATTGCCATTCTCTGATTATCTCGATTTCTTCCTTCGACTGATAATTCACATTTAAACGCCGTTTATGTCAACACGGGGCTTGCAACGTTGGGGCCACACTACGACCACCGACTACAAATGGCTGATGTATTGCAGATCTCAAACTGACCGCAACGCATTTGAAACCCTCCAAAAGAAAAAACCAAAAAACAACTGCTCGATATCGAAACCGATAATAAGTGCCACTTTGCTTTTGCTGCTCGTGCTTGTGCTCGAGTCCGTCATACCGAAGGAGGAACAGATCAATCTGATCAACATCAACCTGACGCTGCCCAAGCAATTGCCGTTGCAATTTCTGACCGCGCTCGTCGTTCAGCTGTTGCTCGTAACAACCAACTTCAAAAGCGATCTGCATCATATGCTGCGGGGTTTACCGTTACGGATCAAGCGACATACTGTGGCCATTATCTATGACCTCAGCGGTGAGTCGAATTTCTCTCCCAGAGCCCAATCGATTTTATCTAGTAGTTGCATCGTGGTGGAGGTGTGTGGGGTGCAGGTCTTCAAAATGAACGTTATGCTGATTATATAAGATACTATATAGGATCGCAGCTATGTGTTAACTGTCAAAACACATTAAAATTGAAGTTACATCACGTCTAAAAGCCAGCATTCAATTAAATTTATTTGAGTCGTAACAAACGAAATTCTTAGCCCAAAAAAACTAAAATTCGTAGTTAATTCTTGTTGTGTCTCCATTCGCCTCATTTGATATCGTTTTAATCACAAAAATTAAATAAACTTTCTTCAAATTCGGCGTGTTCTCTGGATTTAAAAGGAACCTTTAAAACCAATTTTGATGTGGTCTCACTTTTGGTTAAACTTTGGTTCAAAATTCCTTCGCATAAAACGAGAGTGTTTGTCTTCTTTGAGTTGAAGCGACATTAAGAAGGAGCCATATCCTGGGTATTACTTAGTGCTGTATCGTTTGTCTGAATCGTCCCAGTCAGTGGGCTTTCTAACATAACTCTAAAGGTCTAGATGTAGATTTAAACATTACCGGTCCTCAATGTAATTAACAAACCTTACGACGGCAGGTGAGCGCAAGCAAATGCGGTGCCGTCCTCTCACAAGCCGCAATTACCTAATAACATAACCGATCACCAATTAATTTTGCTTGGTTTCGCATCTTTTTATCCTTT
The DNA here is from genome assembly GCA_018150735.1 of Drosophila sp. 14030-0761.01. Classification (NCBI taxonomy): domain Eukaryota; kingdom Metazoa; phylum Arthropoda; class Insecta; order Diptera; family Drosophilidae; genus Drosophila; species Drosophila sp. 14030-0761.01. Next base: position 2,193,063 of record JAECWO010000003.1, read on the forward strand.
TAGAAACACCAGCAAAAAAGAGCGCACCTCCAATTCTTCAAAAACGGAGTAAAAGCTTCGAACTGTGCATGAATTCAAAGAGGCGAACTATAAGTCATCGGTGAGTATAGTATTTAATACAGCATATTCTTTATCCGAAACCACAAAGATCGATTTATAACATAAACGATATATTTCTTGTATAAACAACTTTATTGTTGCTTTCCATTTTTAAGAGTTTTAAATCCGCAAGCCGCCTGTCCAACTGTTTAACCGGGTTTCCTCATAATTATCTATACATTAACTTTAAGAAATAACGTAATCGGCATAGGGAACGCCTACTCTGTTATATCGGCCATTGTTTTCGTTCAAGTTTAAGTGTGCAAAGCCGACGAATCGAAATCAATCTGCAAACCGTAAAAAGTTGTTGGTGTTTGATTATCCAGAAAATAAAAACAAATATCATTTCGTGTTTTACATGCATTCGTTCCATGATAGTTAGTCTATTGTGAAACTTTGTATAATAAAATTTACAACCTTTTAGCGAATCCCCACGATCTTTGGTCATGTTCATAAAACTCTTTTTCTTGCTTACAGGACTTCAAGCAACAGACATAGGAAGTTACAGCCGTTCAGGTACACGTGAGCCAATAAAGGTGTTGCAATAGATTTTTACTTAAAAATATATATTAAAAAAAAATAATAAAAAAAAATTAATAAAATTAACCAATAGTAGCTACCACAGCATATATAAATATATATGTATATTTATATATGTATATATAGGCCGATTTACGCACGCACTAAGAAACCAACCAAAATAAAGAAAAAATAAAAACCCGTTATAAAACGCAATAGAGAGACCGGTTGCACAACGTTACCGCCATCAATAAAACAAGTAGTCCATGCCCAGTAGATGCAGATTAAAACCGAGCCTAAGTTGACATTACTAGCCAATCACAGAAAGATCAGCGAAGGCAAAGGAATAAACATTGTCAGAGGAGTAAGATTAAGAGAGCAACAGCTGCGGCAGTAACTGTACCACGACGCGCAAATCAACGCAAGGACATCCGACAAGCAAATCAAATTTAATGAACGGAAACGAAAGGCAAAGCAACAGCAAAATAGCCGGTAAAGTCTGCAAATTGGCTAAGCCAATCCTCCTACTGAGCGACAGACGACAATTGGAATTAGCCGAACGGTGAGCACCAACACCCTGCCGCCTTTTCCAGACAACTAAGAGCACTATATCCAGAGAAAACAACATCGAACGAGGGAACACTGTCGCTCTTCATCCGCACGATCAGTTAAAGTTCTATTCAAAGGAAAAGCGAGAATAAATAGCCGCAATATGGCCACTGTCAATGTAAATCGTAGTGTCACAGACATTTTCTACCGCTACAAAATGCCACGTCTTCAGGCTAAGGTAGAGGGCAAAGGTAACGGCATCAAGACCGTGTTGGTCAATATGGCCGATGTGGCGCGCGCTATTGGTCGTCCGGCAACCTATCCGACCAAATACTTTGGCTGCGAACTAGGCGCTCAAACGTTGTTTGATCATAAGGTAAGCATTCAACTCAACCTCCTCTCTCGATCTTAATTATATTTTGCTCAATAAAACCCGTAGAACGAACGTTTTATTGTCAATGGATCGCATGATGTGAACAAGCTGCAGGATTTGCTCGATGGCTTCATTCGGAAGTTTGTACTGTGTCCCGAATGTGATAACCCGGAAACTAATTTGACTGTATCGGCCAAAAACCAGACCATCTCGCAGTCATGCAAAGCATGCGGTTTTCATGGTCTGCTCAAGGTGAACCACAAGGTGAATACGTTCATTGTGAAGAATCCACCGTCGCAGAATCCGGCCGTCCAAGGCTCCTCATTGACTGAAGGTAAGCGCTCCAAAAAGCAAAAGCAGAAGAACGAAAATTCCGATGGCTCTATGTCCAACAATTCGATGGCTAACAATTCTGGTGGTGAGTCTGATGGTGGCAATGGAACAAACCAGGCCAGCCAGACAGAGGCCGAAATCTCTGCGGCCATACCGGAAAAGAGCATTGCTGAAGATGATGATGACGGCGGTTGGAGTGTCGATGTGTCAAAGGTAAGAGGTATCTGTGTGGTAACACAGTATAGGATACAGAACGAGAATCAATGTATATCCTAAGCCTATATTCGTTTTCTATATAGGAAGCTATACGTGCCCGCTTGCAAGATTTAACTGATGGCGCCAAGGGCATGACCATTTCGGATGACTACGATAAGACCGAAAAGGAGCGCATCGATATCTTCTATGAGCTAGTAAAGAGCAAGCGCGACAAGAAGCAACTAGACGATGTCCCTACGCACAAGGAGCTACTGATTGAAGCCGAGCGTCTCGATATTGTCAATAAGGCTCCTTTGGTTCTAGCCGAGCTTCTCTTTACTGAGAACATTATCAATGATGTACGCAAAAATCGCATTCTTCTGTTGCGCTTCACTCACAATAATCCGAAAGCTCAACGCTATTTGATCGGTGGCATCGAACAAACAGTCGAGCTTCACACGAATAACCTTATGAGTAAAGTGGCTGGAATCTTTAAAATCTTCTATGACTTGGACATTCTTGATGAGAAGGTCGTATTGGATTGGGCCCAAAAGGTTAGCAAGCGCCATGTGTCCAAGAAGATTGCCACAGAGATACACGAAAAGGTCGAACCGTTTGTGCAGTGGCTCAAGGATGCCGAAGAGGAGGACTCCTCTTCGGAGGACGAAGACGTCGATGGTGGTGATTCGGATGTTGAGATCGAGTACAATGATCGGGCTCGAGTGGAGCCTCTAAAGGTGGCAGCAGTTGGTGTTGGAGCTAATGTTAACAGAAAGAATACCCAGGATGACGAGGATGGCGATGAGATCGATATTGATGAGATCTAAATGACATTGGCATGGCCAATCCGCAAGTCAACAGCAAATGGTAGCAGCTTAGCAAAAGAGGATCCCAAGCAGAGCGTCGGTGGCTGCTGTCATTAAGTCACATTCTATTAACAAAAATACTAAAAAATCTATTGCTTCAGTTCACAAATCTAAGCAGTATAGCATCTCTAATCGATTCACTGTAACAACTAAGAGAAAACAAAATTAGATTGATTACCCAACCCCCACGGGCTCACACAGACACCGCGGGCACACTCTTCATACACACAGTTACATACGCATACAATAATAGAAAACCAGTTCGAGTTAAATTATAAATTGCTTTCTTTGAATCCTTTTGTTTCTTTTCTATGCTGCACCATGATCAGTCTTTTGGTTTTTTATTCTCATATTTTTATTTCAACATAATATTAATGTAATCAAATATATAGACCTGCAAATTTTTTATGACTTTCACATATGAATTTTTTTTAACTGCAGTACTTAAGATTTATGCGGCAGATAAAGCAAAATTGTATATTACATATAAATTTAACTACATTTTTTTTCTTTAAAATCAAATAAGTAAAAAATTTTAAAGAAGAAACAATAAACTTGTCTCCTACAAACATGTTTGTGCTTTCTAATCCCGCAATAACCCCTTGATGCAAGTCAAAATTCAAATCTTTGTATCTTATCTTACCTTATTTGTATCTTTGTATATTATCTAATTGGCATTTCAGCAAAACTCACAGTAAATTTTCGCTTAAAAGGAAAATACACCATATCACATGGTCCATGTGTTGCTTTTATTTAAGTAAACAGCTCACTCCATTTTCATATATATATATTAAATTTCTATTTGTTCCCAAACCCAATATATGCAATATGTTATTTCCGAAAATCTAATAAATAGACTCATCAAATGTAATTAAAAACGCCATGTTGATTTGTTTTCTAGGTAAAATATCGGGTAATCCCAGTGTCAGATTACTCTGAATTTTACTAATTGCTTGGTCTTGGTGTTGACAACATTGTACATTTCTCAAACTATTTCCAGTCCAAAGCTGGAAAAAAATTTGTTTAATTTCTGCGGGAACGGTGAACAGCCAATATCAATGTTGCTTTTTCAGCTTTCAACAACAGAATACACGTTTGAAAATACACTGCAAGAAATGCATGAAATTTCGCCTAAATGCAGAGATAAATACCAAATTAAATAAAATAAAATTGCCCTTTCGTGTCCCAGCTCTGCAAAACCTGGACGAACTTTTGAGTAAAACTAAGGGGTCGGAGTAGCAGCGTTGGCTTTGTTATCATCAAAAAGCGCACCATTGACATTAACCAGCTCATCGCCAACGTTAATCGCCTCGTGCACTTGGACACTGCGCACACCCAGCGGCAAATCGAGACTGCGTAAAAAGCATGTGAAGTTAACCATGCGACCGTTGTTAAGGAACGGTATCTTAGGACACAGCTCGAAGGCATGGTTAATTGGCGGCATGGAGCAACCTTTCCCGCAAGATACGTCTATGAAGTTCATTAGGTCGCAGACTTCGATCTCGCCACACTCGTTCCGGTTAAGGATCGAAAAAATGTTATCAATCAGCTCCAACGAGAACGGCAGACGACAGCCGCGTAAAGTAGAACGCACTTTGGCCTCCGGCAGGAAGGGTCTGTTTGTAGGATTGATATGATAAATATGCTCCATTAGATCATCGCGAGCGTTCCACAGCGAACGCTTCAGCTCAAGATGAGTGGCAGCGCGAACATTCTCCCTGCTGCAAGCGTGCTTCGGACTGTGGTCGGCCGAAAAATGACGGCACAGAGTGATAATATCGTGATCGGTAATATTGTTGCCCATTATGCTGATCATGGCGCCCTTGAAACTCTCAAACGATATGAATACATCGCGTTTGCTCTCCAGGTCGCTGCAGTCCGCCACACAGGCCCCCAAGAACTCCGCCATGCGGGGCTGTAAGACGACTCGAATCTTCTCCATAATCTTCGGTACATTAGAATGAGGGAACTGTTCTGGGTGATGTTCCATGTACATAAGCGTGTACTCATCTGCTGAGACAATATGGAAAATGAAATCTTTTATAGACATCGTAGCGTTAATGTAGAAATTGTATGCCATATAGTACTGCGGCAGCTTTGAAGAAAATTTCTCCTGGCCAGGCAGCTCTACTCGAGTGCGTTTCATGAATTCGCCACCAACGAAACCAGAATTCCGCACAGCCACCTCCTGAATTTGAATGGTGTCCTCACTCAGATAATAGCTAATTACAAATATGCGATCGCAATTCTCCTTGATCGTAGACAACATCTTTGCACCGAAGCGCAACACATATCGGTCGAATTTAATAAACTTTCTGAAGTCCGAACGGGGAGGCTTGGGCTCCACCGACAGACAATTGCCCAATGAGTCCTCATAGCTACCCCAGCCATTGTAGGGAGGAAGTACGCGCTCCCTAGGACGGTACCCGGTGCAGTCGTCTGATCTTGTGGGTACTGGCACTGTTGTAAAGTCGTCAATGCCAAAACGATCTCTGTAATATTGTTTTGTGAATGGATCCATATTGGTGATTACCACTGCCCGGCCGTATACATTGAGCACGCTACCGATCTGCAGGTCGCGCTCATTATAATAAAGAATCTCTTTATTGCCTGTATTCAGCGGATCGACACAGTAGCGCACATTGCGCATGTTGGTGCCCAGCACATTGAGCAGCGTCACCGGTGTTTCCTGGCCCGGCAAATTCATTCCGTCGAATTCCTGTAATGAAAAGTTTATGCAAGTAAAGTGAAGTTTGTGAAATTTGTGTGTACTTACGCGCATTAAACGACCCCGCTTCAAAAACAATGTGGGCCCGTCCCGTCCTGAATTTCGGACATGTGCTTCTTTGATTTCGACGGTATCGTCCGACAAGTAGTAACACAGCTCCAGCTTGCGTACATCACCAAACTCGGTGCGATCATCCCAATATGCTTGAAACTTTAGAATCCGACGGTCATACTTTAAAAACTGCGCGAACGGATGTTTCTTTTCTGGTGGATTAAATGCGCGCACCAGTCCTCGCTTTCTTACTGACTCACTGGGATCACTGCAAATCGCGCATGTAAATTGAGACAGATATACATATGAAGTAAGTTAATGCTTACATGGGGCATGGAACTGAATCCGCCACGGTAATGCCACGCCTGTTAAGAAAATCCCGGGTAAACTGATCACAGTCTGTGATATGATATTGGCGATCGAAGATCAGCACAGTCGTGTCTACATTCAGGTCGATCATTGACATGAATTCATTATTGCATGGCGATGCCTTTGGAACACGTTGGCGATGTAATACACATCCCTGGACTATGCCGGAGTTATCCACTTTCGGCTCAAAGATTTCTATTGTGCCATCCTCCAGATAAAAGTAGATCTTCACCTTGCGCACTAAATATGGAGCATGGTAAACTTCTTGCAGAGTTTGCTTGAAGTAAGCTTTAAAACAAAGGACCTTCTTGTCGTAGGCCAGCCAAGTTGGCACACAAGGACCAGAGCGCGTCGGATATATCGAGGCAGCACCGACTGGCGGGCAACTAATGTCAACTATAGCGCCACTAGGATCCACCGGAAAGGGCTGCTGGCGGTCACTGAGCATACTAATGCCCTGGAAATTGAGCAGCGACTGCGGCTTTGGATAGTGGCTTTTGGCAACCTGCAAATTGCAATTGTTAAAAATTTAAGGGAGTTGACGACACAGTTTTATACTCACATCACGAAAGAGTGTTCCTGGCAGCAATGGCATACCCGGAATACGCAGCATTTTGCAATATATTCTATTTTTCCCCTTTGCTTTTCAATAAAAGTATGTAGTTTTATTCCTGCTTGTTATGTTTTGAATGTAAGGAAATATATGAAGAGCGCGTGTTGTTGTTTCAAATGGAATACTAAACAGAATTATCGAAAGACTACTACCAAAGCCTACTATGCAAAGGGTACTAAAAGAATATAATTATAATAAAATTGTATGGTATATGTATGTATGTTAGTTATAAGTACATACATACATATATCTGTCACATACATATGTATGTACAGAAATCGCTAAATGCAAATGTAAGGTGTCACAGAAACCTCTTTTGGCAGTTTTCAAAAGTTACAAGTTTTTCTCCAACTTTTGGTTAATTTTGCGATTGCAGCAAATTATGTTGAAAAAAACAAAGCTGTAGAAATAAACTTTGATCATTTTTGGATGAAATTGCATTCAAATAATTGCTGAAAATATGCGTTTCCATATTGAATTTTTTATTTTACGGAAGCGCCTGTGAAAAAATCAAGGAAGTGTCGTTTTTGCCCAAAACACCCATAAGCAAGGTTGCCATCCTGCTGGAAATGGGAAAACATTGTTTTGTGTTTCAATTTTAGTTTGTTATATGCCATAACTAAGCAAAAATTTAATAAATTATGGCCAAATTGAAGAAAGTTTCTTGTTTGTTTTTATCTTGGCCAGCCAAAGAAGAAATGTAAACAGCTGTAAAAAATGAAATTGAAGTTGCCGCATTTTTTAAAATGAAATGAAATTTATTGGATTTCTGATAGATATGGTTTATAATATGATCGAATACAAATAATTAAATTCGCTTTTGAATATGTGCAAGGAATTTTAATCAACTTCACTTTTAATTGAATATTTGTAAAGAATAGAAAATGCTTGCTAAAAAGAAGCAAGAGTCTAGATTAAATAATATTCCAAATGATTTCGCTCACAGTTGTTCTAAATGACCTGTTGAACAAAGCTAATACCTAGAAATCGCATGGACGAAATTTTATTGTGGTGTAAAGAATTGTATTCTTCTTGTTGTATTTAATTCATTGTTATTAAATTTTTGGTTAATTTGTCCAAATTTGTTTACATTTGCCAAATTGAATTAAACGTATGCAATAGGGTCAGTGCAACTACAATATTACGCGTGATAATAATTTTAAATATGTTATGATAACTGTACTTCACAAAATAAGTCAATTTTTATACCATGCATCCATAGGATGAAATGGTATATTAAAGTCGCCAAAATGTATGTAACAGGGAGAAGGAAGCTTTTCCGACCCTATAAAGTATATATATTCTTGATCAGCATGAGAAGAGAAATTGATATAGCCATGTCCGTCTGTCCGTCCAACCGTAAGAGTGCAGAGATCTCAGCAACTATAAGTGATAGAGCTACCAAATTTAGAATGTGGACTCGTGTAGTACTTATAGACGCTGGCCAAGTTTATTTTTTTTTTTGCCACGCCTCCTTCCGCCTCCGTAGTTTAATAAAAAGTGATTTTCCCCGCAATATTTATCGTATCGTAATTTAATTTGGCACACTCATAGATCTTATGAACATCTATCATTCTACCAAATTTTTTTGGCCACGCCTCCTTCCGCCTCCGGAATTTAATAAAAAGTGATTTTCTCCTGCAATATTTATAGTATCTGAATTTAATTCGACACACTTATATATGTTATGAACATCTATCATTTCACCAAATTTGATAAAAATCGGAATATAAATGGCCGAGTTATACGTTGACACGTTTTGCACTCAAAGCTGTGCAATGGCGAATTTGGCCGGTGGAGCGCTAAAGTGCACAAACATAAGAGTGAGCGAGATAGCATATGTTAGAAATCACGCATACGAAAGAAATTTAATATATGAACTTAGTTTTATAAACTCGATGTAGTTTTTTCCCCTCTGATGCATGGTATATCCAAGTCGGCCCGGCGACTTACTTACTTTATTTCTTCTTGTATAACATTAGCAATAATTTTTGGTTTATGAAAAATGTACAACAATTTTAATTCCAAACGTTAGTATTTTTATACCCTTGCAAAAAGGGTATATTAATTTTGGTCAGAAGTGTGCAACGCATAGAAGGAGGCATCTTCGACCAAATAAAGTATATATATTCTTGATCAGCATGACAAAACGAGTTCAAATCCGTTTGTCCGTCTCTCCGTCTCTCCGACGACATATGTATCTCCGCCCAGTACATTTTTCTGGCGGAGATATGTCGCTTATTAAACGGCGAAGATATGTCGTTGTAAAACGACATATCATCGCCGGTAATCTGCGCGGAGATATGTCGTTTCAAAACGTCATATTTCCGCCGTTAGAAAACCGACATACCTCCGCGTGGAGATACATATGTCGTTCTGAAACGACATAATTTCGCGCAGATCACGCAGACGTTTTGAAACGACATATCTCCGCGCGAAATTATGTATATATGTACATTCAATAAATGAACTATCGTCTCGAACTTATTTCGAGTATGTACATATGCATTCCTAATAACTATAGAGATAATACAAAGTTTGAAATCAGAATAATCAATCCTTTCACAGAAATTATAAATTCAATTTATTTGTTCATTTTACATTTTTTTCCCGTTTTATGAACGAAATTATATTTGGTTTACTTTTTTTTTGAATAATTTATATTTTTTATACCATGCATCCATAGGATGAAATGGTATATTAAAGTCGCCAAAATGTATGTAACAGGGAGAAGAAAGCTTTTCCGACCCTATAAAGTATATATATTCTTGTTCAGCATGAAAAGAGAAATTGATATAGCCATGTCCGTCTGTCCGTCCGTCCGTAAGAGTGCAGAGATCTCAGCAACTATAAGTGATAGAGCTACCAAATTTAGAATGTGGACTCGTGTAGTATAGACGCTGGCCAAGTTTATTTTTTTTTGCCACGCCCCCTTCTGCCTCCGTAGTTTATTAAAAAGTGATTTTCTCTCGCAATATTTATCGTATCGTAATTTAATTTGGCACACTCATAGATCTTATGAACATCTATCATTCTACCAAATTTTTTTGGCCACGCCCCCTTCCGCCTCCGGAATTTAATAAAATTTGATTTTCTCCTGCAATATTTATAGTATCTGAATTTAATTCGACACACTTATATATGTTATGAACATCTGTCATTTCACCAAATTTGATAAAAATCGGAATATAAATGGCCGAGTTATACGTTGACACGTTTTGCACTCAAAGCGGTGCAAGGGCGAATTTGGCCGGTGGGGCGCTAAAGTGCACACACATAAGAGTGAGCGAGATAGCATATGTTAGAAATCACGCATACGAAAGAAATTTAATATATGAACTTAGTTTTATAAACTCGATGTAGTTTTTTCCCCTCTGATGCATGGTATATCCAAGTCGGCCCGGCGACTTACTTACTTTATTTTTAATTATAAATGAATACATTGAGAATTGCCTCAATGACTTCTTGGTTACAGCTTGGATATTTAGGTTTCCTATTTGAATTGTCCTCGTTGTGGGAAAGAATTTGATCCCAACACATGGCACAAATATTTACATGATTGCATTGCAGCAAAACTGACTTTGGGTTTGTTAAGCATACATTGCATGGGTTCATTTGAACAATTGATTCATCTGATAGCTGACTTAAGTTGGAAGCATTCGAAGATAGCGATGACGTTGAAGATTTCAGTTCAGGTCCTGCTTCGAAAATCTCTCATTGAGGGCCAAAATGCGCGTCAAAAACCCAAAAATATCGATATCTCCCTTGTCTAAAAGATCCATAGCGTCCACAATTTTTTGAGCACGGTCCTGTAAATATGAGGATATTAACTTCTTAGCTACTCTCGCAGCCGAATATTGTGTAGTAATTACTATATAGTTTTCCTAAGTCGAGGAATATTCGGCTGCTCTGGCAGCTGAATATTGTGTACTATTACCATGTAATTTTACAAAGTTGAGGAATATTCGGCTGCCGAAAAAAAAAAAAAGACCGCGCAATATTTATTTCATTTTCAACACTAATTTTAAATTTGTTAACACTCTTTCTGCGCTAAAAAGGCTATATTTAGCTACTAATAGTTTTTTTCCGGTAAAAAAAATACATTTTCATTTGTTAATTGTAGAAAAACTACACAATAAATCGCAGAAGCGCACCCAAGGTTGTACTCGTGGAATTATTCCCTTTAGTTTGATACCAAATTCGTTGCAATTAATGCAGTTTTGGGCGCGAGTAGTTATAGTAAACAATTACCCGCCCCCTTTCCGCAAAATTTGTTTACAGTTACAAATTTGAAGTAAATGTAAACAATAGGGTTGTCAAAGCACCGACAATATTGCGCGCGATAATAATTTTAAAAATTTTGGTGTTGCAGTATGTTAACTGTACCTCCAAAAAATAAGTACATTTTTTCTTGTTGTATAACATTAGCAATAATTTTTGGTTTACGAAAAATGTATAACAATTTTAATTCCATATGTAATTTTTTTTTTTTTTTAATTGCACAACCCTATTGCACTTATCGACAATCGAAATACCGAAATAGCGGCGATCGAGTCAGATGCTGTGCCAACCGGTGGCTGTGGCTCCGAAAATGTTACCGAAAATGAAACGTCGGAGATTTCCATGACACCAACGTTTGGTTTCGGCGTTTTACATTTCAAACGTCGCCAAAATCGCTAGCGTTTTCTGTGACACCCCTGAATAAAAAATTTGACTTTGCTGTCCAAAAACAAAATTTTCAGATAGCTACAAGCCAAGCATGGGGTGTCAAAACATTCGGAAGAGTCTCAAGAATATTCCCTGATATAAATATATGTACCTTGTCTGGCCTGTTTAAAAAAAATTGATCTTAATGAACCAATCCTATAGAATTGCCCCATACAAAAAGTAAAAAACCCTTGACTTAAATGCAAAATTTTCAGACCGATTGCCAAACATTTTGAAGACTCTCAAGAGTATTCTCGAATATAGAAACATACCCCTTGTTGGGCACCTTTTAGAGAAATATGCAAAACAAAATTGATGACAAAATTAACAAAAATAATGTGTCGCAGTGCTGCAATACACATTTTTTCGATTAAAAAGATTAAAATATATGGCCACAGAAATAATGGCTCAAAAAAAAAATACATACCAGTGGCCTTTTTATGACTTCGCATATTTTGGTATTATAATAGCTTGAAGTTAGCATACATTGGCGTAGGCAGCCGTGTGGTGCACTTAATCTAATCGTGGGTTTGAGCCCACCAGCAATTTAATGTATGGTTTCATTGTCATATATATAAAATGCTTCTTATTATATACTTTGTTCATAAATATTAATAATGCACATTATTTCTTATGTGTGGGAGAAACAAGACTTTTACTAACAACACCAATTCGCGTTTGAAAGTCTCCAAATTCGCGCGGACAAATTGGGAAGGTTGCCACACTGCAATTTGTGTGCCACTATTTATGAGCAACTCTTTTTGCCCATATTATTGAGCCAATATTGCCGACAGCCAAGCTGAGCATATGAATTAATCAAATGCAAATATCTAAAAACTGTCCAAATACGGGCTCTAAAGTTTTCATGGCATATAGAATAAATGATTGCGAATCGAATGCACTACCGTACATTAACAGCCGCTAACTAAAAAGTTAGCGACGATTTAGTGTGGCCATGTACTATTTTTTGGCGATCCCCATAATTGCCGATAACCCTGTATGAGCATTTGCACTAATCAAATGCAAATATCTCAAAAACTGTCCAAATATGGACTCTGAAATTTCCATGGAACATACAACAAATAACTGCGAATTGAATGCACTACCGTGCATTAACAGCCGCTGCCTAAAAAGATAGCGACAAATTTGTGAGGCCGTATAAGTATGGCTGGCGCTAATTTCATTCTGAAATCAAGTGCTTTCCAACACTACATTTCCATTATAAATTTTTCTCGCCGAGGCATTCATATACTTTTGCTTTTATCTCAAAAACTGTCCGAATGATAGGAAATTTGACTTTAAGGAAATGCTATTAAAAGTCTTCCCAATGTTTTTCCATACCATGCATTAACAGCCGCTGACTAGATATTGAGTTGTTGGCCTACAAAGTCAGGGGTTATTTTGCACATTTTGTGTGGGTCAAAAGTGAAGGTGGGTTCACTTAAAGAAGACTTTCTCAAAAACTGTCCGAATGATCCATGATTGAAATATGTGAAAATATAGGTGAATAAGTGGGGCTTAATCTGGCATACCGTCCATCGACAGCCGCTCCCTGATTTGGGAGCTGGACTCCAAAATGCGGGACGTCGGAAAAATTGCATTTTTCATGCACGATTTTCTTGTACTTATCTCAGAAATATCGATATTATATTTTTCAAACAAAGTACTCCAAAAAATCGATTTGTTTGCAGCTCTACTTCTTTGCTTATTATCTTAGAGATGATAGAAAATTAATAAACATCGATGTTGGAAAATAAAACATCGATACAGTGATTAGATAATCGATGTTTCGCCCAGCTCTACAGTATCCCATACGCGCATGTTTGCTTAGTGTTGTTCTCGTCTATACCCTTAAATTAACAAACAAACTACCAATTGAAATAGTGATTTAAACAATTAAGAAAGGCGGAAAAACGTTGCCTTTGGGGATCATAAAAAATTTTCTGAAATCATTTTGTGAAATGGCATAATGTTATTTAATGTACGTAAATACTACAAAGGGATACAAATGTTAACTAATCTGCATTTTGAATTGTTCTTCTGTTTTATCTGTCAAAAGTCAAGAATCATTTGCAGTGAATGGATGTTTAATTTGTTTTTTTTTGTGATGTGGTTTTTGTTTATTTCGATTTCGTATTTATAAAGGGAATACATACATATGTACATACATATTATCAATTACATATCTAAATAAGCATATCCAAATCTTCTACTTTTGAATTTTTTCTATTGTTTTATCCTTTCCAGTTAATTGTATTCATTATATTTAATTTTTGTTGGTCATATAAAATGGTCTATAAAATATACCAAAAAAAATTAATTAACATACTTAAACAACAGAATTAAAACAATTAGTCAGACCCGATCGTCGGAACCAGATGAGCACACCTACATACACACATATGTATGTACATACATCCATATAATTTTCAAACGGTCGCTTGGACGAAGCGGTATATTAATGTATGTATGTATGTATGTACATATATGAACATACAGTGGTGGCCATTTATTTGGCACATATTTTTTTTCGTTGTTCAATTTAGATTTTCTCGAGTGTTAAACAATTTATTGAAACAATTTTTTTTGCAATGTGTTTGTCAATATATTGAGATGATGCACCGATACTTATAATATACTTATAATATAATTAATTAATGCAACGTTTTTTTCCAAACCAAGCAACCTAAATATATTATGGGATGAAATCCAAAGAGCAGATGCTTGGTTGTATTAAAAAATAGAGGATATCCGACTAAATATTAAATACTTTTTTAATGATATTAATCAATTAATGATATTAATCAATTAATGCAACGTTTTCTAAACAGTTATTTTATTTAAACTATTATAAGTATTTAATATTTAGTCGGATACCAAAGCGACGCATCTTTCCTTTATCGTGAAAAAATGTTTTGACGGCTTGTGGGCGCATTATTTGGCTATGACACCCAGGTACCTGCGGGCATTGTCTCTTATTGCCTAAGTAGCGTCCTTGCATGCACGAAAAAGAAAGAGATGAAAGATTGGGTTATAAGGAATAAGGCATTTCGCATAAAAAAATACACTTATTGCGAAGCGAGTCATTTATTAATTCGTCATCCGATTTTAATGCAAATTACCTCATTGGACGGGAAATTTTATTTCCTCTAATCCGTTCTTTGAAGGAAATAGTATTTTAGCATTAATTAGTGCCGTAAAACTGCGGCAGGCGAAAAGACCCAAATCTAGGAGCAAAAATCGCAACTTCAATTGGCTCCAAAACTCAATTTGGGGAGAATTGCTTGTGCACACTGCAAAAAAGTGGCATGGCAAAGAAGTTTAGTCAATCGCAATATCGATCATTTCGTGAAAATGTTTGAGTTTTGTCACTCCACTTTTTTTTCAGTATACACAAGCTATCCTCATTTCGCGACCCTAAAATGGTTTTATTGCCCCTCATAAAACTCGAGCTCTAGCTTGTCCTTTTTTTTTGTTTTTTTCTGAACTGCATGGGTGTTTTTGTAATTTTTCCGTGTGTTTCTTGTAATTTTGGGTCGAGGATCGGTCGACCCAAAAAGGTTTTATTGCAGGGCAATAACCTCGAGCTCGGGCGCACAAGATTGTCCCTTTTTTTTGTTTTTTTCGAGCTGCATGGGTGTTTTTGTAATTTTTCCGTGTGTTTCTTGTATTTTTGGGTCGAGGATCGGTCGACGATCGCTCGGGTGTCAATTGTTGACCCTAAAAAGGTTTTATTGTCCCTCATAAAACTCGAGCTCGAGCGCATAAGCTTGCCCCTTTTCTCTGCCCAAAAATTGTTGTAATCGGTTTTTGTTGTTCTGGCTCACTTGTGACATTTTCGTGCCCAGCCTTGCTGTATATATGTACAATGTACATAGATACATGTATACAAATATTAACTATTTAGCTGCTACTAGTACGCACAAGCAGTGAAATAAATTTTGTGCTAATTTCTGTGTCAAGAAATATTTTTATCCATACATACATACAGTCAGCACAACATTTATTCGTACAGCAGAAATTCAAAAGTATTTTGCTTCTTAAATAAAAGTCAGACAACATACATACACACACTGCTAGTCATATGACGGTTTCTTAGCCAATGTTACCAGAATGTCCTCTTCAATTGTAAATAAAACATATGGACATACGAGCGACATGTCCTAAGGTTGTCCTTGTATTTCGAAGGGACATTTCAAGGAAATATGCAAAGACAATTGAAGGTGTGTTTGCAAAATTCCCCGTGTTAATGTCGCCGCAACTTTTCATACAATTTCCGTTGATTGTAGGGACATTCGACATGTCGCCGTAAACTCAGCGGAGAGTCTCCGCGAACGGGTATTACAGGGTATATATCCCAAGAAACATAGGTATGTATGTATGTACATACATATGTATGTATGTATGTACATACATATGTATGTATGTATGTACATACATATGTATGTATGTATTTGTTCATGTTCATTGCAATTGTTCTGCTGGTCTTTCTCGGTTGGTTGATTAGAGCAGGTTCTGTTTTAAATCAATTAAGCTGCTATTACAATTAATACCTAAAGGTGTATATTTAAATTGGCATATCTCCTTATGTGTTGATATTGTAAACTAAATTATAATAAAGTCGCCGGGCCGACTTGGATATACCATGCATCAAGGGAAAAAAACTGTTTCGAATTTATAAAACTTAATTCATGTATTAAATTTCTTTCGTTTGCGCGATTTCTAACATATGCTATCTCGCTCACTCTTTTGTGTGTAGCGCCCCACCGGCCAAATTAGCCCTTGCACCGCTTTGAGTGCAAAACGTTTCAATGTATAACTCGATACGATAAATATTTCGGGAGAGAATCATTATACCATGCATCCATAGGATGAAATGGTATATTAAAGTCGCCAAAATGTATGTAACAGGGAGATAGATGTTCATAAGATCTATGAGTGTGCTAAATTAAATTACGATACGATAAATATTGCGGGAGAAAATCACTTTTTATTAAATTCCGGAGGCGGAAGAGGGCGTGGCAAAAAAAAAAACTTGGTCAGCGTCTATACTACAATTGTCTACATTCTAAATTTGATAGCTCTATCATTTACAATTGCTGAGATCTGACGGACGGACGGACTTACGGACAGACGGACATGGCTATATCAATTTCTTTTCTCATGCTGATCAAGAATTGTAGGGTAAGAAAGGCTTGCTTCCGCCTGTTACATACATTTTTTCATCCTATGGACGTTTACTTGTTGATGTAAATTTATCAAAGTGGTGTAAACCGAGTTTAAGTAAAAATTGTATTTTATTTTCGACCGTATAGTCGCTTGATTACTTAAGAACTAAAAGTACAGAAATTGGTCTTGCATCTTAAGACCTCTAAATATTGAAGTATATAAGGGTATAAGCACTAACCAGCTCATATTATAGATGGTGCAAACGGAAGATTTTTTAATTGCAAACGCTAGCCTAACCATGGAACCCCAGAGGCGTTCGGCAAAAAGCCGAGCGCTCATAAGTTCAATGAGGGCGTAACGCAGAGAGTGAGGGAAACGTACGAAAAATAATTTAGTCTCGCACAGACTGCAGAACGACGAACACACGGCTATGACGCTTGTGATTAGAGGTGGGCATGGGCTGAAATTTTCAACCCAACCCGACCAAGCCCATGGGCCGAAGAGGAAAATTTTACCCGTACACGAAAGCTAAAAAATTGTTGTAGCCCGAAACCAACCCGCCCGCCCAAAAAAAAAATAAAAAAAAAATTTTAATACAAAATAAAATTTTTTATTTCCTTTGTTTTCTTCAAAACAGCACTTAAATTACATTTTTTTTATAAAGGATTAATAGAAATGAAAAATACAATTTTGTATTTCTTATGTTTTCATCAAAACAGTACTAAAATTACATTTTTTATAAATTAATAATAGGTATGAAAAAATCCATATTTAAATTACATATTTTTGTAAAGAAAAATATCAAAGAAGCTAACTTCGGCTATGCCAAAGTTTGTATACCCTTGCAGCCCTTGACCATTACATTTTATTTCCTCAAAAATTTTTTGTTTCTTAATCCAATAAAGAAATATTTTAAATACATTGGCCGGGGGCAGCCAATCGCCAAATAGTAAGCGTGCCAAGACAATGTAGCGATTGATATTCATATTCACACACACACAATCGCAATTTTGACACATATGTATATGTGCTTCACTGCTTATGCGTGCACTGCTGACATAAGCAGAGGGTATTATAAAATTGGTCAGATGTTTGTAACGCAGAGAAGGGATCGTTTCCGACCCCATAAAGTATATATATTATTGATCAGCAAGAGAAGACGAGTTGATATAGCCATGTCCGTCTGTCCGTCTGTCTGTCTGGTGCTGCGCGAACTAGTCCCACAGTTTTATAGCTATGGCATTCAAAGTTCGTATATAAGCTTTTCTATACAGCCACATGCACATCTGCGATTTTGAATAAGATCGGACAACTATATCATATAGCTGCCATACAAATACAAACGTTAAATGCGAATAACTTCTCTATTTTTTGAACAATCTTATCCAAACTGATTACGTATTTAAAATATTTCTTTATTGGATTAAGAAACAAAAATTTTTTTTTAGTCAAGGGCTGCAATGGTATACAAACTTCGGCATAGCGGAAGTTAGCTTCTTTGATATTTTATTATATTATTTGCTTATTTTGTTCAATAATAAATAAGGGAAAATTCTAGGTGGTTTTGAGATGAAAATTGTTCAGCTGGTTATCCAATTTTTGTATACCCTTGCAAAAAGGGTTTATTAATTTTGGTCAGAAGTGTGCAACGCATAGAAGGAGGCATCTCCGACCATATAAAGTATATATATTCTTGATCAGCATGACAAGACGAGTTCAAATCCGTTTATCCGTCTGTCTGTCCGTCTGTCTGGATCAACAGCTTCTCCTCCTAGACCGCTATAGCTACAGAGCTGCAATTTTGCACGTCTTGTATATACTGCAGGCATTGTATATCTCGGATTCATCTGGATCGGACGACTATATCATATAGCTCCCATAGGAACCGTCGGTCGAAAATAGACTTTTAGATCAATAACTTCGTTGTTTTTCATCTGATTGTTATAAAACTTAACATTTGGCAGTTTACTATACATCTATACGTCCTTGCCAAATTTGATCAAGATCAGACTACTATATCATATAGCTCCCATAGGAACAATCGCCACACCAGCAGGTACAATGACAGGCTGCAGACACATGCAAACCGGCTGGCGAGACCCCTTGCGAGCCAAAGGACCATTCAAAGGCTAAAGAGAAGGCAATACCTGACAATGATACGCTAAGTTTTTGACTGATTTGTTTAACTAAATAAATATAAAACCACTAAAAATATAAAAATTCACTGTTAGTAGTAACTGTTTGGTGTATTACATTATGTTAAGTTAAAAGCTTTGTTAAGATCATTTGTGAATCGATTCCTTGCTAAAATAAATAAATAAAACAAAATGCTCCATATATAAATGGATGCAGATTGAAAAAAAAATAAAGTAAGTAAGTCGCCGGGCCGACTTGGATATACCATGCATCAGGGGAAAACAAATTACCTTGAGTTTATAAAACTTATTTCATATATTAAATTTCTTTCGTATGCGCGATTTCTAACATATGCTATCTCGCTAACTCTTATGTGTGTGCACTTTAGCGCTCCACCGGCCAAATTCGCCCTTGCGCCGCTTTGAGTGCAAAACGTTTCAACGTATAACTCGGCCATTTTTATTCCGATTTTTATGAAACACGACGGACAGACGGACATGGCTCTATCAATTTCTCTTCCCATGCTGATCAAGAATATATATACTTTATAGGGTCGGAAAAGCTTCCTTCTCCCTGTTACATACATTTTGGCGACTTTAATATACCATTTCATACTATGGATGCATGGTATAAAAAAAAATAAAGTAAGTAAGTCGCCGGGCCGACTTGGATATACCATGCATCAAGGGGAAAAAACTACATCGAGTTTATAAAACCAAATTCATATATTAAATTTCTTTCGTATGCGCGATTTGATTATGCTATCTCGCTCACTCTTATGTGTGTGCACTTTAGCGCTCCACCGGCCAAATTCGCCCTTGCACCGTTTTGAGTGCTAAACATTTCAACGTATTACTCGGCCATTTTTATTCCGATTTTTATGAAACTTGGTGAAATGATAGATAACCATAACATGTATGAGTGTGCTAAACTAAATTCCGATACGACACTTTTTATTGAATTCCGGAGGCGGAAGGGGGCGTGGCAAAAAAAATTTGGTGGAATGATAGATGTTCATTAGATCTATTCGTGTGCCAAATTAAATTACAATACGATAAATATTACGGGAGAAAATCACTTTTTATTAAATTCCGGAGGCGGAAGGGGGCGTGGCAAAAAAAAAAATAAACTTGGTCAGCGTCTATAATACACGAGTCTACATCAGAGCCGGCCACGCATAGCCCCCGGGGGCCGAAGTCAAAACGCGAAACTCATGTATACGAGCCGAGCGCTTGCCGAAGCCATCACAAAAACTATTTGAGATCGTGACAACAGAATTAGTCTCTCACAGCATTTCAACGCGAACACTTCTGTGTCGCTCTGCTGAGAGGCTGCACATGAAAAAATGGATCCTTGCTTTGTTTTCTCTTTCTTTCTCTTGCATTTAATCGCCGACTGCTCTCGTTGTCTTCATTGCGACGAAATTTGTTCACTTTTTATTTTGCGCAGTGCAATGCAACATTGAAATGCACAAATACAATGATACTTTTTGTGGGCTCTTTTTGTGGCCGGCTCTGGTCTACATTCTAAATTCGGTAGCTCTATCATTTATAGTTGCTGAGATCTCTGTACTCTTACGGACGGACGGACAGACGGACAGACAGACAGACGGACATGGCTATATCAATTTCTCTTCTCATGCTGATCAAGAATATATATACTTTATAGGGTCGGAAAAGCTTCCTTCTCCCTGTTACATACATTTTGGCGACTTTAATATACCATTTCATCCTGTGGATGCATGGTATAAAAAAGGAACAATCGGACCAAATATGGTTTTGCTTCTAAGAACTTTTTTTTCTATTGCGATCATCACCAAACTTAGTAAATAACATTTGCACATAATAAATTATAATCCTGCCAAATTTGATCAAAATCGGATTACTATATGATATATCTGTCATACAAACAGATGGAAAAATTGCATGCTGCATCTCTACATACATGCATAAGATAAGGGTTTTTACACAAAAACCCTTTCCATTTTGCGATCTCCATTTAGGGATTGAGTAACGCAAGAACTTGCAAGGGTATACAAACTTCGGCATGGTCGAAAATATCCCCGGCCTTCTGGTTTTCTTTATTTCTGAATCAACAGCTTCTCCTCCTAAACCGGTATAGCAATTTTGTACGAAGTCTTGAATATACTGCAGGCATTGTGTATCTCGGATTCATCCGGATCGGACGACTATATCATATAGGTCCCATAGGAACCATCAGTCAAAAAATGAGTTTTAGATCAATAACTTCTTTCTTTTTCACCCGATTATCATAAAACTTAACATTTGACAATTTACTATACATCCAAACATCCGTGCCAAATTTGATTAAGATCAGACTACTGTATCATATAGCTCCCATAGGAATAATCGGACCAAAAATAGTTTTGCTTCTAAAAACTTTTTTGTTTCTTTTGCAATCATCACCAAATTTGGTAAATAACATTTAAACATAACAAATTACAATCTTGCCAAATCGGATAACTATATGATAAAGCTGTCATACAAACAAATGGCAAACTGCATGCTGCATCTATACATACAGTATGTCTAATAATTGTTTGCAAAGGGAAAAAATTCACATAAATTCAACTTTAACGTGATTATTTATTAGGAAAGGCACTTGGTTTCATGTTCAGTCCTTTACAATACTATTTTGAAATAAAATAATTAACAAAAATTATAAAAAAAATATCAAAGAAGCTAACTTCGGCTATGCCGAAGTTTGTATACCCTTGCAGCCCTGGACCATTACATTTTATTTCCTAAAAAATTTTTTGTTTCTTAATCCAATAAAGAAATATTTTAAATACATTGGCCGGAGGCAGCCAATCGCCAAATAGTAAGCGGGCCAAGACAATGTAGCGACTGATATTCAAATGAACACACACACAAACGCAATTTTGACACATATATGTACTTCACTGCTTATGCGTGCATTGCTGCCATAAGCAGTGCTTTGCTGCCATAAGCAGTGCACGCTATATAGGCAAATTTTATATCGTCGAAATCAGGCGTTATGTTTATCCGATTGTTTTGAAATTCACGCATATGATGTAATCCCTTTTTATTTATGTACGTAATCAGTTTGGATAAGATTGTTCAAAAAATAGAGAAGTTATTCGCATTTAACTTTTGTATTTGTAAGGCAGCTATATGATATAGTTGTCCGATCTTATTCAAAATCGCAGATGTGCATGTGGCTGTATAGAAAAGCTTATATACGAACTTTGAATGAGCTATTGCTATAAAACTGTGGGACTAGTTCGCGCAGCACCAGACAGACAGACGGGCATGGCTATATCAACTCGTCTTCTCTTGCTGATCAAGAATATATATACTTTATGGGGTCGGAAACGATCCCTTCTCTGCGTTACAAACATCTGACCAATTTTATAATACCCTCTGCAAGGGTATAAAAATAAAACTTGACAAAAATTCTACAGATTTCGAAATTGATAAATATTTTGCCACAACTACTCGTTCAAACATGCCATTTTTAGATTTTTGGAAACAGGCAACTGACCTGAAATTATTGCAAGTGATGGCCAAACAAATATTATGCATACCTGTAAGCTCTGCCACAAGTGAGAGAGTTTTTTCATCGTCGGGGAAAATATTAAATGAAAGGCGCACATGATTGTCAAGCGCAAATCTCGATATGTTACTTTTTCTTTACAAAAATATGTAATTTAAATTTGGATTTTTTCATACCTATTATTAGTTTATAAAAAATGTAATTTAAGTACTGTTTTGATGAAAACATAAGAAATACAAAATTGTATTTTTCATTTCTATTAATCCTTTATAAAAAAAATGTAATTTAAGTGCTGTTTTGAAGAAAACAAAGGAAATAAAAGCTTGTGCGCCCGAGCTCGAGTTTTGTTGCCCATGCAATAAAACCTTTGTATGGTCAAAAATTGAGACTCGACCGATTCTCGACCCAAAAATACAAGAAACACACGGAAAAATTACAAAAACACCCATGCAGTTCAGAAAAAAAAAACAACAAAAGAGACAAGCTCGAGCCCGAGTTTTAGGAGGGGCAATAAAACCATTTTATGGTCGCGAAATGAGGATTGCTTGTGCACACTGCAAAAAAGTGACGTAACAAAGAAGTTTAGTCAATCGCAATATCGATCATTTCGTCAAAATGTTTGAGTTTTGTTATTTTTCTCTGCCGTAAAATTGTTGTAATCGGTTTTTGTTGTTCTGGCTCACTTGTGACATTTTCGTGCCCAGCCTTGGTCAAGGGCTTCAATGGTATACAAATTTCGGCATAGCCGAAATTAACTTCTTTGATATTTTATTTTATTATTTGCTTATTTTGTTCAATAATAAATAAGGGAAAATTCTAGGTGGTTTTGAGATGAAAACTGTTCAGTTGGTATAAACAGAAAGTTAATTAAGATTGGGATTTATAAATATTTGTGACTTATCACCTACTTCCTCTGTTCCATATAACTTACTCATTTATGATAATGTTTTTCTGTTGCCGACTTGGATATACCATGCATCAAGTGAAAAAAACTACCACGAATTTATAAAACTAAATTCATATACATACATATTAAATTTCTTTCGCCTGCGCCATTCCTGACATATGCTATCTCGCTCACTCTTATGTGTGTGCACTTTAGTGCTTCACCGGCTTTATCCGCCCTTGCACCGCTTTGAGTACATGACGTTTCAATGTATAACTCGACTATTTTTATTAAGATTTTTATGAAATTTGGTGGAATGATAGGTGATAGTGCCAAATTATATTACGATACAATAAATATTGCGGGAGAAAATCATTATTTTTATTAAATTTCGAAGGCGGAAGTGAGCGTGGCAAAAAAAAAAACTTCGTCAGCTTCTATACTACATGAGTCTAGATTCCAAATTTGATAGCTCTATCATTTATAGTTGCTCAGATCTGTGCACTCTTACGGACATGGCTATATCAATTTCTCTTCTGATGCTGATCAAGAATATATATACTTTATAGGGTCGGAAATTCTTCCTTCTGCCTGTTACGTAAATTTGGGCGACTTTAATATACCATTTCATCCTATGGATGCATGGAAATCATACGTGCTTAAGTGCTAAATAAAAAGTAGTCATCAATAAAATGCAATTGGCTTACGCCTTTGGCAGACATACAACCCCAGACCATTACGCTTGCTGGGAACTTAACTGTCCTTTCAATGCAGTCTCTATGGTATGCTTCACTTTTTGTTTCGGATGACTCTCCTTCGCGCATCACCGATAGTCACATCGCTAAATATGATGGAGTTCCATTGCCTTTGAGTCCAAGTCATCTGTTCCGGACACTATTGTAAACGCTTCTTCTTTTGGCGAAGCGTAAGCATTGGTTTTTCCTTGGCCTAAGAGTAATATAAGATATTAAGTTTGTTATATAGATAATCCCTATACATGCTCTATAGAACTTGTATCCAATATTACGCTACTGCAGGCGCGTCCACTCACGCTTAACGCTTTTCCCGATTTTCTCATCCAATTCTGATGCCAAATTTCTTCTGGCGATCAGCTTTTACAATTGTGGCCAGGGCTCTTTTATCACGATGTGTTAATGCCAATGTTCGGCCTCTATTTACGACTTAATTGTCAGTATTGTCATTTTTCTTAAAAATTTTTATTATTCCTTGAACGGACGTTTTAGCCATTTAATTGTTAGGCTATTCACCAAAAGACTTGCGACTTTATTGTCAATATTGTCATTGTTCTTAAAATTTGTATACCATGCATCCATAGGAAACGTTTTTCACTCAAAGCGGTGCAAGGCACCGACCGATTTGGTCGGGGGGCGCTAAAGTGCTTGTTTCCACATAAGAGTGAGCGAGTTAGCATTTAACAGAAATTTAATATATATCTTTTCACCTGATGCATGTATAATTCTTTTAAATGCTATCTCGTTCACTCTTATGTGGAAACGAGCACTTTAGCGCCCCCCGACCATATCGGTGATTTCCAGCATATGCTATATCGCTCTTTTTTCCGTGCATCTGCCTTGCACCGCTATGATTGAAAAACGTTTCTATGTATAACTCGGCCATTTTTATTCCGATTCTTGTGATATTTGGTGGGATGATAGATATACGTGACATGTATTAGTGTGCCAAATTAAATTACGATACGATAAATATTGCGGGAGAAAATAACTTTTTATTAAATTCCGGAGGCGGAAGGGGGCGTGGCAAAAAAAAAATAAACCTGGTCTGCGCCAATACTACACAAGTCTACATTCTAAATTTGGTAACTCTAACATTTGTAGTTGCTGAGATCTCTGCACTCTTACGGACGGACAGACGGACATGGCTACATCAATTTCTCTTCTCATGCTGATCAAGAATTTATAGGGTCGGAAAAGCTTCCTTCTGCCTGTTACATAAATTTTGGCGACTTTAATATACCATTTCATCCTATGGGTGCATGGTATAAAAAGCTATACAGGGGTGTCACAGAAATCGCTAACGCCCCAAAATGTAAATGTAGGGAAATGTAGGGTGTCACAGAAACCTCTTTTGACAGTTTTGAAAAGTTACAAGTTTTTCTCCAACCTTTGGTTAATTTTGCGCTTACAGCAAATTGTGTTGAAAAAAGAATGGTGTTGAAATAAACTTTGATTATTTTTGGATGGAATTGCATTCAAATAATCGCTGGCAATATTTGTGTTCATATATAATTTATTATTTTACGAAAACAGCAGAAACTTATTTTCGGACAAAACATTTGTGTTTCCAATTTTAGTTTGTTATATGCCACAAGTAAGCACAAATTTTATGGATTACGACCAAATTTAAGAAAGTTTTTAAATTGTGTGTACACGGATAAATTTAATGTAAACGTCGAAAAAATGCATCAAGTTGATGTCTCTGTTTTTATCTTGGCCAGCCAATGAAGAAGAAGAAATGTGAACAGCTGTAAAAAATGCAATTGCAGTTGACGCCTTTTTATATCATGCATCCATAGGATGAAATGGTATATTAAAGTCGCCAAAATGTATGTAACAGGGAGAAGGAAGCTTTTCCGACCCCATAAAGTATATATATTCTTGATCAGTATCAATAGCCGAGTCGATTGAGGCATGTCCGTCTGTCTGTCTGTAGGATCATCATCTCGGAGACTAAGAGCTAGAGCTACCAAACTTGCCATGTAGACTCGGTTGCTCTGCAGGTAGATCGAGTATATTTTTTTTTTTGCCCCGCCCACTTCCGCCCTTGCTATTTGAAAAACAATATTTTAAGCCTCCATATCTCGGGAACTTTAAAATAGAGGTGGAAACTATCGATAGTCGGCGCCACCGATAGCGGCGATAGTTTTTTACCAAACCATCGATAGTGCCATCGATAGTGCCTCGATAGTGACCTACATAAAACAACTAAAATTAATTTTTCAAAAACATAGTTTAATGTTTTTAATTATTTATATGTACATATATATGTTTTACGTCGCTTATTCGGTGGTTTCCGAGGAAGTAAGCCAAAGATTTTGGTTTAAAAATAACAAAATGTTCACATTCTCCTCCTTTAGACGTGTTCTGCGGTCTGATACTATTTGCCCTGCCTTGTTGAATACCCGCTCTGACTGGACAGAAGTGGCCGGAATGCAAAAGTATTTTAACATCAACGTTTTTATTGCAGGAAAGTCCATCTGGTTAACCTAAGAAAAATATTAATGAGAACAAATTAATTTTTGGATATTGATATTTAAAATTTTATAATTTACTTTCATCCATAATAAGGGATCAACATCTTGTTGGCTTAAGGGCCTTTCCAAATACTGCCTCTCCGCAATGATAGCATCCGATCGCGTGTTTCTAGCCATGGAACGGGCTTTGTTCCCAATGTAGTCGAAAAGCGGGTCCTTATTTGTTGAGATGGGTTCCACATTTGTGTCATTTGAACTATCTTTGTTCATTAAAGCCGTCAACTCGTTTTCGAAACAATGTGCAGCTTGTTCGGCATTTGACATATGTTGAAACCCAATCTTTTAAATTAGTCGCCATTCTCGTCGCAGTTTTTTTTTCATATGGCGATAAACGTTTTACGATTGAATCTAATAAAACAGTGACCATTTTTTGTCCAACTTCAGTGTGCACATCCGAAGAAATAGTATGCGTTTTACGAATAAGTACATCTGTCAAGGGAATTATAAGCGAAATCGTAGCACCTCTAATAGACAACTTTTGGTGACACTATCGAGGCACTATCGATACACTATCGGTACTGCATGACCATCGATAGTGAGTCGACTCGATAGTGCTCAACCATCGATAGTGTCGATAGTGCCATCGATAGTTTCCCACCTCTACTTTAAAAGCTAGAGCCATCGTATTTGGACAGTAGATGCGTGCAGTATGCATGGATATGGTTTCTAATATGATCGAATAAACTTAATTAAATTTGCATTTGAATATGTGCATCGAATTTTAAATTATTTTACTTTTAATTGAAGATTTGTAAAAATGGAAATCGCTTGCTAAAAAGAAGCAAGAGTCTAGATTAAATAATATTCCCAAAGATTTAGCTCACATTTGTTTTAAACACCTCCAGGTCTGCATCCAATGACCTGTTGAACTGAGCTAATACCTAGAAATCGCATGGACGAAATTTTATTCTGGGGTAAAACAGTTGCCATTGTTGCGAAAAATGAATTGTGTAGAAAAGACAATGTAGGCTTACAAACGCAATAGTTAGCAGTTATCGATGCATTGTATTCATCTTGTTGTATTTAATTCATTGTTCTTAAAGTTTTGGTTAATTTGTTTACAGTTACAAATTTGAAGTAAATGTAAACAATAGGGTTGTCAAAGCACTGACAATATTGCGCGCGATAATAATTTTAAAAATTTTGGTGTTGCAGTGTGTTAACTGTACCACCAAAAAATAAGTACATTTTTTCTTGTTGTATAACATAAGCAATAATTTTTGGTTTACGAAAAATGTATAATAATTTTAATTCCAAACGTTAGTTTTTTTTTTTTTTTGAATTGCACAACCCTATTGCACTTATCGACAATCGAAATACCGAAATAGCGGCGATCGAGTCAGCTGCTGTGCCAACCGGTGGCTGTGGCTCCGAAAATGTTGCCGAAAATGAAACGTCGGAGATTTCCATGACACCAACGTTTGGTTTCGGCGTTTTACATTTCAAACGTCGCCAAAATCGCTAGCGTTTTCTGTGACACCCCTGATATTGTTAGAATAGGCAGCTAATGTTTGACAATTCACATAGTGGACGAACTATATAATATCACAAAAAAAACATTTTTACGGGCCTCATAATTTTTTATTCTACAGAAGATGAAATTTGTTAACAATAGTGTATTAGAGAGACAGATGGTTAAAAGTACAATTAAACAACACAACATACATATATTCACAGGTCACAAAACATTTAGCTTCTTTAGATACATGCCTTCACTTTGTGAAATACAAAAAAACTGGATCAAAAATGAATAAAACAACGTTTTTTTCAACAATCTAAAATCGGTGTAAACACGTGGGTGAAGTGCAACTAAAAGCTGTGTTTCAATATTTTGTGTTTGTGAGTTCGGGGCTACATATTATCAATATACATAGATGCTATCGATTTGCCAAATGAACATATTACTATCAGAGGGAAATTAAATTTTGCATGATTTTAAATGTTGAGAATTTGTATTTCGTTACGCTAGATCAGCCAAATCGTCCACTGTGCGGCGACCTACTTACTCTATTTATTGTTCCTTGAACGGACGATTTAGCCGGATTAATTGTTTGGCTATTTAGCCAAATAACTTCCCATATTTATAAAAATCTACAGCTAAACTTCTAATTTCTTTGGAAATCGGCTTGTCATCGTTGCTAAACTTTGAATAATTTGAATTGGTAACACATTTCATACATTCCGCATGGTATAACTGTTTTCAGATTATGACTAGGTAGTGATTATGTTACACTGTTTGTATAAAGTTTGTGTAAATATAAAGGTATTACATCATATGCGTGAATTTCAAAACAATCGGATAAACATAACGACTGATTTTTGTATATAACACACACGCATAAGCAGTAAAGCACATATATTGTATGTGTCGAAATTGCGATTGTGTGTGCGTGTGAATGTCACTATTTGGCGATTGGCTGGCCCGATCAACGGAGGTGCGGTGGCTTAGTGGATAGAGGTCTTGCGTATGAAACGAAAGGTGCGGCTTCAAATCTCGTTATCGATAGAAATATTTTTATACCCTTGCAAAAAGGGTATATTAATTTTGGTCAGAAGTGTGCAACGCATAGAAGGAGGCATCTCCGACCATATAAAGTATATATATTCTTGATCAGCATGACAAGACGAGTTCAAATCCGTTTGTCCGTCTGTCTGTCTGTCCGTCTGTCTGTCTGTCTGTCTGTCTGTCTGTCTGGATCAACAGCTTCTCCTCCGAAACCGTTAAAGCTACAGAGCTGCAATTTTGCACGAAGTCTTGTATATACTGCAGGCATTGTATATCTCGGATTCATCCGGATCGGACAACTATATCATATAGCTCCCATAGGAACCATCGGTCGAAAAATGAGTTTTAGATCAATAACTTCTTTCTTTTTCAGCCGATTATCATAAAACATAACATTTGGCAGTTTACTATACTCCTAAACATCCGTGCGAAATTTGATCAAGATCGGACTACTATATCATATAGCTCCCATAGGAACAATCGGACCAAAAATAGTTTTTCTTCTAGAAACTTTTTTGTTTCTTGAGCGATCATCGTCAAGCTAAGTAAATAACATTTTCACATAGAAAGCTATAATTTGGGTAAATTTGATCAAAATCGGATGACTATATCATACAGCTGTCATACAAACATATGAAAAAATTGCATGCTGCATGTCTACATACATGCATATGTATGCGTGCCGTGCTATGGCGTGTAAAAACGGATTTTTACATCACGGTCCTTACATTTAGATAACTCTTTTTAGGGATCTAGAAACACAAGAGCTTGCAAGGGTATACAAACTTCGGCATGGCCGAAGTTAGCCCGGCCTTCTGGTTTTAAATTTTTTTTGTTTTTTGTTTATTAAACGAATAGACGCGAGTTCGAATCCAACGAAAGTCGATGACAAATTTTGTATTTAAAGTATTTCTTCATTGGATTAACATGGAAAAAATTTTTTAGGAAAAAAATGTAATGGTCAAGGGCTGCAAGGGTATACAAACTTCGGCATAGCCGAAGATAGCTTCTTTGATATTTTTTATTTTGATCTTTTAATTCTACGCTAAGCTAATTGCACCGTACGAATTAATACTGGTTAAATTTTTTATACCCTTGCAAAAAGGGTATATTAATTTTGGTCAGAAGTGTGCAACGCATAGAAGGAGGCATCTCCGACCATATAAAGTATATATATTCTTGATCAGCATGACAAGACGAGTTCAAATCCGTTTGTCCGTCTGTCTGTCCGTCTGTCCGTCCGTCTGTCTGTCTGGATCAACAGCTTCCTCTCCTAAACCGCTAAAGCTACAGAGCTGCAATTTTGCACGAAGTCTTGTATATACTGCAGGCATTGTATATCTCGGATTCATCTGGATCGGACGACTATATCATATAGCTCCCATAGGAACCATCGGTCGAAAAATGAGTTTTAGATCAATAACTTCTTTCTTTTTCACCCGATTATCAAAAAACTTAACATTTGGCAGTTTATTATACATCCAAACATCCATGCCAAATTTGATCAAGATCGGATTACTATATCATATAGCTCCCATATGAACGATCGGACCAAAAATAATTTTTCTTCTTTTGTTTTTTGAGCAATCATCGTCAAACTTGGTAAATAACATTTCCACATTGAAAGTTATAATTCTGGTAAATTTGATCAAAATCGGATGACTTTATCATATAGCTGTCACATAAACATATGAAAAAATTGCATGCTGCATGTCTACAAACATGCATATGTATGCGTGCCGTGCTATGGCGTATAAAAACGGATTTTTACACCAGGTTCCTTACATTTAGATAACTCTTTTTAGGGATCTAGTAACACAAGAGCTTGCAAAGGTATACAAACTTCGGCATGGCCGAAGTTAGCCCGGCCTTCTGGTTTTATCATAAAACTTTACATTTGGCAGTTTACTATACATCCAAACATGCTTACCAAATTGGATCAAAATCGGACTACTATATCATATAGCTCCCATAGGAACAATCGGACCGGTGGCCGGTAGGGCGCTAAAGTGCACACACATAAGAGTGAGCGAGATAGCATATTGTATGTTCGAAATCGTGCATACGAAAGAAATTTAATATATGAATTTAGTTTTATAAATTCGAAGTAGTTTTTTTTACTTGATGCATGGTATATGCAAGGCGGCCCGGCGACTAACATACTTTATTATACCATGCATCCATAGGATGAAATGGTATATTAAAGTCGCCAAAATGTATGTAACAGGGAGAAGGAAGCTTTTCCGACCCTATAAAGTATATATATTCTTGATCAGCATGAGAAGAGAAATTGATAGAGCCATGTCCGTCTGTCCGTCCGTCCGTCTGTCCGTCCGTAAGAGTGCAGAGATCTCAGCAACTATAAATGATAGAGCTACCAAATTTAGAATGTAGACTCGTGTAGTCTTGGCGCAGACCAAGTTTATGTTTTTTTTTTGCCACGCCCCCTTCCGCCTCCGGAATTTAATAAAAAGTGATTTTCTCCCGTAATATTTATCGTATCGTAATTTAATTTGGCACACTCATAGATCTTATGAACATCTATCATTCCACCAAATTTTTTTTGCCACACCCCCTTCCGCCTCCGGAATTTAATAAAAAGTGATTTTCTCCCGCAATATTTATCGTATCGGAATTTAATTCGGCACACTTATATATGTTATGGACATCTATCATTCCACCAAATTTGATAAAAATCGAAAAAAAAAAAATGGCCGAGTTATGCATTGAAACGTTTTGCACTCAAAGCGGTGCAAGGGCGAATTTGGCCGGTGGGGCGCTAAAGTGCACACACATAAGAATTAGCGAGATAGCTTATGTTAGAAATCGCGCATACGAAAGAAATTTAATATATGAAATAAGTTTTATAAACTCAAGGAAATTTGTTTTCCCCTGATGCATGGTATATCCAAATCGGCCCGGCGACTTACTTACTTTATTTATTTATAACTCGAACACGGAAAATCTTTAAGGGTTGTCTTATATAATAGAAATTGTGTTAATAAAATGTTATAAACACGTGAAAAAAGTTTTTTAAAAATTGCAACTTTTGGCTTTTTTATACCATGCATTCATAGAATGAAATGGTATATTAAAGTCGCCAGAATGTATGTAACAGGAAGAAGGAAGCTTCTCCGACCCTATAAAGTATATATATTCTTGATCAGTATCAATAGCCGAGTCGATTGAGACATGTCCGTCTGTCTGTCCGTCTGAAGAATCATCGAGATCTCGGAGACTATAAGAGTTAGAGCTACCAAACATGTAGACCCGTTTGCTCTGCAGGCAGATCGAGTTTATTTTTTTTTTCGCTCCGCCCCCGCTATTCGAAAAACAATATTTTGAGCCTCCATATCTCGGGAACTATAAAAGATAGAGCTATCGGATTTGGACATTAGATGCGTGCAGTATGCACGCAGACCAAGTTTGTTTTAAATTTTTGCCACGCCCCCTTCCGCCCCCGAAATTCGATTTTCACCCGAAATATCATCCCACCAAATATCACAAGAATCGGAATAAAAATGGCCGAGTTATACATAGAAAAGTTTTTCACTCATAGCGGTGCAAGGCAGATGCACACGAAAAAGAGCAAGATAGCATATGCTGCAAATCACCGATTTGGTCGGGGGGCGCTAAAGTGCTCGTTTCCACAAAAGAGAGATAGCATTTGAAAGAAATTTAATATATATCTCTTCACCTAATGCATGGTATATCCAAGTCGGCCCGGCGATTACTTACTTTTTTTTTTAACATGTAAAGGCGTACAAATGTCGCGTTCGCGATCCTGGAAATACCCATATACCATTTCATGACATTCAGTGGCCGCCAATTGTTTGACACAAATTGTTGGTCGTTGTTCAATTCAGATTTTCAACAATTTTATCTAACAATCAAAAGGCTAAAGCTAACTTGACAAAATTTAATATTATGACAAACACATTCCAATATAAAAATGGTTGATAAAATTGTTTAACACTCGATTAAATCCGAATTAAACAACGACCAAAAATGTGTTCCAATAAAAAAATTGTTGATAAAATTGTTTAACACTCGAGTAAATCTGAATTAAACAACGACCAAAAATGTGTGACAAATAATTGGCCGCCACTGTACATGCGTTCTCGTATTCGTTTGACATTTATAGCTACTCAAAATAAGGCTGTACGAAAACTGAATTTGTCTACAATCATTCTTTATATGTAGATTCGGCTTCATCGTCGTGTGCAGTCAAATTGTAGCTATTTAATGAGTTACTCCGTTATAATCAAATTTTTACGAATGGTGTGGAGTTTGAAAATTGTCTCTGTCAATCGTTAATCTATTATACATATATGCATGCACACCATACATTGCTACGATCTTATCTAGAGTGGGACAAAAATCATTATACGAGATATTCAATGTATACACGTACATATATGGAATTTACTTTTACAGCCCGCATAAAGATTAAACAGTGAGTAACGTGGAGTGAACGCATCCAGAGCAATGTCATCTACTGGCACGAATAGCACGAAATTAGGTGATGTCGATCTGATCGAGGTGCAATTGGACAGCCTGGACTCCAGCCACAATAGGGTTACTATGTACAATGGCACCGGCACAAGACTACATGCAACCAGGCCGAAGCAACAGAAAAATGTGTTTAAATCAAAAATCTTTATCACAGCCTTGATATTCTCATCCGTTCTGATGACAGCCATGTGCATTGGCTTTCTGGTGCACTATGAGTTTGCAACCGAAGTCAGCGACATGGAGAATGTGTCCTTTTGGCATGTCTCTCTGCCCCCAGAGCAGCAGGTGTGGTACGATCGCGGCATTGACGAGCTTAAAGTGGCCCTTAATCGCGAGCTAAATCGGCGTCGCGCAAAGAATGTGGTGCTTTTTGTGGGCGACGGCATGGGTCCAAACACAGTAACGGCGGCACGCATATACGGCTGGAAAGAGGAAGGGTTTCTCAACTGGGAGCGTTTTCCACACATGGGTCTTCTAAAAACCTACTGTGCAGACAAACAGGTGCCGGACTCCTTTTCCACAGCCACTGCCCTTTTCGGCGGAGTCAAGACAAACTATGAGACGGGTGGTGTGGATGCCAATGTGCCCCTAGGTAATTGTATCGCTTCCCTCGATGAGGCACACCACGTCCAGACTATTCTGAAATGGGCACAATTGGATGGCATGCGCACTGGTTTTGTAACCACTACTCGTGTAACCCATGCTACGCCCGCAGCTCTCTACGCCCATGTGCCTGATCGCCGGTGGGAGTGTGAGGCGGGAATGCCGGCGGAAGCCCAAGAGCAAGGTTGCATGGACATAGCGCGGCAATTAGTTGAGCAGAACACAGGACAGCATATTAATGTGATTGAAATCATTTAAAAAATTTGAGATTTAAACAATAAAATATTTTCAGGTAATTATGGGCGGTGGACGACAAATGCTAGTGTCAAACGTTAGCGACTCACCCGCTGATCCACTGGACACTTGGGCAAGTAAGTCCCAGGACGGACGAAATCTAATAGATAAATGGGCCCATTTAAAGGCCACTAAGGGTGTTAAGCACTCGGTGGTACAAAATAATGTCGAGCTGGAGAATCTCAAAAGCCAGGACATTGATTATGTACTGGGTATATTTGCCAATGGCCATCTTAAATACGACCACGAGCGGGATCAGAGCGATACTGGCATGCCATCTTTAACCAACATGACCGCAAAGGCTCTTGAAGTGCTGGGGAATAGCGAGAAAGGTTATCTACTGATAATCGAGGCGGGCATGATCGATCAGGCCCATCATCGAGGTACAGCACGAAAGGCGCTGAGCGAAGTGTTGGCGCTTAATGAGGCCGTCAAGACTACATTAACTCACCTCCAGAACAAGTAAGTGCAAACATATTTGCATTTTTCGCCCAAATACTTTTACTATAGACTTGCAGGGATCAACTGGACGAGACGCTAGTCATAGTAACTGCCGATCATTCGCACAGTCTCACTATCAATGGTCATCCAGATCGAGGTGCCAATATTTTAGGTTTAGCTGGCAATTCGAAAACGGAACAGACTCCATATACCACACTCACCTATGGGACCAGCTACAAAGGCTTTCAGATGGATGCCGAGCAACACCAGCGAGTTAATCCCGCCACCAGTGATACAACCGACTGGGAGTACACGCAACAAGCGGCCATTAACACAGATGAGAATCTCCACGGCGGATCCGATGTCACTATTCACGCACGTGGTAAGTGATGGCTTAGTGTTTGCTCCAAAAAGCTGGACTCCAATTTTTATACTATGGAAGAAATGGTATGCTAAAATCGCCAAAATGTATGTAAAAGGGAGTAGAAGAGATTTCCAACCCTATAATGTACATACAGTGGTGGCCAATTATTTGGTACATATTTTTTTTCGTTATTCAATTCAGATTTTCTCGAGTGTAAAACAATATTTTGAAACAATTTTTTTTCGAATGTGTTTGTCAATATATTCAGATGATGAACCTTAAATTTAAATGATTTAAATGATGCTCCCATATAAGCATACATAGCATGCCATCTCACTCACTCTTAAGATATTTGTATGGTGCTATGTACATATGCTTATACACATTGTACATACATACATACATACATGAATTTGGTCTTCTAAATTTGAAGTAATTTTTTCACTTGGTGCATGGTGAATCATGAACTTACATATTACATATGTACATGGATCTGTATATGCAAGCCGGCGCGGTGACTTACTTAATTTTTATTGTGCAATCCACATGTCTTGTACATATGTATGTTCAAATCTTCTTTACAGGTCCTATGTCTTACTTGTTCCACGGTGTTCACGAGCAGAGCTATGTGGCGCATGTCATTTCCTATGCACTAAGAATTGGGCGTTTTCGTGACAGCGGTATTGCCGAGTCCCTCGCCGAGCTTATGCCTTTGTAGCTTTAAAAAACATAATTAATGTTTTCAGTTTACTTTTTTACTTTGATATGCATGTATGTACATTGTGATAGGCTGCTTTTATTCATATTATATGTATAAAGAGAAATGTATACAGCAGCTGCGAAAAAAAACAGGTAAATGCGTTAAATTGTTTCCAAGCTATGAATTTTAATTTATTAATGGTTGAGACCAAAAAGTAAAGGTTATGGTCATTTATATTGTGATCAAAAAACTATTTCAATTTATTGGAATGTTTCAAAAATACATACATATATATGATGAAGAAAAATTATGAGTTTAAGAAATTGTTAAATGCAAAATTTTTCGCAAATTTCAAGTCCCCATTATATGTATAGTCCGAAAGGCAAACTTGGCACAAATAGTTCCTTAAGCTAAATCTCAAGAGCAATTATGTGACCCTTTAAATCAAACAAATGAACGTAAGTTACCAAATATGCCCATGTATGGTTAAAGTTTCTAAAGTACTTAAAAGGTATGGCAAGAAACTTCGAGCATAAATATCGCACAACAAAAGCTGAACAGCAATTAGAAAGGGCTAAAACTTATTGCTGTAATTCCATTAAGGACGTGAGCCACTGAAGTCGTTCCTGATGAAAAATAAAGTAAGTCGCTGGGACGTCTTGGATGTACCATGCACACCCGTACACGCCGTTTCGTTTGTATGACAACTATATGATATAGTCATTCGATTTTGTTATAATTGTTGTTTAAATGTGAAATACGAAGTTTGATGATAATCGCATTGGAAACAAAAAAGTTGTTAGAAAGAAAACTATTTTTGGTCCGATCGTTCCTATGGGAGATATATGATATAGTAGTCCGATCTTCATCAAACTTGGCACGGACGTTTAAATATCCAATTAAATATTAAGTTCTATGTAAGTGTTATTTTGCTATTTCTTCAAAATGTTTGTTCTATGTACGTTACGCCACTTTTTTTCAGTATACACAAGCAATCCTCAATTTTCGACCCTAAAAAGGTTTTATTGCAGGGCAATAATCATAAAACTCGAGTTCGAGCTCATAAGAATGTGTTTAGAATGCGAATGAAAAATGTGATGTTGACCTTTACTTTAGAATGCGCAAAATAAAAAGTGAACAAATTTCGCCGCAATGAAGCCAACGAGCGCAGTCGACGATTAAATGCAAGAGAAAGAAAGAGAAAACAAATCAAGGATCCAATTTTTCATGTGTAGCCTCTCAGCAGAACGACCCAGAAGTGCTCGCGTCGAAATGCTGTGAGAGAATAATTCTGTTTTCACGTTCTCAAATATTTTTTTTGATGGCTTCGGCAAGCGCTCGGCTCGTATACATGAGTTTTGCGTTTTGTCTTCGGACCCCGGGAGCTATCCCCAGCTCTGAAATAGACGGACAAACGGATATGATTGTCATCCTGATCAAGACTATGTATACTATATATGGTCGGAAATAACGACTAAGGCCTGGTATGCAGCACTTACAAGCGGAACACAAATACA
Source organism: Drosophila sp. 14030-0761.01 (assembly GCA_018150735.1). Taxonomy (NCBI): domain Eukaryota; kingdom Metazoa; phylum Arthropoda; class Insecta; order Diptera; family Drosophilidae; genus Drosophila; species Drosophila sp. 14030-0761.01. The sequence goes on from JAECWO010000003.1 coordinate 2,230,425, forward strand.
AATATAAATTATGTTTTCCGACTCTTTATCTACACAGAGTGTGATTTTTACTATATGAAAGATATGGAGCACGTTATCTTTATTGCGTTAGTATCTTGGGCTTATCGTGGACCTAGCCTAAGGGTTACTACTCTGTCTACATATATAAAGTTAAAGTTCTTCTAAATGTGGCAAGACGGAACACATTATAGAACTTCTTGATATTATGCAAATTGAATTCCAAATATGTACATTCTCAAAAGCACTTCTTTAAACGCCACATATACGGGGGTGTCACAGAAAGCTCTAGAGATTTTGGCGTCGTTTGAAATGTACATAAAAAGCCAAAACGAAACGTTGGTGTCATGGATATCTCCGACGTTTCATATTCGGAACCACAGCCACCAGTTCAGCTGACTCGATTGCCGATATTGCAGCTATTTCGGTTGCAATAGGGTTGTGCATTTAAAAAAAAAGTACTCATATTTGCATTTAATATTTTTCGGTAATTGTTTACTTTAACTACTCGCGCCCAAAACTGCATTAATTGCAACGAATTTGGTATCAAACGAAAGGGAATAACTAGATGGTAATTACTACACAATATTCGGCTGCCATTAAAAATTGTAATAAAAAGCTTTAAAAGCGCCACCAACGCTTTTTGAGAGCTTTTAAAAGTGAGCTAGCGATCATATGATTTGTGAATAGAAATTGGCGCCAAAATATTCAGTTGCTTTATGTTGTGGCACACGCGTCAAATTGGTGCAGAAAACTCAACTAAATTATGGAAAGTAATCTTCAAGGTATGCACTATCAAATGTATCTTGTTTTTTTATGTGTAGTTCTAGTGATTTAGTGTTGTGTAATGTCCAATTAATGTGTATTTTTTTTAGAAAATTAACAAGCGCTCTCCGTGTTTCGTGGAATATATTTAAAAAGCTGTTCCATGCTGAAAGCAACAAGAACAATGAACAGCTGTTTACATTTCTTCTTCTTTGGCTGACCAAGATAAAAACAGAGACGTCAACTTGGTGCATTTTTTCGACGTTTACATTAAATTTATGCGTGTACACACAATTTAAAAAACTTTCTTAAATTTGGTTGTAATCCATAAAATTTGTGCTTACTTGTGGCATATAACAAACTAAAATTGGAAACACAAATGTTTTGTCCGAAAATTAGTTTCTGCCGTTTTCAGCAGGATGGCAGCCTTGCTTATGGGTGATTTAAGCAAAAAAAACGCTTGCTTGATTTTTTCACAGGCGTTTTCGTAAAATAATAAATTATATATGAACACAAATAATGCCAGCGATTATTTGAATGCAATTCCATCCAAAAATAATCAAAGTTTATTTCAACACCATTCTTTTTTCAACATAATTTGCTGTAAGCGCAAATTAACCAAACGTTGGAGAAAAACTTGTAACTTTTCAAAACTGTCAAAAGAGGTTTCTGTGACACCCTACATTTGCGTTTGGGGCGATTTTGGGGCGTTAGCGATTTCTGTGACACCCCTGATAGTGTCGAAAAAGCTTCCTTCTCCCTGTTACATACATTTTGGCGACTTTAATATACCATTTCATCCTATGGATGCATGGTATAATAAAGTAAGCAAGTCGCCGTACCGACTTGGATATACCCATGAAACCATTGGGTTCAATTAACGTTAAAAATAGAACAGTGTGTAAACGTTCAAAGGTGCCCGCATTAACGTATCATGGGCTGGCCTCACTGGCCTTAGAAATGTATGGGTACACAGCCCGGAGGTGATCGGGTTTAGCTTTAAAAATATGAAATAATCTAATTAATAAAGAACAATACTTTGGGATGTTCTACAAAAAACCATAGAGGATTACAAGTTTAAGAAAAATTTTTTTGGCAAAATTTAAAATAATTGCCAATAATAAAACGCCGCTTAAATTAGCTACCGATATAAGAAATATGTCAGCACCCTGGGAACGCCACGAGGAGGCTTTCAGGGGTGTCACAGAAAACGCTAGCAATTTTGGCGACGTTTGAAATGTAAAACGCCGAAACCAAACGTTGGTGTCATGGAAATCTCTGACGTTTCATTTTCGGCAACATTTTCGGAGCCACAGCCACCGGTTGGCACAGCAGCTGACTCGATCGCCGCTATTTCGGTATCACAGAAATCGCTAACGCCCCAAAATCGACCCAAACGCAAATGTAGGGTGTCACAGAAACCTCTTTTGACAGTTTTCAAAAGTTGCGAGTTTTGCTGCAACGTTTGGTTAATTTTGCGTTTACAGCAAATTATGTTAAAAAAGAATGGTGTTGAAATAAACTTTGATTATTTTTGGATGCAATTGCATTCAAATAATCGCTGGCAATATTTGTGTTCATATATAATTTATTATTTACGAAAACGCCTGTGAAAAAATCAACCGACCGAGGGGCGCAGTCGCATAACGTACGACACGTTATCGCTTGGACGAAGACAAGAAACAAATAATCGAATAGCTAGAGCTAATTACGAGCTAAATAACATAAAATATATGTTTTTAGTATAGGTAGAAAGGACTCTGTGCTGATCGTTCGTTACAACCGACTGTAGTCAGCACAAAGTACTCGAAAGGGTTCATGCATAGCATAGTTAGTAGTACAGCGAGTCAAAGATAAAGGAATAAAGTTTCTGGTAGGTCTACATGGAACAGATAGATTAACCTGAGATAATAACTCAGGCGAATCTATATCACCATTCAAAAGCTTGTGCATAAAGATTACACCAAGCATAATTCTACGGTTAATGAGAGAAAGGAAGGTTAATCAAAAGAAGTCTACTGGAGTACGAAGGCAAATTGGCATTGCGATTCCAGTTTAAGCCACGAAGAGCGAAAAGCAGAAATTGTTTCTGTACAGATTCTATCCTAGTTTGGTGCGTCTCATACTGAGGCGACCATACTCAAGAACCGTACTCTAGAATAGGTCGTACAAGTGATGTGAAAAGAATCTTGGTTATATATGGGTCAGTGAATTCCTTCGACCACCGCTTTATAAATCCAAGAACACCCATTGCTTTACCGACCATGTTGGAAATGTGAGAATTAAAAGTTAGTTTGCTGTCCATAAGCACACCTAAATCGTTCATCTCAGTCAGACGTTCCAATGGATTATGATTAAGAAAATAGGTTGCCAGTTGAGGAGAAGTTCTATGAAAAGTCATTACTTTACACTTAGTGGTATTGAGGTTTAACAAGTTGAGCCGGCACCAAGACTCGAAATTGTTAAGATCGGCTTGTAAGCGAACAGGCGAAATCATATCTTTATAACTAAAACAAAGCTTGACGTCATCAGCATACATAAGCACGCGCGAATGTATCATAACTGAGGGAAGATCATTAATAAAGAGTGTAAAAAGCAGAGGGCCCAGATGACTACCCTGCGGCACCCCAGACGTCACATGAATGGAACTGGAAAATGAAGACTTGAAAAGTACCTTCTGTGTTCTGTTTGTTAGATACTCGCGAATCCAACAAAGAAAAATTGGCGGAAAGCCAATGTCACTTAACTTAAAAAGCAAAAGCGTATGATTAACAGAATCAAAAGCCTTACTGAAATCAGTATATATTACATCAGTTTGTTTTGCATTTCTGAATCCATCGATTGTTAAAGAAGTGAATTCTAAAAGGTTAGTGGTAGTGGATCTACGTTTCACAAACCCATGTTGGGACCTACAGAAGTGTTGCAATTGAGAAGTTATTATCTTTTCAAAAGCTTTAGGAATAGCAGACAATTTAGAAATACCCCTATAGTTTTAAGCTTCGGACTTTTTACCATTTTTATGGAGAGGAATAATATATGATTCCTTCCAAATAGCTGGGAAGGAGGACGCGTCAACAGACAACAAAAATAACTTCAAAATTGACTTACATAAAGCATTTGCACAAAACCTGAGTACGCAACCAGGTATACCATCAGGTCCTGGTGAATACACGGGTTTCACTAAATTAAGCACGCTGAGAAGCGAACTTTCATCAATCGCTGGATTAAAAATACAGTTAGATTTTTTTAATTGATAAGGATACGGAAGAATTGAATGATATTCCGTTGAGGAGTAGGTAGTCTTGAAAAAATCAGCAAACAAATCGGCAATTGCCTGATCAGTGTTAGCTTTATTATTTTCAAATGACAAGGAAGACGGATGCACTGATGTCTTACGTTTAGTATTGACAAAGTTATAAAATTGCTTAGGATCACGAGAAAACTGACATTTGCAACGCCGTAGATAATCCTTATAGCATTGCATATTAAGGACCATAAATCTCGAGCGAGCAGCAGAATACAGAATGAAATCAGACGAACGGCGAGTTTTTTTAAACTTCTCATAGCATCTTGACTTCACATTTTTCAAGTTGGATAATTCCCGAGAGAACCAAGGAGGCTTATTAGAAACCACCTGTCTCCTGAGAGGAACACAATTATCTAAAAGTGAATCAAGTGTACTATAAAAGAAAGAAATAGCTGAGTCCATGTCTATACAATTGTACAGATAAGACCAATCAGTAGCAAGAATGATATCATTAAGTTTAGAAAAATCTGTTTTATGAAAGCATCGGGTTCGAGGTATCATATTGGCACAAAGTAGTGGTGGAAGAGAAGGTAGATCAATTGTTAAATTTAAAGTGGGATGAAATTTATCTTCCGGAAGAACAAAAGGTTCAATCCTGGAAATAGCACAATTGGCAGGATCAAGCACAAATATCAGATCTAATGATCTTCCATTTATATTACGCACTAAATTGACTTGAGATAGAGACATCTCAAGAAGGCCGTCAACAAAGTCATGTGACGTGGAAGGCAACAATATAGTAGATTCATCCGCAAGGGAACATTGCTATAGAAGGTAAATTAAAATCACCTAGAACAATGAGAATATCACGATTAGATGTCAAAGCAGAGACAGATCGAACAGAACCACCATGTCAGACTGCGGTGGAATATAAGAACAAGTGATGTAGGCGGAAAAAGAATGATAGTCTACCTTAACACTGACAAACTCAATCTCCTGATTAGAGGAAGGCTGAATCTGTTCTGATGATAAAGCAGCATCAACAGCAATCAAAACTCCTCCACCCACGCGAGGAGTTCGATCGCATCTGAATACAGAAAATTTTGAAGCAAAAACATCAGCATCAGCAATGTCAGGTTTCAGCCACGTCTCAGTAAAAGCTAAAATGTTATTTGGAAAAGAAAGGCTATCTACATAGAGATTAGTAAGTTTTGATTTCAGTCCTCTCACATTCTGGTAACCCAGATTGAGGGACGAATCTAGTTTTTTAACACACCACTGCCCGAAACAGTATTAGTAACTGGAGCAGCAATTGGCAGGCGAATCGGTGGCCGATTTTTCTTTTTCACAGTATATTCTTTTACAATAATATGCTCCGGCCAAAAACGTTTATGACATATAGTGTCAAAATTGTTGGCAGAAACACTTATTTACGAAAATTTAAACTTTTCCACTGCAATATTCGGGTCTTTAACCACAGACCGAATATAGGCTATAACGTCATCAGATGTGACTTCAGGGGCAAGCCTAGTTGCGAGTTGCAACTGCTGACGCAGCAAACCCACTAACAGGGCCTCCTATAATAAAACTATCGGCAATTTCCATTCGATTGGAAGATTGTCCGGACAAATCGGATACTACGCCTTTTACGTATTATGTGAATGAAGCCATGCAGATGTTTAACCTGTGAAAGCTGTACCCAAGCAGCAGACAACGTTGCTTCAACAAGCTCAGGTCTATCACCATCACTAGAATTGACCAATGTACCAAATGCCAGTAAAGCTGGCCGTATTCCAGGCAGGTTCTACACCGTGCTCCAGTGGATGAACAATTGTACCTGTCAAGCTTTACGGAAAAGAAGTAACTTTTAATACATTTGCAGTCTTCGATGAACATTCTGAGTATGTTGAATACCCTTGCCACACCAGAACCACTTTGAATGCAGTGGGCTACTGAAACTACCAGAACCGAAGAAGACTCCGTTAGATTATCAGAACAAAAGGCTACGGCTGAATAACATTCACTCAGTTAAAAAGATAGCACTACCGAAACAAACTAGCGATGTTGAGAAACTTTGTAAGCGATACACATGGATTGCCGCTATGCATTGCACACTTCTGATCAAAAATAATATACCCTTTTTGCAAGGGTAGGTCACGATAGATTTCTCAATTCAATGAGAATATCAGATCATATGACTTGCGACCCTGTTCAAATTATTAATGATATGTTTGGAAATATTTCAGAAAGTATTTTATCTTCAAAAATTTTAAACCGATTGTGTATTTTAACAATGTTTCAGTTAGTGGCTTGCCTCCTAATAAATTGATTTTAAAAGAAATAAAGTAGGTAAGTCGCCGTGCCGACTTGGATATACCAAGCATCAGGTGAAAAGATATATATTAAATTTCTTTCAAATGCTATCTCGCTAACTCTTATGTGGACACGAGCACTTTAGCGCCCCACGACCAAATCGGGCTATTTTTACTCCGATTTGTGATGCCAAATTAAATTACGATACAATAAATATTTCGGGTGAAAATCGAATTACGGAGGCGGAAGCGGGGCGTGGCAAAAATTTGAAACAAACTTCGTCTGCGTGCATACTGCACGTATCTACTGTTCAAATACGATGGCTCTAGTTTTTATAGTTCCCGAGATATGGAGGCTCAAAATATTGTTTTTCAAAAAGCGGTGGCGGAAGGGGGCGGGGCAACTCGGAAAAAAACTCGATCTACCTGCAGAACAAACGAGTCTACATGCCAAGTTTGGTAGCTCTAGCTCTTATAGTCTCCGAGATCTCGATGATCCTACAGACGGGCAGACAGACGGACATGTCTCAATCGACTCGGCTATTGATAATGATCAAGAATATATATACTTTATATATACTGTATGGTATTGCTATTGATGTATAAAATAATTTTTTCCAAAAACTAAAAAAATTGTTTTTACAAATGTAATATATCCAGAGAATAAAACAGTTGCTTTCCAACACTATATGTCCATTATAAATTTTTGACGACGAGGCATCCAAGTAACTTTGCTTTTTTCTCGAAAACTGTCCGAATGATTGTCTCAAAGACTGCCCGGCATAGCCGCTCTTGATTTGGGAGCTGAACTCCAAAATGTGGGAAAAAATTAAATTTTTCATGCACTATTTTCTTCTACCTTGAACGCATAAAACCCCCCATAAGTTAATAAAAACAATAGATAATGAAATTATTTAAAAATCCACACTTTATATCGTTCAAAATAGATTTTAAATAATAAAACAAAAATAATATTTAAAAAAATACGAGAACCGTCGCTAACTCGAGTTTTTTTACTGCCATCAAAATAGGATTATGTCGTGCTTATCCTATCCATTTCGTGTTACAAAAATCACGACACGCTTTCACTGTGCAGAAACGGCACCCAATAACTAATCGAAAGTGGTGGAAGATATCGATGGTTTGTATGAAACACAAATATCGATACTATTGATGGTTGCATCGACTTTTTATCCATCTCTAGATCTTTGTAATTGTTAATTCTTGACGAACAGTTCTACAACAAGTCAAGCAGGCCCATTAAAATAAATAATTGGGGCAACTTTTTCGCGTCTTTGCTGGTGTTTTGGTGTTAAAAAATATTTTTTTGTTTTTTTAGTTTTGCGTTTCGTATAGCAATAACAGTAGCAGCAACTATGGCGTTAAAAGTATTAGTGGGACAGAGTAAGTGAAAATTAAATTGGAAATGGTGTCAGCTTGCGGTGGCTCTCTCTAGAACGGTATAATGAACATGACGCACTCTGTAACTCCTCACCCTTTGTTTAGTTCCATAACAGTGAAAAATTTGCATTTTGCATTTGCTTATCTTTATCAAATTAGAGCGTAGCGGTACTCATTACACATGCCATAAGAAAAGCGCAGAGAAGTTGTCATTGATTTTTCCAACAAAACACAACACAGTATCAGACCACACTTTCCTCCAACCCCCTACCATCGTCATTACGTTATGCTTGGCCATTGGTTTCAACGCCTCCACAACGAGTGCTTCTGCGTATACATATGCATACATACATGTGTATGTATACATATATATGTATGTATGTACATATATTTACTTGTATGGGTGACCTTTACAGGATAAGATTTTAGCATCCGCAAGATTTACCGATGCCAGCGTAAATGTCGAACTATCTCAAAATTAATCAATCTCATTTCCGTCATACATTTTAATTGTTGTTATCTTTAAGTGAAAAGTCCCATCATCAGCTGAGTAAGTGTATAATATAATGACTCATTCAAATTATGACTGTTCAGAAGATGGATTAAGTTTATATATTGTATCCTAAACACATATGGTCGAACAATAAAATTCGACAGTATGTACTATAAAAGAAAACATATAATGTTTTCGGGTATGTTCAGCTGGCTATCTTTTCCTAGGTAACCTCACTTACACCTAAATTTTAAAGACTCGAGCAAGCAACCAATTCTTGCTGAAGTGAGGGAGATGAGTGCCATGGTAAAACTTGTTTTTATTACAATGAATTGTGAATTGTGCATTAATGGATTGTTGACCATTCTGTCGAGTTGGAGCTTCAATGAACCTCTGCGGCATATTACCACTCCCCTTTCTTCTTTTGTTCCCATCTACATAAGGGAAAGGTGGAGTAGTAGGTCTAGAGTATAACGTTTGATGTCACTGATTACTGCCCAAATGAAGCTTAATACGAGCCAATTATATTGCACGATAGAATATCAATAACAGACAAAGAGGACATGATTTGGGTCTATTATAGACGTGCTAAAGTATTTGCATTAGGGATATGTCTTGTGGTTTTAAGAATGCCAATAATACATATTTAAAGATCAGTTGGTAGACAGTATTTATTTAGTATGAGATAAGGCAAAAACGTTCAATTATATAGATTTGTAATTAGGTAGGTGGCTGCTTCTATTTTGAGCACCAACAATAAGGAGTTTGCTGTCCATCCATATATGTACATATATGAAATGACTGGCCAGTATTAGAGCGATAAATAACAAATATATAAAACGAATGTGATTTTTCAAAGCTTATTTTTAATTATGTTATTTTATGAATGGTAATATAAGCTATACGCCCTTATTATAGTGATTGTTTCTATCAGAAGTGTTTGAGATACCACTACATACATATGTGTGTTCACATTGTATACGTACAGTTCAGTAACTGCAAAATATTTAATAACTTTTTATAAAACCGACAAGACTAGGAAACCCCGTACTCCATTCTAAGAGTTACTAACATTCCTTTATTTTCCCTCCTTTTATTAGAGATCATGAACGAGGTGGTCAAGTACAAGCCTCCGCCACCGAAGAAGGCTGCCACTACGGCTGCTGCCAAGGCCGCAGCCGGAGGCATAGAATGGCGTGTACTTGTGGTGGACAAACTTGGTATGCGCATGGTGTCCGCATGCACCAAAATGCATGAAATCAGCGCCGAAGGCATAACATGTAAGAAACCGAAAAAATGAACAAGTTTTGAAATCTTGTTGATTTTTTGTATTCCGCAGTGGTTGAGGACATCAATAAGAAACGCGAACCGTTGCCGACGATGGATGCAATCTATTTAATAACCCCATCAGATGAGTCTGTCCGGTCATTAATACGTGACTTTGAGAATCCAGCTCGTCCGATGTATCGCTATGCTCACGTTTTCTTCACCGAGGGTATGATTCAGTTTGCCGACCGTACATAGTTTCGTACGGGTCATCTGGCCAAAATTTTGATTTATATATAATCCCTAATATTTTTGTTTTATTTGACTTTCCATGAATCCAAAACTTTCTCCATGTATTATTCTTTGATTTGATTTTAAAATTCAAAATCTTTGAGTAGCCATACCGCCCAGAATATTTGAAATACTGCAATCGTACAAAGACATTTGTAGGCGCTTTGTTCGCTCTTGCAAAGAAATCAATATAGCCTTCTTGGCATATGAGGCTCAGGTATGATGCACTATATACATACATAATAAGCGTGAGCATTTAACTCTTCTTGCATTTCGTCTAATATGTTTAAAATGCGCGTGCCAAGTTAAAAATCTCGCCTAACTAACCATATGTACTGGTTGCCATAACTGTGTTAATTGTCAAAAGCTTCCGCTTCTTCAACCAAAACGATCGCGGTTGCTAATGTTCATTCAAAATAGTTTCATTCTGTTTTTGTATTATTCCTTTAATATGTTTTTTGGTTTGTGCTTCTCTAAGTTAACTTTAAGCAATATATAATTTAACTTTTTCGATGCTAATATTAAATTCTTTTCCAGAACAAAAATTTCTAAGTTTTAAGAGGTTTGTAAGCAGTGATGAAATATCGTATTCACACAAAAATATATGATCTTGCAGAGTAAACACAAATATCTGGACAAACAGACACTTTTGACCGATTAATCAACGTTGAAAGACGTAAAAATTTTGATTTATATATAATCCCTAATATTTTTGTTTTATTTGACTTTCCATGAATCCAAAACTTTCTCCATGTATTATTCTTTGATTTGATTTTAAAATTCAAAATCTTTGAGTACATACATATAAATTCATGATGACTTCATTCTTTCGCTGAAGCTTAATTTCGAATAAAAAAATCTTTCAAACTTTCTAATTGTGAATTATCTAATGTGTTGCCAATTCGCAAAACTGTATATTTTGATAAATAAATTTCGAATAACATTTTAGAATTAACGTTTCTATACATACATATAAATTTTTGTGAATACACTATACGTATATTTGATTTTGTCATCAGTAATTTGAAACAAACTTTTAAAGAAATATTTTAATCACGAGTCATAAATGGGCTCTACAATATCTTAGCATTTATCATAATTTTGGCCAAACCAGATTTATATACAATACACATTAATACACTATAAAATGTATTTATATGTATTTTTGTAATCGAGTCAATCAAATCGAAGCAAAAAACAAAATTGCAGAATAAGACACAAAGATTCTAAATTTTATAAACCATATATGTAATTATAGTTTGCCCGGAGGAATTATTTAACGATTTGTGTAAATCGTGCGCTGCAAGAAAGATCAAAACTCTAAAGGAGATTAATATAGCATTTCTACCATATGAATGTCAGGTGCGCTTAAATAAAATTTAAAACTATAAAAAAACAACACACAAAAATAATACGTGGTAGATATTAGTATTTTAGATTTTAGAGATGTCAAACAATCAATCTCTTTTTTATTATTACCGATATCTACAGCGAAATGAATAGTGATTAATGGAAGCTTTCGAGTAATTCTAATTTGGACAATGACATAAATATATATACATAATTTTGAGTCATCTATTGATAAGTCTTGATTCTGCATCGTCAAAAAAATGACCATACATGTATGAATTTGATGCAAACTAACCTTGTCTGTTGTTTATCTGTGCTCTTTATTAAGACTCAAATTTGTCCACTCTAAAAAGAGTACATTTATATATGTACGTATGTATGCATGTACCTACATATGTGTAGGTCATCGATGACTGTTATTTTTTGACATCTCTAAATTTCTAAATCCAGGCAGAACCACTCCACCCAACAAAATAAAATTACTTGTTGCATACCCCTCAAAAACAAAAAGGAGGCAAAAATGATTTACCACTAATCAAAAAACAAAAATGTTGGTTTCCTCTTCCTCTGTCCTTCTCTCTTTCACTATATATATATACATGTATATATATGACCCAATAGTCTATCTTTTAGACTTTAGGGACAGAATTCTCCAATTGTTGTACACTAACTAAATGCATGTATACATACATACAGGCATACATATGTGGCTGCGACTGTATCATAGCTGCGTACAAATGTATATACCTATGTGTATGTATATATGTACATATATTGTATTTGTTGTATATATGAAAAATAAATAACTCTACGGTTAGCCTAACAAAAGTAGCTCTTGCCTCACCATTAGGCTATATACTGTATAATAATAAAAGATCATATTCCGAATCCAATACAAATATGCAAATCTTTCGTATGGTGTCTGTCTCCGCCTCTCTAACTCCGAATCTCCTTAAGTTTTGTTAAACTTATTTTGTAGTGTTCAATTTAATGTATGTGAATTGTATACAGAAAAACAAATCGTACCTAATCTAACACCAAAACAAAATCAATCAATATATAAAAGTCAATTTGCTAGTCGCAATGAGAAATAAAAAAACAAAAGAACAATCAATCAGTAAAAACCTATATCTATTGTAACTCGCTAATGCAGCCACAAAATGTCCAGGAACGTTTAAGCCTTACATAACTGCGTATATATGGATGTACATATGTATTGTGGGCGCTTACTCGTTATTTGTCATTTTGTGAAGCAGCGAGTACAACTCCAGGGCGAAAGAAAATTAAGATGAAATGAAATAAATACCAAACATTATATATGTACATATATGTATCAGTATGTCTTCCATTAATGTGATCATTGTAAATCAGGGACGGTAAATAATGATTATTTTGTTTTTTTTTAATTAAAAAAATCATCCACTTCTAATTACGATAGAAGAGCCAAAAATAGACCAATGTTTTTGTCTATGCATAAATTATGATTTTTCATTATAATTTAAAAATCTGCGATTGATTGCAATTGATTAAATATTAATCACCGATTTTGAGCAAAAAAAAAAAAAACTCATAACATAAACATTATATTAAATTTATAACCAAACATGTGGAAAATATGTCTGTCAAAGGGTATATATCGGGTTTGCCTGAACACTCTATGGAAAAGCCAGAAAATCATGTTGAAAGAAATAATTATTTTTTGATTTTTATTTTCTTGCTCAAATATAATTTATATGTTGTGAGTCAATGATTAATGTTTACCCAATTAATTAACAATTAGAAATAATTTTTATTTTTCAAGTTTTAAAATAAAACTCATAATGTTTACAGTCCCTGTTGTAAATTGATTAAATGTGATAAGCGCGTCATAATAATTACTTACGCATATGCACACGTTCAAATACAAACATAAATAGAGCATCTGAAACAGGAAACTTTGTTTTCATGAACCAATTTATATTCTTTAACATGTATTATGTTATACGTATTATCATTTGTGTGCAACCCACAACTGTACAACTGTAGTTAGGTCCACATTGGCTTTCTTGATTTCAATTGATCAAAAAATTCAAGGTTTATCTATAATTACAAAATAAAAAGAGTTTATTTTATTGTAATTTAACTTCGCTGAATAATCAATCTTAGGCATCACTTTTGACCGCTGATAGTCAATGGCCATTTTGTTGAATTGGGCTGCTGCTTGCGTCGCAAAAAAAACACGATCTTTACATTTTAATTCCCCTATTATAAAAGGCAAAAAACTATTTGTTTAGTTTTTACTATTTCATATTCTGGCCAAATGTACATAGTCAGTGGTACTCTGCAGACAGCCAAGCAATAAGTCAGTCATGATATCAGGGAAAAAACCATCATTAGATCATTTAACAATCATAAAGCATGCAGAGTTTCGCATGATTGGACCGACATTTTACATTATATTGCAAACAAACAGCAAACAAATGTAAATACCTGCAAATAGTGATTTTGTTTATAAAAATGATATTCTCGAGCAGATACTAGATGTTCTTTATGATAGACATATGTACATACTAACATATGTACACTAATTACACTTAACATTTTGTATATATTTTTTTTCGCTATGTAAACTTTAAAAATATGTAAAAAGAAAACAACGATCACTATCTCTGTCTCTGTATGCGTCTAACCAAAAATCGCTATAACTATATAGCTTTTCTATTTCACCTTCAGACAAATGCATCAAATGTTCTTTACCCTACTCTCAACCAGGTCTACTCGCTGGACTCACCGGATACCTTTCAATGTCTGTACTCGCCGGCATTTGCTTCGATACGTAGCAAGCACATCGAACGTATTGCGGAGCAGATTGCAACTCTCTGTGCCACTTTGGGAGAGTACCCGAATGTACGCTATCGCAGCGACTGGGATCGCAATATCGATTTGGCTGCATCGGTGCAGCAGAAGCTCGACGCTTACAAGGCAGACGAGCCGACCATGGGCGAGGGTCCCGAAAAGGCACGTTCCCAGCTATTGGTTTTAGATCGTGGGTTCGATTGCGTTTCGCCGCTATTGCACGAATTGACGTTGCAGGCCATGGCGTATGATTTGCTGCCGATTGTGAATGATGTTTACCGTTATACACCGGGACCGAACCAGCCCGACAAGGAGGTGCTGTTGGATGAGAACGATGATTTGTGGGTTGAATTGCGTCACGAGCACATTGCCGTAGTGTCGGCACAGGTTACCCAGAATCTGAAGAAATTTACTGACTCCAAACGGATGAGTTCAAGTAAGGCAACTTCGTGCTGTTTTATTGACACTGAGCGTAATTCATTTGTTTTGTTGGTGTGGTTACAGCTGACAAGTCGTCAATGCGCGATTTGTCGCAGATGATTAAAAAAATGCCGCAGTACCAAAAGGAGTTGTCCAAGTATTCCACCCATTTGCATCTAGCTGAAGATTGCATGAAGTCATACCAGAATTATGTAGACAAGCTCTGCCGCGTTGAACAGGATTTGGCCATGGGCACTGATGCCGAAGGCGAAAAGATCAAAGATCATATGCGCAACATTGTGCCAATTTTGTTAGATGCAGTAAGTAGATATGGAAAATCTTATACCAACAGCTGATTCTGATCTGTTAACGTATTCTGTTTTAGAATGTTTCCAACTATGACAAGGTGCGCATCATTGCTCTCTATGTGATGATTAAAAATGGCATTTCGGAGGAGAACTTGACCAAATTGTTTACACATGCCCAGTTGTCACCCAAAGATCAGGATATGGTGCGCAATCTAAGCTTCCTTGGCATCAATGTTATTGCGGATGTAAGTTAAATTAAGAACATGAAATTACATTTACTCTTAACTCTTTTATCTTCTACACTTGCGCTATTTCTAGTCTCGCAAGAAGGTTTATTCGGTACCGCGTAAGGAGCGCATCACCGAGAGTACATACCAAATGTCGCGCTGGACGCCCGTCATTAAGGATATCATGGAGGATTGCATTGAAGATAAGTTGGATCAACGCCATTTTCCATTCCTCGAAGGCCGTGCTCAGAATACCAATTATCATGCTCCGACAAGTGCACGTTATGGCCACTGGCACAAAGACAAGACCCAGGCGCAGGTGAAGAATGTGCCCAGGTTGATTATATTCATTGTTGGTGGCGTTAGCATGTCGGAAATGCGGTGCGCCTACGAAGTGACCAATTCGGTTCGCAATTGGGAGGTGCTAATCGGCTCATCGCACGTCCTTTCGCCCGAAATCTTTCTTAGCGATCTGGGCAGTCTCTCCAAAGAGGATTAAAGTGGTCGTTTGCAATTATCCGTTGTTTCGAATCCGTTTTATTCACACCTTTCCCAATCCGAGCTTCTTACAAAGCCTCAAGTTAAAAAATTCTACAAAATTATGAATTTCGTTTTTTAGTATTGAATACGAATTAGTTCGTTTACAATTACAATTTCAATTACAACCATGCATAAATGCATTGATACTTATCTATAAACAATGAAAAACAAACACAATACATTCATAAACAAATGGTACTTGTATGAGGCAAGAACAGAAAGCATAACAGAGACCTAACCCACTTATGTAACCGTTAATACCCAGTGCACTCAGCCCATATGAAAGTTTAATCGCGAAAGTAAGGTCTCTAAAAACATAGCATAAACTACATGTTCAACAAAATTGTTCTCAGTTCCCATGCGTAATACATACATTCTATGCTTACCATATTTCGCCAATTTGTAACTGGAAACTTATTCTCTAAGTATTTGGCTTCCAAGTTTAAAATTTTTCATCATTTTCTCATGTTTAACTATTATTGATGTGATGGGAATTCATTGGAATTCAGAACAATCCCGAAATATATTGTATATGGGAAACGTTTACTTATTAATATATATTACTATACTATATACAAACGAAATTACTGTTTATTACAAATATATACCCACACAAGATACACACA
This sequence comes from Drosophila sp. 14030-0761.01, assembly GCA_018150735.1. NCBI lineage: Eukaryota > Metazoa > Arthropoda > Insecta > Diptera > Drosophilidae > Drosophila > Drosophila sp. 14030-0761.01. Next base: position 2,246,503 of record JAECWO010000003.1, read on the forward strand.
TTTACACCTACGCAAAAAAACACTATGTATGAGAAGCAACTTATATTTTTAAACTATGTATATTTATTAATTTATAATTGTTCGATAAACACACATATATATAGATATATCCATATATTTATAGGTTTACAAACGATTGTGCTACAATTTTAACATCTCTCAAAATATGTATTATGAAACCTATTTCTTGTTTATATATATACATATATACTTGGCTATGTGCGATGTATATAATCGAATTGAACGAAAGAAGAAAATTAAATGCGTCGCCATTCCAAATGTAGTAAAATGTATCTGTAGTGTATCCTAAAGCAAATTCAGTTAAAATCTTCGTATGTTATATATCTTAAGAGTCTGGCATCTAGTAGTGAACTGTATAGCCAGGCGCCTTACTTATTGTTAGATCAAGAAAAATAAAACCAACCTCATATAATCCATACACACAAACAAGTAAATTGTTAGGCACTTTCCATTACATATATTCAGTCTCATTGTTAACCTTACCTAACTGAGTCCTTTTTCCTAGCCACTGGCAGCAGTAATCAATCCGGCAATTGGCAAATGTTGCAGAATTTTAACCCTGTTTTAGGTTATGAAGAACTCGATTTAGCTCAACAAAGAACAACGTAGCGACAGCCGTCTGGTAATGCTTGTTATTAACATTTTGCATAAAATTATAAACACTTCGGAGAATGAATAGAATTATACAAATAGTCTATACTATTCTATATCTACACTATAGTTTCTTGCATATACAAATGTTCTTCCTATTGGATACCAAACGTACTTATTGCGTTTTTATGTATGAACATTTATCAACAACAACCAATTGCAATAAAACTAACTATAACTATCTTCATATCTACTACGTATGGTTAAAATCAAGTGCGATTGCTTTAACCGAAAAAAACCAATAGCAACACCCCAAAAACAATTTCTTTTACATACATACGTAGAAATATATTTACATACATTTTTTATACATAATATATTTATATTAGACTGGACTTTCTGAATGTAAAGCAATTATAAGTTTTATAATGATTTCTTGGCAGAAGGGATTCAACTACATATTCTGCTTTGTTACGTCTTGGCTGATTTCAAAAAACCAAAAAAGATTGATATTTACAATTATCGAGATTTTATTCACACAACCCGTTTCGAAGAAAATAAATTTAGTTTAATTTATCTCTTATAAAAAGTTGAAAATGGTTAGTGCTATTAAAATTCAACACTCAAAATTTATCGAATGAAAAAGCTTTTGTATGGTTTTTCGTATATTTTGCTTTCTTGTAAATGCTTATATTTTTTGGGTTTAAATTTGAACCCACAACCATAACCAGTCTAATCTATTAAACCAAGGAATATGTCAAGGCGATTAAATTGGCTTATCAACTATCAGAAACATGCCATCAAAGGGCTATAAAAAGTATTATACTTATATTATTTTGCATATCAATTCTATAGTTATGTTAGTTAATTTATTTCAAAGATTATTGAATTTCAAATGTAAATGAATTGCTGTCATTAAAATGTTATTCTTAAACATTTCACATAATAAATAAAACCAATCAAAAATTTAGCCAAGTAAGTTAACAAAATATATGTATGCATAATTATTATCTATATAATATATATAAATATATATGTATGCATTACTTGTAAACATTTAAAATATAATTGTTAAATCTTAACGATAAGTATACGCCCTGAATGACATGTACTATGCCGAAGAATAAGGAGCCGAAGTTTTAACATCACCATTCTTAAGCGCATGGTAAAGCCTGGTGGCGCTACAACATCCTACGATCAGTCACCCACTCTAAATATAAATATATATATGTATACATTACCAATTTACACAGAGGGCGACGGTGGCAATTTGTATGGCTAACAACATCAAGCTTGAACGGATCACACTGGCAAATCGCCAAGTCGCTGTGCGTGCCTGCGTGCATGAATCGTGCTCATTTGGAAAAGAAGGTTTCCACCATAGAATATTCTCAACATCGGTGTATGGACCATGGCCGCGAAAGGGTTTACATTAATATAAAGACCACTTGAACAATTCTCTATACATGTTTAAATGATTATTGCTTGTGAAAAAAAAATGGAAAATCAACGTTAATAATGATGAAAGGAGATGGATATGACAGGCGGTGATCCATACATAATAGGTATGTATGGCCGCCGGGTCCGTAACCTATGCCCAGTTATAGTTAATATTTAGTTATTAAGCGTATATGAAGCATAGTTGAAAATTTAAAAAATTATATTACAAATACATATACCCAAGAAACTTACTTATATAATATATTATGTCTAATACTATTTAGTTTTTAGACCACATATATTCATATACAATATATACATATATATGTTTCTATAACCATATTCGAAGTTACTTTAAAAACCTCTCAAATGCGAGGTAGACATTGTCTTTGTTTTTTTAGTAGATAAAGTTGTCAAGTCAACATATTTAAACAATAATTCCAAGCATAAATTTCAAATTTATAAAAAGATTGTACTTTAAATTAATGCAACAAAACGATCACATATTGCTATAAAAATTGCGGAAACTTACAATAAAGCAACAAAACTTGCTGTCAATTCTTAAAATAAATAATTAAATCATAGTAGTGAACAATTCAAACACATTACAAAACAAAAAGTTAAATTCAAAGAACAAGCTTCACTTTGGTTTTTTTTTAAAGACGGCTGTTAAATTGGGAATCTGAACTTACAAATTTCATTATATAATGTCACAGATGGCAGTGGCCGAAGGAATAACAAATATATGTGCAAACTTACATGCATTAAAAAAATAAAGTAAGTAAGTCGCCGGGCCGACTTGGATATACCATGCATCAGGTGAAAAGATATATATTAAATTTCTTTTAAATGCTATATCGCTCACTCTTATGTGGAAACGAGCACTTTAGCGCCCCCGACCAAATCGGTGATTTACAGCATTTGCTATCTCGCTCTTTTTCGCGTGCATCTGCCTTGCACCGCTATGAGTGAAAAACGTTTATATGTATAACTCGGCCATTTTTATTCCGATTCTTGCGATATTTGGTGGGATGATAGATACATATATGTGACATATATTAGTGTGCCAAATTAAATTACGATACGATAAATATTTCGGGTGAAACTCGAATTTTTCGAATTTCGGAGGCGGAAGGGGGCGTGGGCAAAATTTGAAACAAACTTGGTCTGCGTGCATATTGCACGAATCTAATGTCCAAATACGATAGCTCTATCTTTTATGGTTCCCGAGATATGGAGGCTCATAATATTGTTTTTCAAATAGCGGGGGCGGAAGGGCGGGGCGAAAAAAAAAATAAACTCGATCTACCTGCAGAGCAAACGGGTCTACATGCCAAGTTTGGTAGCTCTATCTCTTATAGTCTCCGCGATCTCGATGATCCTATTGATACTGATCAATAATATATATACTTTACAGGGTCGGAAAAGCTTCCTTCTCCCTGTTTCATACATTTTGGCGACTTTAATATATCATTTCATCCTATGGATGCATGGATGCATTTTCAGCCAAAATAAGTGGTTTTAAAATTTCTGAAAATAAAATAAAATCTGAAATATTATAGTGTTTCTCCCAAAAATTCTTTCTTTATTGCCTTCGGATTTATTATCTTTAAGCAATCTTCGTCAATTATAATCAGGGACCCTGGATTGAGAAAACTACCTTGACTAATGTTAGGACTGAGCTTTTTAAAATTGGTATTGGTTATTTGAAAACATTTAATTTACGGATAATTGCTGTCTGCAGAAAAGTTTTATAACATCCTGCGCGAGCCGTTTAGCAGAATACATTGCTACCAGTATCATGATACAAAACTCTATCTCATTATAACCACTCTCATACATACTCCTTTTTCAGCGAAATTCACATCAATAACAGAATCTGGAGAAGCATAATTTGGGTTTGAAATACCAAGTTCCTCACAGGAAGTGTTATGAGTCAGAAGAATATTTTCGATTTTAAAAAGAGGTATTTGTATTTGAGGTACTTGTTACAAGAGGTATTTCTTTAAAATCGTTCCAAAAAGCTAACGCAACGATGTTAACGGTAAGCGGGGTTTTCCTCAAGTTACTGAGGACTGTAGAGGCGTGCTTAAGTCGAACAACAACAACAACAGCAGAAAGTGAAAAAAGCGAGTAAAATACACACACTTGCTCCCCTGCCACTTTGCGTAAGAAACGAACACACACAGATCTTCTGCCTTGCTAATAAAGATATACTAATCAAAATATGTGCAAGTGCATTTATAGTCCAATACCTACATATGTATGTACATAATCGCATAAGACATCGCATAAGAAACAAACAAGTTTTTAGAAGTAAAACTATTTATATATGAAACTTTCACATATTAAGTTTCATGCTAATTCCGTGAAGAACAGCGAAGGCTCTATTTTCGACCGATGGTTCCTATGGTGGCTGTATGATATAGTCGTCCGATCCGAATAAATCCCAGATATACAATGCCTGCAGTTTACAAATATATAGATACAAGGCTTCGTGCAAAATTCCACTGCAGTGCACTGTAGCTTTTATAGATCTATATGTACTTTATATGGTAGATGCTTCTGTGCGTTGCACACATTTGATCAATGACTAGACCCATTTGGCTTTCCATATTGAGCAAGCTTTAGAAACTCGATCTACCTGCAGAGCAAACGAGTCTACCTGCCAAGTTTGGTAGCTCTAGCTCTTATAGTCTCCGAGATCTCGATGATCCTACAGACGGACAGACAGATGAACATGTCTCAATCGACTCGGCTATTGATACTGATCAAGAGTATATATACTTTATGGGGTCGGAAAAGCTTCCTTCTCCCTGTTACATACATTTTGGCGACTTTAATATACCATTTCATCCTATGGATGCATGGTATAATAAAGTAAGTAAGTCGCCGGGCCGACTTGCATCCATGCATCAAGGGAAAAAAACTACCTTGAGTTTATAAAACTAAATTCATATATGTATTTAATTTCTTTCCTATGCGCGATTTCTAACGTATCTCGCTCACTCTTGTGTGTGTGCACTTTAGCGTCCCACCGGCCATATCCGCCCTTGCACCGCTTTAAGTGCAAAACGTGTCAACGTATAACTCGGCCATTTTTATTGCGATTATCAAATTTGGTGGAATGATAGATGTTCGTAACATATATGTATATGTAAGTGTGCCGAATTAACTTTCGATTCGATAAATATTGCGGAAGAAAATCACTACAGACCAACATAGATCAGACTATAAATCAAGTCATCATACAAATAACCCCGAAACTGAACGCATGACACACTGGGCTTATAGCGGACACTCTCCCAATTTTGAGTATACGAAGATCGTAGGACAAGAGAACCACTACAACAAACGTTTCACGATGGAAATATTGCAAATAATAAATACCCCGAAAAATATAAAACTGAACTACAAGACTGATACTGACATTTGCGCACACTTATACAGAACCTATTGGAAAATAATTAGTCTAATCAAAAAAAAAATTTTTTTTATTATAGTTGCCCTGAAGATGGTTATCGAGGAGTAACCGATACATATCGGAGGAAGAATATACCAATTGATGATAAAATTTCTTTTGTTTTCTTTCTTTTTATAAAAAACCAAATAATTGACCTAAAAGCCCGCTTAACATAAAAACATTTTTTATAATTATTGAATGTACCTTCGCTGTTATTATTCATTTAATAAATAATTAGTTCACTGTGATCTAACAACATTGATCTGATTGGTTGTTAATTGGCTTTCTTTAGTTTCTTATGAATCTCATGGTTCGTACTCAAATTCCTCTAAATCGCAAAATTACACCCATGTCCGATCGGTGATCGTATACAAATTAGCAGTAATCGATCACAAAATCGTCGATGATGTAAAGATTAACAGCAATCGATTATAATTATGTGTCGTTATTTATTTCATGATACAATAATATAAGACGAGACTACCTTATATTATTGTATCATGATTTATTTTTATACCATGCATTCATAGGATGAAATGGTATATTAAAGTCGCCAAAATGTATGTAACAGGGAGAAGGAAGCTTGTCCGACCCTATAAAGTATATATATTCTTGATCAGCATGAGAAGAGAAGTTGATATAGCCATGTCCGTCTGTCCGTCCGTCCGTCCGTAAGAATGCAGAGATCTCAGCAACTACAAATGTTAGAGTTACCAAATTTAGAATGTAGACTCGTGTAGTCTTGGCGCAGACCAAGTTTATGTTTTTTTTTTGCCACGCCCCCTTCCGCCTCCGGAATTTAATAAAAAGTGATTTTCTCCCGTAATATTTATCGTATCGTAATTTAATTTGGCCCACTCATAGATCTTATGAACATCTATCATTCCACCTAATTTTTTTTGCCACGCCCCCTTCCGCCTCCGGAATTTAATAAAAAGTGATTTTCTCCCGCAATATTTATCGTATCGGAATTTAATTTGGCCCACTCATAGATCTTATGAACATCTATCATTCCACCTAATTTTTTTTGCCACGCCCCCTTCCGCCTCCGGAATTTAATAAAAAGTGATTTTCTCCCGCAATATTTATCGTATCGGAATTTAATTTGGCCCACTCATAGATCTTATGAACATCTATCATTCCACCTAATTTTTTTTGCCACGCCCCCTTCCGCCTCCGGAATTTAATAAAAAGTGATTTTCTCCCAGAATTTAATTCGGCACACTGATATATGTTATGGACATCTATCATTCTACCAAGTTTCATAAAAATCGGAATAAAAATGGCCGAGTTATGCATTGAAACGTTTTGCGCTCAAAGCGGTGCAAGGGCGAATTTGGCCGGTGGGGCGCTAAAGTGCACACACATAAGAGTGAGCGAGATAGCATATGTTAGAAATCGCGCATACCAAATAAATTTAATATATGAAATAAGTTATATAAACTCAAGGAAATTTGTTTTCCCCTGATGCATGGTATATCCAAGTCGGCCCGGCGACTTACTTACTTTATTTTTTATACCATGCATCCATAGGATGAAATGGTATATTAAAGTCGCCAAAATGTATGTAACAGGGAGAAGGAAGCTTTTCCGACCCTATAAAGTATATATATTCTTGATCAGCATGAGAAGAGAAATTGATAGAGCAATGTCCGTCTGTCCGTCCGTCCGTCTGTCCGTCCGTAAGAGTGCAGAGATCTCAGCAACTATAAATGACAGAGCTACCAAATGTAGTTTATGTTTTTTTTTTGCCACGCCCCCTTCCGCCTCCGGAATTTAATAAAAAGTGATATTCTCCCGTAATATTTATCGTATCGTAATTTAATTTGGCACACTCATAGATCTTATGAACATCTATCATTCCACCAAATTTTTTTGCCACGCCCCCTTCCGCCTCCGGAATTCAATAAAAAGTGATTTTCTCCCGCAATATTTATCGTATCGGAATTTAATTCGGCACACTTATATATGTTATGGACATCTATCATTCCACCAAATTTGATAAAAATCGGAATAAAAATGGCCGAGTTATGCATTGAAACGTTTTGCACTCAAAGCGGTGCAAGGGCGAATTTGGCCGGTGGGGCGCTAAAGTGCACACACATAAGAGTGAGCGAGATAGCATATGTTAGAAATCGCGCATACGAAAGAAATTTAATATATGAAATAAGTTTTATAAACTCAAGGAAATTTGTTTTCCTCTGATGCATGGTATATCCAAGTCGGCCCGGCGACTTACTTACTTTATTTTAGTTTAACTAGAAATTTAATTTCTTCTAAGGGTCCAAAGGTGTATCGTTAATATTAACGATTCTGGAAAAGTGTGCCAAATATTTGTCAACAGAAAACGGGGTGTTTTTCCAATCAAATACATAATTTACGGTGCATCATCCCAAAATGATAACAAACACATTGCAAAAAAAAAATGTATGAAAAAATTGTTTAACACTCGAGAAAATCTGAATTGAATAACGAAAAAAAATATGTGCCAAATAATTATTCTTGATCAGTATCAATAGCCGAGTCGATTGAGACATGTCCGACTGTAGGATCATCGAGATCTCGGATACTATAAGAGCTAGAGCTGCCAAATTTGGCATGTCGACTCGTTTGTTCTGCAGGTAGATCGAGTTTATTTTTTTGCCACGCCCCCTTCCGCCCCTGCTATTTGAAAAACAATATTTTGAGCTCACATATGTATCTCGGGAACTATAAAACCTCGTATTTGGACAGCGGATGCGTGCAGAATCCAGGCAGACCAAGTTTGTTTAAAATTTTTGCCACGCCTCCTTCCGCCACCGAAACTCGATAAATTCGATTTTCACGCGAAATATTTATCGTTAAACAGGTGAAAAGATATATGTAAAATTTCTTTCAAATTCTATCTCGCTCCACTCTGTGGACTTGAGCACTTTAGCGCCCTCGACCAAATCGGTGATTTACAGCATATGCTATTACGCTCTTTTCTATGTGCATTCGCCTTGCACCGCTTTGGGGGAAAAACGTTTCTATGTATATCTCGGCCATTTTTATTCCGATTCTTATGATATTTGGTGGGATGATAGATATCCATTTAATCAATTTACAATGATCACATTAATGGAAGACATACAGATACATAAGTATATGTATGGTATAGTGTTTGGTATTTATTTCATTTCATCTTAATTTTCTTTCGCCCTGAAGCTGTACTCGCTGCTTCGAGACGAGTTCAAATCCGTTTTCCGTCTGTCTGGATCAACAGCTTCTCCTCATCGCTATAGCTACAATGCCGCACTTTTGCACGAAGTCTGGTATGTACTGCAGGCATTGTATATCTCGGATTCATCCAGATCGGACGACTATATCATATAGCTCCCATAGGAACCATCGGTCGAAAAATGAGTTTCAGATCAATAACATCTTTCTTTTTCACCCGATTATCATAAAACTTAACATTTGGCAGTTTATTATACATCCAAACATCCATGCCAAATTTGATCAATATCGGATTACTATATCATATAGCTCCCATATGAACGATCGGACCAAAAATCGTTTTGCTTCTAAAAACTTGTTTGTTTCTTTTGCGATCATCAGCCAGCTTAGTATATAACATTTGCACATAGTAATAATAATTTTATCAAAGTCGGATAACTATATAATATAGATGTCATATAAACAAATGAAAACATTTCATGCTGCATATCTACATATGTACATACATGGCATGTATTACATGCATATGTATGCAAGCGTGCTGCGCTATGGCGTGTAGATACGGGTTCTTACACAAAATCCTTTTCATTTTGCTATCTCCATTTAGGGATTGAGTAACATAAGAACTTGCAAGGGCGTGGCCGTAGTTAGCCCGGCCTTCTGGTTTTATTTCTCATTGCGACTAGCACTTTGACTTTTATATAATGATTGATTTTGTTTTGGTTTTAGATTAGCTACGATTTGTTTTTCTCTGTACAATCCACATACATTAAATTGAACACTACAAAATAAGTTTAACAAAACTTAAGGAGATTCGGAGTTAGAGAGGCGGAGACAGACACCATACGAAAGTTTGGCATATTTGTATTGGATTCGGAATATGATTTTTTATTATTATACATTATAATATAACATAATGATTACATAGTTGACAAATCGTGAGGCAAGGGAGGACAGAGCTACTTTTGTTAGGCTAAATGTGGAGTTATAATTTCATCGAGGTAATGACGGCAGAATGCTTCAAGATGACTTAATTACTGTATTGCCAGTAATTGTTCCAGTCGAGTTTCTAATCATCGAGATTGCGCGAAAGTCGCTGGCTTAATCCACCTGTTCATACTGTTTTGCCATGCTAATACGGATTCAGTAACGCTAGCTAGCGCTGACATTTCCATTCCAAGTGAAGATTCATCGGCTCTTGAAGCCTTCAAGGTCTTAGTATGCGTCGCACGGTTACAGTCAAGCGCTCTCTCGGATTGAACGTAATCACAGGTTGTATCTGTAAGGCAGTGTAGCGTGCTATTTCCGAGTACATTACAGCGGTGAAATCTCGCTCAAGAAATGAGCGATCTATCTTCCTATTGGGGCATCTGCCTGCTGCTAATGTTTGGCGTGGTGCTATAGTTTATCATGATGAATCGAATGAAATAGGTACCAATTCGGCTTTCGACTGGATCGTACGCAGACGATGTGTTGGTTCTCGTCGAGGGTAGGTCGAGATCCAAGCAGGAAATTTGACGAAAGGAACTGAGGTCGTGGGAGCTTTCAGCCGTACATAGCAGGATTACACGGTAATTTCATTGGATCCAGTGGTCCTCTCAGTCCCCGAGCCGGTCGCACTGTTTATAACGGGCTTATGGTGCCTCGACAAAGTATCCTCAGCCAAGAGAACGATGGTCGTCGGAAAGCACCTCATCTCTTGCTAAAGAGTTATGCTTTTAGAATGCCTTGCCGTACAGTGTCTACTGTAGCGCTGTAGGTCCTTGCTGGGGCCCACCATTCGACTTGGTTGCCAATTGGCAATTACGTTCAATGTCAATTGTATCCACTCACTGAAGGAAGCCGATTGTTCAATTTTGTTCAATTTTTATTTTGCGCAGTGTAAAGCAACATTGAAATGCACAAATACAAAGATACTTTTTGTGGGCTCTCTTTGTGGCCGGCTCTGGACTATACAGGGGTGTCACAGAAAACGCTAGCGATTTTGGCGACGTTTGAAATGTAAAACGCCGAAACCAAACGTTGGTGTCATGGAAATCTCCGACGTTTCATTTTCGGCAACATTTTCGGAGCCACAGCCACCGGTTGGCACAGCAGCTGACTCGATCGCCGCTATTTCGGTATTTAGATTGTCGATAAGTGCAATAGGGTTGTGCAATTCACAAAAAAAAAAATACTAACGTTTGGAATTAAAAATGTTATACATTTTTCGTAAACCAAAAATTATTGCTAATGTTATACAACAAGAAAAAATGTACTTATTTTTTGGAGGTACAGTAGTCCAAATTTAAACGAAAATTTAAGTAAACCCAAATTTTTAAAATTATTATCGCGTGCAATATTGTCGGTGCTTTGACAACCCTATTGTTTACATTTACTTCAAATTTGTAACTGTAAACAAATATTGGCAAATTAACCAAAAATTTAAGAACAATGAATTAAATACAACAAGATGAATACGATAACTCGATAACTGCAAACTATTGCGTTTGTAAGCCTACATTGTCTTTTCTACACAATTCATTTTTCGCAACAATGGCAACTGTTTTACCCCAGAATTAAATTTCGCCCATGCGATTTCTAGGTATTCGCTCTGTTCAACAGGTCATTGGATGCAGACCTGGAGGTGTTTAGAATAAATGTGAGCGAAATCGTTGGGAATATTATTTAATCTAGACTCTTGCTTCTTTTTAGCAAGCGATTTCCATTTTTACAAATCTTCAATTACAAGTGGAATAATTTAAAATTCGATGCACATATTCAAATGCAAATTTAATTAAGTTTATTCGATCATATTAGAAACCATATCCAACAGAAATCCAAAAAATTTCAATTCATTTTAAAAAGAACGGCAACTGCAATTGCATTTTTTTCAGCTGTTTACATTTCTTCTTCTTCTTTGGCTGGCCAAGATAAAAACAGAGACGTCAACTTGGTGCATTTTTTCGACGTTTACATTAAATTTATCCGTGTACACACAATTTAAAAAACTTACTTGTGGCATATAACAAACTAAAATTGGAAACACAAATGTTTTGTCCGAAAATTAGTTTCTGCCGTTTACAGCAGGATGGCAGCCTTGCTTATGGGTGATTTAAGCAAAAACGACGCTTGCTTGATTTTTTCACAGGCATTTTCGTAAAATAATAAATTATATATGAACACAAATATTGCCAGCGATTATTTGAATGCAATTTCATCCAAAAATAATCAAAGTTTATGTCAACACCATTCTTTTTCAACATAATTTACTGTAAGCGCAAAATTAACCAAACGTTGGAGCAAAACTCGCAACTTTTGAAAACTGTCAAAAGAGGTTTCAGTGACATCCTACATTTGCGTTTGGGGCGATTTTGGGGCGTTAGCGATTTCTGTGACACCCCTGAATAAATCGCAAGAGCGCACCCAACGTTGTGATCGTGGAATTTTTTCCAGTTTTGAAATACTAACGTAATCCATTTTTTCATTTAGGATTTGGCAGTGCTGTGGAAATGGAGACGTTTTTAAAGGGCAAGGACACCTCCCGCCCAACCGACCGAGGAGCGCAGTCGCATAACGTATGACACGTTATCGCGTGGACGAAGACAAGAAACAAATAATCGAATAGCTAGAGCTAATTACGAGCTAAATAACATAAAATATATGTTTTTAGTATAGGTAGAAAGGACTCTGTGCTGATCGTTCGTTACAACCGACTGTAGTCAGCACAAAGTACTCGAAAGGGTTCATGCATAGCATAGTTAGTAGTACAGCGAGTCAAAGATAAAGGAATAAAGTTTCTAGTAGGTCTACAGGGTACGGATAAATTAACCTGAGACAATAAATCAGACCAATCTATTTCCCCATTCAAAAGCTTGTGCATAAAGATTACAGCAAGCATGGACATTGTTTAAGCCACGAAGAGCAAAAAGCAGAAATTGCTTGCAGATTCGATTCTAGTTTGGTGCGTCTCATCCTGGGGCGACCATACACAAGAACAGTACTCTAGAATTGGACGTACAAGTGAGATAAAGAGAATCTTGGTTATATATGGATCATCAAATTTCTTCGACCACCGCTTAATAAAGCCAAGAACTAATAAGTTAGCTTGCCGTCCATGAGCACACCTAGATCGTTCATCTCAGTTAGACGTTCCAATGGACAATGATTAAGAAAATAGGTTACCAGTTGAGGAGAAGTTCTATGAAAAGTCATTACCTTACACTTAGTGATGTTAAGGTTTAACAAATTGAGCCGACACCAAGACTCAAAATTATTTAGATCGGCCTGTAAGCGAACAGGCGAAATCATATCTTTGTAACTAAAACAAAGCTTAACGTCATCAGCATACATAAGCACGCGCGAATGAAACATAACTGAGGGAAGATCATTAATAAAGAGTGTAAAAAGAGGAGGGCCCAGTTGACTACCCTGAGGCACCCTTGACGTCACATGAATGGAACTGGAATAGGAAGTCTTGAAAAGTACCTTCTGTGGTTTATTTGATAGATACTTGCGAATCCAACTAGTAAGAAAGCAAATGTCGCTCAACTTAATAAGCAAAAGCGTTTGATTAACAGAATCAAAAGCCTTACTGAAATCAGTATATATGACATCAGTTTGTTTTGCATTTCTGAATCCGTATAATTTGAAGCTCTGGACTTTTTACCATTTTTATGGAGAGAAATAAGATATGATGCCTTCCAAATAGCTGGAAAAGAGGACGAGTCAACGGACAACAAAAATAACTTCAAAATTGGCTTACATAAAGCATTTGCACAAAACCTGAGTGCACAACGAGGTATACCATCAGTTCCTGGTGAATACACGGGTGTCACTAAATTAAGCACGCTGAGAAGCGAACTTTCATCAATCACTAGATTAAAAATACAATTCGACTTTTTAAACTGATAAGGATACGGAAGACTTGAAAGATATTCCGTTGAGGAGTAGGTTGTTTTGAAAAAATCAGCAAACATATCGACAATTGCCTGATCAGTGTTAGCTTTATTGTTTTCAAACGACAAGGAAGACGGATGCACTGATGTCTTACGTTAGTATTGACAAAGTTATAAAATTGCTTAGGATCACGAGAACAGAGTACATAATGAAATCAGGCGAACGGCGAAGTTTTTTTAAACTTCTTATAGCATCTTGACATCACATTTTTCAAGTTGGATAACTCCCGAGAGAACCAAGGAGGTCTATTAGAAATCACCTGTCTCTTGAGAGGAACACAATTATCGAAAAGTGAATCAAGTGAATAAAAGAAAGAAATAGCTGAGTCTATGTCTATACAATTGTACAGATAAGACCAATCAGTAGAAAGAATGATATCATTAAGTCTAGAAAAATCTGTTTTACGAAAGCAGCGGGTTCGAGGTATCATATTAGCACAAAGTAATAGTGGAAGAAAAGGTAGATCAATTGTTACATTTTTTTAAAAAATTAAAAAGTGTAGCATACTTTTCGGCTGACGTGGCTCCCGTAGCCAAAATCAACATGGACTTGCCATCCACGTCAAAGATAGCTCTACTGAAGCTTAAAATGCAGAAATCGCAAGTCAAAGGTGCATTAACGGCCAAAGGTGCCTTATGCTATCAGCAGGATTAAGCGGCAGCGAGAGTGACGATACTTCGTCTAGTACCGAGCCAGGTCAGATCCGACGCAAGGCCCCTAATCGGAAGTCTAAGCAGTGTCAGGCAACTGCTGACGTTTATAATGTTGCTGGAGTTAACCTTCTCGGCAACAATAGATTTGCACCACTGTCAGATAATGATGACGCTGACGACAATATGGACCAGGATCAAGGTCAAGATGATGCCCCAGCTGTGGCAACTGAGGCACCTGAGAAACGCATCAAGCCACCACCAATCTTCATTTCTGGCGTGGAGAATATCAAGTCTTTGCTCAATGCGATTGTAGGAGCCATTGGCAATAATAATTTTACCTACAAATCTGGAAGGGACGGCCGTATCCGGGTCATGACAGACACCAAGGAGAGTTTCTTCAAGTTGAAGGAATTCCTCAAGAACAAACTCATGCTGTACCAGACTTTCCAGCCAAAGGATGAACGGGCCTACAGAATTGTCATTAAGGGATTACACTTCTCTACTGACCATGAAGACATCAAGGTGGCCCTGGCCTCTCAAGGACACCACATCAGAGGAATGCAAATAAAAAATGGCATCAGTCGTGGCACAAAGAAGCCAATGTCGCTCTTCTTTGCTAATCTGGAACCGGCCAGCAACAATCGTGCTGTTTTCACCATCAAACGCCTCTGCGGCTGCCATAGAGCCTCCGCTCAAATCCAGAGATGTCCTGCAATGCCACCGTTGCCAAGGTTTCGGTCATACAAAAGCCAACTGCGGACTCCGTTTCGCCTGTGTGAAATGTGGAAGCCATAAGCATGCCACTGCTGAGTGCCCCAAGCCTAAGGAGGCCCCCACACGCTGCGCTAATTGTCAAGGAGAGCACACTGCCTCCTAGAAAGGTTGCAAGGCATACCAAAAAGCCAAGGAGCACTACCAACCTAAGGCCAAGGTTTCTCCTCGTGCATAAGGCCCCGCACCTCACGCCCCAGGACTAAGTGCTACCAACGTCATGCCTGGAATCTCTTTTGCCAACGTTCTGAGAGGTCAACAACAGCAGCCCCCGCAGCAAGAGCAGAAGCAAGAGCAATCACCCAATACTGACACCAGACTTGACCCAAGAGTGGATCGACTTGAGGCCATGATGATGAAGATGTTCGACCAGTTTGCGGCAATGTCGCAAATGATCATGTCACTTATGGCGAAACTATGCAATTAAGTCTCCATACGAACGGTCTGTGCAGGAGCAGGCCAGAGGTTGAGCATGTCCTCAAGACCAAACATGTAGACATCCTACTCGTGTCAGAGACACATTTCACTAACAAGCCATTCTTCAACATCAACGGCTACGACGTTATTCACGTCAACCATCCGAATGGAACTGCGCGCGGAGGAGCGGCAGTATTCATTAAAAGAGGTTTGAAATATGTGGAACTCCCTGCGTTTCAGGAGCCCTGGGCTCAGTGCGCTAAGGTGAGAATAAAATCCCCAACTGGAGACACCACTGTTGCGTCTATATACTGCCCTCCAAGATACCTGGTTGCTCAGACTCAATTCCAAGAGCTCTTTGACAGCCTAGGTAATCGGTTTGTTGCTGGAGGTGATTTTAATGCCAAACACACGTGGTGGGGATACCGCATCATAAATCCTAAGGGCAGGGCCCTTTATAACTGCATGGCGAACAGCAGTCTTGACTGCCACTCCATTGGAGAGCCAACACACTGGCCTATTGATCCCAATAAGATCCCAGATTTATTGGACTTTGCCGTGTCCAAAGGAGTAGACAGACACAGGATTGTCGCAAGCAATGATCTAGACCTCTGTTCAGATCACTGTGCAGTCAAACTGCTTATTAACATGCCAGCCAGCACGAATACAGTCAGAAGCAGACTGTTCAAGAGAAGTACCAACATTCAGTCCTACCAGACATGGCTCCAAAATAACTTGGATCCAACGGTTCACCTGAACGATGAGGAGGACCTGGACGATGCTGTCGAGCGGCTCAACATCGCAATACACAATGCGGCCTCGTTTGCCACTCCGCCACCTACTTCTAACACAAGGATCGTTCCACGCAGAGATGCGCATCTCTGGAACTCGGAAGTTTCCTCACTGGTCGCTGAGAAGAGACGACTGTGTCGTGTATGGCACAACTCTAGGAACACCAGGGACAAGGCCGACTTTAACAGAGCGGCAAAGGATCTTAAAGAACTCCTATACAGCCTCCGTCGAGATTCTTTAGAAAGTTTCCTGCAAAACGTCGAGCCTGGCGGCTGACAAACAACAACAAGAGGCCCACCAAGAGGAAGGAGCCTATTAAGAAGGAAGACGGTACCTGGTGCCGCTCAGACAGCGACAGGGCAGCAGCCTTCGCCAACCATTTGTCTGAAGCCTTCACTCCGTTTAATAGGTGCTCACAACTCGAAGCTAGCCAAACGCTAGAGTTCCTAGATGTCCCCTGCCAAATGGCTCTCCCCATCCGGCACGTCGAATCAGATGAACTGCTCGCTGAGATCGCGAAGCTAAAGTCGTCCAAATCGGCTGGATATGATGGCATTGACGTACCATCAGTCAAAACCCTCCCAACAAATGCAGTTAAGCTTCTCCTCAACATTATAAACAAATGCTTCCTGATAGGACACTTTCCCTCCCAGTGAAAGTGCGCCGAAATCATCCTGATCCAAAAACCTGGGAAACCTGCAGCCAATCTCGCCTCATATCGTCCAATCAGTCTATTGGCAGTATTCTCCAAAATACTTGAGAGACTATTTTTGCGTAGAATGCGGCCAACACTGGACGAGGCCGGTTTGATCCCCGATCACCAGTTTGGCTTCAGAGAGTGCCATGGCAGGATCACGGTAAAATAGGATCAAGGGTAAAATACTGGAAGCATATGAGGAGAAGAAGTACTGCAACGCAGTCTTTCTGGACGTTAAGCAAGCGTTCGATAGGGTTTGGCACACTGGACTGCTGTTCAAGCTGAAGACCGCTCTCCCAGCGCCCTTCTATATTTGGCTGCGCTCCTATCTTTGCCATAGGATGTTCTATGTGAGATGCGGTGATGACACCTTTGTAATCAAGAGCATAAGAGCAAGAGTCCCCCAGGGCAGCGTGCTGGGCCCTATTCTATATGCCATCTACACTGCCGACATGCCGACATCTCCGGACCCACGAGTTCTCACCTATGCGGATGACACTGCCTTCTTGGCATCCGACGAGTCACTGCTGACTGCTGGCAGTTTGATTCAGGTGCAGTTAGACGCCATTAACACTTGGCTCCGGCGCTGGAATATTGTCGTCAACCCCGAGAAGTCTGTGCAAACGACCTTTGCGCTCCGAAGAGGATACTGCCCTGCCATACATTTGGATGGAAGTACCATTCCATTCAGCGACTCGGCTAAATACCTGGTCCTCATTAGGGACAGACGTCTCACTTGGAGGACGCATCTTAGCAACTAACGCAACCAATTGAACGCCAGACTCAGGAGCCACCTCTGGCTGGTCGGAAGGAAGTCTACCCTGCGGCTCCACGTCAAACTTTTAATATACAAAACCATTCTAAAGCCAATATTTAAAAATTATGTAAGAACAGTAAAGAAAAATCGGGTGCGCTGAAGAGTCAGTCCTCATCTAGATATGGACCTACGGTGTTCCTATATGGAGCACTGCCAGCCGTTCCAACGTGGACCGCATACAAACTTTCCAAAATAAGACTTTAAGAAGCCTGCCCAATGCCCATCTGTTTACTTCAAATAGAGAGCTATACGATATGCTGGAGATACCTTGGGTACACGAGGAAATTGTCAGAATCACTAACGCCCATCTGGAGTGGCTTGATGGGCACACTAACCCACTGGCCATCAACTTGATGGATAATAGCACTGCCACACGCCGTCAAAGGAGGTTACACCCATTTGATCTGCCGCATCTAGATGAGGACTGACTCTTCAGCGCACCCGGTTTTTCTTTACTGTTCTTACATAATTTTTAAATATTCTCACATGTCAACGTATGGTCATGGTATTTGCTTATTATCCACTGTTGGATAGATTGCAATTAGAGGAACCCAGTTAAATAAAAAAAAAAAAAATTTTTAATTTTAAAGTAGGATGAAATTTATCTTCCGAAAGAACAAAAGGTTCTATCCTGGAAACAGAACAATTGGCAGGATCAAGTACAAATATCAGATCTAACGATATTCCATTTATATTACGCACGAAATTGACTTGAGATAGAGACATGCCAAGAAGGCCATCAACAAAGTCACGTGTCGTGGAAGGCAACAGTAAAGTGGGTTCGTCCGCAAGGGACCATGCTATAGAAGGCAAATTGAAATCACCTAGAACAATGAGAATATCTCGATTAGAAGTCAAAGCAGAGACAGATCGAATAGCCTCTAAATGATTTAAATAAACCACCATGTCTGACTGGGGAGGAATATAAGAACAAGTGACATAGGCGGAAAAAGATTGATAATCTACCTTAACACTGACAAACTCAATCTCCTGATTATAAAAAGGCTGAATCTATTCATATGATAAAGCAGCATCAATAGCAATCAAAACTCCTCCACCCACGCGAGGAGTTCGATCACATCTACATACATAAATAACGAAAATTTGAAGCAAAAACAGATGCATCAGCAATGCAGGTTTTAGCCACGTCTCCGTAAAGCTAAAATGTTATTCGTAAAAGAAAGGCTATCCACATAAAGGTTACTAATCTTTTTGATTTCAGTTCTCTCACATTCTGTGGGAGGCATCCACACAAGTCGCAGCTTTTGAGTTTTAATCTAATGCAGGGATCGGCACAAAGAAAACTGGGAAAACGTATCATAGCATGCGTGCGCTTACTTGTGTCTGTATACAGAGTATTATAATTCCGCCGCAATGAAGAGAATGAGCTAGTGCTGCAAAAATATCGCAGCAGTATCGATATTTTCTAAATTTGGGATTATATCGATTCGTTTTTCTTAATATCGATATATCGAAAAATTGCACAAAATAATATTGTTATATTCATGACTATAAATTTTTCAGAACGCCAACAACGACATAGCTCTTCAAACGCTGGCAAAAAAATATTTATGTATTCCGGCAACATCTGCCGAAAGTGAGCGAATGTTCAGCAAAGCTGGAATAATCGCCAATTCAAGATGTACTTCCTTAAAGCCAGAAACAGTCCAAGTTAACATTTCTAAAAAAAAAAAACAAAGCGTTTTGCCTTAGTTTTTTGTGATTAATAATTCTAATCAAACTGCCATGAAGGCAATTATATTTGATATTATTTATGTTATATAATTTAACCATTAAGTTTTGTTTAAATAGTTTGTTCGGAAAGAATGATCTCAATAAAATTGCCATGAAGGCATAAATCATTAAGTTTTGTTTAAATAGTTTGTTTGGAAAGAATGATATCAATCAAACTGCCATGAAGGCAATTATCATTGTTATTTTATTTAAACAATGAACCAATGACCAAAGAAAATTAAATGAAAACCTTTTGAATTTAAATGATTTAAATAAATACAATTTTGTTTGATCTCTGACGGGTCATTTGTTTTTATTTTACTCTTGCAATTAGTTGTTTTATCCATTTACGCCACAAAAACAGACCATTTTTAAAAAAATATTGACTTTAAAAAAGGGTCGATATATCGATAGTATCGATTCTTTTCTCTCAGAATATCGGAAATATCGATACTTGAAAATATCGATTATTTTGCAGCACTAGAATGAGCGCAGTCGGCGATTAAATGGAAGAAAAAGAAAGAGAAAACAAAACAATAAATTTTTCATGTGCTCACGTCTACTTCGTGTTACATTCGGCTGCACACAAATAGCAACACGAACCTTGCTGTGTACGCTGACGAACAAAAGTGCCCGCACGGGCTATGGGTGCCGATTCCTGATCTAATGTAACAAACACGTTTTTGTTTGGAGATCGCGACATCGTGGATAATAATAATGCAGAGGATTAGATACCACGCAAGAGCACAAATAAAAATGATTGGAAAAGAATGATCCCATGAAATAAAGTCATCGTTTTTAAGTAGTTCAAGGATATGAAACTTGTGTTAACTATGATTTAAATAAGAAATTAATTTTTTGTTTTTAAAAATAAAAAAATAAAATAAAATAAAATAGTCGCATCTCTAAGAAGCAACATTTGCGCGCAAATCGTAAGTTGGAATAATGAAGGTAATTTGTAAGTCATCTACGGGAAGCTCAAAGTAGCTATATTGGGACAGTTCGATCGGAGATTTGGAACAATATAAGAGTCGTTTTTATTGGCTACATCTACTTTGCTGGATCCGCGCATTATAAAAATTCATTTTCAGGACCAGATAGATTTAACTTCAGTTATAAAGCAGATACGAAAGGAACTGAGCATTTAGACAAAAATGAAAGTTAAGGAAGCATTTGTGACAGCTCATCTACTGGAGAAATTGAATTTGACTTATGGGCCCACCACAAGTCTCTGATACACAAACGCCGATGGGAAAATGTTTAATCGGCGCGGAACTCGGAACTCGGCGTGATAATCCCATATAAGCCTACATAGCATCCCACCTCGCTCGCTCTTATTATATATGTATGGTTCTATGTACATATGCTTATATGGGAGCATCAAACTGAAAACTTTAGGTGAGTTCCGAGCCCATTAAACATTATCCGATCGGCCCCAAATTTATTTGAGATTTTTTTTAGACTAAAAGGAAAAAAAAATAAAATTCCATTGTTTGAAAATAAGAACACCCCTATGGGCATTGCCCATATACCGACTTTTGCACGCACACATAGACAGAACGAGATCACAAGCGACATAGACCGTGCGTTCGTCGTTCTGCAGTCTGTGCGAGACTAAATTATTTTTCGTACGTTTGCCCCTTTCTGCGTTACACTCTCACAAAGGTGTCACAGAAAACTCTAGCGATTTTGGCGACGTTTGAAATGTAAAACGCCGAAACCAAACGTTGGTGTCATGGAAATCTCCGACGTTTCGTTTTCGGCAACATTTTCGGAGCCAATGAATACAATGCATCGATAACTGCTAACTATTGCGTTTGTAAGCCTACATTCTCTTTTCTACACAATTCATTTTTCGCAACAATGGCAACTGTTTTACCCCAGAATTAAATTTCGTCCATGCGATTTCTAGGTATTAGCTCTGTTCAACAGGTCATTGGATGCAGACCTGGAGGTGTTTAGAACAAATGTGAGCGAAATCGTTGGGAATATTATTTAATCTAGACTTTTGCTTCTTTTTAGCAAGCGATTTTCATTTTTACAAATCTTCAATTACAAGTGAAATAATTTTAAATTCGATGCACATATTCAAATGCAAATTTAATTAAGTTTATTCGATCATATTAGAAACCATATCCATCAGAAATCCAAAACATTTCGATTCATTTAAAAAAGGCGGCAACTGCAATTGCATTTTTTACAGCTGTTTACTTTTCTTCTTCTTCTTTGGCTGACCAAGATAAAAACAGAGACGTCAACTTGGTGCATTTTTTTAACGTTTACATTAAATTTATCCGTGTACAAACAATTTAAAAAACTTTCTTAAATTTGGTCGTAATCCATAAAATTTGTGCTTACTTGTGGCATATAACAAACTAAAATTGGAAACACAAATGTTTTGTCCGAAAATAAGTTTCTGCCGTTTTCAGCAGGATGGCAGCCTTGCTTATGGGTGATTTAAGCAAAAACGGCGCTTGCTTAATTTTTTCACAGGCATTTTCGTAAAATAATAAATTATATATGAACACAAATATTGCCAGCGATTATTTGAATGCGATTCCATCCAAAAATAATCAAAGTTTATGTCAACACCATTCTTTTTCAACATAATTTACTGTAAGCGCAAAATTAACCAAACGTTGGAGCAAAACTCGCAACTTTTGAAAACTGTCAAAAGAGGTTTCTGTGACACCCTACATTTGCGTTTGGGACGATTTTGGGGCGTTAGCGATTTCTGTGACACCCCTGACAATGAGCTTGTGACCGCTCGGCTTTTTGCCGAACGCCTCTGGGGCAGCGTTGCCAGATTTTGGGAGGCACCATAAGCTAGATGGAGCAAAAAATAAGCTAGAATAAGCTAAAAATTAAAAAAAGCTTTAAAATAAGCTAAAAATTAAAAAAAAGGGCTTTAAAATAAGCTAAACATAAAAAACACAAAATTTGTCCATAGCTGGGAGGCGCAAAAATTAAGTCTGCCAAATCTGTATAAAAAAAGCAATGGAGTTACTTCCCTACTCCTCTGGCAGCCGAACACAATTTAGTTTTATTAAGTCGAGGAATATTCTTTTTAAAAACAACCGCGCGATTTTTATTTCATTTACAGCACAGAGTTTAAATTTGACAGCACGCTTTCGACGTTAAAAAAAATGCTAAAAATGTAAATTTATATCTGTTAATTGTGCAAAAACTATAGAATAAAGACCAACCAAGGTTGTGCTACTGAAATTTTTCCCTTTAGTTTGACACCAAATTCGTTGCAATTTATGCAGTTTTGGCCGCGAGGTGGTCAAAGTAAACAATTACCCTTTTACTCTAAGCGTAACATTACTCTTTCATTAAAATTGCCAGCAAGTTTATTTCAGCTGTTTCTCTTTTGTGATGGGAAGACATTTAAAGGTGCTATTTGGACATTATAACGATATATAAGAACATTAAAAAAATAAAAAAAAATACCTTTTTTGCTTTAGATTTCAACACTGATTATCTAATACTTAAAGCCAATATTCATATTTATATATACTATATTTAATGTATGTAAAACATATGATATTCATCAAAAAATATATATCTCCATATTGCCATGTTCTTGATGTTTTTCACTATTTCACAGCTAATCTTAAATTCAACAACCTTAATTTATGCACTGTAAATTTTTTGTTGAACCGTATTCCGTGAATCAAGACTTGCGGGAATACCCTAAGTAGTGATAAAATGATAGTTATCGATAGGGGCACAAAGAAAAACCGAACGCATTGCAGTTATCGAATAAAAACACAAAAAACTTCATATGTTGCTGGTCTTCAACGGAAGAATTAACTCCACAAACGCACACTCACACCTGTAGACACATATATATATTCTATATTTTATATATGTATGGAAAATGTAGCTCTATACATATATATTTTTATATGTATGTAGGTCTGTACATAACATAGGTAACAATAATACATATTTAAAACGAATCAAAAGGCAATCCAAAAGTAAATCGGTTTAATAATGAGTGGCATAAAGAACAGCAGCGGGCATAGAAGCAAAAAGACATCAGCCCTAGCAAGCAAGGAACACTCCATGTTCACATACTATATGGAAAACTGTTATGTTCTACCATTGGAATTGAAGAATGACATTATTTATTGCCAGCGCGCTATGCGCGATTTCCTCAAAGTACATTCGGTAAGAGGAATTTGAACAAAAATGTCTAATATTCATATAAGTATGTATCAATCTATTATATATCTTAATGAATGTAATCCTTGCATTTTCAGCTGGTCTCTGACGTTTTCAAGGAGCAGGCGGATGCGGTAAGAGCAGCAATCATACTTAGATCTACTCTCTTACTTTTTTTCTCAGTCTGCTTTTTGCATATTGCCACTGCTTCTATCATCTGTAATCGCGGGTTAATCAGTGTGGTCAACGAGTTAGAGTTTTTCATTTAGGTAGTAGCCCCGCACTAATCTTTGTTTAACAATTTTACTAAAACATAACTATAATTCATAGGCAAGGTCTTTGTTCATTGCCATCGTCAAATTTTACATACATATGTATATACTATGTATATATACATATGTACATACACAACTCCTCAAATGGAAAAAAAGTATATTAAACATGCATTATCCCATTAAATATAGCATTCATACATAAGCATGTAAGTATGTACATACATATGTATGTACTTACAAAAGTATATATGTATAATATTACAAATATGTACATATTACCATCCAAGCAAGGCATGATATGATCGACTAACATGTCCGACGTGTCGCTGAAGAACGACTCATCATTGACTATGAAAGTCGGATTTTATTGAAATTATGATAATGATGGGATCCTGTATAATCCTTGGGATGTGAACACAGTTATTTTATGTCTTTCAAAGGCTGGGATTATGAGACTCGATAAAAAATTCATCAACATTGTGACAAGAGTTGTGTAGATTTTTTCTATGTGTATCCATTATTTAACTGATCTCAATCAAAATTTTGTTTACCTTGACCCATATGTTAAATGATGGCGGCGTCAAAGTGATCGTGTGCTGATAAGAGTGAGTGAGATAGCACGTGTTAGCTATCGCGATATGTGAAAAGAATTTAAATTGGTGTGCCTGGCTATCAGTCTGTCTGTATGAGGACCTGAATCATCTAGATTTAAAAGGAAATCAACGAAACTGAAATGTAGACTTAAGTGGGAGATAACAGGGTTCAATAGGTTATGAACTCGGAAACGTCAAACATAATAATTTTCGTTAACGAATCTGTGTTTTCACATTAATATGTCTAATAATTGGACGTAGTTCATATTGCTTTTGAATTTGAGTTTATTCGTATCTGAGATATCTTATGTTTTGATAGTTTTGAATTTTTGTAAATGGAAGCACTGGTCGTTTTCTTATCGTAACACGTCGTACTGCGATCACAGATTTCGAAAATATATGACTGCATAGTCATGATGGGTTTGGAATTGGGATTGATCTCTGGGTTTATAGGGTACAGGGTATATTATGGTGCTGGTCCAAACTATATATGTATTATCTAAAAACAATATTACCTCTAATATGTCTGCAATGCAATTTATGTATTATTAAAAGCATTGTGAAAATCTTTCAATACTATAGGATCCCGTACAGATGCAGCAAATCCTTAGCGAACTGGAAGAAGAAGTGTTTGAAATAAATGCAGAGCAGCATTATCTATTGCTATTGCTCAGCGAGCATTTGGAAATGTTCTACAAGAAGCTGCAGGATAATAACATCCGCAGTGTACCTGAGTTGGGAAATGAATATATATCGAGTTTGATAGTGCCTTTAATAGCAGACGCCAGTTATAGGATTCAACCGCAGTCTGTCCTCACTAGAGACAATGAAGAAATGCTTATACGCAAGCATTTTTTACTGTCGCAGGATGAAGAGGCCGGAGTGCCGCCATTAAAACTTAGCGATTTGGATGAAAGTATACCGTTGATGCTGGTACCACCAGTAGTTTGTCTCGCACAGCACCAGCAAAAGCAGCCTGAAGAGCAGTTAAAGCAGCTGAACCATCTACCTTTCCCGTCGTTGCTCCCCAAGCCAGAGTTCCCGACGGAGTCTGAACCAATAGAGTCACGTTCATTATTGATACCCAGACGAATGGGGAATATACCAATAAAACAGGGAAATGGCGGTAAACGGAAGCACATGTCTTCGCCTCCACCTTTGGCACCCATTACCAGCCATAAAGTTGCAGCATCAAACACAAATTCTGTTTCGGCTTCTACTTCCTCCTCCACTTCATTGGTGGACCAAAGTCGTATCAACTTGCGACAAGCCTTAAAGCGTGCCCGAAAAACCAAACAACAGCCAAGGCTCTGCGATGAAGAAGATCTAGAGTTGACCAGTTTAGATAATGCCAAGAAATCTAAATCATCTAATATCAATGTTGTCACCAAAAAGACTCCATCACCGCCTTCTACTTCAGTAGTTGGTAGTCATCAAACTGCCACTATTATTGCTGCCGTTGCCATTGACCCTGTGGCTGGTGCAGCTGGAAAGTCGTATAAGACCCGCAATGCCCAACACAAATCGTTACCTGTTCCTCCAACAGCCTCTGGCAATGCCTCCTCGGATGATTCGACCAATGAATTCCAATTGCTGGAGCAGCAACGGTTATGTTCCGTTGCTGCCCAATGGCGGCGAGATGAACCGCGCGAGACTCGCATTTTAGCTTTAGAGTATGGCCAAGAGCAATTCCTTGGCCTCTTTGGCCTTTATACTCATGAAGTGGTCAAAAAACTGAATCAACGTCATTCCAAAAGAAAACGTCGCACAGTACAAAATGCCAGTGGTGTAGATTTTCATTATGGACAACAATTAACCATTATGGATGCAATTGTTGCTGTTTCCCGTCAAAAGAAGCAGCTTAAGGATAAACCAGAGTTTCTGCTATCGCCCAAGGAAAAGCGATTGCAGGTCAAAAAGGCCCAAAAGGCGGCCAACAATGCTGCAGTTGATAGTAACGCAAATCCCGGTGTTGGTGCATTTGGTGGTTATGTCAGTAATCGAAAGAGCAAAACCCCTGAAAAGGTCGTAAACGATTTACCTAATGGGAGTCGTTTGGCCGATAATATAGTTGCAGCCAAGTGTAAAAAGTGCATCCTGCGTGTAGACTGCAAAAAATCTGGTGGTAAGTGGACTGACTATATCCCATTCCGATCCCCTCAATTAGGCATACTAAGCTCCCTTGCATATTTATAAAGTCACTTGCAAAATAGCAATATTTCCAAAACCACTAAATGTAGCTCAATACGGTATATAAGGAAAATGAAGAGGAAGAAGAATCAAAAACCAGAAGGCCGGGCTAATTTCGACCATGCCGAAGTTTGTAAACCCTTGCAAGTTCTTGTGTTACTAAATCACTAAATAGAGTTATCTAAATTTAAAAACCTTTGTGTACAAATCCGTATCTACACGTCATAGCACGGTACGCATACATATGCATGTATGTATGTAGATATGCAGCATGCAATTTTTTCATTTGTGTGTATGACATCTATATAGTTATTCGATTATGATCAAATTTTGTAGGATAATATTTTTTTTTGCAAATATTATTTAGCAAGTTTGGCGATGATCGCATAAGAAACAAAAAAGTTTTTAAAAGCAAAACTATTTTTGGTCCGATTGTTCCTATGGAAGCTATATGATATAGTTGTCCGATCCGGATGGATCAGAGATATACAATGCCTGCAGTATTTACAAGACTTCGTGCGAAATTGCAGCTCTGTAGCTTTAGCGGTCTAGGAGGAGAAGCTGTTGATCCAGACGGAGAAACGGATTTGAACTCGTCTTTACATGCTGATTAAGAAAATATATACTTTATATAGTCGTAGATGCCTCCTTCTATGCGTTGCGCACTTCTGACCAAAATTAATATACCCTTTTTGCAAGGGTATAATAAAACAAAAATAAAGTCACCGGGCCGTCTTGGATATACTATGCATCAAGTGAAAAAAAAATACTTCGAATTAAAAACTAAATATTTTAAATTTCTTTTGTATGCGCAATTTCTAACATATGCTCTCTCGCTCGCTCTTATGTGTGTGCACTTTAGCGCTCCACCGGCCAAATTCGCCCTTGCACCGCTTTGAGTGCAAAACGTTTCAATGAATAACTCGTCCATTTTTATTCAAAATTTGGTGGAATGATAGATGTCCATAACATGTATGAGCGTGCCAAATTAAATTACGATATGATAAAAATTACGGGAGAAAATCACTTTTTATTGAATTCCGGAGGCGGAAGGGGGTGAGGCTAAAAAAAAACTTGATCAGCGCATATACTACACAAGTCTACATTCTAAATTTGGTAGCTCTGGCTTTTGCAGTTCCTGAGATCTTTGGTCTATTACGGACGGACAGGCGGACGTGGCTTCTTATGCTGATCAAGAATATAAAAACTTTATAGGGTCTTCAGCCTGTTACATACAGCTGCGAGCAAAAAAATAGTAGTGCCCTCGTCCACTTTGATCAACACATAGAAACTAATGTTTTTGGCGCTTGTTTGAGATTTTTTAGTATGCACATTTACTACTCTGATAGTAAATGTTTATTTTATAAACAAAAACGAGCACTCCACATTCATTACTTGAAAATAATGATGATTTTGTACAAATTGTGACTATTTGGGGCGAGCAAAATAATAGTAGTGCATATTTTGGAGATTAAAATAATTCAAATTATCAAGTTTTACTTCAAAGTAATATTGTTAAATTATATATACATTTATTATTAACTAATTAATATTTAGTAGCATGACCCTTGTTGGCAAGTACAGCTGCGCAGCGACGTGGCATGGAGTCTACCAATACTTGGCACCTTTCAGGTTTTATTGCCATCCATGAGCTCTGTACAACTGACCAAAGATCCTTTTTGGTTGTTGGTTTTGCTGCAGCTACTCCCTTCTTGACATCGCACCACAAATTTTCGATCGGGTTAAGATCGGGCGACTGTGCGGGCCACTCCATTAAGTCTACCCCTGCATTTTGAAAACAAGCTTTTGCCACTTTGCTTGTATGTTTGGGATCATTATCCTGTTGGAAGACCCAACGAAGTGGCATCTCCTCCTCGGCATAGGGCAGCATTACTTGCTCAATGATTTGAACATATAGATGCTTGTCCATGATGCCTTCGATGCGGTATATAGGCCCGACACCGTAATATGAAAAGCAGCCCCACACCATGACACTGCATCCACCGTGTTTAATTGTCTTAGTGGTGTATTGGGGATTGTATTCCGTGTTTTTGGGTCGGCGAACATACAGTCGAGATCCCTTCCTCCAAACAAAACAACTTTAGACTCATCCGACCACAGTATGTTGCGCCACTTCTCCACTGGCCAATTTATGTGGATTTTCGAATATTGAATCCGTTGTTGGATGTTCTTTTTTGAGAGAAGGGGAACTTTCCGTGGGCTATGAGCAGTTAAATTGTTTTCCTTTAACACTCGCCGCACTGTCCAAACACTGGCAGCCACTTCAAGATCCTTGTG
This sequence comes from Drosophila sp. 14030-0761.01, assembly GCA_018150735.1. Taxonomy (NCBI): domain Eukaryota; kingdom Metazoa; phylum Arthropoda; class Insecta; order Diptera; family Drosophilidae; genus Drosophila; species Drosophila sp. 14030-0761.01. Next base: position 2,275,561 of record JAECWO010000003.1, read on the forward strand.
GATCTCTACAGCAGATGCGAAAGGACGAGTGTTTGAAGCTCGCACTATTCTGTTCTCCAATTTAGGCGAAATTTTACGCTTTCGGCCGCGGGTTTCTGCTGTATTTTCAGCTTTTATAGCATTGCGAATCACAGTTGGTGAGCACTTTAGCAAATCTTGAATTTCTTTATATGTCTTGCCCCCGGATATGAGGTTTCTGATTTGAATCCTCTTCTCAAGGGAAGTGTGCTTACCCCGGCCCATTATAGCTTCAAAATGTAAATATTTTAATAGATTTTATATTGCGAATACTAAACAGATGAAATGAAGTGCAGAGAACCAACTTACCAGCAGAAATTTGGGTTTTTTGCGATGATAGAGTCTTCACTACTATTATTTTGCTCGTGCCAAATTTGGCATTTAGGCTTAAAATTGAATTTGCAATGAAGTGGAGGCACAAAGTGAGGTTATAATGAGTTGAACATGTGACATACATTTCAGATAACGGTACTTAGCAGTGTTAGTCAGATCGGAATATTGTCTGGCAAGTTATTGGAATAAGTGTTGGCGGGTGTTGTGCGCTACTATTTTTTTGCTCGCAACTGTACATTTTGGCGACTTTAATATACCATTACATCCTATGGATGCATGGTATAACAATTGGCTTAATCCAAACTAACTGTACTTTGTTTATTTACTGTTGCATATTTATAAAGTCAACTCAAGAATTCAAGAATTTCTGGTGCAGTTCGAGTTTAGATTTGGCGAAGTTTAATCGAAATAATTAGGAAAACCATAAATTTGCGGAAATGCCTCGTGGTCAATCTCTGACTGATATTGAAAAGGGCAAGATTATAGCCCAACGCGATAGTGGTATCAGAGGCCGAGATATTGCACTTGAAATTAGGCGTAGTCAATTCGTTTTCCAAAACTTTTTGAAAAATCCATTTTCAGGCATCTCGACAAGCAAGAGGAGTGGAAAATTGTGCGGATATCCTCAATGCCATTATCACGTTTGCGTTCGACAAGTGGGCTAAACGATCTTTTGGGCACTTAAACGTTCCGGAATACTCCGGTATGAAAAAATTAAGCAGGTCCCCAAGCTAATGCCACGTCATAAGACTCCCAGATTAAATTTTGCATTAAGTAATTTGAATACAATACGGAATGAGGTAACCCCAAGTCAAGGATATTTAAAATTCGACCGTTTTTAAGCAGTTCTTACAGTTCTCACCCAAAGAGTGTATGCTGAAAACGCCAGTTTTCAACATTAAGTGATCTTAGGGATGCACTTTTCGATGAGTGGATAACAATTGATGCCGGTTTGGTAGCTAACCTTATTGCAAGTATGCAAGGGCACATTGAAAAGGTTATCGGCTTCCGTGGCGATGTTATTGGTTAGTTACAATTTTTTTCCATAAATTTTAAGCTACAGCAAAGATAAAGATAAAACTCCGAGTGACTCTATAAATATGCAACATTAAGTCTTAGCTTTTTATTTATATATTATATGTATATTCTAAAATACCGTTAGTTTGCATTAAGTCAATTGTTTTTGTATTATTTTTATTTCTTCTTAATTTTCTTAATGTACCGTATTGAGTTACAGTTAATAGTTTTGGAAATATTGCTATTTTTCAAGTGATTGTCTTGCTAAAATATTATCGTTGCCTAAAATTTATTTAAGAATTTTGCTGTAAACTTGTCGCCTCATTGTCTTGGATATATCATGCATCAAATTGAAATATTTACTTTGAATTGATCTCGATGATCGTACAGACAGACGGGTATGATACTGATCAAGAATATATATACTCCATATGGTCGAAAATGCTTCATCCTATTGGATGCATGGTATAAAAAGAATAGAATGGGTATATCATAAATTTCAGTTTCTTTATATCATTATTTTATACAATTAAATTGCTTCATTTCTTACCGTCCATTTTTCAGATAAGGATGGTTGTCAAACTTTTAATTGTGGCAGTCATGTAGAGTGTCCCGACGAAAAGGAAACAACAGGTATAATCCAATGTACCTGATGTCTGAAATGGCAGCATCCTGCGAGACCAGTTGGAAAATGCTCGTAGTTTCAATCTACTACCGAAGTAAAGCATTGTTATCTTCAACTGTTTTTTACCCTTTTTATTAGTTTAAATGGATTTTCAAAATCGAAATCGTTTTTAGTATGTACGTGTATGTGTGTTTTTTGTATAGTTCTCCGATGTACCCCCCGCCCCCCCTTTTTTTAAAATTTATTTAGTTAACATCTAAGAAAAATTTATTTTATATTTGTACGTTATCAATGAAATATACATATATATATAAATATATAGATAATTGTTTGGTTGCGTTTCTAATGGGAAATTATTTCATTTTCATCAATAAAATATGCTCAAAAATTTTTATATTCCTTCCAAGGTAATATGTCTTAGGATTTCTACGAATATGATATAATTCAAATCGGTGAGAAAAAGTCCACATACTAATAAAGTAAGTAAGTCGCCGGGCCGACTAGGATATACCATGCATCAAGGGAAAAAAACTACTTCGAATTTATAAAACTAAATTTCTATATATTAAATTTCTAAAACATACTATCTCGTTCACTTTTATGTGCACACGAGCACTTTACCGCCCCACCGGCCAAATCCACTTTTTTTTTTTTTTTTTTTTTTTCGCGCGAGTCCCAGGCGTACCGCCCACCTCCCGCCCAACCGACCGAGGGGCGCAGTCGCATAACGTACGACACGTTATCGCGTGGACGATGACAAGAAACATAAAATCGAGTAACTAAAGCTAATTACGAGCTAAGTAACATAAAATAGACGTTTTTAGTATAGGAAGAGAGGACTCTGTGTTGATCGCTCGGTACAACCGATTGTAGTCAGCACAAAGAACTCGAAAGGGTTCATGCAAAGCATAGTTAGTGGTACAGCGAGTTAAAGATAAAGGAATAAAGTTTCTAGTAGGTCTACATGGAACTGATAGATTAACCTGAGATAATAACTCAGGCGAATCTATTTCACCATTCAAAAGCTTGTGCATAAAGATTACACCAAGCATAATTCTACGGTTAATGAGAGAAGGAAGGTTAATCAAAAGAAGTCGACTGGAGTACGAAGGCAAATTGACATTGCGATTCCAGTTTAAGCCACGAAGAGCGAAAAGCAGAAATTGTTTCTGTACAGATTCTATTCTAGTTTGGTGCGTCTCATACTGAGGCGACCATACACAAGAACCGTACTCTAGAATAGGTCGTACAAGTGATGTGAAAAGAATCTTGGTTATATATGGGTCAGTGAATTCCTTCGACCACCGCTTTATAAATCCAAGAACACCCATTGCTTTACCGACCATGTTGGAAATGTGAGAATTAAAAGTTAGTTTGCTGTCCATAAGCACACCTAAATCGTTCATCTCAGTCAGACGTTCCAATGGATTATGATTAAGAAAATAGGTTGCCAGTTGAGGAGAAGTTCTATGAAAAGTCATTACTTTACACTTAGTGGTATTGAGGTTTAACAAGTTGAGCCGGCACCAAGACTCGAAATTGTTAAGATCGGCTTGTAAGCGAACAGGCGAAATCATATCTTTATAACTAAAACAAAGCTTGACGTCATCAGCATACATAAGCACGCGCGAATGTATCATAACTGAGGGAAGATCATTAATAAAGAGTGTAAAAAGCAGAGGGCCCAGATGACTACCCTGCGGCACCCCAGACGTCACATGAATAGAACTGGAAAAGGAAGACTTGAAAAGTACCTTCTGCGTTCTGTTTGTTAGATACTCGCGAATCCAACAAAGAAAAATTGGCGGAAAGCCAATGTCACTTAACTTAATAAGCAAAAGCGTATGATTAACAGAATCAAAAGCCTTACTGAAATCAGTATATATGACATCAGTTTGTTTGGCATTTCTGAATCCATCGATTGTTAAAGAAGTGAATTCTAAAAGGTTAGTGGTAGTGGATCTACGTTTCACAAACCCATGTTGGGATGGTGAAATAATAGACCTACAGAAGTGTTGCAATTGAGAAGTTATTATCTTTTCAAAAGCTTTAGGAATAGCAGACAATTTAGAAATACCCCTATAGTTTGAAGCTTCGGACTTTTTACCATTTTTATGGAGAGGAATAATATATGATTCCTTCCAAATAGCTGGGAAGGAGGACGAGTCAACAGACAACAAAAATAACTTCAAAATTGGCTTACATAAAGCATTTGCACAAAACCTGAGTACACAACCAGGTATACCATCAGGTCCTGGTGAATACACGGGTTTCACTACATTAAGCACGCTGAGAAGCGAACTTTCATCAATCATTGGATTCAAAATACAGTTCGACTTTTTTAACTGATAAGGATACGGAAGAATTGAATGATATTCCGCTGAGGAGTAGGTAGTCTTGAAAAAATCAGCAAACAAATCGGCAATTGCCTGATCAGTGTTAGCTTTATTATTTTCAAATGACAAGGAAGACGGATGCACTGATGTCTTACGTTTAGTATTGACAAAGTTATAAAATTGCTTAGGATCACGAGAAAACTGACATTTGCAACGCCGTAGATAATCCTTATAGCATTGCATATTAAGGACCATAAATCTCGAGCGAGCAGCAGAATACAGGCTTATTAGAAACCACCTGTCTCCTGAGAGGAACACAATTATCTAAAAGTGAATCAAGTGTACTATAAAAGCAAGAAATAGCTGAGTCCATGTCTATACAATTGTACAGATAAGACCAATCAGTAGCAAGAATGATATCATTAAGTTTAGAAAAATCTGTTTTATGAAAGCATCGGGTTCGAGGTATCATATTGGCACAAAGTAGTGGTGGAAGAGAAGGTAGATCAATTGTTAAATTTAAAGTGGGATGAAATTTATCTTCCGGAAGAACAAAAGGTTCAATCCTGGAAATAGCACAATTGGCAGGATCAAGCACAAATATCAGATCTAATGATCTTCCATTTATATTACGCACTAAATTGACTTGAGATAGAGACATCTCAAGAAGGCCGTCAACAAAGTCATGTGACGTGGAAGGCAACAATATAGTAGATTCATCCGCAAGGGACCATGCTATAGAAGGTAAATTAAAATCACCTAGAACAATAAGAATATCACGATTAGATGTCAAAGCAGAGACAGATCGAATTGCCTCTAAATAAACCACCATGTCAGACTGCGGTGGAATATAAGAACAAGTGATGTAGGCGGAAAAAGAATGATAATCTACCTTAACACTGAAAAACTCAATCTCCTGATTAGAGGAAGGCTGAATCTGTTCAGATGATAAAGCAGCATCAACAGCAATCAAAACTCCTCCACCCACGCGAGGAGTTCGATCGCATCTGAATACAGAAAATTTTGAAGCAAAAACATCAGCATCAGCAATGTCAGGTTTCAGCCACGTCTCAGTAAAAGCTAAAATGTTATTTGGAAAAGAAAGGCTATCTACATAGAGATTAGTAAGTTTTGATTTCAGTCCTCTCACATTCTGGTAACCCAGATTGAGGGACGAATCTAGTTTTTTAACACACCACTGCCCGAAACAGTATTAGTAACTGGAGCAGCAATTGGCAGGCGAATCGGTGGCCGATTTTTCTTTTTCACAGTATATTCTTTTACAATAATATGCTCCGGCCAAAAACGTTTATGACATATAGTGTCAAAATTGTTGGCAGAAACACTTATTTTAAATGACGAAATGTCACGGGCATAAGAAAATTTAAACTTTTCCACTGCAATATTCGGGTCTTTAACCACAGACCGAATATAGGCTATAACATCATCAGATGTGACTTCAGGGGCAAGCCTAGAAACAAATACATGTTTCTTTGGTGGAACACCAATAAGATCCCTTGGCGGGTGTGCTACAACGTTAGCTGCAACATTGGGAGTTGCAACTGCTGACGCAGCAAACCCACTAACAGGGCCTCCTATAATAAAACTATCGGCAATTTCCATTCGATTGGAAGATTGCCCGGACAAATCGGACAAATCACTTCGCGGCCATTTGAGTAGAAAACACCCACAAGCCGTCAAAACATTTATTCACGATAAAGGAAAGATGCGTCGCTTTGGTATCCGACTAAATATTAAATAGTTATAATAGTTTAAATAAAACTAACTGTTTAGAAAACGTTGCATTAATTAATTAATATCATTAAAACTATTAAGTATTTCATATTTAGTCGGATATCCTCTATTTTTTAATACAACTAAGCATCTGCTCTTCGGATTTCATTCCATAATATATTTAGTTTGCTTGGTTTGGAAAAAACGTTGCATTAATTTTGACGGCTTGTGGGCGCATTATTTGGCTATGACACCCAGGTACCTGCTGGCATTGTCTCTTATTAGCTAAGAAAGAGGAAGGAATTTCATATCCTTTGAAGAAAACAGTGATTTAGCATTAATTAGTACCGTAAAATGGCGGCAAGCGAAAAGACCCAAATCTAGAAGCAAAAATCGCGACTTCAATTGGCTCCAAAACTCAATTTGGTATGCAATTATTTGTACTTTTACTAGATCTTTAACTTCTTCTAAGGGCCCACAGGTGGATCGTTCATATTAACGATTCTGGAAAAGTGTGCCAAATATTTGTCCACAGAAAAGGGGTTTTTCAAATCAAATGCACCTGGAAACAAAAGGCCAAAGCCAACTTAACAAAATTTACGGTGCATCAACTCAATATATTGACAAACACATTGCAAAAAAAATTGTTTGAAAAAATTGTTTAACACTCGAGAAAATCTGAATTGAATAGCGAAAAAAATATGTGCCAAATAATTGGCCACCACTGTATGTATTGAATCACTTCTTATTCTCACTTTTTATTGAATTCCGGAGGCGGAAGGGGGCGTGGCAAAAAAAAGAGAAACTTGGTCTGCGCCAACACTACACGAGTCTACATTCTAAATTTGGTAACTCTAACCTGTTACATACATTTTGGCGACTTTAATAAACCATTTCATCCTATGGATGCATGGTTGTATGTACATACATGGAAACGTTTTTCACTCAAAGCGGTGCAAGGCAGTTGCACGCCAAAAAGAGCGAGATAGCATATGCTGGAAATCACCGATTTGGTCGGGGCGCTAAAGTACTCGTGTCCATAAGAGTGAGCGAGATAGCATTTGCAAGAACTTTAATATACATATGTATGAATTTTCACCTGATGCATGGTATATCCAAGTCGGCCCGGCGACTTACTCACTTCATTTTAATACGTTGTCATAATTTTTTTTTGATTTTTGGCCGTTGGCGGAACCACTGTACAATACTAGCTGTATAATCTTTAATGTTTCCTGTGTCTTGGCTTCTTTTTGGCATAAAAGAGAGCGAGAAAGATCTACATACATACATATACATACATATGTATACTACTTCACATATATGGATTCCATCTTGTATATGTGGCATCTCCGCAGCTTTTTTCCCAAGAATCAGTCAATTATTTTCTCTCATGGACTTAAATTTTTATACCCTTGCAAAAAGGGTATATTCATTTTGGTCAGAAGTGTGGAATGCATAGAAGGAGGCATCTCCGACCATATAAAGTATATATATTCTTGATCGAGTTCAAATCCTTTTGTCCGCCCGTCTGTCTGGATCAACAGCTTCTCCTCCTCGACCGCTAAAGCTAAAGAGCTGTAATTTTGCATTATATATCATATAGCTCCCATAGGAACGATCGGACCAAAAATAGTTTTGCTTCTAAAAACTTTTGTGATTCTTATGCGATCATCACCAAACTTGGTAAATAACATTTGCACATAATATATTATAAACCTGTCAAAATTTAATCGAAATCGGATAACTATATGCTATAGCTGTCATACAAACAAATGCTAACTGCATACTGCATATCTACATAAATACATGCATATGCGTGCCGTGCCATGGCGTGTAGATACCGATTTTTACACAAAGGTCTTTACATTTAGCTAACTCTATTAAGGGATTTAGTAACACAAGAACTTGCAAGGGTTTACAAATTTCGGCATGGTCGAAGTGATCCCGGCCTTCTGGTTTAGATTTTTTTTTACCTTGATAAAATTTAAACTTCTGAAAAAAATGACACACCTAATTGTACAATGCTGTTTACTTTTTTTCTACTCAGCACTTGATCATACGATTTTTACCAGTTTTTGAGGGGATTTTAATCAATATTAAAGCACATTTTACATTCTCACTAATGAAGCTAAAATTTCAGAATTTATAATTTTATTGCGTTCTTATTTGTAAAACATCAGAATTGGCTGTAAAATAGCTAAGTTGGCAGCACTCCTCACCGTAAAGCGAAAATCTATTTGCCTTGGCGTATTTATGCCTGCATATACATATGTAAGTGATAAGCCAATATCTTTTGAATATACTCCGATGTTAGTTTTGGATAAACCGAAACAATACTCTACTGATGTAAGTATCTATTTGTAATCTGCTTAAGTGACATAAAATATAAAAGCAGTCTACTAAATTTGCGAATAAGTGTACATATGTACATACATACATAATATGTACATACAGTGACTTCATTTAATAATTGTACATAAGTTTTCTCAGTTAGTAATATAGGAATTAGTGTACTAAATATGTACATATGTGGGTTTTTTATTGGATTAAAACCACCCTTTTTTTTTCTTTTTTATACCATACATAGGATGAAATAAAGTACATATGTATGTATGTATGTATGTATGTATGTATGTATGTATGTATGTATGTATGTATGTATGTATGTATGTATGTATGTATGTATGTATGTATGTATGTATGTATATACTTTCTTGATCAGCATGAGAAGAGAAATTGATATGGCCATGTCCGTCCGTAAGAGACAAACGATCTCAGGAACTATAAAAGTTAAAGCTACCAAATTTAGAATGTGGACTCGTGTAGTGTATACGCTTATCAAGTTTTTTTTTTTTTGATTTTCTTGCTCTATTCGTATCGCAATATAATTTGTCACGCTAGTACATGATAAGAGTAAGATAAGGGATAAGAGTCATTCCACCAAATTTCATAAAAATGGGAATAAAAATTACCGAGTTATGTACATACATATGTACATATAGATACATATGTACATGTATGTACGTAAAAACGTTTTGTAGTCAAAGCGGTGCAAGGGCGGCGCTGACCGGTGGGGCGCTAAAGAGCTCGTGTGCTCATGTGAGTGAGCGAGATATCACGTGTTAGCCATAGCGGCATGCGAAAGGAATTTAATATATGAATTTGGTCTTATCAATTTGAAGTAATTGTTTTGCAGCCGGCGCGGTAACTTATTTACTTCATTTTCATTAAAAAAAAAAGCTATCGCTTGAAATGTTAATGCTCTTTGTTCTTATTTTGTTAGAGATTTGTACATATGCATGTACATATGTCATACATATGTATGTGTAAAACTATGAAATATCAATCAAATGGAAAATTCGCGTATTAAATCGAATAATCGGCAAAGTCACTGTACATATGTACATACATACATTCATCATACATACATACATATGTAGAAACTTGCGTGTAAATCTGCCACTTGTCCTTTGCTGTTCTTCGAATATTTTTTGGATCTTACATATGTACATATGTATGTACAGTGGCTCACAGCTTATTTCGTGCAGAGGTACAAAAAATTTTCAAAAGTGTATTGCTGCTAAACTATTTGAGATATCGCAAAAATTTTAATTCAGTCCTTTTTAGCGATCTATCAATATATATAAAAGCATTTGATTATTATTTTATCTTTTCAAATAATATTAAAAACTTAAAAAAACCAACTCTATCGACGTTTTCTATGTCACAGCTTATTTCGTGCAGAGCAATTAATCTCAAAAAATTGACTCAAAATTTAAATTTATCATTTGCCATGGCATTTTATATTGTTTTTTAGAGTTTCTCTAGTACATTTCCATTAAAGTTACTAATTTTCCAGAGATTTTCTTGGAGATAAACCCTATTTCTTTAACCAAGCCGATTTTAGGCCATTTTTCAAGCAAATTGACCATTTGTCAATAGCCACATCCAAAAAAAACACAATAAAATAATAATCAAATGCTTTTATATATATTGATAGATCGCTAAAAAGGACTGCATTTAAATTTTTGCGATATCTCAAATAGTTTAGCAGCAATACACTTTTGAAAATTTTTTGTAGCTCTGCACGAAATAAGCTGTGAGCCACTGTACATACATATGTACGTACATATGCATTTGGATAAAGCATGTGTGTGTGTTGTGCCTCTGCATTATCCGGGAGAGGAAGATGATGATTACACTCTTAGAATCTAAATATATAACATACATACATATGTACATAGTCTTTAGAGAGAACACAAGATCAAACATTGGCGATCATGTAATATTCGGGTCTGCCCCAGTCTCCCCGTGTCCGTGCTGCACTCGACCTCTGCTATTAGTCGTTGTCCGTTGTTCGCGTGTAGACGTAGGTAATTGTATTAGTTATTTTTATTTAAATCTTTCTTCACGTTTTTACGTACCATCCTACATACATATGTATGTATGTACATAAACATATGTATGTATATATGTACATACATATGGATAAACATATATTCATATGTACATATGTATGTAAATACATATGCATAAACATGTATAATTCATGTATAAACATACATATGTATGCATGTATATTCATATGTACATATGTATGTATGTACACAAATTTGAAGATTTAATAAGATGTCGTAACCAGATTTCTGACATTTACCGCTCCTCCCTACATCAGTGTTAAGCAAAGGTCTTCGACAAAGAATACTAGTTAGGAGATGGATATCTTAAACGCATCCGGAAACGCCAATGTACTTATGTATGTACATACATGTGCATACAGACATACATACATATGTTTAGTTACATATACATATATCTATATGTATACACAATATATACATACATATGTATGTATGTATATCTCAGCACACCCGCATGAACAGTGGCTCACAGCTTATTCGACCTAATACCTTTTTGCAACAGCTGCCGTTATCCACTTACTAGAATAACGTTAATTTTTTCGCGAGTATTTTAGTTATTATGAGACATAAAATTGTTGCCTATTTATTTTAGTTTTTGTTACATTAATTTTACAATCTGAAAAAATTACAATAAATAAATATTAAGTCTTTTAGTTTAAACATTCTACGTTTATTTTTTGTAGAGATGTATTTTTTTTGAAAAAAAATTATGTACATATGTATGTATGTATACTGATTTTAATCATAAAATACGAGGTGGGTCGAAAAAACTGTGAGCCACTGTACATATGTACATGCATATGCATGTATTTATGTATGTATGTATGCATTCCGCAATTTACGCCGCCATCGCTCGAAAATAGCCAGAGCAGTGGGTACATTGACATACATACATATGTATGTATGTATATACATAAGACATATGCACGTACACACCAATAGACGAACGGATACGGACAGACGGACCCGGTGCGTTGTCTGCCCTCTTCTCTTTCCTTTACCTTCCTTCTACTTGCTCTGGTACACATATGTACATACATATATACATACATATACATATATATATATATATATATATGTATGTACATACATACATATGTACATATGTATGTATAGAGAGAAACTGCTCGCCGATTTATTAGCGACATTTATTTTTGGAGATCTGGCAAAAACAGACTCATTTTTATTTCGAATTTGTTTTTATGTTCATTTTTAAACCGAACAAACAATTCACGACAACATTTAAACATCTGTGTAAACGAAATGCATTTGCTGCGGTTAAAAAAGTGTATGTACATACATACATATGTTACATGTATATGTATGTATGTACTTACATATGTATGTACAAATCTGTTTGTTGTACATTAAATTTATATACATAGGATTGGGGAAAACTTTTTGAGTTAGCTAGGTACATACATACATACATACATTCATGTGTAAGTATGTACATATGTACATGCAGATTCCATACCATTATTATTATAATTTTGCTTTGCATTATTTGTTCATCAGTTTGTGGTACATTATGTAACATTTGAAAACTTGTTCGAAAGTTGAACACCGCAACTTGTGGCTTTTTCTTTGATTTTCCAGATTATCCATCCGTGAAAGCAGGATATAAGATCAGCTGTGATCATGGACCCGGAAGCATTTTTGGATGTGGCCAATCAGGTCATTAAGCTAAAAATGTTTCCATTCTTCGATATTGCGCACAGTTTACTAGCAGCGCTGGCCGTGCGCGAAGATTTGGGTGCCAATGCACAAGCATTCTCCAGGAAGCATCCGCTTGCTTGTTGGCTATCTACCATGCTGGTTATTTTTGCTGGCGGCATGGTGGCCAATGGACTGCTTGGTGAACCAATTTTGGCACCACTCAAGAATACCGGTCAGCTATTTGTTGGATCCGCCGTATGGTGAGTAACTAGTAAAAATTTATTCAAAAATGCAAACTAAACCAAATCTTCGATCTTCAATTATTTCTTCAATGTGACTTCTCTCCATTTGAAATCTTGATTCAACTTAAATGCTTGTCATTATCCTGTAATAGGTACATTGTTTTCTACACACCCTTTGACATAGGATATAAAATTGGCAAATTTTTGCCGGTCAAAATCGTAGCTAGTGCAATGAAAGAGATCTATCGGGCCAAGAAAGTGTATGACGGCGTTGGACATGCTGCCAAGCTTTATCCAAATGCCTGGATAATAATGATCATAATTGGCACCCTTAAGGGAAACGGAGCTGGCTTCACCAAGTTGATAGAGCGGCTGATCAGAGGGGCGTGGACACCAACGGCAATGGAATTCATGCAGCCATCATTGTGAGTTATTGACATAAGCGTTAGCCCACGTCTTTTCTCTTAAAATTTGTTCCATTTCTCGATCACTTTCGTTAGCTATACCAAAGCCTCGTTGTTAGCATCTATCATCTTTGTATTGGACAAAAAAACCGACTGGATCTCAGCACCACATGCATTAGTTTACTTTGGCATTGTTATATTCTTGGTGTACTTTAAGCTGTCATCTATCCTATTGGGCATTCATGATCCCTTCCTGCCATTGGAAAATCTGAGCTGTGCCATTTTCTTTGGCGGCATTTGGGATAGTTTGGCCAAAATTCTTGGACGTGGCCAGGCCAAAGATGGCGATAGTAAAGATGTTAAGAAGAATAACTAAACTTATTTATAATTAGCTCAAAAATACTAAAAAAAAAAGCTGCCAACCAAAGCTACTCTACATTAATCGATAATACTAAAGTAATGAAAGTCTTCCCAAACACCCCAAGCCAACAAAAGTCATATAAAACACATACATCCAAAGAATTGAGTTAAAGACATTATAGTAGGATCCCCGGATTCCCAGTGCTTTCGAACCTCAAAATCATTTTTGGTGATTATTGGCAGCAAGTGGGTGTGTCTGCCTATCATTGACTTTGATTTCGTTAGAACGCATAACACATATGTACATCTATGTACGTGTATTTATGTACAATTTGATGGGATGGATAAAAAACGAGGACATACGATACAGATACGTACATACACACATTTTGACTGCAAAACGACGTTAAGATTCACGAAACAAGAATTTATAAGTTTATACTTAGTAATACACATAGTACATGAGTATTTCATCTGCTTCTTTTTTTTTTTTTAGTTCGCATAGAAAGTATTCTCTCCAAAGGGAAAAACAACACAAAGTGTAAATATTAGTAAATGACAAATCCGAAAATTGGTTTGATTTTTTTTATTTTACACAATAACATTTAAGTTTCCTGGATGTACATGTATGTACACACATATGTACATTACACACAAATAAAATCGGTTGACTAGAAGCACTCATTCATGCTTAGAAGATTTTGTAAGAAATACGATATAGTTTTTATTGGTTGCAATAAATTTATATAATTTACACATCATTTAGACAAAGTTTTTTTTACATTTGTTTTTATAATGGTTTTGAATATCAGAGATACTCTGATCAAAATAGTGAGAAATGTTGGAAGCAAAAATTGGTCCAAAATTGGTTCTTAGTATATAAAAGTTATTGTTTATTTTCCGATCTCAAACCCATTGAACCCAATTACAACCTGTGATATCCCGGACATCTAGTCAACCATTTTTAAAATGGGACTACTATAACATATATGTAGCTACCATGGCATTAACGAGTTGAGTACTGATTATTAATGTGTTAAAAATATGTGCACGATTGTTTCTCACCACCCTCAACCCCATCAAGACTACCATCACCAACCCTTCCCCCCTTCAGCAAGTCAATTAAATTATTCTTTTTGCATTTTAATAATATTAATGCCATTTTATTGACCCAATCACGTGGACATTTTAGAACAAATGATTTCTTACGTATCGAGTCCAAAACGTTGCAGTTTTTTATACATACAGTGGTGGCCATTTATTTGGCACATTTTTTTTGCGCTGTTCAATTCAGATTTTCTCGAGTGTTAAACAATTTTTTGAAACAATTTTTTTTGCAATGTGTTCGTCAATATATTAAGATGATGCACCGTAAATTATGTTAAGTTAGGTTTAGCCGTTTTTTTTCCAGGTACATTTGATTGGAAAAACCCCCATTTTTTGTGGACAAATATTTGGCACACTTTTCCAGAATCGTTAATATTAAAGATACACCTTTGGACCCTAAGAAGAAGTTAAAGAACTAGTAAAACTAAGAAAAACTGCATACCAGAAATTTTCAAATTGAGTTTTGGAGCCAGTTGAAGTTGCGATTTTTGCTCCTAAATTTGGGTCTTTTCACTTGGCGCTGTTTTACGGCACTAATTAATGCTAAAATACTATTTCCTTCAAAGAACGGATTAGAGGAGATAGAATTTCCAGTCCAATGAGGTATTTTGCATTAAAATCGGATGACGAATTAATAAATGACTCGCCTCGCAATAAGTGTATTTTTTATGCGAATGCCATTATTCCTTATAACCCAATCTTCCATCTCTTTCTTTTTCGTGCATGCAAGGACGCTACTTAGGCAATAAGAGACAATGCCCGCAGGTACCTGGGTGTCATAGCCAAATAATGCGCCCACAAGCCGTCAAAACATTTTTTCACGATAAAGGAAAGATGCGTCGCTTTGGTATCCGGTATAAAAAGTGATTTTCCCCTGCAATATTTATCGTATCGGAATTTAATTCGACACACTTATACATATATGTTATGAACATCTTTCATTTCACCAAATTTGATAAAAATTCGGAATATAAATGGCCGAGTTATACGTTTTGCACTCAAAACGGTGCAAGGCCAATTTGGCCGGTGGAGCGCTAAAGTGCACACACATAAGAGTGAGCGAGATAGCATATGTTAGAAATCGCGCATACGAAAGAAATTTAATACATGAATTTAGTTTTATAAACTCGATGTAGTTTTTGTTCCCCTGATGCATGGTATATCCAAGTCGGCCCTGCGACCTACTTACTTTATTTTCCCAAGAATCAGTCAATTATTTTCTCTCTATGACTGTGGACTTAAATTTTTATACCCTTGCAAAAAGAGTATATTAATTTTGGTCAGAAGTGTGCAATGCATAGAAGGAGGCATCTCAAACCATATAAAATATATATTTTTGGTTTCTTTCCTTGCTTCCCTTTTGTGACTCTTATTTGGGGTTGTAATAAAGTAACACTTTCCGTATAAACTTAAAAATATATTTAATTTATTTTTATCACTTAACTATAAATCTCTATTAGCTATACAGTGGTGTAGTGCGCTTTACAGTGGACTGCAAAGGAAGTGAACAAAGAAATGAAGAAGAGCATAAGTTAAGTTAGTAAGGATTGCCTTCATGTAAAAACTCACCGATGAACTCAGAGACGGGATCATTGTCACCCTCGCCACGCATGGTGCCAGTGATTTCCTCATTTTCCACCATCGGCAAAAAGAGCTGCACGAATTCCGGCGAATAGGGATGCGTAATGGTCTCCAGTACTTCGGTGACAAAGTAGCGTATCAGGGAAATATCTGTGTCCTCGATGGCGCAGCACTGCTTAATGTACCTGAGCACTGGAACCACACAGCCGCGGGTTAGTAGATTTACCATGCGATCTAATATCATCTTCTTCATTTCCAATTGAACAAGAATTTCCAGCTCGTCCTGCTTGGACTCGAAAAGACGAATTAAAAGGAAGAGAATTTGCTGCTGCAGTGTTGGATGAACCGCAGCCACCTCATCCAAAACAGCCAGATGCGTGGGACAGCTGTCAGTAGACAGTTTAAAATATGATGGCTCCATTACCACATTTTCTATCCATCGTATCACACCGACGCCAACAACCGGATATCTGTTTGAAAAAGAACAAAGATTTTATGATATGAATAGCTCTGTTCTGTTACCTTAACCCCATGTACATATATATTCTTGATCATGCCGACCCACATATTTTGTTGAAAGCACGATAGTTGCTCCGCCCCTTATCTGAAAGTCCGGATAAGCGAAAAGGTGGACAGATTATATAAATTTACGGACTCTTTTCCCATTGATTATTTTGTCATTCTTCCTGTATGATGTTTGTCTTTGAAATTTTATGTTGTACTTGGTTTTGCACTTCTAAATGTTACTGAAAGTGATCAAAATCGGTGGAGTCGGTATCACAAATAATCACAAGGATATAGAAACTACGGCACATGAGACATAAAGTTCCCGTATCTTTTTTTTCTGGTACTCTACTAATTTTTTACTTGATGCAATTGTAAAGCGTCTGTAGCTCGGCAATCAACTCAGTTGAACCTTGGTCCACATTGCAAATGGCATGTGCCTTTTCTATGGCTTGGATGGTGTTCTTCAGTTCGTCCTTGTTCAGTGTGCGCTCGGTCAGTGGTCTCTTCTTTGCTGGCTGATCAATAACAGCCGAGGCGTAGGCTAGTAAAAATACATATTTTGGCTTATGCTCCGGATTGATCTTAACGCCAGATCTGAACAGAGCATCTACAAGCAGCTCAAGGAACTGCGGATTGCGTATGAGGTCAATTGGCGGCGGGTCAGAGGCTGAGTAGTTGCGAAAGAGAACAGTTATATCCGCCGGGTTGAGGGTATTGCGAGTTAGCATCGAAGTTAAAGCCTGGCAAGCCTGCGGATATACGGCAGAGCCGTTGAGGGCCATCGTTATGGGAGTAACATTCTGATTGCTGCACAGAAACAAAATTGATTAGTACAATTGGGAACTGAGATTATTATCGCCTGGGATGAAGACATACTTTTGCAGGGCGTATTTAATAATTTCCTGAGAGAGGCGCTTCATATTAAAGCCACCTTTTTGTTCCTGACTAAGCACTTGGATGAGCACCTGTGAATACACATATGTGTGTTGGCCGTGGCACACCATGCGCGCGCACTCCTGTATGGCGCCATGCACATCGTCTGGATTGTTCAAGAACTTGACTATAGATGTCTTAAGAACACGGGAAAATACCTCAATTTGTTGTGCTGCTGTCGATATAGAAGTGATTTCACTTTGAAACCCAGCGTCCGATATCAGCTTAATGGTGAAATTAAGCATAAGGCAATCGGGGTATTCCTCAGCGAGTCGATAGATCAGTGATCGCCACGTGTAGTGATCGATCATTTCGGTCAGCCAGTCGGGCGTCTCACCCTCTTCTGTGAAAATGGTATCTGCCTTTTTTGGATCGAACGACTTGAGAATCATCTCCTTTAAATGATTCTCAACCATGGCCTGGACTTCGGTAACCTTCACACCGGCCAGGATGAGCCACTCAGCCAACAGGTTGGCCATTTGGGCCACAGCCTTGTAGTTCTCCGACAGCATTGAGATTACCTCTTCGGGCGAGCCGCCTGACTGAAAGTATCTTTTCAGTTGCGTAAAAATCCCTGGCTCCATTATATAGTCGGGTGTTAGGAACTTCTCCAGACATTCCTGTATCGTCTTTTGTGGATTGTCTTCGTGCGGTTCCTACAATTTAAATTCGGTGTTCGGATCATAAGCAATCGTTTATTCGACCTAACAGCCATTACCTCCGCGTTGGATTGTCCCTTGGCGCGGCCTTGCCAACCCGAATCTTCGTATTCCACTTCCATGGGGAATGAATGTTCCCTGTTTGTTTTGGTCCTGATTTTTTCTTCTATTTTGATTCGGATTTTATGATTCCGGAAATTTTTTCTGTTACACGGAAAAATATTGAGTACAACTGTGTGACCATAAACAAGCGAGGCCGGTCCAGTGTTGGAAAAAAATGTGCCGATAAATATGTGCCAGCAAACATAACGACATACAGAAACTTTTTAAGTGCGTGAATGACTGTCAAAATAGCGCCGATGGCAATTGTTTACTTTGACTACTCACGCCCAAAACTGCATTAATTTGGTATCAAACGAAAGGGAAAAATTCCACGAGCACAACCTTGAGTGCGCTTTTACGATTTATTGTGTAGTTGTTGCACAATCAACAAATAAAAATGTATATTTTTTATGGGGAAAATCGATTAATAGCTAAATTTAGCCTTTTTAACGATATGTTCTCAGATTTAAAATTAGTGTTGTAAATAAAATAAATATTGCGTGGCCTTTTTTTAAAAGAATAAGTACACAATGTTCGGCTGCCAGAGCCGCCGAATATTCCTCGACCTAAGAAAACTAAATGGTATTCAGTATACAATATTCGGCTACCAGAGCAGCCGAATATTCCTCGACTATATAAAACTGAATGGTGGTACCGAAGTCATTTAAATAAAATATTTTAATCCAAATTTAATAAATGTGGGATTCATTTTTTAAGTTAACCAACACTGGTAATCGAAACACTAACAGTCAAAATAAACATTTATCCAACAAACTATGTACTGTTCCTTAACATAACTAAGGGATTTCTAATAGATATTATTTTATTTAAAATGTGATTTTGTACATAATCATTTTAGTTTCTATTTACTGAGGTTTTTATGAATGTTCTTATATACAGGTTCTTATATGTAGGTCTGTATCCTAAAAGAATATAAAACCAGAAGGCCGGCCTAACTTTGACCATGCCGAAGTTTGTATACCCTTGCAAGTGTGTTTCCTTGTGTTTCTAAATCCCTAAAAAAATGATCTAAATGTAAAGACTTTTGTGTAAAAATCATAGCACGGCACACCTACATATGCACTTATGTAGATATGCAGCATGCAATTTTTATACCATGCATTCATAGAATAAATTGGTATATTAAAGTCGCCAAAATGTATGTAACAGGGAGAAGGAAGCTTTTCCTACCCTATAAAGTATATATATTCTTGATCAGTATCAATAGCCGAGTCGATTGAGACATGTCCGTCTGTCCGTCTGTAGGATCATCGAGATCTCGGAGACTATAAGAGCTGGAGCTACCAAACTTGGCATGTAGACTCGTTTGCTCTGCAGGTAGATCGAGTTTCTTTTTTTTTCGCCCCGCCCCCGCTATTTGAAAACCAATATTTTGAGCCTCCATATCTCGAGAACTATAAAAGATAGAGCTATCGGATTTGGACAGTAGATGCGTGCAGTATGCACGCAGACCAAGTTTGTTTCAAATTTTTGCACGCCCACTTCCGCCCCCGAAATTCGAAAAATTCGATTTTTACGAAATATTTATCGTATCGTAATTTAATTTGGCACACTAATACATGTTACGTATATCTATCATCCCACCAAATATCACAAGAATCGGAATAAAAATGGCCGAGTTATACATAGAAACGTTTTTCACTCAAAGCGGTGCAAGCAGTGCTGCCAACGTAGCCTCTTTCCGGCCATATCTGGCATTTTTAAACTGCCAAATGCAGGAAAAATTGTGATCTAGCTGCTGGCGGGAAAATTAGCATTTTTGAAGATCAAACTGGCCTTTTATAGCATTATTTTAACTTATGTCATCACTGCTCAAAATTATAAAACTTGGGCATCACATTAATCGATAGTATGAAGTTGATGAAGCCTTCTTGCCATATTTTTGTATTGTTTTCCATCACTAACAAGAATTTCACGTTAATTAAATCCGCGAAAAAAAGAGGATCATTGAAATGTCGAGAGTTCAACATAAACAGAACTCGCGTGACACCTGGTTGCGAGATCCATCGTTTAAGGATTGGCTAACAATAGATCCGAATGATGAGTCGAACTGCTATTGCAGATATTGCAAGTCAAGTATAGTTTCAAAAATTTACGACTTGCAGGGGCATGCAAAAACAAAAAAACATACATATGGTGGCTACAAGCAGCTTCACACAAAAAAATAAAATTGTGTTCACATCGAATGTGCTTCCCAAAACTAAACAACAAGAAGAATATCGACTTTATAGAGCTTGATAATTGTCTATCAATTTTCAAATAAAAAAATATTTTACTAAAACAAAACCAGAAGGCCGGGCTAACTTCGACCATGCCGAAGTTTGTATACCCTTGCAAGTTCATGCGTTACTCAATCCCTAAATGGAGATCGCAAAATGGAAAGGGTTTTTGTGTGAAAACCCTTATCTACACGGTATAGCACGGCACGCACACATATGCATGTATGTAGATATATGTATGCTGCAGCATGCAATTTTTCCATCTGTTTGTATGACAGCTATATCATATAGTAATCCGATTTTGATCAAATTTGACAGGATTATAATTAATTATGTGCAAATGTTATTTGCTAAGTTTGGTGATAATCGCAATAGAAACAAAAAAGTTTTTAGAAGCAAAACTATATTTGTTCCGATTGTTCCTATGTGAGCTATATGATATAGTAGTCCGATCTTGATCAAATTTGGCAAGGACGTAAAGATGTATAGTAAACTGCCAAATGTTAAGTTTTATAACAATCAGATGAAAAACAACGAAGTTATTGATCTAAAACTCTATTTTCGACCGACGGTTCCTATGGGAGCTATATGATATAGTCGTCCGATCCAGATGAATCCGAGATATACAATGCCTGCAATATATACAAGACTTCGTGCAAAATTGCAGCTCTATAGCTATAGCGGTCTAGGAGGAGAAGCTGTTGATCCAGACAGACGGACAGACAGACAGACAGACAGACAGACGGACAGACGGATTTGAACTCGTCTTGTCATGCTGATCAAGAATATATATACTTTATATGGTCGGAGATGGCTCCTTCTATGCGTTGCACACTTCTGACCAAAATTAATATACCCTTTTTGCAAGGGTATAAAAATGGCCATTTTTATGGATATTTTTGAATTTGATCTAGCCGTTTCTAGCAGGTTTACAAAGTTAATTTAGCATTTTTTAGCCCCGAAGAGTTGGCAGCACTGGGTGCAAGGCAGATGCACGCCAAAAAGAGCGAGATAGCATATGCTGGAAATCACCGATTTGGTCGGGGGGCGCTTAAGTGCTCGTTTCCACATAAGAGTGAGCGAGATAGCATTTGAAAGAAATTTAATATATATCTCTTCACCTGATGCATGGTATATCCAAGTCGGCCCGGCGACTTACTATATTTTATTTGTTTGTATGACAGCTATATCATATAGTTATCCGATTTTGATTAATTATTTATTGGCATGGTTATAACTTATTATGTGTAAATGTTATTTGCCAAGTTTGGTGATGATCGCAAAAGAAACAAAAAAGTTTTTAAAAGCAAAACTATTTTTGGTCCGATTGTTCCCATAGGAGCTATATGATATAGTAATCTTGATCAAATATGGCACGGATGTTTGGATGTATAGTAAACTGCCAAATTTTTTTGCTTATAACAATCAGATGAAAAACAACGAATCTAAGACTCATTTTTCGGCCGATGGTTCCTATGGGAGCTATATAATATAGTCTTCCGATCCGGATGAATCCGAGATATACAATGCCTGCAGTATATACGACACTTCGTGCAAAATTGTAGCTCTGTAGCCTTTGCCGTCTAGGAGGAGAAGCTGTTGATCCAGACAGACAGACAGACGGACGGACGGACAGACAGACGGACAAACGGATTTGAACTCGTCTTGTCATGCTGATCAAGAATATATATACTTTATATGGTCGGAGATGCCTCCTTCCAAAATTTATATACCGTTTTTGCAAGGGTATAAATATTGATTTAAATCTATAATTTTGAAGTTACCGCGCAAACATCGATATTTGTCCAGCTCTACTGTGAGGAGTGGCAATAAAGAATTAATCGTGGGTTCAGCGTTAATGACTTATTTAGTTAAAATTGTTTATCTTTGTATATTTTATTTTTTTGTGTTTGATTCGTTATTGAATTAGATAGCGCGAAAAAAATAAGAATAATGTGTACTCTTCAAATTTCTAAACGTATATATGTATATATTACGAGCAAATCGTTATATTGACGGTTAATCCAATATTGAAGTTTCGACAATTACGCGGACAAACGATAGGGTTGCCACACTGCAATTTTCGAGCTCTTTTCGAGTACCTATTTTCGATACCCTATTTTTGAAGCGATATTTTTGGGCCACTATTTGTGTGGCCATATAATGAATACCTTTTAATTAAAAAATAAGTGCTTCGCAGCACTGCACCCCACTATTGTATTAATTTTATCATCATTTATTTTGCATATTTCTCTAAACCGGGCCTATTTGTATGGTGCAACTCAATAGGAGGTGTTCACTAAGATGGATTTTTCTTTAAAACGGGCCCAACAATGTACATATATTTGTATTAGGGTATATTCATGGGACTCCTCCGAATGTTTTGTCATACCGTGCGAACCGCTATCTGAAAATTTTGTTTTTGAACAACAAAGCTGAAATTTTTGATTGTACATTATGTATGGCGCCAAGCTTTTCGTGGTCCAAGCGCTTCCCAACACTAGCCCATTCCATTAATAATTTCGGTTCCATTTAGCATCCACATATTTTTTCACTTTTCTCCAAAACGGGCCTAACAATGTACATATCTGTTTGTTAGGGAATACTCTTAAGACTCTTTCGAATATTTTTATATATTGTGCATGGCAAGCCGCTGTCTTAAACTTTTGTTTTTAACTTGCAAAGTCACAGAAATCGCTAACGCCACAAACATTGTAGAGACTAATTTTCAAGAAAATACCAAAATGTAAATAGAAATGGTTAATCGCTAAATTTAGAAAAATATTAAATATTGTCAGAGCAACTTACAATTTAAGAAAAACAGTCTGGCTGCGCCATTTTTTGACAGCATAGAATGATTTATCCGTTTCTCAACACTGTTCTCCTAGAGCCAAAGTGTTTCCGGCTTTGCCTTTTTTCTTTCTTTTTGACAGCGTCCGTCAACGACGAAAGTACGAAAATCGCAGTCGGCTAGCCAGAGAATTAGGAAATAATCAACAATTTATTCTTTTAAATCTTGCAGTTAATTTACGATTCAAGCGTACATAATGGTTGCAGTAAAGAAACAAAAGAAGGCTTTGGAGAGCACTAACAGCCGTTTGGCTTTAGTGATGAAATCTGGCAAATATTGCTTGGGCTACAAGCAAACGCTGAAGACTCTGCGCCAGGGCAAGGCTAAATTGGTCCTGATTGCTAGCAATACGCCCGCTTTGAGGTGAGAAAGACCAACCAACTGAAAAGAATGAAAGGAGGAATAGTGCAAATTGCTACTGAGAAATGGATTTCCATTTTTCTGTCCAAGTGAAACATAACCTTTTGTTGCTCGTTGGAACCATATGGAGTCTGTCTGTAATGGCGGACTGAGAAATATGAGTTTCATATAATTATAATGGAAACTATGGAGTAGTCAATATATACATAAGTGCGCAAAATTCTCAGCCGTTCATGCAGCAGCAGAGAGAAGGGCTAGGGCTTCATCCTCTCTCTCCAAATGGTTCCAGTTAACGACAGGCACTTGCTTGGGTAAGAAATTTGCATTTACTGTTTGGTTTGACTCATTCCCGTTTCTTTCTTGCACAACTCATGATGATATTCGTATTGCCGAGAGCCATGACGAATCTTATATATTTAACTAGAGACTCTTTCTGATTGCTTCCAATTGAACATTTTCGTTCGCAATGATAAATGTTTCTATTGTTTTATTAACTTAATTTTGTTGTTGCTTGTGCAGGAAATCGGAGATTGAATACTACGCCATGTTGGCCAAGACAGAGGTGCAGCATTACACCGGCACCAACATTGAATTGGGTACCGCTTGTGGTAAATATTTCCGTGTGTGCACCATGTCTATTACTGATCCTGGAGATTCAGACATTATCCGTTCTCTGCCCGACAACTAAATTGGAGTTAGTTATTGACGTCGATTGTTTTTCAACTTTGTACAATATCTAAAAGAAAGCCAATGCTGAAATAAACAAAAAAAATTTAATTATTTTATCTTTCGTTAAAACTTAATGGCATCGATATTTAATCGATAACCAGGTACCATATGGCATCGGCGCGCAATGTATAAGCATGCGCTCTGTAGTCGTTAACCTGGCACAGTGGTGAAAAATCGAAGACTTCCATGGACCATTATATCTTCAAAAATGCAAACAAAGTCTAATATTTACCTGCACATAGTATGTAGTTGACTGGTATTTATTCCCTCATTTACTCCTTCATGTGATCTGGACAAAGTAGTGCTATAATTAAAGTTTTATTGCCTTTATGAAGTCAAGACAATGTAAATTTATACATTTTTCGACAGTGCTTCGCCCAAGGTGCTAGGTCACCCCACCCCAGGCGTTGCCCCATCTCTAAGTAGATGTCACTATGGAAAAATTGGAGTTGCAGTTTGGAGGACAAACAAAAAGAAAGGATAAATAGAAAATGAGTTCCTCTGAATATTTAAGCGGTTATCATATACCCCTATTAATTGGAGGATCAGCTCCACCCCCAGCGTTGTCCCAGGGCGATCATCGAAACCGCAATGTCTCGTCGCCGCAGCGACCGAAGGAACCGTTGGATGCCGCGAAACGTTTTACAGACCCTGGAAAACAGGGGATGTACGTCCAAGTGGATGATGCCCCGCGTACAAAGAAACAAAAACTAAGCAACGGTGGTGATTCTGACTCGACCACTACCAGCATAAATGGAGGAGACGGAGGGTCTGCATCACTTGTGATGTTCCCAGGACGCGACGAAAGTTATCCTGAGGAGCTGAACAAATTGATAAAGCCACTGTCATGTAAGCTTTGTCAAACACAGATGACATCGATGAAAAGTGCCCGGGATCATTACGAGTCTAAATCGCATGATCGTCACATTAGCGCATGGCTAGCCAAGAACTATACAGAAATTGGTCTCCAAATGCCGCCGGTTAAACGTCTAATGAAGCAAGGGCCGATTGGCCCAAATGCCTTTCATTGTGATCTCTGCGATTTGGCACTGACATCGACGCCACATATGCGTCAGCACTACGCCGGACGAAAGCACAAGTTGGTGGAGCAGAGGCGTTCCAAGCCATCAGGTGCCGGCTATTACACGAATGAAGGCAAGTGGGTAAGGACTGGCAGCAAAGTAGAGGCACTAAACCAGCAACCTCCGTCGGACGGACGATTTGGCATTGGTGCGATGTTCATCAGGGATGACCAACATCAGCCTTTGCCTCAGCCAGCAGATGAACACCCATTGGTTGATTCAGCTATCTCCGCTTCTCCCGCAGCCGCTGGTACATTTATGCCAACGCTGTACGATAGACTTACCTGCGATATATGCAAAATTAATGTAACTTCGCCATCTCAAATGCAAATGCATTGCGATGGCAGTAAGCATCAGAAGAATCTTCGTAATGCAAATGGTAATCCTTCGACCATGGATCAGCCTATTCCAATTTCCGAAACTTCACTTCTATCCGTAGTGGCGGAGAGATTAGACGGTGGCGATTTGTCCATGTATAGAACCCCATCTGGTTCATATTATTGCAAGCTGTGCAATAAGTATATGAATCATGTGACAATTTTGCAGCAGCATCTCATTGGCAAAAAGCATTTAAAAATGGTTCGACATCAAACGGCTCAGCCGGAGAGCTGTGAAATAACAGAGTAGACGAGTAATAGACAACTTTGCATAGTTTATAAATATATATATATAATAATAATATTTATACATGTATGCGTGTATGTACATTAGGACGCCCTTCAATTAAAAGCAAAAAAAACAAAACAAAATTTTATTAACTTTATTTTTAACAAGTTCCTTCTCCTTTGAGTCTGGAAAACAACATCGTGTTGAATTTTTATGAACAGCATTGGTATGGAGCCAGGCACTATTTGATTATTTACGTAACACAATCGTTTAACAGCTGATTATTCTCATAGTAGTTATTCTGAAATCATAAAACTAAAGTAATAATTTCGAATAGCTTAATTTTAGAAACAATAAGCTATCGTCAGACTGTTACACGGGAATACAAATCGTGTAGGGGTGAACTAGGAAGATGCTCTCGGATCACACATATATATACATATATATATATACATATAAA
Source organism: Drosophila sp. 14030-0761.01 (assembly GCA_018150735.1). NCBI lineage: Eukaryota > Metazoa > Arthropoda > Insecta > Diptera > Drosophilidae > Drosophila > Drosophila sp. 14030-0761.01. Next base: position 2,301,927 of record JAECWO010000003.1, read on the forward strand.
TATATATATATATATATACATATAAATATATATATATATATATACATATAAATATATATATATATATATACATATAAATATATATATATATATATACATATAAATATATATATATATATATATACATATATATATAATAGCCGATATGGAATTGTATTGTATTTATTATTGTATGAAAACCTACCAAGTCTCTCTGTGTATCGTTATAAGCGGTATATCGTTATAGCCGGTATCGTTATAACCGACCTCAACTGTACATATATCTGTACTCACTAAAACTTGATCAAATATAAATATTTTACTTGGAACTCTTAGAGACAAAAATTTTCTATATTGTACTATTGACTTAACATTGGCCTATAACCAATTCTCAAAATATTTCATCAGGGGCCGTTTAAGTAATACGTAAGGCAACTTTGGAAGATTTCTATAAATGCAGATTTATTTTGCGCTTTATTTTGCAATTTTTTTAATTTTCTTTTTTCTTGTTTTTTTTCCTTTTTGTTAAATTTAAAGGTCACACATCATAGCTCAGAATAGGAAAACAAATGTATTTTAGACTTACTACTAGGCAAAAAAAATTTAAGTGTAATAAAAATTGTATACATTATACATATACAAAGAAAAATTTAAAAAAAAAAACATGAAAAACTATTTAACAAGGAAAGAGGGGGAGCAACATTGTCATTATCATTGTTACAGCATGATGTATGCACGCATATGTATGTATGTATACATGTATTAGTATATGTGTGTGTGTGTAGAGAGGGGAGGGGGGCTTGAGTGTTTATTGTGTAGGCGAAAACTCAGTTGGGGCCAGAACACGACAATGCATGTCTCGGATCAGGGGCACAGTATACGCCACACATTCATCCCAACCAGGAGAACGCCAGGCGGCCTCCCTTGTCTCTTTGCGATCCTGCAGCGATTTGTAGCCTGCAATATCGAGACACAAACAAATCAAACTTATTCAATGGCATATAAGTGTACAAATGTGTATATGTACATATATAATACTTACACCAAATATGGTGAACATTGTACAGGCGACCGATTTGCGAGAAGAATCCAGCAAATGCTTCATTATTGTGCTTGCGGAAGTTGATGGCGCGCGCCCAATTGTTGCCCCACTCAATCATGGTGCCAGGCGTTAGACGGTATGACCTGCAAGTAATTAAGTTTCACTAATCGGATTCATTGTGGAATGATGGAATCTAACCGCATTTCGTAGATATTTTTGCCCGACCGACTGGCTATCTGAGGCCAATAGCTGAACGCCAACAAATATTGCAAATGTCGGGAACGTAGGAATTTGGAACGTTCATTCATTAAACTAAGATATTCGGCATCATTCCATAGATCCTCTTTGGCCTGATCGATTTTCTCAAAGCCGCCCGTATATTTCCATAAGTGTAAGCATTGATCCATATCGCCAACTTGAACACTCCATGAGGCAACCAAATTGCACGAAAGGTTCGCCTTTTTATCATTAATTAAAGCCACCGTTGTTTTACTGGAAAAAATGTAGGAAAAAAAACCAATTAAATATCGACTTAATTAATTCTAAGATCAATAAAAACTGAATTGTGCTTTACTTGAATTTTAAACCATGTGTTTTCAGACTATTTTTGATATATTTTACGAAGGCAATATTCTCTTTTTTAGTAAGATACAGAACAGTTCAGTTCAAACATGTTTTTCAAAAAATGCATAGTAAAAATGTAGCTCAGAATATGGGAACCGAAGGATCGATCCATAAACTTTGATTATAGCTACCTTCTTTTGAATTAAATTAAGACTTTTAGAAATTAGAATCGCAGTTGAAATCAAATGGTTATTCTTTTCGAGTTTATACTGTATTTGGAAACATACATGAATAGAATGAAATATAATTTTGGGATACCTATTGACGAGTCGTTTTTTAAACACAAATTAAGTGAGTCTTACAGAGAATTTGTGTGGTTTTATTTTATTTTTTGTTTTTTTTTTGTCTTCTTTAAGAACTTCATTATGTACAGTTGGAGACAAATTCTCACTCACTAGTTATTTAGGTAGGGGCTCATCGAATCGGGTCGCACATTATGCGTATGCAACGCATATATAATTTCCTTATCGCTTAGCATACGACTGTGCGATTCCTTGGTTGGTTCGATTTTACGTACAAGCAATTTCGAGAACCATGAGTCCGAATCTTTACAGTTGGCCGTTGTTGAAATAAATCTGGATGTATGAAAAACACAAAAAAAAATTACAATTCAAAAATCAAATTACTATAAGAATAGAGATATAGAGGAATCCAAGTTTTATTGAATTTGTTTGTTCATTTCAATGCATTAAATGTACATATTTTATTATTCTTCATATGTATCTTCTGATCGCTTCATAATAACTAAATGAATAAATTCATTTCGTTGAACCACGAACATTTAAAGCAAATACAATATAGTCCACATTGGACTTGGCCAAATTTATATATGGCTTATAAACTTTTGAATAACATTAAAGGTTAAAATTTATGCACTAGAAGCGAAGAAGCAAACATATTCACCTATTCATAGGCCTTATCTCACTATATGTACATATATGTAAGTAAGTATATACATACATACATATATTTGTGCTAATAAGACTAGAAACTATAATCAGGTTTATTGAAGTGAATATCCAAATCTTATCTTTTAGACGAGAGTCAAAAGGGGAAAGGTTTGACTAAAAGTCATATAAATGGCAAGATTATATTTTAATTAATACCAAACTAATTTTATCTTAGATTTTAGTCGAATTATTACGAACATTCACATTTTAAAGTACTTTTGTTGAAGGTGCAAAGATTTATTTCTAAGCGTTGCAAGATTAGACATACTATATGTATGTATGTATGTATCTATGTACATTTGTATTTACATATATCTATGAGCTGCAAAGATCTAACTTTTTTGGCGAGAGAAAAAAACAAGGCATAAGACAACCACAATTTAGCAAGAAACCCTTCGAGTCTCTTTTAAGAGAATATATTAGCTATTCGAAAAAAAGATAATTAGCTTACCGGACAGCGGGAACCAAGTGTCCATTGCCATTTGCCACAGTTGACCAGATGTTGCGTAGTTTCAGCATTTTTAAAAAAATGCAGTACAAACAATTTGGGGGGAAGATGAAACTGAAACTGTGCAAAAGAGAATACATATTTAGGCACAATATAAATAAAGTACATATTTTTTATTTATTTATTTAAAATATTGTTGGTGTTGCTTCTGCCTGTTACTTGTTATCATTTAACAATTTGTTTTTGCACTGCCCTCGTGTACTTTAGTCAAGGTGAAGTCAGAGTCAGCGGCAAACAAGCGCGTTAACAGCAACAATTGCAACTGTGACTGTGTGCGTGTGGGGTCGTCCTCTATGCTCTTAAAAAAATTTATCTGCGTCGATTGATTCTGTTCACCACCCCCTGATCATCGCCTTACACCCACGCAACGTTCACACGGGCACATGTACTGAGTATGCACACAAGGAGTAAAAATATGGTTCTCACTTTTTATTGTTAGCCGTTTTTTTTTAGCCAATTAATTTAAATAATAGATTTGTAACTCAAATTAAATGCTAAATATTGAAAAGCAAAATAAAAAACTCGGACAACGGCAAAAAGCAATAAAATTTTACTAAATGTTGCGAATTAGAGATGGGCGATTGACAATCAAACAAAATTATCGAGAAGATTTTGCCGCCTGCTATCGATTATGTTAAATTTAAATATTTCGTTGTCCAAATTAAAAACAAGAAATTGGTTTTGATGAATTAAGTTGTTTTAGTTTGATAATTAACCGACTTTATTATTCCAGTACACGCACACAATACCATTTAAGCGAACTACAAATAGTGACAACAGTATGTACCAATAATGTCCAAGTGGCAACTGGCATACTTATTATGTCCATACTCCAAGTGTCGCCCCAATATACTTATTTGATGTCAATAAATTAAAACAATTTTAAAATACAGTTTTTTGGTTGGTTTTTCATTTTTTCGAGTGCTTGTTATTCCCACATAATACTTATACGATGTTCATAATAAAAGATTCTGACATGCGTGTTACAATTAAGAAAAATTATACTTATTAAAGTACAATTTCATCCATATTTTTGTTCTTTGGCAATATAATCAATAATTTCCTTTGGTTAAATTACAATGATTTAACTTTACATAATTAACATTAGGTTAGGGTGTATAATCAAAAAGTTGCAAAAATTCACCAATTTGTACAATATTTACATAATTCTTGAACTGAGAAAAACGATAACTCTAAATAATTTTTGTTAATTGTTTTAGAAACCCTGTAATAACTGATATATCAGGATGTTGCTTTTGTTAGCTCCTTAACGAGAAGAATAATTATGAAAGGAGTGTAAATTGATATATAAAATTTTGTATTAATTATGCTTATTTTTATTTTGTTGGACAAGTCGATTTTAGGAAATTTATCTGAAAGAGTTTGTTTTTTATATGTATTGCTGTATGTATGTATGGTTCAGACCAATTCCAATCCCTGATCTTAAACATTTGCGAATTTTCGATGAAGAAATCCATTAAAAGTAGAAACTACAATGTGGAGAAAGAGACACAATGGCATAAGGAATACATTGATTACAGATCTAGATGCCAAATTGTGTTGGACAGCAGCGGGTAATTCCCCTAGAAAAAAGCATAGAAGGGTAAATTAGATTATTTTATATTAGTATTAACTATGTATGTAAACCAATATTTACCTGTAAGAACTTGAACTTGAACAATCACCGTGAATAAACGCCCAAGAGAACATGAATAGTTTCCACTATCAGATAGTTTAGCATCTGGTATAGAAATTCGACAAGTCAACCATTTATCAGACATGCTGTCAATAAAATAAATTATAAATAATATTAGACAAATTCTTAATTCTAATAAATGCTTTTTATTACGTGTATCGTTTAATGGTCAGTGCTTGCAGTGGTTCCTCATCCTTGGCCCATGTTATAAAATTGTCTAAGTGCTTTTCAAATTCTTGAAAAGACAATTTTTGTTGAGTTTGACTTCGATTGCCAATATGATTAAGTTCAGTTTTAATATAGACCGTCATCGTATCATTAAGAGCCGACGATTTGAGTATATTGTAGCTTTCCTTTTGAAAGAAATTCCTAGATATTTGACACTGGAGATCAACTGTACTACCGGATTTATAATATCGATCGCCAACATCCCGTTCGTGCTCATCAATGATACGCAATGGTGGCTCTACAAAAGAAAACCTCATCCAATTATTCGGTAAAAAGAAATGACTTTAAGTATAATACGTCAACACACCTAATATGGTGAGATTTGTAGTAAATACTCTCGGAGGATGCGTAGAAACCTGACACATATAGATGCCAGCATCTTCGCGATGCGTTGGATTGATCAACAGACGCCAGTTGTTTGGATATTGAAACTTGACCCGAATTCTTGGATCGCCGCTATACGTTACATTGCCGACTGTGAGCAGAGATACTTTCTCTGTGGTGCGTCGAACCCACATAACCTAGAACAAGTAGAGGGTCGATTACATTTCGCAAAAAGAAAGTAAATCCTGGAGAAGGACCAATCTGACCGATTACAAAAAAAATATCAAATTCGCTTAATAAACAAAAAAAACAAATTTTTTTTAAAATACTTATGTCGCGAACGAGATTCGAACCTGCACCTTTCGTTTCATACGCAAGACCTCTATCTACAAAGCCACCGCACCTCACACAATCGCAATTTAGACACATGTATGTGTTTTACTGCCCTCCAGTACCAAATGTCCCTGGGCGAAATGTCGCCGGATTGTCCCTAGCACCGACGTCGGCAGAGAAAAGAATTCTGCCAGCGTTTTCAAGCAAAGATCAGCCGACGGTGCCCGAACGATCGAATGTCGTCGTCGGAACACTTTCGGCTACCGCACGGATGTTTGGATGTATAATAAACTGCCAAATGTTAAGTTTTATGATAGTCGGGTGAAAAAAAAGAAGTTATTGATCTAAAACTCATTTTTCGACCGGTGGTTCCTATGGGAGCTATATGATATAGTCGTCCGATCGGGATGAATCCGAGATATACAATGCCTGCAGTATATACAAGACTTCGTGCAAAATTGCAACTCTGTAGCTTTAGCGGTTTAGGAGGAGAAGCTGTTGATCCAGACAGACAGACAGACAAACGGACAAACGGATTTGAACTCGCCTTGTCATGCTGATCAAGAATATATATACTTTATATGGTCGGAGATGCCTCCTTCTATGCGTTGCACACTTCTGACCAAAATTAATCAGGGGTGTCACAGAAAACGCTAGCGATTTTGGCGACGTTTGAAATGTAAAACGCCGAAATCAAACGTTGGTGTCATGGAAATCTCCGACGTTTCATTTTCGGCAACATTTTCGGAGCCACAGCCACCGGTTGGCACAGCAGCTGACTCGATCGCCGCTATTTCGGTATTTCGATTGTCGATAAGTGAAATAGGGTTGTGCAATTAAAAAAAAAAAATACTAACGTTTGGAATTAAAATTATTATACATTTTTCGTAAACCAAAAATTATTGCTAATGTTATACAACAAGAAAAAATGTACTTATTTTTTGGAGGTACAGTTAACATACTGCAACACTAAAATTTTTAAAATTATTATCACGCGGAATATTGTCGCTGCTTTGGCAACCCTGTTGTTTACATTTACTTCAAATTTGTAACTGTAAACAATATTTGGTAAATTAACCAAAAATTTAAGAACAATGAATTAAATACAAGATGAATACAATGCATCGATAACTGCTAACTATTGCGTTTGTAAGCCTACATTCTCCTTTCTACACAATTCTTTTTTCGCAACAATGCAAACTGTTTTACCCCAGAATAAAATTTCGTCCAAGCGATTTCTAGGTATTAGCTCTGTTCAACACGTCATTGGATGCAGACCTGGAGGTGTTTAGAACAAACGTGAGCGAAATCGTTGGGAATATTATTTAATCTAGACTCTTGCTTCTTTTTAGCAAGCGATTTCCATTTTTACAAATCTTCAATTACAAGTGAAATAATTTTAAATTCGATGCACATATTCAAATGCAAATTTAATTAAGTTTATTCAAGCAAATTAGAAACCATATCCATCAGAAATCCAAAAAATTTCAATTCATTTTAAAAAGGGCGGCAACTGCAATTGCATTTTTTCAGCTGTTTACATTTCTTCTTCTTCTTTGGCTGGCCAAGATAAAAACAGAGACGTCAACTTGGTGCATTTTTTTCGACGTTTACATTAAATTTATCCGTGTACACACAATTTAAAAAACTTTCTTAAATTTGGTCGTAATCCATAAAAATTGTGCTTACTTGTGGCATATAACAAACTAAAATTGGAAACACAAATGTTTTGTCCGAAAATAAGTTTCTGCCGTTTTCAGCAGGATGGCAGCCTTGCTTATGGGGGATTTAAGCAAAAACGACGCTTGCTTGATTTTTTCACAGGCGTTTTCGTAAAATAATAAATTATATATGAACACAAATATTGCCAGCGATTATTTGAATGCAATTCCATCCAAAAATAATCAAAGTTTATTTCAACACCATTCTTTTTTCAACATAATTTGCTGTAAGCGCAAAATTAACCAAACGTTGGAGAAAAACTTGTAACTTTTCAAAACTGTCAAAAGAGGTTTCTGTGACACCCTACATTTGCGTTTGGGGCGATTTTGGGGCGTTAGCGATTTCTGTGACACCCCTGTATAACTTTAAAAAAAATTAACAGGTTATTCAAAACGCGCTGCATTGTCTAAACACTTTGCTGGGTAAGTAATACAAATTATTGTATTTTTATTGTTATATTATTATACCATGCATTCATAGAATGAAATGGTATATTAAAGTCGCCAAAATGTATGTAACAGGAAGAAGGAAGCTTTTCCGACCCTATAAAGTATATATATTCTTGATCAGTATCAATAGCCGAGTCGATTGAGACATGTCCGTCTGTCTGTCCGTCTGTAGGATCATCGAGATCTCGGAGACTATAAGAGCTAGGAGCTACCAAACTTGGCATGTAGACCCGTTTGCTTTGCAGGCAGATCAAGTTTATTTTTTTTTTTTTCGAACCGCCCCCTTCCGCCCACGCTATTTGAAAAACAATATTTTGAGCCTCCATATCTCGGGAACTATAAAAGATAGAGCTATCGGATTTGGACATTAGATGCGTGCAGTATGCACGCAGACCAAGTTTGTTTCAAATTTTGGCCACGCCCCCTTCCGCCCCCGAAATTCGAAAAATTTTCACTCAAAATATTTATCGTATCGAAATTAAATTTGGCACACTAATACATGTCACGTATATCTATCATTCCACCAAATATCACAAGAATCGGAATAAAAATGGCCGAGTTATACATAGAAACGTTTTTCACCCATAGCGGTGCAAGGCAGATGCACGCAAAAAAGAGCGAGATAGCATATGCTGGAAATCACCGATTTGGTCGGGGGGTGCTAAAGTGCTCGTTTTCACATAAGAGTGAGCGAGATAGCATTTAAAAGAAATTTAATATATATCTATCTCTTCACCTAATGCATGGTATATCCAACTCGGCCCGGCGACTTACTTACTTTATTTTTTTTTCAGATTGAGACAGACTACTAGGCGACACAAGCTCGAGGATTGGCGAGAAGAGTCATGAAGACTGTAAAAGCCAATAAAATTAATTTAAATGATGAATGTAAAATGCCCTTAGAATGTAAAAAAACTGTAGAATAGAAACTTAATAAATTAATTGAAACGAAATTTTGTATTTTGTATTTTATTTTTGTCATATTTTGCATGGAATTCCCGAGGAATTTCTATGGACAATACAATACCATCGACATTCAAAATAAATGTCGATAGAACGTCCTCTGACGCGCATGCAAAGATCCGTCGATCAACGGTCGACATTCAAAGCAAATGTCGACGGAACGTCCTCTGACACGAACACAAAGAAGACCTGCCGACGTACGGTCGACGTTCAGAGGAAATTTCTATACAAATGTCCCTTGACGCGTTTTCGAAAAAACAACCCCCGAAATGTCCCTATTGCTAGGACGTCTAATGTTAAATGTCGCCACAACTCAAATGAACGTGTCGACGATTTGTCCTCAGGAACTGGGGACATGTCCCCGTAAACTCGACGGAGAGTCTCCGCGGACGCGTACTGCAGGGTGCTTATTCGTGTGTGTGTATATAGGCAAATTTATATCGTCGAAATCATCCGATTGTTTTGAAATTCACGCATATGATGTAATCCCTTTATATTTACATATGTACGTAATCAGTTTGGATAAGATTCTTCAAGAAATAGAGAAGTTATTCGCATTTAACATTTGTATTTGTATGGCAGCTATGAGATATAGTGCACAAAAACCTTATATACGAACTTTGAAAGCCGTAGCTCGAAAACTGTGGGACTAGTTTGCATAGTACCAGACAGACAGACGGAATAGCTATATCAACAATGGCTATATCATCATGCTGTTCAAGAATATATATACTTTGTGGGGTCGGAAACGATTCCTTCTCTGCGTTACAAACATCTGACCAATTTTATAATACCCTCTGCAAGGGTATCACAGAAAACGCTAGCGATTTTGGCGACGTTTGAAATGTAAAACGCCGAAACCAAACGTTGGTGTCATGGAAATCTCCGACGTTTCATTTTCGGCAACATTTTCGGAGCCACAGCCACCGTTTGGCACATCGGCCGACTCGAACGCCGCTATTTCGGTATTTCGATTGTCGATAAGTGCAATAGGGTTGTGCAATTCAAAAAAAAAAAAATACTAACGTTTGGAATTAAAATTGTTATACATTTTTCGTGAACCAAAAATTATTGATAATATTATACAACAAGAAAAAATTGACTTATTTTTTGGAGGTACAGTTAACATACTGCAACACCAAAATTTTTAAAATTATTATCGCACGCAATATTGTCGGTGCTTTGACAACCCTATTGTTTACATTTACTTCCAATTTGTAACTGTAAACAAATTTTGGCAAATTAACCAAAAATTTAAGAACAATGAATTAAATACAACAAGGTGAATACAATGCATCGATAACTGCTAACTATTGCGTTTGTAAGCCTATATTCTCTTTTCTAAAGAATTCTTTTTTCGCAACAATGGCAACTCTGCCGTTGCTGCCGTTTTCAGCAGGATGCGGCCTTGCTTATGGATGATTTAAGCAAAAACGACGCTTGCTTGATTTTTTCACAGGCGTTTTCGTAAAATAATAAATTATATATGAAAACAAATATTGCCAGCGATTTTTTGAATGCAATTCCATCCAAAAATAATCAAAGTTTATTTCAACACCATTCTTTTTTCAACATAATTTGCTGTAAGCGCAAAATTAACCAAACGTTGGAGAAAAGCTTCTAACTTTTTAAAACTGTCAAAGGAGGTTTCAGTGACACCCTACATTTGCGTTTGGGGCGATTTTGGGGCGTTAGCGATTTCTGTGACACCCCTGAAAATACAGAATTTGCTCTCGTTCTAAGCCGAATTTAAGCCCAAACGCCAAACCTATGTACATACATATGTACCTTATGTGTACCTTATACACACATTAACAATGTCTCGAAATTGCTTACCAAGAATTTCAAAAAGTAAAGCATCTATGTATGTACATATGTAGGTTCAACGTAAATAATCTTCATCGACAGTTGTCTACTTGACATTGCATGGATGTACATACATACATACATACAACCCACACGGCACATAAGTTTGCATTTTTTAGTGTAACCTTTCGGCAAGCATTCATTAATTTATCATCTGACTGCTCTCAGTAAAGAGGTTTACAAAACCTTGCTCTTACCTTACGCTTACTTTGATTTTGAGCGCTACGATACTGAAGTCTACTGATATCTCCTATTTGCAACCTAACTACAAGCTATCAGTAACATTGCAGTTGAAACGTATAGGGTTTCAAATGCCTCATTACAATCTATCTGAGAGCTAAAATGCCGTGTGGGAAGATGGAAGGCGAGACTCTGTAATTTTATTCTTAAGTAAACAAACAACTATACGGTCGACAATAAAATACTATTTTAAAAATATAAATTTGACTAAAAACTAGGTTTACATCATTTCGTATGGACTACATTTTACCAATTGGAAAATTGACTTCTTCTAGATTTCGCTTTAATGTGGCTAATATAATGTAAGTACATAATGTAAAATACATACATACACGTGTATGATGCATTCTCGCTTACCGTCTTATCTTTCAGCATACCGACACGACAATTGAGGACGGCTTCCGTGAATAGATGCACAGCCGCCACTAGACTCTCGCCACCCGATGATACCGATGATGAGGAGGACGCCGAATTAAGGGGCTCCTCAAAGAACGGCCCCCAGTGATGCTCATGATGATGCTTGCTGCGAAATGTGCGTGGACGTTCCGTATCATAAGTGGAGGAACCTACGGTAATCACACAAGCAACATGCGTCCATTAAAATAGTTGCATTTGGTTTCAGGTTCAGTTGAACCTCTACCTCTCTACCTCTTCTTCCACTCTCTGACCACAACCTCACATCACTTACCCCCAACGGTTGTCCAATGGTTTCTGGTGCGTGTAGAATCGATGGGTTGTTTGTTGGTGCTTCTAACACTCTTGGGCGTTGCCGCCCCCGCTAACGCCCCCGCTGCTGTTGTTGATGTTGTTTTTGCTGTTGTTGATAGCCCAGTTGGGAAGGTAATTAAATTTTCGATTGACGTGCTCTGGCTATTGCTAATCTCATTGCTGCTGCTTCTGCTACCGCTGCTGTTGTTGCTGTACGCTGAAGATATCGTTGTTCCTGATGGCATCTGGGATGCGTAAAGGGTTTGCTTGGCGGTGGCTGCCGATGAAATCGCTTTAGTTGTATTTTGTTCATCAAAAAATAAATTATTATTCTCAGTGCTGCTGCTGTTATTAGGTTGTACTGTTGGAGCTGCTGTCGATGTGGTTACAGTAATTGGTGTTGTGCCTGGCAAAAGGAGAAAGTGTATAACCAAATTATTCGGAAATATACATTTGTTATTACTTGTAGTCAATTAAATTTACCAAAATAATGAAAATTAGTCCTGAGAACTATCAACAGACTTAGCAGATCAGATCTTGCCTGTTAGCAATGCTAATATATGCAATATAGCATTGGTTTACAACTCAAAGGCTCGAAATCGATGTCTAGAAATTCCTAAAGGACCAGCTTAGCAGTTTTGGTTTATAAGGAGATATTAAAAGAGGCTGAAGTTTAGTTTTATACAATACAATATGGTGTATATTTTCCCAACATTAATATCGTTCGATTACACCCACAATTTCTCTCTAAAGTTTAATGCTAAATTTTCTAATACAAGTACTTATATACATATATGTACATATGTATGTACATACATAGTTCTCCGATTCCGAATGATTTTGTCGGTGGGGATCGGAATCTGTTCTTACTACCGATTAATCGTTTGCATTTTAGTCAGTGGAAAGAAAAATATTTTCTCATAAACAAACTAATATGTATTTATACTCTTGCAAAAAGGGTATATTAATTTTGGTCAGAAGTGTGCAACGCATAGAAGGAGGCATCTCCGACCATATAAAGTATATCTATTCTTGATGAGCATGACAGGAGGAGTTCAAATCCGTTTGTCTTTGCATGAATTCTTGTATATACCGCAGGCATTGTATATCTTTGATTCATCCGCACCGGATGACTATATCATATAGCTCCCATAGAAACCATCTGTCGAAAAATGAGTTTTAGATTAATAACTTCGTTCCTTTTCACCCGACTATCCTGAGATTTAACATTTGGCAGTTTACTATACATCCAAACGTCCATACCATCAAGATCGGACTACTATATCATATAGCTCCCATAGTAACGATCGGACCATAAATAGTTTTGCTGCTAAAAACTTTTGTGATTCTTGGTAAATAACATTTGCACATAATAAATTATCTTGCCAAATTTGATCAAAGTCGGATAACTAAATTATATAGCTGTCATACAAACATATAAAACCAGAAGACCGTGTTAACTTGCCGAAGTTTGTATACCCTTGCAAGTTCCTGTGTTACTAAAGAAAGCTTTTCCGACCCTATTGAGTATATATATATTCTTGATCAGCATGAGAACAGAAATTGATATAGCCATTTCCGTCCGTCCGTAAGAGTGCACAAATCTCAGCAACTATAAATGATAGAGTTTATCACTGTTAAGGTAGATTATAAATCTTATTCCGCCTACATTACTGGTTCTTATATTCCACTGCAGTCAGGCATGGTGGTTTATTTAATTCATTTAGGGGCAATTCGATCTGTCTCTGCTTTGACTTTTAATCGAGATATTCTCATTGCTCTAGGTGATTTTAATTTGCCCTTATTACATGGTCCCTTGCGGATGAATCTACTATACTGTTGCCTTCCACGTCACATGACTTTGTTGACGGCCTTCTTGGGATGTCTTTAAATCAAGCCAATTTCGTGCGTTATGGAAATGGAAAATCGTTAGATCTGATATTTGTACTTGATCCTTCAAATTGTGCTGTTTCCAGGAATGAACCTTTTGTTCTTCCGGAAGATAAATTTCATCCTACTTTAAATTTAACAATTGATTTACCTTTTCTACCACAATTACTTTGTGCTAATATGATACCTCGAATCTGCTGCTTTCGTAAAACAGATTTTTCTAGACTTAATGATATCATTCTTTCTACTGATTGGTCTTATCTGTACAATTGTATAGACATGTACTCAGCTAATTCTTTCTTTTATAGTACACTTGATTCACTTTTCGATCATTGTGTTCCTCTCAAGAGACAGGTGATTTCTAATAGACCTCCTTGTTTTTTTTCGGGAGTTATCCAACTTGAAATTTGTAAAGTCAAGATGCTATAAGAAGTTTAAACCAGAAGGCCGGGCTAACTTCGACCATGCCGAAGTTTGTCTACCCTTGCAAGTTCTTGCGTTACTCAGTCCCTAAATGGAGATCGCAAAATGAATAGGCTTTTGTGAAAAAACCTCAATCTACACGCTATAGCACGGCACGCATGCATGTACATATGTAGAGATGCAGCATGCAATTTTTCCATCTGTTTGTATGACAGCTATATCATATAGTAATCCGATTTTGATCAAATTTAGCAGGATTATAATTTATTATGTGAAAATGTTATTTACTAAGTTTGGTGATGATCGCAAAAGAAACAAAAAAGTTTTTAGAAAACTATATTTGGTCCGATTGTTGCTATGGGAGCTATATGATATAGAAGTCCGATCTTGATCAAATTTCGCACGGATGTTTGGATATATAGAAATCTGCCAAATGTTAAGTCTCATGATAATCGGGTGAAAAAAAAGGACGAAGTTATTGATCTAAAACTCGTTTTTTGACTGATGCTTCCTATGGGAGCTACATGATATAGTCGTCCGATCCGGATGAATCTGAGATATACAATGCCTGCAGTATATACAAGACTTCGTGCAAAATTGCAGCTCTGTAGCTATAGCGGTCTAGGAAGAGAAGCTGTTGATCCAGACAGACAGACAGACAGACAGACGGACGGACGGACGGACGGACAGACAGACGGACAAACGGATTTGAACTCGTCTTGTCATGCTGATCAAGAATATATGTACATTATATGGTCGGAGATGCCTCCTTCTATGCGTTGCACACTTCTGACCAAAATTAATGTACCCTTTTTGCAAGGGTATAAAAACTCGCCGTTCATTCTGTACTTTGTTCTCGTGATCCTAAGCAATTTTATAACTTTGTCAATACTAAACGTAAGACATCAGTGCATCCGACTTCCTTGTCGTTTGAAAATAATAAAGCTAACACTGATCAGGCAATTGCTGATATGTTTGCTGATTTTTTCAAAACAACCTCAACGGAATATCTTTCAAGTCATCAGTATCCTTATCAGTTAAAAAGGTCGAATTGTATTTTTAATTCAGTGATTGATGAAAGTTCGCTTCTTAGTGTGCTTAATTTAGTGAAACCCGTGTATTGATGGTATCCCTGGTTGCGTACTCAGGTTTTGTAAGCCAATTTTGAATTTTTTGTTGTCTGTTGGCACGTCCTTTTTTCCAGCTATTTGGAAGGAATCATATCTTATTCCTCTCCATAAAAAAGTCCGAAGCTTCAAACTATAGGGCTATTTCCAAACTGTCTGCTATTCCTAAAGCTTTTGAAAAGATAATTACTTCTCCGTTGCAACATTTTTGTAGGTCTATTATTGGGTTTGTGAAACGTAGGTCTACTACCATTAACCTTTTAGAATTCTTTATAAGTATATATATTTCAGATTTCAGCAAGGCTTTTGGTTCGGTTAACCATACGCTTTTGCTTATTAAGTTGAGCGATATTGGCTTTCCGCCAATCGTCCTTTGTTGGATTCGTACACAGAAGGTACTTTTCAAGTATTCCTATTCCAATTCCATTCATGTGACGTCAACTGTGTCTCCGGGTATTCATATGGGCTCTCTGTTTTTCACACTCTTTATTAATGATTTTTACTCAGTTATGTTACATTCGCGTGTGCTTATATATGCTGATGACGTTAAGCTTTGTTACAGGTATAAAGATCTGATTTCGCCTGTTCGCTTACAGGCCGATCTTAATAATTTCGAGTCTTGTTGCCGGCTCATTTTGTTAAACCTAAATACTATAAAGTGCAAAATAATGACTTTTCATAGAACTTCTCCTCAACTGGTAACCTTTTTTCTTATTCATAGTCCATTGGAACGTCTAACTGAGATAAACGATTTAGGTGTGCTCATGGACGGCAAGCTAACTTTTAATTCCCACATTTCTAATACTGTCGGTAAAGCAATGGGTGTTCTTGTGTATGGTAGCCTCAGTATGAGACGCACCAAACTAGAATCGAATCTGTACAGAAGCAATTTCTGCTTTTTGCTCTTCGTGGCTTAAACTGGAATCGCAATGTCAATTTGCCTTCGTACTCCAGTAGACTTGTTTTAATTAACCTTCCTTCATTAACCGTAGAATTATGCTTGGCGTAATCTTTATGCACAATCTTTCAGATGGTGAAATAGATTCGCCCAATCTATATGTACCATGTAGACCTACTAGAAACTTTATTTTTTTATCTTTGACTCGCTGTACTATACTATGCATCAACCCTTTCGAGTACTTTGTGCTGACTACAATCGGTTTTACCGTGCGATCAGTACAGAGTGATATACTAAAAACATCTATTTTATGTTACATAGCTCGTAATTAGCTTTAGTTTTCCGATAATTTGTTTCTTGTCTTCGTCCACGCGATAACGTGTCACACGTTATGCGACTGCGCCCCTCGGTCGGTTGGGCGAGAGGTGGGCGGAACGCCTAGGACTCGCGCAAACAAACAAAAAAATAAAAAATATAACTACCAAATTTAGAATGTAGACTGGTAATTGTTTACTTTAACTACTCGCGCCCAAAACTGCATTAATTGCAACGAATTTGGTATCAAACGAAAGGGAATAATTCCACGAGTACAACCTTGGGTGCGCTTCTGCGATTTATTGTGTAGTTTTTCCACAATTAACAAATGAAATTGTATTTTTTTAGCGGGAAAAAACGATTAATAGCTAAATTTAGCCTTTTTAGCGCCGAAAGAGTGTTAACAAATTTAAAATTAGTGTTGAAAATGAAATAAATATTGCGCGGTCTTTTTTAAAAAGAATAAGTACATAATATTCGGCTGCCAGAGCAGCCGAATATTCCTCGACTTAGGAAAATATATAGTAATTACTACACAATATTCGGCTGCCAGAGCAGCCGAATATTCCTCAACTTAGGAAAATATATAGTAATTACTACACAATATTCGGCTGCCAGAGCAGCCGAATATTCCTCGACTTTATAAAACCAAATGGTGGTAACGAAATATTTTAATCCAAATTTAAAAAATGCGGGTTTAATTTTATAACTTTACCAACACTGGTCTTCGAAATCTAGCCATTTTCACACATTTTGTTAGATATAACACTCGAATCGCGAGTAGTCTAAGTAAACAATTACCAGTGATTTTCTGCCTCTATATTTATATGGGAGCTATATGATATAGTAGATGTTGATCAAATTTGGCACGGACGTTTGGATGTATAGCAAACTGCCGAACCTTAAGTTTTATGATAATCGGGTGAAAAAGAATGAATTTATTGATCCAAAACTCTTTTGTCGACCGATGGTTCCTATGGGAGCTATACGATATATCGTCTGGTCCGGATGAATCCAAGATATACAATGTATATATGTACAAGACTTCGTGAAAAATTTCAGATCTGCAGCTTAATATACCCTTTTTGCAAGAGTATAATAAAACAAAGAAATAAATGTATGTTTTTTCAGACGAGAATAAAGAATTTGCATCGTTCGCATTCACTTATACAAGTCTACATTTAAATTTTTAAGATGGGGCAGTTCAATCGATTTGATTAAATAGGAAAATGTCGCCTTCTATTTATTAATTGAAATAATTTTGTACTTACACAAGACACAGGCAAATTGTGATCCAATTATAGAGATAACAGCAAATAGCCGTATTAGGCTCAGGAAATTGAGGGGCAAATGAAGCAGCGGCGCTGGTTTGAGTCCTTGAGACTTGTGTAATGCTGATGCTGATGATGTTGCTGATGTTGAGCTATATACTATTGAACGCCTCATCCTTTGCACGGGACGACGTGACTTTTTAATTCTGGTCGATAGAAATCAGAAACCTTCATCTTATTCTCACAAAACCAAAGAAGGAGCAAGCCCAAACGAATCGCAGTCGCTCTTCCTTGAGGGAGATATATGGGGAAAGCTGCCGTTTTCGGTTTCTTCTTTTTTTGCCCTTGTCTAGTTTGTTTTTTTTTTATTTTTGTTTCTGGAAAAAAAGGAGCAATAAATTAAGAAATTTTAACTTTTTACAAACTGCACTACAATTTTTGAAAGCCTCACACTTATACTTATCTCTATTTCTCTCACTGTCTCTACCTTCTTCCCCTTCTGCAGTGGTTGTTTATCTGTCACTCTTTTGATTCTTAGACTCTTTCAGTCTGGTCTGAGCTAGTTGCCTAAAGCCATCATCATCTTAGTTTATGGTGCTATCTGCTGTTTTTTTCCATACCCTTTCTCAAAGGCAAAAAGCGTTTGAAACATACATGTACAATATGTATAGTATGTACATACATATGTACAATATATTATAAACGACCAAGGCCTATTTGTTAGGGTATAGCAAATTCTGTAATTTTCTTTGTTTGTATGTTTGGCTGTCTTTTGGCTTTTTCGTGTTTTGTTTTTATGGGCACTGTTGCTGCTCTTTGCCTTGCCTTGACATAATCACCGTTATAAATATTATATTAGTATATGTATTGTATGTACATACAGTATGATTCTTCTTTCAGTTTGTTGCTAATTGTTTTTGTTCCCTTTTCATTTGCCTGTTTGTTTGCTTGAAGTTTTATCTGGTTCTGGTTTTGCAATTTCTGGTATGCAATTTCTTGAAGTTCTACTAGATTTAAGGGTTCATAGATGTCTTGTAAATATTAAAGATTCTGGAAAAGATTCTATCTTTCACTCGTTGACGAAGTCGGACGTGATTTTTGACGCTTATAAACTTATATTTTGTTCCTCGCGATGTAAAATTCTTAAATTTCTTAATATTCAATTCGGCATAATTGAAATAATTCCCGATTTTTATACCCTTGTAGAGGGTATTGTAAAATTGGTCAGATGTTTGTAACGCAGAGAAGGGATCGTTTCCGACCCCATAAAGTATATATATTCTTGATCAGCAAAAGAAGACGAGTTGCTATAGCCATGTCCGTCTGTCTGTCTTGTGCTACGCGAACTAGTTTTTACATACTTCGACCATGCCGAAGTTTGTATACCCTTGCAAGTTCTTGTGTTTATAAATCCCTAAAAAAAATTATCTAAATGTAAAGACTTTTGTGTAAAAATCCGTATCTACACGTCATAGCACTGCACACCTACATATGCATTTATGTAGATATGCAGCATGCAATTTTTATACCATGCATCCATAGGATGAAATGGTATATTAAAGTCGCCAAAATGTATGTAACAGGGAGAAGGAAGCTTTTCCGAGTGTGAACATTTTATGAACATCTATCATTCCACCAAGTTTCATTAAAATCGGTATAAAAATGGCCAAGTTATACGTTGAAATGTTTTGCACTCAAAGCGGTGCAAGGGCGAATTTGGCCGGTGGAGCGCTAAAGTGCACACACATAAAGGTCAGCGAGATAGCATATGTTAGAAATCGCGCATAGAAAAGAAATTTAATATATGTATGAATTTAGTTTTATAAACTCGATGATAAAGTCGGCCCGGCGACTTACTTACTTTATTTCATTTGTTTGTATGACAGCTATATAATATAGTAATCCGATCTTGATCAAATTTGGCACGGACGTTTGGATGTATAGTAAACTGCCAATTTTATAACAATCAGATAAAAAAACAACGAAGTTATTGATCTAAAACTCTTTTTTCGACAGACGGTTCCTATGGGAGCTATATGACATAGTCGTCCGAGTCGGATGAATCTGAGATATACAATGCCTGCAGTATATACAAGACTTCGTGCAAAATTGTAGCTCTGACGTACTTTGTGCTAATATGATACCTCGAATCTGCTGCTTTCGTAAAACAGATTTTTCTAGACTTAATGATATCATTCTTTCTACTGATTGGTCTTATCTGTACAATTGTATAGACATGCGACTCAGACTCAGCTAATTCTTTGTTTTATAGTACACTTGATTCACTTTTCGATCATTGTGTTCCTCTCAAGAGACAGGTGATTTCTAATAGACCTCCTTGGTTCTCTCGGGAGTTATCCAACGTGAAAAATGTGATGTCAAGATGCTATAAGAAGTTTAAAAAAACTTCGCCGTTCGCCTGATTTCATTATGTACTCTGTCCTCGTGATCCTAAGCAATTTTATAACTTTGTCAATACTAACGTAATACATCAGTGCATCCGTCTTCCTTGTCGTTTGAAAACAATAAAGCTAACACTGATCAGACAATTGCCGTTACAACCTCAACGGAATATCTTTCAAGTCTTCCGTATCCTTATCAGTTTAAAAAGTCGAATTGTATTTTTATACCATGCATCCATAGGATGAAATGGTATATTAAAGTCGCCAAAATGTATGTAACAGGGAGAAGGAAGCTTTTCCGACCCTATAAAGTATATATATTCTTGATCAGCATGAGAAGAGAAATTGATAGAGCCATGTCCGTCTGTCCGTCCGTCCGTCCGTCTGTCCGTCCGTAAGAGTGCAGAGATCTCAGCAACTATAAATGATAGAGCTACCAAATTTAGAATGTAGACTCGTGTAGTCTTGGCGCAGACCAAGTTTATGTTTTTTTTTTGCCACGCCCCCTTCCGTCTCCGGAATTTAATAAAAAGTGATTTTTTTCCGTAATATTTATCGGTTTGGATAAGATTGTTCAAAAAATAGAGAAGTTATTCGCATTTAACGTTTGTATTTGTATGGCAGCTATATGATATAGTTGTCCGATCTTATTCAAAATCGCAGATGTGCATGTGGCTGTATGAATGCCATAGCTCTAAAACTGTGGGACTAGTTTGCGCAGCACCATACAGACAGACGGACAGACGGACATGGCTATATCAACTCGTCTTCTCTTGCTGATCAAGAATATATATACTTTATGGGGTCGGAAACGATCCCTTCTCTGCGTTACAAACATCTGACCAATTTTATATTACCCTCTGCAAGGGTATAAAAATTGCATGCTGCATATCTACATACATATGTACATGCATATGTATGCGTGCCGTTCTATGACGTGTAGATACGGATTTGTACACAAAGGTCTTTACATTTAGATAACTCTATTTAGGAATTTAGTAACACAAGAACTTGCAAGGGTATACAAACTTCGGCATGGTCGAAGTTAGCCCGGCCTTCTGGGTTTTAATCGAATTCACATGAAAATATCAAAGACGCTAACTTCGGCTATGCCAAAGTTTGTATACCCTTGCAGCCCTTGACCATTACATTTTATTTCCTAAAAAATTTTTTCTTTATTAATCCAATAAAGAAATATTTTAAATACATTGGCTGGGGCCAGCCAATCGCCAAATAGTAAGCGTGCCAAGACAATGTAGCGATAGATATTCATATTCACACACACAATCGCAGTTTTGACACATATATGTGCTTCACTGCTTAATAAGCAGTGCTTATGCGTGTGTGTATATATAGGCAAATTTTATATCGTCGAAATCAGGCGTTATGTTTATCCGATTGTTTTGAAATTCACACATAGGATGTAATTCCTTTTTATTTATGTACATAATCAGTTTGGATAAGATTGTTCAAAAAATAGAGAAGTTATTCGCATTTAACGTTTGTATTTGTATGGCAGCTATATGATATAGTTGTCCGATCTTATTCAAAATCGCAGATGTGCATGTGGCTGTATAGAAAAGCTTATATTCGAACTTTGAATGCCATAGCTCTTGCACTGTGGGACTAGTTCGCGCAGCACTAGACAGACAGACGGACAGAAGGACAGTCGGACATGGCTATATCAACTCGTCTTCTCTTGCTGATCAAGAATATATATACTTTAGGGGTCGGAAACGATCCCTTCTCTGCGTTACAAACATCTGACCAATTTTATAATACCCTCTGCAAGGGTATAAAAAACAATATTAGAACCTTGCGTTAAAAAACTGAAATTTTGTATATCAGTGTATGTATGTATGTATTTACTTATACAGTAGAGGTCGGTTATAACCGGCATCTACATACATATCTACATACATATATACATACATGTAAATATATATGTACATAATTGTATTGTATATATGTGCATATGTACTTTAAAAGTCCGAGATTCCTACATAACACGCAGGCAATAAAAGTAAAATTATGTTTGGATGACAAACAGAGAACGGCACACCATACTCCTTAAGGCATCATCATTAAAATCTCTTTGCCCTCGTTTTATGTATACCCTTGAACTTGTTGGGCACATTAGACTTGTTAATAGAGCTGGGAATTGTATCGATGTTTCATCGATACATCGAGGTTTTTTATTTTCTTGCGGTTACTCGATATTTTAACTTCGATGTTTCGAGGTTTTTCGCATCACTAAAAAAATTGTCATTACTTACAAAAAATTTGCGGGAAAATACAAAGCTAGGTAAGTTAAAAATTATAATTGTGTTTATAAACATTGAAAGCAAAAGATTAATTGAATGCCTCCTTATTTTAGGATATTGGTGTTGGCAGTGCTGTAGACATGGACAAATTTCTCAAGGATTTTAATGACAAAGGTAAACATCACAAGTGAGACCCACATGTGGCATGTATTTCCATTTTTAACATGTATGTAAATACATATGTACGTTCTTCTGTGTAGATTGCGATACTGACTCTAACGATGAAAATGATGAGACACCCAATAAACGAACAAAATATGGGAAGTCTATAGTTTGGGACTACTTTATAAAATCTTCGAATGGGTAATCGGCGAAGTGCAAAAAATGTGCCAAAACTTACTCAACCAGCGGAAACACAACAAATTTATGGAAACATTTGAAACTTATTCATCCCAATTTGACTGCGTCTGAAGTTCGGGGAATGATGGCCGCACGCTCTATTTCTTCTTATTTTCAAGATAAGTACGAACCGTCATCGCTACGAAAAAAAGCACTGGATAGTGCAGTGACATATTTTATAGCGTCGGATCTTCGTCCATATTCAGTGGTTGAAAACAAAGGCTTTCGTCATATGTTGAAAACGCTCGATCCAAAATACGAGTTGCCATCGCGAGGAACATTCCGTGATGTGCACATGCACCAGCTTTATACAACTATGAGCGCAAAACTAAAAATTATTCTTGAAAAGGTTGATCATTGCGCTATTACCACGGACAGCTGGACATCCAGGGCAAATAAAGCGTTTCTAACAGTCACTTGTCACTTTATTACTGAAGATTTCCAATTGCGTACAGCAGTTTTATCAAAAAAAAAAGCTCATAGACGAAGAAAACCACTCAGCATAAAAAAAAACATATCCAAATCATTGTTGGACGTTTTAAATGAATGGGGAGTGCTAAGCAAAGTTACTGCCATAGTGACGGACAATGCTGCTAACATGAAATTGGCTTGTAGTATGATCGAGAAAATAAATTTTCCTTGCTTCGCTCACACAATTAATTTAGCTGTTCAGGATTGCTTAAAAAGTGACAAAATTAAGCCCATAATAAATAAATGTAAAAGCATAGTTACTTTTTTTAAGAGCAGCAGTGTGGCTTATGCAAAGTTCAAAAAAGCACAAAATACAGACAAGCCTTATAATTTAAAACAAGAATGCCCCACCAGGTGGAATCGTGCATTTTATATGATTCAACGTATTTTGTACACAAAAGATGCAATATCCAACGTATTGCTCAATACTCCAAAAGCCTTATTACCATTAACAGCAGACGAAAATTCTATTTTGGAAGAATTAGTTCAAGTTCTCTCTCCATTTGAACACGCGACACTTTATACTTCATCGAGCAGCTCAGTAACAATATCAATGGTGATTCCTGTTGTTTGTGGTATTGTTCATAATATGCAAAATGTAAAGATGGCCACAGAAGAAGGAAATGAAGCTTGCTCTATTTTGTTAGAAGGACTGCGAAAAAGGCTAATTCCTTACGAATCGCGTTTGATTCCAAGAATCTCAACACTACTAGATCCACGCTTCAAAAAGGAAGGCTTTTTGTTAGAGCCCAATACATCTGAGGCTGTGAAATTTTTGGAAAATGAGCTTTCTGCAATTAACGTACCATGCCCAACTTCCTCCAGCCTGCCAGCACCAATATCTTCTGCTACAGAAGAGCCACTTTTCAATTTTCTTGATTTAAGAAATTCTACAAAGATTCACAGTAATCGGAAGGATTAAATTCTGGGAATGCGTCAATATTTCAACACTGAAAACTCTGACTCCAAAGCCCGTCCACTGGATTACTGGGAGGTAGGAATATATAGATATTAAAATAATTATAACGTTTAATGACAATACATTTACTTTGCAGACTTCAAATGATCACAGCTTTAAGTACTGTGTTAAAAATTTCTTTGTGTTCCTGCAACGTCCACTGAAAGTGAACGTATGTTCAGCAAAGCTGGACTTATAGTAAGTGAGAAACGGAGTTCTCTCAAACCCAAGCAAGTTGATACACTTGTATTTGTAAATAAAAACGAATGGATCTCAAAAGTAACATATAACAATAATTAGTTACCATTGCTTATGTAAATTAAACGAAATATATGAAACACGTTATTTTTTGTTTTGAAATTTATAATTTATTTTTTTGAATATTAATATTCTTTCAGTGTTATTCTTTAAACGCGAATTTAACTTCATTTTTACACTCCAAGTTATATGTTAATTTAAACTTCGATACATCGATACATATCGAGGTTTTTTTTTTCAAAAGACTCAAAATATCGAGGTACCCAAACATCGATGTTTTACCAGCACTACTTGTTAACACATTGTGACTGGCAGCAGAATAAGAGTCTTTGCCTACAGGGTATACAAATCTGTCTGTATTTCGAAGTTTATTTTAAAAATATTAAGTGATATTTTGACGTTTTTACATTAAGGATACTTTGCGGATAAACGGTGCAATAGAATGTATTTCATTTAAGAAGGATTGATCAAATAGAGACAATGGACAAACAATATATTCGCTACGATTTCACTTATGCTTTGGTTTACAATCTCTGATTAAACGGGTCTCCAATGGTATATAATCTTATTCTTGTTGTTTACAATCTCTGATCAAACGGGTCTCCAAGGGTATATGATCTTGGGAGTGAGAAAGTTAGCATCCGGAATGTTTTAGCTACCAAGCATTCAACACACAAAACGTGTGCAGTTGAAACATTTTGGCATTTCACCTTCATGTTGCGTTCCCCAGTAGGCATTAATTCATTCCGTTTCCGTTTCCACGCACATCTCCACCTTTGTGCCTGGACACCACCTCTTCAACGACCATGTGTCGCAGCAGTTACTCCCAAACCCAAGAACCACAGCCTTTACCCTGCCTCTTTTTCTTCGTTTTTTGTTTCATCTGCAACTGTCTTTTGGGTAAAAGCTCAAGCTTAAGGAACCAGGGAATGTCTGTCACGTCTTTGCGCCGCGTTTTTGTTTTTCTTTTTTTGTGTTTGCATCTTTTGCTTTCGTATTTTGTTTGCCTTCATGATTTGCGTCTTTCATCTGGCTTCGCTAACTAGCTCTTAACGCTTTAGCTTAGCGGGGAAGCTACTGTTGCTACTCCACACGCTACCGCTGGTACCGCTCCATCTATGCACCTGCTGTGGGCCATTCGGCATGAGACATAGAAACATGGGCATGGGGCCGCCCCACAATGGTTAAGAGGAAAGTAAAACGTGCTTAGTGTTAAATTTTTGTTTCTTTTTGTTCTTGCTGTTCTGTGTGAGCGCATTAACTCTTGTACATACATATAATTCGGTAGCCCCCCGCGTTGTTCATTACTTCCAAAAAAGCAAAACAAAAATTTCTCGTCTTTATATTCAGATTAAATAAAGTAAGTAAGTCGCCGGGCCGACTTGGATATACCATGCATTAGGTGAAGAGATGTACATAAATTAAATTTCTTTTAAATTTTCTTTTTTTCGGGGGCGGAAGGGGGCGTGGCAAAAATTTGAAACAAACTTGGTCTGCGTGCATACTGCACGCATCTAATGTCCAAATCCGATAGCTCTATCTTTTATAGTTCCCGAGATATGGAGGCTCAAAATATTGTTTTTCAAATAGCGTGGGCGGAAGGGGGCGGTTCGAAAAAAAAAAAAATAAACTTGATCTGCCTGCAAAGCAAACGGGTCTACATGCCAAGTTTGGTAGCTCCTAGCTCTTATAGTCTCCGAGATCTCGATGATCCTACAGACGGACAGACAGACGGACATGTCTCAATCGACTCGGCTATTGATACTGATCAAGAATATATATACTTTATAGGGTCGGAAAAGCTTCCTTCTTCCTGTTACATACATTTTGGCGACTTTAATATACCATTTCATTCTATGAATGCATGGTATAAAAACAATTTAAAAACTATTTCGTATTTCTGTTCAGTTTGACTTTCATAGTAACAGAAGGTCTGGTCGAATTAATTTAAGTAGGATCTAACTGAACTTTAGTTAGAATCGATATCAATTTGGGTTATTATAATTTTAACAAATTAAATACATTCCACATTTTTGAAAATTCATTTAGATTGGATCGCACTCAGTGTTTCACTTGAATTTTTTTAACTTTGTAGAATTACGAACCTGATAGGCTCCATTTAAAACGATTGTTTCGAAAATTATTATTCATAAGCAATAAAGAAAAACTCTTCTCAAAATTCTGTTTAAATCGGAAGTTCTTATTTCTGTCAAAAGTCATAAAAGCTTTCGTGGACTTTTGATTTGCAGTTGATTGACAGATCGAATCGGTACTTAAACCAAACTATGTATGGATGTTCGAGAAAAGTATATGAAATTTCCTCTTGCTTTCAGAGCGTTCATTCCGGTTTCTTGTCACTAACCCCTTACTTACCACACCTGGTTGTTAAAAGTAAAAGTTGGTTATGTTGCTCGCAGTATTCCGTTCAGTATATTGAAATATGTATAATATTTATTTATGTCATTAACATATTGATTCACATAAACACTTTCGGCACAAACAAAAATTTATTACAAAAAAAAATATATGAAAAGTTGATTTACTTTTGTGAACTAAAACATTTGTTGATTCATTTAGTATTAGTATTCCGTTATCGCCTAAAAAGCGGCTATTGCAATGGACACCGAACTAAAGGACGACAAAAATGCGACGACGTCGACGACAACAACAACGACAACATTGGTGATGATGATGGCGACGTTCTCGCCCCGGTGACAATTTAATGTTTTGGGGATAAGTTTTATTCTTGCGTACTACTGGGCCAGCACATGGACATCGCTTATCCTTAAAAACAGCAATGAACTGTTGTCGTCGTTGGCACAAAAATTACATCGGCGAAGCATCCTTCAACTGTGAGTGAAAAGTCTCACTCGCTCGCTCTAGCTCACTCAAAGACGACGGCAATTACTCTCTATTCACCCCACTCAATACTCTCTATACACCTCACTTTTCTCCTATTTCACAGTTGTCCCAAAAGCTTGACAGCAGAACAAAAGCTTGTCAGTAGAGCTTTTGTGCAGAAATAATAATTTTCCCCTAATGAAAGTATTTCCACTGATTTCCGAACATGACTAATAAAATGTATCATGTGATTTGAGTTTTCAAAATGTTTTTGTACTAGTTAGATTTGAAAGTGATACCTTAATATTATATTGACTAAATTAAATTACGATACGATAAATATTGCGCGTGAAAATCGAATTTATCGAATTTTGAAGGCAGAAGGGGGCGTTGCAAAAATTAAAGTAAACTTGGTCTGCGTGCATACTGCACGCATCCACTGTCCAATATAAGACATTTCTAAGTATAATTCGGCCATTTTTATTCCGATTTCCATCAAATTTGGTGGAATGATAGATATTCATAACATATTGTATATTAGTTTGGTAAATAACGATGCGATAAATAAAGCGAGAGAAAATCACCATTAATAGAATTCGGGGGCGTGGAAAAAATAGAAATAAACTTAATCAGCGTATATACTACACGAGTCTACATTTTAAAGCTCTACCTTTTATGCTTAGCTCCAAATATCTGTGCACTTCAACGGACGACTGAATATACCATTTCATTTCAGCATGGATTTTTTCATGTTTGTATGACAGCTATATCTTATAGTCATCCGATTTTGATCAAATTTATAAAAAATATAACTTATTATGTACTAATGTAATATATTAACTTTGATGATCGCAAAAGAAAGAAAACAAATTTTAGAAGCAAAACAATTTTTGGTCCGATTGTTCCTATGGAAGCTATATGATATAATAATTTTTCGAATTTGCACAGATGTTAGGATATATAATAAACTTACAAAAATTAAAGTATATATGTACAAATCTTCTTACAAATTGAGCACTGTAGATTTATTGGTCTAGGAGGAAAAGCTGTTGATCCAAAACTAGTGTACCCTTTTTAAAAGGGTATAAATAACAAACAACAGATGTGAGAACGGCTATGGATACAAATATCTGTTTTTTATTCTCTTGCAAAAAGGTCAGAAGTGTGCAACGCACAGAAGGAGGCATCTCCGAGCATATAAAGTATATATATTCTTGATCGGCATGACAAGACGAGTTCCGTACGTCTGTGTATCTGTCTGTCTAGATCAACAGCTTCTCCTCCTAGTCTAGTATATATTCTAGGCATTCTATGTCTTGGATTCATCACTCTTGTAGCTCCCATAGGAGGCATCGGTCGAAAAAAAAGTTTTATATCAATAACTTCGTTTGAAACTTAACATTTGGCAGTTTACTATACATCTAAATGGCCGTGCCACATTTGATCGGACTACTATATCATACAGCTTCCATTGAAATAAGCGGACCAAAAATAGTTTGGCTTCTAAAAACTTTTTGGTTTCTTATGCGATCATCATCAAACTTGGTAAATAATAATAATAATTTCTGCTGAATTTTATCAAAATCGGATAACTATATGATATATCTGTCATACAAATAAATGATAAACTTGCATACCTACATATATACATGCATATGTATACGTTATGTGTTCTGGTCTTTACAACTAGATAACTCTAAGTAACACAAGAAATTGTAAGGGTATACAAACTTCGGCACGGCTGAAGTTAGCCCGACCTTCTGGTTTTTTTCTTCTTTTGTTATTATCTTAACAATAGTCCTCACTTATTAAGGCCTATAAATAACGATCCAAATGGAGTCGACGGGTGCATATGCACTGATCATGGTCAGATTGCTAGTGGTACTAGTAGCAGCCCTTGTATCCTCTGTTAGCTCTCAGAACTACTGCGACCCGGAGCTATGTCACAGTGGTCTTCATCATGTTGCCTGTGGTAGTAGTGGAGTAAGTGCTCACTTTTTTTAATCACAGTTATAATTTAAGTGTTGGTGTTCTTGAGCTAGCGATTTGTCAGCGGTTGTAGCGGTGAATTTGTAGCGATCCATTCGTATATTCCTCTAATTCTACAACTTCATAACGAGAGACGCAATCAAGCTGCCAGCGGAGGGCTAAATGGGTTTGCGTCAGCCTTAAATATGGGAACCATGATATGGGATCCGACTCTGGCCCAGTTAGCCGCCTACAATACGCTGCAATGTCGGATGGCCCACGATCAGTGTCGGAATACGAATACCTATCGCTTCGCTGGACAGAATCTGAGTGTCCTCTTCACTCGTAGTGGCGATGTGAATGATTTCCTGCGTGAACGAATTGCGGCTTGGTTCGATGAAAATCGGTACGCTACCAGCGCCGATATGGAGAATTATCAAATGCGTGGTGGACCGTAAGTTAGCTGTAAATCTAGTGCAGGATTAATGTTAATCTGGTTTCTTTCGCTTCAGCGCCATCGGTCACTTCACGACGATGGTTAATGAGCGCAACAATCGCGTTGGATGTGCCATTGCGCGTTACACTGATGCCAATAATGTGCAGGCCACTCTTCTCGCATGTAACTATGCGGTGACGAATGTAGTCAATAATCCAGTGTATCGGGCAGGTACACCGCCCGCCGCAGATTGTTCAACGGGCAGAAATCCTACCTATCCAAATCTCTGTTCGGCGAATGAGAGCTACAACTACAACCAATGGTCGGGTTAAATTCATATCCGACTGAAAATTCCCTGGGAATAACTTTGGTATAAAACAAACCAATTCATCCGCTTTTTATACTGTTGTTATACCATGATGAAATGGTATATTAAAGTCGCCAAAATGTATGTAACAGGTAGAAGGAAGCTTTTCCGACCCTATAAAGTATATATATTCTTGATCAGCATGAGAAGAGAAATTGATATAGCCATGTCCGTCTGTCCGTCCGTCCGTCCGTCCGTAAGAGTGCAGAGATCTCAGCAACTATAAATGATAGAGCTACCAAATTTAGAATGTGGACTCGTGTAATATAGACGCAGACCAAGTTTATGTTTTTATTTGCCACGCCCCCTTCCGCCTCCGGATATCAATAATGATTTTCTCCCGCAATACTTATCGTATCGGAATTTAGTTTGGCACACTCATCTATGTTATGGACATCTATTATTCCACCGAATTTGACAAAAATCGGAATAAAAATGGCCGAGTTATACATTGAAACGTTTTGCACTCAAAGCAGTGCAAGGCGAATTTGGCCGGTGGAGCGCTAAAGCGCACAGACATAAGGGTGAGCGAGATAGCATATGTTAGAAATAGCGCATACGAAAGAAATTTAATACATTTATGAATTTAGTTTTATAAAGTCGATGTAGTTTTTTTCCCCTGATGCATGGTATATCCAAGTCGGCCCGGCGACTTACTTACTTTATTCTTTATGGAAACGTATAACGTAAGGTAATTCTACGGGTTCAGAGATCTGTACAAAAGAGAAGCTCAGGTTACTTCAGCTTTAAGGACTGTTTATTTATATGGTTCATTTTAGTCAAAGCTTTTGTTTATAGACTAGAACATCCTATATGGGAAATTGCTATGCAAAAAACCCAACCCTATAATTTTTCCATTAAATTGCTTTACGGAAGCGATTTTCCAACAAAGCCTGACAGCTTCTTAATTTTCCCATTGAGAAACAGGTGTTAAAAGTTCAAGTTTGGATAAAGCGACTTGACTAATTCACACATTCTTCCTTGTAAGAGTTACAACGAGTAAAATTTCCCATAAGTTCCAAATAAAGTTCTTTCAGGTTAAGGCACAAAGGACAAACGTTGCCAGAAAAAGCACAAACGGAAAGTAAGAGATAAAAGCTTACTTTATTTTATTAAGCCTCACTTAGAGAAAACCAGGTTGAAGCCAAACACATTTTCGTGCATATAATTATCAATAATTATTGATTATACCATCCATCCATAGGATGACATTTACATCATGATCTTTACATCATTAACATAAATCAGTATTTACATTTCCTTTTATATTAACATTATTTTTGTTATTAGTTTTTGTCTTATTAAATTTTTGTTTTGCCAGCCTTTTAGAACCCGAAAGCTGTTACGAATGGTAGTGATTTAGCCCTTGTTGGTCCAGCCCTCGGTTTTAATAGCATCTGTTAATTAAACATTATTAATTTGTTGTCATTAAAAATAAAATTAAGATAATTTATACATGCCAGATAAAGTTTCGCTCAAAGTTTTGAATGGCGATATGGAGAATTATCAAATGCGTGGTGGACCGTAAGCTAGCTGTAAATCTAGTGCAGGATTAATGTTAATCTGGTTTCTTTCGCTTCAGCGCCATCGGTCACTTCACGACGATGGCTAATGAGCGCAACAATCGCGTTGGATGTGCCATTGCGCGTTACACTGATGCCAATAATGTGCAGGCCACTCTTCTCGCATGTAACTATGCGGTGACGAATGTAGTCAATAATCCAGTGTATCGGGCAGGTACACCGCCCGCCGCAGATTGTTCAACGGGCAGAAATCCTACCTATCCAAATCTCTGTTCGGCGAATGAGAGCTACAACTACAACCAATGGTCGGGTTAAATTCATTTCCGACTGAAAATTCCCTGGGAATAACTTTGGTATAAAAAAACCAATTCATCCGCTTTTTATACTGTTGTTCTTTATGGAAACGTATAATGTAAGGAAATTCTACGGGTTCAGAGATCTGTACAAAAGAGAAGCTCAGGTTACTTCAGCTTTAAGGACTGTTTATTTATATGGTTCATTTTAGTCAAAGCTTTTGTTTATAGACTAGAACATCCTATATGGGAAATTGCTATGCAAAAAACCCAACCCTATAATTTTTCCATTAAATTGCTTTACGGAAGCGATTTTCCAACAAAGCCTGACAGCTTCTTAGTTTTCCCATTGAGAAACAGGTTTTAAAAGTTCAAGTTTGGATAAAGCGACTTGACTAATTCACATATTTTTCCTTGTAAGAGTTACAACGAGTAAAATTTCCCATAAGTTCCAAATAAAGTTCTTTCAGGTTAAGGCACAAAGACAAACGTTGCCAGAAAAAGCACAAACGGAAAGTAAGAGATAAAAGCTTACTTTATTTTATAAAGCCTCACTTAGAGAAAACCAGGTTGAAGCCAAACACATTTTCGTGCATATAATTATCAATAATTATTGATTATACCATCCATCCATAGGATGACATTTACATCATGATCTTTACATCATTAACATAAATCAGTATTTACATTTCCTTTTATATTAACATTATTTTTGTTATTAGTTTTTGTCTTATTAAATTTTTGTTTTGCCAGCCTTTTTGAACCCGAAAGCTGTTACGAATGGTAGTGATGTAGCACTTGATGGTCCAGCCCTCGGTTTTAATAGCATCTGTTAATTAAACATTATTAATTTGTTGTCATTAAAAATAAAATTAAGATAATTTATACATGCCAGATAAAGTTTCGCTCAAAGTTTTGAACTGTTTAAATGGCTAATTTCCATTTAGGCCGTCAAAACTGTGATTTGAAATGATGTTATTTCCGATTATATATCAAAATTTTTGACAAATAATAAAAATCGTTTTATTATTTATTACTATAGATTCTATAGATTCTATAGTATAGAAATATTAAAATTGGCTTGATTGCAAATCTTTTAATATATACTAGTAACACACTAGTAACACCGCATTCTTAGAAAATAAACTAAGAGCGAATTACTCATCTATAACCAATATTTATACCCTTGCAAAAAGGGTATATTAATTTAGGTCAGAAGTGTGCAACGCACAGAAGGAGGCATCTCCGAGCATATAAAGTATATATATTCTTGATCGGCATGACAAGACGAGTTCAAATCCATTTGACCGTATTTCTGTCCGTCCGTCTGTGTATCTGTCTGTCTAGATCAACAGATTCTCCTCCTAGACCGCTAAAGCTGCAGCGCTGAAACTTTGCACGAAGTCTAGTATATATTCTAGGCATTCTATATCTTGGATTCATTATTCATGTAGCTCGCATAGGAAGCATCGGTCGAAAAAAAAGTCTTAGATCACTAACTTCGTTTGAAACTTAACATTTGGCAATTTACTATACATCTAAATGGCCGTGCCACATTTGATCGGACTACTATATCATACAGCTTCCATTCAAATAATCGGACCAAAAATAGTTTGGCTTCTAAAAACTTTTTGGTTTCTTATGCGATCATCATCAAACTTGGTAAATAATAATAATATTTTATGCTAAATTTTATCAAAATCGGATAACTATATGATATAGCTGTCATACAAACAAATGATAAACTTGCATACCTACATACATACATGCATATGTATACGTGATGTGTTCTGGTCTTTGCAACTAGATAACTCTAAGTAACACAAGAAATTGTAAGGGTATACAAACTTCGGCACGGCTGAAGTTAGCCCGACCTTCTGGTTTTTTTCTTCTTTTGTTATTATCTTAACAATAGTCCTCACTTATTAAGGCCTATAAATAACGATCCAAATGGAGTCGACGGGTGCATATGCACTGATCATGGTCAGATTGCTAGTGGTACTAGTAGCAGCCCTTGTATCCTCTGTTAGCTCTCAGAACTACTGCGACCCGGAGCTATGTCACAGTGGTCTTCATCATGTTGCCTGTGGTAGTAGTGGAGTAAGTGTTCACTTTTTTTAATCACAGTTATAATTTAAGTGTTGGTGTTCTTGAGCTAGCGATTTGTCAGCGGTTGTAGCGGTGAATTTGTAGCGATCCATTCGTATATTCCTCTAATTCTACAACTTCATAACGAGAGACGCAATCAAGCTGCCAGCGGAGGGCTAAATGGGTTTGCGTCAGCCTTAAATATGGGAACCATGATATGGGATCCGACTCTGGCCCAGTTAGCCGCCTACAATACGCTGCAATGTCGGATGGCCCACGATCAGTGTCGGAATACGAATACCTATCGCTTCGCTGGACAGAATCTGAGTGTCCTCTTCACTCGTAGTGGCGATGTGAATGATTTCCTGCGTGAACGAATTGCGGCTTGGTTCGATGAAAATCGGTACGCTACCAGCGCCGATATGGAGAATTATCAAATGCGTGGTGGACCGTAAGTTAGCTGTAAATCTAGTGCAGGATTATTGTTAATCTGGTTTCTTTCGCTTCAGCGCCATCGGTCACTTCACGACGATGGTTAATGAGCGCAACAATCGCGTTGGATGTGCCATTGCGCGTTACACTGATGCCAATAATGTGCAGGCCACTCTTCTCGCATGTAACTATGCGGTGACGAATGTAGTCAATAATCCAGTGTATCGGGCAGGTACACCGCCCGCCGCAGATTGTTCAACGGGCAGAAATCCTACCTATCCAAATCTCTGTTCGGCGAATGAGAGCTACAACTACAACCAATGGTCGGGTTGAATTCATTTCCGACTGAAAATTCCCTGGGAATAACTTTGGTATAAAAAAACCAATTCATCCGCTTTTTATACTGTTGTTCTTTATGAAAACGTATAATGTAAGGAAATTCTACGGGTTCAGAGATCTGTACAAAAGAGAAGCTCAGGTTACTTCAGCTTTAAGGACTGTTTATTTATATGGTTCATTTTAGTCAAAGCTTTTGTTTATAGACTAGAACATCCTATATGGGAAATTGCTATGCAAAAAACCCAACCCTATAATTTTTCCATTAAATTGCTTTACGGAAGCGATTTTCCAACAAAGCCTGACAGCTTCTTAGTTTTCCCATTGAGAAACAGGTGTTAAAAGTTCAAGTTTGGATAAAGCGACTTGACTAATTCACATATTTTTCCTTGTAAGAGTTACAACGAGTAAAATTTCCCATAAGTTCCAAATAAAGTTCTTTCAGGTTAAGGCACAAAGGACAAACGTTGCCAGAAAAAGCACAAACGGAAAGTAAGAGATAAAAGCTTACTTTATTTTATAAAGCCTCACTTAGAGAAAACCAGGTTGAAGCCAAACACATTTTCGTGCATATAATTATCAATAATTATTGATTATACCATCCATCCATAGGATGACATTTACATCATGATCTTTACATCATTAACATAAATCAGTATTTACATTTCCTTTTATATTAACATTATTTTTGTTATTAGTTTTTGTCTTATTAAATTTTTGTTTTGCCAGCCTTTTTGAACCCGAAAGCTGTTACGAATGGTAGTGATGTAGCACTTGATGGTCCAGCCCTCGGTTTTAATAGCATCTGTTAATTAAACATTATTAATTTGTTGTCATTAAAAATAAAATTAAGATAATTTATACATGCCAGATAAAGTTTCGCTCAAAGTTTTGAACTGTTTAAATGGCTAATTTCCATTTAGGCCGTCAAAACTGTGATTTGAAATGATGTTATTTCCGATTATATATCAAAATTTTTGACAAATAATAAAAATCGTTTTATTATTTATTACTATAGAAATATTAAAATTGGCTTGATTGCAAATCTTTTAATATATACTAGTAACACACTAGTAACACCGCATTCTTAGAAAATAAACTAAGAGCGAATTACTCATCTAAAACCAATATTTATACCCTTGCAAAAAGGGTATATTAATTTAGGTCAGAAGTGTGCAACGCACAGAAGGAGGCATCTCCGAGCATATAAAGTATATATATTCTTGATCGGCATGACAAGACGAGTTCAAATCCATTTGTCCGTATTTCTGTCCGTCCGTATGTGTATCTGTCTGTCTAGATCAACAGATTCTCCTCCTAGACCGCTAAAGCTGCAGCGCTGAAACTTTGCACGAAGTCTAGTATATATTCTAGGCATTCTATATCTTGGATTCATCATTCATGTAGCTCCCATAGGAAGCATTGGTCGAAAAAAAAGTTTTAGATCACTAACTTCGTTTGAAACTTAACATTTGGCAGTTTACTATACATCTAAATGGCCGTGCCACATTTGATCGGACTACTATATCATACAGCTTCCATTGAAATAATCGGACCAAAAATAGTTTGGCTTCTAAAAACTTTTTGGTTTCTTATGCGATCATCATCAAACTTGGTAAATAATAATAATAATTTCTGCTAAATTTTATCAAAATCGGATAACTATATGATATAGCTGTCATACAAACAAATGATAAACTTGCATACCTACATACATACATGCATATGTATACGTGATGTGTTCTGGTCTTTACAACTAGATAACTCTAAGTAACACAAGAAATTGTAAGGGTATACAAACTTCGGCACGGCTGAAGTTAGCCCGACTTTCTGGTTATACCCTTGCAGAGGGTATTATAAAATTGGTCAGATGTTTGTAACGCAGAGAAGGGATCGTTTCCGACCCCATAAAGTATATATATTCTTGATCAGCAAGAGAAGACGAGTTGATATAGCCATGTCCGTCTGTCTGTCTGGTGCTGCGCGAACTAGTCCCACAGTTTTAGAGCTATTATGCAATAGTTCGTATATAAGCTTTTCTATACAGCCACATGCACATTTTGAATAAGATCGGACAACTAGATCATATAGCTGCCATACAAATACAAACGTTAAATGCGAATAACTTCTCTATTTTTTGAACAATCTTATCCAAACTGATTACGTACATAAATAAAAAGGGATTACATCATATGCGTGAATCGTGAAACAATCGGATAAACATAACGCCTGATTTCAACGATATAAAATTTGCCTATATAAGCAGTGCACGCATAAGCAGTGAAGCACATATATACATATGTGTCAAAATTGCGTTTGTGTGTGTGTTAATTTGAATATCAATCGCTACATTGCTAAAATATTTCTTTATTGGATTAAGAAACAAAAAATTGTTTAGGAAATAAAATGTAATGGTCAAGGGCTGCAAGGGTATACAAACTTTGGCTTAGCCGAAGTTAGCTTCTTTGATATTTTTAAACACAATCTTATCCAAACTGATTACGTACATAAATAAAAAGGGATTACATCATAAACAATGGGATAAACATAACGCCTGATTTCGACGATATAAAATTTGCCTATATAGGCAGTGCACGCATAAGCAGTGAAGCACATATACATACATATGTGTCAAAATTGCGTTTGTGTGTGTGTTAATTTGAATATCAATCGCTACATTGTCTTGGCACGCTTACTATTTGGCGATTGGCTGCCCCCGGCCAATGTATTTAAAATATTTCTTTATTGGATTAAGAAACAAAAAATTTTTTAGGAAATAAAATGTAATGGTCAAGGGCTGCAAGGGTATACAAACTTTGGCATAGCCGAAGTTAGCTTCTTTGATATTTTTTTTTCTTCTTTTGTTATTATCTTAACAATAGTCCTCACTTATTAAGGCCTATAAATAACGATCAAAATGGTGTCGACGGGTGCATATCCACTGAGCACTTGTATGCTCTGTTAGCGCTCAGAACTACTGCGACCCGGAGCTATGTCACAGTGGTCTTCATCATGTTGCCTGTGGTAGTAGTGGAGTAAGTGTTCACTTTTTATACCATGCATCCATAGGATGAAATGGTATATGAAAGTCGCCAAAATGTATGTAACAGGCAGAAGGAAAATTTTTCGACCATATAAAGTATATGTATTCTTGATCAGCATAAGAAGAGAAATTGATAGAGGCATGTCCGTCAGTCTGTCCGACCGTCCGTCCGTAAGAGACCAAAGATCAAAAAGTGATTCTCTCCCGCAATATTTATCGTATCCTTATTTAATTTGGCACACTCATACATGTTATGGAAATCTATTATTCCACCACGATTTATAAAAATCGGAATAAAAATGGCCGAGTTATACATAGAAACGTTTTGCACTCAAAGCGGTGCAAGGGCGAATTTGGCCGGTGGAGCGCTAAAGTGCACACACATAAAGGTCAGCGAGATAGCATATGTTAGAAATCGCGCATAGAAAAGAAATTTAATATATGAATTTAAAAACTCAAGCTAGTTTTTTTCCCTTGATGCATGGTATATCCAAGTCGGCCCGGCTACTTACTTACTTTATTTAAATCACAGTTATAATTTAGCGGTTTAGCGGTGAATTTGTAGCAATCCATTCGTATATTCCTCTAATTCTACAACTTCATAACGAGAGACGTAATCAAGCTGCCAGTGGAGGGCTAAATGGGTTTGCGTCAGCCTTAAATATGGGAACCATGATATGGGATCCGAATCTGGCCCAGTTAGCCGCCTACAATACGCTGCAATGTCGGATGGCCCACGATCAGTGTCGGAATACGAATACCTATCGCTTCGCTGGACAGAATCTGAGTGTCCTCTTCACTCGTAGTGGCGATGTGAATGATTTCCTGCGTGAACGAATTGCGGCTTGGTTCGATGAAAATCGGTACGCTACCAGCGCCGATATGGAGAATTATCAAATGCGTGGTGGACCGTAAGCTAGCTGTAAATCTAGTGCAGGATTAATGTTAATCTGGTTTCTTTCGCTTCAGCGCCATCGGTCACTTCACGACGATGGCTAATGAGCGCAACAATCGCGTTGGATGTGCCATTGCGCGTTACACTGATGCCAATAATGTGCAGGCCACTCTTCTCGCATGTAACTATGCGGTGACGAATGTAGTCAATAATCCAGTGTATCGGGCAGGTACACCGCCCGCCGCAGATTGTTCAACGGGCAGAAATCCTACCTATCCAAATCTCTGTTCGGCGAATGAGAGCTACAACTACAACCAATGGTCGGGTTAAATTCATTTCCGACTGAAAATTCCCTGGGAATAACTTTGGTATAAAAAAACCAATTCATCCGCTTTTTATACTGTTGTTCTTTATGGAAACGTATAATGTAAGGAAATTCTGTGGGTTCAGAGATCTGTACAAAAGAGAAGCTCAGGTTACTTCAGCTTTAAGGACTGTTTATTTATATGGTTCATTTTAGTCAAAGCTTTTGTTTATAGACTAGAACATCCTCTATGGGATTCCATTAAATTGCTTTACGGAAGCGATTTTCCAACAAAGCCTGACAGCTTCTTAGTTTTCCCATTGAGAAACAGGTGTTAAAAGTTCAAGTTTGGATAAAGCGACTTGACTAATTCACATATTTTTCCTTGTAAGAGTTACAACGAGTAAAATTTCCCATAAGTTCCAAATAAAGTTCTTTCAGGTTAAGGCACAAAGGACAAACGTTGCCAGAAAAAGCACAAACGGAAAGTAAGAGATAAAAGCTTACTTTATTTTATAAAGCCTCACTTAGAGAAAACCAGGTTGAAGCCAAACACATTTTCGTGCATATAATTATCAATAATTATTGATTATACCATCCATCCATAGGATGACATTTACATCATGATCTTTACATCATTAACATAAATCAGTATTTACATTTCCTTTTATATTAACATTATTTTTGTTATTAGTTTTTGTCTTATTAAATTTTTGTTTTGCCAGCCTTTTTGAACCCGAAAGCTGTTACGAATGGTAGTGATGTAGCACTTGTTGGTCCAGCCCTCGGTTTTAATAGCATCTGTTAATTAAACATTATTAATTTGTTGTCATTAAAAATAAAATTAAGATAATTTATACATGCCAGATAAAGTTTCGCTCAAAGTTTTGAACTGTTCATTTTATTACTATAGAAATATTAAAATTGGCTTGATTGCAAATCTTTTAATATATACTAGTAACACACTAGTAACACCGCATTCTCAGAAAATAAACTAAGAGCGAATTACGTAAGCGTTCCAAATCAAATTCTGAAGCATGAATTTTGAAGTTGAAGGTATTAACTTTAAATTCTAATATAAATAATTACTCAGCTAATCAAATTGTTTTTGTGAATTCAATTTATTTGATTCAATCTATTTTATGTGTTTTGTGAACGTCTTTTTCATGTTTAGGTGGAGTTTTAGTTGTGATCCCACAAAATTCCACAATTGAATTGTATGTCATTGTAATTGTCTGGCTTTTAAGGTAATACATGTGTTAAGTTTAGGCGCCAAAATTTGCCAATGTGAGTATTAACCTCAATAAGGTGACGTAGTCTTACATTTTTTCAAGGTAAGCTTTGCCCTGCAAAACATCTGTTTCGCATGAAATCGCCTTGAGCACAAAACGTTTATGCGTATAACTCAGTCATTTTTATTCCGATATTTGTGATATTTGGTGGAATGATCGAGATATCTAATATGTATTAGTGTGCAAAATTAAATTACGATACGATAAATATTGCGGGAGAAAATCGATGTTATCGAATTGCGGAGGTGGAAGGGGGCGTGGCGAAAATTTCAAATAAACTTCGTCTACGTGCATACTGCACGCATCTACTGTCTAAATTCGATAGCTCTTGCTTTTATAGTTCCCGAGATATAGGGGCTCAAAATATTGTTTTTCAAATAGCGTGGGCGGTAGGGGGCGTGGCAAAAATTTGAAACAAACCTCATTTGCGTGGACCATATACGGACTTTCATTCCAAATTTCACAATGATATCTCCACTAGAAGTACTTTTGGCCGCTCGCTCCATACAAACCCAACCACTGTGCGGCCGTGACACATTTGATCGGACTACTACTTATATCATACAGCTTCCATTGAAATAATCGGACCAAAAATAGTTTGGCTTCTAAAAACTTTTTTGTTTCTTATGCGATCACCATCAAACTTGGTAAATAATAATAATAATTTCTAAAGCCGATGGCCATAGTTGCTAGTGCTTGTAAAAATTGTTAGGTTGATAGTTTACAACTATATCCTAAATTAAAATAAAAAATAAAATAAAATTTTATTTAAAAAATAAAATTTCTGCTAAATTTTATCAAAATCGGATAACTATATGATATAGCTGTCATACAAACAAATGATAAACTTGCATACCTACATACATACATGCATATGTAAACGTGCTGTGTTATGGTCTTTACAACTAGATAACTCAATAGATAACACAAGAAATTGTAAGGGTATACAAACTTCGGCACGGCTGAAGTTAGCCCGACCTTCTGGTTTTTTTCTTCTTTTGTTATTATCTTAACAATAGTCCTCACTTATTAAGGCCTATAAATAACGATCAAAATGGTGTCGACGGGTGCATATGCACTGAGCACTTGTATGCTCTGTTAGCGCTCAGAACTACTGCGACCCGGAGCTATGTCACAGTGGTCTTCATCATGTTGCCTGTGGTAGTAGTGGAGTAAGTGTTCACTTTTTATACCATGCATCCATAGGATAAAATGGTATATGAAAGTCGCCAAAATGTATGTAACAGGCAGAAGGAAAACTTTCCGACCCTATAAAGTATATGTATTCTTGATCAGCATGAGAAGAGAAATTGATAGAGCCATGTCCGTCTGTCCGTCCGTCCGTCCGTAAGAGACCAAAGATCTCAGGAACTGTAAGAGCTAGAGCTACCAAATTTAGAATGCAGACTCGTGTAGTATATATAAGTTTATTTTTTTTTTGCCACGCCCCCTTCTGCCTCCGGAAATCAATAAAAAAGTGATTCTCTTCCGCAATATTTATCGTATCCTTATTTAATTTGGCACACTCATACATGTTATGGAAATCAATTATTCCACCACGTTTTATAAAAATCGGAATAAAAATGGCCGAGTTATACATAGAAACGTTTTGCACTCAAAGCGGTGCAAGGGCGAATTTGGCCGGTGGAGCGCTAAAGTGCACACACATAAAGGTCAGCGAGATAGCATATGTTAGAAATCGCGCATAGAAAAGAAATTTAATATATGAATTTAAAAAATCAAGCTAGTTTTTTTCCCTTGATGCATGGTATATCCAAGTCGGCCCGGCTACTTACTTACTTTATTTAAATCACAGTTATAATTTAAGTGTTGGTGGTATCGAGCTAGCGATTTGTCAGCGGTTTAGCGGTGAATTTGTAGCAATCCATTCGTATATTCCTCTAATTCTACAACTTCATAACGAGAGACGTAATCAAGCTGCCAGTGGAGGGCTAAATGGGTTTGCGTCAGCCTTAAATATGGGAACCATGATATGGGATCCGAATCTGGCCCAGTTAGCCGCCTACAATACGCTGCAATGTCGGATGGCCCACGATCAGTGTCGGAATACGAATACCTATCGCTTCGCTGGACAGAATCTGAGTGTCCTCTTCACTCGTAGTGGCGATGTGAATGATTTCCTGCGTGAACGAATTGCGGCTTGGTTCGATGAAAATCGGTACGCTACCAGCGCCGATATGGAGAATTATCAAATGCGTGGTGGACCGTAAGCTAGCTGTAAATCTAGTGCAGGATTAATGTTAATCTGGTTTCTTTCGCTTCAGCGCCATCGGTCACTTCACGACGATGGCTAATGAGCGCAACAATCGCGTTGGATGTGCCATTGCGCGTTACACTGATGCCAATAATGTGCAGGCCACTCTTCTCGCATGTAACTATGCGGTGACGAATGTAGTCAATAATCCAGTGTATCGGGCAGGTACACCGCCCGCCGCAGATTGTTCAACGGGCAGAAATCCTACCTATCCAAATCTCTGTTCGGCGAATGAGAGCTACAACTACAACCAATGGTCGGGTTAAATTCATTTCCGACTGAAAATTCCCTGGGAATAACTTTGGTGTAAAAAAACCAATTCACCCGCTTTTTATACTGTTGTTCTTTATGGAAACGTATAATGTAAGGGAATTCT
Source organism: Drosophila sp. 14030-0761.01 (assembly GCA_018150735.1). Lineage (NCBI taxonomy): Eukaryota > Metazoa > Arthropoda > Insecta > Diptera > Drosophilidae > Drosophila > Drosophila sp. 14030-0761.01. Next base: position 2,344,704 of record JAECWO010000003.1, read on the forward strand.
GTGGGTTCAGAGATCTGTACAAAAGAGAAGCTCAGGTTACTTCAGCTTTAAGGACTGTTTATTTATATGGTTCATTTTAGTCAAAGCTTTTGTTTATAGACTAGAACATCCTATATGGGAAATTGCTATGCAAAAAACCCAACCCTATAATTTTTCCATTAAATTGCTTTACGGAAGCGATTTTCCAACAAAGCTTGACAGCTTCTTAGTTTTCCCATTGAGAAACAGGTGTTAAAAGTTCAAGTTTGGATAAAGCGACTTGACTAATTCACACATTTTTCCTTGTAAGAGTTACAAAGAGTAAAATTTCCCATAAGTTCCAACTAAAGTTCTTTTAGGTTAAGGCATAAAGGACAAACGTTGCCAGAAAAAGCACAAACGGAAAGTAAGAGATAAAAGCTTACTTTATTTTATAAAGCCTCACTTAGAGAAAACCAGGTTGAAGCCAAACACATTTTCGTGCATATAATTATCAATAATTATTGATTATACCATCCATCCATAGGATGACATTTACATCATGATCTTTACATCATTAACATAAATCAGTATTTACATTTCCTTTTATATTAACATTATTTTTGTTATTAGTTTTTGTCTTATTAAATTTTTGTTTTGCCAGCCTTTTTGAACCCGAAAGCTGTTACGAATGGTAGTGATGTAGCACTTGTTGGTCCAGCCCTCGGTTTTAATAGCATCTGTTAATTAAACATTATTAATTTGTTGTCATTAAAAATAAAATTAAGATAATTTATACATGCCAGATAAAGTTTCGCTCAAAGTTTTGAACTGTTTATTTTATTACTATAGAAATATTAAAATTGGCTTGATTGCAAATCTTTTAATATATACTAGTAACACACTAGTAACACCGCATTCTTAGAAAATTAACTAAGAGCGAATTACTCATCTATTTATACCCTTGCAAAAAGGGTATATTAATTTAGGTCAGAAGTGTGCAACGCACAGAAGGAGGCATCTCCGAGCATATAAAGTATATATATTCTTGATCGGCATGACAAGATCAAAAATCATCGTTTCACTCGTTGACGAAGACGGACGTGTTTTTTTTACGCTTATAAACTTTTATTTTTTTCCTCGCGACAAAAAATTCCTAAATTTCTCAATACACAACTCGGCATAGTTGAAATAATTTCCGATTTTTTTATTTCCATTTCGCGTTTTGGTTTTTGTTGGTTCTTTACTTGTGCAAACGCAAAATCAAATTTTAACAAAACGTTTATTAACATACAACAAAATCTCCCTAGGCGGTGTTGTTGTTTTTGTTAATTCTTTTGCTCTTGCGTTTTAACATATTTCCGTTAGAACTTACTCTCGCGCCTACGCGTACAAATTGTTGTTGCATGCGTTCAATTTGACGCGCTCTCCCGCTCTTTCCTATTACTTTTTGTTCGCGCTCTCGTCTATTCCTTTCTCGCGTTTGAGTGATACGTGCTTTCGTTTTGTGCTTTTAAGCTTTTAATATATTAACCCTTGTGCTCAGATCTGGTCAGTATATTTATATTTTTAAATTATTCTCTTCAATTTATTTAAAAAAATTATAATGTCTGTCTGCTCCAAAAAAAACTGCAAAGTTTCCACCGAGGCTAAAGATTGTCATGATTATATCTTCTGCTGGTTGTGTGAGAATCCCGTACATGTGAAGTGTGCGGGTCTCACGCCGAAGATTCATGACACTATTAAAATCGGTGGAGGCTTGAAGTATGGATGTGATTCTTGCCGCGGTATCGAGAATGAGATGCGGACTTTCATGAAGCGGACTAGAGATGGCTTTACCACTCTGAGGGCTGGTTTTAATAAACTCCAAGCGGAGTTTATGTCGTTGGAGGCCCAGTTTAGTAGCCTAAAGCTATTAAATGAGTCGCCTAAACGGAAAAAGACCACTCCTCGAGGTGCATCTCCTGCTCCGCCGGCGTCTCTTCTCGTCCCTGGCGGGTCTCATGCCATATCATCACCCAGTAACCAGCGCCTAATATCGTTTAAAAGCCCGGTAATTCCGGGCATTGAGGTTACTTCCATATCGCCTGGTAGTAACCTCGCATCTAATGCGATAGTAGGCGTAGTATCCGATTTGTCCGGGCAATCTTCCAATCGAATGGAAATTGCCGATAGTTTTATTATAGGAGGCCCTGTTAGTGGCTTTGCTGCGTCAGCAGTTGCAACTCCCAATGTTGCAGCTGCTATTGTAGCACAGCCGCCAAGGGATCTTATTGGTGTTCCACCAAAGAAACATGTATTTGTTTCTAGGCTTGCCCCTGAAGTCACATCTGATGATGTTATAGCCTATATTCGTTCTGTGGTTAAAGACCCGAATATTGCAGTGGAAAAGTTTAAATTTTCGTATGCCCGTGACATTTCGTCATTTAAAATAAGTGTCTCTGCCAACAGTTTTGACACTATTTGTCATAAACGTTTTTGGCCGGAGCACATTATAGTTAAAGAATATACTGTGAAAAAGAAAAATCGGCCACCGATTCGCCTGCCAAGTTCTGCTCAAGCTACTAATACGGTTTCGGGCACACCAGCATCTGCTGGTGTGTCAAAAAACTAGATTCGTCCCTCAATCTGGGTTACCAGAATGTGAGAGGAATGAAATCAAAATCTCTTACTAATCTCTATGTAGATAGCCTTTCTTTTCCAAATAACATTTTAGCTTTTACGGAGACGTGGCTGAAACCTGACATTGCTGATGCATCTGTTTTTGCTTCAAAATTTTCTGTATTCAGATGTGATCGAACTCCTCGCGTGGGTGGAGGAGTTTTGATTGCTGTTGATGCTGCTTTACCATCTGAACAGATTCAGCCTTCTTATAATCAGGAGATTGAGTTTGTCAGTGTTAAGGTAGATTATCATTCTTTTTCCGCCTACATCACTTGTTCTTATATTCCACCGCAGTCTGACATGGTGGCTTATTTAAATCATTTAGAGGCAATTCGATCTGTCTCTGCTTTAACTTCTAATCGTGATATTCTCATTGTTCTAGGAGATTTTAATTTACCTTCCATAGCATGGTCCCTTGCGGATGAGTCTACTATACTGTTGCCTTCCACGTCACATGACTTTGTTGACGGCCTTCTTGAGATGTCTCTTTCTCAAGTCAATTCAGTGCGTAATACAAATGGAAGATCATTAGATCTGATATTTGTACTTGATCCTTCCAATTGTGCTGTTTCCAGGATTGAACCTTTTGTTCTTCCGGAAGATAAATTTCATCCTACTGTAAATTTAACAATTGATCTACCTTTCCTTCCACCACTACTTGGTGCTAATACGATACCTCGAACCCGATGTTTTCGTAAAACAGATTTTTCTAATCTTAATGATTTCATTCTTGCTACAGATTGGTCTTATCTGTACAATTGTATAGACATGGACTCAGCTATTTCTTTCTTTTATAGTACACTTGATTCACTTTTCGATAATTGTGTTCCTCTCAAGAGACAAGTGATTTCTAATAGACCTCCTTGGTTCTCTCGGGAGTTATCCAACTTGAAAAATGTGAAGTCACGATGCTATAAAAAGTTTAAAAAAACTCGCCGTTCGTCTGATTTCATTCTGTATTCTGTTGCTCGCTCGAGATTTATGGTCCTTAATATGCAATGCTATAAGGATTATCTACGGCGCTGCAAATGTCAGTTTTCTCGCGATCCTAAGCAATTTTATAACTTTGTCAATACTAAACGGAAGACATCAGTGCATCCGTCTTCCTTGTCGTTTGAAAATAATAAAGCTAACACTGATCAGGCAATTGCCGATATGTTTGCTGATTTTTTCAAGACTACCTACTCCTCAGCGGAATATCATTCAAGACTTCCGTATCCTTATCAGTTAAAAAAGTCGAACTGCATTTTTAATCCAGTGATTGATGAAAGTTCGCTTCTCAGCGTGCTTAATTTAGTGAAACCTGTGTATTCACCAGGACCTGACGGTATACCTGGTTGCGTACTCAGGTTTTGTGCAAATGCTTTATGTAAGCCAATTTTGAAGTTATTTTTGTTGTCTGTTGAATCGTCCTCCTTCCCATCTATTTGGAAGGAATCATATATTATTCCTCTCCATAAAAATGGTAAAAAGTCCGAAGCTTCAAACTATAGGGGTATTTCCAAATTGTCTGCTATTCCTAAAGCTTTTGAAAAGATAATTACTTCTCAATTGCAACACTTCTGTAGGTCTATTATTTCGACATCCCAGCATGGGTTTGTGAAACGTAGATCCACTACCACTAACCTTTTAGAATTCACTTCTTTAACAATCGATGGATTCAGAAATGCAAAACAAACTGATGTCATATATACTGATTTCAGTAAGGCTTTTGATTCTGTTAATCATACGCTTTTGCTTATTAAGTTAAGTGACATTGGCTTTCCGCCAATTTTTCTTTGTTGGATTCGCGAGTATCTAACAAACAGAACGCAGAAGGTACTTTTCAAGTCTTCCTTTTCCAGTTCCATTCATGTGACGTCTGGGGTGCCGCAAGGTAGTCATCTGGGCCCTCTGCTTTTTACACTCTTTATTAATGATCTTCCCTCAGTTATGATACATTCGCGTGTGCTTATGTATGCTGATGACGTTAAACTTTGTTTTAGTTATAAAGATATGATTTCGCCTGCTTGCTTACAAGCCGATCTTAACAGTTTCGAGTCTTGGTGCCGGCTCAACTTGTTAAACCTCAATACTACTAAGTGTAAAGTAATGACTTTTCATAGAACTTCTCCTCAACTGGTAACCTATTTTCTTAATCATAGTCCATTGGAACGTCTAACTGAGATGAACGATTTAGGTGTGCTTATGGACAGCAAACTAACTTTTAATACCCACATTTCCAACATGGTCGGTAAAGCAATGGGTGTTCTTGGTTTTATAAAGCGGTGGTCGAAGGAATTCACCGACCCATACATAACCAAGATTCTCTTCACATCACTTGTACGGCCTATTCTAGAGTACGGTTCTTGTGTATGGTCGCCTCAGTATGAGTCGCACCAAACTAGAATAGAATCTGTACAGAAACAATTTCTGCTTTTCGCTCTTCGTGGCTTAAACTGGAATCGCAATGCCAATTTGCCTTCGTACTCCAGTAGACTTCTTTTGATTAACCTTCCTTCTCTCATTAACCGTAGAATTATGCTTGGTGTAATCTTTATGCACAAGCTTTTGAATGGTGATATAGATTCGCCTGAGTTATTATCTCAGGTTAATCTATCTGTTCCATGTAGACCTACCAGAAACTTTATTCCTTTATCTTTGACTCGCTGTACTACTAACTATGCTTTGCATGAACCCTTTCGTGTCCTTTGTGCTGACTACAATCGGTTGTACCGAGCGATCAGCACAGAGTCCTCTCTTCCTATACTAAAAACGTCTATTTTATGTTACTTAGCTCGTAATTAGCCCTAGTTATTCGATTTTATGTTTCTTGTCTTCGTCCACGCGATAACGTGTCGTACGTTATGCGACTGCGCCCCTCGGTCGGTTGGGCGGGAGGTGGGCGGAACGCCTGGGACTCGCGCGAAAAAAAAAAAAAAAAAAAAAAAAAAAGACGAGTTCAAATCCATTTGTCCGTATTTCTGTCCGTCCGTCTGTGTATCTGTCTGTCTAGATCAACAGCTTCTCCTCCTAGACCGCTAAAGCTGCAGCGCTGAAACTTTGCACGAAGTCTAGTATATATTCTAGGCATTCTATATCTTGGATTCATCATTCATGTAGCTCCCATAGGAAGCATCGGTCGAAAAAAAAGTTTTAGATCAATAACTTCGTTTGAAACTTAACATTTGGCAGTTTACTATACATGTAAGGTGGCAACTCGGATTACAGCGACGTGGTGGCATCATCTTAAGTTTGAGCGGCGAATAGTGAGGTAGCAGCGAAGAGCAGATCAGAGCAGAGGGTCGTAAGCGAGGAGTCAGAAGCAAAAAGAGGTTTGAAGAAAGTTGTCGAAGAAATTGTCGAAAAGGAAGTAGTCAGTTGGTGGAAGTTGTCGCCAGTTGAAAAAGAAGTCGCAGTTGTTTAAAGAGGTCGTCAATCGTCAATTGTTGGAAGAAGTCATTAGCCGCAGGAAAATTCGAAGCTGTCTAATTTAATATCAATGTTCAACATTATAACCTACACAAACCTACATATATCGCATTTTATATCAATAAACTACATATAAATCTACATACATATACCAAAAATCGAAAAACCCATCACAAAATTTTTTGAAAAAATGCACACAAATTGTCTCATAAATGTCAAAACTTCTTGATGGCAACCCTGGTTTTTCTGGATTTGCGATGGTACTTTCTAGAAATAGCATTGAAATCACGAACACGTGTTCACTTTTGCATAGCTGCAGCGTTCAGTAAGCTTTTTACACATCAAACTCCCGATTCAAAGTGGTCAGACGTCAGCGTAAGCGTTCCAAATCAAATTCTGAAGCATAAATTTTGAAGTTGAAGGTATTAACTTTAAATTCTAATATAAATAATTACTCAGCTAATCAAATTGTTTTTGTGAATTCAATTTATTTGATTCAATCTATTTTATGTGTTTTGTGAACGTCTTTTCATGTTTAGGTGGAGTTTTAGTTGTGATCCCACAAAATTCCACAATTGAATTGTATGTCATTGTAATTGCCTGGCTTTTAAGGTAATACATGTGTTAAGTTTAGGTGCCAAAATTTGCCAATGTGAGTATTAACCTCAATAAGGTGACGTAGTCTTACATTTTTTCAAGGTAAGCTTTGCCCTGCAAAACATCTGTTTCGCATGAAATCGCCTTGAGCACAAAACGTTTATGCGTATAACTCAGTCATTTTTATTCCGATATTTGTGATATTTGGTGGAATGATCGAGATATCTAATATGTATTAGTGTGCAAAATTAAATTACGATACGATAAATATTGCGGGAGAAAATCGATGTTATCGAATTGCGGAGGTGGAAGGGGGCGTGGCGAAAATTTCAAATAAACTTCGTCTACGTGCATACTGCACGCATCTACTGTCTAAATTCGATAGCTCTTGCTTTTATAGTTCCCGAGATATAGGGGCTTAAAATATTGTTTTTCAAATAGCGTGGGCGGTAGGGGGCGTGGCAAAAATTTGAAACAAACCTCATTTGCGTGGACCATATACGGACTTTCATTCCAAATCACAATGATATCTCCACTAGAAGTACTTTTGGCCGCTCGCTCCATACAAACCCAACCACTGTGCGGCCGTGACACATTTGATCGAACTACTACTTATATCATACAGCTTCCATTGAAATAATCGGACCAAAAATAGTTTGGCTTCCATCAAACTTGGTAAATAATAATAATAATTTCTAAATTTGCTAGTGCTTGTAAAAATTGTTAGGTTGATAGTTTACAACTATATCCTAAATTAAAATAAAAAAATAAAATAAAATTTTATTTAAAAAATAAAATTTCTGCTAAATTTTATCAAAATCGGATAACTATATGATATAGCTGTCATACAAACAAATGATAAACTTGCATACCTACATACATACATGCATATGTAAACATGCTGTGTTATGGTCTTTACAACTAGATAACTCTAAGTAACACAAGAAATTGTAAGGGTATACAAACTTCGGCACGGCTGAAGTTAGCCCGACTTTCTGGTTATACCCTTGCAGAGGGTATTATAAAATTGGTCAGATGTTTGTAATGCAGAAAAGGGCTCTTTTCCGACCCCATAAAGTATATATATTCTTGATCAGCAAGAGAAGACGAGTTGATATAGCCATGTCCGTCTGTCTGTCTGGTGCTACGCAAACTAGTCCCACAGTTTTAGGGCTATGGCATTCAAAGTTCGTATATAAGCTTTTCTATACAGCTCACACATCTGCAATTTTGAATAAGATCGGACAACTATATCATATAGCTGCCATACAAATACAAACGTTAAATGCGAATAACTTCTCTATTTTTTGAACAATCTTATCCAAACTGATTACGTAGATAAATAAAAAGGGATTACATCATATGCGTGAATCGTGAAACAATCGGATAAACATAACGCCTGATTTCAACGATATAAAATTTGCCTATATAAGCAGTGCACGCATAAGCAGTGAAGCACATATATACATATGTGTCAAAATTGCGTTTGTGTGTGTGTTAATTTGAATATCAATCGCTACATTGCTAAAATATTTCTTTATTGGATTAAGAAACAAAAAATTGTTTAGAAAATAAAATGTAATGGTCAAGGGCTGCAAGGGTATACAAACTTTGGCTTAGCCGAATTTAGCTTCTTTGATATTTTTAAAAACAATCTTATCCAAACTGATTACGTACATAAATAAAAAGGGATTACATCATAAACAATGGGATAATCATAACGCCTGATTTCGACGATATAAAATTTGCCTATATAGGCAGTGCACGCATAAGCAGTGCACGCATAAGCAGTGAAGCACATATACATATGTGTCAAAATTGCGTTTGTGTGTGTGTTAATTTGAATATCAATCGCTACATTGTCTTGGCACGCTTACTATTTGGCGATTGGCTGCCCCCGGCCAATGTATTTAAAATATTTCTTTATTGGATTAAGAAACAAAAAATTTTTTAGGAAATAAAATGTAATGGTCAAGGGCTGCAAGGGTATACAAACTTTGGCATAGCCGAAGTTAGCTTCTTTGATATTTTTATTTTTCTTCTTTTGCTATTATCTTAACAATAGTCCTCACTTATTAAGGCCTATAAATAACGATCAAAATGGTGTCGACGGGTGCATATCCACTGAGCACTTGTATGCTCTGTTAGCGCTCAGAACTACTGCGACCCGGAGCTATGTCACAGTGGTCTTCATCATGTTGCCTGTGGTAGTAGTGGAGTAAGTGTTCACTTTTTATACCATGCATCCATAGGATGAAATGGTATATGAAAGTCGCCAAAATGTATGTAACAGGCAGAAGGAAAACATTCCGACCCTATAAAGTATATGTATTCTTGATCAGCATGAGAAGAGAAATTGATAGAGCCATGTTCGTCTGTCCGTCCGTCCGTCCGTAAGAGACCAAAGATCTCAGGAACTGTAAGAGCTAGAGCTACCAAATTCAGAATGCAGACTCGTGTAGTATATATAAGTTTATTATACCAGGCATCCATAGGATGAAATGGTATATTAAAGTCGTCAAAATGTATGTAACAGGTAGAAGGAAGCATTTCCGACCCTATAAAGGATATATATTCTTGATCAGTATCAATAGCCGAGTCGATTGAGACATGTCCGTCTGTCCGTCCGTCCGTCTGTCCGTCCGTCCGTTCGTCCGTCCGTCCGTCCGATAGAGTGCCTAGATCTCAGCAACTATACAAGCTAGAGCTACCATATTTGGCATGTAGACTCGTTTGGTGTGTACGCTGATCAAGTTTATTTTTTTTTTCGCCCCGCCCCTTTCCGCCCCCGCTATTTGAAAAACAATATTTTGAGCCTCAATATCTCGGGAACTGTAAAAGATAGAGCTATCGGATTTGGACATTAGATGCGTGCAGTATGCACGCGGACCAAGTTTGTTTCAAATTTTTGCCACGCCCTCTTCCGCCCCCCGAAATTCAAAAAATTTTCACCCGAAATATTTATCGTATCGTAATTTAATTTGGCACACTAATACATGTCACGTATATCTATCATCCCACCAAATATCACAAGAATCGGAATGAAAATGGCTGAGTTATACATAGCAACGTTTTTCACCCATTGCGGTGCAAGGCAGATGCAAGCAAAAATAAAGTAAGTAAGTCGCCGGGACGACTTGGATATACCATGCATCAGGGGAAAACAAATTACCTTGAGTTTATAAAACTTATTTCATATATTAAATTACTTTCGTATGCGCGATTTCTAACATATGCTATCTCGCTCACTCTTATGTGTGTGCACTTTAGCGCCCCACCGGCCAAATTCGCCCTTGCACCGCTTTGAGTGCAAAACATTTCAACGTGTAACTCACCCATTTTTATTCCGATTTTTATTAAATTTGGTGGAATGATAGATGTTCATAACATATATGAATGTGCCAAACTAAATTCCGATACGATAAGTATTGCGGGAGAAAATCACTTTTTATTAAATTCCGGTGGCGGAAGGGGGCGTGGCAAAAAAAAAAACATAAACTTGGTCTGCGTCTATACTACACGAGTCTACATTCTAAATTTGGTAGCTCTATCATTTATAGTTGCTGAGATCTCTGCACTCTTACGGATGGACGGACGGACAGACGGACGGACGGACAGACGGACATGGCTATATCAATTTCTCTTCTCATGCTGATCAAGAATATATATACTTTATAGGGTCGGAAAAGCTTCCTTCTCCCTGTTACATACATTTTGGCGACTTTAATATACCATTTCATCCTATGGATGCATGGTATAAAGAGCGAGATAGCATATGCTGGAAATCACCGATTTGGTCGGGGGCGCTAAAGTGCTCGTTTCCACATAAGAGTGAGCAAAATAGCATTTGAAAGAAATCTATGAGTGTGGCAAATTAAATTACGATACGATAAATATTACGGGAGAAAATCACTTTTTATTAAATTCCGGAGGCGGAAGGGGGCGTGGCAAAAAAAAAACATAAACTTGGTCTGCGTCTATACTACACGAGTCTACATTCTAAATTTGGTAGCTCTATCATTTATAGTTGCTGAGATCTCTGCACTATTACGGACGGACGGACAGACGGACATGGCCATATCAATTTCTCTTCTCATGCTGATCAAGAATATATATACTTTATAGGGTCGGAAAAGCTTCCTTCTCCCTGTTACATACATTTTGGCGACTTTAATATACCATTTCATCCTATGGATGCATGGTATAAAGAGCGAGATAGCATATGCTGGAAATCACCGATTTGGTCGGGGGCGCTAAAGTGCTCGTTTCCACATAAGAGTGAGCAAAATAGCATTTGAAAGAAATTTAATATATATGTCTTCACCTGATGCATGGTGTATCCAAGTCGGCCCGGCGACTTACTGACTTTATTATACCATGCATCCATAGGATGAAATGGTATATTAAAGTCGCCAAAATGTATGTAACAGGGAGAAGGAAGCTTTTCCGACCCTATAAAGTATATATATTCTTGATCAGCATGAGAAGAGAAATTGATATGGCCATGTCCGTCTGTCCGTCCGTCCGTAATAGTGCAGAGATCTCAGCAACTATAAATGATAGAGCTACCAAATTTAGAATGTAGACTCGTGTAGTATAGACGCAGACCAAGTTTATGTTTTTTTTTTGCCACGCCCCCTTCCGCCTCCGGAATTTAATAAAAAGTGATTTTCTCCCGTAATATTTATCGTATCGTAATTTAATTTGCCACACTCATAGATCTAATGAACATCTATCATTCCACCAAATTTTTTTTGCCACGCCCCCTTCCGCCTCCGGAATTCAATAAAAAGTGATTTTCTCCCGCATTATTTGTCGTATCGGAATTTAGTTTGGCACACTCATATATGTTATGAACATCTATCATTCCACCAAATTTAATAAAAATCGGAATAAAAATGGCCGAGTTACACGTTGAAATGTTTTGCACTCAAAGCGGTGCAAGGGCGATTTTGCCCGGTGGGGCGCTAAAGTGCACACACATAAGAGTGAGCGAGATAGCATATGTTAGAAATCGCGCATACGAAAGAAATTTAATATATGAAATAAGTTTTATAAACTCAAGGTAATTTGTTTTCCCCTGATGCATGGTATATCCAAGTCGGCCCGGCGACTTACTTACTTTATTATACCATGCATCCATAGGATGAAATGGTATATTAAAGTCGCCAAAATGTCTGTAACAGGGAGAAGGAAGCTTTTCCGACCCTATAAAGTATATATATTCTTGATCAGCATGAGAAGAGAAATTGATATAGCCATGTCCATCTGTCCGTCTGTCTGTCTGTCCGTCTGTCCGTCCGTCCGTCCGTCCGTAAGAGTGCAGAGATCTCAGCAACTATAAATGATAGAGCTACCGGATTTAGAATGTAGACTCGTGTAGTATAGACGCTGACCAAGTTTATTTTTTTTTTTTGCCACGCCCCCTTCCGCCTCTGGAATTCAATAAAAAGTGATTTTCTCCCGCAATATTTTTCGTATCGGAATTTAATTTAGCACACTTATACATGCTATGGTTATCTATCATTTCACCAAGTTTCATAAAAATCGGAATAAAAATGGCCGAGTAATACGTTAAAATGTTTAGCACTCAAAACGGTGCAAGGGCGAATTTGGCCGGTGGAGCGCTAAAGTGCACACACATAAGAGTGAGCGAGATAGTATAATCAAATCGCGCATACGAAAGAAATTTAATATATGAATTTGGTTTTATAAACTCCATGTAGTTGCATGGTATATCCAAGTCGGCCCGGCGACTTACTTACTTAATTTTTTTTTTTGCCACGCCGCCTTCTGCCTCCGGAAATCAATAAAAAAGTGATTCTCTTCCGCAATATTTATCGTATCCTTATTTAATTTGGCACACTCATACATGTTATGGAAATCTATTATTCCACCACGTTTTATAAAAATCGGAATAAAAATGGCCGAGTTATACATAGAAACGTTTTGCACTCAAAGCGGTGCAAGGGCGAATTTGGCCGGTGGAGCGCTAAAGTGCACACACATAAAGGTCAGCGAGATAGCATATGTTAGAAATCGCGCATAGAAAAGAAATTTAATATATGAATTTAAAAACTCAAGCTAGTTTTCTTCCCTTGATGCATGGTATATCCAAGTCGGCCCGGCTACTTACTTACTTTATTTAAATCACAGTTATAATTTAAGTGTTGGTGGTATTTGTAGCAATCCATTCGTATATTCCTCTAATTCTACAACTTCATAACGAGAGACGTAATCAAGCTGCCAGCGGAGGGCTAAATGGGTTTGCGAAATGATTATAGTATTGTAAGTCAGAATAAAGTAAGTGAAACAAAAAATTGTTAATCGATCGGAACTTTATCTGCCCGATAGAAGTACAGCCCGTAAAGCTGTACAGATAAATAGGTAGGGTAAATTGTAATAATCTTAAGTAAAATTTAAACAAAAGCTTATTAAAAAAAAAAAAAAAATTTCCAACCATTTTTAAGTGCACATAAATTAGGAGGAGATTAGGGACGTAACTGCAGAAGGTTTAGAGAATAACTGGGAGGAACTGAATAAAGTTCCTGATATAATATAAAATATAAAGAAGTTTTCGGGAGATGGACATGAATTTACCACATGGTATTTTAATGTCTCTCGTCTTATGCAGATGCATGCACAAATCGCTTAAAGGCACCTCAAGATATTTTGGTATCCTAGTTACGGTCAGAAACAAAATAATTGGGCAAGCCAACGCGCTCCTTCGATCATATCGCGTCACCCTAAATTGGGAAGCGATCTCGCCTTGTTTACTGTCAGAGTATTCGGATAGACGAGATCTGAGTACTCTCGAATACCAAATGTTCACTTTATCTCAAAATAAAGTAAGTAGGTCGCCGGGCCGACTTGGATATACCATGCATCAGGGGAAAGAAAACTACCTTGAGTTTATAAAACTAAATTTATATATTCAATTTCTTTCGTATGCGCGATTTCTAACATATGCTATCTCGCTCACTCTTATGTGTGTGCACCTTAGCGCACCAACGGCCAAATTCGCCCTTGCACCGCTTTGAGTGCAAAACGTTTCAATGCATAACTCGGCCATTTTTATTCCGATTTTTATGAAACTTTGTGAAATAATAGATGTCCATAACATATATAAGTGTGCCAAATTAAATTCCGATACGACAAATAATGCGGGAGAAAATCACTTTTTATTGAATTCGGGAGGCGGAAGGGGGCGTGGCAAAAAAAAAAAATAAACTTGGTCAGCGTCTATAATACGCGAGTCTACATTCTAAATTTGGTAGCTCTATCATTTATAGTTGCTGAGATCTCTGCACTCTTACGGACGGACGGACAGACGGACATGGCTATATCAATTTCTCTTCTCATGCTGATCAAAAATATATATACTTTATAGGGTCGGAAAAGCTTCCTTCTCCCTGTTACATACATTTTGGCGACTTTAATATACCATTTCATCCTATGGATGCATGGTATAAAAACTTAACGATTCTCGAATTTTACCATGAGGTGTACCAACAGATGGTATTAATTCTCGACCAAATTGAAACAATGGGTCATAGTTCGGAAACTATGACAGCCATGACAAAGCAAGTCAGGGAAAGAGCGTTAGACACCTTCCTTAGGGTGATTTGTCCGAAAGAATAAGCTTAGTGCAACCAACCGATCTAAAACATGCGTTGCAACTTTGCGAAATGTTATATATTAAGCGTGCTAGGAACAACATTAACCACCGTGACATGCGTCCCGCTGATGGACCTAAACCCATTCAATACCAGAGAATAAATCTTCCGCAGCCGCATATATTATATGTACCTGTGCTTCAGCATAATTACCAACAACAACCTAAACAACAATTTTTTGCTCAACCACCTAAACAAGAACAACTTGCACTCCCACCAAGACCCTTCGATCCAAAACCTCAACCTCCAGCAACACCCATGGATGTTGCCGGCTCCATCTAAACAAAAAATGTAAATTACATGAACAGAGCTAATAACAATTACCCTCAACAACACGTTTTTAAGCGACTTAATCCTATGTCCACCCAAACTCCGAACAAAGTTCAGAGGCAATTCCATATTGGAACGGACTACTCTGGTGAGCAATACACCACAATCCCTGTTCAAGAGGAACAATGGTCCGATAATTTATATCAGTCCGAATACCAAGACATGCAACAACCTATCTATCAAATGTCCGAATACCAAGACGTGCAACAACCTATCTATCAAATGTCCGAATACCAATCCAACTATCAAGAGCCAAATATCCAATCGATTCAATACCAGGAAGAAGCTGAGCAAACACAATATATCCAACACTGAATAACCGAAGCAGGCGAAGAAATCTTAGATTTGACTTCTCAAATCAATAAAGAGCTACAAGTACATCCAAATGTACTATTAAGACCAACAAATATCGAAGCCGAAGACACTGTTCTTAATTTTTTTGCCTAAGCCATTCCTCCTTCCCATACTTTGTATGTAGAAATAAGGACGGAACGTCATAAAACTTTTTAATAGATACAGGATCAAATAAAAACTATATCCAACCGGAAATAGTTGGTTTATTCAACCAACCAGATAAACCCATTCAATTTTTCCTATTAGCCAATTTAAAACCCCTTTCTTGGATTTCTTGTGAACGACACCCTCAAGGAGTTTAACGCTATCATAGACATAGAAAAATATTTGTTATATGTTAACCATACATGTGTAATAAAGATCAAGCAAATGACAGCCCAACAAGTCAATGCTGTCAGAGGCGATTGCCTAACCGATACACAAACACAAGGTCTAAACGCACTTCGTGAGGAATATAATGAACTCTTTTCGGACCCAAACGAAAAACTGACATACACTACAAATGTCCTAGGAGAAATCCGGTCACCGTACAACGCCCCTGTATGGGTTGTACCAAAAAAAACAGATGCCTCCGGAAAAAAGAAATTCAGAGTAGTCAACATGTAGAGAAAATATGTTATGTTTACATAGATGACATAATCATCTTTAGTAAAACAGAAAGTGAACATCTACAACACCAAAATAAAGAACACCCTAGCCTCACAAGATGTCATTCTTGCTTACCCAGACTTCAACCAGGTATTTCACTTAACAACTGACGCGTCCAATAAAGCATACTGTACTAGAACAAAATGGAAGGCCCATTACCTTCATTTCTAGATCCCTTAGTAAGACCGAAGAGAATTATGCTACGAACGAAACGGAAATGCTACCGATAGTTTGGTCTTTAGAAAAGCTTAGAATGTACCTCTACGGTAAATCTAAAGTGATAATACACACGGATCATCAGCCCTTCACCTTTGCTCTGAGCGCAAAGAACCACAAAATAAATAAAGTAAGTAAGTCGCCGGGCCGACTTGGATATACCATGCATTAGGTGAAGAGATATATATTAAATTTCTTTTAAATGCTAACTCGCTCACTCTTATGTGGAAACGAGCACTTTAGCGCCCCCCGACCAAATCGGTGATTTGCAGCATATGCTATCTCGCTCTTTTTTGCATGCATATGCCTTGCACCGCAATGGATGAAAAACGTTTCTATGTATAACTCGGCCATTTTTCCGATTCTTGTGATATTTGGTGGAATGATAGATATACGTGGCATGTATTAGTGTGCCAAATTTAATCCTTCTTACAAAAATTTGTAAAGATGCCGAGACTCGAGATTAAGGGAGGATTATTTATTATAGATCGGACCACTACACTGGAAAATGGGGAAAAGAGGAAGGGTACATGCAGGACGACATGAATACAATACATATAGATTAGTTTAAGCTGTGATGAGGGGGGGGATCTGAGGTCTGAGGAGGGTGATGACGATCGTATCTCGGCGGGATTGACCCGGACAGGGATACGACGCATCCTAAATACTGGTCGGCTTATTCTAAGAGTCGGTTTGTTCTACGGGCTCGATCTCTAGTCGAGGATTGACCTGGTGACTAGAGAACCGGGCGACTACTTAGTATATAGCTGAGGCAAAGAAGGGGAAGAGGGGAATCCAGCAGGCTGAGATGGGGATCGACCCAGCATCCAGCCATACATGGATGAGCTATTGACACACAACACAAAAGGAGTACATACAAATACTAAACAATCTAGCTACCAAGGATGTATGAGAGTGGCGCGAGTGTACCTATGTTCGGCCAAGCCGAACAGCTAAAGGTCCTGATTCGGATTGGCGACCCGGCATGGCCGACTAACCGCTTCCTTTCCGAAGCCCTAGCACACTATTCGGTCCGTCCGAACACTAGCCTACAGTGACCCGCAAGTCCTTAGGCCTCACCGAGGGGCCAACAAACAAATTCGATCACACAGGATTCCTTCATATTTTCTTTTATTTTTTTTTCTTTTCAATTAGGTACTCGATATAAATATTTATTTTTTTGCCACACTCTAACCGCCCCGACTAACCCCGGAGACACTCTCTAACCGTGGCGCTCACGCCGAAACACCTGGCCGTTTCCCTCCGCTGACTCGTTTGTCCGTCGTCCTCTTAGTCCTGATCGTGGTGTCTCAATCGTAGTACTTGTCGATCGTCCTTGATCCGTGTCCTGATTGTGTTGTCCTTGTCGATCGTTCTTGATCCGTATCCTGACTGTGTTGTCCTTGGCGTAGTCCTTGTGGTATCCGGTGTCCTTGTTTGTGTTGTCCTTGGCGTAGTCCTTGTGGTATCTGGTGTCCTTGATCCTTGATGTTGTTATCCTTGGTGTTCTATGTTTACTTCTTATTTGTTTTCACTCCACTTCACTTTTTCACTTTGGCACTTCTGACTCGGTCCGAGGTCTATACTAGAATCAATCCCGGCCAGAATTTTCCATTCCACTGCGGCCTGTTTTTCGTCGCGAAGCTTTGGCACGCGTCGATGCCGGGTACAGCTGCGCCATTGCATCAGCCGTTCTAAGCTTTCTATTTCCGTCTCTCTCTTACGCGTAGCCGCATATGCCCCGTGGCCTACGTGACTCATCGCATGCACGTGGCGCCGGCGCATGGCGTCGGCCCGATCACCGTTACTTTTCGGGCTTTTCTAGAAAGCGCCGGCGAAGAGCTTGAGCGGCGACAGCGAAGAGCATGATCGTGAGTGGCGAAATGGTTGAACGGCGAAACGGGCGAAACGAGTGAGCGGCGAGTATTGGTATAGGCCAGGTGGCGCTGTAAAGAAATGAACTAGCTCTACCTAATGGTTCAGAGTCATTTGCACTTAAAAATAATATATTTGCCCTTTCATAGGGTGCTAAGGAACTTAATTCTAATAATGTTGTACATGGATTAGGACTATGGGGGGTATGCAGAAATAAACGTGTCGTGTGAACCTTATCGCTATCGATAGGAGTTGTGTCGATAACTTCGTCACAAATATTTCGGGTGAAAATCCAATTCGAATTTTGGGGGCGGAAGGGGCGTGGCAAAAATTTGAAACAAACTTAGTCTGCGTGCATACTGCACGCATCTAATGTCCAAATCCGATAGCTCTATCTTTTATAGTTCCCGAGATATGGATGCTCAAAATATTGTTTTTCGAATAGCGTGGGCGGAAGGGGGCGTGGCAAAAAAAAAAAAATAAACTTGACCAGCGTACACTCCAAACGAGTCTACATGCCAAATTTGGTAGCTCTAGCTTGTATAGTTGCTGAGATCTAGGCACTCTATCGGACGGACGGACATGTCTCAATCGACTCGGCTATTGATACTGATCAAGAATATATATACTTTATAGGGTCGGAAAAGCTTCCTTCTCCCTGTTACATACATTTTGGCGACTTTAATATACCATTTCATTCTATGAATGCATGGTATAATAAAATATATACCAGGAAGTTCAAATTCGGTGGCAGACGGACTGTCTAGAAACCCAGTAAATACATTTATCAATGCAAGTAATACTACATCTACAGCCCACAGTGATGAGAGTTCCGGCCACGAACTCATACCTACAGCAGAAGTACCCATTAAAATCAAATATTCCTGCTAGATAGTAGCCCCAGCAAAACTTTCGAAATAATTTTTCCCACATATCACAGACACACCGTAAAACAACCAGACTATTCCGAGCAAGAATTAATTACAATCTTAAAGGAAATAAAGTAAGTAAGTCGCCGGGCCGACTTGGATATACCATGCATCAGGTGAAAAGATATATATTAAATTTCTTTGAAACGCTATCTCGGTCACTCTTATGTGGACACTAGCACTTTAGCGCCCCCCGACCAAATCGGTGATTTCCATCATACGCTATCTCGCTCTTTTTTGCGTGCATCTGCCTTGCACCGCTATGAGTGAAAAACGTTTCTATGTATAACTCGGCCATTTCTTTTCCGAATCTTGTGATATTTGGTGGGATGATAGATATACGTGACATGTATTAGTGTGCCAAATTAAATTACGATACGATAAACATTTCGGCTGAAAATTTGAAATTTCCTGGGCGGAAGGGGGCGTGAAAAAAAAAACAAACTTGGTCTGCGTGCATATTGCACGCATCTATTGTCCAAATACGATAGAATTAATGAATTAATCCGTACCACTAATCAAATCGTTCACACACACAAATTAAAACAAGACGAGAGGGAGCAATTAGAAATCCTGAAATATAAGTTAAGTCTCCTGCGTGAGGAAATTACCAATATAATTTATGCCATCGATTGGACAAAAACGAATACAGTAAATTCAATGATTTTAGCAGATACAGAAATAAATCTAATTGAAGAAACCGACATTTTCATTAACGTAGAAGAATTAATAGAATTTGCAGAAGTTACAATAGCATCTGATGGAAAAGATTTACTCTATACTATGAGCTTTCCCCGAATCATCAACGAAAATTGTAAAACCCTTCTGGATATCCCAATTAAACACAATCAGGTGTGTCACAGAAAACGCTAGCGATTTTGGCGACGTTTGAAATGTAAAACGCCGAAACTAAACGATGGTGCCATGGAAATTTCCGTTTCATTTTCGGCAACATTTTCGGAGCCACAGACACCGGTTGGCACATCAGCTGACTCGATCGCCGCTATTTCGGTATTTCGATTGTCGATAAGTGCACTAGTGTTGTGCAATTCAATTCAATTATCGCGCGCAATATTGTCGGTGCTTTGACAACAGCGTGTTTACACACAATTTAAAAAACTTTCTTTCTCTTTGGTCGTAATGCATAAAATTTGTGCTTACTTGTGGCATATAACAAACTAAAATTGGAAACACAAATGTTTTGTCCGAAAATAAGTTTCTGCCGTTTTCAGCAGGATGGCAGCCTTGCTTATGGGTGATTTAAGCAAAAACGACGCTTGCTTGATTTTTTCACAGGCGTTTTCGTAAAATAATAAATTATATATGAACACAAATATTGCCAGCGATTATTTGAATGCAATTCCATCCAGAAATAATCAAAGTTTATTTCAACACCATTCTTTTTTCAACATAATTTGCTGTAAGCGCAAAATTAACCAAACGTTGGAGAAAAACTTGTAACTTTTCAAAACTGTCAAAAGAGGTTTCTGTGACACCCTACATTTGCGTTTGGGGCGTTAGCGATTTCTGTGACACCCCTGATACTGTGAAAAAGAAAAATCGGCCACTGATTCGCCTGTCAGTTGCTGCTCAAGTTACTAATACTGTTTCGGGCACGCCAGCATCTGCTGGTGTGTCAAAAAACTAGATTCGTCCCTCAATCTGGGCTACCAGAATGTGAGAGGACTGAAATCAAAACTTATTAATCTCTATGTACAAAATGTTATTTCTTTTACAAATAACATTTTAGCTTTTACGGGGACGTGGCTAAAACCTGACATTGCTGATGCATCTGTTTTTGCTTCAAAATTTTCGTTATTTAGACGTGATCGAACTCCCCGCGTAGGTGGAGAAGTTTTGATTGCTATTGATGATGCTTTCTCATCTGAACAGATTCAGCCGTATTATAATCAGGAAATAGAGTTTGTCGGTGTTAAGGTAGATTATCAATTTTTTCCGCCTACATTACTTTTTCTTATATTGCTCCCCAGTCAGACATGGTGGTTTATTTAAATCATTTAGAGACAATTCGATCTGCCTCTGCTTTGACTTCTAATCGTGATATTCTCATTGTTCTAGGTGATTTTAATTTGCCTTCTATAGCAGGGACCATGCTATGAACTTATGAACCCACTATACTGTTGCCTTCCACGTCACATGACTTTGTTGATGGCCTTCTTGGTATGTGTCTAAGTCAATTTCGTGCGTAATATAATGGAAGCAGTGTTGCCAACTGCCAGCCACATAAAAAGGACGGATGGCGAAAAAAAAGTGAAAAAAAAGGATAAAAATTTTTATACCCTTGCAAAAAGGGTATATTAATTTTGGTCAGAAGTGTGCAACGCATAGAAGGAGTCATCTCCGACCATATAAAGTATATATATTCTTGATCAGCATGACAAGACGAGTTCAAATCCGTTTGTCCGTCTGTCTGTCCGTCTGTCTGAATCAACAGCTTCTCCTCCTAAACCGCTATAGCTACAGAGCTGAAATTTTGCACGAAGTCTTGTATATACTGCAGGCATTGTATATCTTGGATTCATCCGGATCGGATAACTATATCATATAGCTCCCATAGAACCCGTCGGTCGAAAATAGAGTTTTAGATCAATAACTTTGTTGTTTTTCATCTGATTGTTATAAAAGTTAACATTTGGCAATTTACTATACATCTATATGTCCGTGCCAAATTTGATCAAGATCGGACTACTGTATCATATAGCTCCCATAGGAACAATCGGACCAAATATAGTTTTGCTTCTAAAAACTTTTTTGTTTCTATTGCGATTATCACCAAACTTAGCAAATAACATTTGCACATAATAAATTATAATCCTGCCAAATTTGATCAAAATCGGATTACTATATGATATAGCTGTCATACAAACAGATGGAAAAATTGCATGCTGCAGCATACATATATCTACATACATGCATACAGTGGCCGTCAAAAGTGATTCAATGTTTGCAACTCTTGCAGTTAAACAGCTGCTGTATGAATATAGAGCAAGCAAATGAAACAAAACTTATTTTGAAAGTTACTTAGATTATTCTTAATAAAATAATGCAAATTAGACAACGAAGAAGCGAACACAACAGAAAAGGGAGATGTAAAACAAAAACAACATGCATTGACTCACTTTTGACTATTTCTATTTTTAGGTTCTTTATCAATAAATGCATCGTAATTTACAGTTATTTTGGGGAATTGTTTTTCGCTTTTGATATATTCATATTTGTAGTCAATTTTAAAGAAGTAAAGTCATTTGTAGTTTGCACCGGGTACCGAATAGTTGCAAAATTGACTAAAAACCTGAGAATGAAAAAAATTTCTAAACCCGATGAGGACAATATAGTGTGCCTATCAGAAAGGGGATCCTCGTCGCGAGAAATAGTCAAATCCCTCTCTATTAGTCAGGCGACAGTCATTAGAGTAATAAAACGGCGTGGAATCAACAACCAAAATACATCCAATGGACGCCCACGACTGATTAGTGATGGTGATGCACGGCTTATGATCAGCCAAATTAAAAAAGATGGCCATATGACACCCAAGGATGCTGCCAAAACAATTGGAAAGCCGGTTAGCGAATCGACTGCAAGAAGGGCACTTCGAAATATCGGCTACACTCCGATTGTAAAGAAAAAAAATATCAAAGAAGCTAACTTCGGCTAAGCCAAAGTTTGTATACCCTTGCAGCCCTTGACCATTACATTTTATTTCCTAAACAATTTTTTGTTTCTTAATCCAATAAAGAAATATTTTAAATACATTGGCCGGGGGCAGCCAATCGCCAAATACAAAGACAATGTAGCGATTGATATTCATATTCACACACACACAATCGCAATTTTGACACATATATGTGCTTCACTGCTTATGCGTGCATTGCTGCCATAAGCAGTGCTTTGCTGCCATAAGCAGTGCACGCTATATAGGCAAATTTTATATCGTCGAAATCAGGCGTTATGTTTATCCGATTGTTTTGAAATTCACGCATATGATGTAATCCCTTTTTATTTATGTACGTAATCAGTTTGGATAAGATTGTTCAAAAAATATAGAAGTTATTCGCATTTAACTTTTGTATTTGTATGGCAGCTATATGATATAGTTGTCCGATCTTATTCAAAATCGCAGATGTGCATGTGGCTGTATAGAAAAGCTTATATACGAACTTTGAATGCCATAGCTCTAAAACTGTGGGACTAGATCGCGAAGCACCAGACAGACAGACGGACAGAAGGACAGACGGACAGAAGGACAGACGGACATGGCTATATCAACTCGTCTTCTCTTGCTGATCAAGAATATATATACTTTATGGGGTCGGAAACGATCCCTTCTCTGCGTTACAAACATCTGACCAATTTTATAATACCCTCTGCAAGGGTATAAAAAGCCAGCACTGTCCGAGAAAAACGTCAAGGCACGTCTGCAATTTGCCAAAATGCATCGGCATTGGACCATTGAGGACTGGAAGAAGGTTATTTGGTCAGACGAGTCCAAATTTAACCGATATCAGTCCGATGGAAAGGAGTACTGCTGGATAAGGCCCGGAGAAACCATTCAAAGGCGACATGTCAGCGAAACTGTCAAACACGGAGGCGGGCACGTTATGGCATGGGGATGTTTTACTTGGTGGAGTTCCGCAAAATTAGTCAAAATTAATGGAATAATGAGAAAAGAAGACTATTTGAACATTTTGCAGACCAATCTTGGCAATTTCATTGACAGATGCGCTTATGGTACAGCAGATCTTACATTTCAGCAAGATAATGACCCTAAGCACACAGCTAGAATTGTCCAAGATTGGTTATCTAACCAAGAATTCAAGCTGATGAAGTGGCCAGCACAAAGTCCTGACCTCAATCCAATTGAGAATTTATGGTCAATTGTGAAAAGACGGTTGGGACAATATAAAACGGCGCCAACAAATCTGGAGAGCTTTTGGCAACGCGTGGAGGAAGAATGGGCAAAGATTCCTCAGGAAATCTTTCACAATCTTGTCGAAAGTATGCCCTCCCGAATCTCTGCAGTGATAAAACATAAGGGACTTTGGACAAAATATTGAAAATTAGAAAAAAAAACAAAGTTTAAAAAAAGTTTGAAAAAGTCAAAACTGAGTCAATGGTTATTATTTTTGTTTATTAATTTTTGCTGAGAAGCTTGAACAATATCAAATTATTTTTTTATATGGATTTGTTAAGAACTTTATTAGAAATAAATTAAAAAAAATTTGGTTGACTTTGGGTTATTTTTGTGTATTCTGTGAACGCCCAAACTTAAAATTGCAAACATTGAATCACTTTTGACGGCCACTGTATGTGTGCGTGCCGTGCTATAGCGTGTAGATAAGGGTTTTTACACAAAAACCCTTTCCATTTTGCGATCTCCATTTAGGGATTGAGTAAGGCATGAACTTGCAAGGGTATACAAACTTCGGCATGGTCGAAGTTAGCCCGGCCTTCTGGTTTAAAATAGGACAGAAAAGAGGACAAAAATGTTTCAGCTTATCAATTGAACTTTTAATACGTATACATTAATATTTAAAGAGATCTCAACACATTATCTATAATGTAATCATCTTCGATTGATGCTTCAGTGTAGACCTTACTTGTGCCCACTTGTTTTAAGATTTTTTCTGGTACCTCGTAATTATGGCAGCAGGCGCCATGCCGCCGTAGTCCAAATCTAAAAATGGGAAAATTTTCAAATAGATGTATAAGTATTTACTGGAAGAATTTTAACTTTACCTTATTGTCATAATGGCATTTAATGTCTGCGTTTGCAGACGACTTCTTAATTTAGTTTTAACCAAGGACACTTGGCTGAAAACTCTTTCGATTTCAGCATTTGACCATGGTAGCGTCAATAAATTTATAGCGAATGTCGCTATATTTAAGTATGGGTTGCTGCCCGCTGCGTCTTTAAAGGCAATTACTTCCGCCCAAAACTTTATGGTATTATCGGTGTTTTCCCATTTTACAAAATTAATGTTGTTATATTGTGAAATTATGGAATCTATTTCACTCCCATTCACTTTAAAAAGCTCTAAAAGTTCAACGATTGGAGGTTTGCATGCCCGCAAAACGTTTTCCGCAGAGAAGAATTCAATATGCTTTAAAGTTTTAAAGTTGTCCGGCAATGTAAAACGAAATACAATATAATTATATTGGTCTAGTGTCAAATGGGATGGCCTTACCTTTGGATTAATTGAGAAATTAGTTCAACCACAAAATTGGTGCAATTTAATCGAATCTCATTTTGTGTTTGAAGATTTTGTTTGCTCTTTTTTATATGTGATTCGAACTCGTATCCCAAATACAAATCTCTTTGAATAAATTTTTCAAAATTATCAACAAGAATATCCATTTCGACGTTCGGAGCAATTATTTTACATTTAAGAGAGTTGATGCTCATCATTAAATCGCCTAACTGCTTTGTCGGGTTCGGGTTATTCATTTGGAAGGTTTTATTTATGCGTTGCATATCCTCCAAAATAGGCTTCAAAAAGATTAGATACAATTGGTTGACGTCATCGTTGTGCAAGTCGCGTAGAATCGTAGCTTTGTGGCATTTTTCTAATAATGCAGCATTGTTAAAGTGCAGCTTAAGCTCTTCCCATTGTTCTAATATACGTCTTACTGCACTTTCGATAGACAGCCATCGTGTATCGCAAACTCTCGGAATTTTTAATGGAGCCTTCATAAAAAAACGTTAAATTTAAATATTGTTTACTGACACAACGACTCTTACGAAATCAATTCTTAAGTTTTTAGTACTACGACGAACACAAAGTGTTAAGACATATAGATACACAGACCATTGAACAACATAAAGCTCACCATATCGCTATTTAATGACTGATACAAATTTCTATAGGCAATTTGCCTACTGGTGCTTTTGCAAAACCAGGAGTAAGTTTCGCTAGCAATGAATTCAAGTGACGGGGGCAAAATTTTTTTACAAGCAACGTTAACTACTATTGTACAGAATGGCACACACATTTCACCAATATAAGAGAAGGCACCAATTTCTTCAACTCGGCAAAAACCCCTCCTTTTTTACCCACCATAACATTGGCATTATCCGTTCCAATGCCGATTAAATTTTGTAAAGGTAGGTCAAACTGATTCAACTCAGCACGAATACTATCGCTGATTGTGACAGCATCTCCGCTCGGAATGGAAATCAGGGACAACAAGGTTGACACCATGTCTTGGCGATGAATACTGAAGTAAATTATAGAAACTCCTGAAAGTATTATCGGTTGGTTAACAGAGATGATATCTTTATAACAATATATCTTACCTAGAATTTTAGTAATGGATATTTCCGTAGTTTCATCGATAAGTAAACTATATTTCGCATTACCAACATCTTCTCGAAGATCCTCCTTAAAATGTACGGCGAGAACATTTTTTATCAGGCTAGTGCATTTGGTTCGATGAAGTTTTATTTCAGAATCGCCAAATTTGTTGTGGCACAATTCGCTCAAGTGATCCACGGGTGCAATCGCTGCATGCTGTGCAACAAACATGGCCAATGCAAGCTCTCTTTCAGCTGTTTCGTTTCGTGGTAGTGGTTTGAACTTTATTTTATTCGCTTGTGCAAACGGTAGGGCATTATGCTCATGTTTTTTAGTTGCCACATGTGCTCGCAAATGGTCAATTTTAGAATAAATACTGCACTTGCAATACTTGCAGTACGATTTGTCCGGATTCTTGGGATCGCGGCACAGCCACTTTGCAAAATCGGGTAAATTTAGCCACGCTTCGCGAAATTTTTGCTTGTACACTTCCTTCGGCATGTTAACTTTTATTAGTGACTGCTAAAGCTCGATATACCGCAAATCGATAACCTACGACTACAATTTTTAAAGTTTTAATGGTGGTACGATGATTATTAGACCGCTTCTTCAACACTCATCGCTATAAACAAATTTTTGCACTTAATAAAGAAAAAAGGACAGATTTCCGGACAAAGCGTGTTTAACATTTCTTCCGGCTAAACCAAAAAAAAAAGGACAGATCTGTCCGCAAAAAGGCTGAAATGGCAACACTGGTACATACATATACTGCATGCGCTTTGGGACCGACATATCACCTAAAAATTGTAATAGACTCAATAGATGGCTACCATTTTGAACACGTTAACTCCACAAAGACTCACGCGATACATGAATGCTAATACTACATAGCTTGAATAAGATTGAATAACGTAAGTTATAGTCCAGAGAGGTTAGTATAAGGCCCAAAATCATACTTAATAAAACAACATACTTCAAACACATTTATTTTGCTACACATGAATAGACAGGTCATAAACATATATTTTTTATTTAACACATACTTTTTCTAAAGGAAAAGAAAAGTTATTGGGTCTGTTTGTCTTAATTTGTTTAAGTTCAAGATCAATCAACAAACATCAAAAAGTGCAACCAAATATTTGCATGCCACGTGCTGAACATCTGTTCACTTTGAAACCTCGCAGCTGATCAGGAGTTCATCGAAAGGCTCTCACAAATGCTTTGACAAGTGTTGCCAATTGAAAAAAAAAAAAAACAAAACTAACGAATTAAAAAACCAGAAGGCCGGGCTAACTTCGACCATGCCGAAGTTTGTATACCCTTGCAAGTTCATGCCTTACTCAATCCCTAAATGGAGATCGCAAAATGGAAAGGGTTTTTGTGTAAAAACCCTTATCTACACGCTATAGCACGGCACGCACACATATGCATGTATGTAGATATATGTATGCTGCAGCATGCAATTTTTCCATCTGTTTGTATGACAGCTATATCATATAGTAATCCGATTTTGATCAAATTTGGCAGGATTATAATTTATTATGTGCAAATGTTATTTGCTAAGTTTGGTGATAATCGCAATAGAAACAAAAAAGTTTTTAGAAGCAAAACTATATTTGGTCCGATTGTTCCTATGGGAGCTATATGATATAGTAGTCCGATCTTGATCAAATTTGGCACGGACATATAGATGTATAGTAAATTGCCAAATGTTAACTTTTATAACAATCAGATGAAAAAGAACAAAGTTATTGATCTAAAACTCTATTTTCGACCGACGGGTTCTATGGGAGCTATATGATATAGTTGTCCGATCCGGATGAATCCGAGATATACAATGCCTGCAGTATATACAAGACTTCGTGCAAAATTGCAGCTCTGTAGCTATAGCGGTTTAGGAGGAGAAGCTGTTGATCCAGACAGACGGACAGCCGGACAGACAGACGGACAAACGGATTTGAACTCGTCTTGTCATGCTGATCAAGAATATATATACTTTATATGGTCGGAGATGACTCCTTCTATGCGTTGCACACTTCTGACCAAAATTAATATACCCTTTTTGCAAGGGTATAAAAATTAAATTCGACTTATGTCCCGCTAGTTTGATCAGTTGGCCCACTGTGCGGTTCAAGGGCGGATTTGGCCGGTGAGGCGCTAAAGTGCACACACATAAGAGTGAACGAGAATTTATATACATATATATAAGTATGAATTTAGTTATATAAATTCGAAGAAGTTTTTCCACTTGATACATGGTATATCCAAGTCGGCCCGGCGACTTATTTTATTTTAATCCGCTAGACATTCAAATGAATGAAAAGACTCAAAAACTCAAAAAGCGAGCGTCCTTGATAGTTTTCAGCATTGCTGTACCAACAAAATAGTAAAGGAAAAAGGAGATATGTATTTTTAAGTCTAACCAGTAAAAGTCGATTTGGAACACCCATACGGTCGATTGCTATTTAGTGTTCAGCGCAAACGCATATATCCATTATTCATCACCTGTCACGATTTTATAAACCCCACCGTCGAACTT
The DNA here is from genome assembly GCA_018150735.1 of Drosophila sp. 14030-0761.01. Lineage (NCBI taxonomy): Eukaryota > Metazoa > Arthropoda > Insecta > Diptera > Drosophilidae > Drosophila > Drosophila sp. 14030-0761.01. The sequence goes on from JAECWO010000003.1 coordinate 2,373,214, forward strand.
TTTAAGCATTTCCTTACTCCAATCTGTAGCATGCCACACTCTTGGAGCTTTGAGCTAAATGAGGTCGGTCGAAGTATACATCCAAACCGCAAGGCATTGCATTAGCTATGAAATTTTTTTTCAATTGCACGAAAGCACCGAGCTGTTGCCAACTTTGTTTTTGTTCACCCCTTCCCCTCTAATCATCAAACGATTTTCGTCTTTCGTGACGTCGTGATGTCTGCCGAACTTTATTTTCGCATTATTTTTTTGCGTGTGGCACGTGTTTTTCTTTCGTTCGGGTTCTCTGTCTATGCCTATTCCTTTTGTATGTATGGTGTTAATCAGGGGTGTCACAGAAAACGCAAGCGATTTTGGCGACGTTTGAAATGTAAAACGCCGAAACCAAACGTTGGTGTCATGGAAATCTCCGACGTTTCATTTTCGGCAACATTTTCGGAGCCACAGCCACCGGTTGGCACAGCAGCTGACTCGATCGCCGCTATTTCGGTATTTCGATTGTCGATAGGTGCAATAGGGTTGTTCAATTAAAAAAAAAAAAAATACTAACGTTTGGAATTAAAATTGTTATACATTTTTCGTAAACCAAAAATTATTGCTAATGTCATACAACATGAAAAAATTTACTTATGCAGTATAATTTACTTATACTGCAACACCAAAATTTTTAAAATTATTGTCGCGCGCAATATTGTCAGCGCTTTGACAACCCTATTGTTTAGATTTACTTCAAATTTGTAACTGTAAACAAATTTTGGCAAATTAACCAAAAATTTAAGAACAATGAATTAAATACAACAAGATGAATAGAATGCATCGATAACTGCTAGCTATTGCGTTTGTAAGCCTACATTCTCTTTTCTACACAATTCATTTTTCGCAACAATGGCAACTGTTTTACCCCAGAATAAAATTTCGTCCATGCGATTTCTAGGTATTAGCTCTGTTCAACAGGTCATTGGATTCAGACATGGAAGTGTTTAGAACAAATGTGAGCGAAATCGTTGGGAATATTATTTAATCTAGACTCTTGCTTCTTTTTAGCAAGCGATTTCCATTTTTACAAATCTTCAATTACAAGTAATAATTTAAAATTCGATGCACATATTCAAATGCAAATTTAGTTAAGTTTATTCGAGCATATTAGAAACCATGTCCATCAGAAATCCAAAAGATTTCAATTCATTTTAAAAAAGGCGGCAACTGCATTTGCATTTTTTACAGCTGTTTACAATTCTTCTTCTTCTTTGGCTGGCCAAGATAAAAACAGACGTCAACTTGGTGCATTTTTTCGACGTTTACATTAAATTTATCCGTGTACACACAATTTAAAAAACTTTCTTAAATTTGGTCGTAATCCATAAAATTTGTGCTTCCTTGTGGCATATAACAAACTAAAATTGGAAACACAAATGTTTTGTCCGAAAATAAAATTCTAACGTTTTCAGCAGGATGGCAGCCTTGGTTATGGGTGATTTAAGCAAAAACGACGCTTGCTTGATTTTTTCACAGGCGTTTTCGTAAAATAATAAATTATATATGAACACAAATATTGCCAGCGATTATTTGAATGCAATTCCATCCAAAAATAATCAAAGTTTATTATGGTGACCTCAACTTACGGCACAGAAACTAGAACTGCGCTTGAGTTAACTATTGGGGAAATATCCTTAACGATCACAAAACATTAGACAAACACAATACAAACACAACTCTTCTAATCACTTAAGTTTGACGTATGTAGTTCGAGGAGAGGTTTTTGTGCACAACTAGATTACTTGCTTCTTTTTAGCAAGCGATTTCCATTTCCATGCAAATGTAATTAAGTTTATTCGATCATATTAGAAACCATATCCATCAGAAATCCAAAAATTTCAATTCATTTTAAAAAGGGCGGCAACTGCAATTGCATTTTTTCAGCTGTTTACATTTCTTCTTCTTCTTTGGCTGGCCAAGATAAAAACAGAGACGTCAACTTGGTGCATTTTTTCGACGTTTACATTAAATTTATCTGTTTACACACAATTTAAAAAACTTTCTTTCTCTTTGGTCGTAATGCATAAAATTTGTGCTTACTTGTGGCATATAACAAACTAAAATTGGAAACACAAATGTTTTGTCCGAAAATAAGTTTCTGCCGTTTTCAGCAGGATGGCAGCCTTGCTTATGGGTGATTTAAGCAAAACCGACGCTTGCTTGATTTTTCACAGGCGTTTTCGTAAAATAATAAATTATATATGAACACAAATATTGCCAGCCATTATTTGAATGCAATTCCATCCAAAAATAATCAAAGTTTATTTCAACACCATTCTTTTTTCAACATAATTTGCTGTAAGCGCAAAATTAACCAAACGTTGCAGCAAAACTCGCAACTTTTGAAAACTGTCAAAAGAGGTTTCTGTGACACCCTACATTTGCGTTTGGGGCGTTAGCGAATTCTGTGACACCCCTGATAATTAATTTATTTTAATTTAGGATATAGTTGTAAACTATAGTAAAACGGAGTGACAAATTTGACACATCTAAAAACATTCGAGTTATTTAAGTATCAGGGTACATATTTTGTGTATTTATTTTCTTTGCATCGTTGAAACACAACAGTCGCAAAAACGGAAGGAGGAAAAAATATCCAACATGAGAAAGTATGTAATGTGAAGCGTAATTGTGGTTATACCATGCATCCATAGGATGAAATGGTATATTAAAGTCGCCAAAATGTATGTAACAGGCAGAAGGAAGCTTTTGCGACCCTATAAAGTATGTATATTCTTGATCAGCATGAGAAGAGAAATTGATATAGCCACGTCCGTCCGTCCGTAAGAGCGCAGAGATCTCAGCAACTATTAATGATAGAGCTACCAAATTTAGAATGTAGACTCGTGTAGTATAGACGGTGACCAAGTTAATTTTTTTTTGCCACGCCCCTACCGCCTCCGGAATTTAATAAAAAGGTATTTTAATATTTATCGTATCGTAATTAAATTTAGCACACTCATAGATCTTATGGACATCTATCATTCCACCAAGTTTCATAAAAATCGGAATACGAATGGCCGAGTAATACGTTGAAATGTTTTGCACTCAAAGCAGGGCGAATTCGGCCGGTGGAGCGCTAAAGTGCACACACACAAGAGTGAGCGAGATAGCATATGTTAGAAACCGCGCATACGAAAGACATTTAATATATGAATTTAGTTTTATAAACTCGATGTAGTTTTTTTTCCCCTGATGCATGGTATATCCAAGTCGGCCCGGCGACTTACTTACTTTATTTTTTTTTCGCCCCGCTTCTTCCGTCCCCGGTATTTGAAAAACAATATTTTGAGCCTCCATATCTCGGGAACTATTAAATATAGAGTTATCTTATTTGAACAATAGATTCGTGCAGTATGCACGCAGGCCAAGATTGTTTTAAATATTGGCCACGCCCCCTTCCGCCTCTGAAATTCGAAAAATTCGATTTTTACGAAATATTTATCGTATCGTAATTTAATTTGGCACACTAATACATGTTACGTATATCTATCATCCCACCAAATATCACAAGAATCGGAATAAAAATGGCCGAGTTATACATACAAACGTTTTTCACTCATAGCGGTGCAAGGCAGATGCACACAAAAAAGAGCAAGATAGCATATGCTGGAAATCACCGATTTGGTCGGGGGCGCTTAAGAGCTCGTTTCCACATAAGAGAGAGCTAAATAGCATTTGAAAGAAATTTAATATAAATCTTTTCACCTGATGCATGGTATGTATGTATATCCAAGTCGGCCCGGCGACTTACTTACTTTATTATACCATGCATTTATAGAATGGAATGGTATATTAAAGTCGCCAAAATGTATGTAACAGGAAGAAGGAAGCTTTTCCGACCCTATAAAGTATACATATACATATATCCTTGATCAGTATCAATAGCCGAGTCGATTGAGACATTTCCGTCTGTCTGTCCGTCTGTAAGATCATCGAGATCTCGGAGACTATAAGAGCTAGAGCTACCAAACTTGGCATGTAGAACCGTTGGCTCTGCAAGCAGATCGAGTTTATTAATTTTTTTCGCCCCGCCCCCGCTATTTGAAAAACAATATTTTGAGCCTCCATATCTCGGGAACTATAAAAGATAGAGCTATCGGATTTGGACATTAGATGCGTGCAGTATGCACACAGACCAAGTTTGTTTCAAATTTTTGCCACGCCCCCTTCCGCCCCCGAAATTCAAAAAGTTCGATTTTCCCAAAATATTTATCGTATCGTAATTTAATTTGGCACACTAATATATATCACGTATATCTATAATCCCACCAAATATCACAAGAATCGGAATAAAGTGGCCGAGTTATACATAGAAACGTTTTTCACTCATAGCGGTGCAAGGCAGATGCACGCAAAAAAGAGCGAGATAGCATATGCTGGAAATCACCGATTTGGTCGGGGCGCTTAAGAGCTCGTTTCCACATAAGAGTGAGCGAGATAGCATTTGAAAGAAATTTAATATACATACATATATCTCTTCACCTAATGCATGGTATATCCAAGTCGGCCCGGCAACTTACTTACTTTATTTATTATTGAGTTTGGTCGCTGCTTTAAGTAGATACTAGAAAAACATGGATCAGAACTAGAAATGGGCATGGGCCGTGCCGTGCCTATTTAAATAAATTATGTGTTGGGCCGTGTTGGGCACCTTACGAAAAATTACCGTGTTTTACCGTGCCAAGGTTTAGATGCAGATCGTTTCACTCGTTGACGAAGACGGACGTGTTTTTTTTACGCTTATAAACTTTTATTTTTTTCCTCGCGACAAAAAATTCCTAAATTTCTCAATACTCAACTCGGCATAGTTGAAATAATTTCCGATTTTTTTATTTCCATTTCGCGTTTTGGTTTTTGTTGGTTCTTTACTTGTGCAAACGCAAAATCAAATTTTAACAAAACGTTTATTAACATACAACAAAATCTCCCTAGGCGGTGTTGTTGTTTTTGTTAATTCTTTTGCTCTTGCGTTTTAACATATTTCCGTTAGAACTTACTCTCGCGCCTACGCGTACAAATTGTTGTTGCATGCGTTCAATTTGACGCGCTCTCCCGCTCTTTCCTATTACTTTTTGTTCGCGCTCTCGTCTATTCCTTTCTCGCGTTTGAGTGATACGTGCTTTCGTTTTGTGCTTTTAAGCTGTAACTATATTAACCCTTGTGCTTAGATCTGGTCAGTATATTTATATTTTTAAATTATTTTTTTCAATTTATTTAAAAAATTATAATGTCTGTCTGCTCCAAAAGAAACTGCAAAGTTTCCACCGAGGCTAAAGATTGTCATGATTATATCTTCTGCTGGTTGTGTGAGAATCCCGTACATGTGAAGTGTGCGGGTCTCACGCCGAAGATTCATGACACTATTAAAATCGGTGGAGGCTTGAAGTATGGATGTGATTCTTGCCGCGGTATCGAGAATGAGATGCGGACTTTCATGAAGCGGACTAGAGATGGCTTTACCACTCTGAGGGCTGGTTTTAATAAACTCCAAGCGGAGTTTATGTCGTTGGAGGCCCAGTTTAGTAGCCTAAAGCTATTAAATGAGTCGCTTAAACGGAAAAAAACCACTCCTCGAGGTGCATCTCCTGCTCCGCCGGCGTCTCTTCTCGTCCCTGGCGGGTCTCATGCCATATCATCACCCAGTAACCAGCGCCTAATATCGTTTAAAAGCCCGGTAATTCCGGGCATTGAGGTTACTTCCATATCGCCTGGTAGTAACCTCGCATCTAATGCGATAGTAGGCGTAGTATCCGATTTGTCCGGGCAATCTTCCAATCGAATGGAAATTGCCGATAGTTTTATTATAGGAGGCCCTGTTAGTGGCTTTGCTGCGTCAGCAGTTGCAACTCCCAATGTTGCAGCTGCTATTGTAGCACAGCCGCCAAGGGATCTTATTGGTGTTCCACCAAAGAAACATGTATTTGTTTCTAGGCTTGCCCCTGAAGTCACATCTGATGATGTTATAGCCTATATTCGGTCTGTGGTTAAAGACCCGAATATTGCAGTGGAAAAGTTTAAATTTTCTTATGCCCGTGACATTTCGTCATTTAAAATAAGTGTTTCTGCCAACAATTTTGACACTATATGTCATAAACGTTTTTGGCCGGAGCACATTATAGTTAAAGAATATACTGTGAAAAAGAAAAATCGGCCACCGATTCGCCTGCCAAGTTCTGCTCAAGCTACTAATACGGTTTCGGGCACACCAGCATCTGCTGGTGTGTCAAAAAACTAGATTCGTCCCTCAATCTGGGTTACCAGAATGTGAGAGGACTGAAATCAAAACTTACTAATCTCTATGTAGATAGCCTTTCTTTTACGAATAACATTTTAGCTTTTACGGAGACGTGGCTAAAACCTGACATTGCTGATGCATCTGTTTTTGCTTCAAAATTTTCTGTATTCAGATGTGATCGAACTCCTCGCGTGGGTGGTGGAGTTTTGATTGCTGTTGATGCTGCTTTACCATCTGAACAGATTCTGCCTTCTTATAATCAGGAGATTGAGTTTGTCAGTGTTAAGGTAGATTATCATTCTTTTTCCGCCTACATCACTTGTTCTTATATTCCACCGCAGTCTGACATGGTGGCTTATTTAAATCATTTAGAGGCAATTCGATCTGTCTCTGCTTTAACTTCTAATCGTGATATTCTCATTGTTCTAGGAGATTTTAATTTACCTTCCATAGCATGGTCCCTTGCGGATGAGTCTACTATACTGTTGCCTTCCACGTCACATGACTTTGTTGACGGCCTTCTTGAGATGTCTCTTTCTCAAGTCAATTCAGTGCGTAATACAAATGGAAGATCATTAGATCTGATATTTGTACTTGATCCTTCCAATTGTGCTGTTTCCAGGATTGAACCTTTTGTTCTTCCGGAAGATAAATTTCATCCTACTGTAAATTTAACAATTGATCTACCTTTCCTTCCACCACTACTTGGTGCTAATACGATACCTCGAACCCGATGTTTTCGTAAAACAGATTTTTCTAATCTTAATGATTTCATTCTTGCTACAGATTGGTCTTATTTGTACAATTGTATAGACATGGACTCAGCTATTTCTTTCTTTTATAGTACACTTGATTCACTCTTCGATAATTGTGTTCCTCTCAAGAGACAAGTGATTTCTAATAGACCTCCTTGGTTCTCTCGGGAGTTATCCAACTTGAAAAATGTGAAGTCACGATGCTATAAAAAGTTTAAAAAACTCGCCGTTCGTCCGATTTCATTCTGTATTCTGTTGCTCGCTCGAGATTTATGGTCCTTAATATGCAATGCTATAAGGATTATCTACGGCGCTGCAAATGTCAGTTTTCTCGCGATCCTAAGCAATTTTATAACTTTGTCAATACTAAACGTAAGACATCAGTGCATCCGTCTTCCTTGTCGTTTGAAAATAATAAAGCTAACACTGATCAGGCAATTGCCGATATGTTTGCTGATTTTTTCAAGACTACCTACTCCTCAGCGGAATATCATTCAAGACTTCCGTATCCTTATCAGTTAAAAAAGTCGAACTGCATTTTTAATCCAGTGATTGATGAAAGTTCGCTTCTCAGCGTGCTTAATTTAGTGAAACCTGTGTATTCACCAGGACCTGACGGTATACCTGGTTGCGTACTCAGGTTTTGTGCAAATGCTTTATGTAAGCCAATTTTGAAGTTATTTTTGTTGTCTGTTGAATCGTCCTCCTTCCCATCTATTTGGAAGGAATCATATATTATTCCTCTCCATAAAAATGGTAAAAAGTCCGAAGCTTCAAACTATAGGGGTATTTCCAAATTGTCTGCTATTCCTAAAGCTTTTGAAAAGATAATTACTTCTCAATTGCAACACTTCTGTAGGTCTATTATTTCGACATCCCAGCATGGGTTTGTGAAACGTAGATCCACTACCACTAACCTTTTAGAATTCACTTCTTTAACAATCGATGGATTCAGAAATGCAAAACAAACTGATGTCATATATACTGATTTCAGTAAGGCTTTTGATTCTGTTAATCATACGCTTTTGCTTATTAAGTTAAGTGACATTGGCTTTCCGCCAATTTTTCTTTGTTGGATTCGCGAGTATCTAACAAACAGAACGCAGAAGGTACTTTTCAAGTCTTCCTTTTCCAGTTCCATTCATGTGACGTCTGGTGTGCCGCAAGGTAGTCATCTGGGCCCTCTGCTTTTTACACTCTTTATTAATGATCTTCCCTCAGTTATGATACATTCGCGTGTGCTTATGTATGCTGATGACGTTAAACTTTGTTTTAGTTATAAAGATATGATTTCGCCTGCTTGCTTACAAGCCGATCTTAACAGTTTCGAGTCTTGGTGCCGGCTCAACTTGTTAAACCTCAATACTACTAAGTGTAAAGTAATGACTTTTCATAGAACTTCTCCTCAACTGGTAACCTATTTTCTTAATCATAGTCCATTGGAACGTCTAACTGAGATGAACGATTTAGGTGTGCTTATGGACAGCAAACTAACTTTTAATACCCACATTTCCAACATGGTCGGTAAAGCAATGGGTGTTCTTGGTTTTATAAAGCGGTGGTCGAAGGAATTCACCGACCCATACATAACCAAGATTCTCTTCACATCACTTGTACGGCCTATTCTAGAGTACGGTTCTTGTGTATGGTCGCCTCAGTATGAGTCGCACCAAACTAGAATAGAATCTGTACAGAAACAATTTCTGCTTTTCGCTCTTCGTGGCTTAAACTGGAATCGCAATGCCAATTTGCCTTCGTACTCCAGTAGACTTCTTTTGATTAACCTTCCTTCTCTCATTAACCGTAGAATTATGCTTGGTGTAATCTTTATGCACAAGCTTTTGAATGGTGATATAGATTCGCCTGAGTTATTATCTCAGGTTAATCTATCTGTTCCATGTAGACCTACCAGAAACTTTATTCCTTTATCTTTGACTCGCTGTACTACTAACTATGCTTTGCATGAACCCTTTCGTGTCCTTTGTGCTGACTACAATCGGTTGTACCGAGCGATCAGCACAGAGTCCTCTCTTCCTCTACTAAAAACGTCTATTTTATGTTACTTAGCTCGTAATTAGCCCTAGTTATTCGATTTTATGTTTCTTGTCTTCGTCCACGCGATAACGTGTCGTACGTTATGCGACTGCGCCCCTCGGTCGGTTGGGCGGGAGGTGGGCGGAACGCCTGGGACTCGCGCGAAGATCGATATCATGATTGATGCAGCCCTGACATTACGCGTGCTATTGTGATAAAAAAGTGTTGCGTCGCTTTTGACAAAAATGAATAAAGAAAATTTACAAAGAGCTTTAAAAGCAAAAGATTCAAAAATAAACTTGGTAAAAAGAAACGATGCCAAAAGCAGTTTGTGGAATAAATTCCAATTAATTCAATATGACAATGAAAGTCAAGACTTTGTGCGTTGCAATGAATGCAATACCATTTTGGCATACACCCATAAAACTGGCACGGGATCACTAAACCGACACAAATGTGTTAAGCAATCAAAGGAACCCTCCAGCAACCAGCCCTCGATCTTGCAGTTTTCAAAAAAAAAACCGTGCCGGACAAAGTTTTGGATACTCTAGCGCGTAAGCAACATGGCTTAGTTGCAAAAGATTTGCATGCGTTAGGTGTGGCAGACGGTGAGTTATTAAATGCATTTTAAATGCATATACTATTTATACGTAAATATGTATGTATGTATAACTTTCACATTGTGTAATTTAGGTGAAGGCTTTTGGGAGTATGCCCAGTCATTACTTGATATTGGCGCAAACTACGGCCATCAAACCTTTGGAAGTCTGGTTGTATCCCGGAAGAAGTTGACAACGAGAGTTATGACGGATGAATACTTTAAAATTAAAGATCAATTAAAGGAAAATTTAAGAGATGAGCATCTTGCGTTTACTACAGATATGTGGACTGACGAATATACCCAGAGAAGTCTCATTTCATTAAGTGCGCATCACATTAACAAAGATTTTGAACTAAAACTTGCGTTGCTAGGAGTTAGAGAGTTCTTAGAAGATAAGAAACCCGTACAGAACTTTATTGATAATATTAGAAGCATTTCTGTTTTTGTAACCGATAATGGGAAAAATATTGTTTCTGCGTTGAAACCTTATAAGCGACTTTCGTGTGCGTGTCACAACTTGAATTTAGTAATGGACGATATTGTTAAAAAGCATGCATCTTTAGAAATTTGAAGTCCAAGAAGAAGTTAAAACCCTATTATTGACCAAAAACGAACTCAGCCGTATTGCAAATTTAGATTTTACCTTACTTGAAAACCTGATTACTTTTCTTAAAGATTTTAAAGATTGTTCTGAAAAATTAAGCAGTGACAAAGAGCCAACTATGCATATTTACCCCTTATTTTTTCAAAAGTTGGTTGAAAATTGCTCAAGCAATTGTCTTGACTCTAATATTGTTCAGGAGTTAAAAAAAAACATTGAAAGGTTTAGAAACAAGATTTTCTCCATCTGCCGTCCCCCCTATAAGGAAATGTTTTTTTTTTTCGGATGAAAAAAGGGAGCAAGTAAGGGCAACAGTAAAAGCCATGATAATAGATATATGTACAAAGTAAGCAGAGCGTACAGCAGTCTCATGAAATTCAAGCTATCGCAATAAGTGCTAATGCGTTTTCCAAATTTATGGACTTAAATTGTTCAAAAAAGAAAGAAAAATTGAAAAAAGTTCTGTAGAAATAGAAATGGATAAATATTCAGCAATGACTGATTCTTGTGACACAAATGTTTTAGATTTCTGGAAAAAAAAAACAATACTTTACAAAGTTTGCAAGCATTGGCAAGAAATATTTTAAATATACCAGTAAGTACCGCAACAAGCGAACAATTTTTTTATACTTCTGGCATAATTTTAAATGAAAAACGAGCACGCCTGAGCAGCAACAATTTAGATAAAATATTATTATACCCTTGCAGAGGGTATTATAAAATTGGTCAGATGTTTGTAACGCAGAGAAGGGATCGTTTCCGACCCCATAATGTGTATATATTCTTGATCAGCAAGAGATAACGAGTTGATATAGCCATGTCCGTCTGTCCGTCTGTCTGGTGCTGCGCGAACTAGTCCCACAGTTTTAGAGCTATGGCATTCAAAGTTCGTATATAAGCTTTTCTATACAGCCACATGCACATCTGCGATTTTGAATAAGATCGGACAACTATATCATATAGCTGCCATACATATACAATCGTTAAATGCAAATAACTTCTTTATTTTTTGAACAATCGTATCCAAACTGATTATGTACATAAATAAAAACATAAACATAACATAAATATGTACGTCATATGCGTGAATTTCAAAACAATCGGATAAACATAACGCCTGATTTCGACGATACAAAATTTGTCTATATATCAGAGTCGTTCCTAATGCATTACTTTTTTAATGCATTGGTCATTTCATTAGCATTGAAAAAAAACAATGCCAATGAATTTTTATACCCTTGCAAAAAGGGTATATTAATTTTGGTCAGAAGTGTGCAACGCATAGAAGGAAGCATCTCCGACCATATAAAGTATATATATTCTTGATCAGCATGACAAGGCGAGTTCAAATCCGTTTGTCCGTCTGTCTGTCCGTCTGTCCGTCCGTCCGTCTGTCCGTCTGTCTGTCTGTCTGGATCAACAGCTTCTCCTCCTAAACCGCTAAAGCTACAGAGCTGCAATTTTGCACGAAGTCTTGTATATACTGCAGGCATTGTATATCTCGGATTCATCCCAATCGGACGACTATATCATATAGCTCCCATAGGAACCATCGGTCGAAAAATGAGTTTTAGATCAATAACTTCTTTCTTTTTCGCCCAATTATCATAAAACTTAACATTTGGCAGTTTATTATACATCCAAACATCCATGCCAAATTTGATCAATATCGGATTACTATATCATATAGCTCCCATATGAACGATCGGACCAAAAATAGTTTTTCTTCTAGAAACTTTTTTGTTTCTTAAGCGATCATCGTCAAACTTGGTAAATAACATTCTCATATATAAAGTTATATATCTGGTAAATTTTATTAAAATCGGATGACTATATCATATAGCTGTCATACAAACATGAAAAAATTGCATGCTGCATGTCTACATCCATGCATATGTATGCGTGCCGTGCTATGGCGTGTAAAAACGGACACCAGGGCCTTTACATTTAGATAAATCTTTTTAGGGATCTAGTAACACAAGAGCTTGCAAGGGTATACAAACTTCGGCATGGCCGAAGTTAGCCCGGCCTTCTGGTTTTATTTTAACATATGTTATTTGCTTTTAAAATAACAAGTTCTTCGAAGTGACCATCGGTTAAGTATTGGCGTTTTTTCCCGTCGACCATGCCGGCATAACTAAACAGCCGTTCCACCGGAGCTGACGATGGTAAAGGGGTATTATATTTCAGAAATGTTTCTCTAATAGCCGGGTACTTGTTTAAACACTCCAAGGACCCATCGAAGTCTATTAAGTATCTGGCGAATTCAGCAGATATCGATGTTTCTTCTGTTTCTTTTTCTACATAAATATATAAAGAGAACAAAATAAAGTTTATTAAAGAAGACTTGTTACTTCTTTTATAACTTTAAATACCTTCAATGTTTCCTCCAAAATCAAAAAATTTGAATATTTTTTCCTTCTTGTGGGAAGTACTTGTCGTAGTCTTAGCGAATTTCTCCGCATGCCGCAAAAACATCTCCTTTATTTACAATTTTTTCTACAATTTTTCTTGATTTTGAAATTGTTTGTTATATTTTTAATGGTAATGATAATGAAATTGAGTTTTCATTAGCATTATTCAATGCCAAACGAAAATTTTTAATTACTTTTCATTTTCAATGCGAATGAAAAAATTTTCATTAAAAATATTTTTTTTCAATGCCAATGAAAAAATTTTCATTAAAAATATTTTTTTTCAATGCCAATGAAAAAATTTTTATTAAAATTATTTTTTTTCAATGCTAATGAAAAAATGTTCATTGGCATTGTTTTTATACCATGCATTCATAGAATGAAATGGTATATTAAAGTCGCCAAAATGTATGTAACAGGGAGAAGGAAGCTTTTCCGACCCTATAAAGTATATATATTCTTGATCAGTATCAATAGCCGAGTCGATTGAGACATGTCCGTCTGTCTGTCCGTCCGTCCGTCCGTCCGATAGAGTGCCTAGATCTCAGCAACTATACAAGCTAGAGCTACCAAATTTGGCATGTAGACTCGTTTGGTGTGTACGCTGATCAAGTTTATTTATTTTTTTTGCCACGCCCCCTTCCGCCCACGCTATTTGAAAAACAATATTTTGAGCCTCCATATTTCGGGAACTATAAAAGATAGAGCTATCGGATTTGGACATTAGATGCGTGCAGTATGCACGCAGACCAAGTTTGTTTCAAATTTTGGCCACGCCCCCTTCCGCCCCCAAAATTCGAAAAATTCGATTTTCACCCGAAATATTTATCGTATCACTAATATCACACTAATACATGTCACGTATATCTATCATTCCACCAAATATCACAAGAATCGGAATAAAAATGGCCGAGTTATACATAGAAACGTTTTTCACCCATTGCGGTGCAAGGCATATGCATGCAAAAAAGAGCGAGATAGCATATGCTGGAAATCACCGATTTGGTTCGGGGGGCGCTAAAGTGCTCGTTTCCACATAATAGTGAAAGAGATAGCATTTGAAAGAAATTTAATATATATCTCTTCACCTAATGCATGGTATATCCAAGTCGGCCCGGCGACTTACTTACTTTATTTTTTTAATGCCAATGAAAAAAATTTCATTAGCATTGTTTTTTTTCAATGCTAATGAAAAAAATTTCATTGGCATTGTTTTTTTCAATAATAATGAAAAAGTAATGATAATGCTTAAAGGCACAACTCTGCTATATATACACACACGCATAAGCACTGCTTATTAAGCAGTGAAGCACATATATGTGTCAAAATTGCGATTGTGTGTGTGTGAATATGAATATCAATCGCTACATTGTCTTGGCACGCTTACTATTTGGCGATTGGCTGGCCCCAGCCAATGTATTTAAAATATTTCTTTATTGGATTAAGAAACAAAAAATTGTTTAGGAAATAAAATGTAATGGTCAAGGGCTGCAAGGGTATACAAACTTTGGCTTAGCCGAAGTTAGCTTCTTTGATATTTTTGTTTTAAAGCACCCGTGCCGTGTCAGTGCGTGCCGTGCCTCTAAAAAAAATTCCGTGTTGGGCCTCAATTTTTAACAGCCGTGCTTGGGCCGTGCCGTGCCTCAAAAGGGAGGCCCATGCCCATCTCTAATCAGAATTAATTTTTAATCTATTGAAGACGTCAGTGATGTTATCTAGTCGACTACATTTTGAGTAGGCTCTTCTCTCGCGCTTGTATATTTTATTTCGGGATTCCGATGCAAGTGTCTATTATTTGGTGCCCATGTACTAAGACTTTGTGAACAGTGAGCGACATGGGGTACCAAGGATACTTTTCCTGATATGCCACAAAACTTTGTCATGTGTCCAGTATACTGCAGTGGCAGCCAATTATTTGACACATATTTTTTTCGTTATTCAATTCAAACAATTTTATCAAACAATTTTGCAATGTGTTTGTCAATATATTGAGATGATGCAGCGTAAATCTTGTAAAGTTGCCTTTAGCCGTTTTTTTCCCAGGTGCATTTGATTGGAAAAAAAGGGGGGGTTTCCTTTTGTGTGGACATATATTTGCCACACTTTTCCAGAATCGTTAATATTAACGATACACCTTTCGACCCTTAGAAGAAGTTAAAGATCTAGTAAAACTAAAAATAATTGCATACCAGAAATTTTCAATTTGTCCCCAAATTGAGTTTTGAAGCCAATTGAAGATGCGATTTTTGCTCTTAGATTTGGGTCTTTTCGCTTGCCGCCGTATTACGGCACTAATTGATACCCGCAAATGAAGTATTTTGCAATGAAGTATTTTGCATTAAAATCGGATGCGAGGCGCCTTATTTCTTATAACCCAGTCTTTCCTCTCTTTCTTTTCCGTGCATGCAAGGACGTTACTTAGGTAATACGAGACGATGGCCGCAGGTACCTAGGTGTCATAGCGAATTAACGCTATGCCAAATAATTGGCCACCGCTGTATACATTTTTCCAAAATTGGCGTTTTCTGATAATATGAGCTCGATACTTTCCTTGGTGAATTCGATTTTTAATGTTCGACAAAATCTAACCGATTGCGGAGCCCTATTAAGCCAAATTATTTGTTGCGTGTCATTTATCATTTTTAATGGGACAATTGTAGTAACAAACAGTGAACTGTCAATCGATTCACTATTGTGGTTCTGGAAACGCTGTTTGTATACACTCTGGCCGGACGAACCATCAAATCCATAGTTGAAAATTAGTGTGCAACGTACCAAGTTGGGAAGTGTTTCCAGGACTTCATGTTGCATTTCCAGAATACGAGAAGATGTATGGTCCAAAAGATTTTGCAATGAAACATAAGATTTATTTTCATAATATTGCATCCTTTTTGGCCGGAGTTTTAATTTCGAATTAAATACCGCCGGATATGTTGGGTATCTATCACAACCCTGCATTTTTGAATTTCGTTGTATATTTATATACAGGGGTGTCACAGAAATCGCTAACGGCCCAAAATCGCCCCAAAAGCAAATGTAAGGTGTCACAGAAACCTCTTTTGACAGTTTTGAAAAGTTACAAGTTTTTCTCTAACATTTGGTTAATTCTGCGCTTGCAGCAAAATATTTTGGGAAAAAAATGCTGCTGTCAAACGATAAATGTTATTTTCGAACTAAAATTTTATGATCACAATTTTATTTGCTTATGTGCCACAATAAAGTATTAATTAAGTAAAGTAAGCCCTAATTTACAGAAAGTTGTGGTATTGTGTTTTATGGATAAATTTAACGAAAACATCGGAAAAATGCACCAAGTTGGCATCTTTGTTCTTATCTAGGCCAGCCAAAAAAAGAAGAAATGTAAACAGCTGTAAAAAATGCAATTGAAGTAGCCGCCTATTTCAAAATAAATTGAAATTTATTTTATTTCTGATGGATATGATTTCTAATATGATCGAATAAAAATAATTACATTTGCATTTGCTTGCCCAAAAGAAGCAAGAGTCTAGATTAAATAATATTCCAAATGATTTTGCTCACAGTTGTTCTAAACACCTTCAGGTCTGCATCCAATGACCTGTTGAACCGAGATAATACCTAGAAATCGCATGAATTAAATTTTATTGTGGGGTAAAACAGTTGCCATAGTTTCGAAAAACGAATCGTGTAGAAAAAAGAATGTAGGTTCACAAAAGCAATAGTTAGCCGTAAGCCCCATTTTCGATGCATTGTATTCTTCTTGTTGTATTTAATTCGTTGTCCTTGTATTTTTGGTTAATTTGCCTAAATTTGTTGACATTTTCCTAAATCAATTAAACGTATGCAATAGGCCTGTCAGCGCAACGACAATATTGCGCGCGATAATAATTTTAAAAAAGTTGGTGTTGCATTATGATAACTTCAATTTCAATATATGCTTTTTTCCCTAACATTATAATTAGCTTAAAGCTAGCTTTTTTATTTTTACAGAATTTAGACTTATTTCATGTCAGTGCAGCTGAGATTTTATATGTACATACATAGAATTTAATTTCAATTTGTTGTTTAAAATTTAAAAAAACCTTTAATTGCGACTTAAATACTATCTTAAAACTACAAGAGAAGGCACTTTTGGCATTACTATTAAAAAATAGTAAGACAAGAGCCCTATTAACTCATATCTTGAGATACTATAAATATGATTTTTATACCCTTGCAGAGGGTATTATAAAATTGGTCAGATGTTTGTAACGCAGACCCCACAAAGTATATATATTCTTGATCAGAAAGAGAAAACGAGTTGATATAGCCATGTCCGTCTGTCTGTCTGGTGCTACGCAAACTAGTCCCACAGTTTTAGGGCTATGGCATTCAAAGTTCGTATATAAGCTTTTCTATACAGCTCACACATCTGCAATTTTGAATAAGATCGGACAACTATATCATATAGCTGCCATACAAATACAAACGTTAAATGCGAATAACTTCTCTATTTTTTTAAAAATCTTATCCAAACTGATTACGTACATAAATAAAAAGGGATTACATCATATGCGTGAATTTCAAAACAATCGGATAAACATAACGCCTGATTTCGACGATATACAATTTGCCTATATAGGCAGTGCACGCATAAGAAGTGCACGCATAAGCAGTGAAGCACATATACATATGTGTCAAAATTGCGTTTGTGTGTGTGTGAATATGAATATCAATCGCTATATTGTCTTGGCACGCTTACTATTTGGCGATTGGCTGGCGCAGCAACCGAGGTGCGGTGGCTTAGTGGATAGAGGTCTTGCGTATGAAACGAAATGGTCGGGTTCGAATCTCGTTCGCGACATAAGTATTTTTTTGAATTTTTTTTTTTTTTGTTTATTAAACGAATAGACGCGAGTTCGAATCCCTCGAAAGTCGATGACCAATTTTTTAGTGTTATTAAAATATTTCTTTATTGAATTAACAATCCAAACATTTTTTAGGAAATAAAATGTAATGGTCAAGGGCTGCAAGGGTATACAAACTTCGGCATAGCCGAAGTTAGCTTCTTTGATATTTTAATTATAAAATTGGCTTTTGAGCGAGTAATGAGCTCATCAATCATTTTAACATTCGCTGTTTTATGCAGAGATATGGTTCTCTGATATCGTGGTAGATTGAGGATAATTTTTAAAGTTTTATTTTGGGCAACTTGAAGTTTTCTCAAATTGGTTAATGCTGAGGTGTACCATATTTCAGCACTGTACATTATAATGATAACTTTACCTCTACAAAATAAGTAAATTTTTTTTTTTGTATTGTTGTAGCAATAATTTTTGGTTTACGAAAAATGTATAACGGTGGCTGTGACTTCAAAAATGTTGCCGAAAATGAAACGTCGGAGATTTCGATGACACCAACGTTTGGTTTCGGCGTTTTACATTTCAAACGTCGCCAAAATCGCTAGCGTTTTCTGTGACACCCTGATAGAGTTTCTTAAATTTTTAAGAATTTTGTTCTATTTAAAAAAATGTTACTTAAAACCTACTCTCGTCGCCGAAAGATCTTTCGCCGTTGGAAGAGAGGGAAAGTTTCTCTTAATCTAATTTTTTGTCTTGATACTTTATTTATATCGTTTCTCACACTGACTATCGCGAATATAAAAATCCGGTTGATATGGATTAAAAAAACCAAATTATTTTGAGTTTCTCAAAATTTTGTTAATACTCTTCTCTATTAAATAAAATTTTATAAAGACAATATTGAATAAAGTAAGTAAGTCGCCGGGCCGACTTGGATATACCATGCATCAGGGGAAAACAAATTACCTTGGGTTTATAAAACTTATTTCATATATTAAATTAATTTCGTATGCGCGATTTCCAACATATGTTATCTTGCTCACTCTTATGTGTGTGCCCCACCGGGCAAATTCGCCCTTGCACCGCTTTGAGTGCAAAACATTTCAAGGTGTAACTCGGCCATTTTTATTCCGATTTTTATTAAATTTGGTGGAATGATAGATGTTCATAACATATATGAGTGTGCCAAACTAAATTCCGATACGATAAGTATTGCGGGAGAAAATCACTTTTTATTGATATCCGGAGGCGAAAGGGGGCGTGGCAAAAAAAGTTTAGTGGATTGATAGATGTTCATAAGATCTATGAGTGTGCCAAATTAAATTACGATGCGATCAATATTGCGGGAGAAAAACACTTTTTATTAAATTCCGGAGGCGGAAGGGGGCGTGGCAAAAAAAAACATAAACTTGGTCTGCGTCTATACTACACGAATCTACATTCTAAATTTGGTAGCTCTATCATTTATAGTTGCTGAGATCTCTGCAATCTTATGGACGGACGGACAGACGGACGGACGGATAGACGGACATGGCTATATCAATTTCTCTTCTCATGCTGATCAAGAATATATATACTTTATAGGGTCGGAAAAGCTTCCTCCTCCCTGTTACATACATTTTGCCGACTTTAATATACCATTTCATCCTATGGATGCATGGTATAAAAATTTTAAATTAATATATGTATGTACATAATTCTGAAAATCATGGAATTTAATTCCGGAAATATATTGTGGATTTTTTTTCGTAGTGCAGCCATTTAAAATTAATTTATTTCGAAAAAGATAAAAAAATATTCAAATTAGAAAAAATTTATTAATTAAAATGAGTTTAAAATTAATTTACAGTTAGGTTTAAAATGACATTAGATAAAAAGAAAGTAGTCGAAATAAATTAAAACTGTTACAATGAATCATTATTCATATGATTACGGATTATTTGTATAATACAGATGTCTACTTTAACATTTAAAGTAGAAGTAAGCTTTTCCGACCCTATAAAGTATATATATTCTTGATCAGCATGAGAAGAGAAATTGATATAGCCATGTCAGTCTGTCTGTCCGTCCGTAAGAGTGCAGAGATCTCAGCAACTACAAATGTCAGAGTTACCAAATTTAGAATGTAGACTCGTGTAGTGTTGGCGCAGACCAAGTTTATTTTTTTTTTGCCACGCCCCCTTCCGCCTCCGGAATTCAATCAAGAGTGATTTTCTCGCGCAATATTTATCGTATTGGAATTTAATTTGGCACATGTTATAGACATCTATCATTCCACCAAGTTTCATAAAAATCGGAATAAAAATGGCCGAGTTGTACATTGAAACGTTTTGCACTCAAAGCAGTGCAAGGCCCGATATGGCCGTTGGGGCGCTAAAGTGGACACACATAAGAGTGAGCGAGATAGCATATGTTTTTTTTCATTCAATTTATTTTCATATTGTTGCTTCAGTTTCAGACAGCTTTTACAACGAAGTTAAAATTTAAATTCTTTAGGTTTTACAATTTATAATTGAACGTAATTATAAAAGTGGTATACCATATTTTAGTTCATAATTCTCATGTGTTGAATTTATGGAGCATTTCGCTCACGAGATTGAGCCCTTTCATCTAGAGGATGTAGTCGTTTTAGCCTTCGCCTGGAGTTGTTGATGGCCAAATCGTTGGCAAGTGGGTTGGGGTGTGCTATGAGACGATCAGCATAGTGCGAGCTATGTCGACCGATAAGCTCGGCAATTGTAGGAAGGTCTAGGTCTCGATGGATAACCGAATTGCGGAGATACCAGTTAGCTCCAGTGATGCGACGGAGCGCCTTATTCTGCATGGTCTGGACTTTTTTAATGGAAGTTGCGGATGCTGAACCCCAGCGTGGAAGAGCGTACGCAAAAGTAGGTACGACAATCGCAGAGTATACTCTTACTTTGCTTGCTAGCGACAGTTTGCTAGAGCCTCGAAGCATCCAGTCAAGAGTTTGGAGCTTCCTGGAGCACTTTGAGAAAGTTTTCTGGATGTGTTTTTTCCAATTTAGTCTCCTGTCAAGTGTAACGCCCAAGTACGTAGCATTGCTCGCAGTGGGAATTGTTGAGGCATTGAATGTGAGGTCAGGGCAAGTTAACGCTCTGAGAGCAAAAGTCGTTTGTATAGACTTTGAGGTGTTTATGGATCGCTTAGTCCAAGATTCGAAGTTGCGCAAATACGACTGCAGAGCTTCTGACGCATCTTGTGGTTTATATGCGCTGGATAGGATAGCTGTGTCGTCAGCATATCTTGCAATCATCATATTGTTGCCAGAGGACTCTGGGGGAGTTGGCATATCACTTGTGAAGACTGTGTAGAGGACGGGGCCAAGGACGCTGCCTTGTGGAACTCCAGCAGAAATTAATTTGATGGACGCTTCTCTGATGACCACGTTAAATGTACAATCTCGGAGAGAGGAAGCAATTAGATTTTTTTTTTTTTTTTACTGTTTATTTTGTACATATTATAATACAGATTCTTAAATAAACAACAGGTTAATGGAAACCTAAGGGCTACGCTCTGTCTCCACATGAGCTCTCTAGCGTTTATGTTTTTTTTTTTAATTTTATACCACTTTTGGTGATCAGTTGTACTTATATTAACAATGTTATTTATATGCTTGTATTTGTGACGAAAAAGATATTAAAAAAACGTTACTTATATATCTATTAAGATAAAATTAGTGGGAAAGGAGAAAGGGAAGGGAATAAACTCTATGGTAGAGTCTCATTTAGCCACCAGAACTGTTTGGTGCCAGCGCTGAGGTCTATTATTGAAGAAGAGTTTCTGTAATTGTTTTATTTGTTGCGCCTCTGTGGAGGTGGTAAAGCACTGGTATTCCACTGCAGTAAAAATGCTTCTGGTGGAACAAGCCCTGATAGCAGCGTGTTTTCAATATATTGATCATTTTCATAATATGGCGCCATAATAAGATTGTTCTCGTGGAATGTTGTAGATCTTAGAATATGATTACGGATTATTTGTATAATACAGATGTCTATTCTTTGTATGTTGGCCGCACTGCAGAGCTTTTTGTTGCTAACATATTTAAGATAGTTGCTTTCCGGGGACCTATACAAGGATGTACACGATCTCAGACATTTCCTTTCGAAGACACGAATTTTTTCCATGTATGATGGCGAAATATTAAACCAAATATTGCATGCATATGTGAGTATCGGTCTGATAAATGCCTGGTATATTAGTACTTTAACTCTAGGGCAGCGATATTTGGAATAAAAGAGGGATTTTTTCATGAAAAATGCTTTTTTAGCTTTGGTCAGCTGCTGATTTATATAAATATAGAAAAATATAGAAAAGTATGGTTAAAATATAGAAAACGGTCAAGGTGGACTCCTAAATACTTAACCTCATTGAATGTTGGGATATTATTTCCGTGCGAGATTGATTTTATTTGGAACTTTTTCCAATTCTGTCTAATATCATTATTGCATTTATTGACCGGAGGCCTGAACAAAATAGCTTCACATTTATTGTAGTTTATTTTTAAATGCCATTTAAACACATATCGCTCAACTATGGACAGGTCCGATTCAAGTTTGGTTTTAATCCTTGCAATTGTGCTATCTGGCTGATATATAATTATATCATCAGCGAATGCTATGGTATTATCAAGCTTATTTAAGAGATCCAGGATGTAAATATTAAATAATATTGGTGAATTAACTGTGCCCTGTTGCAGTCCATTAGCTATTTTAAAAATTGGTGCATTACTATTAACTTTCTGAGAAATTATAAATTGTTTGTTGTCAATCATGTTGTGAATTATGCTAAGTAGGTATAGTGGGAATTTATAATGAACTAACTTAGACATTAACCCTTTTAACCAAACGCTATCAAATGCTTTTTCGAGGTCTATTAAACATGCGCCTGTGGCGTTTTTTTTATTTGGTGCCATCTGACTTCCGATATTAGAACGTGTACCGCATGTGAAGTTGAATGCCTAAACTTGAAACCAAATTGTCGATCACTTACTAGCTTGTTTTGTGCGCAATGTTTATTTATGTTAATATTGATACACACTTCAAAAATTTTGCTAATGTTTGGTAATTGACTAATTGGACGTAGGTTGTTCAAGTCTGTTGGATCTTTGTTTTTTTTTTTGTAATAGTATTATTTTTGCTGTTTTCCAGGCCGAGGTAAAATGGGAGTTATTTAATAAATTGTTAAACAATGTGCAATAGTGGTCTATTAGATTTTGTGGGATGTTTTTTAATGCAATATTTGGAATTTCGTCAATGCCTGAGGATATCTTGTTTTTTAGTTTTTTAAAAATTTTTGAAACTTTTGATATTGATAGAAAGTAATCGTTTGTCTTGTAAATATTGTGGGCATTGTTTCTGCTATCGAATGTGGTTATTTGAGCTACTTCATACCTAGTTTTAAGGTTTAAAAACCGTTGGAAGAAGTACTCAACAAGTCTGTGAAAGGGGCAGTTGAGATCATTCTCCTAGGAGAGTGAACCAGCTCCAAGTGTGTTCCAATCACCTTAATTATATCTTCATTATTTCTCATTAAGAAATTATTCCCTGACGGGCTTAGTTCTGTTAATTGAGGATCAATATCTGATTTTACTAATAGGTGAGCGCAATGGATCGGAACCTTAATTAGATTTAAATTTGGGAAACCATCTTGTGCTAAAAGCTTTCGTGTAGTCTTAAATATATGAGTCTGGTTTTTTGTGGTAAGTTTTTCTTGTTTCCCTTTTATTGAATTGCTTTCTAATTAGTTTAAGTTTAGCTTTATAAATATTAAGCAGAGGTTGTGGAATAGTATGTTCAAGCCTATTGTTTTTTTTTTATGACGTTTAGGATATGGCTTTTTATACCATGCATTCATAGAATGAAATGGTATATTAAAGTCGCCAAAATGTATGTAACAGGGAGAAGGAAGCTTTTCCGACCCTATAAAGTATATATATTCTTGATCAGTATCAATAGCCGAGTCGATTGAGACATGTCCGTCTGTCTGTCCGTCCGTCCGTCCGATAGAGTGCCTAGATCTCAGCAACTATACAAGCTAGAGCTACCAAATTTGGCATGTAGACTCGTTTGGAGTGTACGCTGATCAAGTTTATTTTTTTTTTGCCACGCCCCCTTCCGCCCACGCTATTCGAAAAACAATATTTTGAGCCCCCATATCTCGGGAACTATAAAAGATAGAGCTATCGGATTTGGACATTAGATGCGTGCAGTATGCACGCAGACCAAGTTTGTTTCAAATTTTCGCCACGCCCCCTTCCGCCCCCAAAATTCGAAAAATTGGATTTTCACCCGAAATATTTATCGTATCGAAATTAAATTTGGCACACTAATACATGTCATGTATATCTATCATTCCAACAAATATCACAAGAATCGGAATAAAAATGGCCGAGTTATACATAGAAACGTTTTTCACCCATTGCGGTGCAAGGCAGATGCATGCAAAAAAGAGCGAGATAGCATATGCTGCAAATCACCGATTTGGTCGGGGGGCGTTAAAGTGCTCGTTTCCACATAAGAGTGAGCGAGATAGCATTTGAAAGAAATTTAATATATATCTCTTCACCTAATGCATGGTATATCCAAGTCGGCCCGGCGACTTACTTACTTTATTTCTTGATGTAGATGCCTTATTAATGGCGAGGTAATAATTACATAATTGTCTTTTGTTTTACATTTAGGTGTCACCTTATCTAATGTTTTTTTTATAGTTTGTGAGATTTTGTTTAAGTAGTCATCTATATCTTGGTTACTCAGATTTATATTAGTTGGTATACTAAGATCCCTATCTGTTGTATTTTTAAGTATTGATTTAAATGCGTTCCAATTGGCTTGACGATAGTTGGGTTTTGGCAATAATGTGTTTTCTAAACAATTAAACTTTTCGTTATTTGACATTGAAGCTATTAGTTGAATGGCTTGGTGGTCACTATCATAGTCTATGAATGGTAAGCAATTAATAGAGTTGTTTTCTTCCTTTACAAGCAATTTTCTGTCTACAAGATAGAGGTCTAAAAATGAGTTTCCTCGGGGAAACGATGGTTTAGAGGAGGCATATAATTTGATTTTAAACTGTAGATCCTTTTCTTCTATCCAGCTGTTGAGAGCATTTCCGGCCGTGTTGTTGGTTGTATTGTTCCAGTTTATATGTTTACTGTTCCAGTCGCCGCCAATAATATAATAATTATTGAGGTGATCAAGTTTAAGGGATTCAAAAATTTCTGCTAAATCGGACTTGATATCTTTGTTACCCTGAGACTGGTAGATAGCTATTGTATGACATATAGATACACGTTAGATTTTATCCTTATTTTAATAACACAGGATTCTACAAATTGAAGGCAATCAATTTTCGCGTTGGATATAATTTCTGCTTTAATTTTCTTATTATTATTCCAATACCCCCACCTTTTAAAGCACCTGGTCGATCTTTTCTAATAAACTCATACCCTTTAAAGGCAACTTTGTGTTTGTGATTTAATTTAGTTTTACTAATCAAGGCAATATCTGGCTTATATTTCTCTAAGAAAGTCTGAAGATCATGTCTCCTGCTAATGTTAATAATCGAGTTGACATTATTTTTAGTTCTTTTATATCTTTTGCTATGTAAACGTCGTTGGTGCACATCTATGATTCTAGAAGAGAAAAAAGCGTATCTATTCTCGCATCCTGCGATCTTAAGTGTTTTTGCAAATTGGCAATTTCTGTGGTTAGTTGTGATAGACAATTACTTATAGCTGCGAATGCGGAGCTTGAGTCATGGTTAGTATTTTCTGGGAGTAGTTATTATTTGTATTCTTATTTGCTCTAGCTGCTTGAGCGTAGCTTGTATTAGCGTTGGAATGAGACATATCTGTTTTTGTCCTAGCTACCGTGAATCTTTGTCTTTTCTCGTGAATTTTCTGCTGCAGTTCTTTATATTTCTCGCATCCCCTGTAGGAGGCCGGATGTCTGTGCTTCTTGTAAAGCACACAAAATAATTTTTCGGTGTCATCCAGTTTTTTATTTGTGCAATCTGAACTTTTGTGACGCTCTCCACACTTGACGCATGCAGCGGGTAAATAGCAGTTCGCTGCGCTATGAGAGAATCCTTGGCATCTTCTGCATTGTGTTATTTCTGGCTTCCTTATGTTTTCCCATCGTATGTAACTATGGAGTAGTGTCTTTATGGCTTTCAGTTCGTTTATATTGCTCCCAGGTGTTGTTTGCACTATGAATATTGGTAGAGTAATATTATTGGATGAAGAGTGTTTGGTGGTGAACCGCTGAATTTTATAAATTCTAAATCGTTGTTTTCGAATTTCCTCAATTCTCCTATAACGTCTTCTGTTGAAGTGTCTTCTGCAAGCCCTTTTAGCAACATCGTTTTTGGTTTCAGACTTTTAGGATTGTACGTATAGAAATTGGTTTTGGTCTTGACTAAGTACGCGACAATTTTATTGTGGTTTTCTATGCTGTTAACGTAGATCGCCTTCTTTTTATTTTGATTTTTATAATGCTCTTTAATTTTAAAGTCTGAGATTTTCAGAGCATCTTTTATAAATGATATTAGTAATTTAGTTGGGACTTCGATTACATTTATGGGTGGGATTTTTTCTTAAATTATATTTGTATTTGATTTCGTTATATTGGGGGTTTTACTGTGGTTGTGAGAAGCTATAGGTTGATTAGCTTTCGTTTCCGTTACATTTGGTGCTTTATGTTGAACTTGATTGGTATTTGTGTTTTGAATTTGATTTTCGTATTGTCTTATAAGCTCTGTGTCGCACGATTCGTCGTCTAGCAGAGCATAATAATAGTCGCGAATCTGGTGATGTTTCGACTGTGGTTCCTCCATAATGGGGCTTTTAGGTCTTCTCTTTAAATCATTTTTAGATGTGTGGTGATAAGCTCACTCATGTGTTTCTATGTTGTATATGTTTATATGCATTATTAGTTAGTGTTTTTTACTCAATACCCCGAAGGGGGCACAACTATGAACCATACACTGCACTATGTGCACTTTGCACCACAATTGTTAACAGCTAATGCTTTGGATTTAATTACGGTTTGAAAAAGATTTACTACGGCCTGGAGAAACACTTCCGCTCTCTATCAGCATCAAGGTCGATCTCCTTGCCCGCTTTCTCGGCAGTAAAAATTGCTTCCTTTCTGGAAATTCAATGCTTTGCAAATGCTTGTTGTTAGGGCGTGAGAAAAAATGCGTGGAATGGAACCAAAACAGAACAAAAAGTCGCGAAAATTGAGAAGCAAACTTAAAAGAAGTCACATAAGCGAGACAGAGACAGAAATATACTACAAATTTTGTGTGAAGCCAGCAAAGTTGTGGGAGATCGTGAGAACTTACGAAATAAAGTAAGTAAGTCGCCGGGCCGACTTGGATATACCATGCATCAGGGGGAAAAAACTACATCGAGTTTATAAAACTAAGTTCATATATCAAATTTCTTTCGTATGCGCGATTTCTAACATATGCTATCTCGCTCACTCTTATGTGTGTGCACTTTAGCGCTCCACCGGCCAAATTCGCCCTTGCACCGCTTTAATTACTGTTGGATTTACAGCATTCGTTGGTGAACAATCAAAATGATCAATACTATGTGGTGAATGTTATATAATTATACCATGCATCTATAGGATGAAATGGTATATTAAAGTCGGCAAAATGTATGTAACAGGGAGAAGGAAGCTTTTCCGACCATATAAAGTATATATATTCTTGATCAGCATAAGAAGAGAAATTGATATAGCCATGTCCGTCAATCCGTCCGTCCGTCTGTCCGTCCGTCCGTAAGAGTGCAGAGATCTCAGCAACTATAAATGATAGAGCTACCAAATTTAAAATGTAGACTCGTGTAGTATAGACGCAGACCAAGTTTATGTTTTTTTTTTTGCCACGCCCCCTTCCGCCTCCGGAATTTAATAAAAAGTGATTTTCTCCCGCAATATTGATCGCATCGTAATTTAATTTGGCACACTCATAGATCTTATTAACATCTATCAATCCACTAAACTTTTTTTGCCACGCCGCCTTCCGCCTCCGGATATCAATAAATATTTCTCCCGCAATATTTATCGTATGGTAATTTAATTTGGCACAGTTATACATGTTATGAACATCTATCATTCCACCAAATTTAATAAAAATGGCCGAGTTATACGTTGAAATGTTTTGCACTCAAAGCGGTGCAAGGGCGAATTTGGCCGGTGTGGCGCTAAAGTGCACACACATAAGAGTGAGCGAGATAGCATATGTTAGAAATCGCACATACGAAATATAAACTCGATGTAGTTTTTTTCCCCCTGATGCATGGTATATCCAAGTCGGCCCGGCGACTTACTTACTTTTTTATTTTTAATAACAACCACTAATTTTGTTTTGTGTATATCTGAGATTTCTAAATAAATATTAAAGAACTGCAAGGGTATATAAACTTCAGCACAGCCGAAGTTAGCTTCTTTGATATGTTTTTTTTCATTTTGCAACTTTCATGTTGCGCAAGTTAAATAACGTACATACAATACACATAAGTGGCATTCAGTTGGATCAAAGTAGTGTATATGGCACCTCAAATTGATAATATTCGGTAAATTGATTTATTCAAGTAGGCCATGTTTAACATATAACTCCTGGGTATTTTACCTTTAATTCATACATACATATATATTTATTTGGATACACATGTACATTCACAATCGAATAAATCCAACAAAAAAATTACTGTCTATAATTGGGAAAAAGGGAATTGTATGATAACCCTAAACATAAATGTCGAAACGCAATCGAGAAGGTGTTGATAGTGAGCTAAGGAAGCAGGCGAGACTGCGTTTTAAGAGATTGGTAAGAACCGTAGTCCTTAATATGAGATGGTTGAACGAGGCAAATGACGAGTCTGGTCTCTCGTTGAATGTAAAGCGAAATGTGGCTATGTTGGTTCGTCAAAAGCGCAAGGTTGGCATGATGACCATGGCGGTAAGTGTTATCGTGTGTCACATTCAAATGTGGGCGACCGCTTGTATTATGCAGAGGGTATTATAAAATTGGTCAGATGTTTGTAACGCAGAGAAGGGATCGTTTCCGACCCCATAAAGTATATATATTCTTGATCAGCAAGAGAAGACGAGTTGATATAGCCATGTCCGTGTGTCCGTCTGGTGCTGCGTGAACTAGTCCCACAGTTTTAGAGCTATGGCATTCAAAGTTCGTATAAAAGCTTTTCTATACAGCCACATGCACATCTGAGATTTTGAATAAGATCGGACAACTATATCATATAGCTGCCATACACAAACAAACGTTAAATGCGAATAACTTCTCTATTTTTTGAACAATCTTATCCAAACTGATTAAGTACATAAATAAAAAGGGATTACATCATATGCGTGAATTTCAAAACAATCGGATAAACATAACGCCTGATTTTGACGATATAAAATTTGCCTATATATACAGACACGCATAAGCACTGCTTATTAAGCAGTGAAGCACATATACATATGTGTCAAAATTGCGTTTGTGTGTGTGTGAATATGAATATCAATCGCTACATTGTCTTGGCACGCTTACTATTTGGCGATTGGCTGCCCCCAGCCAAATTATTTAAAATATTTCTTTATTGGATTAATAAAGAAAAATTTTTTAGGAAATAAAATGTAATGGTCAAGGGCTGCAAGGGTATACAAACTTTGGCATAGCCGAAGTTAGCTTCTTTGATATTTAAGATGACAAAGTTCTTTGACTGTTGGAGTGATAGTATGTATATTTTCGAAGTAAACTCTCATTTCCTTTAATTACAATGCTTAAATTATAATGCGTGCCTTGACCCAATACCCAAATTTATATGCACTGTTAAAACAACAAGGCCATTATAATAATGTTAATTTATTTTGAAGGAAAAATCGCTTTTGCGTACTCCTCACTTTGCCCGCACAGTGGAAGATAGAAAGAAATTGTGCTCAATTGTTGCCAACCTTGAATGTTTTGGTAAATTACCTCCGGTAAGTGCATATCGACGACACACAGACGATTTAAGTGTACATATGTACATACATATGTACTTGTTTTGCCCTCTCATCCCTTGCTAAGTCCAATGACAGATTCTTTGATTTTTGTTTGTTTTTCAGAAAGTTCGAGCTCGTCTTGTGCCTTATGTTACCTTCATGGCTGTCAACTCTGGTCGTGATATAATGAAAGAGGGTGATTTTCCCATAACATTGTATTTCATAATCAACGGCGAGGTTGAAATGTCAAAGAATATATTGAACCGGATAACAAAGCAATACGAAGCCAAATCTGAGTCACTTTTTGGTCCGGGCGATTGCATAGGCGATGTTGACTTGTTTGAAGATGCACCGAGAACGAATACCTATACAGCCACTAGTAGGTTATGCATGGATTAGGTTAATAATGTATCATTCAGGTTACTATTTACAGGCAACTGTGAACTATTGGCGGTGTATGAAAGTGATTACAATAGACTCCTAAAACCATTTTTATTGAAGCAGTGGTCCGAAAAGAAGACGGCCCTGAGAGCTTTGGATTATTTCAATTATTTCAATGAAGAGCAGGCAAGTCCTGCACTTTTCGTATTAAACCTTTCTCCCTCAATAAATTCATATGTATTTAGATTGTGAACGCTTGCAAATATGGAAGTATACAGCAATTCGATCCATTGGAAACCATATATACAGAGGACAAAGGATTCATGAGCTACGTACATTTTGTTTTAAGCGGCGAATGTGCCCTGCTGCAGTGCCTCTATATGAAGGTAAGTTTGACAAGTTCTGGGGTGAAAATTTGTATCTGTGTGTTCTACTAATGAAATGTATTTAGGTGGCATATGTAGGCCGGGAGAAACAATTCGAATTGACTGGCGTCTCGAGACGTGAAAGTGTCGACGATGTATTATCGGATGAGGCCAGAAAACATATGCGGATGTCAGTGAAACTGACAACAACTTTCGATGCAAATAAGATTTTACAATCTAGCTCATCGTCAGAGGACAATGATAGAAAGAGTAAGACAGTAAGTAATGACGTCTAAATTATGGAAAAAACTTGTTTGAAAATTTTGTGGATTTTTTTGATTGCGTGGAATGTAGATACGCAAAATGAGCTTACAAGAAATTGAGAGGGCCTGCGACATGTGGCTTAAACCATGGGACGAGCACATGGAAAAAAAAAAGAAACGACAATCGGATATGTATAGCGCTTTGCATAGATCTGCTGGAAGCGATGATCAGCAGTTCGATTACCTAAATGAGGACGAAAATGGTGGTAAAGAAGCCTACAATCTCGATGATGATGAGTATGAGCGAATAATTGAAACCCATAGTAGCAGACATCACGAACCTGAGGTTGTTTTTGTGGAATCGGAGTTCCCAACGCCATCCAGCACCACCTCTTCGTTTTCATCAAGTCGCGATCTAGAGCTTACTACAATGCCATCGAGAGCGATTTTTACGACGCCAAGTGATCAATTCGAAACTCATTTCGTTGATATTGGTTCATTGACATATGGCGGCATTTTCGGTTTGGGCGAAAAATGGATCACCGCGTGATAATGGCTCGCACCACTGTGCAGTGCCTTCTCATTCCACGGTTCTGGCTGTTTGAAGAGCGACAAAATCCAGGTAACATCTGGCAGCGTCAACGTTTCTATATCGATTGCAACATACCATCGAGAGAAGCCCTTTTCTCGGACTTCATCAAAACACGCAAGTGGGATAAATTTCGGCACGATTATGTTCAGGGGCAGCTAAATCAAGAATCACTGGCGAATAATACCAAAGTCGAAGATATTCCCATTATAAGTCGCATTGTGCAAACAACTGACGAGGTGTAGAAAGCGACGACTTCATTATCCCAATTATATTTTCTTATTTTCAATACTTGTCAAATACATTACGCATAAGTTCGCCTTTTGCAGTGTTTTCGCATAGAATGACTATACAGTGCTTTACACACCTTCGAAATTTCTCTTCTCATGCTGATCAAGAATATATACACTTTATAGGATCGGAAAAGCGTTCCTTCTGCCTGTTACAAACATTTTGGCGACATTTATATACCATATTATCCTAAGCATGGTATAATTAATCCGATCTACGCAAAATTAATTTATTTGCTTTCGCTGATTTTGTTATCAACATTCGTACTCTTTGCAAGTCATTGTTACTCAATCCCTACATACCCTATCTAAACGCCAAAGCACGGCACACATTCATACGTATGAATGGTTGCAATTTAATCATATTTATACCATGCATCCATAGAATGAAATGGTATATTAAAGTCGCCCAAATGTATGTAACAGGCAAGCTTTTCCGTTTTATAATTCTATCTTCAAAGTGATAACATCATGTTGTGCTCTTATCTTAAAATTTTGAAAGTGTTTTGAAAAGTGAGTTTCGATTTTCCACAAATATAGTGCAAAAGTGAAAAGTATTGTTTTGAAGTGCCCCCGCTTTATATACTGTCGCGTTGTGAGTGTTTTGATATGAAATAGATTCTGCTTTTCCGCTACGCAGTTTTTTTTGAAAATTGTAAGTCGTTCTTTTTATACCCTTGCAAAAAGGGTATATTAATTTTGGTCAGAAGTGTGCAACGCATAGAAGGAGGCATATCCGACCATATAAAGTATATATATTCTTGATCAGCATGACAAGACGAGTTCAAATCCGTTTGTCCGTCTGTCTGTCCGTCTGTCTGGACGCTATAGCTACAGATCTGAAACTTTGCACGGAGTCTTGTATATACTGCAGGCATTGTATATCTCGGATTCATCCGGATTGGACGACTATATCATATAGCTCCCATAGGAACAATCAGTCAAAAAATGAGTTTTAGATCAATAACTTCGTTCTTTTTCACCTGTTCATTACAAAACTTAACATTTGGCAGTTTATTATACATCCAAATACTCGTGCAAAATAGCTCCCATAGGAACAATCGGACCAAAAATAGTTTTGCTTTTAAAAACTTTTTTGTTTCATTTGCGATCATCACATAATTTGGTAAGTAACATTTGCACATAACAAATTAAAATCCTGCAAAATTTGATCAAAATCGGATTACTATATGATATAGCTGTCATACAAACTGCATGCTGCATCTCTACGTACATATATGCATGTGCTTGCGTGCCGTGCTATAGCGTGTAGATTGAGGTGTTTTCACAAAAGCCTATTCATTTTGCGATCTCTATTTAGGGACTGTGTAACGCAAGAACTTGCAAGGGTATGCAAACTTCGGCATGGTCGAAGTTAGCCCGGCCTGCTGGTTTTATTTTACTATCTCAAAATTAATATTATTTCACATACATATTATTTACATATATACGCTATTACGTATTTTATTTTTCAATTTTTAGAATTTTTCGACATTTTTATTGAATTGAAGAGCTAATCCAGAAAACAGGCAGCTGACACTATTCGTCGGTCTAATTTCAGATTTGTTATTCTTGTAAAGGTCTTTGGTTTCCTCACAAATTCATGGCAAAGTCCCGTCAGTTCTTAGAAAGCAATTATCAGTTTAGCGAAACTATTTTTGAAATTGCTATTCCTCCCACTGATGACAATTTTACTTTTTGTTCTACGTGCTTTGCTCACATTTCGAGAAACACCACTTCCAAATTTGCCATAGTACATAAGGCTTACCTCTTTAAGAGAAACGAGTAGTTTCTTCCTTTTATGATTATTAGGGCAATGGGTCATGAGCGTCCAAGTGCAATTAAAGGAGCATTCAAAGAATAACAATAGCTCCAAGAGAATGGAATGATTTTAGATTCAGATTGTGAAGAATTAGCATTTCCCACTATTTATGCCGGCACTAAAAGGAGGACTCCAGCTAGTTACGCAACCATAGTTAGTTCTGAGCTTAGGAATGTAGATAGAAGAGGTTGCAGGACAGATAAGTTATTCTTTGATTACAAGAAGTTAGAGATAATCACAATTCGAAATAATACTTCCATATGTTTACGTATATTATGTATTACGGTTTCTTAAAAAAAAAACAGCTGATAGAGTAGATATTTCAGAAGAGGAAGCTTCAGTTTTATTATTCAGTGAAAAGGCTCGTCTCATTAGATCAGATCCAGTTACTTGTGCAAGGTATTTTGAACATAGATTTAGAGAACTACTGAAAGTTATGAAACGTCAGGGAGGTATTTTCGGTGAGAATTTCGTAATTAAACATTATTGGCGAGTCGAGTTTCAGCAAAGAGGCTCTTTTCATATTCACGGGATGTTTTGGCTGAAAGGTGCCCCTTAAGTAGACCTCAATTCCCCTCTATTCCCCTGGTAGTAGATGTTATTGACCAGTTCGTTACCACAGATGTAACAAATGCAGATGTAGCTTGTAAGGAAGTTTTTTTCAGCTGGGGTACATATCTCAGTCTCCCCAGGGCCTCCTTACAAAAATATTTGTAAAGATACCGAGACTCGAGATCATTGGAGAATTGCTGATTCTAGATCGGACCACAACACAGAAAAATGGGGAAAAGGGGAAGGATACATGCAGGACGACATCAATACGATACATATAATGGTTAGCTATAAGCTGAGATGGGGGTCTGAGGTCTGAGGAAGGGAATGATGACCGATACCTCCTCGCGATTTACCCCGACGGAGATACCAATCACCCTAACTACTGGTCGAGGGTAACTAAGGGCTCAATTTCTAGCCGAGGATAGACCTAGCGACTAGAGACAACCGGGATGTACTACTTAATCTATAGAGGTGGGAGGAAAGGGTTCCAGCAAACCAGGAACGAGATTGACCCGGAATCCTGGCTGACATGGACTAGTTACAGAGCTTAAGCTTAGGTTAATATGGACAACACAAAGACGAATATTACATGTAGAATGGGAAAGACTTAACACAAACACACACACTCACACACAAGGACTCATGCAAGTTGAGACACAGTTGATACGTTCGGCCAACAAGAATCATGTTAAAGTAAGAACCAGATCAAGGATTCGTCATAGCCGAATATAAATATTCCCTCCCTACGTTCGGATGCTCCGAACCGGATAGGGCGCAGGACGTTCAAGGGCCTCAGGTCGCTCTAACTGTACACCACCGAATATTTTCACAGGTTTCTTGCTATTCCTCAATACTTGATGCAATTTTATTCATTTATTTATTTTATTTTTTTTTTTCCGCCACACACTTGAATCACTACACTAGGCTAGCTATGGCGCCTGCGCCGACTCACCTGGCCATCCACCTTTCGCTCACTATGCTTCGTCCTTCGTCCTCGTTGATTATCCTTCGTTGTCCTTGTCCTGTGTTGTCCTTGCCTTGGTATCTCGAAAGGTCCTTGTGTGTTCCGGCTTTGGTCTGATGTGCTTGATCCTCGTCCTTTGATGTCTTGTGGCTCGGTCGGTTGCACTTCACTTCTCACTTTTTTTTTCACTGGCACTTGTGTTCATTTTCGCGGTCTAAACTTGACTGATCGCCGGCCAAATTTTCACCATCCACTTTGGCCTGTTTTTCGCCGTGAAGCTTTGGCACGCGTCGATGCCGGGTACAGCTGCGCCATTGCATCAGCCATTCTAAGCTTCCTATTTCCGTCCCTCTCTTACGCGTAGCCGCATATGCCCAGTGGCCTACGTGACTCATCGCATGTACGTGGCGCCGGCGCGTGGCGTCAGCCCGATCACCGTTACTTTTTGGGCTTTTTGAGAAAGCGCCGGCGAAGAGCATGAGCGGCGAAGGCGAAGAGCATGAGCGGCGAAAGCGAAGAGCATGAGCAGCGACGATCGTGAGGGGCGAAATGGGTGAACGGCGAATAGTGAGTGGCGAAATGGTTGAACGGCGAAACGAGTGAGCGGCGAGTGGTCGGATAGGCCAGGTGGCGCTGCAAAGAAATGAACTGGTTCTGCCTATTGGTTCAGAGTCATTTGAACTTAGAAATAATGTATTTACCCTTTCATAGGGACTTAAGGCTATTAAAATAATAATGATACACGACCTGTGTTAAGATTATTAGATATAAACAAATAAATGGTGTGGCTCTCCGTTGAGCTTTATCGCTATCGATCGGTGTTGAGGCGATAGTAAAAAAAACTATCGTCACACGTCCGTCCAACTCACCCGACGAGGCGAGAGAACCGAACGGTGACCTGGCCAGTTGAGTTTATACGGACGCTAAACAGGCGGCCCTCCGACTCCTGCAGGAACTTCACAGTCCTATGAGTGCGAGGTCGAGATAACACCGCCTCCACCAGTCCGGGCGGTAAACGGTCGCCGAAATCGCGCACGCGCCATCCCTCCGGGATCTCAACCCAAGCCTCGTCTAGTCGACGGCTGGCTGTCCCTCCGCTCCTACTAGCTGGTGTTCAGGGGCGCTTCCCGTTGGGACAGGGATCGCCCGACAGTAAGCATCGACACAGTCCTCCAGAGTAGGGTCGTCGCGAGAAGACTCATCGCTCATTGGGTCGTAAGGCACTGATCCTGTTGAAATATCGAACTCCATTGTTACATTTGCCGGTGGACTCGGGGGTGGACTGAATGGCGGAGTACCTGGACAGCGGTGGCATCTCGTCATCCGGATCCGGTGACTCAGGGAGCATCACCCCAGAAGGGTGGGGGACGAGTCGACAGGAGCATAAGGGGCCGCTGGGCGAGGGTCCCGATTGAGGGGAGACGGCCTCGCAGGGAATTCTTCCTCCCAGTGGGCAATTATCTCCTCGACGATCGTCCTCATTACTTCGGACGAGTATCGCTGTGACGTCATGCTGCATGGAAGATAAGTTAAATGACTCTGACCAGTAACTTTAGACCCTATGACCCTAACTGTGTGGCTTACAGAAATACTTAGATTCTAACAATGTAACTTAGATTTAACAATGTGGTGAGATATACTTGGATGAGAGATCCCCCTACGGGGGCAAGGACGTTGGGAGGTTATACCTCCAGCAAGTGGCCCTTGTGAACTGGTCAATCTTCCTCTTGAGCTCCTCCCGTCTTCTCGGTTACCTGAGTTACGGAGGCATTGATCTCTGCCTGGTTGTCGTCGGATCCGAAGTCGTCTGTTTCGCAAGCTTGGAAGGGTTTGAGGTCGCCCAAACTGGCGGTGCGGCGACGTCTCCCTGTGGTCTCTTGTAGTCGAACGATGTTTCTAGAAATAAACTTGATTACCTTGAACGGTCCTTCGAACTTCGCAGCTAGCTTAGCAGTGAAGCCATCTGCAGCTTTGGAGAGGTGATGCTGTCGAAGCAACACGAGTGAACCCAGAGTAGGCCGCCATTCCCGACGCCTAAGGTCATAATGTCGACTTTGTTCGAGGGTGGATTGCTGCATCTTGAGACGCGCCAATTGATACACATCTGCCATTCTTTTCAGGCGTTCTTCGGGGGTCCATGCAGGTGTTACGGAGTTTTGGTTGACTTCGTCGTATAAGGCTCCGGGTATCCGAGGTTCTCGACCCAGTACGAGAAAGGCTGGAGTAAATCCCGTAGAGTCGCAGACACTTGAGTTGATCGCCAGAGTGAATTCCGGTAGCAGCTGGTCCCATGTGTTTTGACCGGCTTCAAGGTACTGCGCTATCATGGTTTTCACTGTGCGATTGGCACGTTCCGTGGGATTCTGCTGAGGGGTGTATGGTGCGGTGTACTGTAGTTTGATTCCAGAGCGTTGACAGTAGAGCTTGAAAGACTTGCTCGTGAACTGCGTTCCATTGTCGCATACCACTGAAGAAGGAGTTCCAAATCGTCCGATGATCCTTTCTCGAAATGCTTTCTCTAGGGCTGTGGCGGTGGCTTTACGAAGTGGTATCAGTTCCACCCATCTGCTGTAGGCGTCCAAAAAGACTAGAAGCACTGTGTTACCTTGCTTAGATCGGGGTAGGGGTCCCACGAAGTCCATGCAAACGACACTCCAAGGTTCTTGGACTTGTCTTGTCAGCATCTTTCCAGCTGGTTTCCTTTGGTCGGTTTTGTAGCGTTGACATTGTAGACAGCTGCGCACATGCCTGGAGACATCTCGGAAAAATCCTGGCCAGTAATATCGTTGAGCCACACGGATAGTGGTCTTCCGTATGCCCAAGTGTCCGGCGGTTGGTGCGTTGTGGCACTCTTGTAGAACTCGAGCTCGGTCTTCTTTGGCCACGCATAGTTTCCATTGGGTAGGATCGTCGTCCTCTGGATGGTGATCTCTACGACGATAAAGCTGATTCCCTTCGCTCTTGAAGTCCGGAAATTGTTCGGGATGTTCTTCTACTCGTTGCTTGAGCTTCTGCCACCAAGTACATCTGAGTTCTGCGTCTCGGATAGTTTGCAAAGTTTCCAATGGTTGACGGGACAGGGTGTCCGCCACTACGTTGAGTTTTCCTCGTCGATATTGGATGTCGAACTCGTACTGCTGGAGCTCCAAAGCCCAGCGAGCGATGCGACCAGTGGGATTTTCAATAGAGTTTAGCCACTTGAGGGCCAAATGATCCGTGATTACGTCGAATTTATAACCTTCCAGATAACATCGTAGCTTGCGGATAGCCCAGACTATCGCAAGACACTCCTTCTCGGTTGCCGAGTAATTAACTTCGGGAGGGCTTAGTCGTCGGCTAGCGTATGCGATGACTCTTTCGGTGCCTTCTAAGCGTTGAGTGAGTACCGCTCCTAAACCATAGTCGCTGGCGTCGGTTTGTAGACAGAACTTCTCTTGAAAATCTGGACAAGCGAGAACAGGAGCAGTCGTCAGACGGTTCTTGAGTTCCTCGAAGGCTTCCTGTTGATCTTTGCCCCAATTCCACTTGACATTCTTCTTCAGCAGCGAGGTGATGGGTTGAACAATCCTAGAGAAATCGGGAACAAATCTGCGATACCATGATGCTAATCCAAGACAGCTTCTTAGTTGATGGATATTCGTTGGGGGTGCTAGTTCTCTGACAGCAGCAACTTTGTCCGGATCCGTGTGAATTCCTTGTCCACTGACGACGTGTCCCAAGAACTGTAGTCTTCGTTTGAAAAATCGACATTTTGCTTGGTTGATCCGGAGATTGGCTTCTCGAAGGCGTCGAAATACTTCGCGTAGGTTGATTATGTGTTCTTCCAGAGTTTTCCCGATGACAATGATGTCATCCAAATAGGCAAAGGCATGGGGTTCCATCTCCGGTCCGATGACACGATCCAATGTGCGTTGAAAGGTCGCCGATGCGGAATGAAGTCCAAATGGCATCACCTTCCATTGGAACAACCCACGTCCGGGTACGGTGAAGGCTGTGCAGGCACGACTATCCTTGGCAAGGGGAATTTGCCAATATCCACTTTTGAGATCCAGTGTAGAAATGAACTTAGCTTCACGAAGCTTCTCCAGGATGTGATTGATCCGTGGCAGGGGGTAGGCATCTCGAATGGAATATTCATTCAGTTGCCGAAAGTCGATACACATGCGTGTATCTCCTGTCTTCTTGCCTACAAGTACTATGGGAGCACTGTGGGGACTCTTCGATGGTTCGATCCGATCTTCCTTCAGGAGCTGGTCTACAGTTTCGTTGATGATCTTCTGTTGGGATGGGTTCCTTGGGTAATACCTTTGCTTCATTGTGTGGTCACCTTTTAGCGTGATGACATGTTCGGCAATCTGTGTTACTCCTTCCAATCCGTCGAACTTGGGTAGTTCTTCGGCAAGAAAGGCTGTGATAACGGGGTCGAAGATGTCATCTGGCTCGGATTCAGGTAG
Organism: Drosophila sp. 14030-0761.01; assembly: GCA_018150735.1. NCBI lineage: Eukaryota > Metazoa > Arthropoda > Insecta > Diptera > Drosophilidae > Drosophila > Drosophila sp. 14030-0761.01. The sequence continues at coordinate 2,412,419 of JAECWO010000003.1, forward strand.
CTCCAACGCAGAGGATACAATGGCTAGAGGGGCTATCTCCGATGTAACTGCAGTGGGGCTAGTGATGCTCCTCGCGGGTTCTTCAGTCACTGGCGGTTTCCTAAAGGGGTTTTTGCTGATAGCTTGGGCACAAGGTTGAGGCAAGGGAGGACTTCGGGATATGTTTTCTTCCGTTGTGGTAGGCTTCTTAGGTTCTTGTAGCGTAACAGACATGTTTCTCGATGAGACGAAGTCTTCCAGAGTTAGTCGGTAGCCTCCACATTCGATCGTCGTTCCGATTTTCTTCAGGAAGTCCGTTCCGAGTAGTAGTTGGTCCATCAAATTAGGCATGATGAGCAAAGGTACCTCAGCGACTCTTGCACCCAATTCCACCTTGATTAGTAGTGCTTGAGTGATCTCCTTGAGTGATCCGTCTGCTAGGTTGATGTGGGCACTGACTCCGGTCAGGCTTGCTGTCGATGTCACTTGTGAAGCTAAGTGTTCACTGATGAAGCATCGGGTTGCACCACTGTCCAGCGTTGCGACAGCAGTCGTTCCATTCAGTTTGACTTGGGCTAGAACACGACCCTTGTCGAACCGAAGCATATTTATTGTCGAGGGAGTGCTGGCGCTGCTTTCGCTTGACCCTCGGACAAGTGAAGGCGCGCGCCGTTTCCCGAACGGCGACAACATTCGATGGTGCGGACATCTCGTTTTCCGCATTCCCAGCAGAATAGTAAACGCTGGTTGGTGCATTCCTTAGCAAAGTGGCCGTCTTGTCCACACTTTCGGCAGGCTTTGCGAGTATCAATTGGGGCATCAGTCATCTGGTATGCGCTATGTTGGGTTCGTCGAATCTTCGTTGGAGAATTCGATCCTGTATCGGTGGGCATGAATTGAACGTTTTTCTTCGGAGGGTTTGTAACGAAGACCATAGAATTTCCTTCGGGACTTCCGTTCTTTATGGTTTCGTAGTTGATCACCAGTCTAGTGAGCTCTGCTAAGCTCCTGAAGTCGATGCGTCGGGTATACAGTTGGTAATCCGGCTGTAGATTTTCGTAGATCCTCTCGAGCTCCTGCATTGGGGAGTAGTTCGCTCGGCGCATCATGAGTCGTAGCTCGATCAAGTATTGCTTGAAGGGTTCCGAATACTCCTGCCGACGTGAGCGTATGGCGTCTTCCAACTTTTCGAAATACCTGGGTGGCAAAAAGAAATCCAGGAATTCTTGTTTGAATTCACCCCAGGTCACGTTTAGCAGGCCACACGTTTGCCACCATCCTTCGGCTCTTCCGGAGAATAGAAGTGGCATCATGTTGGGCAGTGACTCCAAATCGATGTCGTAGGTGGCCGCACGAACTTCCAGCTTCTCCAAGAAATATAACGGGTCTGCTGTGCCATCGAAAGAGATACCCCATTTGGATATCTTTTCCGCCATCACCGCCTGATTGATTGGATGCGATGGGCGGTGCTCCCTGGGTGGTGTCCTGTTCTTCTGTGGTACTTCCAGGATAAGGTCCGTTGACTTGGACAAGGAGGACGTCAGTGCCAATGGTTTGGCTTCGGGCAGAAAATCGCGAAGTGACTCCATGTGTACTTCCTTCGGGGTATCGCTGACGCTAGCCGGAGAGACTGGTCGAGATCGGGCTTTCACTTCGAGTCCCTTGTCCGTAGTGGCCACAGCTCCGTATTGTCCTTCCAGGGTTGCCAAGCGAGAAAGTATCTCTGGGGGGTGGTCTTCTCGTGAAGCGAAACTAGCGAATCGGGTTCGCATTTCCTCCACTGTTCCTCCTGGGGTCAATCCGAACTCGTTGATGAAAGCTTCCAGCTCTCCTTTGCGTCGATAACTAATCCATTTAACACCCATGTTGGTTGGTCGGATGGTCCTTGGCTTTTGGAATGTTGAATGAATACGTTACGGTGCTACGCTGATCCTTAGCTGTCAACTGTGATCCTTAGGTTGGTCTGAGATGATCCTTGAATTATCAAGCGATGGTCTTGGCGTTGCTGAGTGAGGCTCCTTGCGATGCTTGATGGTCGTCCTTGAACTGTTACATCAAGCGATGATCCTGGCGATGCTAAGCAACACTCCTTGCGATGACTATCCTTGACTGGTGTTATCGATCGATGATCCTTGGATATGAGACGAGGATCCTTGATACGGTTGATCCTTGCGTTGTCTGATGATGCTCCTTGGATACGAGGGTTGATTATTTTTTTCCTTTGACTTTGTGTAAGCGGTGCGAACCTCGATGTTCACTCGACGGTGGTGTAGGTTAGACTCTCTCGATGTTTTTAGAGGGCTGTTTTACAAGTCCCGATGTGGATATCTGTACCTGAGAGGAGGAATGAATAGGTTCGTCGATGCAAGGGGCTCACGTGTGTCGAGAGATATCCCGCGCCGAATCGGCAGTGATCAACGTGGGCAAAATTTTGGTGCAAAGAGTAGTCAAAAGGAACCATGTGCTCTGTGTTAGAAATTATCTTTAAAATACTCGATCTTTGGGTTCTGTCGTTGATTCTACTGGGCTTGTGATCTTTGATTCTACTGATAAATAAGTTATATCCAAAGGTCCTAGCGGGAGTTCTATCGATGACTCACAGTGATTTTGGGTTCTGTCGTTGATTCTACTGGGCTTGCTTGATTCTACTGCTAATGGAATTCTATCAAAGGTCCTAGCTAAAGTTCTATCGATGCACTAATTGGGATTTTGGCTTCTGTCGTTGATTCCACGGGGCTTGCCTTTGATTCTATTGCGATTCGAATTCTATCAAGGGTCCTAGCGAGATGTCCTATCGGTGACTAATTGTAATCTTGGGGTTCTGTCGTTGGTTCTACTGGGCTTGTGCTCTTTGATTCTACCGCTTAATGGGTTATATCAAAGGTCCTCGCGTGGGTTCTACCGTCGACTAACTGAGACGTTGTTATCTTAGGACGTAGGGGGGTTGGTAACAAACACACAAAAAAACGATGACAGTATATTATATTTTTGATGGGTAGTTTGACCAATCCTTATGCAGGATCGTCTGATACACAAAAAAAATTAAAGTGAAGAGGATACGATAAATAATTCGCGGGAATATTAAATATTCGTCTACTGCCGAATTATTAAAAAATGTGTTTTGGGTCGATCTTTGGTTATGGTGGGTTTTTAATCCACACAGATGTTAGTTTCCTTAAATCAAATTATAGACATATGTAAAAAAATAAAATGTTATCTAAAATCTCGGGTCCCTGCTCGGGCGCCATCTGTAAGGAAGTTTTTCTCAGCTGGGGTACATATCTCAGTCTCCCCAGGGCCTCCTTACAAAAATATTTGTAAAGATACCGAGACTCGAGATTATTGGAGGATTGTTGATTCTAGATCGGACCACGACACATGAAAAATGGGGAAAAGGGGAGGATACATGCAGGAAGACATCAATACGATACATATAATGGTTAGTTTCTAGCTGAGATGGGGGTCTGAGTCTGAGGAGGGGAATGATGACCGATACCGACAAAAATACCAATCACCCTAACTACTGGTCGAGTGTAGCTAAGGGCTCAATTTCTAGCCGAGGATAAACCTAGCGTCTAGAGAGAACCGGGATATACTACTTAATCTATACTGAGATGGGGTTCTGAGGCCTGAGGCGGTGAATGATGATCGATACCTCCTCGGGATTTACCCAGACAGAGATACCAATCACCTTAACTACTGGTCGAGGGTAACTACGGGCTCAATCTCTAGCCGAGGATTGACCTAGCAGCTAGAGAGAACCGGGTTGTACTACTTAATTTAGATTAAGGTGTGGGAGACCAGGAACGGGATTGACCCGGAATCCTGACTGACATGGACTAATTACAGAGCTTAAGCTTAGGTTAATATGGACAACACAAAGACGAATATAACATGTAGAATGGGAAAGAGGTAACACACACTCACACACAAGGACTCATGCAAGTTGAGACACAGTTGATACGTTCGACAAACAAGAACCATGTTAAAGTAAGATCCAGATCAAGGATTCATTATAGCCGAATATAAATATTCCCTCACTGTCCCTACGTTCGGATGCTCCGAACCGGATAGGGCGCAGGACCTTCAAGGGCCTCAGGTCCCTCTAACCGAACACCACCGAATATTTTCACAGGTTTCTTGCTATTCCTCAATACTTGATGCAATTTTATTCATTTTATTTCTTTATATTTTTTATTTTTATTGCCACACACTTGAATCACTACACTAGGCTAGCTATGGAGATATTCTCCGTACGGCGAAAGCGAAGAGCATGAGCGGCGACGATCGTGAGGGGCGAAATGGGTGAACGGCGAAACGAGTGAGCATGAGCGGCGAAGGTCGTGTGTGGCGAAATGGTTGAACAGCGAAACGAGTGATCGACGAGGGGTCGGATAGGCCAGGTGGCGCTGCAAAGAAATGAACTGGTTCTGCCTATTGGTTCAGAGTCATTTGAACTTAGAAATAATGTATTTACCCTTCCATAGGGACTTAAGGCTACTAAAATAATAATGATACACAGGTCTTAAGATTATTAGATACAAAGAAATAAATGGTGTGGCTCTCCGTTAAGCTTTATCGCTATCGATCGGTGTTGAGGCGATAGTAAAATAAAAGTATCGTCACAAGCTCCATTTTTAGAATACCAAACCCACACTTTTTATACCATGCATCCATAGGATGAAATGGTATATTAAAGTCGCCAAAATGTATGTAACAGGGAGAAGGAAGCTTTTCCGACCCTATAAAGTATATATATTCTTGATCAGCATGAGAAGAGAAATTGATAGAGCCATGTCCGTCTGTCCGTCCGTCCGTCTGTCCGGCATAGCGACATATCTCCGACGACATATCTCCGCCCAGTACATTTTTCTGGCGGAGATATGTCGCTTTTTAAACGGCGAAGATATGACGTTTTGAAACGACATATCATCGGCGGTGATCTGCGCGGAGATATGTCGTTTCAAAACGTCATATCTCCGCCGTTAGAAAAACGATACATCTCCGCGCGAAATTATGTCGTTTCAGAACGACATATCTCCGCGCGGAGATATATCGTTTTTTAACGGCGGAGATATGACGTTTTGAAACGACATATCTCCGCGCGAAATTATGTATATATGTACATTCAATAAATGAACTATCGTCTCGAACTTATTACTATAGAGATATTAAAAAGTTTGAAATCAGAATAATCAATTCTTTCACAGAAATTATAAATTCATTTTATTTGTTCATTTTACATTTTTCTCCGTTTTATGAACGAAATTATATTTGGTTTACTTATTTCTTTTTGTACATTTTTCTGGCGGAGATATGTCGCTTTTCTAACGGCGGAGATATGACGTTTTGAAACGACATATCATCGCCGGTGATCTGCGCGGAGATATGTCGTTTCAAAACGTCATATCTCCGCCGTTAGAAAAGCGACATATCTCCGCCAGAAAAATGTACTGGGCGGAGATATGTAGTCGGAGATATTTATTTTTATTAAAGTAATTTAGTAAAATACATCAATTATTATTTATTATAATTATTCAATAATATATTAAATAAATAATGTATATAACTCAATATTGACACAGATGTATTAAGGAGGTCGAAGGCTCTGTAGGCAAGACATCTGTCTTGCCTATGAAATTCATGGATCGTAGGTTCGAATCCAGCTTATATCCACAACTAACAATTTTATTTTCTAATCTTGTAGTATTCAATTTATTTATTTCTTCCATTTTTTTTTTTTTTTTTTTTGCAAAAATACAATTTTTGGCGCATTTGAAAACAAGAAATCAGAAAATGGGAAAAGACACTTAAATATTTTTAGAAATCACGAAAAAGAAAAAAAATGGTGGGATGGCCAAAAAATAGTCCATGGCCACACTAAATTTGCATTTGATTAATGCAAATGATCATACCGGGTTATCGGCAATAGGGGCCCAATAATATGGGCAAATAAAGTTGCTCATAAATAGGGGCGTCAAAATTGCAGTTACCACATGGCAGTTACCACATGGCAATTTTGACGCCCCTATTTATGAGCAACTTTATTCCGCGTAACACTTCGGTTTAATATGGACTACGCAAATATAAAATTCGAGCTCAGAGAAGGAAGCCGTGCAGGTTGTTCTTTGTTGTTGTTTACTCTAAGTGAGCAACAAATTTACATTAAAAATAAACAATTAAAGAACGGTTCTACCATATATACGTGTCATGTAGCCGGCTGCAAAGCGCGAGTGTATATGGCCGAAGATAAAACCAACGTTTTTTCAAAAGAAGAATACATGGTGCATGCTCATGGTCCACAGGGCCACGAAATGGAAAAAATAAGTGTGCTTAGTGAAATAAAAAAAGATTGCCAAAATAACAAAAACAACGACATTAAAAAAATATTTAATGATGTTTTAGCTGAGTAAGTAAACGTATAAATCTAAAATATTTAGTATATGCATACATATGTACATATGTATTTATGTATGTACATGTACATGTACAATGTACATTGTACATACATATGTATACGAATGTATTAATAACCGGTATACACATATGTACATAAATACATATAATGCATGTAAATACAAATATTTATAACAGTTTGTTAGCAAATAATTCTGTGGAATTATACACTGCGGAGCTTAACTATAAAGCTAGAAACACACGATGCAAACAATTGGCAGCAAGTTGATTGCTGCAATCAAATTTCCACGTTTGAACACCATTGCAAATTTGATTGCAGCAGTCAACTTGCTGCCAATTGTTTGCATCGTGTGTTTCTAGCTAAGCGCACCTAGCTTTCGTAAGAAAAACTGTAAATGAGGTATGAAGAGAATCGAAAACAAAAGTTGCGCATCGTTGTTGTTGTGTTGTCACCAAATTTTGTTTTCGATTCTCTTTCATACTTCATTTACAGTTTTTCGCTAGTCCGCCTATTACGAAAGCTACACTGGAAAAACTGGGTGCTTTATTGTTTATTAAGTTTTTATAATTTTAGTTATATGCGTTTTTTTTCCTAATAGAAAAACGCTGGGAATAGAAGAGATTGAAATAAATTACGATGTTGTCAAACGTACTCTCCAAAGAAAGAGACAGCCTTTCTTGCCTAAATCTCCTAGCTCAGCAACCGAAGTACGTACAGCTTTTGAAGATGAAAATATTATGAAACTCTTTGGTATGACCAAGGGAAATTCTCCGAAATGTTTTTTCAAAAAAGTATATTTGTCAAGCTCTTTCGCATACTGCGTATTTGCATCAGACAAGGTTATCGCTTTGATGCAAGCGAACATTCCGGAGGAAAATAGACATTTTTTGATTGATGCCACATTTAAAGTATGTCCTTTTGGAGAATTTAAGCAACTCTTAATAATATACATAAAACATTTGCAGAAGGTAAATATCGTACTTTTTTAAATATTATTAAATAATTAAATTGTTTTTTATATTTAGATAACTCCTTTTATATTTGCTCTGATGTCAAGAAAAACAGAACTTTGCTATCAGCATTTGTTCACATACATTGACTCCAATATTTGCTGCTTAAATGGTGCATCTTTTATATCTGATTATGAAAAAGCCATGCGCACAGCTTTGAAAAACTTGCATCCTACCATGAACTTCTATGCTTGCTGGTTCCATTTTACACAAGCTTGTAAGAGAAATGCAAGAAAATGTATTGGCTTTGAGAATGTGCTCAAACGCAATAAGCAAGCCTACATACTTTTTCTGAAATTTTTGCATTTGCCGCTATTGCCACATTATAAAATTCTCGAAGCATTTAATATGTTGGAATTTCAAGCCACTGCTTTGGACAAGAACGTTTTTTCTCCCTTTTTAAAATATTTTAAAAAGCAGTGGATTTTGAAGGTATATTAACTTTTTACTTATTCTATTCTATTAATATATATATTTCTATTCTATTATATATTATTATATTATATATTATTCTATTCTATTAATTTTTTATATACAATTTATTACTATTTATAGGAGGGACCTCAAAACATATCGGTGTTTAAGCGTTCAACTAGAACTACTGGCTCTGTTGAAGCATACAATTTGAATTTAGGGAATAAAATTCAAGCAAAAGGTCATTTTTTTAAATTCGTCCAATGTATTATTGATGCCGAATATGAAAAAAGTCGCAAATTTAATTTACTTTTTCAAAACGGTGGAATTGGTAACCAGCCAGCGTCAAAAAAACTACGTGTAAGTTGACTGAAGATGAAATTTCTTATTGCAGCTAAGAAGTTAATATCCTCATCTTTACAGGACCGTGCTCAAAAAATTATGGACGCTATGGATCTTTTAGACAAGGGAGATATCGATATTTTTGGGTTTTTGACGCGCATTGTGGCCCTCAATGAGAGATTTTCGAAGCAGGACCTATTCAACAGTGTGGACAGTGAAACAAATTTACGTAAGATGTCGCCTGAACTGAAATCTTCAACGTCATCTCTGTCTTCGAATGCTTCCAACTTGAGTCAGCTATCAGATGAATCAATTGTTCAAATGAACCCATGCAATGTATGCTTAACAAACCCAAAGTCAGTTTTGCTGCGTCCATGCAATCATGTAAATATTTGTGCCATGTGTTGGGATCAAATTCTTTCCCACAACGAGGACAATTCGAATAGGAAACCTAAATGTCCAAGCTGTAACCAAGAAGTCATTGAGGCAATTCTCAATGTATTCATTTATAATTAAAAAAAAAATTTATTTTTCAAAAAGAAATAAGTAAACCAAATATAATTTCGTTCATAAAACGGAGAAAAATGTAAAATGAACAAATAAAATGAATTTATAATTTCTGTGAAAGAATTGATTATTCTGATTTCAAACTTTTTAATATCTCTATAGTAATAAGTTCGAGACGATAGTTCATTTATTGAATGTACTATATATATACATAATTTCGCGCGGAGATATGTCGTTTCAAAACGTCATATCTCCGCCGTTAAAAAACGATATATCTCCGCGCGGAGATATGTCGTTCTGAAACGACATAATTTCGCGCGGAGATGTATCGTTTCAAAACGACATATCTCCGCGCGGAGATATATCGTTTTTAACGGCGGAGATATGACGTTTTGAAACGACATATCTCCGCGCGAAATTATGTATATATGTACATTCAATAAATGAACTATCGGCTCGAACTTATTACTATAGAGATATTAAAAAGTTTGAAATCAGAATAATCAATTCTTTCACAGAAATTATAAATTCATTTTATTTGTTCATTTTACATTTTTCTCCGTTTTATGAACGAAATTATATTTGGTTTACTTATTTCTTTTTGAAAAATAAATTTTTTTTAATTATAAATGAATACATTGAGAATTGCCTCAATGACTTCTTGGTTACAGCTTGGACATTTAGGTTTCCTATTCGAATTGTCCTCGTTGTGGGAAAGAATTTGATCCCAACACATGGCACAAATATTTACATGATTGCATGGACGCAGCAAAACTGACTTTGGGTTTGTTAAGCATACATTGCATGGGTTCATTTGAACAATTGATTCATCTGATAGCTGACTCAAGTTGGAAGCATTCGAAGACAGAGATGACGTTGAAGATTTCAGTTCAGGCGACATCTTACGTAAATTTGTTTCACTGTCCACACTGTTGAATAGGTCCTGCTTCGAAAATCTCTCATTGAGGGCCACAATGCGCGTCAAAAACCCAAAAATATCGATATCTCCCTTGTCTAAAAGATCCATAGCGTCCATAATTTTTTGAGCACGGTCCTGTAAAGATGAGGATATTAACTTCTTAGCTGCAATAAGAAATTTCATCTTCAGTCAACTTACACGTAGTTTTTTTGACGCTGGCTGGTTACCAATTCCACCGTTTTGAAAAAGTAAATTAAATTCGCGACTTTTTTCATATTCGGCATCAATAATACATTGGACGAATTTAAAAAAATGACCTTTTGCTTGAATTTTATTCCCTAAATTCAAATTGTATGCTTCAACAGAGCCAGTAGTTCTAGTTGAACGCTTAAACACCGATATGTTTTGAGGTCCCTCCTATAAATAGTAATAAATTGTATATAAAAAATTAATAGAATAGAATAATATATAATATAATAATATATAATAGAATAGAAATATATATATTAATAGAATAGAATAAGTAAAAAAGTTAATATACCTTCAAAATCCACTGCTTTTTAAAATATTTTAAAAAGGGAGAAAAAACGTTCTTGTCCAAAGCAGTGGCTTGAAATTCCAACATATTAAATGCTTCGAGAATTTTATAATGTGGCAATAGCGGCAAATGCAAAAATTTCAGAAAAAGTATGTAGGCTTGCTTATTGCGTTTGAGCACATTCTCAAAGCCAATACATTTTCTTGCATTTCTCTTACAAGCTTGTGTAAAATGGAACCAGCAAGCATAGAAGTTCATGGTAGGATGCAAGTTTTTCAAAGCTGTGCGCATGGCTTTTTCATAATCAGATATAAAAGATGCACCATTTAAGCAGCAAATATTGGAGTCAATGTATGTGAACAAATGCTGATAGCAAAGTTCTGTTTTTCTTGACATCAGAGCAAATATAAAAGGAGTTATCTAAATATAAAAAAACATATTAATTATTTATTAATATTTAAAATAGTACGATATTTACCTTCTGCAAATGTTTTATGTATATTATTAAGAGTTGCTTAAATTCTCCAAAAGGACATACTTTAAATGTGGCATCAATCAAAAAATGTCTATTTTCCTCCGGAATGTTCGCTTGCATCAAAGCGATAACCTTGTCTGATGCAAATACGCTGTATGCGAAAGAGCTTGACAAATATACTTTTTTGAAAAAACATTTCGGAGAACTTCCCTTGGTCATACCAAAGAGTTTCATAATATTTTCATCTTCAAAAGCTGTACGTACTTCGGTTGCTGAGCTAGGAGATTTAGGCCAGAAAGGCTGTCTCTTTCTTTGGAGAGTACGTTTGACAACATCGTAATTCATTTCAATCTCTTCTATTCCCAGCGTTTTTCTATTAGGAAAAAAAAAACGCATATAACAAAAATTATAAAAACAACACATACACTGCGGAGCTTAACAATAAGCGCACCCAGTTTTTCCAGTGTAGCTTTCGTAATAGGCGGACTAGCGAAAAACTGTAAATGAGGTATGAAAGAGAATCGAAAACAAAATTTGGTGACAACACAACAACAACGATGCGCAACTTTTGTTTTCGATTCTCTTTCATACCTCATTTACAGTTTTTTCTTACGAAAGCTAGGTGCGCTTAAGCTAGAAACACACGATGCAAACAATTGGCAGCAAGTTGACTGCTGCAATCAAATTTGCAATGGTGTTCAAACGTGGAAATTTGATTGCAGCAATCAACTTGCTGCCAATTGTTTGCATCGTGTGTTTCTAACTTTATAGTTAATAATTCCACAGAATTATTTGCTAACAAACTGTTATAAATATTTGTATTTACATGCATTATATGTATTTATGTACATATGTGTATACCGGTTATTAATACATTCGTATACATATGTATGTACAATGTACATTGTACATGTACATGTACATACATAAATACATATGTACATATGTATGCATATACTAAATATTTTAGATTTATACGTTTACTTACTCAGCTAAAACATCATTAAATATTTTTTTAATGTCGTTGTTTTTGTTATTTTGGCAATCTTTTTTTATTTCACTAAGCACACTTATTTTTTCCATTTCGTGGCCCTGTGGACCATGAGCATGCACCATGTATTCTTCTTTTGAAAAAACGTTGGTTTTATCTTCGGCCATATACACTCGCGCTTTGCAGCCGGCTACATGACACGTATATATGGTAGAACCGTTCTTTAATTGTTTATTTTTAATGTAAATTTGTTGCTCACTTAGAGTAAACAACAACAAAGAACAACCTGCACGGCTTCCTTCTCTGAGCTCGAATTTTATATTTGCGTAGTCCATATTAAACCGAAGTGTTGCGCGGAATAAAGTTGCTCATAAATAGGGGCGTCAAAATTGCCATGTGGTAACTGCAATTTTGACGCCCCTATTTATGAGCAACTTTATTTGCCCATATTATTGGGCCCCTATTGCCGATAACCCGGTATGATCATTTGCATTAATCAAATGCAAATTTAGTGTGGCCATGGACTATTTTTTGGCCATCCCACCATTTTTTTTCTTTTTCGTGATTTCTAAAAATATTTAAGTGTCTTTTCCCATTTTCTGATTTCTTGTTTTCAAATGCGCCAAAAATTGTATTTTTGCAAAAAAAAAATAAAAACAAAAAATGGAAGAAATAAATAAATTGAATACTACAAGATTAGAAAATAAAATTGTTAGTTGTGGATATAAGCTGGATTCGAACCTACGATCCATGAATTTCATAGGCAAGACAGATGTCTTGCCTACAGAGCCTTCGACCTCCTTAATACATCTGTGTCAATATTGAGTTATATACATTATTTATTTAATATATTATTGAATAATTATAATAAATAATAATTGATGTATTTTACTAAATTACTTTAATAAAAATAAATATCTCCGACTACATATCTCCGCCCAGTACATTTTTCTGGAGGAGATATGTCGCTTTTCTAACGGCGGAGATATGACGTTTTGAAACGACATATCTCCGCGCAGATCACCGGCGATGATATGTCGTTTCAAAACGTCATATCTCCGCCGTTAGAAAAACGACATATCTCCGCGCGGAGATATGTCGTTTTGAAACGATATATCTCCGCGCGAAATTATGTCGTTTCGGAATGACATATCTCCGCGCGGAGATATGTCGTTTTTCTAACGGAGGAGATATGTCGGCGGAGATATGTCGTTACCCCGTCTGTCCGTCCGTCCGTCTGTCCGTCCGTCCGTAAGAGTGCAGAGATCTCAGCAACTATAAATGATAGAGCTACTAAATTTAGAATGTAGACTCGTGTAGTATAGACGCAGACCAAGTTTATGTTTTTTTTTTGCCACGCCCCCTTCCGCCTCCGGAATTTAATAAAAAGTGATTTTCTCCCGTAATATTTATCGTATCGTAATTTAATTTGGCACACTAATAGACTAATAGATCAAATTTGATAAAAATCGGAATAAAAATGGCCGAGTTATGCATTGAAACGTTTTGCACTCAAAGCGGTGCAAGGGCGAATTTGGCCGGTGGAGCGTTAAAGTGCACACACATAAGAATGAGCGAGATAGCATATGTTAGAAATCGCGCATACGAAAGAAAGCTTTTCCGACCCTATAAAGTATATATATTCTTGATCAGCATGAAAAGAGAAATTGATATAGCCATGTCCGTCTGTCCGTCCGTCCGTCCGTAAGAGTGCAGAGATCTCAGCAACTATAAATGATAGAGCTACCAAATTTAGAATGTAGACTCGTGTAGTCTTGGCGCAGACCAAGTTTATGTTTTTTTTTTGCCACGCCCCCTTCCGCCTCCGGGATTTAATAAAAAGTGATTTTCTCCCGTAATATTTATCGTATCGTAATTTAATTTGGCACACTCATAGATCTTATGAACATCTATCATTCCACCAAATTTTTTTTGCCACGTCCCCTTCCGCCTCCGGAATTTAATAAAAAGTGATTTTCTCCCGCAATATTTATCGTATCGGAATTTAATTCGGCACACTTATATATGTTATGGACATCTATCATTCCAGTTTCATAAAAATCGGAATAAAAATGGCCGAGTTATGCATTGAAACGTTTTGCACTCAAAGCGGTGCAAGGGCGAATTTGGCCGGTGGGGCGCTACAGTGCACACACATAAGAATGAGCGAGATAGCATATGTTAGAAATCACGCATACGAAAGAAATTTAATATATGAAATAAGTTTTATAAACTCAAGGTAATTTGTTTTCCCCTGATGCATGGTATATCCAAGTCGGCCCGGCGACTTACTTTATTATACCATGCATCCATAGGATGAAATGGTATATTAAAGTCGCCAAAATGTATGTAACAGGGAGAAGGAAGCTTTTCCGACCCTATAAAGTATATATATTCTTGATCAGCATGAGAAGAGAAATTGATATAGCCATGTCCGTCTGTCCGTCCGTCCGTCTGTCCGTCCGTCCGTAAGAGTGCAGAGATCTCAGCAACTATAAATGATAGAGCTACCAAATTTAGAATGTAGACTCGTGTAGTATAGACGCAGACCAAGTTTACTTTTTTTTTTTGCCACGCCCCCTTCCGCCTCCGGAATTCAATAAAGAGTGCATTTCTCCCGCAATATTTATCGTATCGTAATTAAATTTGGCACACTTATATATGCTATGAACATCTATCATTTCACCAAATTTGATAAAAATCGGAATAAAAATGACCGAGTTATACATTGAAACGTTTTGCACTGAAAGCGGTGCAAGGCCGAAATTGGCCGATGGAGCGCTAAAGTGCACACACATAAGAGTGAGCGAGATAGCATATGTTAGAAATCGCGCATACGAAAGAAATTTAATATATGAACTTATTTTTATAAACTCGATGTAGTTTTTTTCCCCCTGATGCATGGTATACCCAAGTCGGCCCGGCGACTTACTTACTTTATTTTGTAATGCAACCATTTAAAATTAATTTATTTAAATTGGAAAAAATTTTATTAATTAAAATTAATTTAAAGGCCAATCCAACGAAAAATATTTAATAATTAAAATAAGCTACAACTTTTCTTAAAAACTTAAAGGAAGGAAAAAATTTAGAAAAATTTATGTTGTAAGAAAAATTTACTATGTACATAATATGTACTACATATATACCCATACTACTGTAAGTATTATTATAAACTAATCAATCTTTTCAGCAACACTCACACAGCTTTATTTTGGTTTACAGTTAGGTTTAAAATGACATTAGATAGAAAGAAAGTAGTCGTAATTAAAACTGTTACAATGAATTGCTAATCGCGTAATGTTAATAGGAGCGAGGTCGGTAAGGCTGTGTCGTAAAGTTTAGGTTGCTTATGGGATCACCAGTCTATTATGACTTGCGGCCAGATGATCCTGTGCAAATCCACCAAGCACAGGTCAACCTAAACCAGCTCACAACGCGAGAGTCAGTCCTTTTTTTCTAGCATCGAATGCATTACTTTTCCGCACGCAAAAGTAATTATACCATGCATCCATAGGATAAAATGGTATATTAAAGTCGCCAAAATGTATGTAACAGGCAGAAGGAAGCTTTTCCGACCCTATAAAGTATATATATTCTTGATCAGCATGAGAAGAGAAATTGATATAGACATGTCCGTCTGTCAGTCCGTTAGAGTGCAGAGATCTCAGCAACTACAAATGTCAGAGTTACCAAATTTAGAATGTAGACTCGTGTAGTGTTGGCGCAGACCAAGTTTATTTTTTTTGCCAACGCCCCCTTCCGCCTCCGGAATTCAATAAAGAGTGATTTTCTCCCGCAATATTCCACCAAGTTTCACAAAAATCGGAATAAAAATGGCCGAGTTGTACATTGAAACGTTTTGCACGCAAAGCAGTGCAAGACCCGATATCACCGTTGGGGCGCTAAAGTCATCTGATTACTTGCAGTAACCTCGACATTTTTTGTTGTAGGTTGCATGACCCAGTTATACGTATAAACGTGTTGTACTCTAGGCGGTGCATGGCCGATGCACACAAAAGTGAGCGATATAGCATGTGCTAGAAATCACCGATTTGCTTGAGGGGCGCTAAAGTGCTCGTGTCCACATAAGAGTGAGCGAGATAGCATTTGATAGAAATTTAATATAAGAATTTTCACTTGATGCATGGTATATTCAAGTCGGTCCGGCGACTTACTTACCTCATTATACATAAAAATTATAAAATTGGTCAGATGTTTGTAACGCGGAGAAGGGATCGTTTCCGACCCCATAAAGTATATATATTCTTGATCAGCAAGAGAAGACTAGTTGATATAGCCATGTCCGTCTGTCTGGTAGTCCCACTAGTCCCACAGTTTTAGAGCTATGGCATTGAAAGTTCGAATATAAGCTTTTCTACTCGCACTTCCACATCTGCGATTTTGAATAAGATTGGACAACTATATCATATAGCTACCATACAAATATAAACGTTAAATGCGAATAACTTCTCTATTTTTTTAAACAATCTTTTCGAAACTGATAACGTGTATAGATATATACGCAATGCAATATTTCAGAAGAATCGGATAAACATAGCACCCGATTTCGTCGATACAATATTACACACACACACACATAAGGAGTAAGCACATGTACATACATGACAAAATTGTGTGTGTATGCATCCAATGTCAAGGTCAAGTACGCATAGAAAACGAGAATATGTATGTGTGTGTGACATTGAATTATCAAATTGAAAAAGATACAAGATGAAGAGAGAGATGGAAAATACTGTAATGTAGGTCAGGAGTAAATAGCAATAGTAATAAGAAAGGGAACGAGAGATCTTCAATGAAGATCTTTTATGTGAACCTGATACTTTACTCGTATCAGCTGATTTACTGAATATATTGACACTTGCATCATATGATTTTTGTTCATATGTATGTATTTATGTATGTGTGTAGGGTTTCAGAAAAAGACGTTACAAAAAAGCCCGCCAAAAATATTTTGTTGTTAGGGCGTGAGAAAAAATGCGAGCGACCTTGATGACCAGCGCTTTAAGTGCAAAACGTTTCAATGCAAAACTATCCATTTTTATTCCGATTTTTATGAAACTTGGTGGAATGATAGATGTCCATAACATGTATAAGTGTCACTTTTCATCGAATTCCAGAGGCGGAAGGGGGCGTGGCAAAAAAAAATTTGGTGGAATGATAGATGTTCATAAGATCTATGATTGTGCCAAATTAAATTACGATACGATAAATATTACGGGAGAAAATGACTTTTTATTAAAGGAAAGGGGCGTGGCAAAAAAAAAATAAACTTGGTCTGCGCCAATACTACATGAGTCTACATTATAAATTTGGTAACTCTAACATTTGTAGTCTTACGGACGGACGGACGGACAGACGGACATGGCTATATCAATTTCTCTTTTCATGCTGATCAAGAATATATATACTTTATAGGGTCGGAAAAGCTTCCTTTATATACCATTTCATCCTATGGATGCATGGTATAATTATATAACATTCACCACATAGTATTGATCATTTTGATTGTTCACCAACGAATGCTGTAAATCCAACAGTAATTATACCATGCATCCATAGGATGAAATGGTTATGCATGTTATGGACATCTATCATTTCACAAAGTTTCATAAAAATCGGAATAAAAATGGCCGAGTTATGCATTGAAACGTTTTGCACTCAAAGCGGTGCAAGGGCGAAATTGGCCGGTGGAGCGTTAAAGTGCACACACATATGAGTGAGCGAGATAGCATATGTTAGAAATCGCGCATACGAAAGAAATTTAATAGATGAACTTATTTTTATAAACTCGATGTAGTTTTTTTCCCCCTGATGCATGGTATATCCAAGTCGGCCCGGCGACTTACTTACTTTATTTTTAATAACAACCACTAATTTTGTTTTGTGTATATCTGAGATTTCTAAATAAATATTAAAGAACTGCAAGGGTATATAAACTTCAGCACAGCCGAAGTTAGCTTCTTTGATATGTTTTTTTTCATTTTGCAACTTTCATGTTGCGCAAGTTAAATAACGTACATACAATACACATAAGTGGCATTCAGTTGGATCAAAGTAGTGTATATGGCACCTCAAATTGATAATATTCGGTAAATTGATTTATTCAAGTAGGCCATGTTTAACATATAACTCCTGGGTATTTTACCTTTAATTCATACATACATATATATTTATTTGGATACACATGTACATTCACAATCGAATAAATCCAACAAAAAAATTACTGTCTATAATTGGGAAAAAGGGAATTGTATGATAACCCTAAACATAAATGTCGAAACGCAATCGAGAAGGTGTTGATAGTGAGCTAAGGAAGCAGGCGAGACTGCGTTTTAAGAGATTGGTAAGAACCGTAGTCCTTAATATGAGATGGTTGAACGAGGCAAATGACGAGTCTGGTCTCTCGTTGAATGTAAAGCGAAATGTGGCTATGTTGGTTCGTCAAAAGCGCAAGGTTGGCATGATGACCATGGCGGTAAGTGTTATCGTGTGTCACATTCAAATGTGGGCGACCGCTTGTATTATGCAGAGGGTATTATAAAATTGGTCAGATGTTTGTAACGCAGAGAAGGGATCGTTTCCGACCCCATAAAGTATATATATTCTTGATCAGCAAGAGAAGACGAGTTGATATAGCCATGTCCGTGTGTCCGTCTGGTGCTGCGTGAACTAGTCCCACAGTTTTAGAGCTATGGCATTCAAAGTTCGTATAAAAGCTTTTCTATACAGCCACATGCACATCTGAGATTTTGAATAAGATCGGACAACTATATCATATAGCTGCCATACACAAACAAACGTTAAATGCGAATAACTTCTCTATTTTTTGAACAATCTTATCCAAACTGATTAAGTACATAAATAAAAAGGGATTACATCATATGCGTGAATTTCAAAACAATCGGATAAACATAACGCCTGATTTTGACGATATAAAATTTGCCTATATATACAGACACGCATAAGCACTGCTTATTAAGCAGTGAAGCACATATACATATGTGTCAAAATTGCGTTTGTGTGTGTGTGAATATGAATATCAATCGCTACATTGTCTTGGCACGCTTACTATTTGGCGATTGGCTGCCCCCAGCCAAATTATTTAAAATATTTCTTTATTGGATTAATAAAGAAAAAATTTTTTAGGAAATAAAATGTAATGGTCAAGGGCTGCAAGGGTATACAAACTTTGGCATAGCCGAAGTTAGCTTCTTTGATATTTAAGATGACAAAGTTCTTTGACTGTTGGAGTGATAGTATGTATATTTTCGAAGTAAACTCTCATTTCCTTTAATTACAATGCTTAAATTATAATGCGTGCCTTGACCCAATACCCAAATTTATATGCACTGTTAAAACAACAAGGCCATTATAATAATGTTAATTTATTTTGAAGGAAAAATCGCTTTTGCGTACTCCTCACTTTGCCCGCACAGTGGAAGATAGAAAGAAATTGTGCTCAATTGTTGCCAACCTTGAATGTTTTGGTAAATTACCTCCGGTAAGTGCATATCGACGACACACAGACGATTTAAGTGTACATATGTACATACATATGTACTTGTTTTGCCCTCTCATCCCTTGCTAAGTCCAATGACAGATTCTTTGATTTTTGTTTGTTTTTCAGAAAGTTCGAGCTCGTCTTGTGCCTTATGTTACCTTCATGGCTGTCAACTCTGGTCGTGATATAATGAAAGAGGGTGATTTTCCCATAACATTGTATTTCATAATCAACGGCGAGGTTGAAATGTCAAAGAATATATTGAACCGGATAACAAAGCAATACGAAGCCAAATCTGAGTCACTTTTTGGTCCGGGCGATTGCATAGGCGATGTTGACTTGTTTGAAGATGCACCGAGAACGAATACCTATACAGCCACTAGTAGGTTATGCATGGATTAGGTTAATAATGTATCATTCAGGTTACTATTTACAGGCAACTGTGAACTATTGGCGGTGTATGAAAGTGATTACAATAGACTCCTAAAACCATTTTTATTGAAGCAGTGGTCCGAAAAGAAGACGGCCCTGAGAGCTTTGGATTATTTCAATTATTTCAATGAAGAGCAGGCAAGTCCTGCACTTTTCGTATTAAACCTTTCTCCTCAATAAATTCATATGTATTTAGATTGTGAACGCTTGCAAATATGGAAGTATACAGCAATTCGATCCATTGGAAACCATATATACAGAGGACAAAGGATTCATGAGCTACGTACATTTTGTTTTAAGCGGCGAATGTGCCCTGCTGCAGTGCCTCTATATGAAGGTAAGTTTGACAAGTTCTGGGGTGAAAATTTGTATCTGTGTGTTCTACTAATGAAATGTATTTAGGTGGCATATGTAGGCCGGGAGAAACAATTCGAATTGACTGGCGTCTCGAGACGTGAAAGTGTCGACGATGTATTATCGGATGAGGCCAGAAAACATATGCGGATGTCAGTGAAACTGACAACAACTTTCGATGCAAATAAGATTTTACAATCTAGCTCATCGTCAGAGGACAATGATAGAAAGAGTAAGACAGTAAGTAATGACGTCTAAATTATGGAAAAAACTTGTTTGAAAATTTTGTGGATTTTTTTGATTGCGTGGAATGTAGATACGCAAAATGAGCTTACAAGAAATTGAGAGGGCCTGCGACATGTGGCTTAAACCATGGGACGAGCACATGGAAAAAAAAAAAGAAACGACAATCGGATATGTATAGCGCTTTGCATAGATCTGCTGGAAGCGATGATCAGCAGTTCGATTACCTAAATGAGGACGAAAATGGTGGTAAAGAAGCCTACAATCTCGATGATGATGAGTATGAGCGAATAATTGAAACCCATAGTAGCAGACATCACGAACCTGAGGTTGTTTTTGTGGAATCGGAGTTCCCAACGCCATCCAGCACCACCTCTTCGTTTTCATCAAGTCGCGATCTAGAGCTTACTACAATGCCATCGAGAGCGATTTTTACGACGCCAAGTGATCAATTC
This sequence comes from Drosophila sp. 14030-0761.01, assembly GCA_018150735.1. NCBI lineage: Eukaryota > Metazoa > Arthropoda > Insecta > Diptera > Drosophilidae > Drosophila > Drosophila sp. 14030-0761.01. Next base: position 2,433,021 of record JAECWO010000003.1, read on the forward strand.
GAAACTCATTTCGTTGATATTGGTTCATTGACATATGGCGGCATTTTCGGTTTGGGCGAAAAAATGGATCACCGCGTGATAATGGCTCGCACCACTGTGCAGTGCCTTCTCATTCCACGGTTCTGGCTGTTTGAAGAGCGACAAAATCCAGGTAACATCTGGCAGCGTCAACGTTTCTATATCGATTGCAACATACCATCGAGAGAAGCCCTTTTCTCGGACTTCATCAAAACACGCAAGTGGGATAAATTTCGGTACGATTATGTTCAGGGGCAGCTAAATCAAGAATCACTGGCGAATAATACCAAAGTCGAAGATATTCCCATTATAAGTCGCATTGTGCAAACAACTGACGAGGTGTAGAAAGCGACGACTTCATTATCCCAATTATATTTTCTTATTTTCAATACTTGTCAAATACATTACGCATAAGTTCGCCTTTTGCAGTGTTTTCGCATAGAATGACTATACAGTGCTTTACACACCTTCGAAATTTCTCTTCTCATGCTGATCAAGAATATATACACTTTATAGGATCGGAAAAGCGTTCCTTCTGCCTGTTACAAACATTTTGGCGACATTTATATACCATATTATCCTAAGCATGGTATAATTAATCCGATCTACGCAAAATTAATTTATTTGCTTTCGCTGATTTTGTTCTCAACATTCGTACTCTTTGCAAGTCATTGTTACTCAATCCCTACATACCCTATCTAAACGCCAAAGCACGGCACACATTCATACGTATGAATGGTTGCAATTTAATCATATTTATACCATGCATCCATAGAATGAAATGGTATATTAAAGTCGCCCAAATGTATGTAACAGGCAAGCTTTTCCGTTTTATAATTCTATCTTCAAAGTGATAACATCATGTTGTGCTCTTATCTTAAAATTTTGAAAGTGTTTTGAAAAGTGAGTTTCGATTTTCCACAAATATAGTGCAAAAGTGAAAAGTATTGTTTTGAAGTGCCCCCGCTTTATATACTGTCGCGTTGTGAGTGTTTTGATATGAAATAGATTCTGCTTTTTCCGCTACGCAGTTTTTTTTTGAAAATTGTAAGTCGTTCTTTTTATACCCTTGCAAAAAGGGTATATTAATTTTGGTCAGAAGTGTGCAACGCATAGAAGGAGGCATATCCGACCATATAAAGTATATATATTCTTGATCAGCATGACAAGACGAGTTCAAATCCGTTTGTCCGTCTGTCTGTCCGTCTGTTTGGACGCTATAGCTACAGATCTGAAATCTTGCACGGAGTCTTGTATATACTGCAGGCATTGTATATCTCGGATTCATCCGGATTGGACGACTATATCATATAGCTCCCATAGGAACAATCAGTCAAAAAATGAGTTTTAGATCAATAACTTCGTTCTTTTTCACCTGTTCATTACAAAACTTAACATTTGGCAGTTTATTATACATCCAAATACTCGTGCAAAATAGCTCCCATAGGAACAATCGGACCAAAAATAGTTTTGCTTTTAAAAACTTTTTTTGTTTCATTTGCGATCATCACATAATTTGGTAAGTAACATTTGCACATAACAAATTAAAATCCTGCAAAATTTGATCAAAATCGGATTACTATATGATATAGCTGTCATACAAACTGCATGCTGCATCTCTACGTACATATATGCATGTGCTTGCGTGCCGTGCTATAGCGTGTAGATTGAGGTGTTTTCACAAAAGCCTATTCATTTTGCGATCTCTATTTAAGGACTGTGTAACGCAAGAACTTGCAAGGGTATGCAAACTTCGGCATGGTCGAAGTTAGCCCGGCCTGCTGGTTTTATTTTACTATCTCAAAATTAATATTATTTCACATACATATTATTTACATATATACGCTATTACGTATTTTATTTTTCAATTTTTAGAATTTTTCGACATTTTTATTGAATTGAAGAGCTAATCCAGAAAACAGGCAGCTGACACTATTCGTCGGTCTAATTTCAGATTTGTTATTCTTGTAAAGGTCTTTGGTTTCCTCACAAATTCATGGCAAAGTCCCGTCAGTTCTTAGAAAGCAATTATCAGTTTAGCGAAACTATTTTTGAAATTGCTATTCCTCCCACTGATGACAATTTTACTTTTTGTTCTACGTGCTTTGCTCACATTTCGAGAAACACCACTTCCAAATTTGCCATAGTACATAAGGCTTACCTCTTTAAGAGAAACGAGTAGTTTCTTCCTTTTATGATTATTAGGGCAATGGGTCATGAGCGTCCAAGTGCAATTAAAGGAGCATTCAAAGAATAACAATAGCTCCAAGAGAAGGGAATGATTTTAGATTCAGATTGTGAAGAATTAGCATTTCCCACTATTTATGCCGGCACTAAAAGGAGGACTCCAGCTAGTTACGCAACCATAGTTAGTTATGAGCTTAGGAATGTAGATAGAAGAGGTTGCAGGACAGATAAGTTATTCTTTGATTACAAGAAGTTAGAGATAATCACAATTCGAAATAATACTTCCATATGTTTACGTATATTATTTATTACGGTTTCTTAAAAAAAACAGCTGATAGAGTAGATATTTCAGAAGAGGAAGCTTCAGTTTTATTATTCAGTGAAAAGGCTCGTCTCATTAGATCAGATCCAGTTACTTGTGCAAGGTATTTTGAACATAGATTTAGAGAACTACTGAAAGTTATGCTGCTGGTGGGTGATTCAGAGTGGTCGTGAAGATGTAGTATTTCTTCGCAATGCAGTAACAAATTATAGCGGCTATGATAATTATGGTTGTTAGCCCGCTGGATGAAGACCACATGATGTTCTTTGTGTGGATCTTTTCAATGTTGTCAGTGTTGTTTAAATGAAGTTCTTTCATCATCTCCAGTGATAGGGTTTCCTCTGTGTGCTGTTTGTCGGGTAAAAGTTGTAGCAGGGGGGCAATACCTCGACTGATTTGCTGGACTTCATGAGGTTCCACGAGTTGCCAATTGATACTGTGGTGTTGTGCGCTTGAATTACAAAGGTGCCATCCAGATTTAGTACTTCCTCGTTGATCTTAATTTCCCCATGCAAATCGTTTAGTACAATTGTTCCTGGTAGAATTTCGGAGTGTGTTTTTATGTGTTGACTATTGGTTATGGTGCATTGAGGTCATTTTCTGTTTAAATACAATATGCTCCTATACAATTACTATTGTCTATCTCTATCAGATCTTCCAATTTGAAAATAGTTTTGGTGTTATGTGTTTTACATGTATTTCTTAATCCAAATTGATTATGCTTACATTTAATAATATTAGTGTGGTCAAGTTCTTCAATTGTTTTATTGTGTTTAATTGGGATAGCCAGAAGGGTTTTACAATTTTCGTTGATGATTCGGGGAAAGCTCATAGCATAGAGTAAATCTTTTCCATCAGATGCTATTGTAACTTCTGCAAATTCTATTAATTCTTAAATGTCGGTTTCTTCAATTAGATTTATTTCTGTATCTGTTAAAATCATTGAATTTACTGTATTCGTTTTTGCCCAATCGATGGCATAAATTATATTGGTGATTTCCTCACGCAGGAGGCTTAACTTATATTTTAGGATTTCTAATTGCTCTTCCCTCTCATCGTGTTTTAATTTATGTGTGTGAATGATTTGATTAGTGGTACGGATTAATTCATTTATTTTACTACCAACTAATTTATTAATTACAACTTGTTTTCTGTTATTAAATAGTTGTTGATTTGAGACAGCCCTCGTATCGTTCGACCCTTATTTCGTGGATGATTTTAAAAGTTCCATTCTGTCTGGCGGCAAATAGTTGATTTGGAGTAGTCGAGTATAGTAGTCTGCGTTAAGCAGAGTGGTAGAAGTGGTAGGAAAAATCTGTAGTGAAATGAATATTTTAGATGATTTCTCTTTCCGATGTTAATTTCTCTGGAGTGTGTACTAATTGTGTTGCGAAAAATGCTTTAATAGGGTTTTTCTTAGTTGTGCTATGTATAGATCTGTTTTATTCCCCCACGGCTTTAAATATTAAATCCTCAAATTCCATAGAAGAGTCTTGATGTTTTAAACATGGAATCGCTATATTTGCCCATTACTTGAGGAATTGTATGGAGGATACCTAGCTGGTTGGTAAATAGAAATTTTATCATTGCTGAATTTAATACTTTTTCATTGTCCATAACTACTGTCTTTGTTACACCGAAAGCTATTAATAATTCTCTTAAAGGAGTTTTCAAGGTTTCCGCTGCTTAATTAACCAATTTGACTTGGGCGTATTTTGAGAATTTATCGATTGCTGTAAGAATTATTTTGTTTTGGGTTGAGTATAGATCTAAGTGAACTATCCTTTCGGGATAAGTAGGAATTGCTGTCGGCTGGATTTCGCCATTCGGGGGGTTTCTTTGGTATTTTGATAGTTTACATGTTTGGCATGCTTTTACTATCTATGTACCTTTCTTTTCATGGTATGTTCTATGGTTATTATCTCGGTTTGTTTGGGTTCGTTTATTATACCTTTAACTTGTTTTTGGGTATATCTGGCTCTATAATTTCTAAAATGGTCGGGGATTATAGTTTGGATTTTCCCATTATCCTTTCGGACGTAAATATGCCATTAATTAGGTTAGGATCCATTTTTTCCTTTAAGATTGTAATTAATTCTTGCTCGGAATAGTCTGGTTGTTTTACGGTGTGTCTGTGATATGTGGGAAAAATTATTTCGAAAGTTTTGATTGGGCTATTATATAGTAGGAGGAATATTTGATTTTTGAATACGTTAATGGGTATTTCTGCTGTAGGTATGAGTTCGTGACCGGAACTCTCATCACTATGGGCTGTAGATAAGGGCTTGCATTGATAAAGGTATTTACTGGGTTTCTAGACAGTCCGTCTGCCACCGAATTTGAACTTCCTGGTATATATTTTATTTTGTGGTCCAATTCTTCTAAGAAACTTTTCCAATTTTTAATTTCCCGTTGTGATTCTTTGCGCTCAGAGCAAAGGTGAGGGGCTGATGATCCGTGTGTATTATCACTTTAGATTTACCGTAGAGGTACATTCTAAGCTTTTCTAAAGACCAAACTATCGGTAGCATTTATTTTTCGTTCGTAGCATAATTCTCTTCGGTCTTACTAAGGGATCTAGAAATGAAGGTAATGGGCCTTGCATTTTGTTCTAGTACAGCTCCTAATGCTTTATTGGACGCGTCAGTTGTTAAGTGAAATACCTGGTTAAGCAAGAATGACATCTTGTGTGACAATGGATTCCTTCAACAAAATAAAGAACACCCTATCTTTATTTTGTTGAAGGAATCCATTTCCGCATTACCGAATGTGATAACAATTTTGTCAGAAAATATTTTCTTCATTCTGACAGATTCACCACATAACATTGAGGTAGTGGTTTCGCTAATTTGGCAAAATCCTTCACAAACCTACGGTAATAGCTTGCCAATCCCAAAAATGATCTCACGTTTTTTAGTGTTCTTGGTATTGGAAAGTTTTTGATTGGCATTACTTTTTCTGGGTTTGTTTTACCTCCTTCTCGAGAGATAACTACTCCCAAGAATTCTACGATTGACTTGAAAAAGTCGCACTTATCAACCTGGACCTTCATGTTAGCCTGTGATAAGGTCGAGAAAATGGTTGCAATGTGTTATAGATGTTCACTTTCTGTTTTACTAAAGATGATTATGTCATCTATGTAAACATAACATATTTTCCCTACGTGTTGACTACTCTGAACTTCTTTTTTCCTGAGGCATCTGTTTTTTTTTTGGTACAACCCATACAGGGGCATTGTACGGTGACCGGATTTCTCCTAGGACATTTGTAGTGTATGTCAGTTTTTCGTTTGGGTCCGAAAAGAGTTCATTATATTCCTCACGAAGTGCGTTTAGACCTTGTGTTTGTGTATCGGTTAGGCAATCGTCTCTGACAGCATTGACTTGTTGGGCTGTCATTTGCTTAATCTTTATTACACATGTATGGTTAACATATAACAAATCTTTTCCTATGTCTATGATAGCGTTAAACTCCTTGAGGGTGTCGTTCCCAAGAAATCCAAGAAAGGGGTTTAAATTGGCTAATAGGAAAAATTGAATGGGTTTATCTGGTTGGTTGAATAAACCTTGCGAAACCATAGTCCTACCACTGACAGTTTTTGCATAGAAATTCTTTAAGTTCTGCTTGACGTTTTGGGCTATTTCCGGTTGGATATAGTTTTTATTTGATCCTGTATTTATTAAAAAGTTGTATGACGTTCCATCCTTATTTCTACATACAAAGTATGGTAAGGAGGAACAGCTTAGGCTAAAAAATTAAGAACAGTGTCTTCGGCTTCGATATTTGTTGGTCTTAATAGTACATTTTGATGTACTTGTAGCTCTTTATTGATTTGAGAAGTCAGATCTAAGATTTCTTCGCCTGCTTCGGTTATTCAGTGTTGGATATATTGTGTTTGCTCAGCTTCTTCCTGGTATTGAATCGATTGGATATTTGGCTCTTGATAGTTGGATTGGTATTCGGACATTTAATAGATAGGTTGTTGCACGTCTTGGTATTCGGACTGACATAAATTATCGGACCATTGTTCCTCTTGAACAGGGATTGTGGTGTATTGCTCACCAGAGTAGTCCGTTCCAATATGGAATTGCCTCTGAACTTTGTTCGGAGTTTGGGTGGACATAGGATTAAGTCGCTTAAAAACGTGTTGTTGAGGGTAATTGTTATTAGCTCTGTTCATGTAATTTACATTTTTTGTTTAGATGGAGCCGGCAACATCCATGGGTGTTGCTGGAGGTTGAGGTTTTGGATCGAAGGGTCTTGGTGGGAGTGCAAGTTGTTGATAATGACCGAATGGACTGGGTTGTTGAGGAAAAATTTGTTGTTTAGGTTGTTGAGGAAAGAATTATGGTTTAATTTGTTGAGTAAAAAATTCGTGTTTGGGTGGTTGAGCAAAAAATTGTTGTTTAGGTTGTTGTTGGTAATTATGCTGAAGCGCAGGTACATATAATATATGCGGCTGCGGATGATTTATTCTCTGGTATTGAATGGGCTTAGGTCCAACAGCGGGACGCATGTCACAAAGTTGCAACGCATGTTTTAGATCGGTTGGTTGCACTAAGCTTATTCTTTCGGACAAATCACCCTAAGGAAGGTGTCTAACGCTCTTTCCCTGACTTGCTTTGTCATGGCTGTCATAGTTTCCGAACTATGACCCATTGTTTCAATTTGGTCGAGAATTAATACCATCTGGTGGTACACCTCATGGTAAAATTCGTGAATCGTTAAGTTTTTTTGAGATAAAGTGAACATTTGGTATTCGAGAGTACTCAGATCTTGTCTATCCGAATACTCTGACAGTAAACAAGGCGAGATCGCTTCCCAATTTAGGGTGACGCGATATGATCGAAGGAGCGCGTTGGCTTGCCCAATTATTTTGTTTCTGACCGTAACTAGGATACCAAAATATCTTGGGGTGCCTTTAAGCGATTTGTGCATGCATCTGCATAAGATGAGAGACATTAATATACCATGTGGTAAATTCATGTCTATCTCCCGAAAACTTCTCTATATTATATCAGGAACTTTATTCAGTTCCTCCCAGTTATTCTCTAAACCTTCTGCAGTTACGTCCCTAATCTTCTCGCTATCTACTCTGGCGTTGGTAAGACAGGCTTACTATATTCTGCACCTGAGTGGCTAAGATGTTCTGTATGACGGACTCCAAAGTCTGCATCGATAGTGGTTCCATCCTACCTTCTGCTGCGGCTGAGGTGGAAGCTATTGGTTCTGTTACTTGCGGTCTAACCTGAGGCTGAAGGACTGATGATTTGATCCACTTGCCCATTTTTTCCGTTTTAAATTTTCTTAAATATTTCAGAGGGTAAGAAATTTGAACTAGGTAAGCTTGCTTCTGAACTGTTTGTTAAAAAAAAAGTTTTATGTGCACTTAGAAATGGTTGGGAATATTTTTTTTTTTTTTTAATAAGCTTTTGTTTAAATTTTACTTAAGATTATTACAATTTACCCTACCTATTTATCTGTACAGCTTTACGGGCTGTACTTCTATCGGGCAGATAAGGTTCCGCTCGACTTACAATTTTTTGTTTCACTTAATATTTAATATTTCTTAAATTTTTACAATAATTTCTTTATTCTGACTTACAATACTATCATCATTTCGGCGTCTTTCCTGGATGATCCTGCGGAGATATTCGCTTTTTTTGCAGTAGTGGCAAGCACTAACGGTCCGGTTAAATACTTTTCTTCCAGGTCCTCTGCGAACTGGTACTACAGAAGATTACGGCGATTGTCGGGTTGGGTTTTAGGTTTTTGTCCTTGGCGCAGTGTTCACATATTAAGTTAAGTCACTATGGGTTTTTTAACCGATTTCTGCGACTAACTTTTTTGTTCAGTTATTTCCAATTAAGAGTTCTTGTTATTTCGAATCAAAAAAATATAATTTTATTTAACATGTTTTCTTTGATGGAAGATCTTGACAATAACAATTCTGAACTCCTGAGTAAGATATTTAATCTAGAACTGAAGCCCTAAGACCAATTTAGTTATAATGAGACCTACGGCTGCGGGCAGCGGCGTCGAAAGTGTCCAATGGTCTGCGAAAGGTGGGGTGATGGCGCGTTCCTCAAGTACATTGCTGAACTTGCTCTTTTCGTTGTGGCGTTGACCTGGGTCCAACGTGACTTCGATTCTCCTCTTTCCGGTGCATTGATGATCTTGCATTATTGTGTGGGAAAGTTGAGAGTTGGGTTGGCATGTCTTTGGGTTTGATAAGGGCGTGTGTTAACTTATATAAACTCTAGGCTTTACAATTAAGTTATTAAATCTACTTGATTGTTATGTACATTATCATATGACCTTAATTTTTTTATACGATTTTATATACAGTTTTATATATTAGATTCAAAGTCTATTCGCAAGACTTTTTTTAGTCTTCTTGTTGTTTGGCTATTATCAAGTAAACTTAGGGCTAACGAGTTAGGATGATTGTACAGTCTTTCAATAGGTCCTTATGGTTTCCAACATGTCTACATACCATGGTGCGTTAACAATTGTGCGTAGGGTTTTCGATTGGTAGCGATGCATTATTTCAGTATTCGTTAGCTGGCTGTGCTTGCAGCGCGTAGGTTCAATATAGCTTTGTAAATGCGTATTTTATTTTCAAGACTAAGCTGGGACTTATGTCCCAATAGCCAGTACATTTTTTTGGTTTTAATATTCAGCTGCTTCTGTTTTTTTTTTTTAATGTGTGTCTTCCAAGTTAGCCTTCGATCAAGATGAACTCCGAAATATTTTACTGATTCACTTTGAGGGATTTCAATGTTGTTTAAAGTGACTTTTGGGCAATTTTCTCTCCTTAATGCGTATGTTGCTTGTACAGACTTTTGCGAATTGACTTTAATTTTCCATTTGTGCAACCATTTTTCAATTAGGCAAATTTCTCTTTTTAGGTATTCAGCTGTTCTGATGGGGATGCTGTCTGATGCCATTATTGCCGTATCGTCCGAGTATGTTGACACTTTAACATTAGATGAAATAGGCAAATCAGATGTAAAAATTGTATACAACACGGGGCATAAAACACTTCCTTGAGATTTCAAACATGAAGTTAATTGTATGATAGACACTCACCCAAAACTTTTGTCCTCATAGAAGCGCTTCCAGGAAGATGATATTTGCTGGGGAATAGTAAAAGAAACTTCACGAAGAAAACAATATAAACGACTATTAAAACTTTTCTTTGCGTCTATAAAAACTTCGGAACTTATTTGCAAATATTATTTTCATTATACCCTTGCAAACAGGGTATATTATTATATTTAGTCAGAAGTGTGCAACGCATAAAAGGAGGCATCTTCGACCATATAAATTATATATATTCTCAAATCCGTTTGTCCGTCTGTCTGGATCAACAGCTTCACCTCCTAGACCGATATAGCTACAGAGCTCCAATTTTGAACGATGTTTTGTATATACTGCAGGCATTGTATATCTTGGATTCATCTGGATCGGAAAACTATATCATATAGCTCCCATAGGAACCATCGGTTAAAAAAAAGAGTTTTAGATCAATAACTTCGTTCTTTTTCACCTGATTACCATGAGACATGACAATTGGTAGTTTGCTATACATCCAAACGTTCTCCAAATTTGATTAAGATCGGACTACTATATCATATACATAGATCCCATAGGAACAATCGGACCAAAAAAAGTTTAGCTTTTAAAATCTTTTTTGTTTCTTTTACGATCATCACCAAATTTTGCACATAACAAATTATAATCTTGCCAAATTTGAACAAAATCGGTTGACTATATGATATAGCTGTCATACAAAGGAATGGAAAAATTGCATGCTGCATATCTACATACATGCATATGTGTGCGTGCCGTGCTATATCACCAAATTTGATTAATAGTATTTGCACATAACAAATTATAATTCTGCCAAATTTCATCAAATCGGATAACTATATGATATAGCTGTCATACAAACAAATGGCAAAACTGCATGTTGCATATCTACATACATGCATACGCATGCGTGCCGTGCTATAGCGGCTAGTTAAGGGTTTTTCACAAATCGTTTTGCTTTTGCGATCTTCATTTAGGGATTAAGTAACACAAGAACTTGCAAGGGTATACAAACTTTGGCATGGTCGAAGTTAACACGTCCTTCTGGTTTTTCTTTTGGTTCACTAATCGGTAAATTAAATGGAGAGAACGCGTTTCGCCCTATTATCTCGATATACTCTTCCCTTTTACTCTGATTATTCGTTTTTACCAACATAGAAAATATTACTATCTTGGTCCAAATCTTTTTTTTGTTCTTTTCTCTATACTATTGGTAGTCGGACCTATTATCTCGATATACTCTGCCCTTTTACTCTGATTATTCGTTTTTACCAACTAAGAAAATATTCACAATATTAGAAAACAATTAAACAACACATGCGAATTCTTTTCGCTACTACTATCTTGGTACAAATCTTTTTTATACACTTGCAGAGGGTATTATAAAATTGGTCAGATGTTTGTAACGCAGAGAAGGGATCGTTTCCGACCCCATAAGGTATATATATTCTTGATCAGCAAGAGAAGACGAGTTGATATAGCCATGTCCGTCTGTCTGTCTGGTGCTGCGCGAACTAGTCCCACAGTTTTAGAGCTATGGCATTCAAAGTTCGTATATAAGCTTTTCTATACATCTGCGATATTGAATAAGATAACTAGATAATAAGACAACTATATCAAATAGCTGCCATACAAATACAAACGTTAAATGTGAATAACTTCTCTATTTTTTCAACAATCTTTTCGAAACTGATTATGTATATAAATAAAAAGGGATTACATCATATGCGTGAATTTCAAAACAATCGGATAAACATAACGCCTGATTTTGACGATATAAAATTTGCCTATATATACACATACGCATAAGCACTGCTTATTAAGCAGTGAAGCACATATATGTATCAATATTGCGATTGTGTGTGTGTGTGTGAATATGAATATCAATCGCTACATTGTCTTGGCACGCTTACTATTTGGCGATTGGCTGCCCCAGGCCAATGTATTTAAAATGTTTCTTTATTAATAAAGAAAAAATTGTTTAGGAAATAAAATGTAATGGTCAAGGGTTGCAAGGGTGTACAAACTTTGGCATAGCCGAAGTTAGCTTCTTTGATATTTATACCCTTGCAAAAAGGGTATATTAATTTTGGTCAGAAGTGTGCAACGCATAGAAGGAGGCATCTCCGACCATATAAAGTATATATATTCTTGATCAGCATGACAAGGCGAGTTCAAATCCGTTTGTCCGTCTGTCTGTCCGTCTGTCCGTCTGTCCGTCCGTCCGTCTGTCCGTCCGTCCGTCTGTCTGGATCAACAGCTTCTCCTCCGAAACCACTAAAGCTACAGAGCTGCAATTTTGCACGAAGTCTTGTATATACTGCAGGCATTGTATATCTCGGATTCATCCGGATCGGACGACTATATCATATAGCTCCCATAGGAACCATCGGTCGAAAAATGAGTTTTAGATCAATAACTTCTTTCTTTTTCACCCGATTATCATAAAACTTAACATTTGACAGTTTATTATACATTCAAGCATCCATGTTAAATTTGATCAAGATCGTATTACTATATCATATAGCTCCCATATGAACGATCGGACCAAAAACAGTTTTTCTTCTAGAAACTTTTTTGTTTCTTGAGCGATCATCGTCAAACTTGGGAAATAACATTTTCACATAGAAAGTTATAATTATGGCAAATTTGATCAAAATCGGATGACTATATCATATAGCTGTCATACAAACATATGAAAAAATTGCATGCTGCATGTCTACAAACATGCATATGTTTGCGTGCCGTGCTATGGTGTGTAAAAACGGATTTTTACACCAGGGTCTTTACATTTAGATATCTCTTTTTAGGGATCTAGTAACACAAGAGCTTGCAAGGGTATACAAACTTCGGCATGGCCGAAGTTATCCCGGCCTTCTGGTTTTTGTTCTTTTCGCTATACTATTGGTATTCGGAATGCATGAATTTACTTACAGTTAGCTTGGTTTGCTCACTTTGCCTACAAAGTGGCTATAAAAATTATTCCGACACTTTAATCCAATAAAGTAAGTAAGTCGCAGGGCCGACTTGGATATACCATTCATCAAGGGAAAATAAACTATGTACTTCAAATTTATAAAACTAAATTCATATATTAAATTTCTTTCGCATGAGTGATTTCTAACATATGCTATCTTGCTCCTTCTTATATGTGTGCACTTTAGCGTCCCACCGGCTATATCCGCCCTTGCACCGCTTTGAGTGCAAAACATTTCAACGTATAACTCGGCCATTTTTATTCAGATTCGTATGAAACTGTGGAATGATAGATGTCCATACCATGTATGAGTGTGCCAAATTAAATTGCGGGAGAAAATCACTTTTTATTGAATTCCGGAGGCGGAAGGGGGCGTGGCAAAAAATTTTGGTGGAATGATACATAAGTATGTAGATGTTCATAAGATCTATGAGTGTGCCAAATTAAATTACGATACGTGGCAAAACAAAAAAAAAACTTAGTCAGCATCTATACTACACGAGTCCATATACTTTGTAGGGTCGGAAAACTTCCTTCTTCCTTATGCCTGTTACAAACATTTTGGCGACTTTTATTTACCATTTCATCCTATGGATGCATAGTATAATAATCAAAGTTTATTTCAACAGCATTTATTTCCCAAAATAAACGCTAATCAGATTATGAAAAAATAAAGTAAGTAAGTCGCCGGGCCGACTTGGATATACCATGCATTAGGTGAAGAGATATATATTAAATTTCTTTTAAATGCTATCTCGCTCACTCTTATGTGGAAACGAGCACTTTAGCACCCCCGACCGAATCGGTGATTTCCAGCATATGCTATCTCGCTCTTTTTTGCGTGCATCTTTTTTGCACCGCTATGAGTGAAAAACGTTTCTATGTATACTCGGCCATTTTTATTCTGATTCTTGTGATATTTGGTGAAATGATAGATATATGTGACATGTATTAGTGTGCCAAATTAAATTACGATACAATAAATATTTCGGGTGAAAATCGAATTTTTCGAATTTTGGGGGCGGAAGGGGGCGTGCCAAAAATTTAAAATAAACTTGGTCTGCGTGCATACTGCACGCATCTAATGTCCAAATCCGATAGCTCTATCTTTTATAGTTCCCGAGATATGGGGGCTCAAAATATTGTTTTTCGAAATGCGTGGGCGGAAGGGGGCGCAAAGCTTGTACAGCGATGAAAATAATTAAATGCAGGCCACCAATTCAAATGCAAGCAAACTTTTAACAGATCTTGTATTTGAAATAAATTCTTTAAAATCAAAAATAATATCCCCTGAAGACATAGTTGACGTTCTGAATACAGATTTTAAAGCACATGTCAAGAGGGATCTGCCTTTGGGTTATGCATTCGGAATGTTGCTCAAAAAAATAAAGTAAAATATTTCCGATGAAATAGAAATGGAAATTCGATTTAGGTGCACGGAATTTATAATTTCACTTATAGATGAGCTTAAACAGAGGTAAGTAATTTTCTATAAATGTAATTAAATAGACTAACAATTCTTTTCTTTTTTCAGATTACCAGAAAACTACCAAATATTAAATCAAATCGAAATTTTTTCTGTTGACAAAACTTTGAATGCCAAAAAGGGCTGTGTTATTGAAATCCTAAACCATTTCAAATTGCCTGTCACTCAGTGTTTACGTAGGAGGGCGAAACTTGTCTTCAAGTTATACACTTGGCGGTTGCCAATAAAACTTCTTTCTTGGAATGGTTGGTGGGTGAGTCTGTGGGTTTAACAACGGCTAGTATGGCGATTTGCATTGATACTGCCGGTCATCCCTCGCAGTGTGGCCGCCCTCTCCTTCGGAGCAAAATCCCTCTCTCCGCTCCTTGCTGGTCACGATCTGGCGTGAACACTCAGATTGAAGAGCTGGTCAAACGCGGAAGTCGAACGAGTGTTTAGTCAGATGAACATTGTAAAATCAAAGCTGAGGAACTCAATGAACATAGACACACTTAATTCGATTTTACACATACGGTAATTAATAATTATACCATGCTTCCATAGGATGAAATGGTATATTAAAGTCGCCAAAACGTATGTAACAGGGAGAAGGAAGCTTTTCCGGCCCTATAAAGTATATATATTCTTGATCAGCATGAGAAGAGAAATTGATATAGCCATGTCCGTATGTCCGTCCGTCCGTCCATAGGAGTGCAGAGATCTCAGCAACTACAAATGTTAGAGTTACCAAATTTAGAATGTAGACTCGTGTAGTCTTGGCGCAGACCAAGTTTATGTTTTTTTTTCCACGCCCCCTTCCGCCTCCGGGATTAAATAAAAAGTGATTTTCTCCCGTAATATTTATCGTATCGTAATTTAATTTGGCACACTCATAGATCTTATGAACATCTATCATTCCACCAAATTTTTTTCTCCCGCAATATTTATTGTATGGTAATTTAATTTGGTACAGTTATACATGTTATGGACATCTATCATTTCACCAAGTTTCATAAAAATCGGAATAAAAATGGCCGAGTTATGCATTGAAACGTTTTGCACTCAAAGCGGTGCAAGGGCGAAATTGGCCGGTGGAGCGCTAAAGTGCACACACATAAGAGTGAGCAAGATAGCATATGTTAGAAATCGCGCATACGAAAGAAATTTAATATTTGAACTTATTTTTATAAACTCGATGTAGTTTTTTTCCTCCTGATGCATGGTATATCCAAGTCGGCCCGGCGACTTACTTTATTTTAACACAATATTAACGAGAAGGCCGGGCTAACTTCGGCCATGCCGAAGTTTGTATACCCTTGCAAGCTCTTGGTGTTACTAGATCCCTAAAAAGAGTTTTCTAAATGTAAAGACACTGGTGTTAAAATCCGTTTTTATACGCCATAGCACGGCACGCATACATATGCATGTATGTAGACATGCAGCATGCAATTTTTTCATATGTTTGTATGACAGCTATATGATATAGTCATCCGATTTTGATCAAATTTACCAGAGTTATAATTTTCAATGTGGAAATGTTAGGTTTAACGATGATCGCATAAGAACGAAAAAAGTTTCTAGAAGAAAAACTATTTTTGGTCCGATCGTTCATATGGGAGCTATATGATATAGTAGTCCGATCTTAATCAAATTTGGCACGGATGTTTGGATGTATAGTAAACTGCCAAATGTTAAGTTTTATGATAATCGGGTGAAAAAGAAAGAAGTTATTGATCTAAAACTCATTTTTCGACCGATGGTTCCTATGGGAGCTATATGATATAGTCATCCGATCCGGATGAATCCGAGATATACAATGCCTGCAGTATATACAAGACTTCGTGCAAAATTGCAGCTCTGTAGCTTTAGCAGTTTCGGAGGAGAAGCTGTTGATCCAGACAGACGGACGGACGGACGGACGGACAGACGGACAGACAGACGGACAAACGGATTTGAACTCGCCTTGTCATGCTGATCAAGAATATATATACTTTATATGGTCGAAGATGCCTCCTTCTATGCGTTGCACACTTCTGACCAAAATTAATATACCCTTTTTGCAAGGGTATAAAAATTTTGACTTCTTATTAAATGTAAATTAATATATATTTACAGCTATGGATTGCATAGATCAAATACATGTTGCCACAACTTTGAAGGGCCTCCAAAGTATTTGAATTTAATTGGAACAAACAACTCCTATACTCTTGAGGAGAATATCGACTTTATTGAGCTTGATATTTGTCTATCAATTTTCAAATAAAAAATTATTTTACTAAAACAAAATAAAGTAAGTAAGTCGCCGGGCCGACTTGGATATACCATGCATCAGGTGAAAAGATATATTTCTTTTAAATGCTATCTCGCTCACTCTTATGTGGACACGAGCACTTTAGTGCTCCCCCGACCAAATCGGTGATTTCTAGCATATGCTATATCGCTCTTTTTCGCGTGCATCTGCCTTGCACCGCTATGAGTGAAAAACGTTTCTATGTATAACTCGGCCATTTTTATTCCGATTCTTGTGATATTTGGTGGGATGATAGATATACGTGACATGTATTAGTGTGCGAAATTAAATTACGATACGATAAATATTTCGGGTGAAAATCGAATATTTCGAATTTCGGGGGCGGAAGGGGGCGTGGCCAAAATTTAAAACAAACTTGATCTGCGTGCACACTGCACGCATCTAATGTCCAAATCCGAAATCTCCATCTTTTATAGTTCCCGAGATATGGAGGCTCAAAATATAAAAAATAAAAATAAACGTGGCAAAAAAAAAAAAAATAAACTTGATCAGCGTACACACCAAACGAGTCTACATGCCAAATTTGGTAGCTCTAGCTTGTATAGTTGCTGAGATCTAGGCACTCTATCGGACGGACGGACGGACGGACGGACGGACGGACAGACAGACGGACATGTCTCAATCGACTCGACTATTGATACTGATCAAGAATATATATACTTTATAGGGTCGGAGAAGCTTCCTTCTCCCTGTTACATACATTTTGGCGACTTTAATATACCATTTCATTCTATGAATGCATGGTATAATGAGCTAGATAGCATATGTTAGAAATCGCGCATACGAAAGAAATTTAATACATGATTTTAGTTTTATAAACTCTAGGTAGTTTTTTTCCCTTGATGCATGGTATATCCAAGTCGGCCCGTCGACTTACTTACTTTATTATTCCATTGTTGGTTGTTAAAAATAAATATCTCTCTGCGGATTATATAGTTTAGATGATTACATCTGTGCAAATGTGCTCTGGAAGCTTGATGTAGGCATCTCGGATGTATTCGTGAGGAGTCGATCTCATAAAGGCACAATTAATTGTTTTTGAAAATGAATCGACTAGCGAATCTATATGAGAAGGAGAAATTGGAAGATTACCGAAGCGTACTTCATTTGGCATGGGCATTTTATCGACTATACGCTTGAACATTTTCCAGTTAGCTTTATTGAAGATTGGATACGTTTTCTCAATGAGAGTTATGTTTTTGGAGTACCTGATGACTACTGGAAAACTATCGGGTTGCTAATACGATTTGTTATATTTGTTAGACAAAGATCGATAGTGGAGGGCTTAGACGTTGCACATGCTGGGATATAAGTAGGATCTTTTGGAAATAATATATTAAATTTGCCCAGTACGGCGAGGTCATGAAGAATATTTTCCCAAAATTTGCTCGAGTGCAGTTCCAATTACGGTGCCTCGAGTTTAGGTCACCAAGGACAAGGAATTCCCCGCTTAATTGAGAAAATTTTATCAAGTCTGACTTGTAGATATTTTTCATATTACTCCTATTATTTATTACAAATTACACGCACTTTGAAGGCATTTTGCAGTGTTGCCCGCATAGTAAACGGCAAATATACTCAGGTAGCTATTTAAGTTAGTCTTAATTTGGATTCCTACGTTTTCTATGGGTGCTGTTTTACACCGGAGATTTGTTTGTGATCGAGTTTATTGCTATAGCTATAGCAACCCAACCACCTCTGCTTGAGGTTCTGTCGCATCGATATAGGGTATAGTTGGGAATACCAATGCGATCATTAGGGGTAAGCCGTGTTTCATTTATCAGGGCAATGTGAATAAAATTATCATTCAGAAACTAAACTAATTCTATTCTGTTTTGGTTTGAGGGCACGCGCATTCCATGCCATGATATTAATCGAGTCGATTGAGTTATTTGTTTGCATAGACATGTTTAATAGCAAGTTCTGTAATAACTTTAAATTGTTCGCCTTTGTTAGAGCAGCGGCTTAATTTGGAAATCATCTTGGTTAGGATAGTGTTGATTTCTTCAAAAGAGAAGAGATCTGTTGCTTGCGTTTGGACGTTAGGCGAAGAGATGTTGCTAGTAAGAGCAGATTTGTAGCTTACGAACTTCGTTGGTTGGGCACTCGTGTGTGGAGAAGAAACGAAGATAGCCCTTCTGTCTGCAAATGCTCTATTTGGTGGTCTCTTGCTGTGTTTCGACGAGCGTTTCAATAGTAAACTCTGATAGGAGAGACGGTACGGGCAGGCGGGGTCCGTAGACGGGTGATTGCCTCGACAGTTCGCACATTGGATTTTGGTTTTTGGGCAGTTTACCGTTTGGTGGGGCTCGCCACAGTGAGCACAAGCAGTGTTGACTGAACAGTTTTTAGAGCCGTGTCCGAAATGTTGACATTAATAGCATTGCGTTAGCTTACCGGGCACTTTTTTTTTATATTCCCAACGAACCCTAGTATGATTGACATATATAAAGTCTTTGCGCAGTTGCTGCATTGTTATGCTTTTGGTGGCAAAATATGTATGTATATGATGTACAGCAGCAGTGTATGATTTGATTTTCTTTTCTTTTCAACAATCTTAACGTCAAGGCATTGTAGTCCAAGATTGACTAACATGGTTTTAACATCTTCACCGGTGCGTTTATCCAGTCCTGATAGTACCGCTTTGAATGGTTGAGTGGTCTTGGCGGCATGAGTGAAGAACTGACATTTGCTTTGCCCTAGTTGCAAAGAGACTATATCGAATGATTCCATGTTTGGTACGAAGATTTTAATGCCGATGGAAATGGACCTTATAAAGTACTCCTGGATTTTAAGTTTTCCGATAAGTTTATGGATGAATTCAGCACTTTGCTTAAGTACAGTTATTGGAGGTGGTTTGGGTTCAACCATTGTTTGGGCCTCAGCTTCACTTTCGTTCCCCATATCATTGTTCTCTTCGTCCCGCACTTGGAGGGGTAGGAAGTAGTTGGTGTATTGTTCAGAGTTTTGGGGCCCTCGTTTGTAAGTTTTTCTGCGTTGAGACATTGTGGGAGAGGCAGATGAAATTGCATCGCCAATAGTGTTGCTACGACGTTTAATTTTGTTGGTAGTTTTCGACGGTCTTGGGAAACGATTGTAGTTAACGTACAGATTCAAGCTCACAGTGAAGAGATAGAGAGAACGTAAATTAGTTCGCTCTTGTTTCGACTGTACGCGTGGAGATCAGAAGTGTAACTGATCAAGAATATATGTATATACTTTATGGGGTCGGAAACGATCCCTTCTCTGCGTTACAAACATCTGATCAATGTTATAATACCCTCTGAAAGGGTATAAAAACAAAATAATCATTATTTACCATCCCTGCATATTTCACTTAAAAACCAACGGGTATTTAAACTCAGTACGCAGCAATAACACTGTATAGCAACAGCTACATACATACAGTGGGTAACATTAATATTCGGTTTTTATACCATGCATTCGTAGAATGAAATGGTATATTAAAGTCGCCAAAATGTATGTAACAGGGAGAAGGAAGCTTCTCCGACCCTATAAAGTATATATATTCTTGATCAGTATCAATAGCCGAGTCGATTGAGACATTCTGTCCGTCTGTCCGTCTGTCCGTCTGAAGAATCATCGAGATCTCGGAGACTATAAGAGCTAGAGCTACCAAACTTGGCATGTAGACCCGTTTGCTCTGCAGGCAGATCGAGTTTATTTTTTTTTTTCGCCCCGCCCTTCCGCCCCGCTATTTGAAAAACAATATTTTGAGCCTCCATATCTCGGTAACTATAAAGATAGAGCTTTCGGATTTGGACATTAGATGCGTGCAGTGTACACGCAGACCAAGTTTGTTTCAAATTTTGGCCACGCCCCTTCCGCCCCGAAATTCGAAAAATTCGATTTTCAGCCGAAATATTTATCGTATCGTAATTTAATTTGGCACACTAATACATGTCACGTATATCTATCATTCCACCAAATATCGCAAGAATCGGAATAAAAATGGCCGAGTTATACATAGAAACGTTTTTCACTCATAGCGGTGCAAGGCAGATGCACGCGAAAAAGAGCGAGATAGCATATGCTGCAAATCACCGATTTGGTCGGGGGCGCTAAAGTGCTCGTTTCCACAAAAAGAGATAGCATTTGAAAGTATTTAATATATATCTCTTCACCTAATGCATGGTATATCCAAGTCGGCCCGGCGACTTACTTACTTTATTTTTTTTTAACTTCAAACGCCTGTAAAAAGTTTAAAATTAGTGCAAATTCAAAAATTTAAAATGGTAAACTAAAGAGGGATTAATTGTTTTTCCAAAACTGTGAACACATTTAGTTTTTATTTAATACTAATATTAATAAAGTAAGTAAGTCGCCGGGCCGACTTGGATATACCATGCATTAGGTGAAGAGATATATATTAAATTTCTTTCAAATGCTATATCTCTTATGTGGAAACGAGCACTTTAGCGCCCCCCGACCAAATCGGTGATTTCCAGCATATGCTATCTCGCTCTTTTTCGCGTGCATCTGCCTTGCACCGCAATGGGTGAAAAACGTTTCTATGTATAACTCGGCCATTTTTATTCCGATTCTTGTGATATTTGTTGGAATGATAGATATACATGACATGTATTAGTGTGCCAAATTTAATTTCGATACGATAAATATTTCGGCTAAAAATCGAATTTTTCGAATTTCGGGGGCGGAAGGGGGCGTGGCCAAAATTTGAAACAAACTTGGTCTGCGTGCACACTGCACGCATCTAATGTCCAAATCCGAAAGCTCTATCTTTTATAGTTCCCGAGATATGGAGGCTCAAAATATTGTTTTTCAAATAGCGGGGGCGGAAGGGGGCGGGGCGAAAAAAAAAAATAAACTCGATCTGCCTGCAGAGCAAACGGGTCTACATGCCAAGTTTGGTAGCTCTAGCTCTTATAGTCTCCGAGATCTCGATGATTCTTCAGACGGACAGACGGACAGACAGACGGACATGTCTCAATCGACTCGGCTATTGATACTGATCAAGAATATATATACTTTATAGGGTCGGAGAAGCTTCCTTCTCCCTGTTACATATATTTTGGCGACTTTAATATACCATTTCATTCTACGAATGCATGGTATAAAAATTTGGTGTTGCAGTATGATAACTGTACCTCTACAAAATAAGTAAATTTTTTTTGTTGTATAACATTAAGAATAATTTTTGGCTTACGAAAAATGTATAAAATTTTAATTACATTTTACATTTCAAACGTCGCTAAAATCGCTAGCGTTTTCTGTGACACCCCTGTATAATGTGCGAGCCAATCCTCTATTTCGTGTTCACTTTGGTTATATTCCGGTAATAGAATTCATTTTGGCTTTGGTAGATTCTCTCGATAAACCAATCTATTTCTTCTTTTCCGCAGCTTAGAAATTAATTATTAATTATTGGTACTTGGCCAATCTTTTCATTTCACTTATTTTCCACAAAACAATTTAAGTCGCACGCCACTTGCTGCTGACTCAGAACACGGAAATGAACGCCATAACCTAAATTCCAATCACCAAAGCTAATTACAGAAGCTTAACAGCCATGTAACAAATACATCCCTGCTGCTGTAATGATGACCTGCTCCTAAATGAGTAACTATTGAACTCCAGAGGGAGTTTCTTTGATATCGATCGACCTTATTTCTTTTCAAGAATTTATCCCTTAGCACCAGTTATTGATAAAATCCAAAAAAAAATACTTCATGATTTTTTCTTGCTTAAAGATATGATGCTACAAGCGCATTACAGGGAAAAGCTACAATATATAGGTCACAAATTCATTTGCGGCACTGAGATACCTGCTCAGGAAGCTGCCTATTGCTATCTAGGAATGTCAATGTCTAATAGTCACAAAGATAAATTTATCTATACTAGTTTGGCAGATCTTCGAATGAATGCTCAAACCTAGACAGCAATAGCAAAGTTTACCTCAGGATTCAACTGACAAAGGGTCAAAGGGTTACTGGACCATTATATAGAAAGGCCAAATATTCTTGAAGATCTCTTTTTAGCTGATTTTGCAGCTAAATATGAATTTAGCGTTAGGTCTCGCCGAAATACTAGAAATAGTGAAGAAAGTGAGGTTTTAGAATGTAGCATTCCTTTGCGCGATTGTAGTAGCACCATCACGCAAAAAAGATGGCCTTGCACAATTTAGAAAGTATAATATAAATACGGATAGAGAGAACTATTTTAGGGAACTAGTTATGTTGTATTTCCCTTGGAGAGACGAGCTCCAAGCAGTTGAATTAGTTCACAGAAATTGTGAGGAGTCCGACAATGAGCATGAGGAAATTATTAGGGCAGGTTTTAACAAATACAACATATTATATGATTTAGAAGAAATTTAGAAGAACAGGTGGTTGACGAGGAGTTTAGCACCCTATTCCTATTTCCAGATATTAGCTCTTAGTTTAATTTATTAAATTTAAATGCCAATGCCAATGATCAACCTGCAGATACCGCCAACAATAGCCGAGGTTTTAAACTCCCTCCCATAATTTCGCCAGAAAATCTGGCAAGCGTTGTAAGGTCCCTTAATTTTAAGCAAACCATATTTTTCACCCATGTTCTTCACAACGTTAGGAACAATGCAATTTTTCATGAGTTCGCTTGAGGCAGGGCAGGTGTTGGCCAAAGTAGGGTTAGTTCTGCAATTTTTCAGTCCCTCTCTGTAGAGTATAATCGTAGGATAGGAAGCGACCCATCGACGGCTGAGATTCTGTTATGCGCTCCAACAGGCAAAGCTGCTTCCGATTAACCAGTCTGGGTCAGCTTTTAAAGATATGAGTTCCGATTTACTGAATACTCTTCGAACAAGGTTCATAGATCTAAAACTCTTAATTATTGACAAAATTTCTATGGTTGCAACCAACCGGTTGGTGCAAAAATGTTTTCCTATTTGGATTCTCGCCTTAAGCAAATTTTTAGGAATCGGAAAAACTCCCTTTGGGGGCAGTTCTGTCATCGTGTTCGGCGATCTTTGACATAGACATCTTCGTCACATGATCGGTACAGCATGCTAGTTGGACCTTCCCTGTGGGACCATATCAAGTTTTTTGAGTTCACAGAGATCATGCGACAGCGAGACGACCAAACCCTTTGCAATGGCATTAAATAACATAGCATCCGGGCGAATCTCGTCAGTAGATATTGATTTATTTAGGACAAGCATTTTCGACGATTTCTAGATGAAGCTATTCATCTGTTTCTTAGTAATAGGGATACAGATTTTTACAACAGGGCCAAATTGTCTCCTATTCCCAATGAGGAATATATTTCTGAAGCTTTAGATTGCATCAAAGCTGCTCATCTAAATGAAGCAGCTAAAACAAATATTTAGATGATGTCGAAGGTTCTAAAACCTCTGATACTCTAGGTTTCTGTAGTCGTCTCATTTTGAAAACCACTGCCATCATACATATGATGACAGTCAACGTAGAATCGGCAGATGGACTCGTGAATGGAGCCATGGATTTCAACACATCCAACATTCCTATAATTCTTTGGAAAAAAAATGCTCGAGCTAAGTTTTGCCACCGTGCCCGAAATTCCTAGACCCCAATTCAGAAAACGGTCAAAAGTTTTTAGTTTAGATCTAATGAGCAAGTCACTATAGATAGGAAACAGTTTCCGGTTATAGCTGCAGAAGCTGGGCCGACTTGGATATACCATGCATCAGGTGAAAACTCACTCTTATGTGGACACGAGCACTTTAGCGCCCCCGACGAAATCGGTGGTTTCCAGCATATGATATCTCGCTCACTTTTATGTGCATGGCCGTTGCACCGCCTTTAGAACAAAACGTTTCTATGTATAACTCGTCTATTTTTATTTCGATTCTTATGATATTTGGTGGGATAATAGATATTCGTAACATGTATTAGTGTGCCAAATTAAACGATACAATAAATATTTTGGGTGAAAATAGAATTTCGGAGGCAGAAGGAGGCGTGGCTAAAATTTGAAACAAACTTGGTCTGCGTGCATACTGCACGCATCTACTGTCCAAATACGATAGCTCTATCTTTTATAGTTCTCGAGATATGGAGGCTCAAAATTTTTCAAACAGCTACCTGCAGAGCAAACGGGTCTACATGCCAAGTTTGGTAGCTCTAGCTCTTATAGTCTCCGAGATAAATTCGATTCGAAATATTTATCCTATCGTAATTTAATTTGGCACACTGATACATGTTACGAATATCTATCATCCCACCGAATATCACAAGAATCGGAACAAAAATGGCCGAGTCATACATAGAAACGTTTTTCAGTCATAGCGGTGCAAGGCAGATGCACACAAAAAAGAGCGTTATAGCATATGCTAGAAATCACCGATTTGGTCGGGGGAGCACTAAAGTGCTCGTGTCCACATAAGAGTGAGCGAGATAGCATTTAAAAGAAATATATCTTTTCACCTGATGCATGGTATTTCCAAGTCGGCCCGGCGACTTACTTACTTTATTTTGTTTTAGTAAAATAATTTTTTATTTGAAAATTGATAGACAAATATCAAGCTCAATAAAGTCGATATTCTCCTCAAGAGTATAGGAGTTGTTTGTTCCAATTAAATTCAAATACTTTGGAGGCCCTTCAAAGTTGTGGCAACATGTATTTGATCTACGCAATCCATAGCTGTAAATATATATTAATTTACATTTAATAAGAAGTCAAAATTTTTAATATTGTGTTAAAATAAAGTAAGTAAGTCGCCGGGCCGACTTGGATATACCATGCATCAGGAGGAAAAAAACTACATCGAGTTTATAAAAATAAGTTCATATATTAAATTTCTTTCGTATGCGCGATTTCTAACATATGCTATTGTAATAGGATGCCGATGCGAGGTTTTAGATTAGTTTATTACAGATATTCAATGTTCTTGGAATAACGTTGGTGTCGTTGCACTTATGACTGACTGTATGTATATCTATGTATGTGTACTTTATGATCTTCCGACACGACTGCCTTCTTCGCTCGCTCGAATCAGACTGGCCTGCTGACCTCTCTCCCAGCTCTCACTGGTTTGATGCTTGATCGCTCTCAGCGAACGAGCGTGTCGTAAAGCTCTGAGAGAGTGGCCTGCTACAATTCGGCCGTCCTGACAATATAAGATCTCCTGATCTTGAAGGATAAAAAATAACTTAATATGAATAACAATAAATACTTACAAATAGCTTAAGATTATGACAATATTATACAATTCGATCTTAAGGTTCTAGTATATTTATAAGTTGTCCTTTTTCTTTTTAATCATTCCCTATCCAAGGCTTGATATTTTGACCACTCCATACTCCCATATAAGGGTTGCGAGGTAGCTGAAATCCTTCTACATCTTTTAGCACAAACCTATCATTTTTGAGGATTTTATCTATTACGTATGGTCCTTTACTTTTTGGTATTAGTTTGCGTGACACACCTGTTGTGCTGTCGAAGTTCTTGACCATAACGTAGTCACCTTCCTTATATTCTTTTGCTGACGTTCTCTTGCTATTGTAGTACTCTTCATTATATTCTTGTAATCTACGTTGATTTGAGGCACCTTCTTTTCTTATTTCTTCTAAGTCTATTGGATTGTCTGCGCTCTCTAATTCTTGAATCTTTTCTTTTAACCCATCTATAACAACTCCTCTCTGTGCTATTCCAAATAACAAAATGCTAGGGTATTGCTTGATGCTTCTGTGAACCGTGTTGTTTAATGCGTATTCTACGTCTTCGATAACCGTGTCCCAATGATTTCCTTTACTTGGATCCGTTAATTTTGCTATCATAGGACCCAGGCTTCTGTTAATTCTTTCTACTTGGCCATTGGCTTGTGGAGATCAAGTTGCTATTTTCACATGTTTCACGTTCTGACAACTCAAAAACGATTCGAACTCCGACGATGTGAAGCAGCTTCCCCTATCGGATACTATACATCTAGGTCTGCTATAACTTCTAAAATAATTTCTTAAAGCTTCTATAACTGCTTTTGTATTCGTCGACTTCGTTGTGTATAGTCTAACGAACTTCGTGAAACCGTCCACTACCGCAAATATGTGTTTCTTTCCTCTACCTGCTTCAATCGGTCCGTAATGATCGATGTGGATTAAGTCGAAGGGCTTGTCCCCTTTTGGAATGCTGTTTAGAAACTCTTTCCCTTTGCCGCACTTCGGTGAAAAGGCTACACACTTAAGACAGTTTTGTATGTGCTTAGTTACCTTATCTTTAATGTTTGGGAACCAATAACTTTTTCCTATCACGTCTACCATTTATCTCTACCTATGTGTCCTAGTTCATTGTGATATTTATATAGGACATGATCCTCCATTTGTTTTGGAACGTAAAAAAGTATTCTTTTATCGCTGGTTTTTCTATATACGACTCCGTTTCTCATTTCATACCCCTTGTGCTCTGATTTCTCTAACATATCTTTTATTTTCCTTAGCTCTATATCCTTGCCTTGGCAAATAATCAAATTATCCTCGAAACTATTGGGCTCTATCACCATAATATTGGTACATCTGCTTAACGCATCTACATGTTGCATCTGATTTCCTGATCTATGTACTAATTCGTAGTCGTATTCTTGGAGCTCGAGTGCCCATCTAGCTATCCTGGGGTTTAAATCTACTTTGTTTAAAGTTAGGGTTAAGGAATTGCAGTCTGTTAAAATTTTGAAACGTTTCCCTTGGACATAAATCCTGAATCTACGTAAGGCGTATACGATTGCTAGGGTTTCGAGCTCGAAACTGTGATACTTCGACTCAACTTCGCTTTTTTGCAGCTTTTTGTCTGCCTTTATCTGTAATAACACTGCGCCAAATCCT
This sequence comes from Drosophila sp. 14030-0761.01, assembly GCA_018150735.1. Lineage (NCBI taxonomy): Eukaryota > Metazoa > Arthropoda > Insecta > Diptera > Drosophilidae > Drosophila > Drosophila sp. 14030-0761.01. The sequence continues at coordinate 2,460,213 of JAECWO010000003.1, forward strand.
AACGCGCTTGCGTCGCAGTGTAGTTCTATGTATCTCATCTCTATGATCGTAAATTGATAACACGGGTGCCTGCATGAGCTTCTGTTTAAAGCCTATAAAACAGTAAAGTTCTTTGTTTCCGAATTGAAAATCTTTGTCTTTCTTCAATAAATCGTATAAAGGTTTGGCAATTAACGAGAAGTCTTTTTTGAATCTCCGAAAGTATGAGCATAATCCTAGGAAACTCTTGACTGAATGCACTTTATCTGGTATTGGAAAATCTCTCACTGCATCTAGACCTTTATCATCTGCGCTGATTCCCTTTTCTGTAATCCTATAGCCCAGGTACTTTACACTTGCCATAAAAAATTCGCATTTGTCCATTCGTAAGCTTAACTTGTTTCTTACTAGTCTTCCGAAAACCTCTTCAAGCGTTCGCATATGATCGGTTATATTTGCACTAGCTATCATAATGTCGTCGATGTATATGAGGACATCGCCTTTTCTAATCATATCTTCGAAAATTCGGTTAATAAATCTTTGAAAAACATGTGATGCGTTCTTGATTCCCATTGGCATTCTTGGAAACTCATACTGTCCAAGTGGAGTGGTGAATGAAGTGTATTTTACTGATTCTTCGTTCATGAAAACATGGAAATATCCGTTTTTTAAATCTAATTTAGAAAAAACTTTTTTGCTGACTAGTCTGTCCAATAAATCGTCAATTAGTGGTAGAGGATAATTATCCTTAATGATTACCTTATTCAACTTCCTAAAGTCTATACACAATCTTATGTCTCCAGTTTTTTTCTTTACTAACACTATAGGCGACGTGTACTCAGAGTCGCTTGGTCTAATTATTCCTTCTTTCAAATATTCGTCTAACAGTTTCTGCAACTTCTCCTTTTCTGTATATGCTAAGCGTCTTGGCGCACAACTAAATGGTTTGGAATTCTGTAAGCTTAACTTCATTATGCATTTGATTTCTGGTTTCTCCGGTCTGTGGGCATTAATATACTTGTCTTTGATTAATTTTTGAAAATGGTGCCATGTGCTATAATCTATGTGCTTGCCAAGCTCATATTCTGGCTTTAACTCATCATCATCTACGTGACATATGCTCAACATGCTCTTTTCAAAACTTTCTTCTGCTAAACTTTGCTCATCCTGATTGTTAGCTAAGGTCTCTGGTATTGGTTCATATCGCGCGGTCTGACTGATTTTTGTAACGTTAACCATATCTTGTTTTACAGTCTCATTATTACTAACGATATCATCTTTTATGTATCGTTTTTCATTTGCATTAACAATTTCAATGATCTTATTTTCGTCCTCATTAATATTAACAATTTCAATATTCTCATTTTCATTTACATTAACAATTTCGCTTCTTGTGCCTACTGTTTCATTAACCATTTTATAGTTCATTTCTGATCTTTCATTAACAATTTTATCATTTGTTTCATTAATATTTTCAATAACGTCCTCTGTAATCTCGTTAATGCATTCATGTTGCACTACAGTGGCGATCTTTAGATTATCTAAATCTAATTTTATGTCGCATGCCTTCAAAAAATCCCTTCCCAAAATAGCGTCGTAGCTCATAGATTCGTTAGAGACAATAACCAAATGAAAGTGAATTTTATTAGAATTTTTCATAATGTAACATTGTGTTTTTCCGAAAACAATAAGTGGGCTTTTGTTAATCCCATGATAAGGTTTATCAACTGAAAATATTTCCGCTTCTTTGGGAATAAACTTCTTTACAATAATGGGATGGTTAGGAAGGTTTACAAAATTTATCTTACATTGCCTTACGTAGTTGTCGTCACCCTGGCTTGTGCGGGTGCGGCCCTTGGATGGGTTGTTGTTCTTGTTTGAGTCGTCGCTTCTGTCGGCCTTGGTTGAAAAATCGCCTTTAGCTGAGTAGCCGCTCTTCTTCGCGGGGCATTTTGCTGCCCAGTGTTCCATGGATCCACAAACATAGCACGAACCGGGAGCTCGTGGCTGCTTCTCACAATCTTTCCATACATGGCCTCTGATGTTGCAGTTTCGGCAACGAATTTCATGTCGCTTTGCGGCCATGTTTATCCCTTTTGCGGCTCTCTGATCGACTTCAAGCTGTATCCCAGCAAATGCCATCAGCATTTGTCTAGGATTGGAGAAACATTGGATGCGCGCTTGAGTGCGCAAATTCTTGTCTGGGAGGCCTTCGATGACTTTATCCAACATGACTTTGGCCAACATCAACTTGTCTTCTAGATATATGGCAAATCTTTCGCATGTCTGCCATTTGCGTTTTTCGAACTCGCGGCGCATTTCCGATTTAGATAGCTTCTCACCGAAGGCTGTGATCAGCTGCTCACAAAGAATTGAAATCGGTTCGCGAATGCGCGTAAGTTCTGAGTGAAGCCACGATTGTGCATTTCCTTTCATCTTGCATATGAACAGCATACGCAAATGAGAGTCGCTCAAGTTGTAGATGTCACCGATATTTCTAAGCTGAGTAACCCATTTTTTTGGACACGATTCACTATTGAAATCCAATAACACTTCTTTGGCCAAGGAAAATGTCACGCCTGGAACTTCGATGCTAGAGATGCCAGGTTGATTGTCTTTGGTGGCGCCACAACTGATGGCGCTACTGTTGTTATCGATGACAGTGGCGTTGCCATAATCGGTAATGTTGCCAGTGGCGCTGTCACGATGGGCGTTGCCACCATTGGCGTTGCCATGATTGGCGTTGCTATCATCTTCGGTGATCGGTGAAGAACCGTTACGAACGTGTCGAGTGACTGGTCTGGGTTTAGCAACTGAATATTCTCGTCCGTCCTCGCTAAATGGTGCACTGCCGCGTGTCTCGACTGAAACACTGTTTAGACGCAACACTAGTTCGGCTTTAGAGCCGTTAGTTGGCATGTTTAGCACCGCTAGCCATTGTTTTAGCTGATCAACGGAGAAGTCCGATAATTCGATCGCGTCAGACATTATGTGGGTACGGACCACTTCTGATGTTGTAATAGGATGCCGATGCGAGGTTTTAGATTAGTTTATTACAGATATTCAATGTTCTTGGAATAACGTTGGTGTCGTTGCACTTATGACTGACTGTATGTATATCTATGTATGTGTACTTTATGATCTTCCGACACGACTGCCTTCTTCGCTCGCTCGAATCAGACTGGCCTGCTGACCTCTCTCCCAGCTCTCACTGGTTTGATGCTTGATCGCTCTCAGCGAACGAGCGTGTCGTAAAGCTCTGAGAGAGTGGCCTGCTACACTATCTTGCTCACTCTTATGTGTGTGCACTTTAGCGCTCCACCGGCCAATTTCGCCCTTGCACCGCTTTGAGTGCAAAACGTTTCAATGCATAACTCGGTCATTTTTATTCCGATTTTTATGAAACTTGGTGAAATGATAGATGTCCATAACATGTATAACTGTGCCAAAGAAAATCACTTTTCATTGAATTCCAGAGGCGGAAGGGGGCGTGGCAAAAAAAATTTGGTGGAATGATAGATGTTCATAAGATCTATGAGTGTGCCAAATTAAATTACGATACGATAAATATTACGGGAGAAAATCACTTTTTATTAAATCCCGGAGGCGGAAGGGGGCGTGGCAAAAAAAAACCATAAACTTGGTCTGCGCCAAGACTACACGAGTCTACATTCTAAATTTGGTAACTCTAACATTTGTAGTTGCTGGGATCTCTGCACTATTACGGACGGACGGACGGACAGACGGACATGGCTATATCAATTACTTACCTCTGTTTAAGCTCATCTATAAGTGAAATTATAAATTCCGTGCACCTAAATCGAATTTCCATTTCTATTTCATCGGAAATATTTTACTTTATTTTTTTGAGCAACATTCCGAATGCATAACCCAAAGGCAGATCCCTCTTGACATGTGCTTTAAAATCTGTATTCAGAACGTCAACTATGTCTTCAGGGGATATTATTTTTGATTTTAAAGAATTTATTTCAAATACAAGATCTGTTAAAAGTTTGCTTGCATTTGAATTGGTGGCCTGCATTTAATTAATTTCATCGCTGTACAAGCTTTGCGCTTTGAAACATTTTTCTTTTGTTGGCTGCAAGACTAAAATGTAGCTTAAGTTCAATCGACTAATGCAAAATTCTAGCAACTGCAGTTTCAATGGATAGCCATCGTGTTTCGCAGACTTGTGGAATTTTAAGAGGCGCCTTAAATATGATAACAAGTGTTAGAAAATAGAGAAACGAGACTGCAAAGTAAGACAAGACTACAAACAAGACTGCACTAACACAATACAGATTAGTTATATCTGAAAAGACATATAAAAATTTTAAGGAACTATGTATTGAGTACTCAAACACACACAAACACATAAATATTCTAACTTACCTTATAACTATTAATCAACTTAATAATTTTTATACCATGCATTCATAGAATGAAATGGTATATTAAAGTCGCCAAAATGTATGTAACAGGGAGAAGGAAGCATTTCCGACCCTATAAAGTATATATATTCTTGATCAGTATCAATAGCCGAGTCGATTGAGACATGTCCGTCTGTCTGTCCGTCCGTCCGATAGAGTGCCTAGATCTCAGCAACTATACAAGCTAGAGCTACCAAATTTGGCATGTAGACTCGTTTGGTGTGTACGCTGATCAAGTTTTTTTTTATTTTTGCCACGCCCCCTTCCGCCCACGCATTTCGAAAAACAATATTTTGAGCCCCCATATCTCGGGAACTATAAAAGATAGAGCTATCGGATTTGGACATTAGATGCGTGCAGTATGCACGCAGACCAAGTTTGTTTCAAATTTTTGGCACGCCCCCTTCCGCCCCCAAAATTCGAAAAATTCGATTTTCGATTTTATCGTATCGTAATTTAATTTGGCACACTAATACATGTCACATATATCTATCATTTCAACAAATATCACAAGAATCGGAACAAAAATGGCTGAGTTATACATAGAAACGTTTTTCACTCATAGCGGTGCAAAAAAGATGCACGCAAAAAAGAGCGAGATAGCATATGCTGGAAATCACCGATTCGGTCGGGGGTGCTAAAGTGCTCGTTTCCACATAAGAGTGAGCGAGATAGCATTTAAAAGAAATTTAATATATGTATATCTCTTCACCTAATGCATGGTATATCCAAGTCGGCCCGGCGACTTACTTACGAAATAATTTTTGTAGCCACTTTGTAGGCAAAGTGAGCAAACCATGCTAACTGTAAGTAAATTCATGCATTCCAAATACCAATAGTATAGCGAAAAGAACAAAAAATATCAAAGAAGCTAACTTCGGCTATGCCAAAGTTTGTATACCCTTGCAGCCCTTGACCATTACATTTTATTTCCTAAACAATTTTTTCTTTATTAATCCAATAAAGAAACATTTTAAATACATTGGCAGCCTGGGGCAGCCAATCGCCAAATAGTAAGCGTGCCAAGACAATGTAGCGATTGATATTCATATTCACACACACACACACACAATCGCAATATTGATACATATATGTGCTTCACTGCTTAATAAGCAGTGCTTATGCGTGTGTGTATATATAGGCAAATTTTATATCGTCGAAATCAGGCGTTATGTTTATACGCTTGTTTTGAAATTCACACATATGTACTTTATGTACGTAATCAGTTTGGATATTGTTGAAAAAATAGAGAAGTTATTCGCATTTAACGTTTGTATTTGTATGGCAGCTATATGATATAGTTGTCCGATCTTATTCAAAATCGCAGATGTGAATGTGGCTGTATAGAAAAGCTTATATATTTGAATGCCATAGCTCTAAAACTGTGGGACTAGTTCGCGCAGCACCAGACAGACAGACGGACATGGATATATCAACTCGTCTTCTCTTGCTGATCAAGAATATATATACTTTATGGGGTCGCAAACGATCCCTTCTCTGCGTTACAAACATCTGACCAATTTTATAATACCCTCTGCAAGGGTATAAAAATAATAATGACTGTCTGCTCTAAACGAAACTGCAAAGTTTCCACTGAGGCTAAGGACTGTCATGATTATATCTTCTGTTGGTTGTGTGGGAATCCTCTATATGTGAAGTGTGCGGGTCTCACACCGAAGATTCAAGACACTATTAAAATCGGTGGAGGCTTGAAGTACATTTATGAAGCGGACTAGAGATGGTTTTACACTCTGAGGGCTGGTTATAATAAACTCCAAGTGGAGTTTATGTGGTTGGAGGCTCAGTTTAGTAGCTTAAAGCTATTAAATGAGTCTCCTAAACGGAAAAAGACCACTCCTCGAAGTGTATCTCATGCTCCGCCAGCGTCTCTTCTCGTCAATGGCGGGTCTCATGCCATATCTTTACCCAGCAATCAGCGCCTAATATCGTTTTAAAGCCCGGTAATTCCGGGCATTGAGGTTACTTCCATATCGCCTGGTAGTAACCTCACATCTAATGCGATAGTAGGCGTAGTATCCGATTTGTCTGGGCAATCTTCAATTCGAATGGAAATTGGTGATAGCTTCATTATAGAAGGCCCTGTTAGTGGGTTTGCTGCGTCCCAGCTGCAACTCCCAATGTTGCAAAGAAACATGTATTTGTTTCTAGGCTTGCCCTTGAAGTCACATCTGATGATGTTATAGCCTATATCGGTCTGTGGTTAAATACCCGAATATTGCTGTGGAAAAGTTTAAATTTTCGTATGCCCGGGACATTTCGTCATTTAAAATAAGTGTTTCTGCCGACAGTTTTGACACTATATGTCATAAACGTTTTTGGCCGGAACACATTATTGTAAAGGAATATACTGTGAAAAAGAAAAATCGAATAGGTGGCCTATTCGCCTGCCAACTGCGGGCACACCAGCATTTGCTGGTGTGTCAAAAAACTAGATTCGTCCCTCAATCTGGGCAACCAGAATGTAAAAGGACTGAAATCAAAACTTACTAATCTCTATGTAGATAGCCTTTCTTTTACAAATAACATTTTAGCGTTTACGGAGACGTGGCTAAAACCTGACATTGCTGATGCATCTATTTTTGCTTCAAAATTTTCGTTATTTAGATGAGATCATCACTTGTTTTTATATTCCTCCCCAGCCAGACATGGTGGTTTATTTAAATCATTTAGAGGCTATTCGATCTGTCTCTGCTTTGACTTCTAATCGTAATGTTCTCATTGTTCTAGGTGATTTTCATTTGCCTTCTATAGCATGGTCCCTTGCGGATGAACCCACTATACTGTTGCCTTCCACGTCTCATGTATGTATGTCTCTATCTCAAGTCAATTTCGCGCGTAATATAAATGGAAGATCGTTAGATCTTATATTTGTACTTGATCCAGGATAGAACCTTTTGTACTTCCGGAAGATAAATTCCATCGTACTTTAAATTTAACAATTGATCTACCTTTTCTACCACAATTACTTTGTGCTAATATGATACCTCGAATCTGCTGCTTTCGTAAAACATATTTTTCTAGACTTAATGATATCATCCTTTCTACGGATTGATCTTATCTGTACAATTGTATAGACATAGACTCAGCTATTTCTTTCTTTTATTCACTTGATTCACTTTTCGATAATTGTTCCATTCATGTGACGTCAGGGTAGTTATCTGGGCCCTCTGCTTTTCACACTCTTTATTAATGACATTCATCGATGCATCGATACTACATCAAAGTAATATACTACATTTTTTTATTTTCTTACTATGATTCCAGACTTACTGAACATACGTTCGATATCAGTCGAAGTCGCTGGGACACAAAAATATTTTTTGCGGTAATCTTGAAATGCTTTATCTGATGAGATCTGTAATAATAATATTTAATTATTAAACATACTTAAACTCTGGAATCGACATGTAAAATACCTTCCAATAATCTAAAGGGTTGTCTAGATTAAAATATTGACGAATTGATAAAATGAAATCAACTCCATTAGTTTTATGTTTGAAACTTTTGTTTTTTTTTCCCAAAAATTGAAAAAGGATGTCTGCGATGTGGATGTTGGCAGTCGTGGTTCGTCGCAATGCACACTGGTTGCGTCCATAGGCCAAAAATCAAAAATATCATCACAAAATACTTGGACAAAACGTACACAAATTGACACTAAAATGTTCAATCTTCAAAACGCCAAACCGGGTTTTCCGCAAATCTAACGGAACTTTCTAAAAATAGCATTGAAAGAATGAACTTGTGTACATTTTTGCAGCCCGTCTGAGCTTTGTTTGTACTTTGTTATTCCAAATTCGTACTTCAAAGTGATCAAACGTTTGACAAAGTGGTCCGATATTAATAATTTAAAATGGATTTTGTAATTGAAGGTATTTACTTTAATAAATGTTTATTTAAAGATTAATTTGATCAAGTCAAACATTTTTGTGTGATTTTGAACGTCTTAACCTTTTTTGTGCATTTTGTGTACGTCCTTTTTATGTTTACTAAAAGTTTTAGTTGTGTTGCCCCCGGATGCCCCCCTTGAGAGTGTCATCACTGTATTTGTCAATGTTTTAAGGTAATAATCATGAAAAGTTTAGTTGCTAAAAGTTGCTAATTAGCTTATATTCATAAATAAACTAAAGTGGTCTTATTTATTTTCATGGGACAAATATCCACTGTTATCAGTTGATCTTTGTGTTATTGGTTTCGTTTTCGTTTTCGTCGTTTGTTTTGTACCTTTTCTTACATTAAATTTACTGTACTAATTTATGTTTGCTTTGCACATTTTGTTTTGATTGGATAGGAGCATCTTATAACTGTGTGTTTTCACGCATCCACATTTTTGATCTTTGGTGCAAAGAAAAAGGCACGAATGCCGAAAAAATGCAAGGCATAAATAATTTGCTGGCACTAAACATAAAAAGCAAAGGTTACGAAGTCAATACGGTTGACCTTAAGAAATGTATTCAGTACATTTGCAAAAAGATAGTTGCCTTCTGGAATCAGTACAAAAGAATTAGAAGTTTAGTTGTACAATACCAATCCGAATGGCTAAAAACTAAAGTTTTTATTGTCCTGAAGCCTACTGGTAGTGCTCAACAAATTGATCTGAGTTCTAGTCGTGGACGGCCCAAAATGGATTTTGTTGAGTCCTCAAAAAGGACGAAACGTCGCCGAATAGCCCTACTACAAAAGCATGATGAGTCTGCAGCTTCTGTGTTGCGCTCATCTGATTCTCAGTCAAGCCTTAATGCAACTGAAATGAATATTGAAAAGGTCTTGTCGCTTGTCGTCGATATTGGGTTGTCCAAACACCAATACTTGGTCATTAGATCATTTATAAATTCAGAAGTTTCCTATAACTTATTGCCAAGTTACGAAAAAATTCTTAAGTTCAAAACATTGAGATATCCAAACAATATTGTTGTAGACGAAACACATGCAGAAGTGGAACTACAAAGTCTTTTAGACAACACGACTTCAAGTATTTTAGAGCTTCAAAAGAATTTAATTGAAGAACGTTTGGATGAAACTGAAAAAACTTTAACATTAATTGGAAAATGGGGATTCGATGGCAGCACTGGCCACAGCGAATATAAACAAAAGTTTTCCAACGGTATTAATGACGAGAAAAGTTTATTTGTCACATCATACGTCCCACTTCAGCTTGTAACCGACTCTAAAGTAATATGGAAAAATCCCAGGCCATCGTCTACCCGATATTGTAGGCCACTCAGGCTTCAATTTAAAAAGGAGACCGCCGCACTTTCCGTCGAAGAAGAGCTCTACTTCAAGGAGAAAATAGCAAACTTGAAGACAACAGAGTATAAAATTTGCAATACAACATTTTCTATAAAGCACGCCCTTCAATTAACCATGGTGGATGGTAAAGTTTGCAACGCGTTAAGCAACACGTCCTCGATGAAATGCTTTATATGTGGAGCAAAGCCCACAGAAATGAATAATATTGAAGAATGTGTTGGAAGAGAAGTGCAAGAAAAGTATTTTGAATTCGGGCTATCACCACTTCATTCATATATCCGGTTCTTCGAATATTTCTTGCACATTTCGTACAAGCTGGATGTAAAGCTTTGGCAAGTACGATCGGGAGAACTCAAGGCCATTGTATTAAAGAAAAAACATCAAATTCAAGCGGAGTTTCGAGAGAAAATGGGGTTACTGGTCGATACGCCAAAGGATGGAGGTAGAGGAAACTCCAACGATGGCAATACTGCCAGGAAATTTTTCAGCAACCCAAACTTAGCATCTCAGATTACAGGCATTAATGAAGAAGTTATTGCCCGATGCGCTACGATACTGCAAGCCTTAGCATCAGGATACAAAATAAATATAAAAAAATTCGAAAAATTCGCCCTAGATACAGCGAATAAATTAATTGAAATGTATCCATGGTACTACCTTCCAGCAACAGTGCATAAAATTCTAATTCATGCACCAAAGGTTATAGAGCACGCTTTGGTTTCGATAGGAGAGCTCTCAGAGGAAGCTGCAGAGTCAAACAATAAAGAAATAAAAAAGTGCCGGCTGCAGCATACTAGGAAGATGTCTCGTATACTGACAAATACAGATTTAATTAAAATGCTTCTTTTGAAATCAGACCCTTTTATAACAGGTCAAAGAAATCTGCCAAAGAATCAGAAATCCACTTTTTATCATCTACATTTGCTTTATTGGATGACGTATGTTAACCTTGTTTATTATTTATTATCATTTTTATTATCTTATAATTAAATAGTATTTGCTGTTATATATGATTGAAAAAATGGAATCACGAATTTTTAAATTATTTATTGCTGGAGCGGAGGGGGGTCGGGGAGTTTCTCTTTCACAAATATTTACTGTATGCTATCTAAATTCATCTCTAATACCCAGAAAAAAATTTCAGCTCTCTATCTTTACGGAAAGTATTTTTGGCCACCAGCCCCATATAAGCGCAACCAGTGTGCAATGGCGAGAAAGAAGAAGTTCGTTTTCCAAGTGTTTTCGAGCCGCAGTGATGTTGAATGGTGAAGCTCTAAGATATCTATCCATTGTAAACGCTCTCAGCCAACACCAATAACTCCCAAAATTACGTTACATCCTTTACTGGGTTTGTTTTTCTCAGTGATGAAAAAACTGACAAAAACATCAAACATCGGAGAAAAAAAATAGATGCATCGATGTATCAATAATATACCGATGTTTCGCACAGCTCTAGTATACTGATGACGTTAAGCTTTGTTTTAGTTATAAAGATATGTTTTCGCCTGCTTGCTTACAAGCCGATCTTAACAATTTTGAGTCTTGGTGTCGGCTCAATTTATTAAACCTTAACATTACTAAGTGTAAGGTAATGACTTTTCATAGAACTTCTCTTCAAATGGTAACATATTTTCTTAATCATAGTCTAAGTGGGATGAACGATTTAGGTGTGCTCATGGACGGCAAGCTTACTTTTGATTCCCATATTTCTAATATTGTCGGTAAAGGAATGGGTGTTCTTGTCTTCATTAAGCGGTGGTCGATGGAATTTGATGATTCATATATAACCAAGATTCTCTTTATCTCACTTGTACGTCCAATTCTAGAGTACTGTTCTTGTGTATGGTCGCCCCAGTATGAGACGCACCAAACTAGAATCGAACCTGTACAGAAGCAATTTCAGGTTTTTGTCAATTTGCCTTCATACTCCAGTAGACTTTTTATAACCTTGCAAAAAGGGTATATTAATTTTGGTCAGAAGTGTGCAACGCATAGAAGGAGCCATCTCCGACCATATAAAGTATATATATTCTTGATCAGCAAGACAAGACGAGTTCAAATCCGATTTTCCGTCTGTCTGGATCAACAGCTTCTCCTCCTAGATCGCTATAGCTACAGAGCTGCAATTTTGCACGAAGTCTTGTATATACTGCAGGCATTGTATATCTCGGATTCATCCGGATCGGACAACTATATCATATAGCTCCCATAGAAACCGTCGGTCGAAAATAGAGTTTTAGATCAATAACTTCGTTGTTTTTCATCTGATTGTTATAAAACTTAACATTTAGCAGTTTACTATGCATCTATACTTCCGTGTCAAATTTGATCAAGATCGGACTACTATATCATATAGCTCCCATAGGAACAATCGGACCAAATATAGTTTTGCTTCTAAAAACTTTTTTGTTTCTATTGCGATTATCGCCAAACTTAGTAAATAACATTTGCACATAATAAATTATAATCCTGCCAAATTTGATCAAACTCGGACTACTATTTGATATAGCTGTCATACAAACAGATTTAAAAATTGCATGCTGCAGCATACATATATCCACATACATGCATATGTGTGCAGCCGTGCTATAGCGTGTAGATAAGGGTTTTTACACAAAAACCCTTTTCATTTTGCGATCTCCATTTAGGGATTGAGTAACGCAATAACTTGCCAGGGTATACAAACTTCGGCATGGTCGAAGTTAGCCCGGCCTTCTGGTTTTGATTAACCTTCCTTTCCTCATTAACCATAGAATTATGCTTGGTGAAATCTTTATGCATAAGCTTTTGAATGGGAAAATAGATCCGCCTGATTTATTGTCTCAGGTTAATCTATCCGTACCCTGTAGACCTACTTCTCATTCCTTCATTGACTCGCTGTACTACTAACTATGCTATGCATGCTACTAACTATGCTATGCATGAACCCTTTCGAGTACTTTGTGCTGACTACAATCGGTTGTACCGAGCGATCAGCACAGAGTCCTCTCTTCCTATACTAAAAACATATATTTTATGTTATTTAGTCTTCGTCCACGCGATAGCGTGTCGTACGTTATGCGACTGTGCCCCTCGATCGGTTGGGTGGGAGGTGGGCGGAACGCCTGGTACTCGCGCGAAAAAATTTCGCTCACAGTTGTTCTAAACACCTCCAGGTCTGCATCCAATGACCTGTTGAGCCGAGATAATACCTAGAAATCGCATGGACGAAATTTTATTGTGGGTTGCCCTAGTTTTGAAAAACTAAGTAAGTCCCCTTATCGATGCATTGTATTCTTCTTGTTGTATTTTATTCGTTGTCCTTGAATTTTTGGTTAATTTGCCCAAATTTGTTTACATTTGCCGAATTCAATTAAACGTATGCAAAAGGATTGTCAATGCAACGACAATATTGCGCGCGATAATAATTATACCCTTGCAGAGGGTATTATAAAATTGGTCAGATGTTTGTAACGCAGAGAAGGGATCGTTTCCGACCCCATAAAGTATATATATTCTTGATCAGCAAGAGAAGACGAGTTGATATAGCCATGTCCGTCTGTCCGTCTGTCTGTCTGGTGCTGCGCGATCTAGTCCCACAGTTTTAGAGCTATCGCATTCAAAGTTCGTATATAAGCTTTTCTATACAGCCACATACACATCTGCGATTTTGAATAAGATCGGACAACTATATCATATAGCTGCCATACAAATACAATCGTTAAATGCGAATAACTTCTCTATTTTTTGAACAATCTTATCCAAACTGATTATGTACATAAATAAAAAGGGATTACGTCATATGCGTGAATTTCAAAACAATCGGATAAACATAACGCCTGATTTCGACGATATAAAATTTGCCAGTGAAGCACATATATGTGTCAAAATTGCGATTGTGTGTGTGTGAATATGAATATCAATCGCTACATTGTCTACTATTTGGCGATTGGCTGCCCCCGGCCAATGTATTTAAAATATTTCTTTATTGGATTAAGAAACAAAAAATTTTTTAGAAAATAAAATGTAATGGTCAAAAGCTGCAAGGGTATACAAACTTTGGCATAGCCGAAGTTAGCTTCTTTGATATTTTTTAAAATAAAGTAAGTCGCCGGGCCGGCTTGGATATACCATGCATCAGGTGAAGAATTATACAGGGGTGTCACAGAAATCGCTAACCCCCCAAAATCGCCCCAAACGCAAATGTCACAGAAACCTCTTTTGACAGTTTTCAAAAGTTGCGAGTTTTGCTGCAAAGTTTGGTCAATTTTGCGCTTACAGCAAATTATGTTGAAATAAAGTAAGTAAGTCGCCGGGCCGACTTGGATATACCATGCATCAGGGGAAAACAAATTACCTTGAGTTTATAAAACTTATTTCATATATTAAATTTCTTTCGTATGCGCGATTTCTAACATATGCTATCTCGCTCATTCTTATGGGTGTGCACTTTAGCGCCCCACCGGCCAAATTCGCCCTTGCACCGCTTTGAGTGCAAAACGTTTCAATGCATAACTCGGCCATTTTTATTCCGATTTTTACGAAACTTGGTGGAATGATAGATGTCCATAGCATATATAAGTGTGCCGAATTAAATTTCGATACGATAAATATTGCGGGAGAAAATAACTTTTTATTAAATTCCGGAGGCGGAAGGGGGCGTGGCAAAAAATAAAACATAAACTTGGCCTGCGCCAAGACTACACGAGTCTACATTCTAAATTTGGTAACTCTAACATTTGTAGTTGCTGAGATCTCTGCACTCTTACGGACGGACGGACGGACAGACGGACATGGCTATATCAATTTCTCTTCTCATGCTGATCAAGAATATATATACTTTATAGGGTCGGAAAAGCTTCCTTCTCCCTGTTACATACATTTTGGCGACTTTAATATACCATTTCATCCTATGGATGCATGGTATAAATATCAAAGAAGCTAACTTCGGCTATGCCAAAGTTTGTATACCCTTGCAGCTTTTGACCATTACATTTTATTTTCTAAAAAATTTTTTGTTTCTTAATCCAATAAAGAAATATTTTAAATACATTGGCCGGGGGCAGCCAATCGCCAAATAGTAGACAATGTAGCGATTGATATTCATATTCACACACACACAATCGCAATTTTGACACATATATGTGCTTCACTGCTTATGCGTGCACTGCTTATGGCAGCAGCAGTATGCAGCAGTACACGCTATATAGGCAAATTTTATATCGTCGAAATCAGGCGTTATGTTTATCCGATTGTTTTGAAATTCACGCATATGACGTAATCCCTTTTTATTTATGTACATAATCAGTTTGGATAAGATTGTTCAAAAAATAGAGAAGTTATTCGCATTTAACGATTGTATTTGTATGACAGCTATATGATATAGTTGTCCGATCTTATTCAAAATCGCAGATGTGTATGTGGCTGTATAGAAAAGCTTATATACGAACTTTGAATGCGATAGCTCTAAAACTGTGGGACTAGATCGCGAAGCACCAGACAGACAGACGGACAGACGGACAGAAGGACAGACGGACATGGCTATATCAACTCGTCTTCTCTTGCTGATCATGAATATATATACTTTATGGGGTCGGAAACGATCCCTTCTCTGCGTTACAAACATCTGACCAATTTTATAATACCCTCTGCAAGGGTATAAAAAGAATGGCGTTAAAATAAACTTTGATTATTTTCGGATGGAATTGCATTCAAATAATCGCTGGCAATATTTGTGTTCATATATAATTTATTATTTTATTATTTATTAAGCGTCGATTTTGCTTAAATAAGCTCACATTTCTTCTAAACACCTCCAGGTCTGCATCCAATGACCTGTTGAACAGAGCTAATACCTAGAAATCGCATGGACGAAATTTTATTTTGGGGTAAAACAGTTGCCATTGTTGCGAAAAAAGAATTGTGTAGTAATTGTAGGCTTACAAACGCAATAGTTTGTAGAAAATGTAGGCTTACAAACGCAATAGTTTGTAGTTATCGATGCATTCTATTCATCTTGTTGTATTTAATTCATTGTTCGTAAATTTTTAGTTACATAATTTGCCAAAATTTGTTTACAGTTACTAATTTGAAGTAAATGTAAACAATAGGGTTGCCAAAGCAGCGACAATATTGCGCGCGATAATAATTTAAAAAATTTTGGTGTTGCAGTATGTTAACTGTACCTCCAAAAAATAAGTACATTTTTTCTTGTTTTATAACATTATAAATAATTTTTGGTTTACGAAAAATATATAACAATATTAATTCCAAACGTTAGTATTTTTTTTTTTTGAATTTCACAACCCTATTGCTCCTATCGACAATCGAAATACCGAAATAGCGGCGATCGCGTCAGCTGCTGTGCCAACCGGTGGCTGTGGCTCCGAAAATGTTGCCGAAATTGAAACGTCGGAGATTTCCATGACACCAACGTTTGGTTTCGGCGTTTTACATTTCAAACGTCGCCAAAATCGCTAGCGCTTTCTGTGACACCCCTGATATATTCAATTTCTTTCAAATGCTATCTCGCTCACTCTTATGTGGACACGGGCACATAAGCGCCCCCCGATAGTGCTGGTAAAACATCGATGTTTGCGTACCTCGATATTTTGAGTCTTTTGAAAAAAAAAAACCTCGATATGTATCGATGTATCGAAGTTTAAATTAATATTTAACTTAGATCGTAAAAATGAAGTTAAATTCGCGATTAAAGAATAACACTGAAAGAATATTATTATTCAAAAAAATAAATTATAAATTTCAAAACAAAAAGTAACGTGTTTTATATATTTCGTTTAATTTACATAAGCAATGGTAACTAATTATTGTTATATGTTACTTTTGAGATCCATTCGTTTTTATAAATACAAGTATATCAACTTGCTTGGGTTTGAGAGAACTCCGTTCCTCACTTACTATAAGTCCAGCTTTGCTGAACATACGTTCACTTTCAGTGGACGTTGCAGGAACACAAAGAAATTTTTTAACACAGTACTTAAAGCTGTGATCATTTGAAGTCTGCAAAGTAAATGTATTGTCATTAAACGATATAATTATTTTAATATCTATATATTCCTACCTTCCAGTAATCCAGTGGACAGGCTTTGGAGTCAGAGTTTTCAGTGTTGAAATATTGACGCATTCCCAGAATTGAATCCTTCCGATTACTGTGAATCTTTGTAGAATTCCTTAAATCAAGAAAATTGAAAAGTGGCTCTTGTGTAGCAGAAGATATTGGTGCTGGCAGGCTGGAGGAAGTTGGGCATGGTACGTTAATTGCAGAAAGCTCATTTTCCAAAAATTTCACAGCCTCAGATGTATTGGGCTCTAACAAAAAGCCTTCCTTTTTGAAGCGTGGATCTAGTAGTGTTGAGATTCTTGGAATCAAACGCGATTCGTAAGGAATTAGCCTTTTTCGCAGTCCTTCTAACAAAATAGAGCAAGCTTTATTTCCTTCTTCTGTGGCCATCTTTACATTTTGCATATTATGAACAATGCCACAAACAACAGGAATCACCATTGATATTGTTACTGAGCTGCTCGATGAAGTATAAAGTGTCGCGTGTTCAAACGGAGAGAGAACTTGAACTAATTCTTTCAAAATAGAAATTTCGTCTGCTGTTAATGGTAATAAGGCTTTTGGAGTATTGAGCAATACATTGGATATTGCATCTTTTGTGGACAGAATACGTTGAATCATATAAAATGCACTATTCCACCTGGTGGGGCATTCTTGTTTTAAATTATAAGGCTTGTCTGTATTTTGTGCTTTTTTGAACTTTGCATAAGCCACACTGCTGCTCTTAAAAAAAGTAACTATGCTTTTACATTTATTTATTATGGGCTTAATTTTGTCACTTTTTAAGCAATCCTGAACAGCTAAATTAATTGTGTGAGCGAAGCAAGGAAAATTTATTTTCTCGATCATACTACAAGCCAATTTCATCTTAGCAGCATTGTCCGTCACTATGGCAGTAACTTTGCTTAGCACTCCCCATTCATTTAAAACGTCCAACAATGATTTGGATATGTTTTTTTTTTTATGCTGAGTGGTTTTCTTCGTCTATGAGCTTTTTTGTTGATAAAACTGCTTGCTGTACCTAATTGGAAATCTTCAGTAATGAAGTGACAAGTGACTGTTAGAAAGGCTTCATTTGCCCTGGATGTACAGCTGTCCGTGGTAATAGCGCAATGATCAACCTTTTCAAGAATAATTTTTAGTTTTGCGCTCATAGTTGTATAAAGCTGGTGCATGTGCACATCACGGAATGTTCCTCGCGTGGCAACTCGTATTTTGGATCGAGCGTTTTCAACATATGACGAAAGCCTTTGTTTTCAACCACTGAATATGGACGAAGATCCGACGCTATAAAATATGTCACTGCACTATCCAGTGCTTTTTTTCGTAGCGATGACGGTTCGTACTTATCTTGAAAATAAGAAGAAATAGAGCCTGCGGCCATAGTTCCCCGAACTTCAGACGCAGTCAAATTGGGATGAATGAGTTTCAAATGTTTCCATAAATTTGTTGTGTTTCCGCTGGTTGAGTAAGTTTTGGCACATTTTTTGCACTTTGCCGATTTCCCATTCAAAGATTTTATAAAGTAGTCCCAAACTATAGACTGCTATAGACACTGCCAACACCAATATCCTAAAATAAGGAGGCATTCAATTAATCTTTTGCTTTCAATGTTTATAAACACAAATATAATTTTTAACTTACCTAGCTTTGTACTTTCCCGCAAATTTTTTGTAAGTGATGACAATTTTTTTAGTAATGCGAAAAACCTCGAAACCTCAAAACATCGAAGTTAAAATATCGAGTAACCGCAAGAAAATAAAAAACCTCGATGTATCGATGAAACATCGATAAAATTCCCAGCTCTACCCCCCGACCAAATCGGTGATTTCCAGCATATGTTATCACGCTCTTTTTTGCGTGCGATAAATATTTCGGGTGAAAATCGATTTTTTCGAATTTCGGGGGCGTAAGGGGGCGTGGCCAAAATTTGAAACAAACTTGGTCTGCGTGCATACTGCACGCATCTACTGTCCAAATACTATAGCTCTATCTTTTATAGTTCCCGAGATATGGAGGCTCAAAATATTGTTTTTTATATATAATAGCGCATTCGGAAGGGGGCGGGGCGAAAAAAAAAATTTACTTGATCTACCTGCAGAGCAAACGGGTCTACATGCCAAGTTTGGTAGCTGTAGCTCTTATAGTCTCCGAGATCTCGATGATCCTACAGACGGACAGACATGTCTCAATCGACTCGGCTATTGATACTGATCAAGAATATATGTACTTTATAGGGTCGGATAAGCTTCCTTCTCCCTGTTACATACATTTTGGCGACTTTAATATACCATTTCATCCTATGGACGCATGGTATAAAAATCAGGGTGCTACTTATGAAAGCGTAGTGGTCCACACAAGATCAGGAATGCAGCCAGAAGCATTATATGAAGCATGTAGTAGGGCAACTAGTGCCGCTGGACTTTATCTTGTAGGTTTCTTCGATATAAAATTTGCCTATATATACACACACGCATAAGCAGTAAAGCACATATATGTATATGTATGTCAAAATTGCGATTTTGTGTGTGTGTGTGTGTGTGTGAATATGTCAATCGCTACATTGCAATCGCTACAATGCATTATCTTGGCATTTGGCGATTGGCTCGACCGAGCAACGGAGGTGCGGTGGCTTCGTGGATAAGAGGTTTTGCCGATGAAACGAAAGGCGCGGGTTCGAATCTCGCTCTAGACATATGTAGACTATATGTCTTATCGCTGCACCGACTTGGCATGCTTTTTAGTATTTAGCGATTGGCGATTGGCTGATTCAAACAACGGAGGCTTCGTGGATAAAAAGTAGTCGTCTTGCGTATGAAACGAAAGGTGCGGGTTTCGAATCTTGTGCCGACATAGATTTTTTTTGTTTATTAAGCGAAAGTCGATGACAATTTTTTTAGTGTATTTAAAGTATTTCTTTATTGGATTAACATATCAAATTTGTTTAGAATATAAAATGTAATGGTCAAGGGCTGCAAGGGTATACAATCTTTGGCATAGCCAAAGTTAGCTTCTTTGATATTTCTTTTGTTTAATTATTTCATAAAAAATTGTGCTTGATCAGTTCTTTTCGGTAGGCGAAAGTGTTTCTACGACGACATTTGACCGTTCGGGTACCGTCGGCTGACCTCTGTTTAAAAACACTGGCAGAATTCTTTTTTCTGCCGACGTCGGTGTTAACTACAATCCGGCGACATGT
Organism: Drosophila sp. 14030-0761.01; assembly: GCA_018150735.1. Lineage (NCBI taxonomy): Eukaryota > Metazoa > Arthropoda > Insecta > Diptera > Drosophilidae > Drosophila > Drosophila sp. 14030-0761.01. The sequence goes on from JAECWO010000003.1 coordinate 2,480,149, forward strand.
CGTTCAGGGACATTTGGTACTGGAGGGATGCTTTCTGTACGTACAATGAAACCGCTTTGCTAGTATGTATTTGTTTTGGTTTTTCTGTAAGCAGAACGAAATAACTACAACAACAATCTACTAATTGTTGTGATTGCCTGTGTGAGCCTGGCCCAAGCCGGATTTATTGGTTGTTGGTCATCGGGAAGCGGCAGAGCCATTTCGGAGCCAGGATCACCCACCATTGTCAAGGTGATTAATGAACAAGATGGTGGTCACGGATATAGTGGTGGTTATGGTAACTATAAATATGGATACGGACACGCTGCTGCCGAGGTATTGAAAATCATTAAGGTCAGCAGCGAAGATGGCGGCTCTTTGGGGATTGCTCTGTCGGGCACTCTGATGGCGAGGTGAACATTGTCAAGGTTATCCACGAGGAAAGCGCTCCAATTGAATTGGGTTATGACCATCATCATCATCATCATGAACATCACGAGCATTACAACCATCACAACGGAAAAGTAAAGATCATCAAACTGAATAGCTCTGATGATGATCATTCCTATTACGGCGGTGGCGGTTAGTCTTTCGGTGGTGGCAGCGGTGGTTGCGATTAAGTTCCACACGAGATTTTTGGCTTAACTCTTCTCTGTCGGGTTGAGTCATTTGGTCTTGCTGAGATGTTGTTATTAAAGGTTTCTGAAATATATAAATAATATACTTTAAAAAAAAAAAGTAGGTAAGTCGCCGGGCCGACTTGGACATACCATGCATCAAGGGAAAAAACTACTTCGAATTTATAAAACTAAATTCATATATTAAATTTCTTTCGTATGCGCGATTTCTAACACATGCTATCACACTCACTCTTAGTTATGCGCATTTTAGCGCCCCACCGGCCAAATTCGCCCTTGTACCGCTTTAAGTGCAAAACGTTTCAATTTTTATTCCGATTTTTATGAAACTTGGTGGAATGATAGATGTTCATAAAATGTATGAGTGTGCTAAATTGAGCTTCCTTTTGCCTGTTACATGCATTTTGGCGACTTTAATATACAATTTCATCCTATGGTGCATGGTATAAAAAGTAAGTAAGTCGCCGGGCCGACTTGGATATACTATGCATCAAGAGAAAAAAAATTCCTTCGAATTTATAAAACTAAATTCATATACTAAATCTTATAGTCTCCAAGATCTCGATGATCCTACAGACGGACATGTCTCCATCGACTCGGCTTTTGATTTTGATCTAGAATGTATATATGTACTTTATAGGGTCGGAAAAACTTCCTTCTGCCTGTTACATACATTTTGGTGATTTTAATATACAATTCCATAAAATCGTGTTTTTGTCCCCTAGCGATCTATCATGATTGCACAAATTTCGCCTCATACAGTCTACTTGCTTTCGATTCGCTATAAAAGAGAATATCCTTTCCTACAGTCCTTATTCCATCTCCGACGTCGATTATGACAATCGATCTCACCAAGCCGTCCAAGCGTCCCCTTTAACACCTCCGCCTAAAACCACAATCAGTCGCAACTCTTCCGGGTCTCCGTCTTTCTCTCGACCTCGCAGCGCATCTCCTACGTTGCGCTCCTCCAACGTCAAGTCGGGCTTTTGTAAATCTACCTCTCGCGTTCCGCCAGTAGCCAGTGACCACTCCAGAGTCACCCGTAACCACTCGATCCCGATCGCAAGAACTGTGAGAGATTTTCCAAATGGCATTGGCAGATTTTGTTGTAATGTGCGTCGCGTTAACCATCTTTGAGGCTCGCGAAAGCACGGTTCTTGATCAAGCCGTTTCGTTATATTCCGTCAAGATGCACTTGGAGCAGATTAAGTCGCTCTGGGCTAACGTCGAGGCCGAGTACACGCGCTGCCTTTACGACAAATAAAGACGAGGAGGGCCAAATGATGCTAAGCTCGGAGAAGTCTTAATACGAGTACTGCTACATTGTGTACGTTCGTAGCGTACAGCTTTCGGACAGCGAATCGATCAGTTATCGATTGACAACGCTCCCCCTCCAAGAACGCAATGGCACATCCCAAGGCCATCGATTGCCTCCATGAAAGGTCGAAATATTCGAAGGCGATAGCTTGGCCTGTCCGACGTTACGTGACCTGTTTACGGCCATATACATCAACAATCCCTGTCCGGCACAAGTAGAAAAGCAGGATACACCCTAAACTCCAAAACTCGAGAAGAAGCCAGGGCAATTGTTTCCAAATCCCCTCTACATAAAGAATCTTATCGGAGAATCTCTTATCTTATATGAGAACAAACGCGGGCTAATCATAACGCAAGCAAAACAGCTTCTCGAAATTTCCGCAGTTGCTCTTCGAAAACTGCTGACGACGTTGCAAGGGTGTTTGACAGCTCTTGAATGTTCGAAGGCTAGTACAGCGAATTGGGATATCATTCTCATCGCAATCTGTACGAGCAAACTACCCAACAATTAAACCAGCAGTATCCTCCTGGGATGAGATGAATAACTTCCTCACCAATCGCTATCGTGTATTTGAACCCGCAGATGACCACAAGTCCACTCAAAGCGTGCAGGTCACCCAATTCGTGCACCGTAAATCCGTAGCGGCAAATCAAACTGTGCATCAAGGAGAACCATCCGATCTGGAAATGCATGTCTGTTGACGCTATCCGCGCCTTTTAACAAAAGTTTACGGGTCGAGGCGAAAGTAACATGCGCTATGCGCAGATGCAGATGCTCCTTCCCAAGTGATATCCAAGTCGATTCTCTCGACTTCCTCTGGCTGACCCGCATTCCAACAAGCCAGTACCGGTCGACATGCTCAGCGGTATGGATGCCTTCAATTTGATCCTCGAAGAGCGGATCAAAAAGAACATCGGTTGCGGTTTGGCCGGGATTGAAACCACATTCGGTTGGGTGGTGTGTGGGGCTATTCTGACCGATTCCCATCCCCCACTGCCGGTCTTCACAGCCCAGACCAGTCAGCCAGAGGCAAAACTCGATGAATTGCTCATCAAGATTTGAGAGGTGGCAGATCTTCCAGCCAAGGCGGAAAAGGTAGTATTGCTGATTTGCGAGCAGAGGGTCCAGGAGTCTCCAAATCTGACGTCCATTTAATACACGACGTGCACAACTTGTATCCTACCGCAAGTGAGATTCTCCGTCACTACATCTATGGATAGATTGTCCAAAAACAAATATTTGGCTGTAAACCATTTTTTTCTACCTCTATTAAAAGTATATTTATACCATGCGTCCATAGAATGAAATGATATATTAAAGTCGCCAAAATGTATGTAACAGGGAGAAGGAAGCTTTTCCGATCAGTATCAATAGACGAGTCGATTGAGACATGTCCGTCTGTCTGTCCGTCTGTAGGATCATCGAGAGTTCGGAGACTATAAGAGCTAGAGCTACCTAACTTGGCATGTAGACCCGTTTGCTCTGCAGGTAGATCGAATTTATTTTTTTTTGCCCGCCCCCTTCCGCCCCGCTATTTGAAAAACAATATTTTGAGCTTCCATATCTTGAGAACAATAAAAGATAGAGCTATCGTATTTGGACAGTAGATGCGTGCAGTATTGCACGCAGACCAAGTTTGTTTCAAATTTTGGCCACGCCCCCTTGCGCCTCCGAAATTCGAAAATTCGAACCGTTTCAAGTGCAAAACATATCAACGTATAACTTGGCCATTTTTATTCTGATTTTTATGAAACTTGGTGGAATGATATATGTCCATTAGGTCGCGAACGAGATTTTAACCAGCAACTTTCGTTTCATACGCAAGACCTCTATCCACTAAGCCACCGCACCTCCGTTGATGGGTCCAGCCAATCGCCCAATAGTAAGCGTGCCAAGACAATGTACAATCAAATTAAAAGATCGCCAAATTGAATTAGAAGATCGCGAGTTGGATAATCTTTTAATTTTGACCTTAAAAATATGCCCTGAATTTTTTGTGTTGTTAATCCAATAAAGAAATATTTTAAATACACCAAAAAATTTATCATCGACTTTCGTGGAATTCGAACACGCGTCTATTCGTTTAACAAACAAAAAAAAAAAATTTTTTTAAATACTTATGTCGCGAACAAGATTCGAACCCGCACCTTTCGTTTCATTCGCGAGACCTCTATCCACTAAGCCACCGCACCTCCGTTGCTGGCGCCAGCCAATCGCCAAATAGTAAGCGTGCCAAGACAATATATCGATTGATATTCATATTCACACATAAACAAACGCAATTTTGACACATACAGTGGTGGCCATTTATTTGGCACATATTTTTTTTCGTTGTTCAATTCAGATTTTCTCGAGTGTTAAACAATTTTTTGAAACAATTTTTTTTTGAAATGTGTTTGTCAATATATTGAGACGATGCACCGCAAATTTTGTTAAGTTGGCTTTAGCCGTTTTTTCCCCATGTGCATTTGATTGGAAAAACCCCCCATTTTTTGTGGACAAATATTTGGCACACTTTTCCAGAATCGTTAATATTAAAGATACACCTTTGGACCCTAAGAAGAAGTTAAAGAACTAGTAAAACTAAGAAACTAACAAAAACTGCATACCAGAAATTTTCAACAGACGGACAGACGGACATGTCTATATCAATTTCTCTTCTCATGCTGATCAAGAATATATAATATACTTTATAGGGTCGGAAAAGCTTCCTTCTGCCTGTTACATACATTTTGGCGACTTTAATATACCATTTCATCCTATGGATGCATGGTATAATAATGGAAGTGAAGAGTTTTTGCATCCAAACAAGTTTAAAAAATGGACATCTTATTCGTGATGCTTTTTGTAGTTTTATGTGCACAAATAAACTTTAATATCAAATATCTACAAATATAAATACATACATATGTATAATCAAAACATACTTAGTGCTTGGAAACTTTCTTCAATTTCTTTCCAATTTTTTTCGACAACCAGCTGATTGTGGTCATTTTTTGGTCCCACAAAACAGAACGTGAAAGAATTTCAGTAATTAAGTCCTCAACGTTTATGTTGGGACTCGTGCTCATATTTGCATTTGCTTGGTATGACAGTTATTTAAGCTTGAATTGCGCAAAAACATATATCACTTAAAAACCAACGGTTATTTAAATAAAACATGTCAGAGTGCAAGCGAATCGAGAAGAGAGCCAAAGCAAAAAGTAAAGGGAGTTGCGAGAGAGCGATTCTGAATCGCTTTATCGTTTAATATACAGTGGGTAACATTAATATTCGGTTTTTTTTTTTCAACTTCAAACGCCTGTAAAAAGTTTAATATTAGTGCAAATTCAAAAATTTAAAATTTTAAACTAAACAGGGATTTATTGTTTTTCTAAAACTGTGAACACATTTATGTAATACTAATATTAAAAAAAAGCAAACAAAAAAAAAACTCAAAATTTCACGTTACATTAATATTCGGTTTTTCTTACATCTATAAGGAGCAAGTGGTGTTAGTTGGTTAGTAGCTTAAATTTAGTATTTGGTGTGATAACCATTGTTTTTTTTTGTATCTTGAAGGCGCTTTGGCATATTTCCTATAATTATACCATGCATTCGTAGAATGAAATGGTATATTAAAGTCGCCAAAATGTATGTAACAGGGAGAAGGAAGCTTCTCCGACCCTATAAAGTATATATATTCTTGATCAGTATCAATAGCCGAGTCGATTGAGACATGTCCGTCTGTCTGTCCGTCTGTCCGTCTGAAGAATCATCGAGATCTCGGAGACTATAAGAGCTAGAGCTACCAAACTTGGCATGTAGACCCGTTTGCTCTGCAGGCAGATCGAGTTTATTTTTTTTTTCGCCCCGCCCCCTTCCGCCCCCGCTATTTGAAAAACAATATTTTGAGCCTCCATATCTCGGGAACTATAAAAGATAGAGCTTTCGGATTTGGACATTAGATGCGTGCAATGTGCACGCAGACCAAGTTTGTTTCAAATTTTGGCCACGCCCCCTTCCGCCCCCGAAATTCGAAAAATTCGATTTTCAGCCAAAATATTTATCGTATCGTAATTTAATTTGGCACACTAATACATGTCACGTATATCTATCATTCCACCAAATATCACAAGAATCGGAATAAAAATGGCCGAGTTATACATAGAAACGTTTTTCACTCATAGCGGTGCAAGGCAGATGCACGCGAAAAAGAGCGAGATAGCATATGCTGCAAATCACCGATTTGGTCGGGGGGCGCTAAAGTGCTCGTTTCCACAAAAGAGAGATAGCATTTGAAAGAAATTTAATATATATCTCTTCACCTAATGCATGGTATATCCAAGCCGGCCCGGCGACTTACTTACTTTATTTTTTTAATGTATTCTGGGCTAATTTTGGCCCACTCCTCTTGAAGCCGTTCCTTTAGCACAGCCAACGAAGATATTGGAGTTTTGTGGACACGGTGGTCCAACTCGCTCCACATATTCTCAATGGGATTGAGATCAGGACTCTGGGGCGGCGTTTCAAGCACTTTTGGGCAATTGTAAAGCAGCCAAGACCTGACTTTGTGGGCTTTGTGCTTAGGGTCATTGTCCTGGTATAGCTTAAACGTTTCGGAAATGCCCATTTTCTCCGCCGACTGCTTCAAATTTTCCTTTAAGATTTTCAAGTAGTAATCTTGATTCATGTTGCCTTCTATAAACACCAGATTTCCGACGCCGTGGGCTGAAATGCAGCCCCAAACCATGACGTGACCTCCGCCGTGTTTTACGGTTGGTCGCAAGTGCTTTTTTTCCAGTTCTGTATTTGGCTTCCGCCAAACCATGGTCTTCCCATCGCTTCCAAACAAATTGAATTTGCTCTCATCCAGGAATATGACATCGTTCCACCAGCTTTCATCCATTTCTGCATGATCTTGGGCAAATTTCAGCCTGAGCTTTCTGTTGCGCTCACATAGCAATGGTTTTTTACGAGCAACTCGGCCGTTGTACCCTTCCTTTTTGATGGCTCATCTAACTGTTTGTGCTGAGACAGTTTTCCCATGATCAGCAAAGAGTTCAGCTGTCAATTCAGGTGCACTTAGTCGGGGATTTATCTTCACTTTTCTCGAAATTTCGGCTTCCTCTCGCTTAGTCAATTTTTTTGGTTGCCCTTTTTGCTTTATTGATGCGATTCTTCCCTCATTTCGGAATCTCCGGACGATATCACCCACAGTGTTTGGCTTCATTTCAAGAATATCACCGATTTGGCGATATGTTTTGCCCTCCAACTGCAGTACCAATTTTCGCTGCTCCAAAGATGAATTTTTTCCTTTGCGACCCATTTCGTAGTGCTCCTAAACAAATAGACTCTCCGGTATGCTTGCAGTCCAAAAACGTCAGTCACGCGTTGCTTTTTCTGGAAAACCCAGTTTTTGTGGCATTTCTCAGAATTCGGAGTTGCCATCATGTTTTTATACCATGCATTCATAGAATGAAATGGTATATTAAAGTCGCCAAAATGTATGTAACAGGGAGAAGGAAGCTTTTCCGACCCTATAAAGTATATATATTCTTGATCAGTATCAATAGCCGAGTCGATTGAGACATGTCCGTCTGTCTGTCCGTCTGTCCGACTGTCCGTCTGTAGGATCATCGAGATCTCGGAGACTATAAGAGTTAGAGCTACCAAACTTGGCATGTAGACCCGTTTGCTCTGCAGGCAGATCGAGTTTATTTTTTTTTTCGCCCCGCCCCCTTTCGCCCCCGCTATTTGAAAAACAATATTTTGAGCCTCCATATCTCGGGAACTATAAAAGATAGAGCTATCGGATTTGGACATTAGATGCGTGCAGTATGCACGCAGACCAAGTTTGTTTCAAATTTTGGCCACGCCCCCTTCCGCCCCCGAAATTCGAAAAATTCGATTTTCACCCAAAATATTTATCGTATCGAAATTAAATTTGACACACTAATACATGTCACGTATATCTATCATCCCACCAAATATCACAAGAATCGGAATAAAAATGGCCGAGTTATACATAGAAACGTTTTTCACTCATAGCGGTGCAAGGCAAATGCACGCGAAAAAGAGCGAGATAGCATATGCTGCAAATCACCGATTTGGTCGGGGGGCGCTAAAGTGCTCGTTTCCACATAAGAGTGAGCGAGATAGCATTTGAAAGAAATTTAATATATATCTCTTCACCTAATGCACGGTATATCCAAGTCGGCCCGGCGACTTACTTACTTTATTATTTTTGACGAATGACAAAAACCGAATATTAATGTAACGTGAAATTTTGAGTTTTTTTTTTGTTTGTTGTATTTTTATACCATGCATTCATAGAATGAAATGGTATATTAAAGTCGCCAAAATGTATGTAACAGCGAGAAGGAAGCTTCTCCGACCATATAAAGTATATATATTCTTGATCAGTATCAATAGCCGAGTCGATTGAGACATGTCCGTCTGTCTGTCCGTCTGTAGGATCATCGAGATCTCGGAGACTATAAGAGCTAGAGCTATCAAACTTGGCATGTAGACCCGTTTGCTCTGCAGGCAGATCGAGTTTTTTTTTTTTTCGCCCCGCCCCCTTCCGCCCCCGCTATTTGAAAAACAATATTTTGAGCCTCCATATCTCGGGAACTATAAAAGATAGAGCTTTCGGATTTGGACATTAGATGCGTGCAGTGTGCACGCAGACCAAGTTTGTTTCAAATTTTGGCCACGCCCCCTTCCGCCCCCGAAATTCGAAAAATTCGATTTTCACCGAAATATTTATCGTATCGTAATTTAATTTGGCACACTAATACATGTCACGTATATCTATCATCCCACCAAATATCACAAGAATCGGAATAAAAATGGCCGAGTTATACATAGAAACGTTTTTTCACTCATAGCGGTGCAAGGCAGATGCACGCGAAAAAGAGCGAGATAGCATATGCTGGAAATCACCGATTTGGTCGGGGGGCGCTAAAGTGCTCGTTTCCACATAAGAGATATAGCATTTGAAAGAAATTTAATATATATCTCTTCACCTAATGCATGGTATATCCAAGTCGGCCCGGCGACTTACTTACTTTATTAATATTAGTATTAAATAAAAACTAAATGTGTTCACAGTTTTGGAAAAACAATTAATCCCTCTTTAGTTTACCATTTTAAATTTTTGAATTTGCACTAATTTTAAACTTTTTACAGGCGTTTGAAGTTAAAAAAAAAAAACCGAATATTGATGTTACCCACTGTATGTATGTAGCTGTTGCTATACAGTGTTATTGCTGCGTACTGAGTTTAAATACCCGTTGGTTTTTAAGTGAAATATGCAGGGATGGTAAATAATGATTATTTTGTTTTTATACCCTTTCAGAGGGTATTATAACATTGATCAGATGTTTGTAACGCAGAGAAGGGATCGTTTCCGACCCCATAAAGTATATACATATATTCTTGATCAGTTACACTTCTGATCTCCACGCGTACAGTCGAAACAAGAGCGAACTAATTTACGTTCTCTCTATCTCTTCACTGTGAGCTTGAATCTGTACGTTAACTACAATCGTTTCCCAAGACCGTCGAAAACTACCAACAAAATTAAACGTCGTAGCAACACTATTGGCGATGCAATTTCATCTGCCTCTCCCACAATGTCTCAACGCAGAAAAACTTACAAACGAGGGCCCCAAAACTCTGAACAATACACCAACTACTTCCTACCCCTCCAAGTGCGGGACGAAGAGAACAATGATATGGGGAACGAAAGTGAAGCTGAGGCCCAAACAATGGTTGAACCCAAACCACCTCCAATAACTGTACTTAAGCAAAGTGCTGAATTCATCCATAAACTTATCGGAAAACTTAAAATCCAGGAGTACTTTATAAGGTCCATTTCCATCGGCATTAAAATCTTCGTACCAAACATGGAATCATTCGATATAGTCTCTTTGCAACTAGGGCAAAGCAAATGTCAGTTCTTCACTCATGCCGCCAAGACCACTCAACCATTCAAAGCGGTACTATCAGGACTGGATAAACGCACCGGTGAAGATGTTAAAACCATGTTAGTCAATCTTGGACTACAATGCCTTGACGTTAAGATTGTTGAAAAGAAAAGAAAATCAAATCATACACTGCTGCTGTACATCATATACATACATATTTTGCCACCAAAAGCATAACAATGCAGCAACTGCGCAAAGACTTTATATATGTCAATCATACTAGGGTTCGTTGGGAATATAAAAAAAAAGTGCCCGGTAAGCTAACGCAATGCTATTAATGTCAACATTTCGGACACGGCTCTAAAAACTGTTCAGTCAACACTGCTTGTGCTCACTGTGGCGAGCCCCACCAAACGGTAAACTGCCCAAAAACCAAAATCCAATGTGCGAACTGTCGAGGCAATCACCCGTCTACGGACCCCGCCTGCCCGTACCGTCTCTCCTATCAGAGTTTACTATTGAAACGCTCGTCGAAACACAGCAAGAGACCACCAAATAGAGCATTTGCAGACAGAAGGGCTATCTTCGTTTCTTCTCCACACACGAGTGCCCAACCAACGAAGTTCGTAAGCTACAAATCTGCTCTTACTAGCAACATCTCTTCGCCTAACGTCCAAACGCAAGCAACAGATCTCTTCTCTTTTGAAGAAATCAACACTATCCTAACCAAGATGATTTCCAAATTAAGCCGCTGCTCTAACAAAGGCGAACAATTTAAAGTTATTACAGAACTTGCTATTAAACATGTCTATGCAAACAAATAACTCAATCGACTCGATTAATATCATGGCATGGAATGCGCGTGCCCTCAAACCAAAACAGAATAGAATTAGTTTAGTTTCTGAATGATAATTTTATTCACATTGCCCTGATAAATGAAACACGGCTTACCCCTAATGATCGCATTGGTATTCCCAACTATACCCTATATCGATGCGACAGAACCTCAAGCAGAGGTGGTTGGGTTGCTATAGCTATAGCAATAAACTCGATCACAAACAAATCTCCGGTGTAAAACAGCACCCATAGAAAACGTAGGAATCCAAATTAAGACTAACTTAAATAGCTACCTGAGTATATTTGCCGTTTACTATGCGGGCAACACTGCAAAATGCCTTCAAAGTGCGTGTAATTTGTAATAAATAATAGGAGTAATATGAAAAATATCTACAAGTCAGACTTGATAAAATTTTCTCAATTAAGCGGGGAATTCCTTGTCCTTGGTGACCTAAACTCGAGGCACCGTAATTGGAACTGCACTCGAGCAAATTTTGGGAAAATATTCTTCATGACCTCGCCGTACTGGGCAAATTTAATATATTATTTCCAAAAGATCCTACTTATATCCCAGCATGTGCAACGTCTAAGCCCTCCACTATCGATCTTTGTCTAACAAATATAACAAATCGTATTAGCAACCCGATAGTTTTCCAGTAGTCATCAGGTACTCCAAAAACATAACTCTCATTGAGAAAACGTATCCAATCTTCAATAAAGCTAACTGGAAAATGTTCAAGCGTATAGTCGATAAAATGCCCATGCCAAATGAAGTACGCTTCGGTAATCTTCCAATTTCTCCTTCTCATATAGATTCGCTAGTCGATTCATTTTCAAAAACAATTAATTGTGCCTTTATGAGATCGACTCCTCACGAATACATCCGAGATGCCTACATCAAGCTTCCAGAGCACATTTGCACAGATGTAATCATCTAAACTATATAATCCGCAGAGAGATATTTATTTTTAACAACCAACAATGGAATAATAAAGTAAGTAAGTCGACGGGCCGACTTGGATATACCATGCATCAAGGGAAAAAAACTACCTAGAGTTTATAAAACTAAAATCATGTATTAAATTTCTTTCGTATGCGCGATTTCTAACATATGCTATCTAGCTCATTATACCATGCATTCATAGAATGAAATGGTATATTAAAGTCGCCAAAATGTATGTAACAGGGAGAAGGAAGCTTCTCCGACCCTATAAAGTATATATATTCTTGATCAGTATCAATAGTCGAGTCGATTGAGACATGTCCGTCTGTCTGTCCGTCCGTCCGTCCGTCCGTCCGATAGAGTGCCTAGATCTCAGCAACTATACAAGCTAGAGCTACCAAATTTGGCATGTAGACTCGTTTGGTGTGTACGCTGATCAAGTTTATTTTTTTTTTTTTGCCACGTTTATTTTTATTTTTTATATTTTGAGCCTCCATATCTCGGGAACTATAAAAGATGGAGATTTCGGATTTGGACATTAGATGCGTGCAGTGTGCACGCAGATCAAGTTTGTTTTAAATTTTGGCCACGCCCCCTTCCGCCCCCGAAATTCGAAATATTCGATTTTCACCCGAAATATTTATCGTATCGTAATTTAATTTCGCACACTAATACATGTCACGTATATCTATCATCCCACCAAATATCACAAGAATCGGAATAAAAATGGCCGAGTTATACATAGAAACGTTTTTCACTCATAGCGGTGCAAGGCAGATGCACGCGAAAAAGAGCGATATAGCATATGCTAGAAATCACCGATTTGGTCGGGGGAGCACTAAAGTGCTCGTGTCCAGATAGCATTTAGCGAGATAGCATTTAAAAGAAATATATCTTTTCACCTGATGCATGGTATATCCAAGTCGGCCCGGCGACTTACTTACTTTATTTTGTTTTAGTAAAATAATTTTTTATTTGAAAATTGATAGACAAATATCAAGCTCAATAAAGTCGATATTCTCCTCAAGAGTATAGGAGTTGTTTGTTCCAATTAAATTCAAATACTTTGGAGGCCCTTCAAAGTTGTGGCAACATGTATTTGATCTATGCAATCCATAGCTGTAAATATATATTAATTTACATTTAATAAGAAGTCAAAATTTTTAATATTGTGTTAAAATAAAGTAAGTCGCCGGGCCGACTTGGATATACCATGCATCAGGAGGAAAAAAACTACATCGAGTTTATAAAAATAAGTTCAAATATTAAATTTCTTTCGTATGCGCGATTTCTAACATATGCTATCTTGCTCACTCTTATGTGTGTGCACTTTAGCGCTCCACCGGCCAATTTCGCCCTTGCACCGCTTTGAGTGCAAAACGTTTCAATGCATAACTCGGCCATTTTTATTCCGATTTTTATGAAACTTGGTGAAATGATAGATGTCCATAACATGTATAACTGTACCAAATTAAATTACCATACAATAAATATTGCGGGAGAAAAAAATTTGGTGGAATGATAGATGTTCATAAGATCTATGAGTGTGCCAAATTAAATTACGATACGATAAATATTACGGGAGAAAATCACTTTTTATTTAATCCCGGAGTCGGAAGGGGGCGTGGAAAAAAAAACATAAACTTGGTCTGCGCCAAGACTACACGAGTCTACATTCTAAATTTGGTAACTCTAACATTTGTAGTTGCTGAGATCTCTGCACTCCTATGGACGGACGGACGGACATACGGACATGGCTATATCAATTTCTCTTCTCATGCTGATCAAGAATATATATACTTTATAGGGCCGGAAAAGCTTCCTTCTCCCTGTTACATACGTTTTGGCGACTTTAATATACCATTTCATCCTATGGAAGCATGGTATAATTATTAATTACCGTATGTGTAAAATCGAATTAAGTGTGTCTATGTTCATTGAGTTCCTCAGCTTTGATTTTACAATGTTCATCTGACTAAACACTCGTTCGACTTCCGCGTTTGACCAGCTCTTCAATCTGAGTGTTCACGCCAGATCGTGACCAGCAAGGAGCGGAGAGAGGGATTTTGCTCCGAAGGAGAGGGCGGCCACACTGCGAGGGATGACCGGCAGTATCAATGCAAATCGCCATACTAGCCGTTGTTAAACCCACAGACTCACCCACCAACCATTCCAAGAAAGAAGTTTTATTGGCAACCGCCAAGTGTATAACTTGAAGACAAGTTTCGCCCTCCTACGTAAACACTGAGTGACAGGCAATTTGAAATGGTTTAGGATTTCAATAACACAGCCCTTTTTGGCATTCAAAGTTTTGTCAACAGAAAAAATTTCGATTTGATTTAATATTTGGTAGTTTTCTGGTAATCTGAAAAAAGAAAAGAATTGTTAGTCTATTTAATTACATTTATAGAAAATTACTTACCTCTGTTTAAGCTCATCTATAAGTGAAATTATAAATTCCGTGCACCTAAATCGAATTTCCATTTCTATTTCATCGGAAATATTTTACTTTATTTTTTTGAGCAACATTCCGAATGCATAACCCAAAGGCAGATCCCTCTTGACATGTGCTTTAAAATCTGTATTCAGAACGTCAACTATGTCTTCAGGGGATATTATTTTTGATTTTATAGAATTTATTTCAAATACAAGATCTGTTAAAAGTTTGCTTGCATTTGAATTGGTGGCCTGCATTTAATTATTTTCATCGCTGTACAAGCTTTGCGCCCCCCTTCCGCCCACGCATTTCGAAAAACAATATTTTGAGCCCCCATATCTCGGGAACTATAAAAGATAGAGCTATCGGATTTGGACATTAGATGCGTGCAGTATGCACGCAGACCAAGTTTATTTCAAATTTTTGGCACGCCCCCTTCCGCCCCCAAAATTCGAAATATTCGATTTTCACCCGAAATATTTATCGTATCGTAATTTAATTTCGCACACTAATACATGTCACGTATATCTATCATCCCACCAAATATCACAAGAATCGGAATAAAAATGGCCGAGTTATACATAGAAACGTTTTTCACTCATAGCGGTGCAAGGCAGATGCACGCGAAAAAGAGCGAGATAGCATATGCTGCAAATCACCGATTTGGTCGGGGGGCTCTAAAGTGCTCGTTTCCACATAAGAGTGAGCGAGATAGCATTTAAAAGAAATTTAATATATATCTCTTCACCTAATGCATGGTATATCCAAGTCGGCCCGGCGACTTACTTACTTTATTTTTATGTGTGTGCACTTTAGCGCTCCACCGGCCAAATTCGCCCTTGCAATGCTTTGAGTGCAAAACGTTTTAATGTATAACTCGGCCATTTTTATTCCGATTTTTATCAAATTTGGTGGAATGATAGATGTTCATAACATATATAAGTGTGCCAAATTACGATACGATAAATATTGCGGGAGAAAATCACTCTTTATTGAATCCCGGAGGCGGAAGGGGACGTCTTGGTCTGCGTCTATACTACACGAGTCTACATTTTAAATTTGGTAGCTCTATCATTTATAGTTGCTGAGATCTCTGCACTCTTACGGACGGACGGACAGACGGACATGGCTATATCAATATTTCTTCTCATGCTGATCAAGAATATCTATACTTTATAGGGCCGGAAAAGCTTCCTTTCCCCTGTTACATACATTTTGGCGACTTTAATATACCATTTCATCCTATGGATGCATGGTATAAAAATAGCAAAGTGGTAATGTTTGATTCCAATGTTAGAACAATCAAAAGAAAACCAGAAGGCCGGGCTAACTTCGACCATGCCGAAGTTTGTATACCCTTGCAAGTTCTTGCGTTACTCAGTATCTAAATGGAGATCGTAAAATGAATAGGCTTTTGTAAAAAACCTCAATCTACACACTACAGCACGGCACGCATGCATATGCATGTATGTACATATGTATGTAGAGATGCATCATGCAGTTTGCCATTTGTTTGTATAACAGCTATGTATATAATATAGTTATCAGATTTTGATCAAATTTGGCAAGATTATAATTTGTTATGTGCAAATGTCATTATGGAAAATTATACTTTCAATTGTTATATACATATGTATGTATATGTATATGTATATACTCAATACCAATACAAAATAATAAGACACTTTGAATTAAGTTTTCACAATCAATTTATTTTGAGGAACCAATTAACAAAAAACATAAAGAAATTAATATAATAATTCAGCTTTTCACTTTCATAAGCATTTGAGAATAAGTAAGTAATATGAAATTAATATCATAATTCAATTTTCAGTTTCAAAAAAAATGTTAGATTAAGTTTAAATGGTAATATGAAATTAATATCATAATTAAATTTTCAGTTTAAAAAAGTTTTAGATTAAGTTTAAATGGTAATATGACGTTTAAGACATTGCCAGAGTTGCTTGTTGTTGTTATTTGTATATTGACTTAAAATGCTTATTGATGTACTCAAGTCGGGACGTGTGCATAACATAACGTACATTAAACAACCAATCAAGTTTCTACAAGGTGCATCATATGATTCTTCTGATTGTAATGCCTCATAGTTTAGTTTGTTGGGAGAGGTGTACTAACTGCATGACAATCTTCAATGTTAAATTTTCTTAAAACATTGCTAATATATGCTGACTGACTGAGACATAACTGATCGTTTTTCCTGTCAATTTTTATACCAATAAAGAAACGAATTTCCTGTAAGTCAGTCATTTGAAATTTACTCTGTAGGTAAGATTTAAATTTAGACATTGTACAAGATTCATTTGTAGCAATTACTACATCATCGACATATAGAAGGATATAAATATTTTTAGAAATATCTCCTTTATTTAAAATATATATACAATACTCAGCTCCTAAATTTTCAAATCCAGCCTCCTTTAACAGCTTGCTTAAGGCCATAAATTGCTTTATTGAGTTTACATACTTTATCCTCATCTCCATGGACTAAGCCTATTGGAATCGTCATGTAAATTTCATCTTTTAGAGTTCCGTTTAAAAAAGCGAGTTTTACATCCATGTGGTGAATTTGTAGGTTATATTGATCTGAGAGTGCTAAAAGAAATCTAAAACTTGAAATTCGAGCAACTGGTGCAAATGTCTCATCATAATCTGTCATATATTCCTGAGTAAAACCTCTTGCTACGAGTCTTGCTTTATAACCTCTTAAATTGCCAAACTCATCTTGTTTTATACTAAACACCCATTTGCAATCAACTATGTTTTTCCCGTCAAGCCTTTGCACTAAACACCAAGTATTGTTTTGAAAATGAGAGTTAAGTTCATCTTCAATGGCTTTTTCCCATTGAACTCTGTCTTCACGAAATTTAATTTCGTCATAAGTATTCGGAACGTCATTCAAACACATTTGAGCATTCATTAGACATTTTTCTAAAAATCGATATGACAATTTGGGTTTATCGTTAATTCTTTCACTGCGTCTAATTTTATTTTCAATTGCAACTTCTTTTAATTTATCACCAGTTTCAATAGCTGGATCGGCATTCTCGAGACATGTGGGATTTTCTTTATGTTGCTCATCTGATCCTTTTTGAACAGATTCATAATTTTCCACCAATGGGAAAACCAACTCTGTCATTCCAGAATCATTGCTTAAATCAGCTTTATCAAGTTTAACATTAGAGTCTTCTTTATAAACCTCACTATTTTCTATGATGTTAACTTCATCCACCACAACATCCCTTGCTATCATAAACTTCCTCGAGTTCATGTTCCACAATTTATACCCATTTGGCTCATAACCGACAAGTATAGTTTTAATTGACTTATCATCAAACTTCCTTTTTTGAACTTTATTAAGAGCAAATGTCGAGCCAAATATCCTGAGATATTTTAATACAGGCTTTTTATTATGCCAAATCTCATAAGGTGTTTTCTTTACATCTTTCAAGGCTTTACTTGGGGACCTATTAATTAAATATGTTGCTGTTAAAACAGCTTCACCCCAAAATTGTTTGCTAAGTTTAGCACAACAAATCATGCAACGAGCCTTCTCGGTGATTGTTTTAATCATCCGTTCTGAAACACCATTCAATTGTGGAGTATGAGGAACTGTAAGATGATTTTTTTTTTTTAATTGTTTATTTTGTACATATTATAATATAGATTCTTAAATAAACAAAAGGTTAATGGAAACCTAAGGGCTACGCTCTGCCTCCACATGAGCTCTCTAGCGTTTTTTTAATTTTATACCACTTTTGGTGATCAGTTGTACTTATATTAACAATGTTATTTATATGCTTGTATTTGTGAGGAACTGCAAGATGATAACTGATACCTTTTTCGACACAAAACTCACGCATTTCATTAGATAGATATTCCCTGCCATTATCGATATAGAGATTCACAATTTTCAAATTAAATTGAGCTTCACTTTTTGTAATGAAATCTTTAAAAACAGAAAATACATCCGACTTATAAGTTATTAGGTCAATAAAAACAACATAATAGTTTTTGTTATCAATTGTAGTGGGTGTGATTGGACCACAGACATCAGAATGGACTACAAACAGTGGTCGCTGGATATGCTCTTTATTTTTACTTTTTTCAAATTTTAATCTAGATTGTTTGCCACTAATACAAGCCTCACATACATCACTGTTTGGCTCAATACGACTTAAAAGATTGATATCTTCAAATAAGTTATTTCGTCTTATTTCTGAAAATTTTCCTAAACTTATATGACCCAATCTTTTATGCCACAAGAGATACTCTGCACCTTTTGAATTATTTGACGTGTATACTTTTGCATTTAATTGAAATTTTATAATTTGTACATTATACTCACTCTTTCCTTTAAGCACCAAATTACCGTTTTTAGTGACTTTTATGCCTTCAGGACTAAATTCAATTGTTAGGCCAGCATCCTGCATTTTCTTTACTGATAATAGATTGTGTGGAATTTCCTTGCTATATAGCACATCTTTCAGTGAGATTTTGTTTCCATTATTGCTTAGGTTGACCACTCCTTTGGCGGTAGCATTGATATATTCTCCGCGCTTTGCAATCTCAATTGCAATATTGGACTCCAAGTATTCATACTCCGAAAACAACGCTATGTCTTTGATTAGATGGTCCGAAGCCCCAGAGTCAAGAATAAAATCTACCTCACTTGAAATTGCACTATTTTGTGTATTTCTTATCATGCATGCAAAACCGCGATCTGACTGTGTAGTTGTAGCTATTTGAGCTTGACTCCCTTTGCCATTATTTTCGTTAGCCTGATTCCCTGCCTGCCTTTTCAAAATGAAACAATCTTTCTTTAAATGTCCCAATTTGCCACAGTGAAAACATTTTAGAGGTGATTTAAACTTGTTTTTAAAAGGCTTCTTAAATTGATTATTATGTTTATTTTTGTATTTGTTGAATTTAAAAACTTTATTTCCAATGGCCTGCAACACCTTAGCACTTGTGTCCTTGCTGACACCTTTTAATTTAATTTCCTGGTCTAAAGGTCTTGTTTTTACAAATGCTAATGTTCTCTGATAGGGTTTCAATTGCGGTGATTACTCCTTCGTAACTTGGCGGAAGGTTTAAAAGTAACTGTGCAATTTTATCCATTTCATCCAACTTGCCTCCTGACGCAATGAGTTCAGTTATAAGGTTATCAAATATCTTAAAATGATTTAGAAGTGGAGTATCACCCTTTAAATATAAAGCAAACAACTTTATAACAATTTCAATTAATATTGAGATTTATTTTGTCCAACAAGATGTTAAACATAAAAAAAAATTTTATCACATTTATGTACATATGTAATAGTTTATATTTTATATGTACTAGCCAGAAAAAACTATCCGTACATGCAAGAATCATATAGAAAAATCCAGCTTACATTGGATAATAAAAGCGATATAGGTATAATTCGATAGGTTTGTTTAATTATTATATTAATCCGATATATTTTCTTAATTCTGACGATATTTCATTATTCTTGTTTCACGAGAAGCATTTTTTTTTTAATTTTAAACGAAAATGTGGCAACATCGTAACCTAGAAAAAGTTTCCGTACGCATCAAAAAGGGTGCATCCCACGTTATCAGCTGATTTTTATTGAGTCAATAACAGTTGCATTTCATTTCCCGGTATTTTTTTGGCATGAATACATAACTTTCAAGTTTGTCTTACATATAAAAAGTTAGAATATTTAGAATGGCACCCAAAAGTAAAGAAATTACTCCGGATAAACGAAAAATTATTCTAAAACTTAGAAAAGAAGGAAAGTCTTTTCGAGAAATTGGAAAAATAATATGTCCTCTGTCCAGTACGTGGTTGACACCTTCGGAAACAAAGGCTCTATTCTTTCGAAGCCACGTTCTGGTCGCCCCAGCAAGCTGACAGATCGTGAATATCATATTTGGGATCAAGGGAAGAAAGCTTGTATGGCGGAAAAGTGGTACTGCTCTAAATAAGGAAAATTTGGCTCCCACTGTCAAACATGGTGGAGGTGGGGTGATGGTCTGGGGGTGCGTGGCAGCGGAAGGAGTGGGTAAACTTGTATTTATAGAATCTATAATGAACCAGTACGGATATTTGGATATTTTGAAATCCAATTTGAAACCAAGTGCTGAGCAGCTGGGACTGGGAGACGATTTCTATTTCCAACAGGATAACGATCCCAAGCACACTGCGCACTATGTGAAGCTTTGGTTGCTATTTAATACCAAAAAAAGGCTAGATACACCACCACAATCCCCAGACCTAAACTCTATCGAGCATTTATGGGATTTACTGAAACGCAAAATCCGTCAGCACACCATTACTTCCAAGGAAATGTTGAAAAACGTTATTTTGACTGAATGGAACAATATTACCAAAGATGATACAGCAAAATTAGTAAATTCGATGCCCCGTCGACTTGCAGAGGTCCTTAAGAGGAAGGGCTATCCAACGAGCTACTGAAACTTAATGTTTCATTAGATTTTAGACTACTTTTTATACCATGCATTCATAGAATGAAATGGTATATTAAAGTCGCCAAAATGTATGTAACAGGGAGAAGGAAGCTTTTCCGACCCTATAAAGTATATATATTCTTGATCAGTATCAATAGCCGAGTCGATTGAGACATGTCCGTCTGTCTGTCCGTCCGTCCGTCCGTCCGTCCGTCCGTCCGTCCGTCCGTCCGATAGAGTGCCTAGATCTCAGCAACTATACAAGCTAGAGCTAC
The DNA here is from genome assembly GCA_018150735.1 of Drosophila sp. 14030-0761.01. Taxonomy (NCBI): domain Eukaryota; kingdom Metazoa; phylum Arthropoda; class Insecta; order Diptera; family Drosophilidae; genus Drosophila; species Drosophila sp. 14030-0761.01. The sequence goes on from JAECWO010000003.1 coordinate 2,500,963, forward strand.
CAAATTTGGCATGTAGACTCGTTTGGAGTGTACGCTGATCAAGTTTATTTTTTTTTTTTGCCACGCCCCCTTCCGCCCACGCTATTCGAAAAACAATATTTTGAGCCCCCATATCTCGGTAACTATAAAAGATAGGGCTATCGGATTTGGACATTAGATGCGTGCAGTATGCACGCAGACCAAGTTTGTTTCAAATTTTTGACACGCCCCCTTCCGCCCCCAAAATTCGAAAAAAACGATTTTCACCCGAAATATTTATCGTATCAAAATTAAATTTGGCACACTAATACATGTCACGTATATCTATCATTCCACCAAATATCACAAGAATCGGAATAAAAATGGCCGAGTTATACATAGAAACGTTTTTCACTCATAGCGGTGCAAGGCAGATGCATGCAAAAAAGAGCGAGATAGCATATGCTGGAAATCACCGATTTGGTCGGGGGGCGCTAAAGTGCTCGTTTCCACATAAGAGTGAGCGAGATAGCATTTGAAAGAAATTTAATATATATCGCTTCACCTAATGCATGGTATATCCAAGTCGGCCCGGCGACTTACTTACTTTATTAGGTTTAAATTTTGGTGTACGGATACTTTTTCTGTTCCTTTCATATGAAGTTTTTTGTTTTTGTTTTGTTAACTTTTATTTAAAATGATGGAATCATGTAAAAATGAATTAAATATATTGGACAATAACTATGTTACACATATGGATAGCAATCTCATACTTTTATGTTTATTTTAGCACAAATTTTTAAACAAATAGTTATTTCTTCATGGTGTACGGATAGTTTTTCTGGCTAGTATATATATAAGTACATACTCTTGTTGAAAACTCAAACCTTACTATTTTTAATTGACAAAAAAATTAATTTTTAAAATTTGTTTATGTATATAACAATTTTTTTTATATTATGCGCTAACTGGGCCCATAACCTATGGAAAATTATACTTTCAATTGTTATACTCAATACCAATACAAAATAATAAGACACTTTGAATTTAGTTTTCACAATCAATTTATTTTGAGGAACCACACGCACTCGCAGTCAGAACTGAACTAACAACTCGAATGTATACTGATGCTCACACAAGCGATAAAATAGAAAAGAGAGCATTTTCGGGAAAGTCCCGTTTTCAATATCGAACTCAAATATATAAGTTAACACACGCCTTTGTTCCAATAGTTAACATACGCCTTTGTTCTAATCACCGAATTATTATTACACAATCCCAAACCGATACATGACACTTCGAACGCCTCCAAATGAACCATCCCCGAAAACATGTGTCCCACGCTAAGAATGCAGACTCAGCAATGTACTTAAACGTACTTGAAGTGGAGGATCAGGTTCACCATTGCATCACCCTTTTTGAACCAAGACCAGACATAAACAATTTCCCATAAACAATCCCACGATGTCCGAAAAACATTTGCCTAAATTGGACCATGGACCCTGACAACTTCGCTGCCAGCGCCGATGCCCACAATAGAAGGCTTCATTATAACAGAGTCCCTTTCAGTCAAGTCAGTTTAGAATTCGGTCTTAACTTAAGTGCATTAGATTCAGTTCTGAACTCAGGAGTTCTCTAAGTATTGTACGAATCTTCCAGTGAAACATAGAAATGAATGTACACACAAAGATCAATAAAAATTAACTTTTTTTTAAAATCAATACAAGGAGAATTCTTAATTGGCGCCCGAGCAGGGACAGTGTCTAAAATCACATTAAGTGCAAAATAACTTAACAAGTTAAACGTTATAAAGATCGTTCTAAAAGTAACCATAGTAACGTAGCTTAGTGTGAACACTGTGCCAAAAGGACAACAACCCTTTAAACCCTAAACCCGACTATCGCCGTAACCTTTGTAGTACCAGTTCGCAGAGGACCTGGAAGGAAGTATCGGACCGAAGCACTAGTACTCGCAATCATCGCCAGAAACGTGAACAACTTCGCAGGATCATCCAGGAGAGACGCCGAAATTATGCTAATATTGTAAGTTATTAATAAGCAAATCAAACAAATCAAACAAATCAAACAAACATAGAATTTAAGTGAATTCCAATATAGAATTTAAGTGAATATCAAAAAGAGCCAAGAACCGAAACCATATATTCTAAGAAAATTTAAAAATCCAAGTGTTAAAAATATTTAAGAAAAAGGAAAAGTGAATAGGTAACAAAGCAAAATTTTTTTTATATAGATCATTTAAGTGAAGTGACTCCTTTCCAACCATAACTCGAGCTTACAAAATTTTATTTTACCAGCATTGGTTGTCTAAACTAACATAGTTCAAATCCCTCACCTCGTGAAATATTCGACAAAATTTTTTCTTTTAACAAAAACAAAATGGGAAAACAAGACGAGTGGATTAAATCATCAGTTCTCCAGTCTCAGGTTAGATCACAGACCTCAGAAACAACTGCTTCCACCTCAGCCGAAGCAGCAGGTAGGGTAGAGCCCATGTCAATGCAAGCATTAGAAGCAATAATTCAGAATGTAGTGGCTCAGACTATGCTAAGGCAAAACCCTAATGCTAGAGAAGAACATGAAGAATTCAGGGATGCAACTATAGAAGGATTAGGAGATAATTTTGAGGAACTAGACAAAGTCCCAGATATAATAAAAAACATAGAAAAGTTCTCAGGAAATAGACATGAATTTACCACCTGGTATGTCAATGTCTCACGTCTTATGAAAGTGTACAAACCTCTCGAAGGCACACCCAGATATTTCGCTATTCTCGTTACGGTGCGAAATAAAATAATTGGGCAAGCCAACGCCGTTTTACGATCGTATCGCGTCGCCCTAAATTGGGAAGCGATCTCGCGATGTTTGTTGTCAGAGTACTCAGATAGACGGGATCTGCGCACTCTTGAGTACCAATTATTTACATTGTCACAAAAAAATCAAAGTATTCACGAATTTTACCATCAGGTGTATAATCAAATGTCATTAACCCTTGATCAGTTGGAAACAATGGGGCATTGTCCAGCGGCATTATCAGCAATGACAGATCACATTAGGACCACGGCATTAGACACTTTTATTAGAGGCTTAAACGGTGACTTGTCAGATAGAATAACCTTGGCACAGCCGACCGATCTAAAGCATGCCTTACAATTATGTGAGATGCTGGATAATCGACGCGCTAGAAATAATATTAGTTGTCGCGATATTCGTCCTAATGTAGGGCCTAAACCTCCCCAATATCAGAGAATAAATAATCCCCAACCACAAAGAATATACGTACCTGTGCCCGCAAACTACCAGACTTTTCCACAAAAAACCAACCAACAATTTTTTGTACCACAGCCAAGGCCAATCAGCCAACCCAATTATCAGCAGCAATCATATGCAGCACCCCCACCAAGACCTTTCGGTCCCAAGCCTCAACCTCCTCCAACGCCTATGGATGTTGATGGGTCAATCCAGACCAGAAACATAAATTACATGAACAAACCCAAGAATAATTATCCGCAACAATACGCCATTAAGCGATTTAACCCTCCGACAACTCAAATACCAAATAAGATTCAAAGGCAATTCCACATTGGAACTGACCATATTGGTGAACACTACACCACAAATTCTGTTCAATACGAACAATTGTCCGATCAATCCGATCAAGAGTCATACCAAATGTCCGATTACAGATATCAGTATCCAGAGCCTAATGCTCAGAGCATGCAAAACCAAGAAGAAGTTGAACAAGCTCAGTACATTCAGCATTGCATAGCCGAAGCAGGGGAAGAAATATTAGAAATACCTTCTCAGACTAACCAAGAGCCACAAGTACAATCCAAGGTACTATTTCGTCCTACTAATGATGACATCGAAGACACGGTCATCAATTTTTTAGTCTAAACCGTTCCTCCTTACCATACTTTGTATGCAGAAATAAGGATGGAACGACGTATAATTTTTTAATTGATACAGGCTCTAACAAAAATTACATTCAACCGGACATAGCGAAAAACATCAAACAGAATAATCGAACTTTCTATGCAAAAACCGTCAGCGGTAGAACCATGATAACACAACATGTTCTCTTAGGTTTATTTGATCAACCAGAGAATCCCATTCAGTTCTTTTTACTTGACAATTTGAAACCATTCCACGGTATTCTGGGTAACGATACCCTCAGAGAGCTTAACGCTATCATCGATATTGGGAAAGACCTACTTTATATTAACAATTCGTTCATGATTAAAATTAAACAGATGACGGCCCAACAATTGAACGCCGTTAGAGGAGACTGTCTCTCCGATTCGCAATCCCAAGGTCTTAACGCGCTTCAAGAGGAGTATAAACACCTCTTCGCTGATCCCAACAAAAAATTAACATTTACAACAAATGTCCAAGGTGAAATCCGAACCACGTCCGACACGCCAGTTTATACGAAACATTATCCTTATCCGACTTCCTTAAGAGGAGTAGTTGAAGATCAACTAGAAGAATTGCTACGAGATGGCATCATTAGACCCTCACGGTCACCGTACAACGCCCCAGTTTGGGTTGTACCAAAGAAGTCCGATCCATCTGGTCCAAGAAAATATAGAATAGTAATCGATTATAGAAAACTCAACCTTGTCACCATTTCGGATAGGTACCCTATCCCTGAAATTGGAGAAACAATTGCCCAATTAGGCAACAATAAATATTTCTCTGTCCTTGACTTAAAAAGTGGTTTCCATCAGATTCCCCTAAAAGAATCTGATATTGAAAAAACTGCGTTCGCTGTAAATGGAGGAAAATATGAATTCACTAGGTTACCATTTGGTTTAAAGAATTCACCATCGATTTTCCAGAGAGCTCTTGATGACATTCTAAGAGATCATATCGGGAAAATCTGCTACGTTTATATCGACGATATAATTATCTTTAGTAAAACTGAAGAAGAGCATTTCCAACATTTATCCAGCATATTCTCGACTTTGGCTAAGGCTAATATGAAAGTCCAAATGGAAAAGTGTAACTTCTTCCAATCAAGTGTTGATTTCTTGGGAGTAGTAATCTCGAGAGATGGGGTAAAAACGAATCCAGAAAAGGTTTCAGCTATAAAGAATTTTCCAACACCAAAAACATTGAAGGATCTTCGATCATTTTTGGGATTGGCAAGCTATTACCGTAGATTCGTTAAAGATTTTGCAAAGATAGCAAAACCTCTAACAACATTGTTACGTGGAGAGTTTGGAAGAACGAAAAAAACGACTTCCAGCAATGTAGAAGTACATTTAGGAAATTCAGAAATAGATGCGTTCAACAAAATCAAGAACACTTTAGCCTCGCAAGATGTAGTTCTTGCTTACCCGGATTTTAATCACAGTTTTCACTTAACAACGGATGCTTCAAACAAAGCAATAGGAGCAGTCTTAGAACAGGGCGGCAGACCAATTACGTTCATATCTAGGACACTTACTAAAACCGAGGAAAACTATGCCACCAATGAGAAGGAAATGTTAGCCATTGTGTGGGCATTACAAAAACTTAGGATGTACCTTTATGGCAAATCAAAAGTTGTCATACACACAGATCACCAGCCACTCACATTCGCCTTAAGTACAAAAAACCACAACGGAAAACTCAAACGATGGAAAAGCTATCTTGAGGAATTCGACTATGAAATGAAATATAAACCAGGTAGTTCGAATTCAGTTGCAGACGCGTTATCTCGAAACCCGATTGATACTTGTGTAAATGCAACCAGTACGTTATCCACGGTACACAGCGACGAGAGTTCTGGCCATGAACTCATTCCAACTGTAGAAGTCCCCGTAAACGTTTTTAAAAACCAGATTTTCATTCTCACCGGCAATACTGCAAGCTCTAATTTCGTTATACCATTCCCAACCTACCATAGACACATTATAACCCAACCTCATTATACAGAAGCTAACCTAATTCAAATTTTAAAGGAAAAAATGGATCCGAACTTAGTAAATGGTATCTTCACTTCAGAAGAAATCATGGGTAGAATTCAAGAAATTTTCCCAAGTCATTTTCGGAACTACAAAGCTAGATATTCTCAAACACAAATAATAGATATTCAAAATGAAAGCGAACAAGAAGAAATTATTATAAAAGAACACACTAGAGCCCATAGAAATGCCATAGAAAATAAAGAACAGATACTTTCAAAATATTTCTTTCCTAGCATGAAAAAAAAGGTATCCACTGTTGTCAACAACTGTCAGACATGTAAACTTTCAAAATATCAACGACACCCCCCAAATGGAGAAATCCAATCAACCCCCATTCCTACCTATCCAGGTGAAATAATTCATTTAGACCTATATTCTACAGAAAACAAAATAATATTAACCGCAATAGATAAATTCTCAAAATATGCCCAAGTAAAGTTAGTGAATTCTAAAGCTGCAGAGCATTTGAAGGTTCCTTTGCGCGAGCTGTTAATAGCGTTTGGAGTAACGAAAACGGTCGTTATGGATAACGAGAAAGCTCTGAATTCCGCTTCTATTAAATTTCTACTGAATAACCAATTAGGTATTCAAATACACACTACACCTCCTTATAACTCAGCAAGCAATGGTCAAATCGAAAGATTTCATTCCACTTTCACAGAAATAATGAGATGCTTAAAACATCAAGATGCAACCATAGAATTTGAAGATCTAGTCTTCAAGGCCATATCAGAATATAATAAATCTATCCATAGTACTACTAAAAAGAAACCGATTGAGGTCTTTTTCGCCACTCGGTTAGCCGACAAACCAGAGGAACTAGCGAAGGAAAGAGAAAACATAAGAGAAAGAATTGGGGAAAAACAACAGTCAGATTTGAAGTATCATAATAAGAAGAAAAACCAAATACGCATTTATGACCCAGGAGATACAGTTTACGTCAAGATAAATAAAAGATTAGGTTCTAAAATCACTCCGAAATATAAAAAAGAAATAGTAAGACAAGACTTAAATACAAAAATTAAAACTATGTCAGGCCGTATTGTTCATAAAAACCATTTAAAATATTAATTTCGCTACAGATTTGTTGTACCACTTTTGCCATTCTGCTTAGCGCAGACTACAATACTAGACTACTCTAAGTCTAGGATAATAACATTGGATACGGGATTTGCTGCGAGACAAAACGGAACTTTTAAAATCATCCATGAAATCAGGATTGAGAAGTACGAGTTAGCATTATCAGTTCTAAAAGAAATAGTCCACAACGCCACGAAAACGAGTCCGTTATTCCCTTTTCTAAATTATGAGATCATTAGAGTGGAAAATGAACTGCGTAGGTTAAAACCAATGAAAAATAGGACAAAAAGATCCTTAGATATTTTGGGAACCGCGTGGAAATGGTTGGCAGGTAGTCCTGATCACGATGATTATCAAATAATAGTTAACAAAATTAACCAACAACTTTTCAACAATAATAAACAAGTAGTAATTAATGAATTAGTTGGAAGTAAAATCAATGAAATAATCAAAATTACCAATCAAATTATTCACACACATAAAGAAGACGATGATGAGAAGGATACTGAATTAGAAATGTTAAAATATAAATTAAGCCTCCTGCGTGAGGAAATCACAAATATTATTTACGCCATTGATTGGGCAAAGACAAATACAGTAAATTCATTAATTTTAGCAGAACCAGAAATTGACATAATTACCGGCATAATAACAGAAACAGATATTTTTATTAACGTAGAGGAATTAATAGAATTTGCCGAGGTATCAGTAGCATCAGATGGAAAAAATTTACTCTATATAATAAGTATCCCTCGCATCATCAAACAAAATTGTAAAACCATGTTAGCTATTCCCGTTAAACGTAAGAAAATGATTGAAGAACTTGATTATAATAATATTCTTAAATGTAAACATAATCACTATGGAATAAGAAACCAATGTAAAAAACACAACACAAAAACAATTTGTAAACTGGAAGATTTAGTAGAGGTAAATCATAGTAATTGTATAGGAGCTTACTTGACTAGGAAACGACCCCAATGCACATCCACCAACAGTCAACACATAAAAACGCACTCTGAAATCTTGCCAGGCATAATCCTACTAAATGACTTTCAAGGAGAAGTTAGAATCAACGAGGAAGTACTAAACCTAGATGGAACCTTTGTGATCCAGACGCATAATTCCACAATAAAAATTGGAAATTCATGGTACGTCACGAAGTCGAGCCAACCCGCCGAGGTATTACCTCCATTATTACAACTTTTACCTGATAAACAAAGCACACAGGAAACGCTATCACTCGAGATGATGAAAGAACTCCACCTAAACAATACGGACAATATAGAAAAAATTCACACCGATAGCATCATTTGGTCTTCGTCTAGCGGACTAACAGTAATAATAATCATAGCCATTTTAATTAGTTATGCTGTTGTAAGAAAATATTATTTCGCCGCCACACATAACGCACAAAATCACCCACCATCGGAATCACAATCAGCACCAGTACAATTTATTATTGCGTCCGAGGACGTACGCATTTAAGAGGGGGAGAGTTAACACACGCCTTTGTTCCAATAGTTAACATACGCCTTTGTTCTAATCACCGAATTATTATTACACAATCCCAAACCGATACATGACACTTCGAACGCCTCCAAATGAACCATCCCCGAAAACATGTGTCCCACGCTAAGAATGCAGACTCAGCAATGTACTTAAACGTACTTGAAGTGGAGGATCAGGTTCACCATTGCATCACCCTTTTTGAACCAAGACCAGACATAAACAATTTCCCATAAACAATCCCACGATGTCCGAAAAACATTTGCCTAAATTGGACCATGGACCCTGACAACTTCGCTGCCAGCGCCGATGCCCACAATAGAAGGCTTCATTATAACAGAGTCCCTTTCAGTCAAGTCAGTTTAGAATTCGGTCTTAACTTAAGTGCATTAGATTCAGTTCTGAACTCAGGAGTTCTCTAAGTATTGTACGAATCTTCCAGTGAAACATAGAAATGAATGTACACACAAAGATCAATAAAAATTAACTTTTTTTTAAAATCAATACAAGGAGAATTCTTAATTTATATATGTACATGTGACTTTTGCTTGTACAGATGTATGTACATTTTCAAAAGTTTTTTTACAAATTTTGGGAAAAAAAAAAAAAAAAACAAGGCCGGGCCAACCTAGACCAAGGCCAAAGTTAGTATTTCTTTGCAAGTTATTGCGTTACTCAATCCCTAAATGGAGATCGCAAAAGAAAAGGGTTTTTTTTTAAAAACCCTTATACACACACTAAAAGGCCCCACGCACACATATGCATGTATGTGGATATATGTATGCTGCAGCATGCAATTTTTTCATCTGTTTGTATGACAGCTATATCAAATAGTAATCCGAGTTTGATCAAATTTGGCAGGATTATAATTTATTATGTGCAAATGTTATTTACTAAGTTTGGCGATAATCGCAATAGAAACAAAAAAGTTTTTAGGAGCAAAACTATATTTGGTCCGATTGTTCCTATGGAAGCTATATGATATAGTAGTCCGATCTTGATCAAATTTGACACGGACGTATAGATGCATAGTAAACTGCTAAATGTTAAGTTTTAGAACAATCAGATGAAAAACAACGAAGTTATTGATCTAAAACTCTATTTTCGACCGACGGTTTCTATGGGAGCTATATGATATAGAAGTCCGATCTTGATCAAATTTCGCACGGATGTTTGGATATATAGAAAACTGCCAAATGTTAAGTCTCATGATAATCGGGTGAAAAAAAGGACGAAGTTATTGACCTAAAACTCGTTTTTTGACTGATGGTTCCTATGGGAGCTATATGATATAGTCGTCCGATTCGGATGAATCCGAGATATACAATGCCTGCAGTATATACATGATCTCGTGCAAAATTTCAGCTCTGTAGCTGGAGCGGTCTAGGAGGAGAAGCTGTTGATCCAGACAGACGGACAAACGGATTTGAACTCGTTTGGCCATGCTGATCAAGAATATATATACTTTATATTGTCGGAGATGCCGCCTTCTATGCGTTGCACACTTCTGACCAAAATGAATATACCCTTTTTGCAAGGGTATAAAAATTGTACATTTTTTAGAGAAGCGTTTTCAGCCAACTTCAATTCATTTGGTTAGATTATTTTTAAAATGGAGGGTTTAAAAATAATCCAAGGAATCAAGGAATTAAGTTTTTTCCCAGATGAAAAAAAAGTCATGTTTTATAAACAGTTAAAAGCATGTACACTGGTCGGCATATATATTTTGACATAGCGTTGCCTTAGTTTACTTTCTTAATATTTCTTATTTCAAAAGCAATAAATTTTTCATTCGGGACGGAATCCACCAAGGATTGGAGATGTTTTAATGGAATCCTTTCCCACTCCTTTGCGACCTCTGCGATCGTTTCAATTATTGTCCTTGTCAGATCGGCGGCTCTATTTCGCTTTATTAGCGACCAAACATTTTCTATAATATTGAAATCTGGACTTTGGGGTGGCCAATCCAGTGTTTCCACCCCAACTTCTCTCAAAAATGTTGTTCTGCTGCAAAATAAATGCTTCGCCGATCAATCTGTCGCCAGATGGGAACGCAAAATCGTTTAAGATTCTTAAATATTGACCCTGGTTCATAGAACCGTCAATAGGAACCAAGTCGCCCACACCATTGTATGAGACGGATCCCCAGAACATCACGTTCCCACCCCCATGACTAACTTTTTGACACACAGGCGCGTTTTTTTTGCGAAATTCTTTGTCAAAGCGTACATAAACTTTCTTCTGCGATGAGTGGAACTTAAAAGTGCTCTCATCAGTCCACAGGACATTGCGCCAGAAGGATTTAGGCTTGTTAAAATACTTCTCCGCAAAATTAAGACGCTTATGTTTGTTTTTAGTGGTGATAAATGGTATTGGTTTAGCTATATATGTTTTCATATTTGCTAAAATTAATCGCCTACGTATAGCCCTCACTTAGGGGGTTAGACGCGGTCCTATTCCACTCCAAAGCCACAGCCCTTGGTGTTATGAGAGGGTTTCGTTTGAATTGGCGCACGATCAGACGGTCTTCATCAGCATTTGTCTTTCGTTTCCGTCCACTTCTGCCCTCATTGGTAAGTTCATTTAGTTTTTTATATTTATTAATCTGATAATAAACAGTCTGTCGTGACAAATTACATATATTCCTTAGCGATAATTATAACCGAAATACCCTAGTTATGGTTTGTCACAATTTCTATTCTTGTTTTTTGGCTTAACTCAGATATTTTAACCATTTTTAATATCAAAAACCCGATAATATGAAAAAAGTATACGGATTTATTAAATCAAAAGAGAATTTCTCAAAAATTTCTTTATAAATACTTCAAAGTCCGCCTAGAAACAACGAAATCACGCAATGTCAAAATACTTATGCCGCTGCAATAATCGTTGGCTTCTGCATTTTTTATCAGCAGAAAAAACTGACAAAACATAATAGACAAAATATTTCGCCAATTTAAAGTTATTAGTGAGCACTTTACTTTGGCATTCATTTTCGCTTCGTTAAATGCAACGGTACTTAGAAAAAAAGACTAATAGTGAAATGTAAATGATGTCAAAATATACATACATTAGAGCTGGGAATTGTATCGATGTTTCATCGATACATCGAGGTTTTTTATTATCTTGCGGGTACTCGATATTTTAACTTCGATGTTTCGAGTTTTCGAGGTTTTTCGCATCACTAAAAAAATTGTCATCACTTACAACAAATTTGAGGGAAAGTACAAAGCTAGGTAAGTTAAAAATTATAATTGTGTTTATAAACATTGAAAGCAAAAGATTAATTGAATGCCTCCTTATTTTAGGATATTGGTGTTGGCAGTGCTGTAGACATGGACAAATTTCTCAAGGATTTTAATGACAAAGGTAAACATCACAAGTGAGACACACATGTGGCATGTATTTCCATTTTTAACATGTATGTAAATACATATGTACGTTCTTCTGTGTAGATTGCGATACTGACTCTAACGATGAAAATGATGAGACACCCAATAAACGAACAAAATATGGGAAGTCTATAGTTTGGGACTACTTTATAAAGTCTTCGAATGGGAAATCGGCAAAGTGCAAAAAATGTGCCAAAACTTACTCAACCAGCGGAAACACAACAAATTTATGGAAACATTTGAAACTCATTCATCCCAATTTGACTGCGTCTGAAGTTCGGGGAACTATGGCCGCAGGCTCTATTTCTTCTTATTTTCAAGATAAGTACGAACCGTCATCGCTACGAAAAAAAGCACTGGATAGTGCAGTGACATATTTTATAGCGTCGGATCTTCGTCCATATTCAGTGGTTGAAAACAAAGGCTTTCGTCATATGTTGAAAACGCTCGATCCAAAATACGAGTTGCCACGCGAGGAACATTCCGTGATGTGCACATGCACCAGCTTTATACAACTATGAGCGCAAAACTAAAAATTATTCTTGAAAAGGTTGATCATTGCGCTATTACCACGGACAGCTGTACATCCAGGGCAAATGAAGCCTTTCTAACAGTCACTTGTCACTTCATTACTGAAGATTTCCAATTAGGTACAGCAAGCAGTTTTATCAACAAAAAAGCTCATAGACGAAGAAAACCACTCAGCATAAAAAAAAAACATATCCAAATCATTGTTGGACGTTTTAAATGAATGGGGAGTGCTAAGCAAAGTTACTGCCATAGTGACGGACAATGCTGCTAAGATGAAATTGGCTTGTAGTATGATCGAGAAAATAAATTTTCCTTGCTTCGCTCACACAATTAATTTAGCTGTTCAGGATTGCTTAAAAAGTGACAAAATTAAGCCCATAATAAATAAATGTAAAAGCATAGTTACTTTTTTTAAGAGCAGCAGTGTGGCTTATGCAAAGTTCAAAAAAGCACAAAATACAGACAAGCCTTATAATTTAAAACAAGAATGCCCCACCAGGTGGAATAGTGCATTTTATATGATTCAACGTATTCTGTCCACAAAAGATGCAATATCCAATGTATTGCTCAATACTCCAAAAGCCTTATTACCATTAACAGCAGACGAAATTTCTATTTTGAAAGAATTAGTTCAAGTTCTCTCTCCGTTTGAACACGCGACACTTTATACTTCATCGAGCAGCTCAGTAACAATATCAATGGTGATTCCTGTTGTTTGTGGCATTGTTCATAATATGCAAAATGTAAAGATGGCCACAGAAGAAGGAAATAAAGCTTGCTCTATTTTGTTAGAAGGACTGCGAAAAAGGCTAATTCCTTACGAATCGCGTTTGATTCCAAGAATCTCAACACTACTAGATCCACGCTTCAAAAAGGAAGGCTTTTTGTAAGAGCCCAATACATCTGAGGCTGTGAAATTTTTGGAAAATGAGCTTTCTGCAATTAACGTACCATGCCCAACTTCCTCCAGCCTGCCAGCACCAATATCTTCTGCTACACAAGAGCCACTTTTCAGTTTTCTTGATTTAAGGAATTCTACAAAGATTCACAGTAATCGGAAAGATTCAATTCTGGGAATGCGTCAATATTTCAACACTGAAAACTCTGACTCCAAAGCCTGTCCACTGGATTACTGGAAGGTAGGAATATATAGATATTAAAATAATTATATCGTTTAATGACAATACATTTACTTTGCAGACTTCAAATGATCACAGCTTTAAGTACTGTGTTAAAAAATTTCTTTGTGTTCCTGCAACGTCCACTGAAAGTGAACGTATGTTCAGCAAAGCTGGACTTATAGTAAGTGAGGAACGGAGTTCTCTCAAACCCAAGCAAGTTGATATACTTGTATTTGTAAATAAAAACGAATGGATCTCAAAAGTAACATATAACAATAATTAGTTACCATTGCTTATGTAAATTAAACGAAATATATAAAACAAAAGTGTTTTGAAATTTATAATTTATTTTTTTGAATAATAATATTCTTTCAGTGTTATTCTTTAATCGCGAATTTAACTTCATTTTTACGCTCTAAGTTAAATATTAATTTAAACTTCGATACATCGATACATATCGAGGTTTTTTTTTTTTCAAAAGACTCAAAATATCGAGGTACGCAAACATCGATGTTTTACCAGCACTAACATACATATATGCCGACCAGTGTATGTACATACATATGTATGATATGGAAAAGACGCGAGCGAGTTTTTTCATGATCTAGCACCATTTTGAATTAAAGACGCACTAGATTGTCAAGCGCAAACTAAGACATGCTACAATTTTTGTAAAAAAACATGTTTTATTTTTAAATTCTTTCGGGGGCGGGTTGGACTTGGATTTTATATTTTTTATTGTCATCGGGTACGGGTAAAGTTTTGCTCTTCGGCCCACGGGCTGGACGCGAAAATTCGGCTTATACCCATTCCTAGTCGGCACCCATTGACCGTGCGGCCACTTTTGTTCGAAACTGGGTTGCCGTTTTGGCTTCTTTTCGGTCATATCTGGCTTATTTTCAATGGCGATTGCGGATAAAATTCGGATATTGCGGATATCGGAAAATATGGCTTATTTAAGAATTGGAAGAGCTAATTTTTAGCTTATTTAATATTTCACTGTAGTTGTCATAATAAAGTTTCTCAAATACCGAAGTAGCAGTCTGGCACTAATTTCTGCAACACTTCCATATCTAATTTTTTTGTTGAAATAGATTGCCTAATTTTAAAAATGCCTAAAGAAAATTATATACAAAAAGTTAAAGACGTCTGGCTACAAAGCTCAGAGTGCAAGGAATGGCTGAGAAAGGATTTAACTGATTTGACGAGGGATTATTGCAGTTATTGCTAGTTATTGCATCAACGCTAAATTGTGTGATTTGCTGGCACATGCAATTTCCAAGAAGCACACCGGACCCCTTAATGCTTTCGCCCAAAAGAACCAAATTGAATTTTAAATAAAGTAAGTAAGTCGCCGGGCCGACTTGGATATGACTCGTCCATTTTTACTCCGATTTAAAAAAATATTTATAAAATTCGGTGGAATGATAGATGTCTACAACATATATAAGTGTGCCGAACTAAATTCCGATACGGTAAATATTGCGGGAGCAAATAACTTTTTATTGAATTCCGGAGGCGGAGGGGGCGTGGCAAAAAAAAATAAACTTGGTCAGCGTCTAACTACACGAGTCTTCATTCTAAATTTGGTAGATCTATCATTTATAGTTGCTGATATCTGTGCACTCTTGCGGACGGACAGACAAACGGATATGGCTATATCAATTGCTCTTCTCATGCTGATTATGAATATATATACTTTATAGGGTCGGAAAAGCTTCCTTCTCCCTGTTACATACATTTTGGCGACTTTAATATACCATTTTATCCATGGATCCCAACTAAGTTTTAGCGTTGACTTCAACGTAGTGGTATGGCCTTACAATTCTAGGGTCGTTAGCGAAGTCTGCTGATGATAGAACTTGGTGGTTCTTGAAATAGCTACATATACAGACAACCTGCTCACTTTTTATTTGCGGCCAAATTGACCTGAAGCACTCTTTAATAAATTATTATTAATCATAAAATAAAACTAAACCAGAAGGCCGGGCTAACTTCGAGTTCTAAATCGAGTTCGCAAAATGAATAGGCTTTTGTGAAAAAACCTCTACACGCTATAGCACGGCACGCATGCATATGCATGTATGTATGTAGAGATGCAGCATGCAGTTTACCATTTGTTTGTATGACAGCTATATAATATAGTTATCCGATTTTGATCTTGCAGGATTTTGCAGGATTATAATTTGTTATGTGCAAATGTTACTTACCAAATTTGGTGATGATCGCAAATGAAACAAAAAAGTTTTTAAAAGCAAAACTATTTTGGTCCGATTGTTCGTATGGGAGCTATATGATATAGTTATCCGATATTGATCAAATTTGGCATGGATGTTTGGATGTATAATAAACTGCCAAATGTTAAGTTTTGTAATGATCAGGTGAAAACGAACGAAGTTATTAATCTAAAACTCATTTTTTGACTGATTGTTCCTATGGGAGCTATATGATATAGTCGTCCGATTCGGATGAATCCGAGATATACAATGCCTGCATTATATACAAGGAGAAGAAGCTGTTGATCCAGACAGACAGACAGACGGACAAACGGATTTGAACTCGTCTTGTCATGCTGATCAAGAATATATACATTTACTACTAAAAGAAAAATAATATTAAAAAAATTTTTTTTTGTGTCACGTCCTTTCCGGGTTCAGCTTTTAATGAAAAGGTCTGTTTTCCCGCAATATTTATCGTATTGTAATTTTATTTGGCACACTCATAGACCTTATGAACATCTATCATTCCACCAAATTTTATTTGCCACGCCTCCTTCCGCCTCTGAAATTCGATAAATTCGATTTTTAGCGGGGGCGCTAAAGTGCTCGTGTCCACATAAGAGTGAGCGAGATATCATTTGAAAGAAATTTAATATATATCTTTTCACCTGATGCATGGTATATCCAAGTCGGCCCGGCGACTTACTTACTTTATTTTATATTTATTTTGTATCCTGATGCTAAGGCTTGCAGTATCGTAGCGCATCGGGCAATAACTTCTTCATCAATGCCTGTAATCTGAGATGCTAAGCTTGGGTTACTGCAAAATTTCCTGGCAGTATTGCCATCGTTGGAGTTTCCTCTACCTCCATCCTTTGGCGTATCGACCAGTAACCCCATTTTCTCTCGAAACTCCACTTGAATTTGATGTTTTTTCTTTAATACAATATTCTTGAATTCTCCCGATCGTACTTGCCAAAGCTTTACATCCAGCTTGTACGAAATGTGCAAGAAATATTCGAAGAACCGGATATATGAATGAAGTGGTGATAGCCAGAAATCAAAATACTTTTCTTGCACATCTCTTCTAACACATTCTTCAATAATATTCATTTCTGTGGTCTTTGCTCCACATATAAAGCATTTCATCGAGGACGTGTTGCTTAACGCGTTGCAAACTTTACCATCCACCATGGTTAATTGAAGGGCGTGCTTTATAGAAAATGTTGTATTGCAAATTTTATGCTCTGTTGTCTTCAAGTTAGCTATTTTCTCCTTGAAGTAGAGCTCTTCTTCGACGGAAAGTGCGGCGGTCTCCTTTTTTAATTGAAGCCTGAGTGGCCTACAATATCGGGTAGACGATGGCCTGGAATTAAATAAAAAGTGATTTTCTCCCGTAATATTTATCGTATCGTAATTTAATTTGGCACACTCATAGATCTAATGAACATCTATCATTCCACCAAATTTTTTTTGCCACGCCCCTTCCGCCTCCGTAATTCAATAAAAAGTGATTTTCTCCCGCATTATTTGTCATATCGGAATTTAATTTGGCACACTTATGTATATATGTTATGGACTTCTATTATTTAACCAAGTTTCACAAAAATCGGAATAAAAATGGCCGAGTTATGCATTAAAACGTTTTGCACTCAAAGCGGTGCAAGGGCGAATTTGGCCGTTGGTGCGCTAAGGTGCACACACATAAGAGTGAGCGAGATAGCATATGTTAGAAATCGCGCATAGGAAAGAAATTGAACATATGAATTTAGTTTTATAAACTCAAGGTAGTTTTCTTTCCCCTGATGCATGGTATATCCAAGTCGGCCCGGCGACTTACTTTATTCCATATTACTTTAGAGTCGCTTACAAGCTGAAGTGTGACAAATAAACTTTTCTCGTCATTAATACCATTGGAAAACTTTTGTTTATATTCGCTGTGGCCAGTGCTGCTATCGAATCCCCATTTTCCAATTAATGTTAAAGTTTTATCAGTTTCATCCAAACGTTCTTCAATTAAATTCTTTTGAAGCTCTAAAATACTTGAAGCCGTGTTGTCTAAAAGACTTTGTAGTTCCACTTCTGCATGTGTTTCGTCTACAACAATATTGTTTTGGATATCTCAATGTTTTGAACTTAAGAATTTTTTCGTAACTTGGCTATAAGTTATAGGAAACTTCTGAATTTATAAATGATCTAATGACCAAGTATTGGTGTTTGGACAACCCAATGTCGACGACAAGCGACAAGACCTTTTCAATATTCATTTCAGTTGCATTAAGGCTTGACTGAGAATCAGATGAGCGCAAAACAGAAGCTGCAGACTCATCATGCTTTTGTAGTAGGGCTATTCGGCGACGTTTCGTCCTTTTTGAGGACTCAACAAAATCCATTTTGGGCCGTCCACGACTAGAACTCAGATCGATTTGTTGAGCACTACCAGTAGGCTTCAGAACAATAAAAACTTTAGTTTTTAGCCATTCAGATTGGTATTGTACAACTAAACTTCTAATTCTTTTATACTGAATCCAGAAGGCAACAATCTTTTTGCAAATGTACTGAATACATTTCTTAAGGTCAATCGTATTGCCTTCGTAACCTTTGCTTTTTATGTTTAGTGCCAGCAAATTATTTATGCCTTGCATTTTTTCGGCATTCGTGCCTTTTTCTTTGCACCAAAGATCAAAAATGTGGATGCGTGAAAACACACAGTTATAAGATGCTCCTATACAATCAAAATGAAATGTGCAAAGCAAACATAAATTAGTACAGAAAATTTAATGTAAGAAAAGGTACAAAACAAACGAAACCCACAACACAAAGATCAACTGATAACGGTGGATATTTGTCCCATGAAAATAAATAAGACCACTTTAGTTTATTTATGAACATAAGCTAATTAGCAACTTTTAGCAACTTAACTTTTCATGATTAATACCTTAAAACATTGACAAATACAGTGATGGCACTCTCAATGGGGGCATCCGGGGGCAACACAACTAAAACTTTTAGTAAACATAAAAAAGACGTACACAAAATGCACAAAAAAGGTTAAGACGTTGAAAATCACACAAAAATGTTTGAATTGATCAAATTAATCTTTAAATAAACATTTATTAAAGTAAATACTTTCAATTACAAAATCCATTTTAAATTATTAAGATCGGACCACTTTGTCAAACGTTTGATCACTTTGAAGTACGAATTTGGAATAACAAAGTACAAACAAAGCTCAGACGGGCTGCAAAAATGTACACAAGTTCATTCTTTCAATGCTATTTTTAGAAAGTTCCGTTAGATTTGCGGAAAACCCGGTTTGGCGTTTTGATGATTTTCGTTTTGTCCAAGTATTTTGTAATGATATTTTTGATTTTTGGCCTATGGGCGCAACCAGTGTGCATTGTGCGAAAGTGTTAGTGGCGAGAGCAGGGCTGCCATGCTGCTGGTGATGATAATGATGATGATCTGTCTGGAGCATCGCGTGGACAAGCAATTAGACTGCCCCCTACATTAGCATAGACTGCAGCAATAGCTTCGGGCAGGGCCGATCACTTCAGTTAAGTTTTCGCTGTTTGTTCCGTTAACAAGGTAGTATCTGTTTGCTTACTCGCCGTCTGCAGTATGGCTCAGGCAGGATTGGGTGGCGGTGGAGTCGTCAATTCTGGTTGGTCATCTGGAGAAAGTGGTGTTGGTGGTGGCTGGTCATAAGGTTATGGCGGCGGCGGTGGCCACGGAGGTGGAGACTACGGAGGCGGTGGCGGTGGCGGTGGCTACGGCGGCGGTACCAGCACCGTAAAGGTTGCTAAAGTCATTTTCGACTCTGTAGCTGGTGGAGGAGGATATGGAGGCGGTGGTTACAAAGGCGGTAGCTGGTCATCCGGAGGAGGCTATGGCGGTGGCGGTGGATACGGAGGCAGCATTAAAATCATCTCGGATGCCGGACACGGAAGCGGAGGTGGTTATAGCGGAGGTCACGGCGGCTATAGCGGCGGTTATAGTGGGTACTAGAGATGGGCATGGGCCGGGCTGGCATGGGATCACTAAGCCGACACAAATGTGTTAAGCAATCAAAGGAGCCCTCCAGCAACCAGCCCTCGACCTTGCAGTTTTAAAAAAAAAAACCGTGCCGGACAAAGTTTTGGATACTCTAGCGCGTAAGCAACATGGCTTAGTTGCAAAAGATTTGCATGCGTTAGGTGTGGCAGACGGTGAGTTATTAAATGCATTTTAAATGCATATACTATTTATACGTACATATGTATGTATAACTTTCACATTGTGTAATTTAGGTGAAGGCTTTCGGGAGTATGCCCAGTCATTACTTGATATTGGCGCAAACTACGGCCATCAAACCTTTGGAAGTCTGGTTATATCCCGGAAGAAGTTGACAACGAGAGTTATGACGGATGAATACTTTAAAATTAAAGATCAACTTAAGGAAAATTTAAGAGATGAGCATCTTGCGTTTACGACAGATATGTGGACTGACGAATATACCCAGAGAAGTTTCATTTCATTAAGTGCGCATTACATTAACAAAGATATTGAACTAACACTTGCGTTGCTAGGAGTTAGAGAGTTCTTAAAAGATAAGAAAACCGGACAGAACATTATTGATAATATTAGAAGCATTTTAGATGAATTTAATTTAATAGATAAGTTAGGCTCTTTTGTTTTTGTAACCGATAATGGGAAAAATATTGTTTCTGCATTGAAACCTTATAAGCGATCTTTAGAAATTCAAACTTTGGTAGAATGCGCAAAAAAACTTGTTCAATATTTTAAGCAGTAGGGACTTAACAGTAAGTTGTCGAAAACTTTAAAGCAGGATGTCAGAACTCGTTGGAATTCCACGTATATTATGTGACACAGCATTTTTGAAGTCCAAGAAGAAGTTAAAACCCTATTATTGACCAAAAACGAACTCAGCCGTATTGCAAATTTAGATTTTACCTTACTTGAAAACCTGATTACTTTTCTTAAAGATTTTAAAGATTGTTCTGAAAAATTAAGCAGTGACAAAGAGCCAACTATGCATATTTACCCCTTATTTTTTCAAAAGTTGGTTGAAAATTGCTCAAGCAATTGTCTTGACTCAGGAGTTAAAAAAAAACATTGAAAGGTTTAGAAACAAGATTTTCTCCATCTGCCGTCCCCCCTATAAGGAAATGTTTTTATACCCTTGCAGAGGGTATTATAAAATTGGTCAGATGTTTGTAACGCAGAGAAGGGATCGTTTCCGACCCCATAAAGTATATATATTCTTGATCAGCAAGAGAAGACGAGTTGATATAGCCATGTCCGTCTGTCCGTCTGTCTGTCTGGTGCTGCGCGATCTAGTCCCACAGTTTTAGAGCTATCGCATTCAAAGTTCGTATATAAGCTCTATACAGCCACATACACATCTGCGATTTTGAATAAGATCGGACAACTATATCATATAGCTGCCATACAAATACAATCGTTAAATGCGAATAACTTCTGTATGTATATACATAAATAAAAAGGGATTACGTCATATGCGTGAATTTCAAAACAATCGGATAAACATAACGCCTGATTTCGACGATATAAAATTTGCCTATATAGCGTGCACTGCTTATGGCAGCAGCAGTATGCAGCAGTACTGCTGCCATAAGCAGTGCACGCATAAGCAGTGAAGCACATATATGTGTCAAAATTGCGATTGTGTGTGTGTGAATATGAATATCAATCGCTACATTGTCTACTATTTGGCGATTGGCTGCCCCCGGCCAATGTATCTAAAATATTTCTTTATTGGATTAAGAAACAAAAAATTATTTAGAAAATAAAATGTAATGGTCAAAAGCTGCAAGGGTATACAAACTTTGGCATAGCCGAAGTTAGCTTCTTTGATATTTTTTTTTCGGATGAAAAAAGGGAGCAAGTAAGGGCAACAGTAAAAGCCATGATAATAGATATATGTACAAAGTAAGCAGAGCGTACAGCAGTCTCATGAAATTCAAGCTATCGCAATAAGTGCTAATGCGTTTTCCAAATTTATGGACTTAAATTGTTCAAAAAGAAAGAAAAATTGAAAAAAGTTCTGTAGAAATAGAAATGGATAAATATTCAGCAATGACTGATTCTTGTGACACAAATGTTTTAGATTTCTGGAAAAAAAAAAAAACAATGCTTTACAAAGTTTGCAAGCATTGGCAAGAAATATTTTAAATATACCAGTAAGTACCGCAACAAGCGAACAATTTTTTTATACTTCTGGCATAATTTTAAATGAAAAACGAGCACGCCTGAGCAGCAACAATTTAGATAAAATATTATTTTTACATAAAAATATGCGCCAACTTTAATGAAAAATGTTTAAATTTATACAATAGCATTTATAAAATCCTTAACTTGTTTAAATTTATTGAATAGCATTAATAAAATTCTTGAAAATACATCAAAATATTGGGTTACATATTTTTTTGTTTTAAAGACCCCGTGCCGTGTCAGTGCGTGCCGTGCCTCTAAAAGAAATTCCGTGTTGGGCCTCAATTTTTAACAGCCGTGGTTGGGGCGTGCCGTGCCTAAAAAGGGAGGCCCATGCCCATCTCTAGTGGGTACTCTTCCGGTGGTGGCCATAGTGGTTATGGTTCCGGTGGTTCCGTTAAAATCGTCAAGGTTATTTCTGATGGCGTCCATGGCGGTAGCGGCGGCGACGGTTGGACACCTCAAGGCGGTTGGGCTCAGAGCGGCTGGTAAAGACGAAAACTAAATATACCTATGCTAAATTTTTCTGTGCATTCTTTTCTTGCAATTGTTAATACTGTAATCATCCCGAATCCAAAAAAAAATCAATTTAGAAATCCATTCAATACATGAAATCCGTTGGGTTCCACAACTTGGAAGGTGTCAAATTGAAAAAGTGTTGATTTTAGGTCTCGCTGACTGAGTTGGCAAATTGTGTAGGAAATCCGGAGATAATGGGATTTGCGTGAATTGATTGAAGTAAAGCAATCGCATGCAATAGTGGGTCAGTCAGCATGTTGTAAGATACACGAGTAACCCAATGCGTTCAGGTGGATTTGAACTCCAAATTTTTAGCAGCACCATGATTGCTGCACCATTATTAATGCCATATCTGCATATCTCGAAACCAAACCTGAATAGCTCATTTCAGCCTAGATGATCAATATTTGAGAAAATCGCTTACGGGCATCGTCAACGGACTCTGCCCCACTGCAATTTATTACCACAATCCAAATCTAGAAGACAGCACAAGCTACAGAAAGTGTATGCTACCCGACGACCCGGAGAATCTCGAGCAAATCCAATGTGAATGTCCAGCCATAGCAGTGGCGAGGCTTAGGTGTCTGCGAGCCTACCTTGTAAACTCGCTTCAAGATGCGACCAAAAGGCCAACATATGCACGAGCTTCTGGCGTACGCCATATCTTCGCAGATATAACCTCACGTTAGGTGTTCTATAAATCCGTCATCACAAGCGGTCTATGAGTCACTTTCTCTTTACGATGTCCATCGCCTTATCTAACTCTTACAAACCAACTTTATATATCTGAGCTTACAATTAGTAAATAAAATTATTGAATTAATGAACTTAGGTAGAGCGCAGTAATTTTTTTCTATCAAACCATGGAGCAAACAAAGCCTTGCCACATTCTCTCCCCCGCAAAAGAAATTAAAACGGAACCATTTCAATTGTTTGTTTATTGAATTTAATATTATTTTGCGAGCTTAATGCCATTTTCGTTAATGCCAGTTTTCTTTTTTTTTTTTGTTTAAAACATTTTTATTAATTGCATATGGTTTGGTTTGCTTTATTTACTAAGTTAACATTGATTTTTGTTTTTTAATTTTTATTCTTCGTTTCGGGTAGTTGACTCATTTGGTTTTTGGCTTTTTAAATTGTTGAAATTAATTTTTCTTCTTTTGATGTTGCTTAGTGTCTTTATGTGTGTGTGTGTAACTTCTTGTTGTTTATTTATATCTTTGCTTTTATCCATTTCATTTTTGCAATATACATATGTTGTTCCAGTTGTTAATCTTCTAATTGCGTTAATACATATTTATTAATTTTTAGGTTTTCTTTGAATTCTTCGTTCTTGATATTCTTCATTTTGATTTGTATTACTTAAGTTTTTGTAATGTGTTTTTTTTATTACAATTTGCGTTTTTTTTGGTTTTGGGCTTTGATTTCGTGTGCCGCCTTTTTTTTGTCTTTTGTTTAATATTAATTGCTAAAACATTGCCTGTTTCGTTTGTTTCTTGTTTGTTTGTTTTGTTTATTATACTTACAACCATATTCTTTCAATTATGACTATTTTGTTGCTGTTTGCTGTCGGTTTTTGCGTCTCCAATGAGTTTAAGAACGATTCATGAATTCATTCGACATTGGGATGATTGAATTGGTTTAAGCAAGTGGGTGGAGGCATTGTTCTTATTTTTATGTTTATTGTCCTAGGCCAGTGAAAATACGAGTGTTTGGCCTTCTGAATTTTCAATATAGTTCAATTTTTCATTTTATCTTGCTTGCTGTTGCACTTTTCTTCTGTTGCATCACAACATTTTCAGTCAAATCAAGGGAGTCAGGTCAAATCAGATACAAATTTAAATATATGTAGTATAAGTGTGTATATAATATATCTAATTATATAGATCTTTAATCGAAAACTCTATCAAATCATTTATAACGGACGGAGTGAACATTCTTTGGTAAGTTTAAAGAAAAACTTCAACTTCTATGCAAAATGAAATGTTTATCAATACCTTGATAATGATTCTCGATCGATCCTATTATTTGGCGATAATATTCAAAAATCGATGCATACAAAACGCAGAATGCATTTTCGTCAATGCAGCTAATAATTGAACTATTCATTGGCATTGATCAATCGGTCAATCGATTAGCATGGGCCATCTAAGAACTAATTTACTAATTGTAGGATTTTCTTGGCTCAATATCTCCTAGGGCGTATACCAATTTAGTATACAAAATGGCTATATGAAAGCATAAGTCATTAGAATATATAGAATTATATCAACAACTTGATCGATTGACATACTTATTTGTACTCTTGAAAAACTCTTTTATTGAATTTGCAAGTAGAAAAGCATGTTTTTTAGTTACATATTTCAAACCTAAATTGGTTCTGTCTCGGGAAATAAAACAAATTTTTGACTGCAAAATGTGTAGATGCAATAAAGAAGATTAGGGCGCCGTTTTCTTATTGTGGCACTTGGTTCGAACTTAAAAAAATATTTGGTTTTGGATGAAATAGAAAGACAGTGAAAGAAACTTTGAATGTGAGGGAGAAGAAGAGGAAAAGGGAGAGAAAGAATCTAACTACCAATTTGTAAATTTGTTGTTGACATTCAAAGAACTTTCTTTAGAATAGAAAGAAATTCAGATGCATTGTGCATATTCAATTGACAGTTGATTTATTAATGAACCTTTGAATCTTCTCGTGTGCTTTTTAGTAAAGGATTATTAACTTTTATTATTCAGTAATCTTTCACATAAGCACTTACATATGTGAATATGTGTAGTTTCCTATGCGTATGTGTATTGGTGTGTATGTGTGTTTGTATATAGCTATGTAAGAAGGTATTTAATTCGATTTGATTTTCATTATATAATCTATTCGTTTGGCTCCTACGGTTACTATATATAGTCTCAATTTTCTTTTGATCCTGTTAAGTACAAACTGATTGAAGAAAACTCGAGAAATCGGGAGTGCGGCTAATTTAGATCGTAGGTATATTATTATGTACGTGTATGTGTTATTTTTTGAATTTTGCTTTTTCGTTTCGATTTGTGTATACTTATTTAGGGAAAAGTCAAAGCTGTTTCGTAACACTTAAATGGGCTTAATCTATTTATACTTATTAAATATAATACACATATGTATATACATATGTACGTGTATAAGTATCAACTTATGTATGTATGTGCTAGTTCTTTCTGTATGTGTAAGTGTCACTTAACTGATTGATTTGAATTGTATTTTCCGTTCGCTTCGTTTGCTTTAGTTTTATTTTATTTGGAAACCGGATAAATTTGAGGTGCTCATCATTAGCTTTGATGTTCAGTAAATGGTAAGACCCTTTGGTTGACAAGTAACAAAAGGACAAAAAGGGTCTTCAAAGGATTTTCCCCATCATGTTCTCGTAGTGTGTTTTGTTGTTTCTGCCCTATTGTCAAAATGATATACAGGTATTTATTACACATTTCTGGCGATTGTCTGTACATGATAAATCGCATTCCCGTTTTGCTTTTGGTTTATTGTAGTTATTTCTCAGCCTCCGAATTATGATTCACTACTATTAATTTTATGTATTACAATATATCATTAATAGGAAAACCAAATTGTAAATTTGAGCTATTCTGGGTCAAAAAGAAGTTTGAAACTTGTAGGCGAAATTTTTTAGTGTACGTTTGAGTCGTAAAGGATAGACAAATGCTTTTCAGCTTAAGCTGGATAGGGTTGCCATGTAGCGCAGAGTTGTTCTATCTTAATTATGAGTTTACCTTTATTAAGCTATTCAGGTTTGAAAACAAAATGGATTCAAACATCCCTCCAAATAGTAAAACGAACAGAACTTCGAAGCTCTTTCGAAACCCATCCAAAGAAGCAAGAGCTCAACACGATCTAAAAAAAAACTCAATTAAAGTTTCATCTCTCATTTCGGAAAACGGCTATGGGAAAAATGAATACAAATGTGAAATTAAAATCGATTCGGAGCTCTGCATGGGATTTAAAGTTATACTTAAAGTCAATAGCTCAAGAAGAACAAAGTGTTTTCTTGAGATACTGAAATCCATTTCAGTTTTCTCTGCTCTGGCTTTGAATTTAAGTTATCAGATTTCATAAGATTTCACTTATTGTAACAATCGTGTTGCTCAGCATAGCTTATTAATTGTTAGCGCCTAACTAAATTTCAATTCAAGTTCATCCTTATTTGTGCAATTGCTAAAAATTCGAATTTCTCTTGTTGTTGGTTGTAAAACTTTTGATATATTATCCATTTATTATACATTTTTATGTTACTTTTGAAACCATTGTCATTTATTAATTGGTTTTGTTTTGAGTTATCTTTTTGTGGTTTTTCTTTGTTTTCCTTTTTTTTTTAGTTTATCGAGATAAATTTCCTTCTGGCTATAAATAAAAGTCTTATCAAAAAATCGTTCACTTAACTTAAGTGCAACTCAAAAAAAAGTAATTCAAAATGAAATGAAGAAAAACGATTTGGCAAATGCTACAAGGAAAAAATTACCCTTTAGTTCTTGTTGTTCTTGGTTATTTTGGCGTTTTTTTTTCTCCTTAATTCTATTTTTATACCATGCACCCACAGGTTGAAATAATATATTTAAGTTGCCGAAATATATGAAACAGGAAGAAGGAAGCATTTCCGACCCTATAAAGTATATACATATATTCTTGATCAGTATCAATAGCGTCGATTGAGAGATGTCCGTCTGTCCGTCCGTCGGAAAGAGTGCAGAGATCTCTAGAACTATAAAAGCTAGAGCTATCAAATTTGGAATGTAGACTCGTGTGGTGTGTACGCTGACTTTTTTTTTGTTGTCACGCGACCACCTTTTGCCCTCGATATTTTAAAAACAATATTTTGAACAGCTATCGTATCGTAATTAATTTGGCAATTTAATAGTTTTTATTGTACATGTTATTAACATCTATCATTCCACCAAATTTCAATTAAATTGGAAGTTTACGTAGAAATATTTTGTACTCAAATGGCCGCAAGGCAGATTTGGCTGTTGGATGGCGCCAAAGTGCTCGTGTGCTCATAAAAGTGAGCGAAATAGCCTGTGTTAGAAATCGCGCATACAAAAGAAATTGAATATTTGAATTTTTGACTTGATGCATGGTACATATGTATATCCAAGTCGGCCCGCCGAGTAAGTAACTTTATTTAATTGAATTTTGATTTGTTGTTTTTGTCGTAACGGTTGAAGTTTTTTTTTTGTTTTTAGTATATATTTAATATTAGTTGAAGTTTTCGATTTATAAGATTTAGTTTGCCTGTTACTTAATGTGTGTTGAAGGTTAGCTTTTGTGTATAAGTATATTGTGTATAAGTTAATATAATTTATTTAATGTTTTTTTTTAATGTTTTTTTTAATTTATTATTACTTTCAGTATTTAGCGAGATGTAGATTGCATGGATGGAAATGAGAACTTGGATTTGGGGTGAAGAAGGTAAGTATGGAAGAACAGTGAACTCACGTTAGGCCGGGCAGCATGATAAGCTCTACTACTCTGCAAGAGTGAAAGTCTGGAACGATATTTAACAGTAAGAGTGTGGAACGAAAATAAAGAATTCACTTTCTATAGGTAGAGATGAGAAGTGACGATGATAAAACTTGTAGCACAACAAAGTTCGAAAATCATGCCCAATTCCTCTGTATGAAGCATACGTATGAATAGGTTTGTATAACGTTTCAGTCGCTTATCTCAAAATTCAATTTTTGTTACCTATCCCAAGGCCAAATGATTTGAATAATGATATATGTATGAAAATAATTAGAAACGAAACGTCTTCGCCGTGAACCTGAATAAAAGCGCTTACGGGAAGTGCCGGAGAGCTTTACGGTGGAGCTTTTTGTTGAGAATGTGTCCGTATGGAGCGCCAGTGTGTGGCTCAACTGTACTTGTGGTGTGTATCAAATTTTTGGTTAAATCCTTTTTGTGTTTATAGCATAAGCTGAGCTTTATGTGCAGCCGCTAGTCGACGCTAAAAGCTCCCATGCAATTTATTAGTTTTAGTTTGCTTTGATTATTTAAAGTTTTTCGTTTTAGTTTTAGTTTAGATGCTAATTTAAGATTTTGCTTTTTTCCTCTGGCTTATTTAGTTGTATCTGTTGTTTACTTTAATATTAAGGAAGACCTTTGCTTGAAAGTTTTCAGAGTGTGAACATCGTCAATATCTGCATGCACGTATGTATGTGTATGTATATGTATACATATGTATGGGGTATGGGGTGTGACGAAATCCGTTATTGCAATTGGATTAGTCTACATATGTATATGTATGTATGTATATTATATACATATACATATATACGTATGTATTTACATATATATGTACATATATATATATATATATATATATATATATTTATGTATGTACATGTATACATATATATATACATATATGTATGTATGTATATGCATGTATATGTATGTATGTATATGCACATATATATATGTATGTATATACATATGTATACTTACTACGTATCAAAATGTTTCTACTTATATGTATGTATGTATGCTTGTATCCCTATTGAATGCATCACACTGTTAAGCATGTTTCTATGTTCACCCGTAGTACACATGGGTCTTACATCTCTAGGCCACAAAAAAAAAAAAAAAAAACAGTCAACCCCGTATGTATGTATGTATATGATATATGGTTATGTCCCATCCTAACACACACACACTTTTTACTTACTTTACTTTACTTATTACATTGTTGTTGCCTTTTTCTATACAACATGTATATAATTCTTTTTGTTGTTTTTTTGTTAAAGAAGCATGTCAATGTGACACAATAAATCAAAAATTCGTGTCTACAGCGTAATTCTTGTGATCGGTTTTGGTTGGGTCTTTGTGGGCCTCTCAATAATGCAAATGCGGCTAGCGATATGCAAAGTAAAATACATACAAATTGTCTATGCATTAAGATAGTTGTTTTACCCATATCTAGACTCAATCTGGAGCCCTAAAAATAAGAATTTCTCAATCGTTTCCTGAATCAGACATTGATATCGTTAAGCTTATGCATACATATGTATAATTGAAAATTTGACATTGACTGAATTAAAAAATCTTGAAATAATAGATTTCCATTTCTAATGGTCTAATAATTAGACTATAATTCTTAAATGGTATTTATCATCAATTAATGTCAGTGAAAATGTAAGTAAAATAGAAAAAGAGAGAAAGATGAAGAAAGAGAGAGAGCTCTCCATGGTAATGGTGAAAACCAAATTTGGCTTACAAAGTTTCCATATTCTTATGTGTCATGTTAAAGCAGATAATGGAATGTCTTCAATGCAGTTCTTTTCCAAGTGTAGGTAGTAGCTTTCTCTCTAATCGAAATCGATTAATAAAGTGACTGCAAGGGCATGCATAAGTTCGCCGAATTTCACAATTTTCTGGGATTTGCATATTTTTTGTTTACTGTTGAATTTCAATTTTCGGTAATTTTTGTTCTTTTCTGCTGCTTTTATTTTGTTTTATTGGTGCTTTTCAGTTGTCTCTCAGTTTACGCTACGCACGAATTTTCTGTTAACTTTTTGCTGTTGTTTGGAAAATGGTTTCCTTTTTGTTTTTTTTTTCACTTTTTTTGTTTATATGTATGTATATTTAAAAATTCATTATTCCTATTTCTTTCATTTATTTTGTTTCTATTTTTTCTTCATTTTTGCCATAGATTGGTGTAATTTTGTTTTTGTGGTTTGTCGGTTTAAATATTTTTGTCATATGTATAAAGACATGTACATATATTTGACTACCCTTTTAAATATCTCTGTCTATTAACTTTCTGTTTTTTGTTAAATTGTTTTTTAAGCAATATTACTTAATTTAAGCTTATATATTTTACGTTGTTGTTTTGGTTTCTGTTTTTCTCAAATCTTTTTTCTTTTGGTTGTCTTTCTTTTCTGGTTTTAAATATTTAAAAATAGTTAACTTTTTTACTTTGTTTTCAACATCAATTTTTATCTGATTTTTGTTTCTTTTCCATTTGTGTATGGGTGAATGTCTGCGTGTATTGTGTGAGTTTTTTGGCCATGTTTCTGCACATAACATTTTTCTGCTAATATATTTATATAAAAAAAGCAAAAAATTATAATTAGAATGTTAAAAAAACAATTTATTGTACTAATTGAATCTGATGTTGGTTTTCGTTTCTATAGCGTTATAATTGGCAATATGTTTGACAACTGTGTTTTCTGTTTCATAAGTATGTGTGTTTATGTGTGTGTATTTGACTGTGGTGTTTGTTTCACGTTGAAAATTTATTGTGTCTGGTTTACATTGATTTATCCCCTCTTCTCAAATTTCTTCCATTTTTTGTTTGTTAATAAATTTATCTTCATTTTTTGTTTTTTTTTTTTCTATCACAGCAACATATTTTTGTATACACTATTTTTCTTTATTACAAAAAGAACAAAACACAGAAAACACAAAAGGAACCCTTTGGACAAACATAAAACATAGAAAAGAAAAAATGTTATTGAAAGAGTACAGAAATATTGTAAAAGTTGATATAAATATAAGTATGTATGTCTGTATACAAATATACATACATATGTAGTTATGTAAACATGTATATGTATATATATGTACATAAATTAGTTTTTATTTAGTTCGGTATTTCAATATAAAACCAATAAGAAGCAACACAAACGACTTGGCAAAGAAGAAAATAGAAAATATATGAGAGAGAGAAGGAGAAAATAAAACTGAATAGTTGAAAAGCATCTTGGTTATTTGATTGGTAATTTCTTGCATTTTGTAATTTTTCTCTTGTCCGATTTTCCATTTTTGTTCCTCGTACGATTTTACAAGAGTAAAAATAATTATTTCTGTTTGACTTATTGTGCAATTCCCGAGGAAGGATTGCTGCATACTTTTTCCTTTCCTGTTATTTCCATCTTTCCATTATTGTTAATATTATTTTTTATGCTCTACTGCGCCCTGTCAATTTGCATTTATGGGAACTGAAACGAAGAATAAAAAAAGGATTGATAGTCAGTCGGATTAAATGCTAAGCTTAAGGACCGCGCACTCAGTGGGGGAGGGCATAAGTTAAGAAGAAATCTCTTTTCAAGTCTGCCATTTATCAAGTAACTAGACGACTGGTTAAAGTGCCTTTCAAACATACGGGATTAAAGTTTAAGGTTTGGGTTAAAGTTTAAGTTTGTGTTTTGCGCGTAATTAATTGTGGTAATTGTGTATATCTCATAAAATTGTCCTTAAGTACTTTAATAAAAATCATAATTTTTTGTTCTTTGTCCGGAAAATTTGGAAATCGTTGCATCGTTGTGTTCACTTGATGAGCCTTTATCTGACGTACATTTTCATGCCAATACAGAACTTATAAATCACTTGCAAGAATGGTCTTAACGTGCTTTGTACCTGGACTTTTTTTTAGAAGCGCTGTTGTTCACGGCGCTTCAGAACAATATTTGCAAGCTAGGGCAAGGGGACAGCAGTACTTACAATAAAATGTGGGGCTGAGAATAATACCGCCAGAGTGGCTATTATCGTGAATAGCGTGAAGATAATAAGGCACAAACGATCAACGACCATAGCTGCGAATTTCCAGTCTCGTGTTATGTCGCCGGTCTCATCCTCCTTTTTGAGCTGAAAAGCGATATATGTATATAAACATAGATTTACGTGAGACAAACCAATCTTTCAATGAGTATCAACCTGATCGGTAATCCAGCGCAACTCTTTTAGTATTAACGCCAATTCGTATTCTGCCGATGAGCTAAGACAGGTATGCGATATGGCCTCGTGCATTCGAGAATCTGCCACAGCGGCCACAGGTCCAACTGGTCCCACACTCCCGTCGTCGCCTTGCCTGCATATATAAGTATGTATATTATATGGGAATTGATTCTTGCACAGCTCATGCAAATATGTATGTATGTACATATGTATGTATGTATATATGTAGTTATGAAACTTATGGCAAACAATCGCTGTCAGAATGAAAGTCAATGAAATTCCTTTATGCCATTTGTTTGCACTCACACACGTTTGATTGTAAAAGATTTATACAATGGCTAGTGGTGTATTCTATGTATATTATTGAATCATATTTGCAAGGGAATTCAATGAATAAAATAATTATCATAAATAATTTATAATCGAAGTGGGTATTTTAAAATTGGTCAGATAGAAGTAATCGTTTCCGGCCCAATAAAGTATACATATCTATTCTTGATCCGTCTGTCACTCTGAAAGTATGATAACTAGTGCCACACTTTTGGAGCTATGGCTTTCAAAGTTTTTAAATAAGCTTTTTTTTGGCCCTGAAAATCTTATTCTAACTGATTTTGATTATTATACATATACACAATACATCATATTCCTGGATTTCAAGAGAATCGGATAAACATAATGCCCGATTTCGTCGATCCACAATTTGCCATCACGCGCAAACACATAACCAGTAAAGCAAATCCACATGCCAAAATTATGATTGTGTGTGTGTGCATTGCTGCATATGTGAAGCACCCATGCAGTACCAAATAGAGATCGGCATGGGCCGTGCCGTCCAGTGCCTATTCCGTGTTGGCACCATATTATGCCGTGCCGTGCCTATTCCGTGTTGGCCCTTATAAAACATGGTTCAACACGAAATAGGCACGGGACGGCACGGCCCTACACCGCGGCACGCATACATATGCATGTATTTAAATATGCGGCATTCAATTGTTTATATAAGTATATTTGGTATGACAGCTAAATAATATATTCATCCGATTTTGACAAAACTTAGCAGGATTATAATTTATTATGTATAAATGGAAATTATTAAGTTTGGTGACAATCGTTCAAGAAATAAAAAAGTTTTTAGCAGCAAATCTATTTTTGGTCCGATCGTTCCTATGGGAGCTACGTGATATAGAAGTCTGATCTTAATAAATCTTTTCACGGACGTTTAGATATATAGTAAACTGTAGTAAACTAATAAATCCCGTAAAAAAAACGAAGTATTTGCCCTAAAACTCTATTTTCGACCGATGGTTCCTATGGGTACTTTATGATATACTCATCCGATCCGGATGAATCCGAGATATACATACAATGCCTGCAGTATATATGACACTTCCCGCTCTGTAGCTTCAATAGTCTAGGAGAAGAAGCTGTTGGTCCAGACGGACAGACAGAAGAATAAACGGATTTGAACTTGTCTTGTCATGTTGATCAAGAATATATACACTGTTAAGCAAATTGTAACACCAGTTTGCAATCCTCAGTTTAGCGGCGCATAACATTTATAAAACTTAAGATACGTTAATGCGTCTACTATCATTTTACTCTGAAGCTGGTTTTTTGGTCCTTACTGGAGGGATAACAAAAAATTGTATGATCCGGACACACTCAAGAAATAAAAATATTTGGTTTAACAAACAACAAGGTGCAAAAATGTAACATTTGACTTTTTCCACATTTTTGCTTACCATTTTTATACCCTTGCAGAGGGTATTATAAAATTGGTCAGATGTTTGTAACGCAGAGAAGGGATCGTTTCCAACCCCATAAAGTATATATATTCTTGATCACCAAGAGAAGACGAGTTGATATAGCCATTGTCCGTCTGTCCTTCTGTCCGTCTGTCCGTCTGTCTGTCTGGTGCTGCGCAAACTAGTCCTACAGTTTTAGAGCTATGGCATTCAAAGTTCATATATAAGCTTTTCTATACAGCCACATGAACGATTTTGAATAAGATCGGACAACTATATCATATAGCTGCCATACAAATACAAACGTTAAATGCAAATAACTTCTCTATTTTTTGAACAATCTTATCCAAACTGATTACGTACATAAATAAAAAGGGATTACATCATATGCGTGAATTTCAAAACAATCGGATAAACATAACGCCTGATTTCGACGATATAAAATTTGCCTATATATACACACAAGCCTAAGCACTGCTTAGTAAGCAGTGAAGCACATATATGTGTCAAAATTTCGTTTGTGTGTGTGTGAATATGAATATCAATCGCTACATTGTCTTGGCACGCTTACTATTTGGCGATTGGCTGGCCCCAGCAACGGAGGTGCGGTGGCTTAGTGAATAGAGGTCTCGCGTATGAAACGAAAGGTGCGGGTTCGAATCTCGTTCGCGAGTCGATGACAAATTTTTTAGTGTATTTAAAATATTTCTTTATTGGATTAACAAAGAAAACATTTTTTAGGAAATAAAATGTAATGGTCAAGGGCTGCAAGGGTATACAAACTTCGGCACAGCCGAAGTTAGCTTCTTTGATATTTCTAATTTTTTTTCATTCAATTTATTTTCAGATTGTTGCCTCAGCTTCAGACAGCGATTACAACGAAGTTAGGATTTAAATTTTTAAGGTTTTACAATTTATAATTGAACGTAATTATAATAGTGCTGTAGTTAATTTTAATTCATGAT
Source organism: Drosophila sp. 14030-0761.01 (assembly GCA_018150735.1). Lineage (NCBI taxonomy): Eukaryota > Metazoa > Arthropoda > Insecta > Diptera > Drosophilidae > Drosophila > Drosophila sp. 14030-0761.01. Next base: position 2,535,925 of record JAECWO010000003.1, read on the forward strand.
TCTTATGTATTGAATTTATAGCGGATAAGGTGTAGTTGTGCCTTTTTTATGTTTTCTCTTGGTCGATGGTCTTCTGATTGATTCAAATAAATGCGACTTTTATTCTTGCTGGTTCAAAATCAAGTGAAGTGGAGGTTTTATTCTTCGCAAGTCGAAGCTTAGGTTTTCGTGTCAGTAATATGTGTAAGTATGTATGTATGTATGGTTTGTCACCCACGCAGGGGTTTGTATATGCTAAAGTATATGTTGAAAAGTGCTGAGCTTGCAGTCGGTCGGATGTGTTGACATTGTAGACTGGTCGAATGCAATCTTTTAGAATCGGTTGCTCAATAGTGAAATATTTTGTTGACCAGTGGCGATGCCCGAGGAGGTTTTGGTGGGGGTGCGGTGTCTGCTGTGGTAATTCGCGCACGTCGTTTGAGCCTTTGCCTGGAGTTGTTGATAGCCAATTCGTTGGCAAGTGGATTGGGATGAGCTATGAGACGATCAGCATAGCACGAGCTATGTCGACCGATAAGCTCGGCAATAGAGGGCAAGGGTCGGCAAGGCCTAGGTCTCGATGAATAACCGAATTAGGGACATACCAGTCTGCTCCTGTGACGCGACGGAGTGCCTTATTCTGCATGATCTGGACTTTTTTAATGGTAGTTGCAGATGCAGAGTATACTCTTATTTTGCTTGCTAGTGACAGTCAAGAGCTTGGAGTTTCCTGGAGCATTTAGAAACAGTTTTCTGGATGTGTTTTTTCCAATTTAGTCTCCTTTCAAGTGTAATGCCCAAATACGTAGCATTGCTAGCAGTGGGAAAAGTTGAGGCATTGAAGGTCAAACCAGGGCAGGTTAATGTTCTAAGAGCAAAAGTAGTTTGTATTGACTTTGAGGTATTTATGGAGATGCACCGTCGCTTCGTCCAAGTTTCGAAGTCACGCAAATACGACTGCAGAGCTTTTGACGCATCTTGAGGGTATTTTGTTAATAGGTGATCAAATAACTTGAAAATTTCGGAAAGAGAGTTGAAGGCTTTCCGAATAAAATGAAAGTAGTTTAGTATTAACGTATGTTTAAAAGATTGACAAAAGTTATGGGCCGCCAAACTGAGGATTGCAAACTAGTGTTACATTTTTGCTTGCCAAAAAAAATTTACTCGATCTACCAGCAGAACAAGCGAGTATAGATTCCAAATAGTCTCCGATATCTCGATGATCCTACAGACGAAAAGACAGACGGACATTTCTCAATCGACTCGGCTATTGATACTGATCAAGAATATATATAATTTATAGGGTCGGAAAAGCTTCCTTCAGGCTGTTACATACATCTTGGGGACTTTAATATACCATTTCATCCTAGGGATGCATGATAGGCAGTTTATTATACATGCCGAATTTGATCAAGATCGGACTACTATATCATATAGCTCCCATAGGAACAATCGGACCATAAATAGTTTTTCTTTTAAAAACTTTTTTGTTTCTAATGCGATCATCGTCAAACTTGGTAAATAATATTTCCACATAAAAAGTTATAACTCTGGTAATTTGGATCGACTATTTTGACTATTTTATATAGCTGTCATACAAACAACTGAAAAAATTGCATGCTGCATGTCTACATACATGCATATGTATGCGTGCCGTGCTATGGCGTGTAAATACGGATTTTTACACCAGGGTTTTTACATTTGGATAAATCTTTTTAGGGATCTAGTAACACAAGAGCTTGCAAGGGTATACAAACTTTAGCCCGGCCTTCTGGTTTTTCTTTGCCATGCCTCCTTCCCCCACGCTATTTCAAAAACAATATTTTGAACCCATATATCCCGGGAACTATAAAAGCTAGAGCTATCGTATTTGGACAGTAGATGCATGCAGTTTGCCACGCCCCCTCCCGCCATCAAATTTCCATCGTATCGTATCGTAATTTAATTTGGCACACTATTACATCTTATGAACATCTATCATTCCACCAAATTTCATAACAATCGGAATAAAAATGGCCGAGTTATATGTAGAAACGTTTTGTACTTAAAGCGGTGCAAGGCGGATGCACACAAAAGTGAGCAAAATAGCATGTGCTAGAAATCATCGATTTGGGCGGGGGGCACTAAAGCGCTCGTGTTCACATAGAAGTCAGCGAGATAGTATATATAGTAGTATGTGAGAGAAATTTAAAATATGAAATTTCACCTGGTGCACGGTATATCCAAGTCGGTCCGGCAACTTGCTTACTTTATTAATAAGTACTTATTATAGTCATCAGAACAAGTATGGACACACCCCCACCTAAGCCACTGCACTGGGCAGTACCCGAATATGCCGCCTTCATAAACATCAGAAACTACATATGTTGCAACTCAAGTGGCGGCCAAGCATCCTATACAAAATGCACCATCAGCAACTCTTGGGGCTATAGGCAGCAACAAGCATACAAATGTGAGGCTACAAAAGAATTATAAAATAAACTATAAATGGCTTACTTCTAAGCATTCAACCACTTAAGTTGTGTTTTCAATTAATCAAATATAAAAGAGGATATTAGCCAGAAGGCCGGGCTAACTTCGACCATGCCGAAGTTTGTATACCCATGCAAGTTCTTGCGTTACTCAATCCTTAAATGGAGATTGCAAAATGGAAAGGGTTTTTGTGTAAAAACCCGTGTCTACAAGCCATAGCACGGCACACACACATATGCATTTATATAGATGCAATTTTTTGTCCGTCCGTCCGTCTGTCTGGATCAACTGCTTCTCCTCCTAGACCGCTAAGCCAGAACTGTAATTTTGCACGAAGTCTTGTTTGGTCGGAGATGCCTCCTTTTATGCGTTGCACACTTCTGACCGAAATAAATATACCCTTTTTGCAAGGGTATAAAAATCCTATAAGTACACACCAACAAACATCCTTTGGGACCTATAACCACAGGACAGAGTGGTAACTCGCGCAATATTGGCAGACTTGGCTACATTAATTTCTCTTGTCATGCTGATCAAGAGTATATGTACTTTATGGGGTCGGAAATTAAGCAGTATCTTTCAACACCACAGGTTCAAGTTACGCAAATAAGCAAAATAAAAAAGGGAGATTCGGCTTATTTTTTCTGATAAGCGCTGGCAACACTGATACTAGACGCGCCGTGATGTTAGTGCATTCACTTAGTAATAAGTATAAATAAAGGTCGTTTTGATACAACTGCCGCTTAATGAGAGGAAAACATGCACATATTGTAAATATAAAATACATATATATTATATACATATAAGTAGTACATACATACACTGCGCGACAACCGATTAGCACACCCTGTTACCTCTCTATGCAAATGCAAATAACAAGTAACTGTAAATATCTATGACGCTCTTTATATTTTTCTATCTTTCTTGTACATTTATTCTTATTATAAAAACAAACATCATGTTCTGGAAAACTACCGTTAGTTAGTTTTAATTTTTTCTTTGAAATAGAAGAAAAAAGCTTGCCATTTCTATGCGACAGCCGATTAGCACATTTCCCTTTTAGTGATGAATTTTTCGCGAAAGCTGTCGGATCTCAACAATTAAAGTTATTTTTTATTTAATTTGATTAACTTAAAATAAAATCCAATCGGAATTACATAACTATGGGAAAAGCAAAGCAGTTAGATGAGGCAGAAAAAGGCAGAATAAAGGCTTACATAGAGTGCGGGCACTCCGTCTCTCAAATATCAAAAAACATTAACCGCACCCGTAAAGTCATAATCTCCTTTTTAAAAAACGAGGACTCTTATGGGAAAAACATGAAAGGACGGCCCTCTTCGGTAATATCAGAGGCGGACAAGCGACTTATACTGAGGAACGCGTCCAACTCACGGGACTCCGCGGCTAAAATAAGAGAAAAATCAGGTGTGAAATCGAGTGTGCGGACTGTGCAACGCGTTATAAAGAATGCGAAAAACATAAAACGCCTAAAATTAAAAAAAAACCACCTCTAAACGCCAGCAGAAAGATGCAGCGGCTCGAATTTTGCAGATCAAATATGACCTGGACTAAGGAGTGGCAAGGTGTAGTCTTTTCTGATGAAAAGAAATTTAATTTAGAGGGTCCAGATGGCTATGCATACTACTTTCACGATCTCAGAAAGGAAGAGGTCACTTTAGATCGTTTACATAGCTATGCCGGTAGTGTCATGGTATGGGGGGCCATTTCATTTCATTGACCTACATCAAACAATTGTATGACTCTTTACCCAAAAGGATGTACGAGGTCATAGTTAATCGTGGTGGCACAACTCATTATTAATTTTGTTTATTAATAAGTTAGAATAGATTAAAGTAGCAGTAAAACATAAAATAATTGGTTTCTACATATTTACTCATTTCCGAATGAGTGTGCTAATCGGTTGTCGCAAAAATTAAAGTCAATTTCTTGTATTAATTTAAATAATATGCTGTTAAAACGTTATTAATAAAGTTAATATCCTAATTATTACTTCTATTTGTCTAGAAATATGTAAACTTTTATGGATACAAAATTCATGTTAATAGCATAGCGCAATTGTCTGATATTAAGGCTCAAATGTAGGAAGCATTGAGTGTGCTAATAGGTTGTCGCGCAGTGTATATACATATCTCACAACAGCACCCAAAATTTGCAACTTTGATTACTAGTCTTTTTTCGTCAGCACATCAACTCCCAAATGAATTTCTTTTCTTTGATTTTCATTTTGTGGATTCCTTTATGTCCTGTCACACTTTTCCCTATTTCTCACCCTTGACTATTTTCTTTTATTATGGCATGACTGCTCTTTATTTTGCTGTTGTCACTGTCCACAACTTGTCATTGTCGTCGTCAAATCGTTTAAATTTTATTTTTTTTATTTTGGACTTTAGGTCATCTTTATTGGGCCATTGTCATCGTCATCGTCATCATCACTTGTCGCAGTTTCACAAATGCACTCATAGCAGATTCATATTTTACTAATACTTATTGGTTGTGTGCCTTCTGAACCACTTTCTTTCATCAACTAAATGGGTGGTTAATAGAGTCAGCTATTTTCGTCAAGGTCAAAATCCCTATGGACAGAATAGTTCGATGTTTGTTAAAACATACTTTGCATATGAAATCGGATTGAAAAGACAAATTTGTCCAGATCAACTGTCAAGTCGGCCACTCATTGTTTGTACTTCTAAATAAAATAAAAAGGAAACAAATCAGGAACACTCGTCCTTTTAATAGAGATATGTTGGTTTTGACATATCAATTAAAATTTGGGTTGGGATATTGGAATTTCTGAGTTCCTTTGTTATCAACCAAAATCAAAGATGATATGATCCTAATAGATCTGCACCAAGGGGGAGTTGAGTGCAGTCTATTATTAAGTCTTTAATTTTTTGTAAGTGAGAAACACTTACGGGTTCCACCTACCTGTACATTGTCCTGTAGTATGTGGGCTGATGGGGTAAGGTGGCACTGGTGCATCGATGATTGCAACGAAAATCATCGTCTATATCAAGGACATTGGCCAGCAGCGATTTAGACGATCTTTTGTGAAAGTATAGAATATAGAATATAAACAATATTATCAAAATGGTCATTGCAAATGCGTATGGTGTGGCAAATGCGGATAGGTACCGTTCCATTGCAATATTAATTTTGATCAATTCTCTTCGGTTTACCTTTCCTTGAGCTCAACATTTTGGATGTGTTGTTGCTTTTTATCGCCAGAATTGGATGACGAACCCGGCGACGAGGAGGGCGGCGGCGGGCACTCGTAGCCAACCTGTCCGGGTCTTTGCATGCGCAATATGCAAGGTAACCAATAAAGGAATATTACTCTTATCTGTGTGAGGAGTGGCGGTGTTCGGTATTTTTTCGGTATTTCGTTCGGACAGTGGAGAGAGAGAGACGGAACGGAGTTGGTGTTGGGTAATGCGGTTAAAAATAATATATGCGATAAGTAATTAAGTTTTTTTTTTTTGATTTTTACGGTTTTGAATAGTTGAGTTTATTCCATTAGGATTTAGTTTTTATTTTTTCGTTGTGATTGTTAAGTTTTTTTGATCAACACACAAAGATATGGGATTTCATAAACAATTGTTTTTTTTTTAGTGTTTAATATTTTATGGGTTTTTTAAAATTGTTTAGTTTTAGTTTGTTGGTTGGTTTGGTTTGTAATTTTTAAACACGTGGATAATGTGAAGAATGTGTATTAGAATTAGATAGCACCAGCTCGCGCATTGTTAGATATAGACAACGAGATAAGAGAGAGAGAAAGAGACAGAGAGAGAGAGAGAGAGAAAAAGAGAAACGGAAACAACAGTTGAAGAGTCAGTTGAGTTGAGGTTGAGTTGAATTGAAGTTGGGTTGAGTTTTTGTAGCGTTGTTGCCGGTTTGATTTTTTGTTTTTAGCGTAGTTGTTGTTGTAGTTGTAGATGGCCAGAGTTTGTTTGTTGTATTTTTTAAGTTAGAAAAAAAAAATTGTGTGATTAATGTGCTAGTTGCCATTTTCTTTTTTTTTATTTTTTAAGTTAGAATGTACATATGTAAATTTGTAGTAGGTATGTACATATACATATGTATGTACTCAGAGGATTATGAGGAAGTAAAGAAAAATTAAAATTAATGGATAAAGATAATAAAACAAGAAAATAATAATGTTGGTAATGGGCAGATCAATGAACCAAGCACAATATTGAAACAGAAAGTCTAAAATGCAGCTTCCACTATGCAACGGGTCATTAAGAACTTCGCACTGAGAACAAGTATGACGATATTTGATATAATTTAAGCCCAAAGAGAAAAGAATTTTGGAATAGAATGGAAACACAATTTGGATGGCTAATAACAGTTGATCGTGAAGAGAGAGAAATTAAAATAAGGATCAAGACAAGGCTTGATTCTTGCTTGAAAAGACTTGGTTTCTTTTGCGTCTAATAACAAACTTCTTTTTAATCAATTTAGGTCTTGCATTAAATTCAAATCAAAAAACATCTCTTCATTAAAAAACCTTTATATGTATTTAAATCCCTTCTGAAAACAATTGCTAATAAATGAAAAATCTATTCAGAGCATTTCGATATCTCTAATTACAGCGACGGCTGCTGCATGTGATCGAAGAAAAAAGCGGTTTTCAACACTAACTGTTCAAAAAATGTTTCATAAAGGGGTGTCACAGAAATGCAACACCAACTTTTTTAAAATTATTATCGCGCGCAATATTGTCGTTGCATTGACAACCCTATTGCATACGTTTAATTGAATTTGGCAAATGTAAACGAATTTAGGCAAATTTACCAAAAATTTAAGAACAATGAATTAAATACAACAAGAAGAATACAATGCATCGATAAGGCGACTTACTGCTAACTATTGCGTTTGTAAGCCTACATTCTCTTTTCTACACGATTCGTTTTTCGAAACTATGGCAACTGTTTTACCCCACACAATTTCATCCATGCGATTTCTAGGTATTATCTCGGTTCAACAGGTCATTGTTTACTTAGACTACTCGCGATTCCAGTGTTGGATAACGCAAAACGCGGAAAATTGCTAGATTTCGAAGACCAGTGTTGGTAAAGTTAAAAAATTAAACCCGCATTTTTTAAAATTTGGATCCAAATATTTCGTTACCACCATTTAGTTTTATAAAGTTGAGGAGTAGTAATTACCATCTAGTTTTCCGAAGTCGAGGAATATGGCAGCCGAATATTGTGTAGTAATTACCATCTAGTTTTCCTAAGTCGAGGAATATGTAAGAGAAACACATATAAAGTGTAGTTGTGCGTCTTTGGGTTTTTCATTGGAATCGCAACGGTAATATGGCCTGACATTGCATCAGCCATTTACATATGTACATACATATGCGTCGTAATTGGTCGTCTTGTGTTGTGGTTTGATACAGTCCTGTTTTAGCAAGGCGACAGCGTTGGAACCTGTCGCCGAGCGTGGTTTGACCATGGTTCGAGCGTTGTTTGCTAAGCACAATATAATTACATGCAGATCTGGATGCACACGAAACTCGCTGCGCTAAAACAATGTCCACCAACAACAATACAAGCGATGCTGCAACATACTTATTCCTTTTAAAAAAGACCGCGCAATATTTATTTCAACACTAATTTTAAATTTGTTAACACTCTTTCGGCGCTAAAAAGGCTATATTTAGCTATTAATCGTTTTTTTCCGCTAACAAAATACATTTTCATTTGTTAATTGTGGAAAAATTACACAATAAATCGCAGAAGCGCACCCAAGGTTGTACTCGTTGAAATATTCCCTTTCGTTTGATACCAAATTCGTTGCAATTAATGCAGTTTTGGGCGCGAGTAGTTAAAGTAAACAATTACCAAAATAATAAATTTTGTATGATAACAAATGTTGTCAGCAATTATTTGAATTTCAACATAATTTGCTGCAAGCGCAGAATTAACCAAACGTTAGAGAAAAACTCGTAACTTTTCAAAACTGTCAAAAGAGGTTTCTGTGACACCTTACATTTGCCTTTGGGGCGTTAGCGATTTCTGTGACGCCCCTGATGGTTTCTCTTACATGTGCAGATATCTAATAGAATAAAAAGATACAAATCATATGTATTTAATAACTTTTTCCATAGTCCATAAGAATAATAGAAACAGCTAGGCTTTCGCCGGCAGTGCCGACACCCTTGGGAATAATCAACATTATCAGGGTTGTCACAGAAATCGCTAACGTCCAAAATCGCCCCAAACGCAATTCTCTTGCAATTTTAAACAGCTGTAAACAATGTAATTAAAGTTGTCGCCTTTTTTAAATTTTATTTAGATTTATTGGATTTCTCATAGATGTGATCGAATAGAAATAATTAAATTTCTATTCGAATAAATGGGACTGACGAAGACGCAGGGCAAGCACTATTACTCAGTGCTATAATTGCCAGATGTTCGGGCACGGATCATCCAACTGTGGTGTTTATTTATTTATAATAAAGTTAGGAATATTTGAAATTACTAATAACTTAGGAGCTAAAGCACTGGCTGCTAAGGCCTTCGGCTTGAAATCATACTGTATGAACAGGAAACCACAAAACTATTGATTGTCCAGATAAGTTACTCGGCGCGCATAAGGCTAATTCAGTGGAGTGTCCAGGCAGGATAAATTATGTTAAAGCAAGGGAGAAAGGCACCCCCAAACCACGTTCAGTCAGAAAGCCATTACTGGCATCATAGATCAACTGCGTTAAAGCTTTTCCAAATCTTAATGGATGCTTGGGCCAGGAAGCCCGATTTAAGTAGTACTGATCTCTTCTCATTAGACGAGAAACTGTAAATCAAAGTCTGATCAGCTTGAGGTAATAACTTCAAATTTCTCTCTTAATGTTAGACAAAGTCATGGGGATGCGCTAGAGCGAACGCGTGGGGCAACCTACTTCAATCTAAGGTAGACTGCAGGATCTTCTATCTAATGCATTCCCCTGAACATACATATTACCCCGCAGGAAGTCATGGGCAACCCTCAACGTTAGACATCTTCCTGACAAATCGTCCCGTTTACCTAGCAAGCCCACGAGTGTTACACATATTAAATTCTGACCATCTTCCAGTGCTGCTTGAGCTCTCTGTCAACCCTGTCGATGCCGCAAATTACTTTTATTTCAATATTAAAAGAGCAAACTGGGTAAGATTCGCTCGTTTTGTCGAAAATGCGCTCCTCACATAGACTCAAACTCACTGTGCTGCACCGACAATATTGATGACAAGATTAACGATTTTTCTGAAGTCCTGTCTGAGGCCAAAGATGTTAGCATCCTAAAGAAACAAGTGAACATTTCTCCAAATCACTTCCCCAAAACATCCGTAACCTTATAAAAAGTAGAAATACATATACGACGGCGCACCTGGCTAAGGTATCGACAACAGTCTGATCTCATCCTTTTCAAGTGGTTAAAGAAGCTGATCACCAAAGCGATTCTAGAATTTAGAAATAAATCCTGGAATATCACTCTCTCAGCCCTAAATAAAGGTTCTTCCCCTTTTTTAAAACTTTCCAAAATTGTTAGATAAAAACGCCTGAACATTCCAACATTAGTTGATAATAACATCAGTCATTCGACAGACGAAGAAAAGTCTTTCAAACTGAACCATAACATACATATCTGCTGGGCTCGGTGATCCAGCAACTAAAGCCGCCGTCGATGCCTCAATTAGCTCAATAGCGCATCTATGTATAAGGCCACAAAATGACTACTTTGTCAGCACAAGGGTCATCAAAGATATACTTAATAGGCTCAAAAAGAAGAAATCCCCAGGGCTCGATAAAATTGACCTATGTATGTATGTATGCTTAAAAACCCTTCCTACGAAGGGAGTAAGGCTTACAGCTTGCATAGTCAATAAATGACTAGAGCTATGTTAGTTTCCCTATTAGTCTTTTTTCGGCAGTCAGCAAAATCCTGGAGAAAGTTATTATAGAAAAACTAACTCAGTTGATTGAAACTAATAATATCCACCCGAGTCACCGAGTTGGCTTTAGAAGCGAACACAATACTGTTCAGCCGCTTTGCAGGATTAAAAAAATTATTAAAGAAAATTGCCACATTGCACCACCTCTGTTTTTGCGGATGACACAGCAATCCTTTGTGGGGGCATTCTTTCTGAAGATATACTATATATATATATATATATATACATATATATAAAGTGGGAGCCAAATGTCAGGTACTTGGGTATTACACTGGACAAAAGACTTACTTTCAAGGACCATATTACCAATACAAACAAAAAACTCAAACATATTGTCCGCACGCTATACCTGGTTATAAATTGAAACTCTAGAGTCTAGACTAAACATAGAAAACAAAATGTTTTTGTTTAGGTCAATCTTCCAAGCAGTAACTTTTTACGGTGTACCAGTCTGGTCAGATATTGCCAAATGTCACATGTGTAAGTCAGTTGCAAATCAGTCAAAATAAAATAAAGCTTATCTTAAATCTTCCGTGGCATTATTCTACGATTGATCTACATTGTCGAGCCAATGTCGAGTTGGTGGATATTAGATTATCGCGACTATCGCAAAATTTCATAATCAAGTGTCAAGAATCATCATATTCGCATATAAACTGGCATAGCCATCGATTACCAGGTTAACTATTATTTATATTAGTTAAAAAAAAAAAAAAACAAAAATTGGGGTTGTCTATTCCTTTGGTTTTCCCCCCAAATAGTTATGTCATTTATACGCCATATATCATATCTGTAAATAAATATCCAAGTAGAAATTATGGTTAGAAAAATTGGGTTGAAAAGATAATGTAGGCTGGCAAATTTATCCGGAAATCCCCTTACCGTTGCATTGTCTTCTTTTTTGTTGTATTTAATTTATTGTTCTTTAATTTCTGGTTAATTTACCAAAGTTTTTTTACACTTGAAAAATATATGTAATTGAAGTATGCAATAGGGTTGTCAATGCAACGACAATATTGCACGCGGTTATAATTATAAAAATTTTGATGTTGCAGTATACCTCCAAACAATAAGTAAACTTTTTTGTTGTTTGACATACGCAATAACAAATTTTAAATCCAAACTTTTGTTAATGTTTTTTTTTTTAATGCACATCCCTGTTGCACTCAGCAACAATCGAAATAGCTGCTATCGGCAATCGATTTTGCCAATCGGTGGCGGTGGTTCCAAAAATGTTATTTCCACGACAGCAACGTTTAATTTCGGCGCTCTATAATTCAAACGTTGTCAAAATCCCTAGAGTTTTCTGCCACACCATTTAAAAACCCTTGTTTTTAAATAAATTATTCAGTGGAATGTAAATAACATTTAATTTAAATTTATAATTAGTTCGCTGAATATTGACAACAACAAACAGTTGCACTACCAATGGAATTAATAATCTCGTCGATCGTTTGGAGGAAGCGATATGATAAAGATTGATTTTGATTTAATTAAGCTATACTAGAAAGACTAATAATAGGAAAAGCCATTTGTTTTTGACACTGATAGGTATTTAATTATAAGTATAAAATATAAGTATATACAAGCTTTTTTAAGTTTATGCAGAAATACAAATTGAACACACTATGACACTGAAATAGACGAAAGAGTCTACATTGAGTCCAATGATCCATAATTTGTAGCTGGTAAAATATACTTAATATAAAAATTTTAATAAAGAACACAAAGAAAAAAAACTATAGTGAAATTTCTTAATTATACCATCCATCCATAGGATAAAATGATATATTAAAGTCGTCAAAATGTAAGAGGCAGAAGGAAGCATTTCCGACCCTATAAAGTACATACATATATTCTTATCAGTATGAGAAGAGAAATTGATATAGTCCGTCTGACAGTATGTTCGTCCGTAAAAGTGCACAGATCTCAGAAACTACAAAAACTAGAGATACCAAATTAAAAATGTAGACTCGTGTAGTATTTAAGTCAAGTTTACTTTTTTTGCCACGCCACTTCCGCCACCGGAATTCGAAAATTCCGAAAATTTTCTCCCACAATAATTATTGTATTGTAATTTAACTTGGCACGCTAATAAAATTTCATTTGAATCGGAATAAAAATGGCGGAATAAAACGTTTTCTACTTAAATGGTCGCGAAGTGGATTTGGCCGGTGGGGCGGTAAAGTGCTAGTGTACACATAAAAGTGAACGAGATAGCATGTGTTAGAAATTTAATATATTGTATGAATTTGGTTTTATAAATTCGAAGAAGTTTTTTCACTTGATGCATGTTATATCCAAGTCGGCTTGGCGACTTACTTCATTTTTCTTGATATCAATTAGGCTATTTGTGGAAGGAAAAAGCTTTCAAACGGAAACAAATTTTATAGGCTCAAAGGGATACCATACTTACACATATGTATGTACATGCGAGCCACCAGTGGCAATTTTTGTAATTGTTTGTTAAGCTGTGAATCAACTTTTTGTTCTTTTTGAAAACTCATCAACATTCGCATAAAAGCTAGCGTTTATCTATTGCAGATAAGAGCAAAATTGCTACCTATGAGCTATCAAAGTCTTTTTAGCGATTACACAAAGGACATATTCCCGGACTGAATTCTATGTTAAGTTCAAACGTTACACATACCCCACCTAATGTCCTGTACGAGCTGTGTGGATCTAAGGGGAATGCAAATCGGAATAAATTTAGATGGAAAATTGCTTCTGCTTTTAAAATTTCTTAGTTTTGTGGACATTGAAATTTTGTCTAAAGTTAATAATCAATAATTGGGAAAACAAACATTAATATTTAAAATGAGTTTCTTTTTAGTCCAATGTCATAGAGAGATGAGATAGATTCATGTCAGGTTCGTTAGATACATATGTATGTATGGAAAGGTAAAAATATTGTATTATTTGCTTTTATTTCAATTGATTTGGATTTGATATTTACAATTGCAATTGGATGCACCGCAATGGAAAGTGAATAATTTTCATTTGAAACCAAATGGAAATTATTTATCGGCTTTCGTCATGACTGAGTGCTTTGAATTGAGTGGGTTCGATTAAAAAACTTGAAAAGTTTTGTGTTCGATTTGTTTCGTACATGCAGCCGTGTGAAAGAAATATGAGTATAAGTAATAAATAACTTGGTATATTTGGTTTGTTTTGGTTAGTTGATGTATATTTTAGTTAATGTGTGTTTTTGTAATTGTTAATTTCATTTTGCTAACTATATACAAAATGGTTATATTGCTGGGCATTAGGTTTTGATTTTAGTGTGGTTGGGTGGTTAACTTCTGTTTCTTTGGGGTGGTGGAAGGGGGGGCGGTTGTGGTTGATCACTTGGTTTATTGGCCCTTTGTGCTTAGCATGTAAATTGGTGTATATATATATTTAAATATACAAGTATATCCAAATATATTTGTATGTTTGTATTGTTTTGGTGTTCTTTATCTCTTTTTTTTTATAATCATCTCGGATATTTGGAAAAATGATACACCAAAGCTAAGCCGAATCCGAAATAATATTTAAATGAAAAGCTAATGATTGAAATAAACAATGAAGAACAGAATAAATGATAAGTCAAGGACGTTAGATAGTTGGACAAGTATAAGTAAGGTAAGTTAAGTTAAGTTTGGAATTAATTTGAATATATAATATTACCCATTCACTCATTTCATGCGTATCTGGATTTCTATGATGATAATTGAGGATAAGTATGGTTGACACAACTGATGAGGCCACCATAAACATAATGCAATTGAAATAAGTTCCTAGAAGGACACAAAAATTACACAAAAACATTTTGGTAATTGCTGATTTTTCTTTTTGTTAAAATTCTAAAGGTTTTTTTGTCATTTTTTTTAATGTTATTATTATTATTATTTTTTTTTTTTTGTGTATCCCCAAAAGCTGAAATTCTGCAGTTGTCGCTCGTTTATTGTTTGTAAAGCAAAACCAAAACAAATAATAGATGTTCATTTGTATATCATATGTACAAAGAGTAGAATCACAACACTCAGTAAAAATAGAAAGAAGGATTACACTGATATACAAAATTGGATTTTTTGTTGGTGCTACGTTTTCATATTGTTTTCTAGGATAATTTGATTTGATTTTAAAAAAAATAACCTGGATTTTTCTCGTTTGGTACTCGTTATTGAGAAATAATACAATAAAAAATAAATACAATACAATGACGATTAAAACAATTAAAATTTTGGACTTTTCAAATAACATCGGTTTGAAAATCGCAAAATGTTAAAATACATGTTTTTTAACATCTGATTGGAGTTTTTGGTCATGTAGCATCGAACAACATATGTAAGTTATTTTTAAAACGTGATTTAGTTGCCGATAGTAACTATTAAAATCGTTTTTGATTAAAGCTAAATTTCGAAATTTTTTGTTGTTATTTGGTATGAATTTGTGTGACGATTAAAACAATTAAAATTTTGCACTTTTCAAATAACATCGGTTTGAAAATCGCAAAATGTTAAAATGCATGTTTTTTAACATCTGATTGGAGTTTTTGGTCATGTAGCATCGAACAACATATGTAAATTATTTTTTAAAACGTGATTTAGTTGCCTATAGTAACTATTAAAAACGTTTTTGATTAAAGCTAAATTTCGAAATTTTTTTTGTTATTTGGTATGAATTTGTGTGTAACAAAAACTGGTTTTTATTGAATATCTAATAAACAAAAGCCAAATGAGAAAAAAACAATTTTCGGAATCAGCGACCCCAAAATACCCTAGAAAATGAGAACGTTGCATCGAATTAACTGTTTACCAGTGTTATTGATAAGACGAAAATTCACTAAATGTACTCAACGTTGCCATCGAACGGTCAATCCATTTAATTAGTTGAGGTTGCTATTTTCTAACCTCACCCCGATTTTAAAAAATTCAAACTACAATTTCAACAGACTTTAATCATTTTCGATTATCTTTCAATGCATACAGACTCTAAATTCAAACTGAATGTCGTTATTTAAATATTAAATTCAATTACTGAATGTCGTTATTCAATTTTAATGTGAAAAATATAGTTTGGGATTCAAAAATGTTCGACGAAATTTACAGCATTTGTAACCAATACAAAATTTTAAATTAATTCGTTGTTCAATTGTTTCGTAGGACTTTCTTTATCTGCTGTTATCCGAACATTATAAGTACTTAACAGTAGAACTTTTTATAGCTTAAGCAGTTTAGTGAGTTTTCGTTAAAATGATGTGTATTTTTTTTAGTTTCTTCTTCCTATGAGAGATTGTTGTTGCTTGTGTGGTTTTTGTGAGCTTACAGTTAAATAGTTTTACTTGAGAGTTTAGTGTAAAAATTAACAAAAATAGAGACAAGTTCAAAAGGCAGATAGTATTATTGAAAAATATATATAGCTATATCGTATTAAATGGATTAAACAATTTAACTGTTATTCGTTTTCTTTCTTAGGTTCTTGCTTTGTTTGAAAAGTTCGTTTTGCTTTTGTTGTTTATATTGTATTTTAAGTATATTGTATTTTACAAGTGAATAAACAAAAAACTAAATCTGTACAGATAAAGCTATATTTTTTTTTTTAATTTTTATTATTTTGTACCCTAATTTTTATTCTCTTCTCCTTATTCCTCTTCAAAAGCTGTCCAAACTTGTGGCCCAATTCAAATGGGTTTTGAGGCCAATTACTTTGAAGTGGACCACGCATTTGACTTCTCCCCTTTTGTTTTGAATGTTCATTTCTTTGGATTTTTGTTTTTTTTATACTCTTGCAGAGGGTATTATAAAATTGGTCAGATGCTTGTAACGCAGAGAAGAATATATATAAAGCATATATATTCTTGATCCGCAAGAGAAGACGAGTTGATATACCCATGTCCGTCTGTCTGTCTTCTACTATACGAACTACAGTTTTAGAACAGAACAGTTTTAGAGCTATGGCTTTCAAAGTTCGTATATAAGCTTTTCTATACCCTAGAATACACATCTGCGATTTTCAAAAAGATCGGACCACTATATCATATAGCTGACATACAAATACAAACGTTAAATGCGAATAACTTCTCTATTTCTTGAAGAATCTTATCCAAACTGATTGCGTACTTAAATATAACGCCATTACGTCATATGCGTGATTTTTAAGACAATCGGATAAACATAACACCCGATTTCGTCGACATAAAATTTGCCTCACACACGCATAAGCAGTAAAGCACACACATGGGTCAAAATTGTGATTGTGTGTGTGTGAGAATATGTTAATCGCTACATTGCACTATGGTCCCAAAGTCGTTTTTTTTACATTAATTAGGAAAAAAAATATCTTGATTTATAAAAAAAAAAATTTTTTCCAATTGAGTACACCCCACAAACCAAAGAAATTAAAGTACCAAATAAATAGTGCAGCCCTGAAAGTTTTCTCAAGCCCTGAAAGTTTGCTTTTGATTCTCTGCGCACGTGGCTTGAAGAAAGTACAATTTAGTGATCTTCCGTTTTGCTTTGTATCATCAAAAGTAATAGTCCAGTATATAAAAATTACAATGGAAAATGTAGCTCCAGGTTTGTTTTACTCGATTGTCTATGTATTTTCTTGATTAGATGTGTTTTGTCCTTTATTTTATCTATTTTATGCTGTGTTTTTAGCGTCTCTAAACTAAAATAATTTTTGCTTTGTGAAGTAAAAGTTAGTGGATTGTCGTGGATTGTTGTAATTATTAATCAAATCATGTGTGTCAATGTCTTGTCTATATAAAACACTAATTACCTTTTACCCAAATCCACCCGGTTCCATACAATCACGAATTTCCTAGGCATCTTTGAGTTCGGGCATGCAGAACTGCTTGACGTGTGGCTACACAACAAGCGCAAAGCATCGTCAGTTTTTGACTTCATAATAAAAAGTTCAATGGATCACTTTTGGAAAAAAAAGGAAGAAATAAAAAAAAAATCGAAGAATTTCGCAGCCTACGCAAATAAATGCTTTGCAAAATGCAATAACATGGCAGATCGGCTCAAAACGGATCCAAGATATAAAAATTTTATGTCTTCAAAAATGTTAATTATAGGTGGAAATAATGAGCTAAAAACAACACAAAAATGCGTAGGACGTCCACGCGTTTCTTATTATGACGGAAATGAACGGTTTAATGCTTCCATTAAAACAAACGATAAATCGCTGCATTTGCCTTTTTTGCTGATACTGAAGCCGCTTGAACAAGTAAAGATGTGTTGTGGTTTTCCTTCTCAGACAGCTCACCCGCATATTTCCTTTTTAACCGTTCATTTCCGTCATAATAAGAAACGCGTGGACGTCCTACGCATTTTTGTGTTGTTTTTAGCTCATTATTTCCACCTATAATTAACATTTTTGAAGACATAAAATTTTTATATCTTGGATCCGTTTTGAGCCGATCTGCCATGTTATTGCATTTTGCAAAGCATTTATTTGCGTAGGCTGCGAAATTCTTCGATTTTTTTTATTTCTTCCTTTTTTTCCAAAAGTGATCCATTGAACTTTTTTATTATGAAGTCAAAAACTGACGATGCTTTGCGCTTGTTGTGTAGCCACACGTCAAGCAGTTCTGCATGCCCGAACTCAAAGATGCCTAGGGAAATTCGTGATTGTATGGAACCGGGTGGATTTGGGTAAAAGGTAATTAGTGTTTTATATAGACAAGACATTGACAAACATGATTTGAGTAATGCTTACAACAATCCACGACAATCCACTAATTTTTACTTCACGAAGCAAAAATTATTTTAGGTTACGGACGCTAAAAACAACACAGCATAAAACACATAAAATAAAGGACAAAACACATCTAAACAAGAAAATACATAGACAATCGAGTAAAACAAACCTGGAGCTACATTTTCCATTGTAATTTTTATATACTGGACTATTACTTTTGATGATACAAAGCAAAACGGAAAATCACTAAATTGTACTTTCTTCAAGCCACGTGCGCAGAGAATCAAAAGCAAACTTTCAGGGCTTGAGAAAACTTTCAGGGCTGCACTATATATTTGATACTTTAATTTCTTTGGTTTGTGGGGTGTACTCAATTGGGAAAAAATTATTTTTTTTATAAATCAAGATATTTTTTTTCCTAATTAATGTAAAAAAAAACGACTTTGGGACCATAGTGCATTGGCTTGGCACGCTTAGTATTTGGCGATTGGCTGGACCGAGCAACAGAGGTGCGGTGGCTTAGTGGATAGAGTGTGGTCCTGTGGTAGAGTGGTCCTGCGTATAAAACGAAAGGCGCGGTTTTGAATCTCGTTCGCTACATAGATTTTTTTAGAGATTTTTTTTTTTTTGTTAATTAAGCGAATAGACGCGTGTTCGAATCCCACGAAACTCGATGACAAATTTTGTAGTGTATTTAAAGTATTGCGTTATTGGAATAACACAAAAATTTTTTAGAACATAAAATGTAATGGTCAAGGGCTGCAAGGGTATAAAAACATCGGCATAGCCGAAGTTAGCTTCTTTGATATTTGTTTGTTGTAACTTATTTTGTATTTTTTTTGTTCCATGTTTAGTTTTCATGTTTTTTTATTTCGATTTACGCTTTTCGTTTTTTTTTTTTTCTTTTTTTGTGCACAACCAATTATCCGCAATCATCATGTTTGTTTAAAAATCGAGATCAGATCTAATTTGGTTTTGGCTTTTTCATTTTAATTGTTGAGCTTGTATCTATCAGAAACATTTTATCTAGTTTAGTTGGTGGCATTGGTGGGCTGAGGAGATGGGGTTTTGTTGGTGGGGGCTTATATGTGATAGGGTGTTTAATTGATTAGAGAGACGGTGCTGGCTTTTACTAATAGTTTTTGTTTAGTATTTTCTGTAGATGTTTTGTGAATGTTGAAGTTTAATTTATTAACTTTTGGTTTCGTTTTAAAAGTTTGAGTTAATTTATATAATTTTTAATTGTTTTATGCCCAATAGATTGGAAGGATGCAAAAACTCAATTATAAAACAATACAAAATTTAAAACTTTTCCAATATTGGGCATAGTTATTAAATAATTATTATTTAGTTTACGTACTTAATGATTGGCATAATTATTAAATATAAAAGTAAATTTCTTGGGGCACACACGTTTCCATTTCAATTCTTTCTTGTACTCTAGATACTATAGCATATATATATATATATATATATATATGTATGTAGGGGGATCGGTGTTTCGGGAGCATTATTCCTAGCTATTTAGATTGGGTTTATTTGATATTATTGTTGTTATTGTTAACTAATTTCACTTTGATCAGTTTTGGCTTTGCATGTATATGTACATTGGGGGTATGATCGACGTTTGCATACATTTCATACATACAAACCTACATACGACATATGTAGACATAGAGATTAGTATGTATACCATCCATATATACATATGCATATACATATGTGCACGTGTATGCATCAACATACATGTGTATGTTTCGGATATATGTATGACACTGATCAGAGAAAATGTCATGGCTTATGTACAAATGAATATGTTTAGATATATTTAAATATGTACAGCATAATTTTAGATTTTAGATATAATTAGTCGATTCATTTGATTTTGGATTTTGTTTAAACAGAGATCTACGCACACTACCTTACGAAAATAATTGCAAAAATAAGAAATATAAATTTGTAGAACTAAATATATATATATGTACATAGATATATCGAAATACAATTAAATTTAGAGAAAATTGTTTGAATAAAGCATTTTAATATTATCTCATTTCCTTGCTTGTTTCTTTTTTGTTCTGGGATATGTTAAAAAAAATCGGTTTATATTACGAGTAGTTTGATATCAAGTTTCATTTGATTGCCCTTATAAATATATACAGTGATTAAAATAGCTGTATATAGTCTTACTTAAGGGTCAAATAACTGCGAGAGAAATCGAAGATGTTAAGCGTTGGCGAAAATTGCGAACCATGTATGTACAGATCTATATCAATCTGCCGATTGATGAACATCATTTTATCAAAGTTATCCATTTGAGTATAGTACATACATGTGTCTTTAGTAAGCCATGAAGATCGGCATTGCAACGAAAAGGTAGCAGAAACTTGTCAAATATATATGAAAAATCTATTTTTCATTTGAGAAAATTAAAAAATAAGTGTTTTGTCTTTCGTTATAAGTTATAAGGGAATAAGTATTAACTGGGTTAAAAATCAGTCAAATTTCTAGATAAATAATTAATTCTTGATCAATGCCATCTCACTCTGTCCACTACATGGTTCTTACATGTATCTTAAGGCTTAACGAAAGACAAACTTCGTATATATGAATTAACTCGAAAGAGTAGAAAGCTAAATAAAGACCAAGAAAAGGTTGAGGAAAAGCTACGGAAGGATAAAGAATGGGAGTTGGATTATGGAATGATAAATAAAGACGTTTTAAAAATCAAAGAGAATTACAAAACAATAAAGAAAGTAAAACCAGAAGGCCGGGCTAACTTCGACCATGTCGAAGTTTGTATACCCTTGCAAGTTCTTGTGTTTCTAAATCCCTAAAAAGAGTTATCTAAATGTAAAGACCTTTGTGTAAAAATCTGTATCTACCCGCCATAGCACGGCGCGCATACATATGCCTGTATGTAGACATGCAGCATGCAATTTTTTCATATGTTTGTATGACAGCTATATCATATAGTTATCCGATTTTGATCAAATTTGGCAGGATTATAATTTATTATGTGCAAATATTATTTACCAATTTCGGTGATGATCGCATAGGAATTACAAAAGTTTTTAGAAGCAAAACTATTTATGGTCCAATTATTCCTATGAGAGCTATATGATATAGTAGTCCGATCTTGATGGTATGGACGTTTGGATGTATAGTACTGCCAAATATTAAGTCTCATGGTAATTGGGTGAAAAAGAACGAAGTTATTGATCTAAAACTCATTTTTCGATAGATGTTTCCTATGGTTCCTATATGATATAGTCGTTCGATCCGGATGAATCCCAGATATACAATGCCTGCAGTATATATAAGAATTCGTCTAAAATTGCAGCTCTCTAGCTTTAGCGGTCTAGGAGGAGAAGCTATTGATCCAGACAGACGGATTTAAACTCGTCTTGTCATCCTGATTAAGAATAGATATACATAAGTACTTTATATGGTTGGAGATGCCTCCTTCTATGCGTTGCACACTTCTGACCAAAATTAGTATACCCTTTTTGCAAGGGTATAAAAACAAATAAAATGTAAAAGAAAAAGGAGAAAAGCATAAAAGGATCCATAGTGTTCAAGAGAGAAAATATAAATTATAATAGCCGAAAACCTAGTAAAAAAAAAGCAGTAAAAGCAGTCACAGTTGGGCTGAAGTGAACGGGAGGATGAAAAAAACACTGAAAAGAATTTGAAATGAAAGAATGACATAAACAAATAGGAAGAAATCTCAGCTGGGAAGGAAAAAATAAATTCCAATGATGAAAAAAACGAAAACAGAAAATAGAATTAGTTAATAGTTAACGACAATTTTAAAATATTGAGTTTTAATTTTTTTCATCGGTTTCGTTGAAATTCTTTAGAGCTTCGCTATGATTTTTCTCAGAGTTTTTTTTTATTGCTTATCAAAAGATTGTTGCTTTAGCCATAGATGTTTCTTTTTTTATTGCAACGTAAAAAAGGATATGCAATGCGAACATGCAATTTATGTACAGAGAGAGAGAGAGCGAGACAGCAGCTGGGTGAGAGAGAGAAAGATAGAGAGCGAGAGAGAGAAAGATACAGACAGATAGAGAGAGAGAGAGAGAGAGAGACATATATGTATGTATAAAAAGACACAATGAAAAAAGAACATCGATTGAATAGTTTTGCTATTCTTTTCTGTCAGTATTTACATAGCTGTTTTCCCCGCAATCCCATTTCTTTATCGACTTGTGTGCATGGCCTGCATGTCCTCGCGTGTATGTGTGTTGGCGTGTGTGTATGTATGTGTAAAGCCAAATAGATAAGAAGAAACATGTAGAGTAGCAATAGAAGTGAAAGTTCATACAAAAGTGCGGCATATTCAATTATTGCCATGTAATATAAATATAAAAGTATGTATGAATTCCCTTCCCTTTTCCATACCATTCCCTTCCCATCAGTGAGAAATAATCGTTGTTTCTCTTAACTTGCTGGCTTATTCCTTTTTTCAGTGTTAAACTGGGGGGCGGGCAAAAAAGGATTTAATAGGGGCTAATAGAGGGTTTTTGCTATTTGTTTTTGTTTCGGGCTCTCGGACGCATTTGTGTTCTTGCATGCCAACAAGAACATTTTTTCTTTTACATTATGTGGTAGTGGTCCTTGGCAAGAATAAACCTCTCACCTGACAATAACACCAACTTAAAACTCAAATAAATTCCAAGTCAACGAACAAACGGAAAGTATATTTCAACCAAAATATTACCAATACTTCATATATTGGGAAAAAACAAGTGCATACTAAAAAAAATATTAATTCTTAAATCAAAACCAAATTCACGTACCAAATAAATCAAATCTACCGATAAACTCTAGTTAGTACACAATGTTTTCTATGTATGTATATATAAATGTATATATGTATATATTAATGTACTTATAGTATGTACATATGTATGTATATGTATTCGTATGTACATATATTGTGTTAAAAACAAACACAAAATAAAGGAAAACTAAACAATAATTTTTTGGCACTTCACCACCTATGATTTGTTTTGGGCTGCCATACCAGCCCTCGATTTAGACGAAACGAAAGTAAAGAATTTTATTGAAACTAAAGAAATACTACGAGCTAATTATTTATTGTTTGCAAAACTTATTTCACATTGACAAATAAATTTGCATATTGATATCGAGGCAAATATATTTGCCAGCATGAACGTTGCTGGTGTGTGTGCCTGAGTAGTATGTGTTTTTAAGAGTTGCAGCTGTGTTTTCAGATGGGTCTAAGTAGGTGGTGTTCGGGCACTGTTTATGTATGCTACTGGAGTGCCATAAGTATAACAATTAACAATTTGAGTGGTGCAAAAAGTGAGAGGAATATTAGCATGCTACAATTATGTATAAGACGTTTTAAAATCCGCTCAATATTTTTTTTGTATATATTCTTGGAATCAATGGTGTTCAGTTTTTCTCTCTCTCTCTCTCTCTATCGCTCTCAGTGAAAGTAAAAGTTTCTTAAAAGATTGCTAACAGAGGCAGAAAAAGGATTCTTTAACGAAAGAATCCTCAGAACTTGCTTGATCATGTTTTTACGTGGTTATGACAGAATATGATAATTGTCAGAGGATTACTGAATGATTGTTCCAACAATCACTATAAATTAGCAAAAATGAAGCATAGCACTGAACGAAATGTTGGATTATGTTTTCAAAATCGTTAGTTTTACATAAATTCTCTTGAAGAAAGCGTAGAGAGATCGAAAAAGTAAGTTTTCAAACGGAAACCATATGTCACATCCTAAAATTTTATTTTTAAGAGAGAGAGAGAGAGAGAGAGAGTGACTGCAAGAATATAGAGACTTGAGACTTACAGAAAATACTATAATATGTATATTGTATGTATTAGTCATGCTATATGTCGTTTTTTTGCTCGATTCGACGATGCTATACCATGATGTTGTGAATGATTATATTCTTGCTTTACCTTATTGAATCCCAGATGCTTACGTAGTGTAGATATATTAATGCAGGATACACTGATGTGAGATGAACGCAAAAAGGTTGTCAAATTCTATAGGTATATAGATTATATATGTATATAAGTATGTATATACATACATTTATATATATATATATACATTATGAGTGTTCATTATAGGTACAATCTCACATTATTTAATACGAATACCATTAACAAAAGGATTTACAATATTCGCAAGGGCGCAAACATATACATTCAGCATATTCAGCCCTGTAATTTGCTGTTGCACTTTTACTTCACTTACATTAGTTAATTGCTGCACACTGACTACGAAAATGACGGAACGATGCTTAAAAGCTAACTTAATTCGGTATGTGGTTGGTCGTGTGTCTTTCTATCTGTGTGTGCCTGTTGGCTTTTTTCGTAGCATACTTTCGAGTTTCGTATTTTACTGACTGCAATCATTAAAAAAAGAAAATAATAGTTCTATCACTGATATCACTGAGAATATTATCTTACTGCATGTAAGCTCGAAGCTCAATTAACATATAACCATTTATAAAATAAATTCAGTTAGAAATCTCTTCAATAAAATCTCTCAGTTTATAGATGTGTATCTCTGAGAAGTGTGAGAACTGTTAAGCATTTGATATGTAATTGGAGTAGCTGTGAAAATTGTTTGAAACCAAATACAAATGCGCTTGCTTTTATTACCTTCGAATGAAGTAACTGGCAACGGATAACAATTTGAGTCCAAACCACTTGCAGAATATTAACTGATGGTCGACTACTGAGTATGGGGGAGGGCGTGGGAATTGTTGGTTCGGTTGTTTCGTCACCTTCGTCTTCAAGGTGAGTGCGTAACCTGAGTTCTGGGGCACTAATTCAGTGCTGTGCGTGTTTATTGTTTTTAATCTTCTTTCAAATTTTAAACTAATAGCCAAATTGTATAAATCTTCATGGATGTGCTTCGCTCCACTTTCTTGATTCTGATTTTCAACTTTTCCTATGCGGCTTTGATTTAATATTATGGTTCAGGTTTAAGTTAATCGAATAGCTATTTTAATAATCTTTGTGTGTGTGTGTGTGAGTGTATGTGCGTATAAATATTTCTAATCTGGCATCGATTTCGGTTTTGTGTATATATATGTATGTATGTATATATAGTTATGTGTGTGCCCCAAATTCATCTAAACGAAAATTGAAAGGAAACCAAATGTACAAGAAAAAAGTAGAACCAAACAGAAAATCAAACGAGTAGGAGAATCTTGTTTTCTTTGGTTAGTTTAGTTTTGTTGCTGAGAGCGAGAGAGAGAGAGCGAGATTAGAGTTAGTTGCCTAGAGTGCAGCAGGAGAATAATTGTGCGTAGATCTAACGCTGGGTAGGATTAACTTACCAAGCAGCGGCACAGCATCGGATGTTGCTGGCATTGTCTCGGCCACCATATTCAGGAAGACTGTGAGCGATAATAAAATAGTAACTCCTGCAAGACATAGAAACAGACACAGAGAGAGAGAGAGAGAGAGAGAGAGAGAGAGCGAGAGATCGCGAAAGACAGAAAGTTATGGATAAATACATATATAACATATCATCTTCATCGTTAATTCAATGCAATCTATTTAGTAATATACTTAAACGAAATGTAAATAACTAATATTCATAGTATTCTCTTTATTCGATAACTCTCGTTTTCATCCAGCTCTGATCCTGCTGCCGTTGATGCTGTTATGAATTTTACGTGTGCCTGTGGGTGTGTGAGTTTGTATGTATGTGTGTGATAGAGAAATTCAATTATTTGGATTCAATAAAACACTACTACCGTATTTTCTGCACTGAACCTCAGGTAAAAATGAATTTGTTATGTTCAAGGAATAAGAGTTTGTCTTAAGTCTTCTTTAAATTGGCCAACTATCATATGCGTTTGTGTGGGGGTGTATGCATGTTTACCATTAAAATTGTCAAGGAAAGCAATGCCGTGGCTCTTGAAACAATGCAAGTGTTATCATTATTTGTAGGTTTTTTATACCCTTGCAGAGGGTATTATAAAATTGGTCAGATGTTTGTAACGCAGAGAAGGGATCGTTTCCGACCCCATAAAGTATATATATTCTTGATCAGCAAGAGAAGACGAGTTGATATAGCCATGTCCGTCTGTCCTTCTGTCCGTCTGTCCGTCTGTCTGTCTGGTGCTTCGCGATCTAGTCCCACAGTTTTAGAGCTATGGCATTCAAAGTTCGTATATAAGCTTTTCTATATAGCCACATGCACATCTGCGATTTTGAATAAGATCGGACAACTATATCATATAGCTGCCATACAAATACAAACGTTAAATGCGAATAACTTCTACATTTTTTGAACAATCTTATCCAAACTGATTACGTACATAAATAAAAAGGGATTTCATCATATGCGTGAATTTCAAAACAATCGGATAAACATAACGCCTGATTTCGAAGATATAAAATTTGCCTATATAGCGTGCACTGCTTATGGCAGCAAAGCACTGCTTATGGCAGCAGTGCACACATAAGCAGTGAAGCACATATATGTGTCAAAATTGCGATTGTGTGTGTGTGAATATGAATATCAATCGCTACATTGTCTTTGTATTTGGCGATTGGCTGCCCCCGGCCAATGTATTTAAAATATTTATTTATTGGATAAAGAAACAAAAAATTGTTTAGGAAATAAAATGTAATGGTCAAGGGCTGCAAGGGTATACAAACTTTGGCTTAGCCGAAGTTAGCTTCTTTGATATTTTATGTTCCACCCTGGCGCTTGTCCTGGAAATACCTTTCATGTATAAATTTCTACGAAGGCTGTTCGAAAAGTATAATTATTAACGAAATAATCGAAATGTCACCTCCGTTATCATAATGAATGACTTTCCGATAATCTCAAAGTTGGGGGATATACGATTAGGGCACCCAATCGCGTTTGTCGGTAACAATTATTTGTCAATACATACAGAATAGAATTGCCAGCTAGGGGTCAAGGAGATCGAAATATTTACTTATTGTTCAGCACTCTTGCATACTATATACTATATACACCTAATGATTGATATTTTGATTGTGTGAGGCAAACACAAATTAGCTGCACGACTTTGCGGGCGTCGGATGTCTATGTCTATTTTTATACCATGCATCTATAGGATGAAATGGTATATTAAAGTCGCCAAAATGTATGTAACAGGGAGAAGGAAGCTTTTTCGACCCTATAAAGTATATATATTCTTGATCAATATCAATAGCCGAGTCGATTGAGACATGTCCGTCTGTCTGTCCGTCTGTAGGATCATCGAGATCTCGGAGACTATAAGAGCTAGAGCTACCAAACTTGGCATGTAGACCCGTTTGCTCTGCAGGCAGATCGAGTTTATTTTTTGTTTTCGCAATATTTTGAGCCTCCACATCTCGAAAACTATAAAAGATAGAGCTTTCGGATTTGGACATTAGATGCGTGCAGTGTGCACGCAGACCAAGTTTGTTTCAAATTTTAGCCACGCCCCCTTCCGCCTCCGAAATTCGATAAATTCGATTTTCACCCGAAATATTTATCGTATCGTAATTTGGCACACTAATACATGTTACGAATATATATCATCCCACCAATATCATAAGAATCGGAATAAAAATGGCCGAGTTATACATACAGGGGTGTCACAGAAATCGCTAACGCCCCAAAATCGCCCCAAATGCAAATGTAGGGTGTCACAGAAACCTCTTTTGACAGTTTTCAAAAGTTGCGAGTTTTGCTGCAACGTTTGGTTAATTTTGCTTTTACAGCAAATTATGTTGAAAAAAGAATGGTGTTGAAATAAACTTTCATTATTTTTGGATGGAATTGCATTCAAATAATCGCTGGCAATATTTGTGTTCATATATAATTTATTATTTTACGAAAACGCCTGTGAAAAAATCAAGCAAGCGTCGGTTTTGCTTAAATCACCCATAAGCAAGGCTGCCATCCTGCTGAAAATGGCAGAAACTTATTTTCGGACAAAACATTTGTGTTTCCAATTTTACTTTGTTATATGCCACAAGTAAGCACAAATTTTATAGATTACGACCAAATTTAAGAAAGTTTTTTAAATTGTGTGTACACGCATAAATTTAATGTAAACGTCGAAAAAATGCACCATGTTGACGTCTCTGTTTTAATTTTGGCCAGCCAAAGAAGAAGAAATGTAAACAGCTGAAAAAAATGCAATTGCAGTTGCCGCCCTTTTTAAAAAGTATTGAAATTTTTTGGATTTCAGATGGATAAGGTTTCTAATATGATCGAATAAACTTAATTACATTTGCATTGTACATCGAATTTTTAATTATTTCACTTGTAATTGAAGATTTGTAAAAATGGAAATCGCTTGCTAAAAAGAAGCAAGAGTCTAGATTAAATAATATTCCCAACGATTTCGCTCACATTTGTTCTAAACACCCCCAGGTCTGCATCCAATGACCTGTTGAACAGAGCTAATACCTAGAAATCGCATGGACGAAATTTTATTCTGGGGTAAAACAGTTGCCATTGTTGCGAAAAATGAATTGTGAAGAAAAGAGAATGTAGGCTTACAAACGCAATAGTTAGCAGTTATCGATGCATTGTATTCATCTTGTTGTATTTAATTCATTGTTCTTAAATTTTTGGTTAATTTGCCAAAATTTGTTTACAGTTACAAATTTGAAGTAAATGTATACAATAGGGTTGTCAAAGCACCGACAACATTGCGCGCGATAATAATTATACCATGCATCCATAGGATGAAATGGTATATTAAAGTCGCCAAAATGTATGTAACAGGGAGAAGGAAGCTTTTCCGACCCTATAAAGTATATATATTCTTGATCAGCATGAGAAGAGAAATTGATAGAGCCATGTCCGTCTGTCCGTCCGTTCGTCTGTCCGTCCGTAAGAGTGCAGAGATCTCAGCAACTATAAATGATAGAGCTACCAAATTTAGAACGTAGACTCGTGTAGTCTTGGCGCAGACCAAGTTTATGTTTTTTTTTTGCCACGCCCACTTCCGCCTCCGGAATTTAATAAAAAGTGATTTTCTCCCGTAATATTTATCGTATCGTAATTTAATTTGGCACACTCATAGATCATATGAACATCTAGCATTCCACCAAATTTTTTTTGCCACGCCCCTTCCGCCTCCGGAATTCAATAAAAAGTGATTTTCTCCCGCAATATTTATCGTATCGGAATTTAATTCGGCACACTTATATATGTTATGGACATCTATCATTCCACCAAGTTTCATAAAAATCGGAATAAAAATGGCCGAGTTATGCATTGAAACGATTTGCACTCAAAGCGGTGCAAGGGCGAATTGCCGGTGGGGCGCTAAAGTGCACACACATAAGAATGAGCGAGATAGCATATGTTAGAAATCGCGCATACGAAAGATATTTAATATATGAAATAAGTTTTATAAACTCAAGGAAATTTGTTTTCCCCTGATGCATGGTATATCCAAGTCGGCCCGGCGACTTGAGTTTATAAAACTTATTGCATATATTAAATTTCTTTCCTATGCGCGATTTCTAACATATGCTATCTCGCTCATTCTTATGTGTGTGCACTTTAGCGCCCCACCGGCCAAATTCGCCCTTGCACCGCTTTGAGTGCAAAACGTTTCAATGCATAACTCGGCCATTTTTATTCCGATTTTTATCAAATTTGATCTATTAGTCTATTAGTGTGCCAAATTAAATTACGATATGATAAATATTACGGGAGAAAATCACTTTTTATTAAATTCCGGAGGCGGAAGGGGGCGTGGCAAAAAAAAAAAAACAAAAACTTGGTCTGCGCCAAGACTACACGAGTCTACATTCAATTTGGTAGCTCTATCATATATAGTTGCTGAGATCTCTGCACTCTTACGGACGGACAGACGGACATGGCTCTATCAATTTCTCTTCTCATGCTGATCAAGAATATATATACTTTATAGGGTCGGAAAAGCTTCCTTCTCCCTGTTACATACATTTTGGCGACTTTAATATACCATTTCATCCTATGGATGCATGGTATAAAAATAAGTGCATTTTTTCTTGTTGTATAACATAAGCAATAATTTTTGGTTTACGAAAAATGTATAATAATTTTAATTCCAAACGTTAGTATTTTCTTTTTTTTTTGAATTGCACAACCCTATTGCACTTATCGACAATCGAAATAGCGGCGATCGAGTCAGCTGATGTGCCAACCGGTGGCTTTGGCTCCGAAAATGTTGCCGAAAATGAAACGTCGGAGATTTCCATGACACCAACGTTTGTTTTCGGCGTTTTACATTTCAAACGTCGCCAAAATCGCTAGCGTTTTCTGTGACACCCCTGATAGAAACGTTTTCACTCAAAAGCGGTGCAAGGCAGATGCACGCAAAAAAGAGCGAGATAGCATTTGAAAGAAATTTAATATAGTATATCTTTTCACCTGATGTACATATATCCAACTCGGCACGGCGACTTACTTACTTCATCAAATAAAGTAATTAAGTCGTCGGGCGGACTTGAATGTACCATGTGCCAAGTGAAAATTCACATACAGTAGAATCCGGTTATAGCGACTCCCCTATATAACGGACTTCGTCGGGTCATTACGACGAAAATTCGATGACTTGGTTGATTCCCATAAAAACTTGGATATATGTAAGAAGGTTTCCGCTTTTAGCGACAAACCGCTTATACAAACGATATTTTCCATAATTTAACCTGATATTACGACGTTTCGAAGAAAAATTCAGCGGAAGAGAGCCAAAAAAAATTTAAGCTTGAAAGTTCAAACGATGCTGTTAAAAATGTACATGTATCATACATGATGTATTTATCACAAGCAGTGGCTTGTGTGCGTAGCAGCGACACGAAGGTTCTTACGCTCTCACTACTCTCTGCAGTGCACTAAGGGCGATTAGTTGATTTTGGCGGCATAAAGTCCACACATAGAGCTAGGAGCCTAATTTTTATACCCTTGCAGAGGGTATTATAAAATTGGTCAGATGTTTGTAACGCAGAGAAGGGATCGTTTCCGACATAAAGTATATATATTCTTGATCAGCAAGAGAAGACGAGTTGATATAGCCATGTCCGTCTGTCCGTCTGTCCGTCTGT
This sequence comes from Drosophila sp. 14030-0761.01, assembly GCA_018150735.1. Classification (NCBI taxonomy): domain Eukaryota; kingdom Metazoa; phylum Arthropoda; class Insecta; order Diptera; family Drosophilidae; genus Drosophila; species Drosophila sp. 14030-0761.01. Next base: position 2,567,094 of record JAECWO010000003.1, read on the forward strand.
CCTTCTGTCCGTCTGTCCGTCTGTCTGTCTGGTGCTTCGCGATCTAGTCCCACAGTTTTAGAGCTATCGCATTCAAAGTTCGTATATAAGCTTTTCTATACAGCCACATACACATCTGCGATTTTGAATAAGATCGGACAACTATATCATATAGCTGTCATACAAATACAATCGTTAAATGCGAATAACTTCTCTATTTTTTGAACAATCTTATCCAAACTGATTATGTACATAAATAAAAAGGGATTACGTCATATGCGTGAATTTCAAAACAATCGGATAAACATAACGCCTGATTTCGACGATATAAAATTTGCCTATATAGCGTGCACTGCTTATGGCATACTGCTGCTGCCATAAGCAGTGCACGCATAAGCAGTGAAGCACATATATGTGTCAAAATTGCGATTGTGTGTGTGTGAATATGAATATCAATCGCTACATTGTCTACTATTTGGCGGGGGCAGCCCGGCCAATGTATTTAAAATATTTCTTTATTGGATTAAGAAACAAAAAATTTTTTAGAAAATAAAATATAATGGTCAAAAGCTGCAAGGGTATACAAACTTTGGCATAGCCGAAGTTAGCTTCTTTGATATTTTTTTTAAATGTTACTAATATTTTTAGTTTGATTTCGCTTTATTTTCCGCCCCTTTATAACCCCGAAACTTGTACAAAAATTTCAATTTTTATTATAAAGCAAAGCATAAAAATAGAAAAAATGATATTTTACCATGTTTTAACAATATTCCAAACTTCAAAAAACAAAAAGTTAATAATCTTCTTCATTCAAAACAAAAGAATTCTCATGTTTGTCATCGCTTTCGTTGTCTGATTCGGTGTCTTCATCATTTAAAAAATTGTTTGAACTCAGCTCTGATGTTGGATTCTCTAAAAGGTTTCAAACGGCAACTTCTGATGCCATTCGCCTTCGTAGTCTAGGCCCGGCCTCGGCATATCCTACTTTTGGACGACCCATCTTCGGTGGTGATGGCTTAGCAGTATCCTCCACATCAATTTTTATTTCCATACATTTTGCAAACCATTCTGTGTGAATTGACTTGAATCGCTCAAGATTTCGATTGTATTTGCGCACGTATCGTTTTATATAATATTCAAAATTAGTCACTTTTGCCTTAATTTGCTGTATGTTTGATTTGTTCAAATTATCTTCATTTATTTCTTCCATTATGTACGCTGTGACAGCAACAGCATTGCGATTGTTGTTCTTCCAAATATCAACAAGCGTGTTGATGTTGAACGCAAAGGAAACTTCAAGTGCAATTTTTTTTAAATGGAACAAAAAGGAGCAAAAAAAATGATTACTACAATAAACAAGACACATTCGTTAGTAACTTGCCATTTTTAGTTGCATGTTTTGACATGCACTTTTCAAGAAATACTCCACGGAACACAATTAAAATTGTTAGATTTTTGCTAAAAATACAATCAACAATAACACTGGACATTAAAAACACCACGAACATTTATACACATTTATCGTAAATAAAAGATTGTAAATACCTTGAGCTTTGCTATCCATATTACACTTATTAATTTCAACAAAACCAATAATAATTTAAGCACTTTTAACAGCATGAAATTTTTCACGCCAATTTATATAATTGCAAGATTCAACAGATCAGCTGGTTTTGAAGGGCTGCCACAAAAAGAGTGTTGCCACCCGATAAAAAAAATTGTTTTTCAGCTAACTGAAGTGTTTACTGTTAATAAAAAATAACATTTTTTTAATATTTCACCATAAATTTTATGACTCTATGCCGCCCATTATGAAAAATCGCCCACAGTGCAGTGCTGCCAGAATCTTTTAAGCTAAAATTGCTAGATTTGGGACGAAAAGTTGCCAAAAATTGCTAACAAATTTTAAAAATTGCCAAAAAAAAAAAATGCTAAACCCTAACGGGTTAAAAAATTAAGATACACAAAAATAAAAATAAAAATTCAAAACTCTTAAATTAATAATGAACACGATCTTAAACAATTATAATTACATTTAGCTACAGAATACTTAAAATACTATCTAGTTCCTCAGCTTCTTCACATACATAGGTGTACTTCTTATTGCCAGTAATTTGTGACAAGTACTCATATGGTAGAGAATAATTATGGCAACATTTTTTGTGTCCTTGTAGTCCATACCTATTAGTTACATTAGTAAGACTAAAGGGGACATTTTTAGGCCTCGAGCTAATCGATGCTGGAGATGCTATTTCTATAGCAGATGCTGTGAAAACTTGCAATTTATTATCAAAAAAGCTAACTTCGGCGGCTATGCCGAAGTTTGTACACCCTTGCAGCCCTTGACCATTACATTTCATTTCCTAAAAAATTTATTGTGTGTTATAATCCAATATTATTTTCATCGACTTCCGTGGGATTCAAACTCACGTCTATTCGTTTAATACATAAAACAAAAATTTTTTTAAAATATTTACATATGTCGATAATGAGATTCGAACCCGCACCTTTCGTTTCATACGCAAGACCTCTATCCACTAAGCCATTGCACCTTCATTGCTCGACCCAGCGAATCGCCCAATAGGAAGCGTGCCAAAACAATGTAGCGATTGACATATTCACACACACATACAATCGCAATTTAGACACAAATATGTGCTTTACTGCTTAGGCGTGTGTGTATATAGGAAAATTTATATCGTCGAAATCAGGCGTTATATTTATCCGATTATTTTGAAATTCACGCATATGATGTAATCCCTTCATACTTATACGTTATCAGTTTCGAAAAGATTGTTCAAAAAATAGAGAAGTTATTCGCATTTAACGTTTGTATTTGTATGGCAGCTATATGATATAGTTGTCCGATCTTATTCAAAATTGCAGATGTGTGAGCTGTATAGAAAAGCTTATATACGAACTTTGAATGCCATAGCTCTTAAACTGTGGGACTAGTTCGCGCAGCACCAGACAGACAGACGGACATGGCTATATCAACTCGTCTTCTCTTGCTGATCAAGAATATATATACTTTATGGGGTCGGAAACGATTAAAATTGTTAAAATTGTTGTTCTCTGCGTTACAAACATCTAACCAATTTTATAATACCCTCTGCAAGGGTATAAAAAACAATATTAGAACCTTGCGTTAAAAAAACTGAAATTTTGTATATCAGTGTATGTATGTATGTATTTACTTATACAGTAGAGGTCGGTTATAACGATACTCAAGGGACCGGCCATATAGCATCGTTATACCCGATATTCGTTAAAGCCGATATTGAATTGTATTGTATAGTATTGTATGAAAACCAACCAAGTCTCTCTGTGTGTATCGTTATAAGCGGTATATCGTTATAGCCGGTATCGTTATAACCGGCCTCTACATACATATCTACATTCATATATACATACATGTAAATATATACATAATTGTATTGTATATACATATGTACTTTAAAAGTCCGAGATTCCTACATAACACGCAGGCAATAAAAGTAAAATTATGTTTGGATGACAACCATAGGACGGCACACCATACTCCTTAAGGCATCATCATTAAAATCTCTTTGCCCTCGTTTTATGTATACCCTTGAACTTGTTGGGCACATTAGACTTGTTAATAGAGCTGGGAATTGTATCGATGTTTCATCGATACATCGAGGTTTTTTATTTTCTTGCGGGTACTCGATATTTTAACTTCGATGTTTCGAGTTTTCGAGGTTTTTCGCATCACTAAAAAAATTGTCATCACTTACAAAAAATTTGCGGGAAAGTACAAAGCTAGGTAAGTTAAAAATTATAATTGTGTTTATAAACATTGAAAGCAAAAGATTAATTGAATGCCTCCTTATTTTAGGATATTGGTGTTGGCAGTGCTGTAGACATGGACAAATTTCTCAAGGATTTTAATGACAAAGGTAAACATCACAAGTGAGACACACATGTGGAATGTATTTCCATTTTTAACATGTATGTAAATACATATGTACGTTCTTCTGTGTAGATTGCGATACTGACTCTAACGATGAAAATGATGAGACACCCAATAAACGAACAAAATATGGGAAGTCTATAGTTTGGGACTACTTTATAAAGTCTTCGAATGGGAAATCGGCAAAGTGCAAAAAATGTGCCAAAACTTACTCAACCAGTGGAAACACAACAAATTTATGGAAACATTTGAAACTCATTCATCCCAATTTGACTGGGTCTGAAGTTCGGGGAACGATGGCCGCAGGCTCTATTTCTTCTTATTTTCAAGATAAGTACGAACCGTCATCGCTACGAAAAAAAGCACTGGATAGTGCAGTGACATATTTTATAGCGTCGGATCTTCGTCCATATTCAGTGGTTGAAAACAAAGGCTTTCGTCATATGTTGAAAACGCTCGATCCAAAATACGAGTTGCCACGCGAGGAACATTCCGTGATGTGCACATGCACCAGCTTTATACAACTATGAGCGCAAAACTAAAAATTATTCTTGAAAAGGTTGATCATTGCGCTATTACCACGGACAGCTGTACATCCAGGGCAAATGAAGCCTTTCTAACAGTCACTTGTCACTTCATTACTGAAGATTTCCAATTACGTACAGCAAGCAGTTTTATCAACAAAAAAGCTCATAGACGAAGAAAACCACTCAGCATAAAAAAAAAAAACATATCCAAATCATTGTTGGACGTTTTAAATGAATGGGGAGTGCTAAGCAAAGTTACTGCCATAGTGACGGACAATGCTGCTAAGATGAAATTGGCTTGTAGTATGATCGAGAAAATAAATTTTCCTTGCTTCGCTCACACAATTAATTTAGCTGTTCAGGATTGCTTAAAAAGTGACAAAATTAAGCCCATAATAAATAAATGTAAAAGCATAGTTACTTTTTTTAAGAGCAGCAGTGTGGCTTATGCAAAGTTCAAAAAAGCACAAAATACAGACAAGCCTTATAATTTAAAACAAGAATGCCCCACCAGGTGGAATAGTGCATTTTATATGATTCAACGTATTCTGTCCACAAAAGATGCAATATCCAATGTATTGCTCAATACTCCAAAAGCCTTATTACCATTAACAGCAGACGAAATTTCTATTTTGAAAGAATTAGTTCAAGTTCTCTCTCCGTTTGAACACGCGACACTTTATACTTCATCGAGCAGCTCAGTAACAATATCAATGGTGATTCCTGTTGTTTGTGGCATTGTTCATAATATGCAAAATGTAAAGATGGCCACAGAAGAAGGAAATAAAGCTTGCTCTATTTTGTTAGAAGGACTGTGAAAAAGGCTAATTCCTTACGAATCGCGTTTGATTCCAAGAATCTCAACACTACTAGATCCACGCTTCAAAAAGGAAGGCTTTTTGTTAGAGCCCAATACATCTGAGGCTGTGAAATTTTTGGAAAATGAGCTTTCTGCAATTAACGTACCATGCCCAACTTCCTCCAGCCTGCCAGCACCAATATCTTCTGCTACACAAGAGCCACTTTTCAATTTTCTTGATTTAAGGAATTCTACAAAGATTCACAGTAATCGGAAAGATTCAATTCTGGGAATGCGTCAATATTTCAACACTGAAAACTCTGACTCCAAAGCCTGTCCACTGGATTACTGGAAGGTAGGAATATATAGATATTAAAATAATTATATCGTTTAATGACAATACATTTACTTTGCAGACTTCAAATGATCACAGCTTTAAGTACTGTGTTAAAAAATTTCTTTGTGTTCCTGCAACGTCCACTGAAAGTGAACGTATGTTCAGCAAAGCTGGACTTATAGTAAGTGAGGAACGGAGTTCTCTCAAACCCAAGCAAGTTGATATACTTGTATTTGTAAATAAAAACGAATGGATCTCAAAAGTAACATATAACAATAATTAGTTACCATTGCTTATGTAAATTAAACGAAATATATAAAACAAAAAGTGTTTTGAAATTTATAATTTATTTTTTTGAATAATAATATTCTTTCAGTGTTATTCTTTAATCGCGAATTTAACTTCATTTTTACGCTCTAAGTTAAATATTAATTTAAACTTCGATACATCGATACATATCGAGGTTTTTTTTTTTTCAAAAGACTCAAAATATCGAGGTACGCAAACATCGATGTTTTACCAGCACTAACATACATATATGCCGACCAGTGTATGTACATACATATGTATGATATGGAAAAGACGCGAGCGAGTTTTTTCATGATCTAGCACCATTTTGAATTAAAGACGCACTAGATTGTCAAGCGCAAACTAAGACATGCTACAATTTTTGTAAAAAAACATGTTTTATTTTTTAAATTCTTTCGGGGGCGGGTTGGACTTGGATTTTATATTTTTTATTGTCATCGGGTACGGGTAAAGTTTTGCTCTTCGGCCCACGGGCTGGACGCGAAAATTCGGCTTATACCCATTCCTAGTCGGCACCCATTGACCGTGCGGCCACTTTTGTTCGAAACTGGGTTGCCGTTTTGGCTTCTTTTCGGTCATATCTGGCTTATTTTCAATGGCGATTGCGGATAAAATTCGGATATTGCGGATATCGGAAAATATGGCTTATTTAAGAATTGGAAGAGCTAATTTTTAGCTTATTTAATATTTCACTGTAGTTGTCATAATAAAGTTTCTCAAATACCGAAGTAGCAGTCTGGCACTAATTTCTGCAACACTTCCATATCTAATTTTTTTGTTGAAATAGATTGCCTAATTTTAAAAATGCCTAAAGAAAATTATATACAAAAAGTTAAAGACGTCTGGCTACAAAGCTCAGAGTGCAAGGAATGGCTGAGAAAGGATTTAACTGATTTGACGAGGGATTATTGCAGTTATTGCTAGTTATTGCATCAACGCTAAATTGTGTGATTTGCTGGCACATGCAATTTCCAAGAAGCACACCGGACCCCTTAATGCTTTCGCCCAAAAGAACCAAATTGAATTTTAAATAAAGTAAGTAAGTCGCCGGGCCGACTTGGATATGACTCGTCCATTTTTACTCCGATTTAAAAAAATATTTATAAAATTCGGTGGAATGATAGATGTCTACAACATATATAAGTGTGCCGAATTAAATTCCGATACGGTAAATATTGCGGGAGCAAATAACTTTTTATTGAATTCCGGAGGCGGAGGGGGCGTGGCAAAAAAAAATAAACTTGGTCAGCGTCTAACTACACGAGTCTTCATTCTAAATTTGGTAGATCTATCATTTATAGTTGCTGATATCTGTGCACTCTTGCGGACGGACAGACAAACGGATATGGCTATATCAATTGCTCTTCTCATGCTGATTATGAATATATATACTTTATAGGGTCGGAAAAGCTTCCTTCTCCCTGTTACATACATTTTGGCGACTTTAATATACCATTTTATCCATGGATCCCAACTAAGTTTTAGCGTTGACTTCAACGTAGTGGTATGGCCTTACAATTCTAGGGTCGTTAGCGAAGTCTGCTGATGATAGAACTTGGTGGTTCTTGAAATAGCTACATATACAGACAACCTGCTCACTTTTTATTTGCGGCCAAATTGACCTGAAGCACTCTTTAATAAATTATTATTAATCATAAAATAAAACTAAACCAGAAGGCCGGGCTAACTTCGAGTTCTAAATCGAGTTCGCAAAATGAATAGGCTTTTGTGAAAAAACCTCTACACGCTATAGCACGGCACGCATGCATATGCATGTATGTATGTAGAGATGCAGCATGCAGTTTACCATTTGTTTGTATGACAGCTATATAATATAGTTATCCGATTTTGATCTTGCAGGATTTTGCAGGATTATAATTTGTTATGTGCAAATGTTACTTACCAAATTTGGTGATGATCGCAAATGAAACAAAAAAGTTTTTAAAAGCAAAACTATTTTGGTCCGATTGTTCGTATGGGAGCTATATGATATAGTTATCCGATATTGATCAAATTTGGCATGGATGTTTGGATGTATAATAAACTGCCAAATGTTAAGTTTTGTAATGATCAGGTGAAAACGAACGAAGTTATTAATCTAAAACTCATTTTTTGACTGATTGTTCCTATGGGAGCTATATGATATAGTCGTCCGATCCGAATGAATCCGAGATATACAATGCCTGCAGTAAATACAAGACTCCGTCCAAAGTTTCAGATCTGTAGCTATAGCGATCTAGGAGGAGAAGCTGTTGATCCAGACAGACAGACAGACGGAAAAACGGATTTGAACTCGTCTTGTCATGCTGATCAAGAATATATATACTTTATATGGTCGGAGATGCCTCCTTCTATGCGTTGCACACTTCTGACCAAAATTAATATACCCTTTTTGCAAGGGTATAAAAATATATCAATGTTCAAATAATAACCAGGTACACATACAAATATATGTATTACAAAAAATAATCCTAATTGTGATTGTCTTTTACCAATGAATTAACAATTTATAGATTGAATATACATTGAAGCTTACTGTTGTTTTGTGTGTCAATGTCAATTTTCTCAGTAGAACAACTATTAATCGAAATTTTGCCGTCGATGACAAAAAGGTAAACAAAATGCAAAAACCCTGGAGGAAAATATAAAAATCGCTATTATTGTAAAAAAAATTGCTAAAAAAATAATTGATTTGTTGCTAGTAGCATTCAAAAAAATGATGCAAATTTTTTTTAAAGTTGCCAGATCTAGCAACTAAATTGCTAAACTGGCAGCACTGACTCTCTGTTGCCTTAGCAAAGCTGCTGAGACAGAGAGAGCATTAGCGCAGTGCCGAAGTCTATTCCATGAGATGTCCCGTTAAATTTATAGTTTTTTCTACTTTGTATGAAGAAAACACAAGTTAATGAATTTAATTTGTTACATTTTTTGTTTTGATAAAAAAAATAAAGTAAGTCGCCGGGCCGACTTGGATATACCATGCATCAGGCGAAAAGATATTTATTAAATTTCTTTCAAATGATATCTCGCTCACTCTTATGGGGACTCCCAACCAAATCGGTGATTTCCAGCATATGCTATCTCACATCTACTGTCCAAATACGATAGCTCTAGCTTTTATAGTCTCCGAGATTTCGATGATCCTACAGACGGACAGACAGATGGACATATCTCAATGAATCGGCTATTGATACTGATCAAGAAACCATATATGTATGTACATACTTTATACGGCATATTACATATATTTTGGCGATTTGAATATACCATTTCATCCTATCGTATTTTATTTGGCGCACTGATACATGTTATAAATACCTATCATTCCCCCGAATTTCATAAAAATAGAAATAAAAATGGCCAAGTTAAACATAGAAACGTTTTGTCCTCAAAGCGATTAAAGGGCGTATTTGGCCGGTGGGGCGCTAAAGTGTTCGTGTGGACATAAGAGTGAGCGACATAGCATGTGGTAGAAATCGCAGCGAAAGAAATTTAATATAAGAATTTGGTTTTACAAATTCAGAGTAGTTTTTTCACTTGATGCATGGTATATCCAAGTAGGCGCCATGACTTACTCTGCTATGACTTACTCTGCTATATCAAATAAGTGGCCCTAATCTGCTCTTACTGAAATATAGTATCTCAGACCATCAAATGATCGAACTCTACTGGCGGCAACATACATTTGCATATATGTATACATGCAGCATGCAATTTTTTCATATGTTTGTATGACAGCTATATCATATAGTAATCCGATTTTGATCAAATTTACCAGAATTATAACTTTCAATGTGGAAATGTATTTACCAAGTTTGACGATGATCGCTCAAGAAACAAAAAAGTTTCTAGAATAAAAACTGTTTTGGTCCGATCGTTCCTATAGGAGCTATATGACATAGTCGTCGGATCCGGATGAATCCGAGATATACAATGCCTGCAGTATATACAAGACTTCGTGCAAAATTGCAGCTCTGTCGCTTTAGCGGTTTAGGAGGAGAAGCTGTTGATCCACACAGACAGACAGACGGACAGACGGACGGACGGACAAACGGATTTGAACTTGCCTTGTCATGCTGATCAAGAATATATATACTTTATATGGTCGGAGATGCCTCCTTCCATGCGTTGCACACTTCTGACCAAAATTAATATACCCTTTTTGCAAAAGTATAAAAAAACCAGAAGGCCGGGTTAACTTCGACCATGCCGAAGTTTGTATACCCTTGCAAGTTCTTGCGTTACTCAATCCCTAAATGGAGATCGCAAAATGGAAAGGGTTTTTGTGTAAAAACCCTTATCTACACGCTATAGCACGGCACGCATACATATGCATATATGTATACATGCAGCATGCAATTTTTCCATCTGTTTGTATGACAGCTATATCATATAGTAATCCGATTTTGATCAAATTTGGCAGAATTATAAATTATTATGTGCAAATGTTATTTACTAAGTTTGGTGACGATCGCAATAGAAAAAAAAGGTTCTTAGAAGCAAAGCTATATTTGGTCCGATTGTTCCTATGGGAGCTATATGATATAGTAGTCCAATCTTGATCAAATTTACAAGGACGTACAGATGTATAGTAAACTGCCAAATGTTAAGTTTTATAACAATCACATGAAAAACAACGAAGTTATTGATCTAAAATATAATATAATAATCCGATCTTGATCAAATTTGGCATGAATGTTTGTATGTATAATAAACTGCCAAATGTTAAGTTTTATGATAATCGGGTGAAAAAAAAGAAGTTATTGATCTAAAACTCTATTTTCGACCGACAGTTCCTATGGGAGCTATATGATATAGTCGTCCGATCCGGATGAATCCGAGATATACAATGCCTGCAGTATATACAAGACTCCGTGCAAAATTGCAACTATGTAGCTATATCAGTTTAGGAGGAGAAGCTGTTGATCCAGACAGACGGACAGACAGACGGACAAACGGATTTGAACTTGCCTTGTCATGCTGATCAAGAATATATATACTTTATATGGTCGGAGATGGCTCCCTCTATGCGTTGCACACTTCTGATCAAAATTAATATACCCTTTTTGCAAGGGTATAAAAATAAAGGAAGTAAGTCGCCGGGCGGACTTGGATATACCATGCATCAGGTGAAAATATTAATTAATTATATTAAATTTCTTTTAAATGCTATCTCGCTCACTCTTATGTGGACACGAGCACCTTAGCGCACCCGATCAAATCGGTGATTTCTAACATATGCTATCTCGCTCACTCTTATGTGTGTGCACTTTAGCGCCCCACCGTCGATATCCGCCCTTGGACCGTTTTGAGGGAAAAACGTTTAGTTGTATAACTCGGCCATTTTTATTCAGATTCTTATGATATTTGGGATGAAAAATATTTGTAACATGTATTAGTGTGCGAAATTATATTACGACATGGGGGCTCAAAATATTGTTTTTCAAATTGCGTGTGCGGAAGGGGGCGGGGCAAAAAAAAATAAACTCGATCTACCTGCAGAGCAAACGAGTCTACATGCACGGACAGACGGACATGTTTCAATCGACTTGGTTATTGATACTGATCAAGAATATATGTATATACTTTATAGGGTCGGAAAAGCTTCCTTCTCCCTGTTACATACATTTTGGCGACTTTAATATACCATTTCATCCTATGGATGCATGGTATAAAAAAAAAGAAGGTGTAGAATTCCTATCAGGTGATGCCTTACAGGATTTGTTATAAGCCCTAAATTCCATCGAGCGATTTAACGGCGAGGGGAATCTGGCACAATTGTTAAGCCAAATTGAACATCTTTCGTTGGCATACCCAACGATTAACTTTCGAAAACGATGAACCAAGTACAGTAAGGTAAACTCAGCTAATGGATAGAGCCATTAGCTCTTATATCGGAACAAGTTCTATTAGAGTTACAAATTAGAATGAAAACTTACAACAAGACAATATTGTTGTAGATAAACTAGTTTGTGTCGGATGGCTTGATTAATACTTGACTTAGCTGTATTATATTCAACACGTCTTTCGCCTGCAGCTCGTCGGAAGAAAGTGAGCTTCAGAGTTGTCTCTCTTATCGATATCCGCTTAAGCTTAAGTGATATCGATATGTCTTATAATCGGTTATCAGTACATTGAGACCTTAGGACAGTTAATAGTACATTAGGGTTTTACATACCTTAGGAGTATTATATATAGTAGGGGTATTATATACATTACGGGTATTATATACAGTAGGGGTATGATATACAGTAGAGGTATTATATACAGTAGAGGTATTGTATACAGTAGAGGTATTGGCTACAGTAGAGGTATTGCATATATGCTTTTTTGCTCTACCAGCACTCACTGGCACATAATGATCTATGTGAATTATTGTTTATTGCATTTAGGTATACAATGTAAAAATCCTTGTTCCTTTCCAGTTTTCGGAGAAAATGCAATGCATTTAAGACAGTTTTCAATATGTTTTATGCACTTGTCTTTTAGGTTTCAAAACCAATAACTTTTGTTAATTAAATCTATCATCTTATCTCGACCTACATATCCCATTTCGTTGTGACACTTGTAAAGCACGTGATCTTCCATATTTTCCGGAACATAGAAAAGAAGTCCATTATCATTTGTTTTCCTATACAGAACACCATTTCTTATTTCGTACAGTTTGTCTTCAGCAGTTTCTAACAATTTTTGCAGCTTTTGAATTTTTGAGTCTTTTGATTGGAAAATATTTAAATTGTCTTCAAAACTGGTTGTTTTAACCACCATTATATCATTGTACATCTACTCAAAGCGTCGACATGCTGCATCTTTATTCCTGCTCTGTGGATTAATTCGTAGTCATAGTTTTGAAGCTCCAAAGCCCATCTAGCAATTCTAGGGTTTAGTTCAACTTTGTTTAATGTTAACGCTAATGAATTACAGTCAGTAACAATCTTAAAATGTTTTCCTTGAAGGTAAACCCTAAATCTGCGCAAAGAATAAATAATAGCGAGAGCTTCTAATTCAAAACTATGATACTTCCCTTCTGCTTCGGTCATGGGCTTTGCAAAATAGAAAATAGGATGCAATTTTCCGTCCGATTTTTTCTGCAGTAACACTGCTCCGAATCCTAAACCACTGGCATCGCAATGCAATTTTATTTCATCCTTACAATCGTATATTGCTAGGACTGGTGAATTCATAAGCTTTTCCTTAAGCAATAAAAAACATTTTAACTCTTTCTCCCGAAACACAAATTCCTTGTCCTTTTTTAAGAGAACATATAAGGGTTTAGAAATAGAAATATCTTTAATAAATCTTCGGAAGTAGGAACATAGCCCCAGAAAACTTTGAACTGCTTGAGTTTTTCCAGGACTTGAAAAATTTCTTATTGCTTCTACACCCTTATCATCTGCTTTTATTCCTTTAGTTGATATTTGGAAACCTTAATATTTAATGCAGGATTGCATGAATTAACATTTGTTTAAACGTAACTCTGTTTTATCTATCTGTTTACTAACTGTTTCATCTAACTGTTTACTAACTGTTTCATCTGACTTTACATTAACTGTTTCATTTTCTTGTATATTAACTGTTTCATTTTCTTCTATATTAACTGTTTCATTTTCTTCTATATTAACTGTTTCATTTTCTGTTGTAACTGTAGGACTTTTGCAATAGCTTAAACTAGCATTATATGATGTGTCTGTTGTTATTTCAGTATTCAATTTTTCTACTGTAACCAATTTCAATGCGCTTATATTAAATTTTATGTTACATACTCTTTAAAAGTTTCTCCCAAGGACAACATCGTGACTCATAGACTCGTTTGGCACAATATTTAAATAAAAATTTTATTGATCCTTTCAAAACATAACATAACGTTTTTCCAAATATTTTTAATGGACTCTTATTCAATCCGAAATAGCAATCTATTACTGGTTCGAGTACGATATGACTCGGTACATAACGTTTTTTAATCAATGAAATTGAACTTCCCGAGTCTAGGAGACACGCTGCAATCAATGGGGATATAGATTTATCTTTAAAAATTATATGTACATTTCTTACGTGTTGATTTTCAGTTGCACTTTTCCTGGCTGGGCACTGTGCAACAAAGTGACCGAATTCTCTACAAGCGTAGCATGGTCCCGGCTCTCTCTTCGGTTTAAAACAGTTGACAGCTAAGTGTCCTCTAGCATTGAAGTTCACACAGCGTACTTCTTTCTTGACGCTGTCTGAAGACTTCTCTCGAACTGGTTGTGAAGAAGGTTCCATCTTCCACTCTGGTAGACGCACTGACGAAAAAGCTCGAAGAATCTGCATTGGATCAGAAAAAACATTGAATGCGCGCCTGTTCCCGTAGGCCTTTTGATGAAATTCCTTCAATAATGCATTCCAATAATTCCTCCACATGCTAGTCGCATCTTGTCGTCAAAATAAACAGTAAACTTCTCACCGACCAGCCATTTGGGTTCTTGAAATTTGCTTCTGGTCTCAGCTTTCGACATTGTATTTCCGAACGCCACACTAAGTTGTTGGAACAGCTGATCAGCTGGTTCAAGAATACGTGTAGAGTTGTTGTGTAGCCACTGTTGTGCTTTCCCTTTAAGCTTGGCAATAAACAGCATGCGGGTGCATACTTCATCCAAATTATATATTTGCGCAATATTCTGGACTTGGGAAATCCAAACTCGAGCACATGTCTCACCATTGAAGTCCATTGTGACTTCTTTTGCCAATGAAAGCGCTGTTGTTGCCGACTTTAACCCTATCTTTTCTGGCATTGCCACTGTTGACATTGTTACTGCAAGCGTTGCCACTGTTGTCGTTGTTACTGCAAGCGTTGCCACTATTAACGATGTTCACATTTTCCGCAAAGTCAACGGAAATATTTTCTGGTATTTCATTTGATTGGCCGTTCATTCCATCATTTTGCAAATTAGGCATCTGCATATGTAATTGTTTAAGCATCTTTTCCGCCGCAATGATGTCTGTACGAAGCTGCTCCAAGATTGTGCCATGAGCTTCTATGACTTCCGGTTGCTCAACACGTGTTCCAGCGGTGACTTCGTTCGGCTGCATTTCAGATGAGATGGCTGGAGTCACATCAGCGTGCGGTAGCACTGCGTCCAAGGGGCTGTGCGGCGGTACCATTTTCCATGGCGAGTAAGAACCACTTCTGAGATTGTTGTAGATAAACTAGTTTGTGTCGGATGGCTTGATTAATACTTCACGTCTTTCGCCTGCAGCTCGTCGGAAGAAAGTGAGCTTCAGAGTTGTGTCTCCTGTCGATATCCGCTTAAGCATAAGTGATATCGATATGTCTTATAATCGGTTATCAGTACATTGAGACCTTAGGATTATTAACTACATTAGGGTTTTACATACCTTACCTGTATATACCGATTTGTATACCCTTGTAAAAAGGGTATATTAATTTTGGTCAGAAGTGTGCAACGCATAGAAGGAGCCATCTCCGACCATATAAAGTATATATATTCTTGATCAGCATGACAAGGCAAGTTCAAATCCGTTTGTCCGTCTGTCTGTCTGTCTGGATCAACAGCTTCTCCTCCTAGACCACTAAAGCTACATAGCTACAATTTTGCACGAAGTCTTGTATATACTGCAGGCATTGTATATCTCGGATTCTTCCGGATCGGATAACTATATCATATAACTTTCATAGGAATGATCGGTCGAAAATATAATTTTAGATCAATAACTTCTTTCTTTTTCGTCTGATTGTTATAAAACTGAACATTTAGCAGTTTACTATACATCCAAACGTACGTGCCAAATTTGATTACGATCGGAGTATAGGTCTCATAGGAACAATCGGACCAAACATAGTTTTGCTTCTAAAATTTTGTTGTTTCTTTTGCGATCATCACCAAATTTCGTAAATAACACTTGCACATAACAAATTAAATTCTTGCCAAATTTGATCAAAATCGGATAACTATATGATATATCTGTCATACAAACAAATGGCAAACTGCATGCTGCATCTCTAGGGTATACAAACTTCGGCATGGTCGAAGTTAGCCCGGCCTTCTGGTTATACCCTTGCAGAGGGTATTATAAAATTGGTCAGATGTTTGTAACGCAGAGAAGGGATCGTTTCCGACCCCATAAAGTATATATATTCTTGATCAGCAAGAGAAGACGAGTTGATATAGCCATGTCCGTCTGTCTGTCTGTCTGGTGCTTCGCGATCTAGTCCCACAGTTTTAGAGCTATGACATTCAAAGTTCGTATATAAGCTTTTCTATACAGCCACATGCACATCTGCGATTTTGAATAAGATCGGACAACTATATCATATAGCTGCCATACAAATACAAACGTTAAATGCGAATATTTATTTATTTAGAGCAAGGCTGGGCACGAAAATGTCACAATTGAGCCAGAACAACAAAAACCGATTACAACAATTTTTGGGCAGAGAAAAGGAACAAGCTTATGCGCTCGAGCTCGAGTTTTATGAGGGACAATAAAACCTTTTTAGGGTCAACAATTGACACCCGAGCGATCGTCGACCGATCCTCGACCCAAAATTACAAGAAACGGAAAAATTACAAAAACACCCATGCAGTTCAGAAAAAAAAAGGGGACAAGCTCGAGCTCGAGTTTTATGAGGGACAATAAAACCATTTTAGGGTCGCGAAATGAGGATTGCTTGTGTATACTGCAAAAAAGTGGCAAAGAAGTTTAGTCAATCGCAATATCGATCATTTCGTCAGAATGTTTGAGTTTTTTCACTCCATTTTTGTTTTCAGTATACACAAGCAATCCTCATTTCGCGACCCTAAAATGGTTTTATTGCCCCTCATAAAACACAAGTTTGTCCCTTTTCTCTGCCGAAGCTCAGTCCCAACCAATGCCTAAGTGAGCCAAGTGAGCCACTACGTGCCCAGCCTTGATTTAGAGCTAACTTATAATTGAAATTATAGGCTAGCGTGTGTTTTTTATGGCTATGGCAGCGTTGGCCTTCAGCTCGTGCTTGTCTAGGTCTAGATATGTACAAAGATATTTACATAGATTGTTTTCTTAGTTTTAATTTAGTGTTAACTTAGTGTGCCAAATGAAATTACGATACAATAAATATTTCGGGTGAAAATCGAATTTTTCGAATTTCGGGGGCGGAAGGGGCGTGGCAAAAATTTGAAACAAACTTGGTCTGCATGCATACTGCACGCATCTAATGTCCAAATCCGATAGCTCTATCTTTTATAGTTCCCGAGATATGGAGGCTCAAAATATTGTTTTTCAAATAGCGGGGGCGAAAGTAGGCGGGGCGAAAAAAAAAATAAACTCGATCTGCCTGCAGAGCAAACGGGTCTGCATGCCAAGTTTGGTAGCTCTAGCTCTTATAGTCTCCGAGATCTCAATGATCCTACAGACGGACAGACAGACAGTCGGACAGACGGACATGTCTCAATCGACTCGGCTATTGATACTGATCAAGAATATATATACTTTATAGGGTCGGAAAAGCTTCCTTCTCCCTGTTACATACATTTTGGCGACTTTAATATACCATTTCATTCTATGAATGCATGGTATAAAAATGGATCCTGGCTTTGTTTTCTCTTTCTTTCTCTTTCATTTAATCGTCGACTGCGCTCGTTGTCTTCATTGTGGCGAAATTTGTTTACTTTTTATTTTGCGCAGTGCAAAGCAACATTGAAATGCACAAATACAATGATACTTTTTGTGGGCTCTCTTTGTGGCCGGCTCTGGTGTAGTTTCGCGTTTTGACTTTGGCCCCCGGGGGCTATGCGTGGCCGGCTCTGCTCTACACTCTTGGCCGTTAGCAACCCAAACAAAAGAGAATCTACAATTAGAGCTGGAAAATCCATCGATGGAAATTAAAAAGTGCGATAGATCGATGGAAATTTTTCGATGGCGATCCATCGCACTTGATTTGTGCGTGGTCACATAAATAACCGTTTTGTATTTTATTTGAATAATAATTCGATTAACCCTTTTATCCATCGATGGTTCCATCCATCGATGGAAAAAATATTGAACCATCGTTACTATCGATTTTTCCCCATCGCTGAAAAAACCATCGAGGGGGGATACCATCGATGGATTCCCAGCTCTACCTACAATCACAAAAATACGGGATAAAATTAGCTCAAACTCCAAAAGGCTGAAACTACTATGGACACCTGGTCATATCGGTATCAAAGGGAACACACTAACGGACACATCTGCACAACACCTACAACAAAAAGGACATCAATAAATTAAACAATTTAAACACCAAAGTAGCGCTGAAGTCAACATGGAATCACTACACACATTTCTACAAAACCATTAATCCAGAAATGCAACCAACAAACCTGCCAATAAAAATTGAAAGGAAACGTGCAGTAATATACACACGTTTCCGGCTTGGTCATACAAAACTTACCCACGAATACATACTAAACAAAACACCTCCACACATCTGTCCGTACTGCAATGGAAATAACCTCACAATCCAACACTTTACCTACCAATGCCAACACATCATCAACATTAGCAAATCCCTGAATTCTCCCTCCCCTAACATCCTCATCTCAGAGGCTATCCTCTCTAATATACAAAACTTTATAAAAATAATCAATACATTAAAAATCTTAGAATAAAAATTGTAAAAATTGTATAAAAACTTCAGCCTGACGGCCTTTGTCGCTCTGGCTTCAGAACTCATTGTAACTTAGAATTAATTCTTTTTTACAATTCAATAATAATATTAATAATAAATAATATTTTTATAATCTCTTAGTTAAACATATATATCTTTACCCCACTTATCATGCATACATATCTTTATCCCCTATAACACATAAGTCATCTCATGATATATTACGATTAGTCCTTATCAACTATTGTCGGCGAATAAAAGCTTGTTAGTATTAATTAAGACATATTTTTCCACGGAGGAAGGAAAAACAAAGAATGAAGTAAAATTTAGTTTGTAAATAAAAGAAATTATAATGGTTTGTTAAATATTTTCTTTGATTCCATGCCGGTCATAATGCCAGGATAGAGTAGGCAATTTCAAAAGGGGCTGTCGCCATTTTAGAAGCATCGATAGCCAAAGGCAGGGAGGGTGTTTCCATTAAGATCTTTATTTCACTACTATTTCCACTTCTTTCTCATTTTTCACTTCTCGTCTTTATAGCGATATCCTACCCTTTAGCATTGTTGACTTGAATTTTATCCCGGTCTATTATAGCTTGTCGAATTAGCACGTATTGAAAACTAATGAGAACAATGAGCAACTGCAACTTAAGAAGAAGATCACCACCCCACTAGCCGACGAGCCTGAGCCGGACGACAAACGTGCAGCTTCCTAGTTAGCAACCCAACATCAGCTCACAGATTACTTGTACCCGTTACAGTTATAATTATTATTATTTTATCATGGCGCCCAACGTGTGGGGCCCAATTTATTGCCCAACTTTTAACAACTTAAGGTGGTTCAATTAGAATTCAACTGTCTAACCACCTGGTTCGGTAACGTCAAACCTATCTACAATTTGTATCAAACACCCATCGACTCTAATTGCTGATCAAGTTCATACATCTAAGAGCAAAGTTTCTACATCCAGTGTAAACATCCGTTAGCGACAGTTATCCATTTCATAAACATTGCATGCATATATGTACATATGTATGTACGTTGCCCAGATCATACGATATTGCGCCTATATACTACCACCCTTGTATACATGCGAGACAAAACTCTGGTTTTTAGTTCTTAAGAAACCAAACGACTATACGGTCAAAAATAAAATAAATTTTTACTTTTTTATATAAACTTGGTTTACATAACTTTGATGAATTTACATCAACAAGTAAACGTTATTATACATTTGTATGTAGATATGTGCTTAGTGCGTTGATAAAAAACAGTAGCATCGTTGAGTTAGCTATATGGAACGATTTTCAAAATAATATGAGCGAAGACTTTTTAAGAGACTTTGGTCAAAATATCTCTTATAACAAAAGTCTTATAATCTTCTTATATGTGGCAAAACTTTTGTACAAACAGCAATTATCCGGAAATGAAAATCGTTAAATCTTCGTTGTATCCACACAGTTTTTAGTGATATTGCTTCTACTCTCTTAGTTGGTGGCAGGATCTTACACAATCTTTTAAAAAACCAATACCAATTTTAGAAAGCTCAATCCTAACATTAGTCAAGGAAGATTTCTCAATTCTTTGCTTGCTTAGTTCCGAAGACAATAAAAAAAGAATTTTTGGGGGAAAACCTATTTTATCTGTTTTTTACTATGAAATCTTTTCCTTAGTTTGGTCCTAATACTTAGTATGGTTGAAATAAAAGATCATTTGACTTGCAACCCTGTTAATATTATCAATGATATGTTTTCCGTTTAGCGGCTTGCCTCCTCAGAAATTGAAAAAGATTCAAAGAAAATTGTATTGTGATATATGTACAATACAAATCGAAATTTAAATAAGAGTGAACCTTTAGTAAATGGAATTCGAATGCGCGTCAAATGTATGTTCCAAAACTCAATTGACTGCAAAGTTCTAACAGGTGTATGGCAAAATGTCTGAATTTCAATTTCCTGTATTCATATGACATATTTGGGAACCATTTTACCTTTCGTATTTCAGAGAACCCAACTTCCAGTCATTCCTGTTTCTGACTATAAATAAGTCTCAGGGGCAAACATCAAAAAGTGGGAATTTTATTGAGGAGGCCTGTTTTTAGTCACGCACAAATGAATGTTGCCGCCAATAGAGTTCGATCATTTGATTGACCGAGCTTCTATATTTCAGTAAGAACAGATCAGGGCCACTTATTAGGTAGCAGATAGCAACGTCTTTACCAAAATATTGTTTATAGAGAAGTAATTCGTTCTTAATTTATTTTCCTAGAATGTGGTCGATTGTGTCGGCCGCTGGTGTAACCAGTAAATTATAAAATACCAAAATACCGGATGACTATTTCATATAGCTGTCATACAAACATTTAAAACATTTTACTCAATCCCTAAATAGAGTTAGCTAAATGTAAAAACCTTTGTGTAGAAACCCCTTCACACATGTGTGTATGCAAACAACATTGAACTGTTTTATATGTTTGTGTGACAGCATATAATATAGTCATTCGATTTGGAAAAAATTTAGCAGGATTATAATTTATTATTGTTAAGTTTAAATTAATAAGTTTGGCTGGTCGTTTAAGAAAAAAAATAAAGTAAGTAAGTCGCCGGGCCGACTTGGATATACCATGCATCAGGGGAAAACAAATTACCTTGAGTTTATAAAACTTATTTCATATATTAAATTTCTTTCGTATGCGCGATTTGATTATGCTATCTCACTCACTCTTATGTGTGTGCACTTTAGCGCTCCACCGGCCAAATTCGGCCTTGCACCGTTTTGAGTGCTAAACATTTCAACGTATAACTCGGTCATTTTTATTCCGATTTTTATGAAACTTGGTGGAATGATGGATAACCATACCATGTATGAGTGTGCCAAATTAAATTCCGATACGACAAATATTGCGGGAGAAAATCACTTTTTATTGAATTCCGGAGGCGGGAGGGGGCGTGGCATAAAAAATTTGGTGGAATGATAGATGTTCATTCGATCTATGAGTGTGCCAAATTAAATTACGATACGATAAATATTACGGGAAAAAATCATTTTTTATTAAATTCCGGAGGCGGAAGGAGGCGTGGCAAAAAAAATTTGGTGGAAAGATAGATGTTCATAAGATCTATGAGTGTGCCAAATTAAATTACGATGCGATCAATATTGCGGGAGAAAATCACTTTTTATTAAATTCCGGAGGCGGAAGGGGGCGTGGTAAAAAAAAACATAAACTTGGTCTGCGTCTATACTACACGAGTCTACATTCTAAATTTGGTAGCTCTATCATTTATAGTTGCTGAGATCTCTGCACTCTTACGGACGGACGGACAGACGGACGGACGGATAGACGGACAGACGGACATGGCTATATCAATTTCTCTTCTCATGCTGATCAATAATATATATACTTTATAGGGTCGGAAAAGCTTCCTTCTCCCTGTTACATACATTTTGGCGACTTTAATATACCATTTCATCCTATGGATGCATGGTATAAAAAGCAGGAAAACTATTTTTTGTCTGATCGTTCCTATGAGAGCTATACGATATAGAGTTGTCTGATCTTGATAAAATTGCGACTAGTTTGTATAGCAGAAGACAGACAGACGGATATGGATATATCAACTCGTATTCTCTGGCTGATCAAGAATATACATATATACTTTATAAGATCGGACACAATTCCTTCTCTGCGTGACAAATATCTGCAAGGGAATAATAAAATAAAAAAGTCGCCGGGATACCATGCATCAGGTTAAAAAACTACTTCAAATTTATAAAACTAAATTCTTATATTTAATTTCTTTTGATTTATAGCACATGCTATCTCGCTTACTCTTATGTGTGTGCACTTTAGCGCCCCACCGCACTATGGGCCAGAATAATTTTTTTTTGGCATAAACTACAGTTTTAATGCTAGAGAACGGAAATTTTGCAGGAACTTTAGAAGGACTAAAATAGAATTTCGTTTTTATACCATGCATTCATAGAATGATATGGTATATTAAAGTCGCCAAAATGTATGTAACAGGGAGAAGGAAGCTTCTCCGACCCTATAAAGTATATATATTCTTGATCAGTATCAATAGTCGAGTCGATTGAGACATGTCCGTCTGTCTGTCCGTCCGTCCGTCCGTCCGATAGAGTGCCTATATCTAGGCAACTATACAAGCTAGAGCTACCAAATTTGGCATGCAGACTCGTTTGGTGTGTACGCTGATCAAGTTTATTTTTTTTTTTTTGCCACGCCCTCTTCCGCCCCCGCTATTTGAAAAACAATATTTTGAGCCTCCATATCTCGCGAACTATAAAAG
The DNA here is from genome assembly GCA_018150735.1 of Drosophila sp. 14030-0761.01. Classification (NCBI taxonomy): domain Eukaryota; kingdom Metazoa; phylum Arthropoda; class Insecta; order Diptera; family Drosophilidae; genus Drosophila; species Drosophila sp. 14030-0761.01. The sequence goes on from JAECWO010000003.1 coordinate 2,589,911, forward strand.
ATAGAGCTTTCGGATTTGGACATTAGATGCGTGCAGTGTGCACGCAGACCAAGTTTGTTCTAAATTTTGGCCACGCCCCCTTCCGCCCCCGAAGTTCGAAATATTCGATTTTCACCCGAAATATTTATCGTATCATTTTATTCATTTTATAAACATCTATCACTACACCAAATTTCATCTGAAAAATCTGAATAACAATAGCCGAGTTATACGTATAAAAGTTTTCTTAAGTGTTCGTGTGCACTTAAGAGTGAGCGAGATAGCATGTGAAAAAATTTAGTTTATGAATTTTCACTTGATGCATGGTAAGTATATCCAAGTCGGCCCGTCGACTTACTTACTTTATTTTTGGTTTTGTGCAAGTTTTTAGTTTGTTTGTAACTAGTGGCAAATGTGGCTCTATTATGGGGTCAAGGCTTTGTTCTTGTTGCTGCAACAGCATTGTTGGTCAGGTGCGTCTCTGCCTCTTTGCCATATTTTTTGGTTTGCATGAAGGTTCGCTCTGCGATGACGTTGATTACAAATGATGGTTTTTCTTTGTTTGCTTTACGATTGCCAGTGGCTAAAAGGAACAAAATCAGCAAACTTACAAACAAAAAATCAGAAAAAAGAGAAACAGGCGTGTTTCATTGGTCAATGTGGCAAGAGGAAGATTTAAGGTTTTTACCATTTAATGGTAGGCATTGTTTTGTCCAATATGGCCAAATGGTTAACGTTATTATTTAAAGCTTAACGTACATGGATGCTTAAAGTGCACTTGTTTAAAAATATCCTTAAGGTCTATCACAATCAGATTCAATAGTTTGCCTATCTTATGTTGAGAATACTTACTCTACCTATGACAAAGAGAGTTACGATCATAGACAATCATGCAAAAAGAAAGTTTTCTATTGTATTTAACACATCACATTAACAGAATGGAAAAAATTCTAGTTAGCTGATTTTGAAATTGGCCAAATTAGTTAAGTATCTTTTGGATTCATTTCAGTTTATTACTATTTGTAAGTTGAAGTTAAAATGAATGCAAGCCTACTTTTCACTGGGGGTTGGGGAAGGGGTGGAAGGTAGATAGATAGACACAGAAAGAGAGAGATAGATAGAGTTAAGTCTGGTGAACTTACCAAGCGAGAGCTTCTCACCAGAATCTGGTGGCAGTGTAAAACCTAGCAGTGCCATCGATGCAATCAACACGCATGGCACAATCAAATTGAAAAAATAGTATAAAGTCTTGCGTCGTATCAAAATGGCGAATGTTATGTCAATATAAGGTTCTGGGCAGCAATTATAGTAGATTTCATTTCGTTTACCGGGCACGCCTGATTGTTAGTATGAGATTACATACATATATGAATAAACATATATATATATTTATATTTTTTTTAAGGTTTTGTGTGATATTAGAATGAATGAAGAGATGATTGATTTAGAAATGCATTGGAAAGGAGAGAAAAGAAATTGGTTTAAATTGTTAGTAAATATTAATATTCAAAGGACTTAAGACTTAGAGGGAGGGAAGGAGGATACAGACAAATTTATAGTTGGAGAGCTAGAAAGGGGATCTCAACACCTACCCAACAGATCCCATTCGCCGTTTGTTATAAAACTGGATATGTCGCCGCCTGCTTCGTCCTGCAGTTGCAAGTCCAACTGGAAAGAATCGAAAAAAGTAATTGCCTTTAGTAGGCACAAAATACAAATCTTAAATGTGTGTATACATACATATGTATGTATTTGTATGCATACTATATCCAATAATCTCGTTTCAAAACGAGACCGCGTATTAATTTGCCGCAAAGTCATTTTGTATGGGTAAATAAAAACATCGCCCAATATTTACAAATTGATTTACCGTTTTGGCTTCCCGTCGCTAAATCTACTTCCCCTTAATCAATGCTGGATGCTAATGTTGTGGTCGACGCTTTAACAATATTTTATGCGATTTTATGTTTATACTCTTGCAGAGGGTATTGTAAAATTAGTCAAATGTTTGTAATGAAAAGAATTAATCGTTTCCGACAACCATAAAGTATATATATTCTTGATCAGCATGAGTTGATATACCCATGTCCGTCAGTTCGAGCTATACAAGCTTTCAAATAGACCCCAGGCACATAATGCTGCCATTCAAAAAAATCGTTAAGTGCGTATCACTTCTCTTTTCCTTGTAGAATCTTATCTGAATGAATCTTAGAATCAAACTGATTATATGCATATGTCGGAGCGTACTGTATGTACGCACTGTATGTGATCGTTGCTGCGTACTGTATGTACGCACTGTATGTGATTGTTGCTGGCTACTGCACTTGCGCGCAGTGTGTTTGTGTGTGTGTGTGTGTGTTGCTGTGTATGAGAATTCTGGTTTTCACCAGAATTCCTAATTTCATCATAATTTCATTTCATAATATTGCGTCAGCCGCTAATTGCGCTCTGATTGGCCGTTTGCACCTTTGTCGCTTTAAGGAGTACCGTTTTAGCGAGACGACAGCGCTGCAACGCTGTCGTCGTGTGTGGTTCGAAGCTATGCTGAGGAGTAACACTGGCGTTGTCAGGCAGTTTTTAAAGAAATGTGGAAGCATAAGCACCGAAACTCGCTTCGCTAGGTACGCAACTATGGACCAAATCAATGAGGTTCCGACACATACATACATAAATATTCCTGGATTTTGGCTTGACTGCACGAAGAAGGCGCTGTGGCTTAGTAGATAGAAGATGAAAGATGAGGACTTTAATATACCATTTCATCTTATGGATACATGTTATAAATAAAGGCTTGGGTATCTTTTAATCAATTTACAGTGTAAATTTCACACTTTGATTGCAGAATATGTCCCCATGATTCACTTTCTTTACTTTTTTAGTGCACATGTGAAAATATGTACAATATTTCCCTTGGTTTAGTTTGGTAGCAGAGGAGTGGTGAATGGGAAGAGTCATATAAAAGTTATCTTATTTAAATATTGCAAACAAAAGGCGGTAGGCAAATATCATCCAAGGGTGTGGCCTTCTGACTTTGTGCAAATAAAAATCAAGTCAAAGTCAAAGCCGAAAAGCGCAAAACTTACTTTCTGACAAAAATATAAACATACATACTTACATGTATGTATGTACATAAATATCTGCACACATTTAGATTGAGCTACAATCACACATTTGTATATACATACATATGTAGTATGCGGGTTTTGTGTATTCATTTTAAAACATTTTACTAAATGTTTAGTAAAATTCAAATAAAAATTTGGGGCATCCATTTTCCAATTATTTATGTTCAGTTGGCATTCTCGTGTGTGTTCATTGAGTTTTATACCTAACCACGAGCGTGCCAGAAATATTGTTTCAAATAAACTGTGGAATTTCTGAACTTCCCGAAGAAACACAGGGATCTTAAGTTAAGATGTATGAATCTTAACCATTTCCATTGTAATGAGTACCATGGCTATAACTAGAAAATTCTCTTTGGGATATATGTATTATATTAAAAACAACACGGTCTCCATTTAAGTGTTACATCGTCCTTTTACATTTTACATAGACCTATTATTATACATTACATAGAAAGAGACATATCCGACCATATAAAGTACTTATATCTATTCTTAGTCAGGATGACAAGACGAGTTCAAATCCGTCTGTCTGGATCAACAGCTTCTCCTCCTAGACCGGCAAAGCTCCAATCTTGCACGAATTCTTGTATATACTGCAGGCATTGTATATATCGGATTCATTCGGATCTGACAGCTATATCATATAGCTGAAATTGGAACCATCGGTCAAAAAATGAGTTTTTGATCAATAACTTCGTTCTTTTTCACCCGATTATCATGAGACTTAACATTTAGCAGTCTACTATACATACAAACGTCCATGCCAAGTATGATCAAGATCGGACTCCTATATCATATAGCTCCCATAGAAACAATCAGACAAGAAATAGTTTTGCTTGAAAAAACTTTTTTGTTTCTTATGCGATCATCACCAAACTTGGTAAATAATTAGATTGAAATCGAATAACTACTTATATGATATACATACATATGTAGCTGTCATACAAACAAATGAAATAAAGTAAGTCGCCGGGCCGACTTGAATATACCATGCATCAGGGAAAAACAACTACATTCAGTTTATAAAACCAAATTCATATGTTAAATTTCTTTCGTATGCGCTATTTGATTATGCTATCTCGCTCACTCTTATGTGTGTGCACTTTAGCGCCCCACCGGCCAAATTCGCCCTTGCACCGTTTTGAGTGCTAAACATTTCAACGTATAACTCGGTCATTTTTATTCCGATTTTTATGAAACTTGGTGGAATGATAGATAACCATAACGTGTATGAGTGTGACAAATTAAATTCCGATACGACAAATATTGCGGGAAAAAATCACTTTATTGAATTCCGGAGGCGGGAGGGGGCGTGGCAAAAAAAATTTGGTGGAATGATAGATGTTCATCAGATCTATGAGTGTGCCAAATTAAATTACGATACGATAAATATTACGGGAGAAAATCACTTTTTATTAAATTCCGGAGGCGGAAGGGGGCGTGGCAAAAAAAAAACATAAACTTGGTCAGCGTCTATACTACACGAGTCCACATTCTAAATTTGGTAGCTCTATCATTAATAGTTGCTGAGATCTCTGCACTCTTACGGACGGACGGACGGACAAACGGACATGGCTCTATCAATTTCTCTTCTCATGCTGATCAAGAATATATATACTTTATAGGGTCGGAAAAGCTTCCTTCTCCCTGTTACATACATTTTGGCGACTTTAATATACCATTTCATCCTATGGATGCATGGTATAAAAATGGCATGCTGCATATCTACATACATGCATATGTATGCGTGTCGTGCTACGGCGTGTAGATACGGATTTTTACACAAAGCTCTTTACATTTAGATAACATTATTTAGGGATTTAATAACACAATAACTGGCAAGGGTATACAAACTTCGGCATGGTCGAAGTTAGCCCCGCCTTCTGGTTTTGTGTAATTTTGACTTTAAGTCTTAGCGGCAATTAACTTTAAATTGAACCAATTTAAAATTAAACATTATTTTAAGAATCAAAATGAAATTCGATTTCGGTATACATACACTACACTAAGTGAAAAATCCACTTTAAACTTATGTATGTACATATATGACCTAATTCATAATTAAATTCCTTTTGAATGTTGCAATGGCAAACACACATTTCTCGCTCACTCAAATAAGAGCACGAGCACTTTAGCGCACCTAGCGGCCAACTCTGCACTTTGATGCTTCCAGTGGAAAACATTTCTAAACATTTTTTACCTTTCTCTTTTACGACAAATGATTGTGAAACTAAATACCATTTCTAATTGCATGAAAGTTAAAGCCCTGGCTCGTCGGTAAAGTCTAAATTTGTCACCCATTTATTTGGCGAAAGTTTATCGAATTAGTTGTCAATCTTATATGCCTATAGGTTGTAACGATTATTAAATTAAAACTATTAAATTTTTTTTTTTTTTGCACGAGTTTCAGGCGTTCCCTCGACCTCCCGCCTAACCAACCGAGAGGCGCAGTCGCATAACGTACGACACGTAATCGCGTGGACGTAGACAACAAACAAATAATCGGATAACTAAAGGAACCCATTGTTGTGATGACAAAGTACTTGAAAGGGTTCATGCATAGCGTAGTTAGTGGTGCAGCGAGTCAAAGATAAAGGAATAAAGTTTCTAGTAGGACTATAGGGTACGGATAGATTAACCTGAGACTATAACTCATGCGAATCTATTTCACAATTTAAAAGCTTGTGCATAAAGATTACACCAAGCATAATTCTACAGTTAATAAGAAAAGGAAGGTTAATCAAAAGAAGTCTACTTGAGTACGAAGGCAAATCGCCATTGCAATTCCAGTTTAAGCCACAAAGAGCAAAAAGTATAAATTGCTTCTGTACAGATTCGATTTAAGTTTGGTGCGTCTTATACTGAGGTGACCATACCCAAGAACCGTACACTAGAATAGGTCGCACAAGTGAGGAAAAGAGAATCTTGGTTATAGACGGATCATCAAATTATTTTGACAACCGCTTGATAAAACCAAGAACGCCCATTGCTTTACTGACAGTGCACAGTGGTCCAGATGAGGTTTTTTTTGGCATGGGCGACCACGCCCACTCTTGCCGCCCCTGCAAACTGATTGATAATAAAATTAGAAAAAATATATATTATTTCCTGTTCTATTTAATTACATACTTATTATACCATGCATCCATAGGATGAAATGGTATATTAAAGTCGCCAAAATGTATGTTACAGGGAGAAGGAAGCTTTTCCGACCCTATAAAGTATATATATTCTTGATCAGCATGAGAAGAGAAATTGAAAGAGCCATGTCCGTCTGTCCGTCCGTCCGTAAGAGTGCAGAGATCTCAGCAATATAAATGATAGATCTACCAAATTTAGAATGTGGACTCGTGTAGTCTTGGCGCTGACCAAGTTTATGTTTATTTTTGCCACGCCCCCTTCCGCCTCCGGAGTTTAATAAAAAGTGATTTTCTCCCGCAATATTGATCGTATCGGAATTTAATTTGGCACACTCATAGATCTTATGAACATCTATCATTCCACCAAATTTTTTTTGCCACGCCCCTTTCCGCCTCCGGAATTTAAAAAACAGATTTTCTCCCGCAATATTTATCGTATCAGAATTTAATTCGGCACACTTATATATGTTATGGACATCTATCATTCCACCAAATTTCATAAAAATCGGAATAAAAATGACCGAGTTATACGTTGAAATGTTTAGCACTCAAAGCGGTGAAAGGTGAATTTCGCCGGTGGAGCGCTAAAGTGCACACACATAAGAGTGAGCGAGATAGCATATGTTAGAAATCGCGCATACGAAAGAAATTTAATATATGAATCTGGTTTTATAAACTCGATATAGTTTTTTTCCCCCTGATGCATGGTATATCCAAGTCGTCCCGGCGACTTACTTACAGGAGAAAATTTTTATTGAATTCCGGAGGCGGAAGGGGGCGTGGCAAAAAAAAATTTGGTGGAATGATAGATGTTCATTAGATCTATGAGTGTGCCAAATTAAATTACGATAGGATAAATATTACGGGAGAAAATCACTTTTTATTAAATTCCGGAGGCGGAAGGGGGCGTGGCAAAAAAAAACATAAACTTGGTCTGCGTCTATACTACACGAGTCTACATTCTAAATTTGGTAGCTCTATCATTAATAGTTGCTGAGATCTCTGCACTCTTACGGACGGACGGACAGACGGACATGGCTATATCAATTTCTCTTCTCATGCTGATCAAGAAAATATATAGTTTATAGGGTCGGAAAAGCTTCCTTCTGCCTGTTACATACATTTTGGCGACTTTAATATACCATTTCATCCTATGGATGCATGGTATAAAAATGGAAACATCACCCCGGGGTCACATCAGACAGCAACAACACCCTACGATGACCTGACTCAGAGTAAATAGCTACCCGCCTCTTCAAAAAATTTACTAAAAGTACAACCACAACAATCCGACACCACACTATGCACCACAAACCAAACTGTTAAAATCCTTCCTAGAAATATTTCTAATAGACTTAAGTCACAACTTAAAGCTAAAAGAAAAACACAAACAAAACCAAACAAAACCAAACAATAACATAAACTTAGCACAAGAACTTTTGTCTAATGAAAATAACGCTAACTGCCCCTCCTCATACTTATGAGCAAATGTGTAGCCGGCCCGATAGACCTCCCCTCTGCTCCTCCAGTCGCACTGTTTCAGGTGGTGGGAGAGGGGGGTATTATTGACGTCTACAGCAATGTTCACTGTAGTTCGTGTCTGACTGTCTTCTGTCTTACCTTATCCATTTCCATAATACTCTCTGCCTATCCGAATGTCCCTAAAAGTTATACAATGAAATATTAACGACTACAACAACAACTACAGTGAACTCCAAGTCCTAATAGCAAAATACAGGCCACATGTCATAGCACACAATATTCACCCCACCCCCATCAACTATGTAATGATTACTCTCAACTCCTCTCCAGCATATGGTGGACTTTGATGCCATCTGCGTTGAAATCTGTTCAAAGAAAAAGCTTCAAATAATTTCTGCATACATTCAACCAAAAGCAAAGTTTAACTTAAACAACCTCTTCTCAGTTCTAAGCGTTTCTAATACCCTTCCGACTTTAATAACAGGCGACTTCAACTGTTGGCATAGAAGATGGAGCTCCCCTGCTTTAGAGAAACTCATTACTCAGTCCAATCTAATTATTTTAAACGATGGCAGTCCAACACACTAACTCACATTGATCTCAGTATTTGCACAGCCGATCTTCCGTTAGAAGCAGAATTGACAATTGAAACAGACTTTCTTCTTAGCGACCACTTGCCAATTTTATGTGATATTTTTAAGAGAGTCCAACCTCAGAAACCAACACATAGACCTATTTTTAAAACCAATGCAGCTTACTGGAACCTTTATACATCTCTCTCTATCAGCCACAATTATTAAACATTAACAAAGAATCAGCCAATCTAAGTAAAATCATTTTAGGAAGCGCGCATGAAGGTATCCCAAAGTCGTCTCCCAAATCATCGCACTGTGTGCCTTGGTGGAGCAAGGACACAAAAATATAATTGATTACAGAAAAAAAATGCACTTTTTAGACGAGCCCTTAAACAAGCTGAGAAAGAATCTTTAGCAAAATTTACCGAAGAAATCAACCACCTAACACCCATTCAACAAATTTGGAACAACATTCGCAGGCTCTGCGGTCTGAACCCCTCAAAGGGGCTACACTGCATTCAAAAACCAAACACAACTGAAAACATTACGCAACAACAAGAAATTGATGATATCTTCGGAAGTAACTGGTCTATGGAAGCAAGTAACTCCAACTTCACTAACTTATTCAAGTCTAACAAAAGTAGGATAATAGCGGACAATTTGTTGCATGCTCCAGGGAAAATTGCTATTCCAATAGAACATGAAATAAATTTCATTGAATTTTCCTCTGCCCTTGATTCTCTAAAAGGAAACACCCCAGGCTTGGATCGAATAACTTACTCCATGATTAAAGCTCTACCTAGAGAAGTCAAGAACAGACTTATAAACTTGTACAACGCAATACTGGGTGACATTATACCACAACAATACAAACTAAGCATGATTATACCAATATTAAAACCTAATAAAGAAAAAACAAATGTCGCGTCTTATCGACCAATTTCCCTTAACTCATGCATGGGAAACTCCTCGACAAAATTATAGCAAAAGGACTATGGTGGTTTGTAACTACAAATAAACTTATACACAACAGTCAAGTCTGTTATGGGCTGTCTACTATTCATAGACCACCTGGTGACTAAATCTTTGGACACAAAAAACCATATCTTAATAATATCTCTTGACTTTGCCAAGGCATTCGATAAAATAGGAATACATGTAATAGATCAGCTTATAAAGTGGGAAGTTGGCCCAAATATACTTAATTACGTCAAGAGCTTCGTGACAAACAGAAAAATCTCTGTGATCCTGTTCGTCATTGCATATCGAAAACTTACAGAAATCATTGATCTTCATAAAGAAATAAATAATGTGTCTAACGGCAATTTTCAAATTCCGAATGTAGATTTTTTGAAACTTTTAGGTGTTACGTTCAACAATAAACAGAGGTGGAACACCCACATTGACGCACTTTCCGTTTCTCTGTCTAAACGCCTAGATATTACTAAATGTCTTTCAGCAAATTCGGATGGAGTACACTTACATTAATATCTATCTTTAAGTCTCTCTTAGTGTCCAAAATAGACTTTGCCTTGCCAATATATGGAACGGCATCACCAAGCCATTTAAAAACCAGAAGGCCGGGCTAACTTCGGCCATGCCGAAGTTTGTATACCCTTGCAAGCTCTTGTGTTACTGGATCTCTAAAAAGAGTTATCTAAATGTAAAGACCCTGGTGTAAAAATCCGTTGTTGCACGCCATAGCACGCATACATATGCATGTAGTATGTGGACATGCAGCATGCAATTTTTATACCATGCATCCATAGGATGAAATGGTATATTAAAGTCGCCAAAATGTATGTAACAGGGAGAAGGAAGCTTTTCCGACCCTATAAAGTATATATATTCTTGATCAGCATGAGAAGAGAAATTGATATAGCCATGTCCGTCTGTCCGTCCGTAAGATGCAGAGATCTCAGCAACTATAAATGATAGAGCTACCAAATTTAGAATGTAGACTCGTGTAGTCTTGGCGCAGACCAAGTTTATGTTTTTTTTTGCCACGCCCCCTTCCGCCTCCGGAATTGAATAAAAAGTGATTTTCTCCCGTAATATTTATCGTATCGTAATTTAATTTGGCACACTCATAGATCTTATGAACATCTATCATTCCACAAAATTTTCTTTGCCACGCCCCCTTCCGCCTCCGGAATTTAATAAAAAGTGATTTTCTCCCGCAATATTTATCGTATCGGAATTTAATTTCGGCACACTTATATATGTTATGGACATCTATCATTCCACCAAGTTTCATAAAAATCGGAATAAAAATGGCCGAGTTATGCATTGAAACGTTTTGCACTCAAAGCGGTGCAAGGGCGAATTTGGCCGGTGGGGCGCTGAAGTGCACACACATAAGAGTTAGCGAGATAGCATATGTTAGAAATCGCGCATACGAAAGAAATTTAATATTTGAAATAAGTTTTATAGACTCAAGGTAATTTGTTTTCCCCTGATGCATGGTATATCCAAGTCGGCCCGGCGACTTACTTACTTTATTTCATATGTTTGTATGACAGCTATATGATATAGTCATCCGATCAAATTTACCCAAATTATAACTTTCTATGTGAAAATGTTATTTACTAAGTTTGACGATGATCGCTCAAGAAACAAAAAAGTTTCTAGAAGAAAAACAATTTTTGGTCCGATTGTTCCTATGGGAGCTATATGATATAGTAGTCCGATCTTGATCAATGTTTGGATGTATAGTAAATTGCCAAATGTTAAGTTTTATGATAATCGGGTGAAAAAGAAAGAAGTTATTGATCTAAAACTCATTTTTCGACCTATGGTTCCTATGGGAGCTATATGATATAGTCGTCCGATCAGGATGAATCCGAGATATACAATGCCTGCAGTATATACAAGACCACGTGCAAAATTGCAGCTCTTCTTATGATATTTGGTGGGATGAAAGATATTTGTAACATGTATTAGGGTGCCAAATTAAATTACGATACGATAAATACATATTTCGGAATCGAATTTATCGAATTTCGGAGACGGAAAGGGGCGTGGCAAAAATTTTTAACAAACTTGGTCTGCGTGCATACTGCACCGAGATATGGAGGCTCAAAATATTGTTTTTCAAATAGCGGGGGCGGGGCAAAAAAAATATATACTCGATCTACCTGCAGAGCACACGAGTCTTATAGTCTCCGAGATCTCGATGATCCTACAGACGGACATGTCTCAATCGACTCGGCTATTGATACTGATCAATAATATGTATACTTTATAGGGTCGGAAAAGCTTCCTTTTCTCTGTTACATACATTTTGGCGACTTTAATTCACCATTTCATCCTATGGATGCATGGTATATAACGGTAGATTTCCATTGTAGAAACGAACGAGCAAGCTAAAATATAACGTGTGGCAAAACTTTTTTCACGAACACTTGTCCCTATACATATTTACATATTTGTATTATACGAATGAACCAAAGCAAAAGTTTAATTTTTTGTGTTCAAGATTATTATAGTAATACATGAGTCTTATAAATATCGTTTTTTATTTAGTTATAGATGTGTTAAAAAAAGCAGCACTTAGAAGTTTGATTTTTCAAGTGTGCCAATACTTTTTGACTAACTGTATGTGTGCACAAGTCGGTTCATGGACAGGCATTGTACTGTGTGTGAATAACATTAAGTTCGATAACACCGCACTTCAATTGTTCGCACGACACAAATTTTTACTTCTCGACAAAACAGCGACAATGAGAAGAAGACATTCCCCTGTGGAAAGTACATCAAGCATGTTGGCAGCGGGATGCCAAGTGTCTCCGTGGTTCTGCCGTTACAGTGCTCGTTTGAGGATCCCCAGTGCAATCGCCCCATGTAAAAAGTATTTTTATACCATGCATCCATAGGATGAAATGGTATATTAAAGTCGCCAAAATGTATGTAACAGGGAGAAGGAAGCTTTTCCGACCCTATAAAGTATATATATTCTTGATCAGCATGAGAAGAGAAATTTATATAGCCATGTCCGTCTGTCCGTCCGTCCGTAAGAGTGCAGAGATCTCAGCAACTATAAATGATAGAGCTACCACATTTAGAATGTAGACTCGTGTAGTCTTGGCGCAGACCAAGTTTATGTTTTTTTTTTTGCCACGCCCCCTTCCGCCTCCGGAATTTAATAAAAAGTGATTTTCTCCCGTAATATTTATCGTATCATTATTTAATTTGGCACACTTATAGATCTTATGAACATCTATCATTTCACCAAATTTTTTTTGCCACGCCTCCTTCCGCCTCCGGAATTTAATAAAAAGTGATTTTCTCCCGCAATATTTATTGTATCGGAATTTAATTCGGCACACTTATATATGTTATGGACATCTATCATTGCACCAAGTTTCATAAAAATCGGAATAAAAATGACCGAGTTATGCATTGAAAGGTTTTGCACTCAAAGCGGTGCAAGGGCGAATTTAACCGGTGGGGCGCTAAAGTGCACACACATAAGAGTGAGGGAGATAGCATATGCTAGTAATCGCGCATACGAAAGAAATTTAATATATGAAATAAGTTTAATAAACTCAAGGTAATTTGTTTTCCACTGATGCATGGTATATCCAAGTCGGCCTGGCGATTTACTTACTTTATTATTTTATAATACTTGATTTTAGCTTTATTAATAAAGTAAGTAAGTCGCCGGGCCGACTTGGATATACCATGCATCAGGGGGAAAAAAACTACATTGAGTTTATAAAACCAAATTCATATATTAAATTTCTTTCGTATGCGCGATTTGATTATGCTATCTCGCTCACTCTTATGTGTGTGCACTTTAGCGCTCCACCGGCCAAATTCGCCCTTGCACCTTTTTGAGTGCTAAACATTTCAACGTATAACTCGGCCATTTTTATTCCGATTTTTATGAAACTTGGTGGAATTATAGATGTTCATAAGATCTATGGGTGTGCCAAATTATACCATGCATCCATAGGATGAAATGGTATATTACAGTCGCCAAAATGTATGTAACAGGGAGAAGGAAGCTTTTCCGACCCTATAAAGTATATATATTCTTGATCAGCATGAGAAGAGAAATTGATAGAGCCATGTCCGTCTGTCCGTCTGTCCGTCCGTCCGTCTGTCCGTCTGTCCGTCCGTAAGAGTGCAGAGATCTCAGCAACTATAAATGATAGAGCTACCAAATTTAGAATGTAGACTCGTGTAGTCTTGGCGCAGACCAAGTTTATGTTTTTTTATGCCACGCCCCCTTCCGCCTCCGGAATTTAATAAAAAGTGATTTTCTCCCGCAATATTTATCGTATCGGAATTTAATTCGGCACACTTATATATGTTATGGACATCTATCATTTCACCAAATTTCATAAAAATCGGAATAAAAATGGCCGAGTTATGCATTGAAACGTTTTGCACTCAAAGCGGTGCAAGGGCGAATTTGGCCGGTGGGGCGCTAAAGTGCACACACATAAGAGTGAGCGAGATAGCATATGTTAGAAATCGCGCATACGAAAGAAATTTAATATATGAAATAAGTTTTATAAACTCAAGGTAATTTGTTTTCCCCTGATGCATGGTATATCCAAGTCGGCCCGGCGACTTACTTACTTTATTTTTTTATGCCAACTTGCAACTGACAGTTTGAGAACGAATATGAATAAAATAAGTTTTAAAAGAACAAATCGTTTCAAAGGCTTGCACATACATATAGCAGTTTACCTTAGCTGCAGAAGAGGCAAAACAAATGATAAACGATGGATTAGGATCACTTCACTGGTTGTACAAAAAGCGGGTGACGGCAGGGAGAAGAACGAAATGGGGAAGAAGTTCCGCACAGTTTACCCTCTACTTAATCTCACTGAACTGAACTGAAGCGAACTGTAATTGGCACCCTTGTGGCACTTTCTCTTTTTCGTATCCATTTACTTGTGTCTGAGTCACAAAGTCTAATTGTTGCTGTTGTACGCATAGAATTTACTCGCAGGAACAGCAATAACAATAGCAGCAGCAGCAGGTTACCCTTTGGGCCAAGGACAGAGGCAGGGACAAGGCCAAGACCAGCCACTAATAAGCTTGCAAGCATGAAAAACTCTAACTTTTTGGCATCAGCATAAAATTAGAACGCTAGTCGTTTAGCTAATGCATACCACACAATATTTCTCAGCTGCGTTTTACCTACAGCCGAGTCCCGATAATTCGAAATCGCAAGGGAACAGAATTTTTTACGATTTACAGAGGTTTACGATTTACCGAGTTTTCTATTTAGCGGAGTTCAAAAAAATCAAAATTTACTAATTCAAGAGGTTTTATATTTCAAGTCCTTTTTAGATTTTTAATCAATTTAAAAATAAAATAGGCATTCATTTTAACATAACGAAACATTTCTCGTTGCAATTTAAACAATTTAATAAACAATTTAATAAACAAACAAATGATACAAATTTCCATATAAAATTAAACATACATGGACATTAGGGGTGTTCTTATTTTCAAAAAATCGAATTTTACCAAGTGCCGGACATTTTTTTTCCTTTTAGTCTAAAAAAAATCTCCAAAAAATTTGGGGCCGATCGGATAATGTTTAATGGGAGCGGAACTCACCTAAAGTTTTCAGTGTGATGCTCCCATATAAGCATACATAGCACCAGCTATGAAATAAAATTTTAGTAACTTGTTAACACTATTGACGTTATTTTACAAAAAGAAAAGAAGAATAGAAACAAATGTTTCTTAATTAATATTTTTAACGTAAACTTTTATTATCATCACTGACTAGATCACTTTTTTTTGCAGTGGGGTATTTTTTTTTATAAGCTTCAACAACTTGAAGCAATAATTGCTTCTCTTCCTCGTTGTTTGTGAGAACTTTGTTGTACTCCTGCATAAATTTGACTCCTCTTTCGGCCATATCATTTACCACAAGAAGATCACGGCAGTATGTTAAACCTTCCTCAAATTCAAATGATTGCTTCCAATTCGATGGATCCAGTTCAAAAAATGTTTGTGGTAGTTTAGCTTTCTCAAAAAAATTTTTTGTTTTTGATGACAAGGAGTATTTTTGAAAGTCCACCAAATTAGAATAATGCCTATTATTTTTCAGTTGAACATTTGGTTCCTCTAAGTTAAGATTGATAGCCATTCGAGTTTTTTCTTCGGAGGAGACATTGGAGTCAAAAAACGCCAGAGCTATTAAATCTTCGGCAAGGTACCATAAATGATTGCTCATTTTTTTCAATAGTATAGCCGAGGTTTCCGCGTCAGTATTTGCATATTTTATACAATTTTTTACATGGTTCAGATCATGGAAAGGAGTATCAATAGCGTTTGTACGCCTAAACCATGCTTTAATATACATTTTCACCAAGAAAATGCAAACATCACGGAAACCTTTTTCTTCCTTTTTTGTTAGCCGAAATTGATGTCGAAATAAAAATATCTTAAAGGAATATATGGCTTTTGACATCCAACGGGCATGGCTAGTTGGTCCAGGAGTACGAAAAGTATATTGCTTTACACCAAGAAAAATTAATGCTAGCTGAAGCAATTCTTTATGATCTTCTCGGCTCTGACATTTCTGTAGTTCACCAAGGCAAAATTTCGTGAAGTCCTGGCGTTCTGCTCCACAAATTTGGACACGAATTGTTTCATCGGCAGCGCTACTTTCGAATTCATCCTTCTTGAAATTTGGCCATGATTTTGAAAACCTTTCAAATATCGGAACTTCTGCTGCAGATGTGGAGCATAGCTTTACTTCAAATACGCTTCGCAACATGATTTCGTAGATATGGTGGCGGCAGGGTAGGTTTATTAGACTGCGTCCAAACTTTTTTTCCAATAGTACTGCTGCTCCTGAGAAAATCCCTGTATTTGCAGCCGTGGTGTCATAGGACAAACCATTGACTTGGTCAACTATATTCCATTTAACAAGCCTGTCAAAAACTGCCTCAGCAATATTTTTGCCAGTTGAAGACTCCACTTTTGGTGCACCTAGGAACTTTGAAGTACCATTGTAGCTTACTAGAACTGCTATGCGTTCAACCTTACTATAACCGACTAAATCTGTCATTAACTTTCCGTCAAAGTGTACTACCAGGCCACCAGTTCTATCCATCTGTAAGTTATGATAAGATTATTGGTTTAAAATGACCGGAAAAAATTGTAGACCACTCCATTACTTTGTCCCTAAATTCAGCAGAAATTTCTGTAGATTCTTTTATACGGTTTGCCTGACGGATGTCCTAATGCTTCAGCGGCTGCTATTAATTAGTATATGTACTGCCATTCCATCAGATACTTTGGCATTGTCTAGAGCTGCGACTAATCGAGATGTTATAAAGCTTTTGCAACCTCGTTTTGCATCCGATTTTGATTCTAAACTTATGTTTTGTTTATCTAAAACGGGTATAGCAATTGGCTGACTTATATCATCATCATCACTGCTATCCATGAATTGAGGAATGTCTGAAGAATATTAAGCAATGAATCTATAGAAAACTGGATTTTATTACCTAAATAATTATTTTACCTTTTTGGGCTGATGTTTCATCTTCGTGTTTTCTTTTCCGGGTAGCTTGTTTTTCTTGTCGCTCTTGAGATCTTTTTTCCCGTGCATATAATGTCATATCAACACCAACCATACAACCAGGACGTCCTTTCTGTCGTTGCATTTGTAGAAACTGCTTATCCTCCTCAATCGTAATTTTTTCTAGTGCATCTACACTTGCAATGTCGAATAAGTCGTCCAGACATTCCATAAATGTGTTGACATTTTTTTTCTGACATTCAGATCTTTTCTCGGGAATGGTTTTTTTTAATATGATTCCAATCTGCATATAATTTCATTAATTTGGCTGCAGCTTTATTAAGATCCCTGTGCGGTATACGGGCTTGTTGCCAAAATACTATCACTGCATTGATTGTTAGTCTAGAACAGAGCCGGCCACGCATAGCCCCCGGGGGCCGAAGTCAAAACGCGAAACTCATGTATACGAGCCGAGCGCTTGCCGAAGCCACTACAAAAAATATTTGAGAGCGTGAAAATAGAATTAGTTTCTCACAGCATTTCGACCCGAGCATTTCTGTGTCGCTCTGCTGAGAGGCTACACATGAAAAAATGGATCCTTGCTTTGTTTTCTCTTTCTTTCTCTTGCATTTAATCGTGGACTGCGCTCGTTGTCTTCATTGCGGCGAAATTTGTTCAATTTTTATTTTGCGCAGTGTAAAGCAACATTGAAATGCACAAATACAAAGATACTTTTTGTGGGCTCTCTTTGTGGCCGGCTCTGGTCTAGAACATGGTGCTATGGATATGGGAGCATCACACTCATGCTCATATGGGAGCATCACACTGAAAACTTTAGGTGAGTTCCGCGCCCATTAAACATTATCCGATCGGCCCAAAATCGAAAAAAAAAATTGCCCGGCACTTTAAAAAATATTCATATTTTTTTCCCCCCATACAACTAAGAACACCTCTAATGGACATGTATACATACATATGTACATGTATTTCAAAATCATGAGTACATATGTATGTACGTACTACAACAAAAAGTTAAGATTTAAAAAAGCTAGTAATTTTTGATTGTTTCATGTTCATTTCACTTATTTTTATACTCTTGCAAAAAGGGTATATTCATTTTGGTCAGAAGTGTGCAATGCATAGAAGGAGTCATCTCCAACCACGCACACGTATGTACACATGCAGCATGCAATTTTCCATATGTTTGTATGACAGCTAAATGATATAGTCATCCGATTTTAATCAAATTTACCAGATATATAACTTTATATATGAAAATGTTATTTACCAAGTTAGACGATGATCGCTCAAGAAACAAAAAAGTTTCTAAAAGAAAAACTATTTTTGGTCCGATCGTTCATATGGCAGCTTTATGATACAGTAATACGATATTGATCAAATTTGGCATGGATGTTTGAATGTATAAAAAACTGCCAAATGTTTTATGATAATCGGGTGAAAAAGAAAGAAGTTATTGATCTAAAACTCATTTTTCGACCGATGGTTCCTATGGGAGCTATATGATATAGCCGTCCGATCGGGATGAATCCGAGATATACAATGCCTGCAGTATATACAAGACTTCGTGCAAAATTGCACCTCTGTCGCTTTAGCGGTTTAGGAGGAGATCCAGACAGACAGACGGACAAACGGATTTGAACTCGCCTTGTCATGCTGATCAAGAATATATATACTTTATATGGTCGGAGATGCCTCCTTCTATGCGTTGCACACTTCTGACCAAAATTAATATACCCTTTTTGCAAGGGTATAAAAATGTACTTATTTTTTAAAGGAACAGTTATCATGTTGCAACAAAAAATTTTTAAAATTATTATCGCGCGCAATATTGTCGTTGCATTGACAACCCTATTGCATACGTTTAATTCAATTTGGCAAATGTAAACGAATTTAGGCAAATTTACCAAAAATTTAAGAACAATGAATTAAATACAACAAGAAGAATACAATGCATCGATAAGGCGACTTACTGCTAACTATTGCGTTTGTAAGCCTACATTCTCTTTTCTACACAATTCGTTTTTCGGAACAATGGCAACTGTTTTACCCCAGGATAAAATTTCGGCCATGCGATTTCTAGGTATTAGCTCGGTTCAACAGGTCATTGGATACAGACTTGGAGGTGTTTAGACAACTGTGAGCGAAATCATTTGCAATATTATTTGCTTCTTTTTAGCAAGCGATTTGAAATAATTTAAAATTTGATGCACATATTCAAATGCAAATTGAATTATTTTTATTCGATCATATTAGAAACCATATCTATCAGAAATCCAAAAAATCTCAATTCATTTTAAATGAAGTAAGTAAGTCGCCGTGCCGACTTGGATATACCATGCATCAGGTAAAAAGATATATATTAAATTTCTTTCAAATGCTATCTCGCTCACTCTTATGTGGAAACGAGAACTTAAGTGCCCCCCGACCAAATCGGGTTTTTTTTTTTTTTTTTTTAATTGTTTATTTACAGATGTATATACATATGAATGTACTTAAACAAACAAAAGTGCTTATATTAATATATATAATAGACACTGTCTCTAATCGAGCTCTCTAGACCTGTTTAATTTTTAATTTAATTTTGTGAATTTTCTTAATTTTACTTACTAATAATAAGTTATAACAATAACAATTTTTGCAAAGAAAACAAGAAGGAAAAAAGAAAAACTTTGCTTACATTTTTTTTTTTTTAAATAACTACGGGGAGGAGAAAAAAGAGGAAGGGAACCACCAGCCTTTGCAGGTGGTGTAAATGGCAATACATATATCCAGGTAAGAGTTACCCTTTGGGTATGAAGGATATTCTGAAGCATACAATGTGGATCTGTAAGGTATACTATTTTCATTCAACCATGTGAGTAATGCATTTTTGATTAGAAGAACTATTACCCCAGTCTACATGTTTACTATTAAGGCCGCCTTCTAGTATGTAATAATGGTTCAGGTTTTGGAGATTAAGAGCTTCAAACACTTTGTTGACTTCGTATTTAAATTGATCATTATTATTACCAGATGGGTAGTAGGCAGCGATAATGAACATTTGCTTATTACTTGACATGTCTATCCTGATAGTCGAATATTCCAAAAAAGTTAATTTGTCAAGTTGGCTGTTATGAACTTTGCTAAACCTTATATGATTATACCCTTGCAAAAAGGGTATATTAATTTTGGTCAGAAGTGTGCAACGCATAGAAGGAGGCATCTCCGACCATATAAAGTATATATATTCTTGATCAGCATGACAAGGCGAGTTCAAATCCGTTTGTCCGTCTGTCTGTCCGTCTGTCCGTCTGTCTGGATCAACAGCTTCTCCTCCTAAACCGCTATAGCTACAGAGCAGCAATTTTGCACGAAGTCTTGTATATACTGCAGGCATTGTATATCTCGGATTCATCCGGATCAGACGACTATATCATATAGCTCCCATAGGAACCATCGGTCGAAAAATGAGTTTTAGATCAATAACTTCTTTCTTTTTCACCCGATTATCATAAAACTTAACATTTGGCAGTTTATTATACATCCAAACATCCACGCCAAATTTGATCAAAATCGGATTACTATATCATATAGCTCCCATATGAACGATCGGACCAAAAATAATTTTTCTTCTAGAAACTTTTTTGTTTCTTGAGCGATCATCGTTAAACTTGGTAAATAACATTTCCACATTGAAAGTTATAATTCTGGTAAATTTGATCAAAATCGGATGACTATATCATATAGCTGTCATATAAACATATGAAAAAATTGCATGCTGCATGTCTACATACATGCATATGTATGCGTGCTATGGCGTGTAAAAACGGATTTGTACACCAGGGTCTTTACATTTAGATAACCCTTTTTAGGGATCTAGTGACACAAGAGCTTGCAAGGGTATACAAACTTCGGCATGGCCGAAGTTAGCCCGGCCTTCTGGTTTTTGACTAAGATGGCAGTCCCAACACCTCTGCAGGATCCGAGCCTGTCATTTCTTACAAGTGAGTAACCTTCAAAACTAATTTTATGTCTAGGACTTAACATTGTTTCATTAAGTAGCAACAAATCAGGTTCTTTTTCGGCTAGGAATCTGCTATGCTCTAACCGTCTATTTATACTAATCAATGAGTTTACGTTAAGCGTTATTATACTCAAGGATTTGTCTGTTTCGTTACCTAATGAGTTTATGGTGAATTGATAATTTCAAAGACAGTGTCCAATCTAGCAGATTGCTCATTGATTTGTTTATTTAGATTTTGTACTTGTAGATGTAGGTTTTGGATATTGTTGAGAATTTCCTTTATTGTGCTATTTTCGCTAGTTTGAGGAATACTTAAATTATTGCTAATGTTAGTGTATCCTTTTGTTACACTAGCATAGCTTATGTTGGGATTAACAGGTGTTGGAGGTGGAGAATTTTGTTTGCCTGAGAATTGCCTTTTGGCTTGCATTTTATTTTTGAGATCCCTGTAGCGTTCGCAGCCTTTATAGGATGCTGGAACACAGAAGAGTTTTTCTTTTTCCTCCGGACTATTCGTTGTTATCGAGCAAGCTCCTTCATGGGTTTTCCCACATTTCACGCATATGGATAATAGGTTACAGTTTGCAGCGCTATGGAAAAAGCCTTGCCAGTTCCTGCATTGTGAAATTTCTGGCCTTCGGAGGGTTTCCCATTTAACATTTAACGGTAAAGAATGTTATCTATAGACTTCAGTTCCTTGATGTTACTTTCCGGGCTTATTTGCACCATAAATATTGGTAGAGCGGTGTTTTCTTCGATGGATTTCTTGGTTTTGAATGCGCTTACTTTTAGAATTTTTAGTGTGTTCTTTTCCAATGCTTTTAACTCGGACAGAATTATTTGTGTGTAGGTATAGAACTGAGCTTTGGCCTTTTCTAGATGACCTCTAACTTTTTTATAGTCAGCTAGATTATATAGAAAAACAGCAAGTTTATTTTTGTATTCTTTGATTTTAAATATCGAAATTTTGAGGCCATCTCTTATTAAGTTGACTGTTTCATTTGCGTCTATGTCAAAAATATTTATTGGAGGAATATCTTTGTTTTTTGATTTTGTATTATTATTATGTGTTGCACTATTATTATTGCCCACTGTTGCAGTAGCGGATGTTGTTGCTGAATTTGTTGTATTTGTGTATTTCTTTTCTCAACGCAGAGAAGGGATCGTTTGCGACCCCATTAAGTATATATATTCTTGATCAGCAAGAGAAGACGAGTTGATATAGCCACGTCCGTCTGTCCTTCTGTCCGTCTGTCCTTCTGTACGTCTGTGCGTCTGTCTGTCTGGTGCTGCGCGAACTAGTCCCACAGTTTTAGAGCTATGGCATTCAAAGTTCGTATATACGTATTTCTATACAGCCACATGCACATCTATTTTGAATAAGATCGGACAACTATATCATATAGCTGCCAACAAATACAAACGTTAAATGCGAATAACTTCTCTATTTTTTGAACAATCTTATCCAAACTGATTACGTACATAAATAAAAAGGGATTACATCATATGCGTGAATTTCAATCAATCGGATAAACATAACGCCTGATTTCGACGATATAAAATTTGCCTATAAGTATAAACAGGGCACGCACATATATGTGTCAAAATTGCGACACTTTATGCAGATTCTGAATTATGCTTATATTCACTTTGAAAGAAGAATATGCTCCTAATAGCGAAGCTGACAAAACAATAATTAAGCGCACTTTTAAGACTCACAAACCAAGCGATACGTGTTGCTTCACTCGCATCCAAAATCGAACTGGGAATTAAAAATCATATCTTTGTAACTAAAACAAAGTTTAACGTCATCAGCATACAAAGGCACGCGCGAATGTAACATAACTGAGGGAAGATCATTAATAAAGAGTGTGAAAAGCAGAAGGCCCAGATGACTACCCTGAGGCACCCTTGACGTCACAAGAATGGAACTGGAATAGGAAGTCTTGAAAAGTACCTTCTGTGTTCTATTTGTTAGATACTCGCGAATCCAACAGAGAAAAATTGGCAGAAAGGCAATGTCGCTCAACTTAATAAGCAAAAGCGTATAATTAACAGAATCATAAGCCTTACTGAAATCAGTATATATGACATCAGTTTGTTTTGCATTTCTGAATCCATCGATCGTAAAAGAAGTGAATTCTAAAAAGCTAGTGGTAGGTTATTTACGTTTCACAAATCCATGCTGGGATGGCGAAATAATAGACCTACAGAAATGTTGCAACTGAGAAATAATTATCTTTTCAAAAGCTTTAGGAATAGCAGACAATTTGGAAATAACCCTACAGTTTGAAGCAGCGTGACCGAATATGGTATTTTTTTTATCTTTAAATACCATATTCTGTCACGCTAGTTCGCGTGATTTAAAAGATAATAGTTTTTTGGCATAAGCTTCTCAATAATCTAAAATAAATGGGAATAATCATCTGTAAAGTGCGAACCAGCGTGACAGAATATGGTTTATTAAAAAAAACAAAGTACCATATTCGGTCACGCTGGTTTGAAGCTTCGGACTTTTTACCATGTTTATGGAGAGTATTGACAATATTATAAAATTGCTTAGGATCACGTGAAAACTGAAATTTGCAGCGCCGTAAATAGTCCTTATAGCATTGCATATTAAGGACCATAAATATCGAACGAGCAACAGAATACAGAGTGAAATCAGACGAACGGCTAGTTTTTTTATACCCTTGCAAAAAGGGTATATTAATTTTGGTCAGAAGTGTGCAACGCATAGAAGGAGGCATCTCCGACCATATAAAGTATATATATTCTTGATCAGCATGACAAGGCGAGTTCAAATCCGTTTGTCCGTCTGTCTGTCTGTCTGTCTGGATCAACAGCTTCTCCTCCTAGACCGCTATAGCAACAGAGCTACAATTTTGCACGAAGTCTTGTATATACTGCAGGCATTGTATATCTCGGATTTATCCGGATCGGACGACTATATCATATAGCTCCCATAGGAACCATCGGTCAAAAAATGAGTTTTAGATCCATAACTTCGTTTTTTTTCACCTGATCATTATAACACTTAACATTTGGCAGTTTACTATACATCCAAATATCCGTTCGAAATTTGATCAATATCGGACTACTATATCATATAGCTCCCATAGGAACAATCGGACCAAAAATAGTTTTCCTTCTAAAAACTTTTTTGTTTCTTTTGCGATCATCACCAAATTTGGTAAATAACATTTGCACATAACAAATTATAATCTTGCCAAATTTGATCAAAATCGGATAACTATATGATATAGCTGTCATACAAACAAATAGCAAACTGCATTCTGCATCTCTACATACATGCATATGCATGCGTGCCGTGCTATAGCGTGTAGATTGAGGTTTTTTCCACAAAAGCCTATTTATTGTGCGAACTCCATTTAGGGACTGAGTAACGCAAGAACTTGCAAGGGTATACAAACTTCGGCTTGGTCGAAGTTAGCACGGCCTTCTGGTTAAACTTCTTATAGCATCTTGACTTCACATTTTTCATGTTGGATAACTTCCGGGAGAACCAAGGAGGTCTATTAGAAATCACCTGTCTCTTGAGAGGAACACAATTATCGAAAAGTGAATCAATTGAATAAAAGAAAGAAATAGCTGAGTCTATGTCTATACAATTGTACAGATAAGACCAACCAGTAGAAAGAATGATATCATTAAGTCTAGAAAAATCTGTTTTACGAAAGCAGCAGATTCGAGGTATCATATTAGCACAAAGTAATTGTGTTAGAAAAGGTAGATCAATTGTTAAATTTAAAGTAGGATGGAACGATCTTCCATTTATATTACTCGCGAAATTGACTTGAGATAGAGACATACATGTGACGTGGAAGGCAACAGTATAGTGGGTTCATCCGCAAGGGACCATGCTATAGAAGGCAAATTAAAATCACCTAGAAAAATGAGAACATTACGATTAGAAGTCAAAGCAGAGACAGATCGAATAGCCTCTAAATGATTTAAATAAACCACCATATCTGGCTGGGGAGGAATATAAGATCAAGTCATGAAGGCGGAAAATATTGATAATCTACCTTGACGCCGACAAACTCAATCTCCTGATTATAAGAAGGCTGAAACTGTTCAGATGATAAAGCAGCATCAATAGCAATAGAAACTCCTCCACCCACGCGAGGAGTAAGATCACATCTAAATAACGAACATTTTGAAGCAAAAACAGATGCATCAGCAATGTCAGGTTTTAGCCACGTCTCCGTAAAAGCTAAAATGTTATTTGTAAAAGAAAGGCTATCTACATAGAGATTAGTAAGTTTTGATTTCAGTCCTCTCAGCCCAGATTGAGGGACGAATCTAGTTTTTTGACACACATGGTGTGCCCGCAGTTGCCAGGCGAATCGGTGGCCGATGCATCCATAGGATGAAATGGTATATTAAAGTCGCCAAAATGTATGTAACAGGGAGAAGGAAGCTTTTCCGACCCTATAAAGTATATATATTCTTGATCAGCATGAGAAGAGAAATTGATAGAGCCATGTCCGTCTGTCCGTCCGTAAGAGTGCAGAGATCTCAGCAACTACAAATGTTAGAGTTACCAAATTTGGAATGTAGACTCGTGTAGTCTTGGCGTAGACCATGTTTATGTTTTTTTTTTGCCACGCCCCCTTCCGCCTCCGGAATTTAATAAAAAGTGATTTTCTCCCGTAATATTTATCGTATCGTAATTTAATTTGGCACACTTATACATGTTATGGTCATCTATCATTCCACCAAGTTTCATAAAAATCGGAATAAAAATGACCGAATTATACGTTGAAATGTTTAGCACTCAAAACGGTGCAAGGGCGAATTTGGCCGGTGGAGCGCTAAAGTGCACTCACATAAGAGTGAGCGAGATAGCATAATCAAATCGCGCATACGAAAGAAATTTAATATATGAAATAAGTTTTATAAACTCAAGGTAGTTTGTTTTCACCTGATGCATGGTATATCCAAGTCGGCCCGGCGACTTACTTACTTTATTACTTATTTATGTTAGGGCCTCAGCAGAAGAGAGATGAAAAAATAGTTGCCTAGTTGGTTGATTGGTCAATGGGTTTGTTATGTTCGCTTGGTAGTTGCTTTTTAGTCTTCATTGCAAGACACTTATTACTGCAGTGAAGCAGAGAAGCAGAAGCACACACAAACTGAAGGTTACCGCATATTTATTTTGTAAGCGCATCTCGTGGCTATTTGTTGTCATTGTGTTGGTTCCCAAATGAAATACACACAACGGTGCACTTGACAAAAAAAAAAAAAATAGAGAAAAAGAGACACAGAGAGAGAGAGAGAGAAAGAGAAAGGGGGAGAGAGCACCGAAGAGTATCGCGTAGTATAGGGAAACGAAGTTCAACAGGCCAAAGTGGCTAGCGATTCAACTTCAAAACTTAAATTCAGTTGAAATTTTTGTGTAATATAAAAAGTTTTTGCCCAAACCAAACAAAGAGCAAAAAAGTGACTTAAGAATTCGGCTTTCTGTGCCAACGACAAGATTGCTATTCAGCTTGTCTCGCTTGTAGGTCGTCTAAGGTTGTTCATCTATGTGTTTAAGCATTTTTTGTTAATATTGCTTTCTTTCCCACTTCCACTTTAGCTTCATTGTCATGGACTCTCTCGCTCTCTCTTTATTTGCAGTGTACTTTCATGTTGTTGGCCAACAAAATATTGTGTAATTGGGTACTTAAAGGAAAAACAACGTTGATTCAATATTTTTCTTGTTCTGTCATAAAAACAAATTGCAAGCAAATGATTTGTGGCAAACAATCTTTATTTGTTCTGTTAGCCACAAGTATGCAAATTTGGACAAACTAAAGGTGATAACATTAAAATTCTTTCCGAGGCCATTAAGAAATTGTGGAATATGATGGTGGAATTGCTATTGGACCCGAAAAGGCATAAACTCGGTCTAACCATTTTTGTTGCTTGTATGTCAGCTATATCTTATAAGCATCCGATTTTGATCAAATTTAGAAGAATTATAGCTTATTGTGTATACATATTTGTAACTATCAAATTTCGTAATGATCGCATACAAGCAAAAAAGTTTTACAGGCAAAACTATTTTTCGGTAGACTCTAGTAGTCTAGATAGGTAGTGAAGCTTGATATTAATGTCGCGCCCAAGCCGCTGGAGTCCTTTATCAGTTTCTGATTCCAAGTCTCACCTTACTGCCCTTGCTATAATACACAATTCAATAGAAGCTGACACTAGAAAAAATAAAGTAAGTCGCCGGGCCGACTTGGATATACCATGCATAAAGGGAAAAAAACTACCTTGACTTTATAAAACGAAATTCATATTAAATTTCTTTCCTATGCGCGATTTCTAACATATGCTATCTCGCTCACTCTGCACTGTGCACTTTAGCGCCCTAACGGCCACATTCGCCCTTGCACCGCTTTGAGTGCAAAACGTGTCAACGTATAACTCGGCCATTTTTATTTCGATTTTGATCAAATTTTAAAAGATCTATGAGTGTGCCAAATTAAATTACGATACGATAAATATTGCGAGAGAAAATCACGTTTTATTAAATTCCTAGGCGGAAGGGGGCGTGGCAAAAAAAATTAACTTGGTCTGCACCAATACTACACGAGTCTACATTCTAAATTTGGTAACTCTAACATTTGTAGTTGCTGAGATCTCTGCACTCTTACGGACGGACAGACGGACATGGCTATATCAATTCAATACTTCAATTTAGAGTATTTCTAATTCCGTATGATTAATTAACATTAATCCTACACCACGATGGTATTCTGTAAGAAATCATTTAAGTAATTTAAAGATACTGACTAGTGAAGGTCGAAATCTATTCGGAATTTCTAAACCATTCAAGGGACAACTGCCATTTTGCTTTAAAGGTTTTTAGCTTGACTTGCCTAACGTTCGTTTGAACGCTTTGTGAGATAAATCTGAAAATAGGGTTTCCATAAAAAATATCAATAATTCAATGACCGATAAAACGAAAATTTATACATAACGAGTTGGGGTAAGATGTCCTTCTCAATGTTTTCTCTCTTCTGCCGAACATTCTTCTACATCTCTGCCTCTGTCCACTCATTTCTATTATTTTTCCACTTGTTCATGCCCATCGTGTTCGCATTGTATTACACTAAAAATAGTTGAGACAAACAAAAACAAAAAGGAAAACGAGAACGAAAAAACGGGGGCGAAGAGGCGTTAGCAACGACAACTACAATGCGAGCGACAACGTGAGGGGTGTCGGAGAGAGCACGGCAGTCAACAGAAGGAGCGTAAATAAGTGGCCAAGTGACTGAATGGGTGAGAGTAGGGACAAGTGTGCTTATTTGTTTAAGTGCAAACTCAAAGCAAAAGAATGCTTATAATGCTTAAAAATGATAACTACTTATACACACATCCATCCATACGCTACTGGGTAGGTCTTTAGCGTGGTCCCTCTCAGTCTCCGCCTTCTTTGGCCATAATACTTATTGTTACACACCTGGCTGTGGCCTGACAGTGACAGGCGCTATTATCAATAATTATTACAGTATAATTTCATATTCTCGAAGAATGTGGATAATAGATGGTAGGTTGGAGGAGGAGGCTCCCCGAATCTTGAAAGACTCTTACGTATTTTTAAATTTATTAAATATGGGCTAAAGTAGTTTATGAAAATCAAATATGTTGAGAGAAAGCAAACGATTTTTAAAAGCATGTTTGGAATCGGAATAACATAAGTAAATAAATCTAAGCGCCTTGGTATACTTGGAATATTGTACCTTGTGGTGTCACACAAAGTTGTCAGTACTTTTAAATTTAATTTTCCGAAAATGCGGTTCTGAGAGAAATCGATTATAATATTTGGTCTGCCAATTTCGACTACAATACTTCTTAGATTCCCTTCAGTTACAATTGAAGCATTCAACTATTCGTGGAAACTAATTATACGACAGACCGTTTAATTTTAATTGAGGAGCAGTGGGTGTTTGGACGACGTAGTTCACTGGACAGCCACTCCCGCCGTTGATCCAAGCGCAGTACATTCTCGAAGTGTTCGGAACCATGCCGTAACGAGCATCCCAAAATCTCGTGGAGCTGGAGGACAATCAGAAAAGAGACAGCAAGAGTCCTACATCTGGGGCCAGCAGCGGCAATGCACCATCCAAGAGATTGAGGCTGCAACATAGATGCAAGGAAATATCCGAGATGGGTTCTCTGTTGACGAGAAGGTGGCAAGCGAGCCTCAGTAACGCTCTCCGCGAGAAAGTGGAAAAGCTAAAAGAGCTCCAATTGGTGGTGGAGTTCGAATTGATAGGTCGTGGAAGTGTAGTCAGCGCCATTGTGACACCATACGCCAAGTGCAGCAAGGCGCCGCCGAGGAAAAAAGGGCGAACTTGTAGATGATACAAACAACACCAGAAGCCGGGAAGTCAGCGTACATCCAGGCTCGGTGGTTTTTTTTTTCAGATTTTAGATTTTAATGCAAGATACCCCATTGGACGGGGAATTTCATATCCTCTTTGAAGAAAACAGTGATTTAGCATTAATTAGTACCGTAAAACGGCGGCAAGCGAAAAGACACAAATCTAGGAGCAAAAATCGCAACTTCAATTGACTCCAAAACTCAATTTGGAGAACGCATAGAAGGAGGCATCTCCGACCATATAAAGTATATATATTCTTGATCAAAAAATGAGTTTTAGATCAATAATTTCGTTCTTTTTCACCTGATCATTATAACACTTAACATTTGGCAGTTTACTATACATCCAAACATCCGTGCGAAATTTGATCAAGATCGGACTACTATATCATATAGCTCCCATAGGAACAATCGCACCAAAAATAGTTTTGCTACTAAAAACTTTTTTGTTTCTTTTGCGATCATCACAAAATTGGTAAATAACATTTGCACATAACAAATTATAATCTTGCCAAATTTGATCAAAATCGGGCAACTATATGATATAGCTGTCATACAAACAAATAGCAAACTGCATGCTGCATCTCTACATACATATATGCATGTGCTTGCGTGCCGTGCTATAGCGTGTGGATTGAGGTTTTTTCACAAAAGCCTATTCATTTTGCGATCTTCATTTAGGGACTGAGTAACGCAAGGGTATACAAACTTCGGCATGGTCGAAGTTAGCCCGGCCTTCTGGTTTTAAAATGAATGGAAATTTATTGGATTTCTGATAGTTATGGTTTCTACTATGATCGAATAAAAATAATTAAATTTGCATTTGAATATGTGCATCGAATTTTAAATTATTTCACTTGTAATCCAAGATTTGTAAAGAATGAAATCGCTTGCTAAAAAGAAGCAACAGTCTAGATTAAATAATATTCCAAAGGATTTCGCTCACAGTTGTTCTAAACACCTCCAAGTCTGTATCCAATGACCTGTTGAACCGAGCTAATACCTAGCAATCGCGTGGCCGAAATTATATTCTGGGGTAAAACAGTTGCCATTGCACTATGGTCCAAAATCCAGATTTTGTGGCATTAACCTAAAAAATTTGTTGAAACAAAATCGTATTTAAACAATTTCTTGTTGGACAGAATACTTTCAATATATCGAATATAAAAATATGTTTGTTTTTACTGCACCCCTAAAATTTTGGCACACTTTTTAAGTCAGGTGTTTAGTCAGCAGTTCGCAAAAAAAGCGGGAAATTGTAGGCAAACTTTGAGCCAGTGTTAAAAATTAACAAACAAATTTTAAAATAACTTTTGTAATGGATAATATTAATCAAGGTATGTAGAATGTAAATACTGCACGAAATTTCAATTTGTATATGTTAATTGTTTTTTTTGTGTAATGATTGTTTATGTCCTAAAATAAAGAAAACTTAACCCATGTGTGCGTCTATTGTGGAGTGAAAACTAACTTTCTGTGAATTTCTGCGAAATTGTAATTATAGTAAATTACAGCTCAAAGTATGTATTAAATTATGTTATGATTACTTTTTTCGAGTTTTTCCGAGGTAAATTTATATTATCATTTATTTTAGCCAAGTTTGACTTCTGCCGCACCTCGCTTTTGGAGGTTTGGGCGAAAAAGAATGGAAAGGCTTCTGCAATTTTTATAAATAACAGTTCAAAATAATATATTAAAATTTAATTTGTTGTTTTTTAATAGCTATAATTATTTTAATCCCAAATTAATTTAAATCACATTACGTATACGCTGCGTGGGCTAGTATGGGAGGTCAAGAGGGCGTATTCAAATCTTCAAATTTTTTTTATTATGCATCCTAACATGGTTATATGTGCAAAGTTTTAACTCGGTAACTGCATTCCTTATAGTTAATGCCACAAAATCTGGATTTTGGACCATAGTGCATTGTTCCGAAAAACGAATTGTGTAGAAAAGAGAATGTAGGCTTACAAACGCAATAGTTAGCAGTAAGTCGCCTTATCGATGCATTGTATTCTTCTTGTTGTATTTAATTCATTGTTCTTAAATTTTTGGTAAATTTGCCTAAATTCGTTTACATTTGCCAAATTGAATTAAACGTATGCAATAGGGTTGTCAATGCAACGACGAGGGGGCGTGGCAAAAAAAATTTGGTGGAATGATAGATGTTCATAAGATCTATGAGTGTGCCAAATTAAATTACGATACGATAAATATTACGATACGATAAATAAATATTTTTATTAAATTGCAGAGGCGGAAGGGCGCGTGGTAGAAAAAAATAAACTTGGTCAGTGTCTATACTACACGAATCTACATTCTAAATTTGGTAGCTCTATCATTTATAGTTGCTGAGATCTCTGCACTCTTACGGACGGACGGACAGACGGACATGGCTACATCAATTTCTCTTCTCATGGTGATCAAGAATAAATATACTTTATAGGGTCGGAAAAGCATTCTTCTGCCTGTTACATAGATTTTGGTGACATCAATATATCATTTCATCCTATGGATGCATGGTATAATGAGGGGCGATGGGTGTTTGGATATGGAAAGAGAATAAGCGAAGGAAAAGGGCCGAAAGGGCACAACCATGAATTGAATGTTTCTCGAATGAGTCAGGCAAAACTAAATACAAGACTGAATTGCCCATACACACACACACACATATATTTATAAATATAGAGACAGACACAAAAAGAGGACGGCAAGTTGAAATTGCATAAACTGGCATTTTAAGTGAAGTTGTTCATGGACAAAAAAGGTCATACTCTTCCTTCCCACCCCCAAAAAAATAATCCTCCTAATTTGCCGTTTTCTTTATCGTTCAATTTCTTGTCAAGTCTGTCTATATATGTATACGTTAAACATACCATTTACTTATAAACAAGGAATCTGACGCACGTAAATACAATTTAACCACTTGTGAATGATCCACGAAGCATTTGTAATGAGTTCACATCCCATTATTCAGATTTAAATTTCAATTGAGTGGGTATTGAATAGGTTAATTAAGTGAAGTTTAATTTGTAGTAGTCAGTAATTTTAGACTTTCAAAGTGCGATCGTAATAGCCAAGTTAAAATCAAACAGAGCGCTAGGGATCAAAAATCTGTATTTAACATTTCAATCTCTATTTTAAGAATAAAATTAAGATTGCAGTTTCCGGTCCGACTTCAAAATAACATGCACCAATTGGAAAAACTACTTCAAATTGATAAAAACCAAATTCGACTATTACATTCTTTTCACATGCTGCGTTTTGTAACACATGCTATCTAACTGGTTCTGAGTGTATACTGTAAACATATATACTCTGCTAGATCAAGTTATTATAGTTCCTGAGATTTCTGCACTTCTTCGGACGGACAGACAGACGGACATGTCTCAATCCACTCGGCTATTGATACTGATCAAGAATATATATACTTTATAAAGTAAAATTTCCTCTGCCTGTTACATACATTTGGCCGACTTTAATATACTATTTCATACTGTGGATGCATGGTCAAAAAAAACAGAAGTCCGGACTATCTTCGGCCATGCTGAAGTTTGTATATCCTTGCAAGTTGTTGTATTAATCAAACCCAAGAATACATAAATAGCTTGCAATTTTTTGACAGCTATTTCATATAATCATCCGATTTTATCAAAATTATTACACATGATGAATACATAAATGCAGTGGCATGGTGCAGAATCATCCATCGAAAACTTCCCCTACATATTGGGCTATGGAACTATCAGCAGCCAAGGTCTCGGCAAAATTTTGATGCTGGAAGATTCCGTGAACTTAGCAGCATAGATAGCAATACAGGGATGTCACAGAAATCGCTAACTTCCCAAAATCGCCCCAAAAGCAAAAGTAGGGTGTCACAGAAACCTTTTTTTGACAGTTTTGAAAAGTTACGAACGTTTGGTTAATTCTGCGCTTACAGCAAATTATGTTGAAAAAAAAATGGTGTTGAAATAAACTTTGATTATTATACCCTTGCAAAAAGGGTATAATAATTTTGGTCAAAAGTGTGCAACGCATAGAAGGAGTCATCTCCGACCATATAAAGTATATATATTCTTGATCAGCACGACAAGACGAGTTCAAATCCGTTTGTCCGTCTGTCTGTCCGTCTGTCTGGATCAACAGCTTCTCCTCCTAAACCGCTATAGCTACAGAGCTGCAATTTTGCTCGAAGTCTTGTATATACTGTAGGCATTGTATATCTCGGATTCATCCGGATCGGACGACTATATCATATAGCTCCCATAAATAACTTCTTTTTTTTCACCTGATTATCATAATCATGGTAGCCCTAGCTCTTATAGTCTCCGAGATCTCGATGATCCTACAGACGGACAGTCGGACAGACAGACAGACATGTCTCAATCGACTAGGCTATTGATACTGATCAAGAATATATATACTTTATAGGGTCGGAGAAGCTTCCTTCTCCCTATTACATACATTTTGGCGACTTTAATATACCATTTCATTCTATGAATGCATGGTATAAAAAGCTTACTTTGGCCTTGCCGAAATTTGTCTACCCTTGCAGCCGTCGACCATTCCATTTTATGTTTTAAAAATCTATTTCTGTGTGTTAATACGCAATACTTAACCCTCTCATGCCCACTGTTGCATATACGCAACATTGTACTTATGAGCCCTTAACTACCGTTATATTAAATTTTTTGGTTTGAAGCTTTTGCAGAAATATAGCTGCATGTGTTGAGTGCGCTCAAACCAAATTGTTCGGTAGTTAGCTGCACACGTGTTCAGTTTGAAGCTATTTTCCCGAGAACGTAGTTGCCAAATTCATTGTGCAAAAAAACGTGGTTTTAAAAAAGTGTTCAAAATCATTAAAATAATTGATTCATTCTAAAACAAAGTTCAACAACTAAATAAAGAAAGGTAAGTGAGTATTTAAAAAGAAAACTCGCATAAAAATATTGTTTAGTTTGTTTGTAATAATTTTTTAAATGTCGTGTTGCGTACATGCAACATTGGTCTAATGTGGTAATTTTCGAAAAATAAATTTTTTTTGTATGCAAATTCTAAGATGCGCCCAAAAGGTTTGACTCAAGCTGAAATTGAAAAATTGTGAAAATACCAGCTTATAGAATGGCATGGGCTACTAATTTGAAACTAGCGGCCGTTTCAAATGCATTACCGAGAAAAAGATTTGAAAAAATTGAGCAGTTTTTCCATTTGAACGATAATTCTAAGCAGCCTCAGAAGGCACACCTGAATATGACAAGTTGTATAAGGTTCGCCCTTTGTTGGACGCCATAAAAAAAAAATTCAATGAAATTTCGCAAGAAGAATTTTAAAGTATAGATGAGCAAATGATTGCATATAAAGGTAACTTATTATTTGTGAATACATTTCTGAATAACACAATAGTACATTCATTTCTTAGGTCCACATAGTTTGAAACAATACCTTCCAATGAAGCCCCACAAGTGGGCATTTCATCAGATATCGTGCTATTTTTATCATCCAATTTACCAGTAAACCAAAATTTCAAATTGTTTTTTGACAATTGGTTTTCGTCAATAAGCTTGATGATTGCTCTGAAAGAAAAAGGCATATTGGCCGTTGGTACAATTAGAAGCAACCGATTAAAAAATTGTGCTCTAATCGGTGAGAAAGACCTTCAAAAACGAGGACGAGGATCGAGCGATTTCAAATATGAAGCAATGCACAACTTGATTGCTTGTCGTTGGTATGATAATAAGAGCGTACAATTAGTTTTAAATTGTGCCGGTAAGAACCCCATGAGTGAATGCAACAGATGGTGCCGCAAAGAGAAAAAGTTTATAACTATACCTCGTCCAGGTATAGTTGAATGTTACAACAAACACATGGGAGGTGTTGATCTTGCGGACATGCTGCTTGAATTGTACAAAATCAACCACCGCTCAAATAAATGGTACATCCGCATAGTATATTGGTGCATAAATTCAAGTTTAGTAAATAGTTGGTTATACCGTAGAGACATAACACATAGAAACGGCGATTTGAAGCATATGCCGCTCATAAATTTTCAATTGGATGTTGCTTCCGAGCTTTTGAACGCAAGTCAAACTACAATTGTCGCCAAAAAGAGAGGTCGTCCATCATCACTCATTTGACAATGAATTCATCCCCCACATCACCAGCTCCAACATAACCAGCTCCAACATCACCAGCTCCATCATCACCAGCTCCATCATCACCAGCTCCATCATCACCACCTCCATCATCACCAGCTCCGTCATTACCGGGCTCTGAATCAAACCCCTATAAAAGAGCTTATGTTGAAGACCCAGCAAAATCTCTACGACTTGATGGTTATAATCATTCGATAAAATGGGGAACAAGAGGAAGATATAGAGTATGCAGTAATGGATTTCCAAGCTGTAAATGCAGCAAATGTAATGTGCATTTGTGCTCCAATCCAAAAAAATGGTTTCGTGTCCTATCATACATAAATATTAATAAACGCATTTGAAAAAAAATCAACTTGACTTTAAAAATAAATATCACAATTACCCAATGTTGCATATACGCAACATCCTGTAGCTCTTGAACCAGGACATCTAGGACATTGAAATTTTTTTCAGTTGATATTGAGGTCAACTCTAGCTTATATGTCTCCTCAAAAAAATTTTAGCCCCGCCCATTTTAATTCGGGCATGAGAGGGTTAAAATACACTAAAAAATTTATCATCAGCCTCCGTTGGATTCGAACTCGTGTCTATTCGCTTAAGATCGTAAAAAAAAACTCTATGCCATCAACCGGATTCGAGCCCTCATCTTTCGTTTCATACGCAAGTCCTCTATCTGCTAAGCCACCGCATCTCAGTTGTGTGGGTCAGCCAATAAAGTTAGTAAGTCGCCGGGCCGACTTGGATATACCATGCCTCAAGTGAAAAAGCTTCTTCGAATTTATAAACCTATATTCATATATTATTGCTTGGATTTCTACCATTTGCTATCTCTCGCACTTTTATGTGCGTGCACTTTAGCGCCCCACCGGACAAATCCGCCCGTGCTCAGCTTTGAGTACAAAATGGTTCTACGTATAACTCGGCCATTTTTATTCCGATTTTTATTAAATTAGGTGGAATGATAGATGTTCGTAATAATCTTCGGTGTACAAATTGTGGGGCAACCGTAGAAGTGATCAATATTTAGCTAAATCAAATCTGAACATAGCAAATTAAATTTCATTCAAGTTTAGTTTTTCCTAGTTTGATTTTTGTCTCATGGCGAGTCAGTTCATTGCACTAAATCAAAACAAGGCGAATATGGGAGAATAAAAGGGCGAGAAAGTAAGAAAAAAAAAGAAGTTAGTCTTTCAGTTATGGCCTGGCTAATTAGCCAACTAAGTATAACCAGAAGAGAAACCGTAAGACAAGACTGCGCATAATTGCGCGTTGCGTTTTATAAAAAATTTAAATTAAGAAAAAAAACCCCAACCAAGTTGAAAACTAGAGTCCTGCTATAACATCGACCATGACGAGGTTTGTATACACTTGCAAACAATTTTTCCATTTCACCGAAATTTTAGAGAAAGAAATCTGTACTAAATATATATATATGTATGTATTTGTATTCAAGGATATCTTGACGAAACATATCAGGCAATTTCATTAAATGTTTGTAGGGTACTAAGTATGATAAGATATCCCTATTGCCAACAGATTTTGATACATTTTAGCATATATCCATTAATAAATAAAAAGGTAAAAAGTGTTTATGATCATCCGATCGTTATATATACTTTTTTTCGAAGGGCGTAAAAATTATGAAAAGTGCAAAATAATACAATAATCATATTAAAGGAAGAGGCGCAGTAGTAGGCGGAGTGAGAGGAGTACCGAGGGTGATGTAAATAAGAAAAGCTTGGGGTTCTCCCAAGTTTGCAAACAAAATGCAAAAACCACCCCATGATTATCTGGGTTAGTAGAATTAGCGCATTTCCTGCTCATTTCAGCCGCATTTTCAATGTGACAAAGAAAATTATAATAACAAGAGAAAAAAAGAGCACACAAAACAAACAAATAGAACCAAAAAGGACGAAGGGAAGCGAGAAAGTTGCCGTCAGATCTTGTTGTGCCTGGAACAATTTATTTCTGTATAAGTATGAGTGTGTGTGTATGTAAATATATACATACATATGTATATACACTCTTAGTATGTGGTATGTATGTAAATATAAGTATATATGGCAAGTCAACGAGATACTTTCATGATTTACACTGACTTTCGGAGGAGCCTCGCTCTGCGCCTTCACCCAAAGCATACCACAGAGGCCATTGTCTTTTTTCCTTTTTTTTGCCGCAGTGAATCGACGCCAACTAAAATCATGGCGGCAGCCACGGGGAAAGGGCTGATAGGGCCGGAGTAGGGTTAAGGGGGTGAGCAGCAAGGGTTGGAAGAGGTTGAGTCGGTCGAGTAATCAGGCACAACCAACAAACTTTTACTTATAAACTTTACTTAAATGCTGCAGCGAAAACGCAGGACGACGATAACGGATGATGACAGGAAATGGAGGCTGCTGCATCTCATGCCGTCTACTTGTAACCCACCAAACCCCATCCAGCAAACTCGTACAATACCGTCCTTGAAAGTCCTTGGATAACGTTCAACAAACTAAAAAGCCAGAAGGCCGGGCTTTCTTCGACCATGCCCAAGTTTGTATACTCTTGCATATTCTTGTTTCACTAAATCCATAAATAGAGTTAGCTAAATGTAAAGACCTTTATGTAAAAACCCGTAACTACACGCCATAGAACGGCACGCATACATATGTACATGTATGCAGCATGCAATATTTTCATATGTTTGAACGACAGCTATGTGATATAGTCATCCCATTTTGATGAAAATGAACTATATCTTATTATGTATAAATAAATAAATTTTTGTTTCGTGATAATACTGTGGAAAACGCTGAAGTTTATGATGTAAAACTATATTTTTGACCGGTGGTGCTATATGATATAGTCGTCCGATCAGAATGAACCCGAGATTTATAATGCCTGTAGTATATACAAGACTTCGTACAAAATTTTAGCTCTGTAGCTTTAGCGGAGGAGGAGAAGTTGTTGATCCAGACACACGGATTTGAACTCGTCTTGTCATGCTGATCTGACTTTATATGGTCGGAGGTGCCTCCTTCTACATATGCGTTGCACATTTCAGACCAAAAATAATATACCCCTTTTGCAAGGGTATAAAAAGGGGGAAAACAGTCATTAAGCTCTGCATTCTATTGCTGCTGCTGCTTCTGATGTAAGACAGAAATTCCTTGGATTTTTTTTTTTTTTGACTGAATTTGAAGTTTTACCATTAACAAACGTACGATTAAACACTACATTCGAGAATGTGATAACTCACATTGAAGTTTGTTGAATCAAAATGTTTGACTAATTATTAAGTACCTACTTTCATGGAAAACCAAATGAAACGAGAACAGTTGTTTTAAATTAAATTTTCATCGAGCTTACATTAAATTTCTCACACACTCACAACTCGCCACATTTATATTACTACACGAGTCTAGATTCTAAATTTGGTAGCTCTACCTTTTATAGTTCTTGAGATCTTTGGTCTCTAACAGTCGGACGGACATGGCTATATCAATTTCTCTTCTAATGCTGATCAAGATATACTTTATAGCAGGGATCGGCACCCATAGCCCGTGCGGGCACTTTTGTTCGGCAGCTCACACAGCAAGGTTCGTGTTGCAATTTGTGTGCAGCCGAAGTCAACACGAAGCTGACTTTTTGAGCATAAAAAATCAATCAGTGCATTGCCCACTTTTGACACGAGCATGTCTATGTCGCTTAGCTCCGTCACCACACATGAAAAAATTTATCGTTGCTTTGTTTTCTCTTTCTTTCTCTTGCATTTAATTGTCGACTGCGCTCATTGTCTTCATTGCGGCGAAATTTGTTCACTTTTTATTTTGCGCAGTGTAAAGCAGCTTATCGACACAAACAAGCGGACGCATACTATCAGGGGTGTCACAGAAAACGCTAGCGATTTTGGCGACGTTTGAAATGTAAAACGCCGAAACCAAACGTTGGTGTCATGGAAATCTCCGACGTTTCATTTTCGGCAACATTTTCGGAGCCACAGCCACCCGTTGGCACATCGGCTAACTCGATCGCCGCTATTTCGGTATTTCGATAAGTGACATAGGGTTGTGCAATTCAAAAAAAAAAAAATACTAACGTTTGGAATTAAAATTATTATACATTTTTCGTAAACCAAAAATTATTGCTTATGTTATACAACAAGAAAAAATTCACTTATTTTTTGGAGGTACAGTTAACACACTGCAACACCAAAATTTTTAAAATTATTATCGCGCGCAATATTGTCGCTGCTTTGGCAACCCTGTTGTTTACATTTACTTCAAAATTGTAACTGTAAACAATATTTGGCAAATTAACCAAAAATTTAAGAACAATGAATTAAATACAACAAGATGAATACAATGCATCGATAACTGCTAACTATTGCGTTTGTAAGCCTACATTCTCTTTTCTACGCAATTCTTTTCTCGCAACAATGGCAACTGTTTTACCCCAGAATAAAATT
The DNA here is from genome assembly GCA_018150735.1 of Drosophila sp. 14030-0761.01. Lineage (NCBI taxonomy): Eukaryota > Metazoa > Arthropoda > Insecta > Diptera > Drosophilidae > Drosophila > Drosophila sp. 14030-0761.01. The sequence continues at coordinate 2,629,736 of JAECWO010000003.1, forward strand.
TCGTCCATGCGATTTCTAGGTATTAGCTCTGTTCAACAGGTCATTGGATGCAGACCTGGAGGTGTTTAAAACAAATGTGAGCGAAATCGTTGGGAATATTATTTAATCTAGACTCTTGCTTCTTTTTAGCAAGCATTTTCCATTCTTTACAAATCTTCAATTACAAGTGAAATAATTAAAAATTCGATGTACATATTCAAATGCAAATGTAATTAAGTTTATTCGATCATATTAGAAACCTTATCCATCAGAAATCCACAAAATTTTAATTCATTTTAAAAAGGGCGGCAACTGCAATTGCATTTTTTTCAGCTGTTTACATTTCTTCTTCTTTGGCTGGCCAAGATAAAAACAGAGACGTCAACTTGGTGCATTTTTTCGACGTTTACATTAAATTTATCTGTTTACACACAATTTAAAAAACTTTCTTGGAATAAAATTGGAAACACAAATGTTTTGTCCGAAAATTAGTTTCTGCCGTTTTCAGCAGGATGGCAGCCTTGCTTATGGGTGATTTAAGCAAAAACGACGCTTGCCTGATTTTTTCGCAGGCGTTTTCGTAAAATAATAAATTATATATGAACACAAATATTGCCAGCGATCATTTGAATGCAATTCCATCCAAAAATAATCAAAGTTTATTTCAACACCATTCTTTTTTCAACATAATTCGCTGTAAGCGCAAAATTAACCAAACGTTGGAGAAAAACTTGTAACTTTTCAAAACTGTCAAAAGAGGTTTCTGTGAAACCCTACATTTGCGTTTGGGGCAATTTTGGGGCGTTAGCGATTTCTGTGACACCCCTGTATGATACGTTTTCTCCCCTGCTATAAACTTTATAGTATAAAGCAGGGATCGGCAAAAAGAGAGCATTTCTGTGTGAGTTGCCGAACAAAAATGCCCGCACGGGCTATGGGTGACAACCCCTTAATTCTTTTGTTTGTATTATTTCGCTACTCAATGTGTTAAGTTTCGATATTACATTCTTCTTTATCGTCTTCGTCTAGTGTTGCAAATAAAAATTTATAAGCTCTGCTACTATGTTAATAATTCGTTAAAAATTATTTTCTCCCGCAATATTTATCGTATCCTAATTTAATTTGGCACACTCATACATGTTATGGACATCTATCATTCCACCAGTCAGTTTCTTAAAAATCGGAATAAAAATGGCCGAGTTATACATTAAAACGTTTTGCACTCAAAATGGTGCAAGGGCGAATTTAGCCGGTTGGGCGCTAAAGTGCACACACATAAGAGTGAGCGAGATAGCATATGTTAGAAATCGCGCATACGAAAGAAATTTAATATATGAATTTAGTTTTGTAAATTCGAAGTAGTTTTATTTTTCCTTGATGCATGGTATATCCAAGTCGGCCCGGCGACTTACTTACTTTATTTTTTTTTTCGCCCCGCTATTTGAAAAACAATATTTTGAGCCTCCATATCTCGGAAACTATAAAAGATAGAGCTATCGTATTTGGACAATAGATGCGTGCAGTATGCACGCAGACCAGATTTGTTTCAAATTTTTGCAGCGCCCCCTTCCGCCCCCGAATCTGCATAGCAACGCTTTGAGGGAAAAACGTTTCTATGTGTAACTCGGCCATTTTTATTCCGATTCTTATGATATTTTTTGGGATGATAGATATACATGACATGACATAAATATTTCGGGTGAAAATCGAATTTATCGAATTTCAGCGGCGGAAAATATTGTTTCTCAAATAGCGTGGGCGAAAGGGGGCGTGACACAAATAAAAACAAACTCGAACACACCAAACGAGCCTACATTCCAAATTTGGTTTTTCTAGCTTTTATAGTTGTTGAAATCTAGGCAGTGCCTAGTAGGCACTCTTTCGACGGACAGACGGACTATTGATACTGATCGAGAATATGTGTATATACGTTATAGGGTCGGAAAAGCTTCCTTCTGCGACTTAGGCGACTTTAATATACCATTTCATCCTATGGATGCATGGTATAAAAAGTCCACGCTTAGATCATCCTGTAAAATACAATACAATCCTTTCATTCGATTTTCTACATTTTTCATTATTATTATCAAAAGTTGTTTCTATTTTGGTAGAATTTATAGCATATAAATGTATATTAAATACAGCATACTCTTCGACTTTTCCTGCTATAAGAAAGATGAATCCCTGATTTGTATTAGTTGAGCGATTTCGATTTTTTTCTCGCTTGCATGGCGGTCAAAGCAATTAATCCAATTTGGTACATTTTAATTTTTTAAAGTCACAATAGGGTCTCTGGGCAAATCATCCATTTTTTACCCTTGCAATATTGGTATATTAATTTTGGTCAGAAGTGTGCAACACATAGAAGGAGGCATCTCCGACCATATAAAGTATATATATTCTTGATCAGCATGACAAGGCGAGTTCAAATACGTTTGTCCGTCTGTATGTCCGTGCGTCCGTCCGTCTGTCTGGATCAACAGCTTCTCCTCCTAAACCGCTATAGCTACAGAGCTGCAATTTTGCACGAAGTCTTGTATATACTGGAGGCATTGTATATCTCGGATTCATCCGGATCAGATGACCAAATCATACATCTCCCATAGAAACTACCGGTCGAAAAAAGGCTTTTAGATCAATAACTTCGGTTTTTACACCTGATTATCATTAAACTTAACATTTAGTTTAGCATACATCCATACTATATCATATAGCTTCCATATAGAGATGGGCATGGGCCGTGCCGTGCCCGTGCCTATTCCGTGTTGGGCCCTTTAAAAACACGGTTATATACGAGTTATTGTATACTTAGAAACGTTTTGTACTCAAATGGCTAAAAGGGGGATTTGGGCAAACTGCTCGTGTGCTTATAATAGAAAGCGTGATAACACATCCTAGAAATCGCGCATGCAAAAGAAATTTATTGTATGAATTTTCATTTGATGGAAGGAACTTGAAGGAAGCTTTTCCGGCCTTATAAAGTATATATATTCTTGATCAGTATCAATAGCCGAGTTGATTGAGTCCTGTCCGTCTGTCTCTCCGTGCGAAAGAGTTTAGAGATCTCAGGAACTTTAAAAGCTTCTAGAGCTGAGCGCTGATCAAGTTTTTTTTTTGCCACGCCCCCTTCAGCCCATTTGCAAAACAATATTTTGAGCTCCTATGTCTTGGGAACTATAAAAGCTAGAGCTATCGGATTTAGACAGTAGATGCGTGCCCCCTTCTGCCTTCACCAGCAATATTTGTCGTATCGTAATTTAATTTGAAACACTAATACATGTTATGAATATCTTTCGTCCCACCAAATTTCATAAAAATCTAAATAAAAATTAAAGAGTTATACATATCAACGTTTAGAAATCAGTGCAAAGCCGATGCACACAAAAGTGAGCGAGATAGCATGCGCTAGAAGTCCGATTTGTCCGGGGGCGCTAAAGTGCACGTGTGCACATAAGAATGAAATTTAATACATATATGAATTTTCACCTAATGCATGGTATATCGAAGTCGGCCCGGCGACTTATAGTACTTACTTTATTTTAATATTTTACGTGTCAACTTTTGCGTGCCAAAAACTTTTCCAGGCCAAGAAGTGAGAGAAATAGGTGATGTGATAAAAAATGTTGCGTAGTCCTGCATATAAGATATATTTGTATCTTCTATGTGTGTGTCGCCATCGCTGTTTTTTTGCCGTGGCTTTATCATGTCAGCGTCAACAAAGCGAGCGTAGAAACAGCGTCTTGTGTCCTGCAAATTAATGCACTAACTTTGCCCTGTATTGCCTTGCTGTGTCCTTGTCCTTGGCCGCCCCACACTGCAAATTCCCCGTCGCCTTGAATTGTCGTGGCATGCGAGGCTAACTAGTGATGCCACAATAAAGCTGTTCCACTGATTAGAATACCAAAATACTTTCATACATACATCTATTGCCCTTTCTTTCCATTTCCTTAGAAGATCAAGCAAGCTCCTAACCAAAACTCGAAATTTCTTTTTAATCAAAATTTCACAATATCAATGTGTGTTGCGCACACTCAGAAGAATGGTAAACGAACAGTAAAATCGAATATTTATTAATACAAAACTTAAAAAAATACTCGGATTAAAGTGAAATTAAAAGTGTAAGTTTAAGTGTGTGTGTGTGGTGTAAGTGTTTTTATACCCTTGCAAAGTAGGTACATATATTAATTTTGGTCAGAAGTGTGCAACTCATAGAAGGAGGCATCTCCGACCATATAAAGTATACGAAAGAAATTTAATATAATACACTGCGCGTCATCAGGTTAGCGCCCTCCTTTAAGCTCACTGACAATGTTCAATCAAATCGAAACCATCAGAGCTCCAACTTTAAGATTTTCCCCAGACGTTTTCAATGATGTTAAGGTCGGGTGAGTATGGTGGCCACTCCATGAGATCAACTTTTTGGCCCTGAATCCATGACTTCACGGATCGGGCGGTGTGAATTGGCGCATTATCATGCTGGAAAGTCCACTGTAGGTTTGGAAAAACGTTTTGAAAATGCGGAAAAGCCGTTTTCAACACGGTGTTGTAGTCCTGTGCGTTCATGCGCGATGTCAAAAATTGAAGCTCGCAAGTGCCGTAGTACGATATTGCTCCCCACATGGTCGATTCGTGCGAATTGGAAGCTTCTCAAAGTATTGCTCTTCTATCTGCTTGTGTAATCACTTGATTATTGCCGCCTTTGTAGTTTTTTCCATAGCTTTCCTTATTTTTAAGATAATTGGCAATTGTTTTTCTGTGTCTTCCCGTCTTTTCAGCAATTTTATGGTAGGATAGTCCAGATTCAAAGTATGCCTCAATCTTTGATTTTTCAACCAATGATAAAACTGTTCCTTTACCCATAGTGTACTTTTTTCGAAAGATATTGATTACTTTGAGGTTCACAAAAAATTTGGTGACTGCAATTGTGCGATTGCAATTAAGCGAGATAACTAAAATTGCATTTGGGGGCGCTAATCTGATAACGCATAATAAGGGCAAGCTTTTTCGCCGAGAATGAAGCAAAACGCGAAAAAATATATAACGGTTCTTCTAAGAAGCTTTCTTCTCTTGTCATAAAGATCATAAATGAGTGTTGTAACAACAACAACAAAATATTACGAAAAACAGTGGAATAGGAAAGTAAAAATTAGAAAAAACATGTAAAGAGAGGCGGGGCGCTAACCTGATGACGCGCAGTGTATATGTATATGTATTTAGTTTTATAAATTCGAAATAGTTTGTTTCCCTTGTTGCATGGCATATCCAAGTCGGCCCGGCGACTTGTTTACTTCATTTTTATTGCCACGCCCCTTTCCGCCTTCGGAATTCAATAAAAAGTGATTTTCTCCCGCAATATTTATCGTATCATAATTTATGTTATGAACATCTATCATTCCACCAAATTTCATAAAAATCTGATAAAAATGGCCGAGTTATACGTAGAAACATTTTGTACTCAAAGCTGATTTGTCGGGTGGGGCGCTAAAGTGCACACACGTAAGAGTGAAGAATATAGCAAATGTTAGAAATCCAAGCATGCGAAATATTTATTTTAAATTTTACATTTAATTTTAATGTATGAATTTTGCTTTATAAATTCGAAGAAGTTTTTTCACTTGATGCATGGTATATCCAAGTCGGCCCTGCAACTTATTAACTTTATTTATAATGGGTCATAGAGCTGAGTAACATGTAACATGTAAACATGTAACATTTTCAAAAATGAATAAACCTCTTGTTATACTAAGTAGCATACCCTTTTTGATTGGAAGTACTATTATCCGTCACTCAAAAAGAGGTAAATTGCATTAGTTGCAGCAGTTATTGTGTTCAACGTGATTGAGACGGCACTGAGTGAATCTCATGAAAGAAGGCAGGCAAAGAGTCCCGGGTATACTTAACAGGATGCAAATGATGGGAAAGAAAACATTGCCTTTTGTCAACCGAAGCAAGTAGTATGACAATAGGGTCGAGACATTAGATGTAGGTGCTTAAGCCATCATCACGATTTCCCATTTATCTCATTTGTTTGTATATTAAATTTGTAATTACATATTTGAAACTCAATCATTTGCAAGTCTTTTCGCATAATAAAGTTATCTATCATCGTAACACGTTTCGGGCAACGGCAAGGCACAGCAAGGCTAAAGATTTGGACAAAAAGGCTTGACGAAAGAAAAACGTCCTTTAGCGTTTGCTTCATTCCCTCTTTGTCTCTTTCTTATGGCCAACTGACGCTGACGTAACTCGCTGTTGACAGTTTAGACATTAACGCGTGAAGGGCTTAGATGACGGAAAACGAGAGGCGAGCAACGAAAGAAGAAAAGCCAGCTGTTTCGAAAGCAATTAAAAGCTTTGACAAAAAACTGATTTGATGACGCTGTGACGACCGCGACCCAAAAATTCGACAAATTGAAATGACGTCCATTTAGTTGGCTGACTGCCGGCTACCAGGTAAATTTTTCCATTTTTATACCATGCACCTATAAAATGAATGAAGTACTAAGTAACTCGGCGGGCCGGATTGAGTTAATACGAAGGGCGCAATTTCCGCTCATTTTACTGGCATCAAATTCAATTTAATGATTTAATTTAATAATTGCTAAAAATTAAAAAAATCCCACAAATAGACAAGTGTACCTCCATAACAATCACAAATTAGTAACGCATCAATAATTGAAATGCAATTGATAATGATGATGGTGAAGATGATGATGATAATAATGATGATGATGTTACAACTCTGCATAACAGTTGATTGAATTATTTCATTTAATCGTTTTGTGAGTGGACAGATTAATTAGAGTTCAGATTTGGTTTAATTATTGTACGATGTGGTAGCAGCAATTAGTGCTGGCACTTCATGGACAACAGACGGACGGATGCAGTCTTTCTCTAACTCTCTCTCTCTGTCCCGCTCTCTGGCTATTTGTCTCTCTTCTGACTTTGATTGACGATAAGAGATAATCACTCCACTTTTTATACCATGCATCCATAGGATGAAATGGTATATTAAAGTCGCCAAAATGTATGTAACAGGGAGAAGGAAGCTTTTCCGACCCTATAAAGTATATATATTCTTGATCAGCATGAGAAGAGAAATTGATAGAGCCATGTCCGTCTGTCCGTCCGTCCGTCCGTCCGTCCGTAAGAGTGCAGAGATCTCAGCAAGTACAAATGTTAGAGTTACCAAATTTAGAATGTAGACTCGTGTAGTCTTGGCGCAGACCAAGTTTATGTTTTTTTTTGCCACGCCCCCTTCCGCCTCCGGAATTTAATAAAAAGTTATTTTCTCCCGCAATATTTATCGTATCGAAATTTAATTCGGCACACTTATATATGTTATGGACATCTATCATTCCACCAAGTTTCGTAAAAATCGGAACAAAAATGGCCGAGTTATGCATTGAAACGTTTTGCACTCAAAGCGGTGAAAGGGCGAATTTGGCCGGTGGGGCGCTAAAGTGCACACACATAAGAATGAGCGAGATAGCATATGTTAGAAATCGCGCATACGAAAGAAATTTAATATATGAAATAAGTTTTATAAACTCAAGGTAATTTGTTTTCCCCTGATGCATGGTATATCCAAGTCGGCCCGGCGACTTACTTACTTTATTTTCCAGTGTGCCCAAGCAATCCTCATTTCGCGACCTTAAAATGGTTTTAATGCCCCTCATAAAACTCGAGCTCGAGCTTGTCCGTGGCTGTTTTTGTAATTTTTCCGTGTGTTTCTTGTAATTTTGGGTCGAGGATCGGTCGACGATTTTTGACCCTAAAAAGGTTTTATGGCCCCTCATAAAACTCGAGCTCGAGCGCACAAGCTTGTCCCTTTTCTCTGCCGAAAAATTGTTGTTCTGGCTCACTTGTGACATTTTCGTGCCCAGCCTTGCTTTATAGGGTCGGAAAGCTTCTGCCTGTTACATTTAGGCGACTTTAATCTATCATTTCATCCTATGGATGCATGGTATAAACATAAGCTTCATTATTTGTTTTCAATTGCAAAGGACAACGAAATTGGCGAATACATATTTTGGTGACACCTGAGAAGGCCGGTACTCTGGAGCGTGACATCGGAAATGGGTGAGGCATCGGCAGGCAATCACCCGCCCTTTTTGGGTGGAAGAGAGCTCGTCTCCTCAATTTCATCATTCGTTTTACTTTCTTCGCCACAACTCTCACTCTGTCGCATCTTTGGGCGGCCAGATCAACGGAATACAATAAATCTGAGCTTAACAGCACCCAGCTTTCGGTGCTTTTTTATTGTGGTGGCATTTTTATATAATTATAATTCAACAACATAAATCAGGCTTTAGAAAACGCACCTCAATACATATTTATATTTGGATTTGCTGCAAAAATCTACGAAACAACCCAAATCGAATATTTTCGTCGGCGGGCCAAACCAGTAGGTGGCGTAGTGGTTAGCCACCTAGGCTATGTCTGCATTCCTGGTTTGGACCCTGCAAACCGTAAACGTCATTATAATCCTCGACGGCAAGCCAGGCCAACAAAAACCCCCAAGGCGGAATAGTAACCCGGCAGCTGCAGCAAGGGCAAGGGCAGGGGCGGCAGCAGCAAACAGTTCCTCAGAAGAATATCGCTTTTTCAAAATCTGGAGGAGGCAGACAGTGGCACCGAAGTCGTCCAACCGGCAAGCGCAGGCGAAACACCGACCGACCAATTTAAGTTCAGAATAAGGGCAACCTGTCATACAATGAGATACTGAGAGACTGGTGACACGCAGCGGCGACGTGAAGCTAAACTCAGTAGGAGAGAGTGTCCGGATGCTAAGACGGACGGTGAAAGGAGCTGAGCTCGACCGCGGCCGACTGAGGCGCTCTCAGAGTATCTCTAGGAATCGATGGCATAAAAAGTCTGTGGCAATCCTCGGGGACTCAGAGGGAACTATTACCGCTCGAATAAGGTGCTACAGATGCTTGGCGACTGGTAACTGGTCGCTGCTAACTGCAATGTTTCTAAGGATAGGAGCAACTGGTGTCTAAGACCAGGCGGCCGGGTTCACTCTGCCAAGACGCGTAAAAATGAGATCAACTACTTCATCCGCGATGCCAGAGGACTGCCAAAGCAGAATCATTTCGCCGGAAGCCAGCGATGACCGTTATCAACCGGATACAGAAACGAGAAGCCGCCACTACGCCATCAAGTTGATTAGATCCATTCAACTGACTCTAAATCATTGCGAGGCAGCGCACGACCTGCGAGCGCAAACGACCAGGGAGGCTATGGCAGATGTGGCCTTAATTAGTGAGCCATTTCGGAAGAAGTCTTTTAGCACTTGGGTCGGCAGTACTTCTAGCAAAGCAGCAATCTGGGCATGTGGCAGCTTGCCACACAAACTACGTACCACCTGGGCTAACGAGCACTTCGTACGTACGCAGATGGGAAGTGGATGTGCAGCTGTTACCTTCCACCACCAGGGGGCTTTAAGCAATACCGCCTAGTAGTCACAATAGATGTCAAGAAAGCCTTCAACACGGCTGAATGGGGCAGTACTCTGGATGTAATCAGACAATCTTTCCATCTCGTGCCCTTGCTTGCATCTTCGGCCATTCCGACAACTCTGCTGATGCCATCGGTCTTTCAAGTCCCCGCCAGAGCAGTTGGACGCGTTGAGTCTGAAGACGACGAGGCTCTCGAAGATCTTACCCATAGAGGCGATGAGGCAAATTAGCCTGTACGACGAGGCTTCGTCCAAAGACTTGCCAGGCTTCGGTAACAACACTAATTTCTGGATCTTCCAGAAGGATGGGAAGGTACCTTAAGCCACACACTGGTTGTAAGTCATTGCAAATACTTCTGGACGTAGGACTCTCGCCAGTTTAAGGGCTCCGTTTGGGTTTCCGTCTGATCCTGGGGCCTTGCTCGGCTTGAGGGACTTAGCAGCTGCCAAAACTTCTATCACTGAAGCCGGGAAAAAATCTTCAAAATCTGTCCTTGTGGGGCGTCTTCTGCTCAGGGAGTCAACGCTTTCGGGGAAGAGTGCCTGCGCTAAGCGCAAGAGCTCTTCAGCGTCGGTTGGACTGGCCGTCCGATTGGCGTGGATTCTCTTCACAACCAGTTTGTAGGCCTTGGCACAGGGATCCAGGTCAGCAGAGTCACATAGGCTCTCACTTATATGCACTCACTTCTTGTGGCACCGATTTGACTGACCCACCAAATAGCGGCTTTTTCAACTTCATACTTGAGTCACATGCTGCCGTCACCATGTTGGAGAGCTGGTTCGCCATGCCACTCATGACTTTGCACGGACATCGCAAAGGATTGGAGATTAAGGGTATCCGCTCTGTAAGCCTTGCTGTGTGGTTGTGCACGTTTAGGTTGTGGTGATTCTTTAGATGAGAACTAGTTATATAATATTATGGAAATAAACTAATTTAAAACAAGAAGGCCGGGCTAACTTTGACCATTCCGAAGTTTGTATACCCTTGCAAGTTCTGGTGTTACCAAATCCCTAAATAGAGTTATCTAAATGTAAATACCTTTGTGTAAAAATCCGTATCTACACGCCATAGCACGGCACGCATACATATGCATGTACGTAGGCATGCAGCATCCAATTTTCTCATTTGTTTGTATGACAGCTATATCATATAGTTATCCGATTTTTATAAAATTTGGCAGAATTATAATTTATTATGTGCACATGTTATTTACCAATTTTGGAAATAGTCGCATAAGAATCACAAAAGTTTTTCTGGTCGGAGATTTGTTCCAGTGTATTTTTACTAGTTTTTATCGAGGTCTCGCTGTGTGGAATGCTGAACGGCAAAGTTAATCTGACGCGTCATGCCGACGCCACACGAGCGTTACGTACGTGTATCGCCAGCGCTGTATATAATAAAGTAAGTAAGTCGCCGGGCCGACTTGGATATGAATGAAATGGTATATTAAAGTCGCCAAAATGTATGTAACAGGGAGAAGGAAGCTTTTCCGACCCTATAAAGTATATATATTCTTGATCAGCATGAGAAGAGAAATTGATAGAGCCATGTCCGTCTGTCCGTCCGTCCGTAAGAGTGCAGAGATCTCAGCAACTATAAATAATAGAGCTACCAAATTTAGAATGTAGACTCGTGTAGTATGGACGCAGACCAAGTTTATGTTTTTTTTTTGCCACGCCCCCTTCCGCCTCCGGAATTTAATAAAAAGTGATTTTCTCCCGTAATATTTATCGTATCGTAATTTAATTTGGCACACTCATAGATATTATGAACATCTATCATTCCACTAAACTTTTTTTGCCACGCCCCCTCCCGCCTCCGGAATTCAATAAAAAGTGATTTTCTCCTGCAATATTTGTCGTATCGGAATTTAATTTGGCACACTTATATATGTTATGGACATCTATCATTCCACCAAATTTAATAAAAATCGGATTAAAAATGACCGAGTTATACGTTCAAATGTTTTGCACTCAAAGCGGTGCAAGGGCGAATTTGGCCGGTGTGGCGCTAAAGTGCACACACATAAGAGTGAGTGAGATAGCATAATCAAATCGCGCATACGAAAGAAATTTAATATATGAACCTAGTTTTATAAACTCGATGTAGTTATTTTTCCCCTGATGCATGGTATATCCAAGTCGGCCCAGCGACTTACCTTCTTTATTATACCCTTGCAGAGGGTATTATAAAATTGGTCAGATGTTTGTAACGCAGAGAAGGGATCGTTTCCGACCCCATAAAGTATATATATTCTTGATCAGCAAGAGAAGACGAGTTGATATAGCCATGTCCGTCTGTCCGTCTGTCCTTCTGTCCGTCTGTCCGTCTGTCTGTCTGGTGCTTCGCGATCTAGTCCCACAGTTTTAGAGCTAAGGCATTCAAAGTTCGTATATAAGCTTTTCTATATAGCCACATGCACATCTGCGATTTTGAATAAGATCGGACAACTATATCATATAGCTGCCATACAAATACAAACGTTAAATGCGAATAACTTCTATATTTTTTGAACAATCTTATCCAAACTGATTACGTACATAAATCAAAAGGGATTTCATCATATGCGTGAATTTCAAAACAATCGGATAAACATAACGCCTGATTTCGAAGATATAAAATTTGCCTATATAGCGTGCACTGCTTATGGCAGCAAAGCACTGCTTATGGCAGCAGTGCACGTATAAGCAGTGAAGCACATATATGTGTCAAAATTGCGATTGTGTGTGTGTGAATATGAATATCACGCTTACTATTTGGCGATTGGCTGCCCCCGGCCAATGTATTTAAAATATTTATTTATTGGATAAAGAAACAAAAAATTGTTTAGGAAATAAAATGTAATGGTCAAGGGCTGCAAGGGTATACAAACTTTGGCTTAGCCGAAGTTAGCTTCTTTGATATTTTTTATACCATGCATCCATAGGATGAAATGGTATATTAAAGTCGTCAAAATGTATGTAACAGGGAGAAGAAAGCTTTTCCGACCCTATAAAGTATATATATTCTTGATCTGTCTGTCCGTCTGTCCGACTGTCCGTCTGTCTGTCTGGTTTTGCGCGAACTAGTCCCACAGTTTTAGAGCTATGGCATTCAAAGTTCGTATATAAGCTTTTCTATACAGCCGCTTGCACATCTGCGGTTTTGAAGATCGGACAACTATATCATATAGCTGCAATACAAATACAAACGTTAAGTGCGGATAACTTCTCTATTTCTTGAAAAATCTTATCCAAACTGATTACGTACATAAATATAAAGCCATTACATCATATGCCTCATATTTTAAGATAATCGGATAAACACAACGCCTGATTTTGACGATATAAAATTTGCCTATATACACACCCACGCATAAGCAGTAAAGCACATATATGTGTCAATATTGCGATTGTGTGTGTGTGAATATGAATATCAATCGCTACATTGTCTTGGCACGCTTACTATTTGGCGATTGGCTGCCCCCAGCCAATGTATTTGAAATATTTCTTTCTTAATCCAAAAAATTTTTTAGGAAATAAAATGTAATGGTCAAGGGCTGCAAGGGTATACAAACTTTGGCATAGCCGAAGTTAGCTTCTTTGATATTTTTTATATCAAAATTCTTCTCAGTGAAACTTTGAAATATTTGTTCCAATTTTTTTAATGTGTCTCGAAATTCTAGTGACGGTTTTATCAGTCCGCCATGCGAGACTTCATCGACATATGTAAATGACGAAGACTCGTCGCGAAACTTATGGGAAAGATTAAGTTTTTTTAATTAAATAGCCAGCGACATATTTGATGGCATCCTCCGTCAGCTCATCGACATCATTGTCTCCTGGAAATTCTGGAATGTTACTGGCGACATCAAATGCTATGTCTTCAGGCTCAAAACATTGCTTAAACATGAAGCTGCACATGAGACAATTATTATTATTAATTTTAGTTCTTAATGTAATTTCTGAAATTTTATCATACGTGCAATATATTTTCTTAGCCTATACTTAAATTGGAGTGGGGTTGGATGGTCATACTGCCCACACCTTGACCGCATGTTGCCAAAAAAATTTTCAACAATGTCTTGATTGAGCCGACTTGTTAAAATATATTGCATTTTATATTTGTCGCTTAAATAAACGTGTAGTTCATCCAGGGAGGCATTATTAACTATAATACCCTTTTGAACCCCTTTGCCAAACAAATTAGTGCTCATAATGTCTGACATTTTTGTCAAAATGTTTCGCTAAAAGTCAAGTTGTCTTCCATAAGGCAGTTATGATTTAATGGAATTCGATGTTGATAATTATACCATGCATTCATAGAATGAAATGGTATATTAAAGTCGCCAAAATGTATGTAACAGGGAGAAGGAAGCTTTTCCGACCCTATAAAGTATATATATTCTTGATCAGTGTCAATAGTCGAGTCGATTGAGACATGTCCGTCTGTCTGTCCGTCCGTCCGTCCGTCCGATAGAGTGCCTAGATCTCAGCAACTATACAAGCTAGAGCTACCAAATTTGGCGTGTAGACTCGTTTGGTGTGTACGCTGATCTAGTTTTTTTTTTTTTTGCCACGCCCCCTTCCGCCCACGCTATTCGAAAAACAATATTTGGAGCCCCCATATCTCGGGAACTATAAAAGATAGAGCTATCGGATTTGGACATTAGATGCGTGCAGTATGCACGCAGACCAAGTTTGTTTCAAATTTTTGCCACGCCCCCTTCCGCCCCCGAAATTCGAAAAATTCGATATTCACCCGAAATATTTATCGCATCGTAATCGCACTAACACATGTCACGTATATCTATCATCCCACCAAATATCACAAGAATCGGAATAAAAATGGCCGAGTTATACATAGAAACGTTTTTCACCCATTGCGGTGCAAGGCAGATGCACGCAAAAAAGAGCGAGATAGCATATGCTGGAAATCACCGATTTGGTCGGGGGGTGCTAAAGTGCTCGTTTCCACATAAGAGTGAGCGAGATAGCATTTGAAAGAACTTTAATATATATCTCTTGAACTGATGCATGGTATATCCAAGTCGGCCCGGCGACTTACTTACTTTATTTTGAACTAAATTCATCAAACCAATCATTTAGACTCTCTAAATTTTAGAGTTTTGAAAAGATCGAAGTTTCACATGCATTCTCAACGTCATAGCCCAGCGAATAGCAGCGTCTAATGGAGCTGGCAGTTGTATTAGAGCACAATTGCGTTGCCAAAGACACTTTCTGCTTTGCCAACGAACGAACATTAATGTGGTTTTCGTTAATTGTAAACGATATTTACGCATCTGATTTCGAACAATGGTTGATTGTTTGTTGGACAGTAGTCTTGGTTAATTTTTTCCGTTGATAATTAATCTGGTACTGATGTAGTGGTTGCGAACCAACTTTATTAAATGCGGTGTATCCGCAAAAACGAAAATTTTTAGTTGGTCATCCGCTGGATGACTAAACCAGGTTTTTGCTAGAAAAAATAAAAATATGACATATGTTTCATTAACCTCTTGTAGGACACTTACTTTCCGATATACCAAGCTCTCTCCAGAGTCTCTGGATTCCAGGTCCCAAATCACACACCATTGCTAAAACAGGATATCCTTGTTTGTGGAGCTTTATAATTATTGTATATAAGGTATCCGCTTCCATTCGAGAGTTGAAATCAAAGAAAACTGGTTGCTTCCAAGATTTTGCAAGCCACGAACAAAAGCCATTTGGACTTGGTCACTTGGCTCATACACCATGTCCGATGGACACAAACTTCATTTCTTCATTTTTCATGAGGTCAATGCAAATATCTAGGGTACCTGAATTTATTTCCACGTCTGCTAACCATCTTAACAGCGTTGAACGACTTGGTAATGGAAAACCTTTTTTATACTGATGGTTGTACACTCGAGGGCCTGCGCCATGTAGGCAAATAGCTGCAGAAATGTCATCGCAATTAAAGTTGCATCTTTTCCACCACTTTTTATACCATGCATCTATAAAATGGTATATTAAAGTCGCCAAAATGTATGTAACAGGGAGAAGGAAGCTTTTCCGAGCCTATAAAGTATATATATTCTTGATCAGCATGAGAAGAGAAATTGATAGAGCCATGTCCGTCTGTCCGTCCGTCCGTCCGTAAGAGTGCAGAGATCTCAGCAAGTACAAATGTTAGAGTTACCAAATTTAGAATGTAGACTCGTGTAGTCTTGGCGCAGACCAAGTTTATGTTTTTTTTTTGCCACGCCCCCTTCCGCCTCCGGAATTTAATAAAAAGTTATTTTCTCCCGCAATATTTATCGTATCGAAATTTAATTCGGCACACTTATATATGTTATGGACATCTATCATTCCACCAAATATCACAAGCCACTTGTGGGTAAGCCACTTAATTCATGAATGTATTTTGTGCTTGTATAATATGGAAGATTTAGGATAAGTTTTAGTAGTTTATTTTGAGTTCTTTGTAGTTTTTATACCCTTGCAAAAAGGGTATATTAATTTTGGTCAGAAGTGTGCAACGCATAGAAGGAGTCATCTCCGACCATATAAAGTATATATATTCTTGATCAGCATGACAAGACGAGTTCAAATCCGTTTGTCCGTCTGTCTGTCCGTCTGTCTGGATCAACAGCTTCTCCTCCTAAACCGCTATAGCTACAGAGCTGCAATTTTGCACGAAGTCTTGTATATACTGCAGGCATTATATATCTCGGATTCATCCGGAGCGGACAACTATACATATCATATAGCTCCCATAGAAACCGTCGGTCGAAAATAAAGTTTTTTGATCAAGATCGGATTACTATATTATATAGCTCCCATAGGAACAATCGGGCCAAATATAGTTTTGCTTCTAAAAACTTTTTGTTTCTATTGCGATTATCACCAAACTTAGCAAGTAACATTTGCACATAATAAATTATAATCCTGCCAAATTTGATCAAAATCGGGTTACTATATGATATAGCTGTCATACAAACAGATGGAAAAATTGCATGCTGCAGCATACATATATCTACATACATGCATATGTGTGCGTGCCGTGTTATAGCGTGTAGATAAGGGTTTTTACACAAAAACCCTTTCCATTTTGCGATCTCCATTTAGGGATTGAGTAACGTATGAACTTGCAAGGGTATACAAATTTCGGCATGGTCGAAGTTAGCCCGGCCTTCTGGTTTGATGTGAGTTTGTGCACAGTTTTTGCAGACTGAGGAGCCGTACATCATTATAGGTATAAATATGGTTTTGACCAATGTTAGTTTATTGGGGGTAGAAAACTCCGATTTTCGGTTAATAAGGGGGTATAATAAGCAAATGGTTTTGTTAATTTTGTCTATAGTCGAATTAATGTGATCGCCAAAGGTTAGTTTTTTATGGAAGTTTATTCCTAAGTATTTGAAAGTGTCAACCCATTGTATCGGAGAATCGTTAAGAGTTAAAGGTGTGCTTGGAAGGTGACAAGGCTTTATTTTTTTAGAAAAGAAAATGGCATTGGTTTTTAGTGCGTTGACTTTGATTTTCCATTTATAGTAGTACATTTCGATTTTTTTTAAGGAGTCTTGTAAGGACCTATTGATTTGGGCTATTGTAAGATTGCTACTATAGATTGCTGTGTCATCAGCAAATAATGATAGGTTGCAATCAGGATGTTTTGGGATATCGTGGATGAATACATTGTACAGGATGGGACCGAGCACTGAGCCTTGAGAAACACCAGTACAAATAATGCGATTGGAGGAGCGTGAACCGTTCAACTCCACGTAAAAGGTTCTTTCCCGGAGGAAACTATTGATAATTTTAATAAGGTATAATGGAGTATTAATGAACTTAAGCTTGTGTACTAGCCCGTCGTGCCATACGGTGTGGAAAGCTGCCTCAATATCAAGAGTTACCATACCAACTGAGTGTTTATTAACCAGACGTTCTTTAATGTAATTTTGAAGTTTAATAAGCGGCTGAATGCAGCTAATTCCTGCCCGAAAACCATATTGATGCTGGGGAAGTATGCTATTGTGTACTAGATGAGAGTTAATATGAACTTTAACGAGTTTTTCAAAGATTTTTGACAAGGAGGATAATAAGCTTATTGGTCTGTAACTACCGGGAGAGTCCGGAGGTTTCCTTGGTTTAAGAATTGGGATGATCTTGGCAATTTTCCAACTATGTGGAAAATAACCGATAACAAGACAATCATTAAACATATGAATGAGGAAATTGATTCCGCTTTTGGGCAAATTTTTGAGGCAGATATTAGGTAAGTCATCATACCCGGCAGACTTTTTGGTTTTTAAAGTTTTTGCGATGTTAGCAACCTCGGCTTTCGTAATTTTGACAGCTTCGTCAAGGTCAAGATTGGTGCAGCTTAAGATATCGGTTATGGAATCTGTGGCAACCCTGCCAGACCGATAACGAATATCGAAGAGATATCGGACGTAAGGTGGCAACGCTCGGGGACTTGGAGCGTGACAGCGAACAAGTGTAGATGGACAAAGAACTAAAGAATAAATTAATATTTAAATAAAGTATAATTAAACTATAAATAGAACTCGGTGGAAAAGAGAAACGTTAAACTAAGTTGAGTAGATTGAATTGTAATTCAATTTTTCTTGTTAAGCGACTGTGGTGAAATAGCGCGAGGAGGCTACATGAAAATGATACAAAGGTATCAAGATAGCGCGAATCATACAAATGTATGAGGAGACTACAAGAAAATTGATACAAAGGTATCAGGATAGCGCGAATCGTACAGATGTACGAGGAGGCTACAAGAAATTGATACAAAGGTATCAAAATAGCGCGAATCATACAAATGTATGAGGAGGCTACAAGAAAATTGATACAAAGGTATCAAAAGAAAAATTAGCACGAATCGTACAAATGTACGAGAAGGACACAGGAAGATGATACAAATGTATCAAAGTAGTGTTACAAATGTGCCAGGAGAGCACGATGGACGCAAATGTGTCTAGTGGCATATTCAATTGAATGTGTTACACATAAGAATAAACATATAATTTTTGTTTATATTTTAGGTATTGGAACTCTCTTTTGAAAATCATGTCGGAAATAAAACCGTTCCTTTGCGACACGATTGACAAATCGCTACTCCGGCATGAGTGGGAAAAATGGCTAAGGTCATTTACATTATATCTTGACGCGGAAGATATCACATCAATACCCAAGAAAAAGAGCAAGCTTTTACATTTGGGTGGACCACAACTGCAAGAGATAATTTACAACATTCCCGGAGCGTTAGTTGAGTATGATGCTCAAGAAAACAATGATGTCTACAAGGTTTTAGTGGGCAAACTGGACGAATATTTTGCACCGTTAAGGAATTCATCGTTCGAGAGACACCTTTTTAGGAATTTGTCACCATTGGAAGGCGAGACATTAAACAGATATGTAATTCGTCTGAGACAACAACTTGCAAAGTGCTCATATGGCACAACAAACGCAGAAATTGAAGATATTTTTCTTGCCGATAAAATAATTGACTCATGGGCTTCAAATGACTTGAAGAAAAGATTTTTAGAGAAAGAGCAAAAGTTGAGTGATCTAATAGATGCTTGTCAGGTCCATGAGCAAGTAAATAAGCACTCGAAAACTATACTGGGTGAAGAGGTAAGCGACAGCGTCAACAAAATTTTCGCAAGGAAACGTTTCGGGCGAGATCCACCTAAGGCTTGCACCAGATGTGGGCTTGAGGATCATGATGCTAATAATGGAAAATGCCCAGCGCGGCATAAAGTTTGCAAACGCTGCAATTTGCTTGGTCATTTTGCCAGGCAATGTAGAACTCGGAACTCAAAGAGGTCTTCGGACACGGGAGGATACTCCAATCCAAAGAGGCGCAAGGTATATGCAAATGTTTAAAGCGTCGAAGATCAAGTGAAAAGCGATGATGATGAGGACAAAGAGTTGGAGTGTTTTAGAATTGATGGTTCGGCAAGAAATGATGACAACATTAGATGTAACATTGGAGGTGTGTCAATCGGAATGATTATTGATTCAGGATCGCCTGCGAATTTATTATGTGAGAAGCATTGGAAAATTTTGTGTAATAGCAACGCTGTTATGTGGAATATGAGATCTCAGACGACTGACAGATTTAAAGCATACGCCACTGAAGATCCGCTCAGGGTTCTTAAAGTTTTTGAAGCACCAATAAGTGTGAAAACGAACCAAGAAATGATTGCTACATTTTACGTAATAGAAAAGGGTAGTCAATCGCTTCTGGGGAGGAAAACGGCCATTCAACTCACGGTCCTAAAGTTAGGGTTAGATGTTTGCCGTATTGAGACTTCATTGCCGTTTTCAAAAATAAAAGGCAGATTGATCAAATTGGCCATTGATTACAGCGTGAAACCAGTGCACCAACCTATGAGAGGGGTTCCAGTGGCATGTGAAGATAAAGTGGCAGATAAGATAAAAGACGCTTGTGATCGTGACATAATAGAACCAGTAAGGGGTCCGAGTGCATGGATCTCGCCGGTGGTAATTGCGTTCAAGGAAAGCGGCGAAATAAGGCTATGCGTTGATATGAGGATGGCAAACAGGGCTATCCAACGGGAAAATTATCCACTACCAACCTTTGAAACTTTTATGACAAAAGCCAGGGGTGCGAAATGGTTTTCGAGACTGGACCTTAAGGATGCCTATCATCAGCTTGAACTTCATGAATCTAGCCGCGAAATAACAACGTTCGTGACACAGCAAGGGCTGTTTCGATATAAACGTCTTCTTTTTGGCGTAAATTCGGCACCAGAGATTTTTCAACGGGTGATGGTGGAGATCTTGGCACCATGCAAAAATGCACATAACTATTTGGACGATGTAATAATTTTTGGAAGAACTGAAGCTGAGCACGATAAAGCGTTACAAGAAGTGTTCAATCTGTTTGAGATCAATTGTGTTCTGTTAAACAAAGATAAATGCGTGTATAAGGCAAAGGAGCTTAAATTTCTGGGACATATCTTATCGAGTGACGGCATTGCGGCAGATCCAGAGAAGGTGAAATTGATTTTGGATTTTCGACCACCTGAAACAAAGGAGGAACTGAGAAGCTTTCTGGGACTGGTTACATACGTTGGAAAATTCATCGCCGATTTGTCGCATATTACAGAGCCATTAAGAGTACTACTTAAAATCAATAGCAAATTCGTGTGGTCGAGCGAACAAGAAAAAGCGTTTGTTAACTTGAAAAATCGGCTAGCTCGTATCCCGGAACTTTCATATTTTGATCCAAATAAACGCACGCAGATAATTGCAGACGCAAGTCCGGTGGCACTTGGCGGTGTTTTGTTACAATTTGATGAGAGAAATGAATCGGTTATCATTAGCTTCGCTAGTAAGAGCTTATCGGAAGTGGAAAGGCGCTACTCGCAAACCGAAAAAGAAAGTCTGGCGCTAGTTTGGGCTGTTGAAAAATTTTTCTATTACGTTGCGGGTTTGGAGTTTGAACTCGTCACCGATCATAAACCCTGGAAAGGAGAACATTGCCGACTCAATATCAAGACTTTGTAAGGCTCAGTCATGCGATTCTTTCGATAAAGGAGGTGACTATAGCATCTGTCAAATTGTTTCTTGTGCTACACCAAAAGCAATTGCTATACCAGAAATAGCAAAAACAAGTGTTGTGGACCGAGAGATATCAGCTGCTGTTTCACATCTTAAAGACGATAACTGGAATTAAGGTTTATCAAGCTGTTATTACCCGTTTAGAGCTGAGCTATCAACAGTGGGTAGCATTCTGTTGCGTGGTACTTGTATAGTGATACCAGAAGTTCTACGGCAGAGAGTTTTAGAGTTAGGGCACGAAGGACACCCTGGCGAATCGGCTATGAAGCGACGAATGAGAGCGAAGGTGTGGTGGCCACGTTTGGACAGAGATGTCGAACAGCATGTGAAAATGTGCAGAAGCTGTTTATTGGTGTCACAGCCAACCCGTCCACCGCCGATGAAGCGGCACGTTTTTCCTGACGGCCCGTGGCAGTGCTTAGCAACCGACCTGTTGGGGCCTCTACCGAACATTGATCATGTATTGGTGCTGATAGATTATTTTTCGCGTTATCAGGAGATAAAATTCATCGGCTCAATATCATCGCAAACAATTATTGCGGCATTTAAGGAAATATTTTCCAGGCTTGGCATACCGAGATCGTTAAGGACAGATAACGGCCGGCAGTTCGTTAGTACCCAATTCAAGGACTTCTGTGAAGCTAGTGGCATCACTTTGATTACGACTCCTCCATATTGGCCGCAAGCCAACGGTGAAGTATAAAACATGAATCGTTCATTGGGCAAACGCCTTAAAATTGCGTCGTTAAATAAAGGAAATTTTAAAGAGGAGCTACAAAAATTTATATTAACCTACAATACGACACCTCATGGAACTACTGGCTCTACACCTTCGGAACCTATGTTTAATAGGACCATTCGAGACAAGCTGCCGGACATTCGAGATATTATAGAAGAAGTAGTATACACCTCGGCAAGAGATAATGACCTGATCAATAAACAAAAAGGAAAGCTTACAGGTGACAAGGTTAGAGGTGCTAAGGAAACCGACATAAAGGTGGGCGACAAAGTTTTGCTAAAGAACGTTATTTTTCCCTCCAAATTGACACCCAACTTTGAAACAACGGAGTATAAAGTTGTTGAAAGGAATGGAAATGAAGTGGAGCTTTTTGGAAATGGGAGGAAAGTCAGACGGAACGTGAGCCATTGCAAGAGGATATGAGGGGCCGCCGAATAACTCGAATGAGGACGCACTAACGCAGACTGATTCTCAACGCTTAGTACACTCATCACCATATTCAGTGATTCCTGATCAACCTCAAAGTGATACTCTCCGATCCATCTTCAGAGCAAATGTATCTTTCGACTCGACGTTCAACTCCAGAGAAACCGAAGACCGGGTTACAACTGAAGCTTATAAGAAAAGGAGAGGTGTGGCAACCCTGCCAGACCGATAACGAATATCGAAGAGATATCGGACGTAAGGTGGCAACGCTCGGGGACTTGGAGCGTGACAGCGAACAAGTGTAGATGGACAAAGAACTAAAGAATAAATTAATATTTAAATAAAGTATAATTAAACTATAAATTACGAGTTGTTACAGAATCATTAACTAAACTTGTGGTACCTGTGTCCGAATAGGACGAAGTGAGCTGATGTTTATGTTGGAAATAGTTACCTAGAAGGTTGGCTTTCTCATCACTGGTGGTGTACGCTGTATCATTATCATACAGGCACGGAATTATTTGTTTTTTCTTAATGACTGCCCTACAGATATTTCAGTAAGGTGTTGAATGGCTACTTAGTGATATAAATTTTTTATTCCAGGCAATATTGTTAAATTTAAATATTTCAAATCTTATAATGGAAGTGATATGGTTTATTTGAGCTTTAAATAAGGGGAGTCTAGTTCTGATCCATCTTCTTTGAATTGTATTTCTAAGTTTAAAGAGATCTTTGATTGATTTAGGAACATCTATTTTCTCTTTTCTTTTCCTCTTTTGGGGAACGCTTCTCCCAATTGTACTGTTTAGTATATTCATAAATCCATCTAATTTATTGTTAATAGACTGTGTTGTAGGAATCTCTTCTCGTAGAGGTGCATGAGATTTAAGCTGCTCATTAATAAGGTATATTCCAGTTGTGAACGCCAAACGTGTCGGACGTGTTGCGGATGGTTGTCAAGTGCGCAAATACAGAGTGTATAGCGGTGAACGGAATATATAAAAGAAAACAAAGTGAAGAACAATTTTAGTAAACAACTGTAAAATCTGCCGACTTGTGGCAGAGTCACAGTTATTTATCTCTGATTGGCCAGCCAATCAGAATAGACCAATAATCTGTTGCACCCTTTTAGGGAGCATATCATATTAAAAGTGTTGCATACTTGCGGGCTGCAAGAACCTAACAAAAGTGTCACATACTTGTCTGCGGCTCCGGCCCCAACAGACACAATTATGGGCAAGCCGAAATGGGCAATTAAGCCAAACACTGACATAGCCCCTGCGGCCAAACGTGCCAAGGCAAAGAAAATGTCTATTAAAACCAACAAGGAATCTGATGGAAACACCAGTTCCTCCTCAGAGCCAGGGGAAATCAAACGTAAAGCCCCACAGAGGAAAGTCGAGCAGGCTTCCACTTCAACTGGCATCATAAGTGACGCCAACAAGAATGTCAACAGATTTGCCATCCTATCTGATGACAGCGACAGCGACGAGGTTCCGGTACCGGAGGTACCGGAGGTTCATAATATAAAGGATTTAATAAGAGATGTTGCATCTGTAATCGGCGGCAACAACTTCGATTACAAAGCGGGAAGGGATGGACAAGTCAGAGTCAACCTTCAAGACAAGGAGAGTTTTTCAACTCTGAAAAACTATCTTAGCGAAAACGACATCCCTTACCAGACTTTCCAGCCCAAAGACGAGCGAGCCTACAGAATTGTTGTCAAAGGTCTCCACCACACCACCAATCCTATGGACATTAAGGAGGCACTGGCTGCCAACGGGCACAATGTTAGAGGCCAGGACATTAAAAACGCAATTAGCCGCAGCACAAAGAAACCTCTTGCCATGTTCTTTGTCAACTTGGAGCCTGCAAGCAACAACAAGGATGTGTTTGCTACTAAACGCCTTTGCAGCTGCGTGGTCACCATTGAGCCTCCCCGTAAGACCACTGATGTTCTCCAGTGCTACAGATGCCAAGGATTTGGACACTCCCAGAAGAACTGCAACCTGCAGTCACCATTGAGCCTCCCCGTAAGACCACTGATGTTCTCCAGAACTACAGATGCCAAGGATTTGGACACTCCCAGAAGAACTGCATCCTGCAGTTCATCTGCGTAAAATGCGGTGGCGCGCATAGCTCCTCGGACTGCCGCAAGCCAAGGACCGATCCTCCCCGTTGTGCTCACTGTAAGGGCAACCATACCGCCTCTTACAAGGGTTGCAAAGTCTATCTGAAGGCAAAGGAGACGCACCTGCCAAAGCCAAGGTCAACCCCAGCAACCACATCACCAGGCTACTGGCAAACCTCTGCGACTAAGCCAGGCATCACTTTCGCCAACATTCTAAAAGGCGATCAGCTGCCTCCCCACCAGGCAGAGGCCCCTCCTGCCAAATCGTCTCAAACGAGCCAAAGATTGGACCGACTTGAAGCTCTTATGGAGAAGATGATGGACCAAGTTGCTGCCATGACACAGCTACTAACGTCAATCATGGCCCAAAAATGCAACTAAACCTCCATATCGTCCTATGGAATGCGAACGGCCTGTGTAGGAGCAGGCCAGAAGTTGAGCACTTTTTAAAAACTCAACATGTGGATATACTATTAATATCAGAGACCCATTTCACGGAGCGCTCTTATTTTAACATAAACGGATACGACGTCATCTGCACCAACCATCCTAATGGTACAGCCAGAGGAGGTGCTGCCATAATTATTAAATCTAATATCAAATTCATCGAGCTACCGGCATTCCAAGAGACATGGGTTCAGTGCTCCAGAATTAGAGTCATCAGCCAGACAGGTGACCTAACGATTGCTGCTATATACTGCCCACCTAGGCACATCGTAAGCGACAATATGTTCCACAGCCTTCTAGACAGCCTTGGTAGTCGATTTCTAGCTGGAGGAGACTACAATGCAAAGCATATTTGCTGGGGATCACGCATTAATAATCCTAAAGGCACAGCGTTATATAGGTGCATCACTGACAACCATCTCTGGTCACCCGATGTTGCTGCACTGGTAGCAGAGAAGAGACGTCTCCGTCGCACATGGCACAACACAAGGAGTCCATCAGACAAGACCCAGTATAATAGAGCTGCTAAAACCCTCAAAGAGCTTCTAAGCAGCCTTCGCAGGAAGTCTCTAGAAGCTTTTTTAGAGAAAGTGGAGCCTGGAGACCCTCAGTTCAACCTTTGGCGGCTGACCAAAGGCATCAAGAAGCCTGCCATAAGGAAGGAACCTATCAAAGATGCCAATGGAATCTGGTGCCGTTCAAACACCGAAAGGGCTGCAGCTTTTGCAAACCATCTGTATGAGACATACACCCCCTTCAACAGATGCTCTCAAGAAGAGGTCCAAGTGACGGAAGACTTCCTGAATATGCCCTACCAAATGGCCCTCCCTATCCAAGAGGTTGAAACTGATGAGCTAATCTTAGAAATCGCGAAGTTAAACCCGAGCAAGTCGCCTGGTCACGATGGAATTGACGTTCCAGCCATTAAAGCCCTGCCTCCGAGTGGAATACAGCTCCTACTGAAGATTGCAAATAAAAGCTTCCTGATAGGACACTTCCCCACCCAGTGGAAGTGCGCCGAAACCATCCTCATACAAAAACCTGGGAAACCTGCAGCCGAACTCGCCTCATATCGTCCGATTAGCTTATTGGCGGTACTCTCCAAAGTAGTAGTCGAAAGACTCCGTCCTGCCTGCCCCATTCTACACGCTGCTGAAGTCGTACTTGGAAAGTAGGAGCTTCTACGTAAGATGCGGCGATGCGAACTCTGCCATCAAAGACGTCAGAGCCGGGGTCCCCCAAGGAAGCGTACTAGGACCAGTACTATATAATTAAATATCCAAAAGCAGTCTCTCTGGCACAATTTCAAAAGTTTCCAAACGATAGAAAATTTAATCGCATATAAAAAAGCCAGAGCCTTGTTTAAACGGGAAGCCAAAATTTCTAAACGAATTGCCTTCCATAACTTTACCGCTAACATTAACCCCCGTTCCACTACAAAAAAAAAAAAAATATGGACTGATATCAATAAATTAATCGGCAATTTTCCAGTCCCTCTCAAAGCAATCAAAGACCAAAACAACATAGACTTAAATACCTCAGCAGACATTGGAAATTCCTTCGGTCGTATGTGGTCCTCCTATTCTATGGACAACAACTTTTCTTCCGATTTCAAATCATGTAAATACAGAACTCTTTCACTATCTTATCAGCCCTCCCACATCTCTCCCGACAGTACCGATTTAGATTCTAATTTAACTTATATAGAACTGGAGCTAGCACTTCAGCACGCAAAAGGAAAAACCCCTGGTTTCGACCGTATTTCCTACGCAATGCTTCGGAAACTCCCCAATTTTAGCAAAAACAAAGTATTGGACTTATTTAATTTAATGTTTAGTACTGGGAAATATCCTCATGTCTGGAAAACTGCCACCATCATACCAATCTTAAAACCCGATAAACCTCCCAACGAATTGTCTTCATTCCGGCCCATATCTCTACTACCTTGGTTGAACAAAGCTTTAGAAAAAATACTAGCCAGACGTATTATGAGGTTTGTCACCAAAAATAAACTCATTTCCCCTCATCAAACAGCTTTTAAACCTCAACACAGCACCATGGACTCACTGATGCATATCCACCATTACGCGTCTGATGCACTTTCTTCGAAAAATCATGTCTTCATTTTGGCAACTGATTTTGAAAAGGCATTCGATCGCGTGGGAGTGCACACTGTTCTCGATCAACTTTCTCGCTGGGGGGTAGGTCCGAAAATCTTCAATCTTGTGAAGGCATTCATGACGGGACGCTCCATTAGAGTCAGAGTTAACAATAATCTGACTAACTTCCATAAACTACATAATGGTATCCCTCAAGGGTCACCGCTCTCAGTGGTTTTATTCATGATTGCCTTTGAATCCTTAAACAATATTGTCTTACGACACAGAAAGATCGAGCTTTCAGTTTACGCTGATGACGCTATTATATTTAGTAAATGTAAGGACTTAAATTCCCTCTTCAATACATTTCAAATCATACTTACAGACATCGAACAATGGGGAAAGTCCTCAGGAGCTACTTTAGCCCTGGAAAAATGTAAATTATTTCACATTTGCAGGAAAAAACTTTGTTCATTTCCAGCACTATTTGTAAATAATATAGAAATACAACAAGTAACAGCATTAAAAATTCTTGGCCTCACCTTCGACAATCGACTTACTTTTAAGCAACACTGTAAAGATCTTAGAATTAACTTAGACAAACGCCTTAATATTATAAAATTCCTGACATCCCTAAAATCTCATATCCATCCTACCTCGCTCATACATGTAACAAGGGCC
This sequence comes from Drosophila sp. 14030-0761.01, assembly GCA_018150735.1. NCBI lineage: Eukaryota > Metazoa > Arthropoda > Insecta > Diptera > Drosophilidae > Drosophila > Drosophila sp. 14030-0761.01. The sequence goes on from JAECWO010000003.1 coordinate 2,657,266, forward strand.
TTGATCCTATCCAAAATTGAGTATGGACTGCCAATTTATGGGTGGTCCGCCCACTCCAACTTAAAAATAATTTTGCCACCGTATCACACAGCTGTGAGACGGAGCATCGGAGCTTTTCCTACAACACCAACTAAATGTCTACTAGCCGAAGCGGGTCTTCCAGAAGTGCCTACGAGAGTTGCTCAACTGACATACAAACTGATCCCAAAAATACTGTGCACAACCAACCCTATTATTCTCAATGATTTCCTGACAGCCGCTAAACACAACAAAAGACACAAAGTCTTATCATCAATCCGCAGATGCGTCAGTTTTTACAAAAGACACCAGCTGGAAACCCCATACCGTTGGAACAAGGTCAGCCCGTCCCCGCCATGGAAGCTGCCTGTAGACTCCATCAATTTAACGCTACACTCTTTCCAAAAGAGCCTCACTAACAAGGCCATATACCACCAATTGTACGCCTCTGAAATTAGTAAATATCCCAAATGGAAACAGCTATACACCGATGGCTCTAAAACTAGCAATTCCACTAGTTTCGCAGTCGTCGATTGTAACGGATTGACTATCTCCTGCGGACTATTGCCATCACACTTTTCTATCTTCACAGCAGAAGCAGTTGCCGTACTAAAATCAATTCAATACGCCACCAAAGTACGAGGGAAGTTTGTCATCTGCAGCGATAGCCTATCTACGTTACTTGGTGTAAAAAACTCCTACAATCAAAACAGCATAGTGACGGAAATACGCCATCTTTGCATCCGTCACTCCAAAAAAATAAAACTTCTCTGGATCCCAGGGCATATAGACATTAAAGAAAACGATCTCGCAGATGCAGCTGCCAAACTTGCTGCACTTTCCCCATGTACCACAGTCATACCTGGTGCGCCACTAGATATGTGGCGAAATATTAGAAACATATTGAAAGAAATCGAATGTGCTGACTGGGATAGGTTTGACCATAGTTGGTACAAAAAATTCAACCCACATAAGGAACCCGTACGACATTCATCCTCCCAACATAGATCGGAATGCAACATACTCACTCGTTTGAGAACTGGACACACTGCCCTAACTCACACACACATCCTAAAAAGCCAAATCAAACCCCCCTGCCCAAACTGCGGAAGGGAACTAACAGTCCAACACATCTTTGAACAATGCACCCAAACCCTTAATATTAGATTAGGTCATTTTGCCCTAACCCAACCCCTCCAACTCCTCGCTAACCCTACCCCACACAACAACAATATCATCTTTAGTTTCTTAAAACAATTAAAAATATACAACTCTATATAATAAATAATGAACATGTCGAGTCGATGGCCAAGGTAGCTAGCACTCCCCATCTTAATATTAGTTATTATATTATAATCCGTTATGTATAATAGCTTATAAATAAATAAATATTTCTTTTAATTCTACTGCTCCTTTAATCAGGTGAATTTTGGAATCTCCTAAATGGGTTTTGAAATTAAAAAAGTTCTCGGACATTATATTTATTAAAGATCCTGAATCGACTACACATCTCAAAGGTTTATTGTTCATTGTTATTATGATGAAGGACCTGTCTCTATCTCTTCTTCCGATTGTTCCGAGGCATTCAAACGAAAATTTTCTGACGTGTTCATTCTGCTAATTCCACTATTACTTTCTCTTTGCCTTTTTGTAGGCTGGTTTGCTACGTTATCTTTTGGACACCTATTTTGCTGTTGATAATTCATTGGATTTTTAGCCCTGTCAATATTTAATTTTTGTTGAAATTCTTGGAAAAGTTGTTGGTTTTGTGTTGTATTAGATTGTTTTGGTTGAGACGGAGTTGTACTATTGGGTACAAAAGATTTTCCACTTTTTTGGTTTTGAATTTGGCTTTGATTTGATTTTCTGATTTCTGTTGTACTATTCTCGTATAACCCTTCTCTTTGAGCTACTTGTTTCAGTTTGCTAACTGTGGTTATATCATGTCTAGCTAACGTCATAAATAATCTATCGGGTAATTTTTTGTTTATTACATCTTTTATAGTGTTATTTAAAGCATTTGTATAAAGAGTAGTGTTATTTGCATCGTTTTCCAAACTTAGTTTGTTTGTGATAATATAAGATTTATCTTCTAATTCAGTCACAAACTTACGAAGGTTTCCTGTATAGTTGGTGTTGTAGAGACGTCGAAGAAGTTCCTCACATGGGGTCTGCGTCTTCAATTCATTGATGAGGAATGCTCTTAGTTCCGGCCAGGTGTTGGCTTGTCCAATTTGCGAGAGTCGTTGTGCTTCTCCAGTGAGCTGCATCTCGATTGCGCTGAACAATATGTTATGTTGCCTAATATCATGGGTTGGATATAAGTGCATAATGAAATCTATCCTCCTTATGAATGATGTCAGATTCTCGGGTGTTCCATCATAGTGTGCCACCTGTCTTAACGAAGACAGTGCTTGACTGAGGTGGGCTTCGGTGAGTTCTAAGGCCATTTTGTATTTTCTTTTTTTCTTAGTGGTGCTTAGTTTTGTTCACACACAAGTTGGCGTTTTTTGTTCCACAATTGGAGTTTATGGTTGTAACAAACAGTTGATATTTCGGCACACAGTTGGCGTAAATATTTTTCACTGTTGTAGACTTTTGAGCGTTCACGTAAGTTCTTGATGTCGGATCGGAGTTTTATAGTGAGTATTCACTAATTCTATGTAACGCACGGATAATAATTCTATGTGTCACACGGATAGAATAACAAGTTCACTTTTACCGATCCTACCGACTGCGCCAATTAAATATCCACTTCTTTTCTTTATTAAAAAAAATTATGGATCAAAAGATCTTTATTCGAACAGAGTATCTTAGGAACTAACTTATCATTATTCATGAAGATATAATTAAAGTTCGGTATCAAAAGCTTTTGATGTTAGTATTGGGAGCTTTTGATCTGGTGACAATGGATCTGGATTTTGATTGGTTTATTGATTTTTGCCTATTAAGCGTTCTCACGCTTGGAAAGCTTTTGGTCTGGTGACAAGGGATCTGGATCTGGAAAATTTTGGGGACAGTTGTTTATAGAATATTTGTTTGGTTTCAGTTGCGGTTTTCTAGACTAAAAACAAAGGGGGGTTTAAGTGGTGTGGGTGGATGGAGTGGCGGATATATTACTATATACCCTATATACAGCCGACTTGCCGATTCTAACCGATCCGGGACTATTGGCTGCAACATACGCGGACGACACTGCCTTCATGGCTACGAATGAAGTGCCACAGGGGGCTAGCAATCTACTACAAATGCAGCTGGACATCACGGGTAGCTGGCTCAAGAGATGGAACATGGCGGTCAATACAGAAAAATGTGTACAAACTACATTTGCACTAAGGAGAGGCGACTGTCCACCTGTTTCACTCGACGGAGCCCCCATCCCCAACTCTGACTCTGCCAAATATCTGGGCCTGACGATGGATAGGAGACTAACATGGAAGCAGCACCTGAAAATCAAAAAAGGACAGCTAGACGCTAGGCTGAAGAAATACATGTGGCTCATTGGGAAAAAGTCTACACTCCGACTAAACACAAAGTTGCTAATTTACAAAGTAGTTATGAAGCCAATGTGGACATACGGAATACCTATCTGGGGCACCGCCAGCAAATCCAACTGCAACCTTATACAAAAATTCCAAAATAGGGCGCTGAGGATCTTATCAGGAGCCCACTTCCTAACCTAACCCCCCCCCCCCCACTCTACCCTTCTCACCTTATTTAATCACCCAACACCCTTTATGTAAAATCGTTTATTCTTAAAACATTGTAACTGCCAATTTCATATCAAGAAAACTTGCTGATTGTCCCAGGACAGATTGCAAATTCGCTTCACCGCTGTCAAATAAAAAAAAGAAAAAATTAATAAGGTGTTTAAAAAGCTGCCAGTTAGTTTTATAGAAGTCGAGATATGTATTGTTCGATTTCGTGAATGTAGCTGTGACACTAGCAACAATAGGCAGGTGATCGGATAACAGTTGGTAGTTAACTTGAACCCTTATAATGAACAGTGGTGCATTGGTTAAAATAATATCTAGCGTGGACGGCTTAGCTTTGTGATTTGCAGGAATGTAAGTAGGGTCCTTTGGAAATACAATCCTGAATTTATCTAGCGATGAGAGTTCGCTCAGTATGTTACCTCAACAATTGGCTCTCTCACAGTTCCAAGCTCTGTTCTTGGAATTTAGATCACCTGCTACTAGAAAGTTGCCATCTAGTCGAGATATTCTTAATAAGTCAGATTTGTACAAGCTTTTCATGTGATTCCTATCTTTAGTTTGGGGACAAGAGTTGTTTATACAGTTTGCTGAGTAGCCAGCAAAATAGACCGAATAAATTTTCAGGCTGGAATTAGCATTGATGTTAATTTCAATACCTATATTTTCTATTAAGTGAGTTGTAAAGCTATTAATTTGTTTGTGGGCTAAGTCATTACTGACGGCTATGGCAACTCCACCGCCCCTACTGTTCGTACGATCACGTCTATATAGTGTATAGTTTGGTATGCTAAAGCGGTCATTATTAGTAAGCCAGGTTTCGTTAATTAAGCTGACTTGAATATTATTGGTATTTAGGAAGTTTGATAGTTCCAATCGTTTTGATTTGACGGCACGGGCATTCCATGCCATTATGTTTAGGGAGGGTGGTAAGCTATTTATTGGAGTAGACATACTTAATGGCAAGTTTTGTTATAACGCTAAACTGTTCGCCCTTATTAACGCAGCGTTTTAGATTATCGAGTAACTCGAACATAAGGGAATTGATTTCCTCCATGGTGAAGAGATCTTGGGCAGGAGGGAGTTGTGAAGTGTCGGTAGCGAGCGCATCTCTGTAGCTTGCTCGAGTCGATGTGCTTGCAAAACGAGATGAGTGAGCAGATTGTGTAAAGTTGCTGATGTTGTTGTTGTTGTTGGTGGACCAGCGTGGGAGTTGCTGAAGAGGCGCACCGTTACTTTTGTTTTCGTCGCGACGACGTGGGTCTTAGCACTTTGACAGTAAGGTCTGGTAGGTGATATGGCAGGGGCAAGAGGTATCAGCATGATCACCGTTACAATTTGCACAAGGCACTTTGTTTTGCTTAGGGCATTCTGGAGTTAGGTGCGGGCCTGCACAAATGGCACAAGAAGTTTTTACGTTACAATTCCGAGATCCATGGCCGAACAGCTGACATTTGTAACATTGGGTGATTTTGCTGTAAGACTTGGTTTTATATTCCCAGCACACCTTGGTATGGTTAAGGTGTGGAAAGTCTTTACGAAGCTGGTTCATCGTAGTGCTCTTATTAGCAAAATAGACTATATAGAGTAATAGATGGTGACCGCTCCTTGTACTTTTTTCAATCGTCTTGACGTCCAAACATTGGAGTCCGAGATTTCGAAGCATGTTTTTCACTTCTTCATTGGAATGTTTGTCAAGGCCTGAGCGAACTTCCTTGAAGGGTTGAGAGCTTTTTGTTTCGTAAGAGTAGTACTCGCAGTTTAGTTCACTAAGCTTAGCGCAAGTAATCGTGAAGTTTTCAGGAGTTTTCAGAAAAATTTTAATTCCAATAGTGATGGTTTTAATGTAATAGTCAGTAATATTGATGGCAGCGAGAACCTCGTGAATGAATTTTGGGTTTTGTTTAAGCACTGTAATTGAAGACGGGTTGGTTGGTGCTTTCGCTTGTAGAGCTGGGAACTCCATCGATCGTTCCATCGATAGTATCGATGGAAATTAAAAAGTGCGATAGATCGATGGGAAAAGTTCGATGGCGATCTATCGAACTTGATTTATGCGCCACGTGTTTCGTAGAGTGCAGTGCTGGTTGTGGTCGCCGGAGCAGGTTGATTTTTTGCAAGGATTTGCGTTTTCATCTTGGCAGTATGGACAAGTTTTTAAACACCTCCCGTAAGTATATTCAAGTCAAGGACTGTATACTTTTTTGTTCACATATGTATAAGGATTATATAAAAATAAAGTAAGTAAGTCGCCGGGCCGACTTGGATATACCATGCATCAGGTGAAACGAGCACTTTAGCGCCCCCCGACCAAATAGGTGATTTCCAGCATATGCTATCTCGCTCTTTTTTGCGTGCATCTGCCTTGCACCGCAATCGGTGAAAAACGTTTCTATGTATAACTCGGCCATTTTTATTCCGATTCTTGTGATATTCGGTGGGATGATAGATATACGTGACATGTATTAGTGTGCCAAATTAAATTACGATGCGATAAATATTTCGGGTAAAAATCGAATTTTGGGGGCGGAAGGGGGCGTGGCAAAAATTTGAAACAAACTTGGTGCATACTGCACGCATCTAATGTCCAAATATGATAGCTCTATCTTTTATAGTTCCCGAGATATGGGGGCTCAAAATATTGTTTTTCGAATAGCGTGGGCGGAAGGGGGCGTGGCAAAAAAAAAATAAACTTGATCAGCGTACACACCAAACGAGTCTACACGCCAAATTTGGTAGCTCTAGCTTGTATAGTTGCTGAGATCGAGGCACTCTATCGGACGGACGGACAGACAGGCGGACATGTCTCAATCGACTCGGCTATTGATACTGATCAAGAATATATATACTTTATAGGGTCGGAGAAGCTTCCTTCTCCCTGTTACATACATTTTGGCGACTTTAATATACCATTTCATTCTATGAATGCATGGTATAAAAAATTGTTTAAACAAAAAAAATTGCCCACCCTCTAGTGGAGGAAGGGAAAAAGGAAAACATTCCTCCAATTGGATTGACTAAATATTTTGCAAAGAATAATGCCTATAGTCCAACATCGGAGCAAAAAAAAAAAATTACGAAGCCATAGCGCAAATGGTTGCAACGGACATGCAACCGTTTAGCGTTGTTGAGGACGCAGGGTTTATTCATTTGATGCAAGTGGTAGACCCCAGGTACGTCATGCCATGCCGGAAATCCTTACGGGACACACATGTACAGAACATGTACGATAGAATGGTGTCGCAATTAAAAGGCATACTCACTACAGTTACTTCATGTTCCATAACGACGGATGGTTGGACGTCTCGCGGCAATATTAACTACCTTACTGTAAGTTGCCATTTCATTTTAAACTTCGAGCTAAAGTCAGTAGTTTTGACCACGAAGCCACTTACTGATCAGACAAACCACACAAGCGCCAATATCGCAACGACATTTCGAGAAATATGCGATGAATGGGAGATTTTTGATAAAGTTCACACTATTGTGACCGACAACGCGGCGTCAATGATAAAGACTTGTGAACTATTAAAAAATAAAGTAAGTAAGTCGCCGGGCCGACTTGGATATACCATGCATCAGGGGAAAACAAATTTCCTTGAGTTTATAAAACTTATTTCATATATTAAATTTCTTTCGTATGCGCGATTTCTAACATATGCTATCTCGCTCACTCTTATGTGTGTGCACTTTAGCGCCCCACCGGCCAAATTCGCCCTTGCAGCGCAAAACGTTTCAATGCATAACTCGGCCATTTTTATTCCGATTTTTATGAAACTTGGTAGAATGATAGATGTCCATAACATATATAAGTGTGCCGAATTAAATTCCGATACGATAAATATTGCGGGAGAAAATCACTTTTTATTAAATTCCGGAGGCGGAAGGGGGCGTGGCAAAAAAATTAGGTGGAATGATAGATGTTCATAAGATCTATGAGTGGGCCAAATTAAATTACGATACGATAAATATTACGGGAGAAAATCACTTTTTATTAAATTCCGGAGGCGGAAGGGGGCGTGGCAAAAAAAAAAACATAAACTTGGTCTGCGCCAAGACTACACGAGTCTACATTCTAAATTTGGTAACTCTAACATTTGTAGTTGCTGAGATCTCTGCACTCTTACGGACGGACGGACGGACAGACGGACAGACGGACATGGCTATATCAACTTCTCTTCTCATGCTGATCAAGAATATATATACTTTATAGGGTCGGAAAAGCTTCCTTCTCCCTGTTACATACATTTTGGCGACTTTAATATACCATTTCATCCTATGGATGCATGGTATAATAAAGTAAGTAAGTCGCCGGGCCGACTTGGATATACCATGCATCAGGGGAAAACAAATTTCCTTGAGTTTATAAAACTTATTTCATATATTAAATTTCTTTCGTATGCGCGATTTCTAACATATGCTATCTCGCTCACTCTTATGTGTGTGCACTTTAGCGCCCCACCGGCCAAATTCGCCCTTGCACCGCTTTGAGTGCAAAACGTTTCAATGCATAACTCGGCCATTTTTATTCCGATTTTTATGAAACTTGGTGAAATGATAGATGTCCATAACATATATAAGTTTGCCGAATTAAATTCCGATACGATAAATATTGCGGGAGAAAATCACTTTTTATTAAATTCCGGAGGCGGAAGGAGGCGTGGCAAAAAAAATTTGGTGGAATGATAGATGTTCATAAGATCTATGAGTGTGCCAAATTAAATTACGATACGATAAATATTACGGGAGAAAATCACTTTTTATTAAATTCTGGAGGCGGAAGGGGGCGTGGCAAAAAAAAACATAAACTTGGTCTGCGTCTATACTACACGAGTCTACATTCTAAATTTGGTAGCTCTATCATTTATAGTTGCTGAGATCTCTGCACTCTTACGGACGGACATGGCTCTATCAATTTCTCTTCTCATGCTGATCAAGAATATATATACTTTATAGGGTCGGAAAAGCTTCCTTCTCCCTGTTACATACATTTTGGCGACTTTAATATACCATTTCATCCTATGGATGCATGGTATAAAAACTACTTTTGCGGCATATAACTAACAGTTATACATTCTTCCGCAAATTTTCGCAGCTGATTATACCATGCATCTATAGGATGAAATGCATGTAACAGGCAGAAGGAAGTATTTCCCACCCTATAAAGTGTGACGATATATCAATCTATGGACACAACACCTATCGATAGCGATAACGCTCAATGAAGAGCAGTTCTTATTAGTATTATTATTAGTATTAAGCTCATATGATTATTAGTATTAAGTTCATGGGCTGGCTCTGACCCGATAGGTAGAACTAGTTCTTCTTTTCTTTGCAGCGCCACGTAGCCTGGCCAACCACTCGCCGCTCACTCGTTTCGCCGTTCACCCATTTCGCCCCTCACGATCTTCGCCGCTCATGCTCTTCGCTTTCGCTGCGTATGCTCTTCGCCTTCGCCGCTCATGCTCTTCGCCGGCGCTTTCTAGAAAAGCCCAAAAAGTAACGGTGATCGGGCCGACGCCACGTGCATGCGATGAGTCACGTAGGCCACTGGGCATATATGGCTACGCGTAAGAGAGGGACGGAAATAGGGAGCTCAGAATGGCTGATGCAATGGCGCAGCTGTACCCGCCATCGACGCGTGCAGTAGCTTCACGGCGAAAAACAGGCCGAAGTGGAGTGGAAAAATTTGGACGGCGGTCATTCAAGTTGAGACCACGGAAAGGAACACAAGTGCCAGTGAAAAAAAAGTGAGAAGTGAAGTGCAACCAACCAAACCACAAACCATCCAAGGACGAGGATCAAGGACATAAGACCAAAGCTGGAACACACAAGGACCTTTCGACATACCAAGGCAAGGATAACGACAGGATAAGCAACGAGGATGAAGGACCAAGCCTAGTGAGCGAAAGTTGGATGGCCAGGTGAGTCGGCGCAGGCGCCTCATACGGAAAATATCTCCATAGCTAGCCTAGTGTAGTGATTCAAGTGTGTGGCTATAAAATAAAAATGAATAAAATTGCATCAAGTATTGAGGAATAGCAAGAAACCTGCGAAAATATTCGGTGGTGTTCGGTTAGAGGGACCTGAGGTCCTTGAAGGTCCTGCGCCCTACCCGGTTCGGAGCATCCGAACATAGGGACAGTGAGGCAATATATATATTCGGCTATGACGAATCCTTGATCTGGTTCTTACTTTAACATGGTTCTTGTTTGTCGAACGTATCAACGGTGTCTCAACTTGCATGAATCTTCGTGTGTGTGTGTTTGTGTTCCCTTTTCCCCATTTTATGTGTGGTGTCAAGAGTCACCAATGATCTCGAGTCTCGGTATCTTTACAAATATTTTTGTAAGGAGGCCCTGGGGAGACTGAGATATGTACCCCAGCCGAGAAAAACTTCCTTACAAAAGTATATATATATGTATATGTAGGTATTCTTAATCAGCATGAGAAGAGACAACCAGAAGGCCGCGCTAATTTCGACCATGCCGAAGTTTGTATACCCTTGCAAGTTCTTGCGTTCCTTAATCCCTAAATGGAGATCGCAAAATAAAAAGGCTTTTGTGAAAAAACCCGTATCTACGCGCTATAGCACGGCACGCATGCATATGCATGCATTTAGATATACAGCATGCAGTTTTGCCATTTGTTTGTATGACAGCTATGTCATATATTTTTCCGATTTTAAACAAATTTGACAAAATTATAATTTGTTATGTGCAAGTGTTATTTACGAAATTTGATGATGATCGCAAAAGAAACAACAAAATTTTAGAAGCAAAACTATGTTTGGTCCGATTGTTCCTATGAGACCTATAGTCCGATCTTGATCAAATTTGGCACGTACGTTTGGATGTATAGTAAACTGCTAAATGTTCAGTTTTATAACAATCAGATGAAAAAAAAACGAAGTTATTGATCTAAAATTCTATTTTCGACCGAAGGTTCCTATGGGAGCTTTATGATATAGTGTCCCGATCCGGATATATACAAAACTTCGTGCGAAATTGCAGCTTTGTAGCCTTTGCAGTCTAGGAAGAGAAGCTGTTCATACAGACAGACGGACGAACGGATTTGAACTCGCCTTGTCATGCTGATCAAGAATATATATACTTTATTTGCTCAGAGATGCCTCCTTCTATGCGTTGCACACTTCTGACCAAAATGAAAATACTCTTTTTGCAAGGGTATAATGATATAGCCATGTCCGTCCGTCCGTAAGAGATCAGAGATCTCAGCAACTATAAATGATAGAGCTACCAAATTTAGAATGTAGACTCGCGTAGTATAGACGCTAATCAAGTTTTTTTTTTTTTGCCACGCCTCCGAAATTCAATAAAAAGTGATTTTCTCCCGCAATATCGTATCGTAATTTAATTTAGCACACTCATACATGAGATAAACATCTATTTGCAAGTGCAAGGGCAAATTTCGCCGGTGGGGCGCTAAAGTGCACATACATAAGAGTGAGCGAGATAGCATATGTTTAAATCACGCATACGAAAGCAATTTAAAATATGAATTTAGTTCTATAAATTCGAAGTAGATTTTTTCCCTTGATGCATGGTATATCCAAGTCGGTCCGGCGACTTACTTACTTTATTTAAAATTCTTAATGCGATTGGGCATACTCTCTGTATATTTTCGAACAAATTCGGGTGGAAGAGATTCCCACACATGCCGATCGTCTTGTTGAAAAATGATTTTTTAAACAGCAAGAACCATATTTTGCGCCGCTCTGCATCAAAATTATTAAATATTGCTCTTAACGCATAATCCCATTGACCAAAATGAGCGGACCCACTCGATATTTGGTAATACATCCCGAAACCGTAATTGATCCGCCTCCGTGCTTTACGGTTTGACGAACATCGCACATAGGTAGATTTTGCAAAATTAGGCGGCCAAAAGTAAAAAAAAAAAATCATTTTAAGGAGATACTTCCGAGAAACTAACCTCATCATTCCCACACTTCAAAATAGCGCCCGCGCCGAATTACAGGTAGTCAAACTTCGATTATCATTCACAGTGTTCATATTTAATTCTCGCCGTTTTCAGTGATACATTTTTCCAAAGTCAATATTTATTTTTGCAAAGTTACTATCAAAGTAATTGTGATGGATATCAATAGTCCAGATATGTATCTTTATATGTTATGTAGTACTCACCAATTTTAAGAATGTTTTGCATACATTAGCATTGTTATAAAATACAACATTTTTTGAGACAGATTTTTCTAAAAAAATTTCAAAGGGGCTTATAACTACTTTCCCTGTCCGTCCCTGTAATATTTCTTATTTTAATAATTTTTGCATAGTTTCAATAAATATATGAAGTTATAGTTGGCCACCTATTCACGAAATATAGTTAATCAAAGTTTTTGCGCGCCGATAAAAAAAAAATTCGAGACCCTGTGCACAGTGGTTGTGGCCGTAGCCCAAAAATCAAAATATCAATCACAAAATATTTTGCCAAAATGTACACAAATTGTATAACAACCTTGATGGCAAACCGGATTTTTCTGGAAATCTAACGGGACTTGCAAAAATTTCATTGAAAACATGAACACGTGTTCATGTTTGAAGCCGGACTACGCTTTGCTTGCTTTTCGCCACAACAAAAACGCTTTTCAAAGGGATGGTACGTGTGACAGAGTACTCCAGAAAAATATTATTTTTAATGAATTTTGAAGTTGAAGGTATTAACTTTAATTTACTTCTTTTACTTAAACTTTTTTGGCTGTATAAGCGACAAAGTTCGAAATTTTTTTACCCTTGCAAAAAGGGTATATTAATTTTGGTCAGAAGTGTGCAAATCATAGAAGGAGTCATCTCCGACCATATAAAGTATATATATTCTTGATCAGCATGACAAGACGGGTTCAAATCCGTTTGTCCGCCTGTCTGTCCGTCTGTCTGAATCAACAGCTTCTCCTCCTAGACTGCTAAAGCTACAGAGCTGCAATATTGCACGAAGTCTTGTATATACTGCAGGCATTGTATATCTCGGATTCATCCGGATCGGACAACTATATCATATAGCTCCCATTGAAACCGTCGGACGAAAATAGAGTTTTAGATCAATAACTTCGTTATTTTTCATCTGATTGTTATAAAACTTACCATTTGGCATTTGGACAACTATCCGAAGAAGCAGCAGAAGCGCGCAACAAACATTTCCGGTCATACCGACTCAACTTTGCAAGAAAGTTTTCAAGGGAAGAATGCAATCGCGACATCTATCAAAGGTTGTTATTAACTTCCGACCCACTCATAAGCTGTATGAAATCAACAAAACAAAAATCTCATAAACCATTTTTAAGGGAAACCATAAATATGCTCATTCCTGCTGAGCCAAATGATAGTGCTGAGCATCGCGATTTGGACTCGGAAGCAGAATAAACATATTCTTTTTTTTTAAATAATAATTTGTAACTCTGAATTTAATAATAATAATATAATCTAATAGATAAAGTTAACTTTTGTAATGTTTCATTTAAAGTTAGCCCACATTCAATAGAAAACTTTGCCATTTTAGTATTAAGTTAAAAAAAATTAAATTAATGTATTTTAATAGGAAATTAATGTATTTTAATAGGAAACAATAATATTTAATTATTTTTTCTATTTAAACTGTATTCTATTGAAAAAATGTTTTTGGCCGCCTAAATTGGCAAAATCAACCATTGTGCGTTGTACAGGAGGTGATAGAAAAAATTGATTTAAAGAGTTTGAAGGGGAGGAGTGTAGAGATTGCGGAAAGCAAGACCACTTGAAAAAATGAATTATGCAGCAATGCGATGAAAACCCCCATCGAATATTTTAGTACTTTCTTTGCGGATGAACTGTGGCAGACAATATGTGAGGAAACGAATTTATATGCCATGCAAACGAAGGGCATAGCATTGAAATGCACTGTGCCTGAAATGAAAAGGTTTGTTGGCATACTTCTTTACCTTGCAGTTGTGAAAATACCAGCTTATAGAATGGCATGGGCTACCAATTTCGAACTAGCGGCCGTTTCAAATGGATTACCGAGAAACAGATTTAAAAAATTGAACAGTTTTTCCATTTGAACGATAATTCTAAACAGCGTCAGAAGGGAACACCTGAATATGAAAAGTTGTATAAGGTTCGCCCTTTGTTGGACGCCATAAAAAAAAAATTTTATGAAATTTCGCAAGAAGAATTTCAAAGTATAGATGAGCAAATGATTGCATATAAAGGTAACTTATTATTTGTGAATAGATTTCTGAATAACACAATAGTACATTCTTTTCTTAGGTCAACATAGTTTGAAACAATACCTTTCAATGAAGCCCCACAAGTGGGGTTTCAAAATGTTTACGAGAGCTGGTGTATCTGGGATTATATACGATTTTACTCTGTACATTAGAGATGGAACGTGCAAGACTTATGGCTTGGTCATTTCATTTCATGTTACAACAAACACATGGGAGGGGTTGCGGACATGCTGCTTGAATTGTACAAAATCAACCACAGCTCAAATAAATGGTACATCCGCATAGTATATTGGTGCATAAATTCAAGTTTAGTAAATAGTTAGTTGTTATACCGTAGAGACATAACACATACAAACGGCGCGTATGCCGCTCATAAATTTTCAATTGGATGTTGCTTCCGAGCTTTTGAACGCAAGTCAAACTACTATTGTCGCCAAAAAAAAAAGGTCTTCCATCATCACTCCTTTTGACAATGAATTCATCCCCAAAAAAAATTGTTTCATACATAAATATTAATGAACGCATTTGAAAAAAAATTAACTTGACTTTAAAAAAATAAAGTAAGTAAGTCGCCGGGCCGACTTGGATATACCATGCATTAGGTGAAGAGATGTATATTAAATTTCTTTTAAATGCTATCTCGCTCACGAGCGAGATGGAAACGAGCACTTTAGCACCCCCTGACCAAATCGGTGATTTCCAGCATATGCTATCTCTTTTTTGCATGCCTTGCACCGCTATGAGTGAAAAACGTTCCTATGTATAACTCGGTCATTTTTATTCCGATTCTTGTGATATTTAGTGGGATGATAGATATACGTGACATGTATTAGTGTGCCAAATTAAATTACGATACGATAAATATTTCGGGTGAAAATCGAAATTTCGGAGGCGAAAGGGGGCGTGGCAAAAATTTGAAACAAACTTGGTCTGCGTCCACACTGCACGCATCTAATGTCCAAATCCGAAAGCTCTATCTTTTATAGTTCCCGAGATATGGAGGCTCAAAATATTGTTTTTCAAACAGCGGGGGCGGAAGGGGGCGGGGCGAAAAAAAAAAATAAACTCGATCTGCCTGCAGAGCAAACGGGTCTACATGCCAAGTTTGGTAGCTCTAGCTCTTATAGTCTCCGAGATCTCGATGATCCTACAGACGGACAGACGGACAGACGGACAGTCGGACAGACAGACGGACAGACGGACATGTCTCAATCGACTCGGCTATTGATACTGATCAAGAATATATATACTTTATAGGGTCGGAAATGCTTCCTTTTCCCTGTTACATACATTTTGGCGACTTTAATATACCATTTCATTCTACGAATGCATGGTATAAATACATAACACAATTACCCAATGTTGCATATACGCAACATCCTGTAGCTCTTGAACCAGGACACCTAGGACATTGAAATTTTTCAGTTGATATTGAGGTCAACTCTAGCTTATATGTCTACTCAAAAAATTTTTATCCCCGCCCATTTTCATACGGGCATGAGAGGGTTAAAATATTTTGCGAGCAAATAAAGACCCAAAAATTCAAATATTGGAGTTATTTGCAGTCAATGGCAAAGAAATTTAAAAAATTGTATCTCAATATAATACAGTTCACCTTGTTCAATGGGAAAATACTAATAATGAGGATACCGTATCGTTTTGGACGAAGATCAATAAGCATATGGATTCTGCAGGCAACAATTAATTTGAAAGTTTGTCTTTATTTGCAATAAATTTACTTTCGTTGCCTTGGTCGAACGCGGAAGTCGAGCGGGTGTTTAGCCAAGTTAATTTGGTCAAAACAACGCTAAGAAACAGGCTTCACATTGATACATTGAATTCGATTTTGGCAGTTAGTTAAGTTTTTATTTGTTAAGAAATCCCTTTGTACATATGTATGTATATATTGTAATAAAATTACAATTTCTTTTTTTATTCAGGTTCGGATTACGTCGAAGCGGGACATGTTGCCAAAGTTATCAACTTCCCGATAAACATCTCAGTCTAATCGGATAAATATTTATAAAAGGGATTTTGAGAATGAAACTCTTGATGAAGTTTTGTATGATTTAAATAAAAATATATACATAAATTCATTGAACCTTTTTGTTTTTTTTTTTTAATTGTTTGTCCGGTGTTTTTGTAACAAGGAAACATTTCTGTTGAGCGAGCCATTGAAGTTCGGTGTTGTCGAACTTTACGTTACCGACACGCTCTACGATGCCTGCCCATATACCGACTTGTGAACGCATCCATAGACAGAACGAGATCACAAGCGACATAGCCGTGTGTTCGTCGTTTTGCAGTCTGTGCGAGACTAAATTATTTTTCATACGTTTCCCTCCCTCTCTGTGTTACGCTCTCATTGAGCTTTCGAGCGCTCGGCTTTTTGGCGAACGCTTCTGGGGTTCCACGGTTAGGCTAGCGTTTGCAATCCAAATATTTTCTGTTCACGGCATCTACATATTATACATATGTATATTATACATGGTTAGTGCTGTAACATTTGGGTTTTTCTGCATTTTGCTTTCCCATATCTCTTCTAGGTGATCAAATAACTTCCAACTTTGGAAAAAGAAAGTAAAATATGTAGTTCCAAAATAAAATGATAGTAGACGCATAAACGTACCTTAAGTTTGGCAAATGTTATGCGCCGTCAAACTGAGAATTTCAAACTGGTGTTACAGTTTTGCTCGTCAGTTTATGTACAGTCAGCCCAACATTTATTCGTACAGTAGAAATTCAAAAGTATTTTGCTTCATAAATAAAAGTCAGACTAGATTAAACGAAAAATTTTAATGCAATTTTCTTTAGCTATTATTTTTAAAACTAATTCAAAAAACAATAACAAAAAAACTCAATTATAAGCATAAAAATCTTACAAACTAATCAAAAAAGAAGCTCTTTCCCGCACACAATTTATTCGTACAGTGCACATAACCCATGTTTTTAAAACGAAAATTACCCAACACAAATGGTTTTACAACCCACCTAGACCTCGCTTTGCGTCGTTTCGGTTTGCGTTTTTTTCAAATTTGCGTCGCTGATCAATTAGCACTATTTTTTATTGTGCGTCGATAGATTTCGATTTTGCGTTGCCCAAGAGTTTTTTTTTTTTTAAATATGTACTTATTTTTATGAAAAGGTGGCACCACCTTTCGTTCCAATTGCGCTATGCTTTCAACACTGGGGAACTCCCGTTTTGTTGTTTCGGCTCACTTTGCCATGTGCTTGTTCACTTTTTATGTAGTGCATGGCGTTTCAATTAGTGAGTTGTGCTTTTTTAAAAGAGATCAATAAATTTTTTCGGGTAGTTTCTGAATATAAAAAAGGTAAATATTTTTCAATTTCATTTATTGGTTGAGTAGTATTATTTTTTTATATAAACTTTTTTAGCAAAATGAGTCGAAAGGACAGCGCTGGTGGAATTACAAAAAATAACAAAAAAACGATCAGCTTGGAAACAAAATTAGATATACTGCGGCGATTTAACAAGGGCGAGAAGGATGTGGAAATAGCAAAGGATCTTGCCCTGTCTGCAACAACTGTAAGAACCATTAGGGATCGAGATGGAGATAAAATAAAAGAGGCTGCAAAATCTGCAACATCATTAGATGCTAAAACGATGTTTCGTAGAAGGAATGCTTTGATGATTAAAATGGAGTCCTTACTTTCTATTTGGATTGAGAATCAAGTTGCTCAGAGATTACCATTAAGTAAAATGGTAATTCAGACGAAAGCAAAATGCTTGTTTGATGACATAAAAAGTCAAACAGTATCCAACGATGATGCTAGTGGTAGTAGTGCACACGAGAATGAGAGATTCAAGGTTCGCGCGAATCTGCACAACATTGCTCTTAAAGGCGAAGCAGCTAGCGCAGATATAACTGCTGCAGAACACTACCCAACAGAGTTAAAAGCATTAATTCATGATGGTGGCTATGAGCCAAAACAAGTCTTTAATGTTGACGAGACTGGATTAACCTCTAAAGAAATTTGCAAAGCGATGTGTTTAATTGACGAAGCTATGGAGATTTTATTAAAGAAGGATCCTGACAGCGAAAGGAGTCTTAAAGTGTCCAAGGCGGTAGCTGCGAATATGAATTGCTACAAGGAAATGTATTTTACGCTAAAGAAAAAAGCTGCTCAGACAACACTGGACCAATTTTTTTTAAAGAAAGCCGCGGTACGACAAGAGACACTCAAGCTTCATCAGATAGTGATTAATTATAATTTTTTTGTCATTATTCAGCAGTTGAATTTATTATTTTGTTTTTACTGAATTAGTTTCTTCTTGTTTTTTATATCTATCACATGAAATATAGTAAAATGATATATAATTTTTTAAAATTTTGTTAATATGTAAGATTTTTGGAACCCTGGAACCTATCTTCGATCTTTCTATGGTTTTCTATAGAAAATCTTAATTCACTTTGAGTCGTTTCGATGTGCGTTGTACTTTTTATACCATGCATCCATAGGATGAAATGGTATATTAAAGTCGCCAAAATGTATGTAACAGGGAGAAGGAAGCTTTTTCGACCCTATAAAGTATATATATTCTTGATCAGCATGAGAAGAGAAATTGATAGAGCCATGTCCGTCCGTCCGTCTGTCCGTCCGTAAGAGTGCAGAGATCTCAGCAACTATAAATGATAGAGCTGCCAAATTTAGAATGTAGACTCGTGTAGTCTTGGCGCAGACCAAGTTTATGTTTTTTTTTTGCAACGCCCCCTTTCGCCTCCGGAATTTAATAAAAGTGATTTTCTCCAGTAATATTTATCGTATCGTAATTTAATTTGGCACACTCATAGATCTTATGAACATCTATCATTCCACCAAATTTTTTTTGCCACGCCCCCTTCTGCCTCCGGAATTTAATAAAAAGTAATTTGCTTCCGCAATATTTATCGTATCAGAATTTAATTCGGCACACTTATACATGTTATCTACATCTATCATTCCACCAAATTTCATAAAAATCGGAATAAAAATGGCCGAGTTATGCATTGAAACGTTTTGCACTCAAAGCGGTGCAAGGGCGAATTTGGCCGGTGGGGCGCTAAAGTGCACACACATAAGAGTGAGCGAGATAGCATATGTTAGAAATCGCGCATACGAAAGGAATTTAATATATGAAATAAGTTTTATAAACTCAAGGAAATTTGTTTTCCCCTGATGCATGGTATATCCAAGTCGGCCCGGCGACTTACTTACTTTATTTGGAACGTATCCCCGACGCAAAGCGAGGTCTAGGTGTATTCTGTTGGTCCCCCCTTTGCAGCTATGACAGCTTTCAAACGTCGTTGCATGCTTTCGACCAAGTTTGATGTGTCATTAGCACTGATTTTCGCCCATTCAGTGCTCAAAGCCGTTTTTAACGATTCCTTGGACGTTATTGCATGTTTTCGTATCCTTTTCTCCAGCAAATCCCACACATGCTCTATGGGATTAAGATCAGGAGATTGTGGTGGAGGTTTCAATTGTTTACACTGTAAACTTTACAGTGATAAATGAGCCACTCCTGTACACTATAAGCAGTGTGTTTCGGATCATTATCCTGTTGAAAAATAAAGGTTTTCGGATCCAGACCAAGTTTTAAGACACTTGCGTGCAAGTTCTCTTTTAAAATGCTCTTGTATAAATGCTGATCCATTTTCTGATCAATAAAGACCATTCGACCAGCTCCAGCTGCGGATATACAGCCCCAAACCATTACATTTCCTCCGCCATGCTTTACGGTGGGAATTAAATTATTCTCCTTCATGGCTTCATTGACTTTTCGCCATACTTTTGGTGGTCCGTCATGTCCAAAAATGTTGAATTTGGATTCGTCGCTAAATAAGACATTCTCCCAGAAGGAATTTGGCTTATTTAAATATTGTTTAGCGAACTCCAGCCTCTTTTCCTTGTTTGTCTTCGATATGTAGGGCTTTCGGCGAGCAACTCTACTGTGATATCCAGCCTTGTGCAAGCAGTTGCGGATAGTTTGAGGGCAGACATCCTTTTTCATTTCATCGTGGACACTTTTGCGTAATTCTGACGAGGTCACTTTTGGATTTTGAACCACAGAAGATACCACATTGCGTTGTTCCCGTGGTGTTAGTATGCTAGGTCTACCAGCTTTTTCATGATTGGTGCCGATTTGACCAGTGCTTGTATAAGTTTTAATAATGCTTTGCACTGTCGAATGTGGTCTATCCACTAATCTTCCAATTTCTCGAAGACTGCGATTTTCCAAAAACAATTTGAGGATTAGTTTTCGGATTTCTGGAGAAACATCCTTTCCTCGACCCATTTTTCAATATTTTCGACAGTTTTAGTTACACGAAGTACAAAATTTGGCAATGCTTCTCGGTAATACATGTGATTTATTTGCATTTTACGAATAGCACCAAAAGGAAATAAAAAAAACGGTACATGGAAGTGTTTGAAATGCTTAAAGATTAAGTGTACGAATAATTTGTGTGCGTGTTTTCGAGCACTTCCATCACATTTCCATGATTTTTTTCTAGTGCTTATAATATATTGATCTTTTTTTTAATCATTTTGTTTAAAAATACTGTGTCTAACGGGAAGCATTAAAAAAAAAATAATAATATTAATAATACTGTCGTTAAACAGCATTTGAAATAATAAAATGCGAGTGTACGAATAAATGTTGGGCTGACTGTATGTACATACCCTATGTGGAATTTTGTGGGATCACAATTAAAAAGTTACCTAAACTTATTTTTAGAAAGTTTCGTTTCCAGGTAAAGGCGGTTTGCCATCAAAAAGTTTGGAAATTTTAAAGACAATTAGTGAATTTATTTGGTTTTGATTTTTGGCTTATGGGCCGAACCACTGTGCACTGGGGACTACTTTGCAGACCTCGAGAGATCGTATTCTTTAAAAGTTTGAGAAATTTTCATTACTTCTATCAGCATTATGAAATATACAAAGATTGCCGCCACTTCCATAACATGTGCCTTTGACATTTTTACCGATGCACTATGGTCCAAAATCCAGATTTTGTGGCATTAACCTAAAAAATTTGTTGAAACAAAATCGTATTTAAACAATTTCTTGTTGGACAGAATACTTTGAATATATCCAATATAAAAATATTTTTGTTTTTACTGCACCCCTGAAATTTTGGCACACTTTTAAAGTCAGGTGTTTAGTCAGCTGTTCGCTCTGCCAAAAAAAGCGGGAAATTGTAGGCAAACTTTGAGCCAGTGTAAAAAATTAACAAACAAATTTTAAAATAACTTTTGTAATGGATAATATTAATCAAGGTATGTATAATGTAAATACTGCACGAAATTTCAATTTGTATATGTTAATTGTTTTTTTTTTTGTGTAATGATTGTTTATATCCTAAAATAAAGAATACTTAACCCATGTGTGCGTCTATTGTGGAGTGAAAACTAACTTTCTGTGAATTTCTGCGAAATTGTAATTATAGTAAATTATGATTACTTTTTCCGAGGTAAATTTATATTATCAATTATTTTAGCCAAGTTTGACTTCTGCCGCACCTCGCTTTTGGAGGTTTGGGCGAAAAATAATGGAAAGGCTTCTGCAATTTTTATTAATAACAGTTCAAAATAAAATATTAAAATTTAATTTGTTGTTTTTAAATAGCTATAATTATTTTAATCCCAAATTAATTTAAATCACATTACGTATACGCTGCGTGGGCTAGTATGGGAGGTCAAGAGGGCGTGGTCAAATCTTTCCAATTTTTTTTTTTTTTTGTTATGCATCCTAACATGGTAATATGTGCAAAGTTTTAACTCGGTAACTGCATTCCTTATAGTTAATGCCACAAAATCTGGATTTTGGACCATAGTGCGATGTGTTGATTAGGTTTTTATATTTCTTTACCGAAAGTTGACATGGCAATTGGTTTTTTGGCTTTTGATATGTATTGTAATTTATATTGCAACTTGCAGATTATGTCTGCGCTGTTGTCTGTTGTTGTATTGCTGGGGCTGTAGAGCGTATTGGGGGTTGAATGACGTTCCTCTAATTTGTCAAAATTCCGTCTAGGTCGATAAATAACAGCTTTTGTATGTATATGTACCTACACTTATCTTTACACATGTACATACATATATGGAAAGATTTAACCAAGCAAATTGCATTTATTGCATAATTAATTAGTCGTTGATTACAAGCGGTAATTAATTTGAACAACAACCATATATTTATGAACAAATTAATGTATAAATGTATCATTGGTCGGAATTGGATTCCGAAATTGATTACGATACCTGAAATCCATCATAGGTCCAGGAGCCAAATTTCATTTCGCATCGTTGATCATCGAACGGAAACCAGGTAATATCGATTTTACATGTTGATTTGAAAATACCAGGCGGCACATAGAGGCAACTTCCATTATTCCGGACCACCACGTTAGTTGCGTACGTGCCATCGAAACCTTCATCCGCACTGCAAGTTACAAGAACTGATTAGTTAAATGAAATCGATTTTGCGATATAAATAAATGGCACTGTAACACTTTTAAGAATCCAATTTGTTTTTGTTTTTTTTCGATAGATTATATTCTTGAGAAAACCCTGTAAAAATATGAAATCATAAGAACCCCAAACTTTTATACTTTTTGAATGGCAGCCTTCTAAAGATCATCCGTTCGTATGTATGTATGTGTAAACTGCATTAGTTAAATCTTTGAATGCTTTCTTCTTGAATTATATTTGCAATTCAAAGTTGCCTTGCATAAGAATCGATAATTGATCTGCGCTTCGTTACAATTAACCTATTATTTGAATTAAGTGTCTAATGTTTTAGGCATCTAACATCCTAAGTATCTGCTTTAAATAACAACATACATACATAGACGTAAATTTGCATTTGTAGTCGAGTTTTATACATAAATGACTTTTCTTTGCGCATGGAGCTGATGCTCCAAGTGTCGTCCTTCCACACATGTGTGGAAAACTGATTAATGATTAATCCATAGGCAATGCGTCCTGTGGCTTGTTGTTTCTACTCTTCCTTTTATCACTTTGACATGGCAAGCAAAATCATTTAATATTTATTAATTGTACCATGGAATCCGAGGGTAGATTTGACATTATAAACGCTTTGATATACATTTTGCAGTTTACTTACTGAAAGTCAGTTTAACAGAGTATGAGAGTCATTGGCAATTATTGGTTTTTATACCATGCATCCATTGGATAAAATGGTGTATTAAAGACGTAAACATGTATGTTACAGCAAAAAGAAAATGGGTACATTAATTTTGGTCAGAAGTGTGCAACGCATAGAAGGAGGCATCCCCGGCCATATAAACTGTATATATTCTTGATCAGCATGACAAGACGAGTTCAAATCCGTCTGTCTGGATCAACAGCTTCTCCTCCTAGACTGCTAAAGCTACAGAGCTGCAATATTGCACGAAGTCTTGTATATACTGCAAGCATTGTATATCTTGGATTCATCGGGATCGGACGACTATATCATATAGCTATCATAGGAGCCATCGGTCGAAAAAAGAGTTGTAGATCAATTACTTCGTTCTTTTTCCCCCGATTATCATGAAACTTACCATTTGGCAATATCATATATGTAACTCCCATATTTTTTTTTTTTTTTTTTTAGATATATTAAGTTGTATTTATTTAGTACAGGCGTTTGGCTCGCATTTCGGCCTTAATCCTGTATTTTAGCTTGGTCTGGAATTAATTTACAAAGAGTTGTGTAATACATGATACTTATTATGAGTTAAAATTTACAAAAGTTTAATTGAGAATTGCTGATTCACGGGGGATGGAGCATACGGTTCCATTGTCTTCTTCTAATATCCGATGGATGAAGTCTTTTTAATCTTCTCCTTGTTTTATTGTTGGCGAGCTCGTTTGCCAGGTTGTTAGGATGTTGTACTAACTTGTCCTGGTGTTTCTCTGCCATTTTGCTGGCAATCGAAGCAATGTAGGGGATGTCAAGATCGCAGTGTAGAGTGCTTCCTCTTACGAACCAGGGTGCGCCTGTCATGGTGCGCAGGGCCATATTTTGCTTGACTTGGAGGCGTTTTATTTGGCTGTGTGATGCTGTCCCCCAAATTTGTATTCCATAGCGCCATGTGGGAACAATTACTGCCTTATACAGGGCTAATTTGCATCTCAAGCTTAAGCCGCTTTTATAGTGCAAACACCAGTTTAGCTTATGCATTCTATAGTTATGCTTTTTTACAAGTGTGGATATGTGAGGATTCCAGGTTAGTCTTCTATCAAGGGTCATTCCCAGATATGTCGCTTGCCTTGTTTGTGGAATTGGGAGTCCTTCGTAAAGTACTTCGGGGCAGTTTTCTTTACGTAGTGTAAATGTAACACTTTGGGATTTATTTGTGTTAATCCCGATTCTTCAATGTCTGGCCCATTCTTGGAACTTTTTTAAATAATCTTGAAGCTTGGCAGTGCAGTTATATGGGCTCTGCGATCTTACCAATACAGCAGTGTCGTCAGCAAATGTTGCCAAGAGCATGTCTGAGTCGAATACGTCAAGATCATCGCTGGGCTTAGGCATGTCGGCTGTGTAGATGGTGTATAAGACTGGTCCAAGAACACTGCCCTGCGGAACACCGGCATTCACACTGCGTGTCGATGATAAGGTTTCATCAATTGACACCTGGAAGGTTCGCTTCTCCAAAAAGGACTCAATAGCTTTGAAGAGCGGCTGGGAGAGAATGGACTGGAGTTTTGTGAGGAGACCCGCATGCCACACGCGATCGAATGCCTGTTTCACATCCAAAAAGACGGCTAGGCAGTATTGTTTTTCTTCGTAAGCTTCCACAATATGTTGCACGACTCGGTGGATCTGCTCAGGAGTACCGTGCTGACCTCTAAAACCAAATTGATGGTTTGGTAATATGCCTTGGTTTTCAAGCTCCGCCAATATCCTCGTTAAAAGTATTCTTTCGAGTATTTTAGAGAGGACTGGCAGAAGACTGATTGGGCGGTATGATTCGATAGCTTCGATGGGTTTACCTGGTTTTGGGATCATTTTGATTTCAGCATGCTTCCAGGATTTTGGGAAATATGAGAGATTTATCATTGCGTTGTAGAGTTTAACTAGAAACTCTATACAGTTTTCTGGAAGTGCCCTTATAGTCCTGCTGTCGATTTTGTCCAATCCCGGGGATTTCTTAGGCTTTAAAGCTTTGATAATTGCTGTGACTTCTTCGACGCTAGTGGGTCTAGTTGGTGTAGCTGCACTTGTAGATCCAGTTCTGTTTTGCACGACAGAGGATACTGCGTTAAGGGGCCGAAATGTCTGTTCCAGCTGAAGAGAAAAGGCTTCACCCTTATCCTTCCTGGAGGAGAGCCATCGGCCATCCGCGCCCTTTATGGGGTGTCGTGGTGGAGGTTGCCTTTTAAGAGTTTTCGTGGCTTTCCAAATGCAGTAGGAAGCGCCGCTAGTAACATCTGCGTCTTCAAGCAGCTTCTCAAAGTGTTCAGCTCTAGCTTCAGATAGAATTTTCTTTAGGAACCTGGAGGCTTCTTTGAGTAGTATTAGGTCTTCTGGCCTACGGTATCGTCTGGCGTGCTTGTACAGTTTTCTTCTGGTTCTTATGAGATCACGTACCTCCGCAGAAATTGCAAAATGAGTCCCTCGCCTTGATACGGTTAGTGGGCGTGGTCTTGCCTGTGATGCAGCATAAGTGATCATCTCAACCAGTCTTCTAGTTGCAAATTCGATATCATCTCTGCTGGTAATTTCTATTTCAGGATGAACTGTGTCTCTTAGCACCCTTTTAAATGTTCCAATATTTGCTGTTCTAGGCAATAGTTGAAATCTTGGTGCTTCCATAACTGGTTCCTCGTGAAGTTGAACCATAAGTGCCAAATGGTCAGAAACTAAGTCATTAGTTTCCGTGATTCTTAATCTTTGTGGCGAGATGCCTTTGTAAATGCAGAAATCAATGGCGGTTGGGCTATGCGATAAAATTCTGGGAAAGTGTGTCGGAGCTCCAGTACAGAGAATTTCGTAGTGGCCAAAGTAAACGGATTTGTAAAGCTCTGAACCGCGGCGGTCGCAGCTTTTGTTGCCCCAGTGGAAGTGTTTGGCGTTCCAGTCTCCTGCGAGGAGAAATTTGTGACTCATTTTGGCCAGAAGACTTGTAAATTGAGCCTCGTTAATGGAAGAGTGAGGTGGACAGTAGATTGCACCAATCTCCAAATTACCTCTTGATGTATCTACGCGAATAAGGGATAGCTGCATTTCGGAATTAATTATTGGAGGTAACTGTATGTGTTTAATTGAGTTTTTGATAATTATGGAAGCTCCGCCATTTCTATTGGATTGGTTGTTATGAGCATAGTGTGTGTATCCCGCGAATTTTAGGTTTGAACATGAAAATGTTTCGGATATCATCATTATGTCAATGTCTCTTCGTTGAAGGACCTCCGCCAGCTCTTGATGTTTGCTGAACAGGCCGTTGGCGTTCCAAAAAACAATTTTGAACATTATTTATGATGAAGCATCAGTTGCTGCTGCTGTTGAATCAGCTGTAGCATCATATTGAAGGTATTACGCATTTCTTTCATAAATTCCATCATATCATTTCTTTGCTGCTGCTGTATGGCAAGAAGTTGCTTAATAACTTCGCTTTGGTCGTGAGTTGGATCATTCGGTTGTTCTGAATGATGAGACTGATTCTGGGTGACTCCACTAGTGACTTGAGAGTACGAAAGTCCTGTGTTCCAGCTGTTCTGGCCAACTGGTATGAGAATTGGCTTTGGTTTTTGAGGGAGACTAGACTTATAGAGCAGTTGGTATTTCTCACAGCCTTTGTAGTTAGCCGTGTGGTTGCCCTTGCAGTTGGCGCATTTTGGAGTTTCCTCTTTCTTTTTTGGGCATTCTGTAGACGGATGCTTTCCACCGCATTTTACACATTTGAACTGGCGATTACAGTTGTTTGCCGTATGCTTAAAGTCCTGACATCGGTGGCACTGGACAATGTCGTTGAAGCGTCTAGGCAGTTCAACCGTGATGCGCTGTCTACAGAGTGGTTTTATTTGCATTGCCTCCTTATTGTTGGCTTTGGGCTCAAGGTCTACAAAGAATAGGCTCAACGGAGTTTTATCCACTTTACTTTTAGGGTTATAAATATTTCTGGCTTCATGACCAAGCTCGTGAAGTTCAGCACGTATGTCATTTATTGGTGTCGTAGGATGAAAGCCCCTGAACACAAGCCTGAATGGTTTATCTTCTTTAAGTTGATAACTGTGGAATTCGCAAGGGTATGATTTCAGCTTGTTAATTATTTTTCGGTAGGAGTCACTATCGACGCAATGAACTCTGACGCCGTTTGCCGAGGATTTCAAAGAGTATTTGTCATTTGCCACGCTATCCAGAACTTTTTGTAAATTTACAATGTTTCCTACGTTAGGAATAACAATTGGAGGAATTTTTGGATGCTTGTTGCTTTCCTTATTGTTAGCGTTTTCTTTGCCAGTAGTTTGCCCTAATTTTTGTACTTTTTTAGGGCAGCCTTACTTGTTGAGGGCCTTTCGTCAACTTCGTCGTCTTCAAAATCTTCATCGTCAGATGAGTCAGTAGATAACTCTTCGAACCTATTGTTTTGTTGTCGAATTGATTGTGGGGAGTTTGTTCTGACAACTTTGGGGGTCGGCCGTGGGCTATGTGAATTTTTGCGCTTGGTTTGTGAACGTTTGTGGGGGACAGTTATGAAATCATTCAGTGTTATGGTGCAAGCTTGTGGAATACTGCTTGATTTTTCATTTATATTTACGCTTAGTAGTTGAGGGCTGCAAGGTAAGGGTGTTGCATCTTCGTCCATGGGCGGAAACGTTTCATCGTAGATTTGTTTATAGGTTCTCATTGTACTCATTGTACAGACCTTTAACGGTATCGCTAGGCGCGGTACCGCCAATGCAGGCTTAGTTTTTTTTTTTGTTTTTTATTTATTGTTGTTGTTTTTTTTTTTTCAATGTTTTATTGCTTTTAAGTATTGACTCGTAAGAACGAGCGTGGGAGGCAGTTGCTCGCGGTTAGCGGTAGATCTTCACTGCACTTTTGTTTTGTTGGTTTGTATGTACTCGACGCTGTCGATGCATAGGCACGTCCGTTCTTCTCAGAAGGTAGATCGCGACTCCCATATGAACCATCGGTCGAAAAAGAGTTTTAAATCAATAACGATCCGGATGAATCCGAGATATACAATGCCTGCTGTATATACAAAAATACGTGAAAAATTGCAGCTCTGTAGCTACAGAGGTCTAGAAAGAGAAGCTGTTGATCCAGACCAGAGCCGGCCACGCATAGCCCCCGGGGGCCCAAGTCAAAACGAAATTCATGTATACGAGCCGAGCGCTTGCCGAAGCCATCACAAAAAATATTTGAGAGCGTGAAAACACTTATGTACGTACAAACTACAGTTTTAATGCTAGAGAACTGAAATTTTGAAGGTACATTAAAACGATTAAAATAAAATGTCGCCTTTTTATACCATGCATCCATTGGAAAAATGTATGTTTCATAAAAATCGGAATAAAAATGGTCGAGTTATACGAAAAATAAAGTAAGTAAGTCGCCAGGATATACATAGCCGACTTGGATATACCATGCATCAGGGGAAAAAAAAATTACCTTGAGTTTATAAAACTAAATTCTTACTATATTCAATTTCTTTCCTATGCACGATTTCTAACACACGCTATCTCGCTCACTCTTAAGTGTGTGCACTTTAGCGCCCCACCGGCCAAATTCGCCCTTCCGATTTTTATGAAACTTGGTGGAATGATAGATGTAGATAACATGTATAAGTGTGCCGAATTAAATTCTGATACGATAAATATTGCGGAAGCAAATCACTTTTTATTAAATTCCGGAGGCGGAAGGGGGCGTGGCTAAAAAAAAAATTTGGTGGAATGATAGATGTTCATAAGATCTATGAGTGTGCCAAATTAAATTACGATACGATAAATATTACTGGAGAAAATCACTTTTATTAAATTCCGGAGGCGGAAGGGGGCGTTGCAAAAAAAAAAAAACTTGGTCTGCGCCAATACTACACGAGTCTACATTCTAAATTTGGTAACTCTAACATTTGTAGTTGCTGAGATCTCTGCACTCTTACGGACGGACAGACGGACGGACGGACATGGCTATATCAATTTCTCTTCTCATGCTGATCAAGAATATATATACTTTGTTACATACATTTTGGCGACTTTAATATATCATTTCATCCTATGGATGCATGGTATAAAAAGTTTTCTAAAGTGCTCGTGTACACGTTGGAGTGAGCGAGATATCATGTAAATATATGAAATATATGAATTTTAATTCAGAAAATAGTATACATTTTTGGATAGATAACCCACCTGTTATACATGAGGACATCCGGTTTCCATAGGCGATGGGGAGGTATACGTAAATCTCGTACGCCACCAAATTCACTCGAATTCCAACGCAGATTCATATCGTTCCACTCCTGAATAAAATAAAAATCCAAACAAACGCATAATCAATAAAACGTGATTAAAATGTGAAATTTGTTGCATTATATTTCAAGTACTCTGTAATAGCAAATGACGACAATTGGTTGGGATTGGTTTGTTTCTTCATCACAGGAATAAGTTGTATATGCGATTAGATCAGGCCTAATACATAGCATAGTTAGTGGTGGAGCGAGTCAAATATAAAGGAATAAAGTTTCTAGTAGGTCTACAGGCTACGGATAGATTAACCTGAGATAATAACTCAGGCGAATCTATTTCACCATTTAAAAGCTTGTGCATAAAGATTACACCAAGCACAATTGTAATGTTAACGAGAGAAGAAAGGTTAATCAAAACCAGAAGGCCGGACTAATTTCGGCCATGCCGAACACTTCATCACACTTCATCAGCGTACACACCAAACGAGTCTACATTCTAAATTTGGTGGCTCTAGCTTTACTAGTTCCTGAGATCTAGGCACTCTTTCGGACGGACATGTCTCTATCAACTCGGCTATCGAATATATATACTTTATAGGGTCGTAAATTCTTCCTTCTGCCTGTTACATACATTTTGGCGTCTTTAATATACCATTTCATCCTAGGGATGCATGGTATGAATACTGTACTCAATTTTTGCTGTACAGTAATTCAAGTAGCTAGAAGAGTGAGTACAGCATTTTTATTATACCCTTGCAAAAAGGGTATATTAATTTTGGTCAGAAGTGTGCAACGCATAGAAGGAGCCATCTCCGACCATATAAAGTATATATGTATATTCTTGATCAGCATGACAAGACGAGTTCAAATCCGTTTGCCCGTCTGTCTGTCCGTCTGTCTGGATCAACAGCTTCTCCTCCTAAACCGCTATAGCTACAGAGCTCCACGAAATCTTGTATATACTGCAGGCATTGTATATCTCGGATTTTGTTGTATATTCTGGACTACCGCAAAACAATTTTAAAATAGCGGAGAAATAGCGATCTGAGTTCTGATCACTCACCTATTTTTGTGACCTACGGCTCTACAGTTTGTTTCAAGCAGAATGATCCTTATAGGATCATAAATGCAAAAACAAACATAAATGGATTTAAGAACTGGCTTGAAGACATTCCACTAAAGTCAGGCGATGAAATTGAAACTGTAATTGAAAAACTCACTAACTCAATTCACGCTGCTGGATATATGTTCACACCACCACCAAATCAAAATGTAAATCAACAAACCTTCCTACCACTAGAACTAAGAGCACAAATTGCTGCATAAAAAAGCTTCGGAAAATATGGCAATCAACTCGAAGCCCGAATGACAAAATGAGATTTTAAAAGGCCGCCAACGAGGTTCTTGGTAGCAGCAGACTATGTGAAATAAAAAACCAGAAGGCGGGCTAACTTCTATCATGTCGAAGTTTGTATACCCTTGCAAGTTATTGCGTTACTCAGTCCCTAAATGGAGATCGCAAAATGAATAAGCTTTTGTGAAAAAACTTCAATCTACACGCACTAAATCTATAGCACGGCACGCATGCATATGCATGTATGTAGAAATGCAGCATGCAATTTTGCGCAATTTGCGCGACTACAATTAAATACCTTCCGAGAAAATGCATTCGATTGCTAACATGCACTATATTTAATGCTATGCTCAGGTTTGAATACTTCCCAAGGCAGTGGAAATGCGCGGAAGTCATAATGCTTGCTAAGCCCAACAAGCCGGAAGATTGCACATCGTCCTACCGTCCCATTAGTTTGCTGGTGACGTTCTCTAAAGTACGAATACTTTTAAGAAGAATGTTACCTGTGCTGGACAAACGAAACATCATACCCGAACATTAGTTTGGGTTCAGAAGAGGTCACGGTACGATCGAGCAATGTCATCGCAGCACACACATAATCATCACTGCGCTTGAATTCAAACAATAGGCCTTTGACAAAGTGTGGCATGCAGGTTTACTGTATAAAATAAAGAAATGGTTGCATGCACCATACTTCCTGATGATAAAGTATCTGGGAAAACAGGACTTTTTATATACAAGAGCAGGACGAATCGTCCAGAATATGCACTGCTAGCGCTGGGGTTCCTCAAGGCAGTGTATTAGGCCCAGTCCTCTATACTGTCTTTACAGCCGACTTGCCTACAATAAATTCTGTAGAAATAACAACATATGTATGCTGATCACACCGCAATCACTGCTACGAGCGCTAACCCAATTGTTGCATCTAACCTGATTTAAGAGAAACTTGGACTAATTGAAGCTTGGTTGAATAAGTGGAGAATAGTGGTAAACTCCCAAAAGTCTGCGCAAGTGACATTCGCTCTCAGACCCGGAAACTGTCCTATAGTTTCACTCAATGAATCCACCATTCCAGTTAGCGAATCTGTAAAATACCTGGGATTGCACTTGGATCGGAGGCTTACCTGGAGGCAGCATATAAACGCAAAAAAAATACAACTTAAAATCAAGACGAATAAAGTAAGTAAGTCGCCGGGCCGACTTGGATATACCATGTATCAGGGGGAAAAAACTACATCGAGTTTATAAAACTGAATTCATAAGTTCATTAAATTTCTTTCGTATACGCGATTTCTAACATATGCTATCTCACTCACTCTTATGTGTGTGCACTG
Organism: Drosophila sp. 14030-0761.01; assembly: GCA_018150735.1. Taxonomy (NCBI): domain Eukaryota; kingdom Metazoa; phylum Arthropoda; class Insecta; order Diptera; family Drosophilidae; genus Drosophila; species Drosophila sp. 14030-0761.01. The sequence continues at coordinate 2,689,349 of JAECWO010000003.1, forward strand.
TAACGATCCAACCGCCAAATTCGCACTTGCACCGCTTTGAGTGCAAAACGTTTCAATGTATAACTCGGCCATTTTTATTCCGATTTTAATGAAACTTGGTGGAATGATAGATGTCCATAACATGTATGAGTGTGCCAAATTAAATGCTGATACGATAAATTACGATAATATTACGGGAGAAAATAACTTTTTATTAAATTCCAGAGGCGGAAAGGGGCGTGGCAAAAAAAATAAACTTGGTCTGCGCCAATACTACATGAGTCTACATTCTAAATTTGGTAACTCTAACATTTGTAGTTGCTGAGATCTCTGCACTCTTACGGATGGACGGACAGACGGACATGGCTCTATCCATTTCTCTTCTCATGCTGATCAAGAATATATATACCTTATAGGGTCGGAAAAGCTTCCTTCTGCCTGTTACATACATTTTGGCGACTTTAATATATTATTTCATTCTATGGATGCATAACATGTAACATATCCGCGGTCGCAGCTAAGCCTTGAAAACAAATTACTGCTATATAAGGCTGTTCTAAAACCAGTATGGACCTACGCGTTGCAGCTTTGGGGAACAGCCAGCAAATCAAATATTGAAATTATTCAGCGTTATCAATCAAAAACCCTTAGAACAATAACAGGTGCTCCTTGGTATATGACAAACTGTGACATCCATAAAGATCTTAAACTTCCTCTGATTAAAGAAGAAATACAAAATAGCGCAGAAAGATATTTAAATAGACTACATGACCACTGCAATGTTCTAGCTTTGGGACTCCTTGACAACTCTAATAACAGTTGTCGGCGCTTAAAAAGATTTCACGTTATAGATTTGCCAAATAGGGAGGGCATTATTTATATGTAAATATATGGATTGATCTCACTGGAGCTCAAACCATCCGGTGATTGTTGGCATTGTTAGTATAAGACAGATTGCAAATAAAAATTAAAAATAAAAAAAAAAAAAATATCACGACATTAATATTTTGTACAACGTGGATATGGCTGCTAAAAAATGAATCAAGTGCAATAAATACTAATGAAATAAAGTAAGTAAGTCGCCGGGCCGACTTGGATATACCATGCATCAGGGGGAAAAAAACTACATTGAGTTTATAAAACCAAATTCATATATTAAATTTCTTTCGTATGCCCGATTTGATTATGCTGTAGTATCTCGCTCACTCTTATGTGTGTGCACTTTAGCGCTCCACCGGCCAAATTCGCCCTTGCACCGTTTTGAGTGCTAAACATTTCAACGTATAACTCGGTCATTTTTATTCCGATTTTTATGAAACTTGGTGGAATGATAGATGTTCATGAGATCTATGAGTGTACCAAATTAAATTCCGATACGACAAATATTGCGGGAGGAAATCACTTTTTATTGAATTCCGGAGGCGGGAGGGGGCGTGGCAAAAAAAATTTCGTGAAATGTTAGATGTTCATTAGATCTATGAGTGTGCCAAATTAAATAACGATACGATAAATATTACGGAAGAAAATCACTTTTTATTAAATTCCGGAGGCGCAAGGGGGGCGTGGCAAAAAAAAAACATAAACTTGGTCAGCGTCTATACTACAAGAGTCCACATTCTAAATTTGGTAGCTCTATCATTTATAGTTGCTGAGATCTCTGCACTCTTACGGACGGACGGACAGACGGACGGACGGACAGACGGACAGACGGATATGGCTCTATCAATTTCTCTTCTCATGCTGATCAAGAATATATATACTTTATAGGGTCGGAAAAGCTTCCTTCTCCCTGTTACATACATTTTGGCGACTTTAATATACCATTTCATCCTATGGATGCATGGTATAAAAAATGTAAGTTGTTGTTAAAATAAAATTTTATATTTCTTACATAACATTAAGTTTAATTATTAAGAAATCTGATATTTCTGGTTAGGGCCGTTGAAGTCTTTGTAATTGGTGAAGGAAGAAACGTTTAAACGCCTTGAACCAAGAATGATAAATACTAACATTTTAAGTGAGAAAACTGAAGAAATTTATAGCATTATTCCACCCTACCAAGAAATATATGCTTTTTTGCTGATTATATACAACCCAGCGAGAGAACAGATAATATGCTATAAATTTTAAGCAATGAAATTCGAACATATGAAAATTAAATCCATCCAATATAGATACATATGTATGTAGTGCAGACTTTAATGTTCCGAAATGGTGCACAAACAACAATCGCTCTTACTTTTTATACCATGCATCCATAGGATGAAATGGTATATTAAAGTCGCCAAAATGTATGTAACAGGGAGAAGGAAGCTTTTCCGACCCTATAAAGTATATATATTCTTGATCAGCATGAGAAGAGAAATTGATATAGCCATGTCCGTCTGTCCGTCCGTCCGTCCGTCCGTAAGAGTGCAGAGATCTCAGCAACTACAAATGTTAGAGTTACCAAATTTAGAATGTAGACTCGTGTAGTATTGGCGCAGACCAAGTTTTTTTTTTTTGCAACGCCCCCTTCCGCCTCCGGAATTTAATAAAAGTGATTTTCTCCAGTAATATTTATCGTATCGTAATTTAATTTGGCACACTCATAGATCTTATGAACATCTATCATTCCACCAAATTTTTTTGCCACGCCCCTTCTGCCTCCGGAATTTAATAAAAAGTGATTTGCTTCCGCAATATTTATCGTATCAGAATTTAATTCGGCACACTTATACATGTTATCTACATCTATCATTCCACCAAATTTCATAAAAATCGGAATAAAAATGGCCGAGTTATGCATTGAAACGTTTTGCACTCAAAGCGGTGCAAGGGCGAATTTGGCCGGTGGGGCGCTAAAGTGCACACACATAAGAGTGAGCGAGATAGCATATGTTAGAAATCGCGCATACGAAAGGAATTTAATATATGAAATAAGTTTTATAAACTCAAGGAAATTTGTTTTCCCCTGATGCATGGTATATCCAAGTCGGCCCGGCGACTTACTTACTTTATTATACCATGTGTCCATAGCACATTGGGCGCAAATGCCGATTTACCGGCATAAACTCCAAATTTAAAGATATGGACTTGAAATTTTGCAATCATGTTAAGATTTTTTTTTAGAATTTTGGATTTTCTTTTTTTGGAATTTTGACTACGCCCACACAAACCGCAAACATGCACAATGTAAAACAAATTGATAATCAAAAATTTCTTTAAATTTGAAATCAGATTCAACAACAACTGTTTTCTCTGTTGATGGCAACATCAAGAGCGCAATAATATTTTGGTAGAAATTGCGCCTCGTTGTTTATTAGCGAAGAGATACCAGATAATAAAGAGTCAGATGAATCCAAAGCTCTGTGAAACAAGTCCTTTAGGTTAATTTGCGGCTGTTTTTCCTAGCGGGAAATAGTCTATCACGCTTATAATATTTATTCCGTGCCTCAGAAGCGTTTTCTCCCAAGCAACCCACAGGAAGCACAGAAGACTGAATAATGTCTGCACCGTAAACTAAAATCTTGTAAACAGTAGCGCTCGTTGGATACCACGGATATTTCGTTAAAAACAATTGAAGAGTTTTCTCACAGAGTTTCTTAAATTTAACTACATCAATTTCAAACTCGCATGAAATAACTACTAAAATTGTTTGAAAATTCCTCAATTGTGTTTCGTCTACATCTAATATTGCGGCCAATATTGGTTTGATCACATGTAGTCCCATATCTGTCTAGAGCTTCTCGTCTATTTGCTTTTTCCGTGTGAGCGTTGCGTTTTTGTCTAAACTATTGCAGACTCGCCATTTCTGAATACCAATTCTGTATGAAATGTTCAATACGAATTCCAATAAGCGAATACATGCGTGTAGAGGACTAACTTCGAACTACAAAGTATTTGGCTTTGGCTTAAAAGCTTCGCTGTTAATATCCGCTATGTTCAAGAAATCTGTCCGACTAGCACCGCAAATAGGACACGATTGGGTTGATGTTGTCCCGGTTAATATATTTAGAACTTTGCCATCTATAAGAGTTATGTGTAAGTCGTAAGCAATTTCTGCCTAAATTTGTCCTTAGTCGTATAAAAATGATTTCAGTTTTTTATACCCTTGCAAAAAGGGTATATTAATTTTGGTCAGAAGTGTGCAACGCATAGAAGGAGTCATCTCCGACCATATAAAGTATATATATTTTTGATCAGCATGACAAGACGAGTTCAAATCCGTTTGTCCGTCTGTCTGTCCGTCTGTCTGGATCAACAGCTTCTCCTCCTAAACCGCTATAGCTACAGAGCTGCAATTTTGCACGAAGTCTTGTATATACTGCAGGCATTGTATATCTCGGATTCATCCGGATCGGACAACTATATCATATAGCTCCCATAGAAACCGTCGGTCGAAAATAGAGTTTTAGATCAATAACTTCGTTGTTTTTCATCTGATTGTTACTTACTCTACTCAAAACTTAACATTTGGCAGTTTACTATACATCTACACGTCCGTGCCAAATTTGATCAAGATCGGACTACTATATCATATAGCTCCCATAGGAACAATCGGACCAAATATAGTTTTGCTTCTAAAAACTTTTTGTTTCTATTGCGATTATCACCAAACTTAGTAAATAACATTTGCACGTAATGAATTATAATCCTGCCAAATTTGATCAAAATCGGATAACTCTATGATGTAGCAGATGGAAAAATTGCATGCTGCAGCATACATATATCTACATACATACATATGTGTGCGTGCCGTGCTATAGCGTGTAGATAAGGGTTTTTACACAAAAACCCTTTCCATTTTGCGATCTCCATTTAGGGATTGAGTAACGCATGAACTTGCAAGGGTATACAAACTTCGGCATGGTCGAAGTTAGCCCGGCCTTCTGGTTTTACCTTCTTTTTTAGCTTGGATAAATGTAGCAATTCTTTTTTATTTCCATTAATCTAATTGTTGCTTAGAGAAGGAATTCTCAACAAAAAACGATAATGCCTCATCAGCTGAGAACAATACTGGTGAAAGATCTTCAGATGTAAAACATTTTGGTTTTAATTTTGCTCCTTACATTTTTGATACTTGTCCCCCGATTTTTCTGCTGACATAGTGGCAGCATGAATTAGGCTTTTTTTTAGTTTTCTTGAAAAAGCTTAGAAGCCAATTTTCTTTTTACTCTAGATCCTACTTTTTCATAAGCTGCAAGAGGTCGTCCCCTCTTGTTTATGTAAAGATCTTTTTTGCGAAAAATTATATTTCAGTTGCGAGCCAGCTTGCATTTTCATTCTTCAAGCGTTCAACATGTCTGTTAATTTTGGCCAGCAGCTTTTTGACATGGGAAGCGAAATTCCGTGTTTTCTTTTAAATTTCAACTTCCGAGCTTTTAGACAAATTTTGCTTATTAATTTTTCCGCACAGCCAATCAAAAGTGGCGCCAGCATTGCGTCCTTTTCCCAGCCACACTTCCAGCAAATCGCCACGACTGATATCGAGTTGTTCTAGATCTATTGAAATATTATGAATTTGCGCCAGTATGCGCTCAAGTTGTTAACTTAATTGAAATTAAAATATGTACAATAACACATACTACCACATTAACACTATACATAAGCCGCCGTAATCTTCGATCATAAACATGATTTATTAAATCTGCTAAATACAAGACAACATAACAATGAACACAATTTTGCACCTTTAATCTACATTCTACATACCTTGATTAGTATTTTGCATCATTTAACCCACAGCTATGCGAAATATTTCGTAAACAAAAAACTGTCAGCATGAGAAGAGAAATTGATTGTCCAATGATCTCAGGAACTGTAAGTGTAGAGCTTCCAAATTTAAAATGTAGACTCGTGTCGTATATAGGCTGATCAAGTTTATTTATCTTCTTTGGCCACGCCCCCTTCCTCCTCCGAAATTCAATAAAAAGTGATTTTCTTCCTCAATATTTATCGTATCGTAATTTAATTTGTCACACTCACACATGTTATAAACATCTATCATTCCACCATTTATAAAAAAGAAAGAATTTCCGACCCTATTAAGTATATACATACAGGCAGAAGGAACATTTTCCGACCCTATAAAGTACATATATTCTTGTTTAGCATGAGAAGAGAAATTGATATAGCCATGTCCATCTGTCCGTCCGACCGTCGGAAGTTGTGATTGCACGGCTTTCTTAGCTCCGATTAATTAATAACTTCTTTAAAAATGATACTATTTTTGTACGGATGATTGTTTTTTGTAGATAAATATATTACGGATCAAAAGTAATGTAAAAAAAATGTTTTGATTTAGTGCAAATATTTTTATTTTTTTATGATAGTGTAAACCTGTCCTATTCGATGTCTAGTCTGTTTTGCTCCATTTTAATTTATTTTTATTTTTATTTTTTTATTTATTTATTTAGTATAGGATATAGTTGTAAACTATCAACCTAACAATTTTTTACAAGCACTAGCAACTATGTCCATCGGCTTAGACAATAACTACATCCATACACTAGCCTGGGATTCGAACCCGGATCCTCGTTGTTCAGTTGCCTTTATGACAAGGCCACCGAGGGACTGCTTAAGGATTTTATTTCATTACAAATTTTCAAAATGTTTTTTTTTTTATTATTTTGAAAATATATATACACATCTTCAAAAAACTTCAAATAAATCGGACAACTATTTCATAAAAAATTCATCTGAAATGTAATCTTCTCTCGGATATGCGTGCATGTACCGCTGGAGTAATGTTCAATCGAGCAAAAAAATACTCTTAACTTTCGAAAAAAAAATGTTTGTTTCTAAAAACATACATTTATTAAATCATTTAATACATCACAAATAAGAACTGGTTCTCTTTCCATTTCAATTTCAATTTTTTTATGAATTTTTTTATTTTTATAGCAATAATGTTAACGCATTGGCTGTCTTCGAATTTATTTTTATCGATAACATTGGTGTAGATTTATGTCTTTACCGCAAAAGTTTGTTTTGAAGCATCGCGCTCCATATGTCATACTGTAAAAAGTACCCGTTTGGACACTGCAGTGTCAGTGCACTGACAATGTTGCTAAAAAAATTATTTCTAAAATAATATGCGGGAATATGCAGCTCATTGTAGACGATGTCATTTCGTAATACACAGACTAATTATTAAAAAAAAACCCAGTCGAACCTTAAAAATTTCACTCTACTAAAGTTCAGTTTATTAGTAAATGTTAAGAGCCACAAAAGTACTAAAATGAATATTAAATTTTGGGACGGAACATAATCACAGATCACAAACATTTATTTTCTTAGTAACTACATACCTTTTTTTTGAATTAACAGCAAAAATTTCAATTAAAATCAATAAGACCACTTTATACGCAATTTTCTTATGCGCAATCAAAATTGGCGGGAAATCTGATAGCAAAAGCTGACGAAACAAATGTTGTCTTCAAAGCTTCACAGCTGTTCGAATATTGAAAGAAAATCGAAGCGACTAATATTTTTAACCTTTAGAATATATTAGTAATCGATTACAAAAAAAAATTTGGGGCCAAGATTAACTTTTTCTGGAGTAGAATTTTGTTTTGCGTTAAGTCAACTGATGTCGCTTTGTATACTTTTGAGCAGCTCAAAACTGTCGGGGCAAGTAACTTAAAGATTTCTTTGATGAGTAATAGTAGGTTCTGTTTTTTTTTTTATTTTGATGAAATGTAAGAAAAAATTAATTGAGAAGCTAAGGACCAACTGCTGTAAATGACATATGTACATACATACATACTACATACTGTGTGTGTTTGGTTGGGCGACTATGGGTGGGTGGGTATGTAAATGGCATAAAGGTTGCAAACTGTGAGAAGTAGCCATATTTTCTTCATTTATAATTGAAATGTCATAAGCAGCTAATAACTTTACGTAATTAACTCGACCCGAGAAGAAAAAAAGAAGTGGTAAAAAAACCACCTAAAAAAATTCTTTTAACTGAGACGGTCAGGACCAACAACAACATAATGCAAAAAGGTTTTTACTAGGGTTGTCGAATATTTTTAAAATATCGTATCCATAATGTTTAAAGCTTCGAAAAAATATCAATATGATATTTCATATCACTCTAAAAATATCGATATATCGATATATTTTTCATTTTACTTTTTTCCCTTATAACAGTCGTCGGCGCTTAAAAAGATTTCACATTATAGATTTGCCAAATAGGGAATAGATTATTATTAAAATGTAAATATGTAAATATATGGATTGAACTCAATGGAGCTCAAACCATCCGGTGATTGATAGTTAGTTATTGATAAGACATTTGCTTGTTGTTAGTATAAGACAGATTGCAAATAAAAATGAATAATAATAAAAAAAAAAAAAAAACTTTTTTCCCACAATAAATTTATAATCCGTCACAAAAACCAAAATAATAATAACATAAAAATTAATTTTTTATTTCAATACAATGTTTCAATACAATGTTTATTTACCTATTGTAGTCGTTTTCAAAGCCTTAGTCATCCTAATTCAGGTCTGCGCTCGCTACAAGAGTGACCAACGCAAATATATCTTAAAATATCGCAAAAAATGATCGCATATTCGATATTTGCAGAAAATAAAAAAATAAAAATATTTTTTTTTATGTACAAAATATCGATGTATTGATGTGTCGATACATGTTCAACAACCTTAGTTTTTACACAAAGACTTTTCGTAACATTTCTTTCGATTTCCATGAGAAAAGACACAGAAAGAAGGAGCAAAAAATACAAAAAAAGCGACGAATATATCATAATTCTTTTATTTTATTTCTTGACAGATTTATTCATATTCAATCTGCATTCGAGTGAATGAATGATTAATTCTCGCCAGTATATTGTGACATCTAAATGGAATTGTTTAATTTGATTAATCGTTGTGCGAATGTGGTTAAGTTGCTGCTTGTGGCTTGGCCCAAATGAGTTGGGTGGATAATCGCCTTAAGTGTCGGCAAAAGCAAAAAATTTAATTACGTTTCGCTTCAGGGTGTTTGGCCCAATTTTGTACATACACATGATTGATGATTGAATGGGGAAAAAGGTGAAGGGTATGTTATAACATATATGTATATATAACTGAAACAGCCGTTCCACCGGAGCTGACGATGGTAAAGGGGTATTATATTTCAAAAATGTTTTACTTATAGCCGGGTACATGTTAAAACATTGCAAGGACCCATCGAAGTCTATAAAGTATCTGGCGAATTCAGCAGATAACGACGTTTTTTCTTTTTCTATATAAAGAGAACAAATATTTCTTGATTTTGAAATTATTTGTGCTTTTTAATGATAATGATAATGAAATTGAGTTTTCATTAGCATTATTCAATGCCAAACAAAAATTTTTCATAACTTTTCATTTTCAATGCCAATGAAAAAATTTTCATTGAAATTATTTATTTTCAATGCCAATGAAAAAATTTTCATTAAAATTATTTTTATACCATGCATCCATAGGATGAAATGGTATATTAAAGTCGCCAAAATGTATGTAACAGGGAGAAGGAAGCTTTTCCGACCCTATAAAGTATATATATTCTTGATCAGCATGAGAAGAGAAATTGATAGAGCCATGTCCGTCTGTCCGTCCGTCCGTAAGAGTGCAGAGATCTCAGCAACTATAAGTGATACAGCTATCAAATTTAGAATGTGGACTCGTGTAGTCTTGGCGCTGACCAAGTTTATTGTTTTTTTTTTGCCACGCCCCCATCCGCCTCCGGAATTTACTAAAAAGCGATTTTCTACCGCAATATTTATCGTATCGGAATTTAATTTTGCACACTCATACATGTTATGGACATCTATCATTCCACCAAATTTCATAAAAATCTGAAAAATGGCCAAGTTATACATAGACACGTTTTTCCCACAAAGCCGTGCAAGGGCGGATATGGCCGGTGGAGCGCTAAAGTGCACACACATAAGAGTGAGCGAGATAGCATAAACAAATCGCGCATACGAAAGAAGTTTAATATATGAATTTAGTTTTATAAACTCGATGTAGTTTTTTTCCCCCTGATGCATGGTATATCCAAGTCGGCCCGGCGACTTACTTACTTTATTTTTTTTGCCACGCCCCTTTCCGCCTCCGGAATTTAATAAAAAGTGATTTTCTCCCGCAATATTTATCGTATCGTAATTTAATTTGGCACACTCATAGATCTTATGAACATCTATCATTCCACAAAATTTTTTTTGCCACGCCCCCTTCCGCCTCTGGAATTCAATGAAAAGTGATTTTCTCCCGCAATATTTATCGTATCGGAATTTAATTCGGCACACTTATATATGTTATGGACATCTATCATTCCACCAAATTTCATAAAAATCTGAAAAATGGCCAAGTTATACATAGACACGTTTTTCCCACAAAGCCGTGCAAGGGCGTATATGGCCGGTGGAGCGCTAAAGTGCACACACATAAGAGTGAGCGAGATAGCATAAACAAATCGCGCATACGAAAGAAGTTTAATATATGAATTTAGTTTTATAAACTCGATGTAGTTTTTTTTTCCCCCTGATGCATGGTATATCCAAGTCGGCCCGGCGACTTACTTACTTTATTTTTTTTTCCACGCCCCTTTCCGCCTCCGGAATTTAATAAAAAGTGATTTTCTCCCGCAATATTTATCGTATCGTAATTTAATTTGGCACACTCATAGATCTTATGAACATCTATCATTCCACAAAATTTTTTTTTGCCACGCCCCCTTCCGCCTCTGGAATTCAATGAAAAGTGATTTTCTCCCGCAATATTTATCGTATGGGAATTAAATTTGGCACACTTATACATGTTATGTACATCTATCATTCCACCAAGTTTCAAAGTTTCAAAATCGGAATAAAAATGGCCGAGTTATGCATTGAAGCGTTTTGCATTCAAAGCAGTGCAAGAGCGAATTTGGCCGGTGGGGCGCTAAAGTGCACACACATAAGAGTGAGCGAGATAGCATATGTTAGAAATCGCGCATACGAAAGAAATTTAATATATGAATCTAGTTTTATAAACTCCATGTAGTTATTTTCCCCTCTGATGCATGGTATATCCAAGTCGGCCCAGCGACTTACTTACTTTTTTTTTTCAATGCCAATGAAAAAAAATGTTATTACAATTATTTGTTTTCAATGTCAATAAAAAAATTTTCATTGACATTGTTTTTTTCAATGCTAATGAAAAAGTAATGATAATGCTAAAAGGCACACCTCTGATATATATATATATGTATAAGTTAACTTACGCCCTTTCAAACCCAAAGACATGCCAACCCAACTTTTAACTTTCCCACACAATATTGCAAGATCATCAATGCACCGGAAAGAGGAAAATCGAATTACACCAAAGCCCAGAAGTCACGTGGGACCCAGGTCAACGCCACAACGAATGGAAACAAATAGTCCTTTATAACGTACAGAACGGTCCATCAAAAACGCCGGATGGTAAAATTATTACATCAGCCAAAACTTAAGCTTGTGTCACATATATGTACTTGTGTATGTACATGCATTTATTGACAGTTCATGTATGTATGTACATACATACATACATATGTATTTGTGATACATTGGATGTAAGAATTCACCTATTTGGAAACTGGAGTGTATGTATTGCTGAGACCAATATCCAGACACAGACAAAATTGTGCAGACCTAAAAACTACAAAAGCTATCAAGGCATCCCGAAAAGTAAAAACCACCAGATGGTGGAAAAAGACCGTCAACGACCAAGGAGACGCTGATCTATTTCGATCTATTTCGGAATAGTTTGACGTGACTGTAATTCAAGCATCAACTCCACATGCAGTAGCGCCAAACAGACACTCAGAGGCAGTACGTGAGACGGATAGTATGGCCATAATTCTTCAGCTAAAACAAAAATTAGACGACATGGAGAGGCAACAACAAACAGCAGCGTGCGAAGTCCAAAAGCTACATGAACGACTAGATGCAGCAACAAACAACAATGATTCGGATGCACAATTAATGATTAAGGATAATGGTGGGCAACAAATAGACAGTAATGCTAATCGATCAAACGGAGAAGCTGACGAATTCAACAAAAGTGTTAATACTAATCAAGATGATATTAAGACATTCATGGCACGACAGACGATAAGCCAAGAACTACCAATATTCTCGGGAGATCATTTAGAATGGTAGGCATTTTATTCGGAGTTCATTAATAGCACTGAAATTTGTCAATTTACTGCATATGAAAATTTAAATCGCTTAAGAAAGGCATTGACAGGTAGAGCTAAAGAGTCAGTCCAATCACTCCTTTTGTTGCCACAAAATATAGATACAATTATTAACATACTACAAGAACGTTTCGGCAACTCGGAATGTGTGATATGACATATAATAGAGAAGAGAAAAAACTTTCCCAATCTTACAGACGACAAAATAGAAAAATTAATTTCATTGTATGATATGTTAACAAATTTGATTCACACATTAACATCGCTTAACGATAATGATCATTTACGGAATCCAATACTTTTTTGACGACATTTTAGAGAAGCTACCAATGACACAACGTTTGCACAACACTATCAAGACTTAAGGGAAAATGATTCCAAACTTGAAATTTTACAAAAACGGCTTGGGAAAAAAGTAAGAGCAGCTGAGATGTTAGGATTTGGTTAAACTAAGATAAAATCAACAACATTAACTGTGTCAAATTCACATGAAGCAGAAAATCAAGACGCTCAATCAAGTAGCTAAGTGTAGTCCAAGCATTGCTCAACAAACTGAAAATCGAAATGCAATTGATTTTAAGGACATGTATCCCAAAGCAGTAGAGGATATCTTAACCAGACATTATATGGCTGATTATTTGGGAGGAGCACCAGACGTCGACGGTGCTGTCAAATTGATAAAAGAAGTTTCATTTATTCACAAGCAAGGAGGTTTCGGAATGTGTATTTGCATTTCAAATTCAGAGGAAGTCATGGAAAAGCTTGGCCAGTGCCAACAGACAAGACAAAACATAAAGTTTACCGAAGAACGCATTTTAGGTCTAGTATGGGATTTTAAAAGGGTATGATCCTTTGGGTTTTTTAAGGAACCTATTGATATCTAATTTGATTTTACTTCAAATGATATGGGACAGCGGTATACATTGGGACGACGAAATAAATGATGACCATTATGAAATTCGGAAGATCATATGTGCCAATTTAAGGAATATTAACGAATTAAATATTCCCAGACTAATGACTAGTGGCCCATTAATGATTCTCACATTGAACTTCACATGTTTTGTGATGCTTCTAAATATGCCTATGCATGTTGTGCATACCTCGAGTATCTCCTCTTAAACCAATGTCAATTCTAAGACTGGAATTATTAGGGGGATTGTTAGGATCCAGACTCAGTAAAACATTAAAAGAGACCTTAAATATAAAAATAAGCAGAGCATATGTGTGAACGGACTCTCTAATTTTTTTATACTGGCTAAGATCAAGCAGTAAGAGATTTAAAGTTAAGTAGCCCTACGTTGGGGTGAGATACAGGAACTAACAAAATTTAAAAACTGGAGATATGTACCGTCGAAACTAAATCCAGCAGATGAGGCGACAAGGATAAATAAACTAAGTAAGTCGCCGGGCAGACTTGGATATACCATGCATCAGGTGAAGAGATATACATATATTAAATTTCTTTTAAATGCTATCTCGCTCAATCTTATGTGGAAACGAGCACTTTAGCGTGCATACTGCACGCATCTAACGTCCAAATCCGATAGCTCTATCTTTTATAGTTCCCAAGATATGTTTGTATGACAGCTATATGATATAGTCATCCGATTTTGATCAAATTTACCAGAATTATAATTTTCAATGGAAATGCTATATACCAAGTTTGACGATGATCGCATAAGAAACAAAAAAGTTTCTAAAAGAAAAACTATTTTTGGTCCGATCGTTCATATGGGAGCTATATGATATAGTAGTCCGATCTTTTGTATGGTCGGAGATGACTCCTTCTATGCGTTGCACACTTCTGACCAAAATTAATATACCCTTTTTGCAAGGGTATAATAAACTGGATCAGCGTACACACCAAACGAGTCTACATGCCAAATTTGGTAGCTCTAGCTTGTATAGTTGCTGAGATCTGGGCACTCTATCGGACGGACGGACGGACAGACGGACATGTCTCAATCGACTCAGCTATTGATACTGATCAAGAATATATATACTTTATAGGGTCGGAAATGCTTCCTTCTCCCTGTTACATACATTTTGGCGACTTTAATATACCATTTCATCCTATGGATGCATGGTATAAAAATGTAAACTTGCTAACATGGTTGGCAGGCCCACAGTTTCTGTTAAATAGAGAATCAGAATGGCCAAAAGGAATATTATATGAAAAGGACTGAGTATACAAACACAATAACAGAGACAGACGAAATCTTTTTTAGTATCTACGATTTGTAAGGACAATGGCATGGGTATTTCGATATATACACAATTTGAGGATAAAACGAAATCTAGTAAGACAATGTGAATTACTAGCATCAGAAATAGAAAGAAAATAGAAAGCCGAAGAGTTTATATTTTGACAGTTCAAAACGACGCATTTTGCGGGGAAAAGAAATGCCTTAGCAAAGTAAAGCCGAATAACAGGGAAAGCAAATTGTATTCATTACCTATACCACTAATCAGAATATGGTATATTCTGATTAGTGCCTATACTTTTGCATGAGGACGGACTCATAAGAATAAGAGGACGATTAAATAATGTTAAAGTAGAGCTGCAAAACTATCGATGGTTGCAACATTCAATAGTTTCGATGGTTTGGCAACAAATATTCAATAGTATCGATAGTACTATCGAAAATATTTTCAAATTCAAAAACTTAATAAACGCATACTTAACAATAATAATGAATAAAATTAAAATTAAGGATCAGTCTTCTGCCAAGATTCGAGAATTGTGACTAAGAAAAAGGAGCATGTCCACATGCTTAGCTTTTAAGGCAGCTCTTCGTTCCGTTATAATTTGTCCAGCTTTGCTGAACAATCGCTCCGACTCTGTCGATGAAGCAGGAATGCAAAAATATTTGCAAAAAAATGTATGGTAATGCCACTATCGATAGTGAACAATAACCATCGATAGCGACGCAAAAATATAAAAATTCGATATATCGATAGTGCCATCGATAGTTTTACAGCTCTATGTTAAAGACGACACATTTTGTTTCTCATCAAAAAATCCCATTTTGTTATGTAAGAGTCATCCGATAACCAAGTTAATAATTCAATATTATCATGAGAAAAACTGTCACTTGGGAATAGAGACTGTTATTTCCAACATACGTGAAAGGTTTTGGATAATTAGATATTAGATTAGATGTTAAGAAGATTATAAGGGAATGTCAATACTGTAAAAATGCAAAAGCCAAACCTTAGATACCAATAATGGGTCAATTACCTACTTGTCGAGTTGAACCCACGGAAAGAGCATTTTTAAAAGTAGGCGTAGATTATTTTGGACCTTTGGAAGTTTTAGTAAATTGAAGTCATGTAAAGCGCTATGGTGAATAGTCGACCATTACTGCACGTTCCAACTGAAAATTTAGAACAAGGCCTTTTAACACCGAATGACATATTGATTGGACCTAATTATACAGACCCATTTTATTCAAATGCAACTGAAACAGACTTAAAAATATTAAATATGTGGAAGGCCTCTCAGAAGTTAGCGGATGTGTTCGGGCTCAAGTGGAAAAAGGAATATAGGCAATATTTGTTGTACAGTCGGAAGTGGACAAAAGTTTCTGGGACTATAAGCAAAGGCGATATTGTTTTAATAATTGATCATGAAACTCCAAGAAAATCGGTGATTTCTAGCATATGCTATCTCGCTCTTTTTGCCTTGCACCCGTATGACTGAAAAACGTATCTATGTATAACTCGGCCATTTTTATTCCGATTCCTGTGATATTTGGTGGGATGATAGATATTCGTAATATGTATTAGTGTGCCAAATTAAATTACTATACGATAAATATTTCGGGTGAAACTCAAATTTATCGAATTTCGGAGGCGGGAGGGGGCGTGGCCAATATTTGGAACAAACTTGGTCTGCGTACACGCATCTATTGTCCAAATCCGATAGCTCTATCTTTTATAGTTCCCGAGATATGGAGGCTCAAAATATTGTTTTTCGAATTGCGGGGGCGTGTCAAAAAAAAAAAAAATAAACTCGATCTACCTGCAGAACAAATGAGTCTGCATGCCAAGTTTGGTAGCTCTAGCTCTTATAGTCTCCGAGATCTCGATGATCCTACAGACGGACAGACAGACGGACATGTCTCAATCGACTCGGCTATTGATACTGATTAAGAATATATATACTTTATAGGGTCGGAAAAGCTTCCTTCTCCCTGTTACATACATTTTGGCGACTTTAATATACCATTTCATCCTATGGATGCATGGTATAAAAATGTCAAAGAAGCTAATGCGTCCTTCCATACTGAAAACAAAATATTGGAAAATAAATAAATGAGAAAATAATAGTTAAAGAGAAGGTATATACCCTTCCTGTCGCAAAAAATAAAAGAAATAAAGATCTAGAGTTGGCCTCTCCTTCTGGACTAAAATTGGAAATTCCGTCTGTGCTGTGAAAACAAATTGATTATTAGGGGTGTCAAAGAAAACGCTAGCGATTTTGGCGACGTTTGAAATGTAAAACGCCGAAACCAAACGTTGGTGTCATGGAAATCTCCGACGTTTCATTTTCGGCAACATTTTCGGAGCCACAGCCACCGGTTGGCACATCGGCTAACTCGATCGCCGCTATTTCGGTATTTCGATTGTCGATAAGTGAAATAGGGTTGTGCAATTCAAAAAAAAAAAAAAATACTAACGTTTGGAATTAAAATTATTATATATTTTTCGTAAACCAAAAATTATTGCTTATGTTATACAACAAGAAAAAATGCACTTATTTTTTGGAGGTACAGTTAACACACTGCAACACCAAAATTTTTAAAATTATTATCGCGCGCAATATTTTTGGTGCTTTGACAACCCTATTGTTTACATTTACTTCAAATTTGTAACTGTAAACAAATTTTGGCAAATTAACCAAAA
The DNA here is from genome assembly GCA_018150735.1 of Drosophila sp. 14030-0761.01. NCBI lineage: Eukaryota > Metazoa > Arthropoda > Insecta > Diptera > Drosophilidae > Drosophila > Drosophila sp. 14030-0761.01. The sequence continues at coordinate 2,706,435 of JAECWO010000003.1, forward strand.
ATTGAAGAACAATGAATTAAATACAACAAGATGAATACAATGCATCGATAACTGCTAACTATTGCGTTTGTAAGCCTACATTCTCTTTTCTACACAATTCATTTTTCGCAACAATGGCAACTGTTTTACCCCAGAATAAAATTTCGTCCATGCGATTTCTAGGTACATATTAGCTCTGTTCAACAGGTCATTGGATGCAGACCTGGAGGTGTTTAGAACAAATGTGAGCGAAATCGTTGGGAATATTATTTAATCTAGACTCTTGCTTCTTTTTAGCAAGCGATTTCCATTTTTACAAATCTTCAATTACAAGTGAAATAATTTAAAATTCGATGAACATATTCAAATGTAAATGTAATTAAGTTTATTCGATCATATTAGAAACGATATCCATCAGAAATCCAAAAAATTTCAATTCATTTTAAAAAGGGCGGCAACTGCAATTGCATTTTTTCAGCTGTTTACATTTCTTCTTCTTCTTTGGCTGGCCAAGATAAAAACAGAGACGTCAACTTGATGCATTTTTTTCCCCGTTTACATTAAATTTATCTGTTTACACACAATTTAAAAAACTTTCTTAAATTTGGTCGTAATCTATAAAATTTGTGCTTACTTGTGGCATATAACAAAGTAAAATTGGAAACACAAATGTTTTGTCCGAAAATAAGTTTCTGCCGTTATCAGCAGGATGGCAGCCTTGCTTATGGGTGATTTAAGCAAAAACGACGCTTGCTTGATTTTTTCACTGGCGTTTTCGCAAAATCATAATTTTAATATGGAAACAGATATTGTCAGCAATTATTTGAATGCAATTCCATCCAAAAATAATCAAAGTTTATTTCAACACTATTCTTTTTTCAACATAATTTGCTGTAAGCGCAAAATTAACCAAACGTTGGAGAAAAACTTGTATCTTTTCAAAACTGTTAAAAGAGGTTTCTGTGACACCCTACATTTGCGTTTGGGCCGATTTTGGGGCGTTAGCGATTTCTGTGACACTCCTGTATATGTACTATATACCTAACGCGATCAGACCTCCTTTTGCACTGAAAAAGATGAATACATTAAATTATTTGTTTATATAATATTCATATGGCGTGTCTATGCCAGAATGCATCCGCTAATCATTGAAAAATAGAATTTTATGGAATGATGGATTCCACACCAACAAATATCAATCGGTTTCTGTTAATTGTTTTGTTGGGATTTTTTCGAGAAGCGAGGATAACCCCAGACCATTCAGTGTTAGTTCTAACTGATCCTGGCCTGTTGAGCAACATATATTAAAGTCGCCCAAAACAACTATTTTGTTGAACACCAATTGAAATTCCTCAATTTGTGACGTTATTATTGCTCTAAATTGGGTAACAGGAAACAATGGATTTCTATAAGTTACTAGATATGCAGTATCAAAATGCTTAAATGTTATGACTTGACATATTTGACTAGGACTTTGCGTTTCAATAGTTCTTTGCTCTAAAACTACAAGGCTTTCTGCAATTCGCGACATTGCATATATAATAATACCGTTATGTGATCTTCTGTTTTGTTCACTGACGCGTCCATTTATTCTTGCAATTATATCATAGCCCATAATGTCACAATCTTCTTGCTCTCTACTCTAGCTTTCCACGAAGCATAAAATATCGGCTGACTGTAAAAATATATCTGCCATTATATCAGTACTTCGCAGATGCAAACCTTGTACATTATGGTAATAGACCGGTACATTATCTGATGGTTTGTCGAGAAACTATGTGTCGCAAAGTATCAAAAATTTCTCAGGTCTGAGACTATTTAGCTCAATACAAACTGGGTCCGATTCATTCATCTCTCTCGTTGGTGAACATATTCCGATAATATATAATCCTGCTGCAGTTGTCGCCCTTCTACAAGCTAAAATACGTTGCAGATCGACTCATGCCCTCTTGCAAATTTACTGCTACTTTGCTATATGTTGCAACTTGGCTCTTATGTATAGTTATAGCTTCAGCAGGCACCACAGGAAACTGGCAACGCTCTATTGTGACCTGTTCATTCATTCGATTTTGAAATGTTCTTAAAACTCGTTCAATTGGCGTCCAATCAAAATGATCGGGATTTCTTTTCTTCGATCTAGCTTCAGCACCTACCGACTCCTCTGAAAACTTAACCCAAAGTGTCGACACCGATATATTCGATCCACTTGGTAAGCAGTCAATTCCCATAAGTTGTCCACTTGCTCCATTTACTAATCCGTCACTGGTATTGATATTCACTGCTATCTTGTACTTCGCAGTAGTTTTAAGAGTTAGTGTGTATGGAAGGCCTTGGGTATCTGACGTCTTAAATCCCTTAACATTTTCCAAAATTTTTATTTTATTTGCTGGAGACACTGATGCTGCTTTTATTGTGTCGTTGGCTGTTGAAATATACTGCTGAGAATTAATTTGCGCCAATTTAAAATGATTATAATTATTTGCGTTTGCATTGGAGTAAAAAAGTCTTACCGCTTCATCAGGGATAGTGTTCAATTCCCGAGCATTATTTTATTTCTTTTATTAAAGCAAAATCGCTATCTGTCTTCGCGTTGTCGCATGATTTCCGTGAGTTCATAAAACTTAAACAAATCCCAAAGCGGAGTCCCTGTAATCGCGCTGTAATTATCTCTAGGGTTGGAACGGAATATCCATCACCAACCGGGGAAAATTGTTTTAGGTCTCCAAAGGCAACTATTGAAATTCCCCCAAAATATTCATTTGTTCTAAGGATCTGTTTAAAACGGCTATCTAAATACGATAGCATTTTGGCACCCACCATTGATATTTCATAAATTATAATTAGCTTTAAATCAGCGAGCTTTGAATGCATAGTGTTCAGAACATCGTTATTCAAGGGTCTTAGTCCAACTGAAGACTGGTTTACTGGTAATGAAAAAAGTGCATGTAATGTGAGACCTCCAATACCAAATGCAGCTTTACCAGTTGGCGTCCAAAGCAAAACTTTAGTCACTTCTGGGTTGCTACCCGCTATGATGGTAAATCTCAACATAAGTGACTGATAAATAGTAGAAATAAGTCTACTCTTCCCCACTCCTGCACCTCCGCCCACATATTCATAGAAGGGGTTATTAGCATTCATGCTATGCATAACATGGGCATAATATTGCCGTTGCTTTCTATTAAGTGAGCGTACAAGTTCATATAATTCATAGTGAGGAATCAATGGGGGTAGTTTAATAACTCTGGGTCCATTCTCATCAGAGTTATGACTAGTCTCGTTTTGTTGGAGTGCGTTTTGATCTCTTGGCACTTCTGGAATTGCAAAACCTCTAAACTCTTCATATAAAATTTGTGAAGCAGGTATTCTTTGGTCTTCATTATCTTCATTATTTTCCCCTTGAACATCTTCTAAAATTTGATCGAGCAATTCTTCATTTATTGTATCATATTTTTTCCTGTTACCCTCGATTATTATTTTATGACCATTATATATAGCTTCATTGTCTTGGTCAATGCACCAGGGATAGAATAGCGTCACAAGTTCTCTGAAGTAATCCGATCTGGATATATTTTTGCAAAATCTTCTCCATCTGAGAATGTAAGGATGTTTTCTTTTCCTCATAACACCTGATCTATTTTGGAGTTCATATTCATCAAGTGGTTCATTTATATCGGGATCCTGCTCCATTGTTCCATTATTCTCTTCTGCAGGATTTTTTCATCATTGTTTTCTTCTTCTTCTATTATGTTTTCATCCGCCACTCTGCGCCTCTTAGATGTCTTACGTTCATATAGTGCCGCAAAATCAGCCAGACATTCATGCTCCATAGATACTGGTCTGAGCACATAATAATCATGAAGTCCCGCCACATAGATATTCGTCGAATCGGGAGGGAGTCTTTCCAATTCCTTCTTCGACTCTATCATCCGAACTCTTTGATCAGGATGTGAGGTATTTACGAAGACATTTCCATTGCTCGTTTCTGACATATGAAGTCCAAGAATATTATAAACAGCTTCTTGAGGTGATATTTCTCTTCCATTTATAAACTTGCCAAGATGCTGCAGTTTTTCTTTAATTGATCGATCTCGATGGCCACCTGCAGTAATTTCGTTCATGGCTTCTCGTAGCAATTTGGAAACTCCCCTATTTGTTTTATTTATATACAGGGGTGTCACAGAAAACGCTAGCGGTTTTGGCGACGTTTGAAATGTAAAACGCCGAAACCAAACGTTGGTGTCATGGAAATCTCCGACGTTTCATTTTCGGCAACATTTTCGGAGCCACAGCCACCGGTTGGCACATCGGCTAACTCGATCGCCGCTATTTCGGTATTTCGATTGTCGATAAGTGAAATAGGGTTGTGCAATTCAAAAAAAAAAAAAATACTAACGTTTGGAATTAAAATTATTATATATTTTTCGTAAACCAAAATTATTGCTTATGTTATACAACAAGAAAAAATGCACTTATTTTTTTGGAGGTACAGTTAACACACTGCAACACCAAAATTTTTAAAATTATTATCGCGCGCAATATTGTCGGTCCTTTGACAACCCTATTGTTTACATTTACTTCAAATTTGTAACTGTAAACAAATTTTGGCAAATTAACCAAAAATTGAAGAACAATGAATTAAATACAACAAGATGAATACAATGCATCGATAACTGCTAACTATTGCGTTTGTAAGCCTACATTCTCTTTTCTACACAATTCATTTTTCGCAACAATGGCAACTGTTTTACCCCAGAATAAAATTTCGTCCATGCGATTTCTAGGTACATATTAGCTCTGTTCAACAGGTCATTGGATGCAGACCTGGAGGTGTTTAGAACAAATGTGAGCGAAATCGTTGGGAATATTATTTAATCTAGACTCTTGCTTCTTTTTAGCAAGCGATTTCCATTTTTACAAATCTTCAATTACAAGTGAAATAATTAAAAATTCGATGTACAATGCAAATGTAATTAAGTTTATTCGATCATATTAGAAACCTTATCCATCTGAAATCCAAAAAATTTCAATTCATTTTAAAAAGGGCGGCAACTGCAATTGCATTTTTTCAGCTGTTTACATTTCTTCTTCTTCTTTGGCTGGCCAAGATAAAAACAGAGACGTCAACTTGGTGCATTTTTTCGACGTTTACATTAAATTTATCTGTTTACACACAATTTAAAAAACTTTCTTGGAATAAAATTGGAATAAAATTGGAAACACAAATGTTTTGTCCGAAAATTAGTTTCTGCCGTTTTCAGCAGGATGGCAGCCTTGCTTATGGGTGATTTAAGCAAAAACGACGCTTGCTTGATTTTTTCACAGGCGTTTTCGTAAAATAATAAATTATATATTAACACAAATATTGCCAGCTATTATTTGAATGCAATTCCATCCAAAAATAATCAAAGTTTATTTGAACACCATTCTTTTTTCAACATAATTTGCTGTAAGCGCGAAATTAACCAAACGTTGGAGCAAAACTCGCAACTTTTCAAAACTGTCAAAAGAGGTTTCTGTGACACCCTACATTTGTGTTTGGGGCGATTTTAGGGCGTTAGCGATTTCTGTGACATGTTTGTGGTATTGATATCTAAGAACATCTTGAAGCTCTTCATTGTTTCCATTAGTAGTGATGAACCTATCAATAAATGTAACCACTTCTTCTGTGTTTAATGAGCCATCAGTATTCTCAATTTTGGGAGCACCTTTCAGCCAGTACATGCCAGGAGAATGTGGCGAACCACGTTGTTGGACTTCTATTCTCCAATAGTAATGGGATAATTAAAAAACCCCGAAAATATATTTATTTTTAAAGAGCTTCATTAACTGATGAAGTCGGTGGTCAAAGTATCTAGAGCACGTCGTAGGATCTGAGCGGATCAATCTAGCTTTTTCTGAAGCTGAAAGATTCAACGCATCATCTTCACTGATAACTCTGTTATCTATTAAAAGTGATAAAATGACCAGGAGCTCATTCCATTTGGTCTCGGCGGCTGAGAGGATAATAAAAAAAGTTGGCAATCCAAACTGACGAATCATGGCTAGTACTTTTTTCTTCTCCGCCTCCCAATGGGCTGGAGAAGAGCGCAAGCCCTTGAGGAGGTGGTATCCATCGTCATGCTGGACCGAGCTATTCACGAAGAATTCATCCATCATGTTGGCTGCGGTAACATGCGCTGTGCCTGATTTTTTTCTAAAGCAAATAGAAATCGCATTCTTAATGCGTGTCATTTCATAGCGCTTGTACATGTACATAGAAAATTTTTGGTACTTTTGCGCAGCGTCGGTCGTAATACCGAAGTTGGGACTTTGCTTTTCGACCGTATGTGGTTTTGGCTTTGAAAATTTGCCCACAAGATATTGATGGTAATGAAAGTTCTTCAGCGTGTTCATGTACCGTCATATCTACAGGACGTCGACCCTCCCCGGGAGCCATTGCTATCCGTGCATTAATTGGATTATTTTCCATTGGCTCATTCTCCAACATGGTTTTCTGACCAGCGGGATTTAAATCATTTTCATACTCGTTGCGTTGTGGTTCAGGGTCGATTTCCATTTGTTCGGCAAGAATTTGCTCCACAATCGCCGGATCTTGCTGATCAGCAATAAATGGTACATCTTCATTATTTCCGAATTCGTCCAGCCAGTGCTTTGTAAAAATCTTAGCGCAGCCATAACTTTAGCCGGTCTAATAGTTTCAGTCGTAAAACTGTGTCTATATTCTAACTCGCGCTTTAGGTGTAATTGCACCACATGGGTGTTATCAAATGATCGTGGCAGAGCCGTTACTGTGTCGGAAACGGAAATGGGAACATTAACCACTGCTCCTCTAACTGCGCACTGGTTGAATTACGTCTTGCATTTTGACGTCTATTTGCATTACGGCTGCGCTCTCCTTCTCTATAATCCTCATTCTGCCTCCGAACAATATGTTCAGCAGTATTGGCCTCCTGTTGCAACGGTCCATACACAAGATTCTGTTGTGCAATGGAGTGGGCGAATGCGCCTCTTTCGCGCTCTTCTGCCCTGTACTCCTCATTTTGCCTAAGATCCCGATGTTGACTAGTATCGGCCACTTGTACCTGCTGTCTATAGGAACTATTGTTTCGACGATGAGAACGTGCCAATGCATCTTGTGTACGTTCTAGTGCTCGTGCTTCCAAATTATTTGCGCGATAATTTGACGAACGTTCGCAAATCGCATTGCCATTTTGTTCGTAGCGTCAAATAAAAAAAATAATGAAAGGATAGTCTCGAAAAAGACTAAAATAATTGAATGGGCTATTGCTTGATAAAAGAATATGAAATAATTCAGGCAATTATTATAAAAAACCTTGCAATATTTTCCAGTGTTGGCAGCGTCAAAAAGGGCAGCAGGAACTTCACTCGCGAACGCGAAATTTATTTGAAGCGCGCTCACTATTTAAAAATACACACGTTACACAACACTTGAAAACCCACGAATTTGAATTTTAAACAATTAGCGCCAAAAAAAAACTAGAAATTTATAATTTGAATTCGAGAGCAGCAGAGAAAAGCCTTCATCGGTTGGAGAATCGATTTAGACTAAATTGTGGCAACACCACGAAAGCTATCGTAGGCTATGTTCTAGTTCCATCATTACTATATATTATGTCATTATGTCTAGAATTCAATAGGAAAGAGTGAGACACAATATATATTCTGTCTCTGTCTCACTCTCTCTTAATAAAATATAGAACTACTTTTCATAGTTAGTAATTAAATTGTACGAACTATTTATGCAGTTGCTATATAATTATGTATGTATTATGTATGTGTCTAAATATGTCCTCATAGGTACATATTTTTAAACATATTTTGTTCTAGTTACTATTTAAATGTGTGGTTGCAATTCCAACCATCACGCTCAAAAAGTGCAATGCAAAGTGAATTTCACTTGTTCCAAAGAAAGATTAATCAGTACTTAATCACTAGTAGCTAATACTATACTATATCATAATCATATAATAATAATGATTATCGACATTTGTATTTCTATGTAATCCTCTCCCACTCGATCTTTGATATGTTCGCTCTGCTATCTCTTTTACTCATTAGGCCTAGAAGATCTCACTTTCCCTTTCCTACTTTATCGGTACAGCAACTATTGCTCAGGATGCAAGTTTTTGTATCAGGCTAACATAAAACGGAAGCAACTTCTCATTTTCATTTCCTTTATGTTCACATTCCATATGAGAGCATTACTCTCTTTCAATGTCATCTCTCTCGCTCTGTATCTTCCATTTCTGTCTATTTGATCAATCCAACCCACCGAAGTCGACCGAAATAAACGGACGTATCGCGCTGTGTAATTATTCCAAGTTGCACTCTGTGTGCTTATCTTGCACGAAACTATTTTTATACCATGCATTCATAGAATGAAATGGTATATTAAAGTCGCCAAAATGTATGTAACAGGGATAAGGAAGCTTTTCCGACCCTATAAAGTATATATATTCTTGATCAGTATCAATAGCCGAGTTGATTGAGACATGTCCGTCTGTCTGTCCGTCTGTAGGATCATCGAGATCTCAGAGACTATAAGAGCTAGAGCTACCAAACTTGGCATGTAGACCCGTTTGCTCTGCAGGCAGATCGAGTTTATTTTTTTTTCGCCTAGCCCCCTTCCGTCACCGCTATTTGAAAAACAATATTTTGAGCCTCCATATCTCGGGAACTATAAAAGATAGAGCTTTCGGATTTGGACATTAGATGCGTGCAGTGTGCACGCAGACCAAGTTTGTTTCAAATTTTTGCCACGCCCCCTTTCGCCTCCGAAATTTCGATTTTCACCCGAAATATTTATCGTATCGTAATTTAATTTGGCACACTAATACATGTCGCGTATATCTATCATACCATCCCAAATATCACAAGAATCGGAATAAAAATGGCCGAGTTATACATAGAAACGTTTTTCACCCATTGCGGTGCAAGGCAGATGCACGCAAAAAAGAGCGAGATAGCATATGCTGGAAATCACCGATTTGGTCGGGGGGCGCTGAAGTGCTCGTTTCCACATAAGAGTGAGCGAGATAGCATTTAAAAGAAATTTAATATATGTATATCTCTTCACCTAATGCATGGTATATCCAAGTCGGCCCGGCGACTTACTTACTTTATTTGTTTTGGGCACTGTCTAACGGTGTCTGTCAAAAGAGAAACGTAAAAACTACATAAACAGGGGTGTCACAGAAAACGCTAGCGATTTTGGCGACGTTTGAAATGTAAAACGCCGAAACCAAACGTTGGTGTCATGGAAATCTCCGACGTTTCATTTTCGGCAACATTTTCGGAGCCACAGCCACCGGTTGGTACAGCAGCTGACTCGATCGCCGCTATTTCGGTATTTCGATTATCGATAAGTGAAATAGGGTTGTGCAATTCAAAAAAAATAAAATACTAACGTTTGGAATTAAAAATGTTATACATTTTTCGTAAACCAAAAATTATTGCTAATGTTATACAACAAGAAAAAATTTACTTATTTTTTGGAGGTACAGTTAACATACTGCAACACCAAAATTTTTAAAATTATTATCGCGCGCATTATTGTCGCTGCTTTGGCAACCCTGTTGTTTACATTTACTTCAAATTTGTAACTGTAAACGAATTTTGGCAAATTAACCAAAAATTTAAGAACAATTAATTAAATACAACAAGATGAATAGAATGCTTCGATAACTGCAAACTATTGCTTTTGTAAGCCTACATTCTCTTTTCTACACAATTCTTTTTCGCAACAATGGCAACTGTTTTACCCCAAAATACAATTTCGTCCATGCGATTTCTAGGTATTAGCTCTGTTCAACAGGTCATTGGATGCAGACCTGGAGGTGTTTAAAACAAATGTGAGCGAAATCGTTGGGAATATTATTTAATCTAGACTCTTGCTTCTTTTTAGCAAGCGATTTCCATTTTTACAAATCTTCAATTACAAGTGAAATAATTTAAAATTCGATGAACATATTCAAATGCAAATGTAATTAAGTTTATTCGATCATATTAGAAACCATATCCATCAGAAATCCAAAAAATTTCAATTCATTTTAAAAAGGGCGGCAACTGCAATTGCATTTTTTTCAGCTGTTTACATTTCTTCTTCTTCTTTGGCTGGCCAAGATAAAAACAGAGACGTCAACTTGGTGCATTTTTTCGACGTTTACATTAAATTTATCTGTTTACACACAATTTAAAAAACTTTCTTAAATTTGGTCGTAATCTATAAAATTTGTGCTTACTTGTGGCATATAACAAAGTAAAATTGGAAACACAAATGTTTTGTCCGAAAATAAGTTTCTGCCGTTATCAGCAGGATGGCAGCCTTGCTTATGGGTGATTTAAGCAAAAACGACGCTTGCTTGATTTTTTCACAGGCGTTTTCGTAAAATAATAAATTATATATGAACACAAATATTGTCAGCTATTATTTGAATGCAATTCCATCCAAAAATAATCAAAGTTTATTTCAACACCATTCTTTTTTCAACATAATCTGCTGTAAGCGCGAAATTAACCAAACGTTGGAGCAAAACTCGCAACTTTTCAAAACTGTCAAAAGAGGTGTCTGTGACACCCTTCATTTGTGTTTGGGGCGATTTTAGGGCGTTAGCGATTTCTGTGACACCCCTGAAAAAGTAAGTTTTGTCCAACGGACAAGGCTACTGCCCTCGCTCTGCGCGAAGTCGCAAACGAGGGGCAATAAAAACACTACCGTTTCTTGTGAGCAAACGGTTCTTGATGCTGGGCAAACGCAAATTGACCAACGATGCCAGAGGACTCATCTGATCAGCTCCAGCTTAGAAATAAGCTGTCTGAGCGTGAGGAGATGAGGGAAATTAAGTACAAAACACCTGCAGAGCTGCGAGCCACCTTGGCCAAAGATTTATTTGAGTCTAGTGATAGGCTAAAATATGATGTCAACTTGATTGCAACAACAACAAGCACTATGACAACCAGTACTATGACATTTTCAACTGGAAGCAGTAAACCGAATTACTTAATGGCAAATACCATAATAAGCAGCTCATGTTTCCTCCCTGCCACATCTTTTGCTGATGCTACAAGCACAAGTCTGATCAAAAAGCAACCCCGTGTTAACGATTCCCCATTTCAGATGCCGAGAGCCCCTCCTTGTAAAAAACAAAAAAGAGGCGACAAACCCTCAAAACTTCTAGAAAAGAGTACTAGCTTAGATGCTCATAACAAACAACAACTACAAAAACTTTCCAGAAATTCAACTGCTACTACTTCTTCGGCTGCACTCCGAAATAATCGTTTCGCAGAGCTGGCTGAAGAAGCTGATGCCATGATGGATCTTGACATTGAAGATCAACTTGAGCAAGTAGAAACTGGCAGTCAAGAACCTCCTGAGAATGACCAGAGGCGAAGCACATTGCCCAAGCCTCCTGCTATATGTGTCCCACAAGTTGGAAACATGGGCAAACTTGAAGAGGCCCTACATTCTACAGTGTCAGCCGACATGTATTGTATACGCACATCCAGGTTCGGAGTCTCTCGAATATATGCAAAAAACTCCGATGTTTTTCGTGCGGTGGTACAAATTTTGACGAAGAAAAACTGTAAATTTTGGCACCACCAGCTGAGAGAAGATGCTCCGTTCAGGCTAATCATTCGGGATATTCATCCAAATGTACCAAAAAAAACTAATCGAGAGAGCTTTTACTGACCAGGGACACACAGTCATGAATATCTACTGCCCTAGAAAACCGGATTGGCGCAACATCGAAATCAATGAAGAGGACGATGAAGATGTTAATAATGTGAAAACTAGACAAAACATGTTTTTTGTCAATTTAAAGAAGTCACCAAACGTTGCAGAGGCTCTTAAAATTACTCAAATTGGAAGGCAAAGAGTATCAGTGCTAAAGGCGAAGCGCAATAGAGAACTTGTCCAATGCCTTAAATGTCAAGATTTCGGCCACACGAAAAATAACTGTTATATAAAGGCCGTATGTGGCAAATGCTCAGGCAACCACCTAACTGGGTCCCATTTATGCGGCCTCAAAGATGGGGACAAAGCTAATTGTGCTAACTGCGGTGAGGACCACCCAGCCAGTTACAAAAAATGTCCGGTCAGGCTCGATCTAACCAAAAAGCTTAAGCCAGTTGCAAGACTCCCGGAAAGGCATCTCGTAATCCAAACACAACACAAGTCGAATACAGCTCTCAGGAGTGGCTTCTCCTATACTGACGTGACTAGGTCTCGTGGCGAGATTTCTAGAAATGTAAACCTAACGCAGGATGGAATCAGGTTGACAGATTTATCTGAAGATCAACCTTTTAACAGTAAATTCTGAGTATTGGAAAAAGCCATTAATGATCTCAATAGCAGAATGGATCAAATGTTCAAGCTCATACAGGAAACGATGGAGGCAAATAAAGCCTTTCGTGATCTGGTACAGAAGCTGATATCAAAATGATTAACACGAATCTAAAAATCGGATTGTGGAACGCACGAGGATTAGTCAGAAACATCGAAGAACTTCGACTTTTTCTAAGTGCAAATAATATAGATGTAATGCTGATTACAGAAACTCATATGCGCCCAGGGCTACGAGTATACTTACCAGGCTTCGACCAATATTATGCTAATCATCCCAGTGGAAATTCCAAAAGTGGATCTGCTGTTTTCATGCGAGCATATATCTCTCATATCCAAAATGAACCTACGTTGAGTCCCACTATTCAAGCTGCAAGCGTAAGTGTGCCGACCAATGGTGGATGCATGAAAATCTCCTCCATTTATCTGCCTCCCAATCAACCTTGGAATAAAGCTGACTTTGAGCAACTATTTCTTGGCCTGGGCGACAAGTTTATCGCAGGTGGTGATTTTAATGCAAAACACCCCTGGTGGGGTAACACAAGAACATGCAGTCGAGGAAAGCGATTGCAAGAAGCCATTGCTAGTTCCGCATGCCAAATTTTAGCCACTGGCGAGCCACCTTTCTTCTCATCCAACACAAGGCTAACACCATCTGCTGTGGATTTATTTATAGTTAACGGAGTTTCGTTAAATACGCTCGGGATTGAAACCAAGTATGAGCTCTTTTCGGATCACCTACCGATCATAGCAACATTACATCACAAACCTCAAGCTAAAGCCAGAAAGCTGAATGTGCTCCCTCGAGTTGCATGCCTCGAAGCTTTTAAAGATGAGTTGGAACGTAAAATCAACCTTAACATTGACATCAACAGCCCAGAGGATATAGAAGATGCAGTCTCAATTTTCATGAGAAACCAGGGACCGTAAATAATGATTTTTTTTTTTTTTTTAATAAAAAAATCATTCACTTATAGAGGACTTAGAAAAGAAAAGCTTACACTAATATATTTAATTCGATACCATCAGCAGTAAACACGGCTGAAAGTAATGCTTTGAGTGAGTGCAGTTGGCCTCTTACAGACTGTCTCGGTGATTTGCAGCATATACTTGGATCCACGGATAAGACGGGTATTGCTGCAAAACCCTATACATGTTATGCTAGCTAAAAGCAAACTTAAGCAGCTTTTTCTGCAAATATTTAATTTGAAAGAACCTGTAAGTTTTTCCGTCATTGAAATATATAAAACGAATACTAATAATTTTATTTATATTTCAGATTATTGCAACAGAAGTGCCTTGCTCCACATCCTTTGAGGCAGACATCGCATTAACGCAAAGTTCAAACACCTGCTCTCTGTTGAACGATTTTTTGCAAAACATTGAGGTAGCTTCGGAAGACGAAACTGACAATGGTGAGCGATCGGATCTGCTAAAGAAGGGGTATGCGGAAATTGAAGCCTATAGCCCGAAGCCAATTTCCTTGTCCTCCAATATAATGGAGTATTGGGAGGAAAAGCGCTACGTATACCCAACTCTTTATCAGCTGGCCAAAGTGGTGCACTCGGTTCCCGCAACACAAGTGAGTGTCGAAAGAGCGTTTTCAGCCCTTAAAATGATGTTGACGGATCAACGATGTAACCTCGCCGAAAAGTCACTGGAACAACTGCTTTTTGTCAAATTAAACAGCAAATAATAAAAAAAAATTTCGTACTGCATACTTTATGAAAAAAAAATTTTATGGAGGGGTATTCCTTGAACTCCTTTTTAAGAAAGTGCAAAAACATTTTGAAAATATTGAACACAGAAGCCGTTTTTTAAAAGTGAGTTTTATTTTGAGCGAAAAAAATAAAAATCATTTTTAATCATTTTTTTTTATTTTTATTTTTTTTGATCATAAAAGATTTTTATGGATAATTCTTATTAAATTACTCAAAATTAATGATCTTTTTTGAGGAAAATTTGTAAAAATCGAAATGTTATTATTATCAAATAAGTTTTTTAATATAACTTATAATGATTACGGTCCCTGTGAGAAACATAAAAAGCGCTGCTTCAAATGCTACACCACCCAATCAATGCCCACCAAGACAACGAAATGCTTCTCTCCCGGCAAGTGCTGATGCACTCTTACGCCTGAAAAGACGAGTAAGAAAGGAATACGCGAGAACAGGTGATGATCGCATCCATCAGATCTACACAAGATTATCAAACCGTTTGCAAAAGGTTCTGGCGAAAATCAAACAGAGAAATATAGACGACATCTTAGAAGCTGCTGGGCCAGATGCATCTTTTAACTATACTCTTTGGAAGCTTACGAGCCGCTTCAAGCGAGTTGTTATCCCAAAAATTCCAATTAAAGATTCAGCAGGAGGATGGTGTTACTCCAGTCAGCAGAAAGCTGAAGTATTTGCAGACAGTTTAGAGGAGAGATTCAAGCCTTTTAACTTTGCATCTGCAGAGACGCGAGCGGCTGTACAGATGAGTCAGGAAATCCCGTTTCAGATGTCTTTACCAGCAAATTAAGAACCTCAAGGTCAAGAAGTCCCCTAGAGAGGATCAACTGGACAACAAGACCCTTTTACCAAAAAGAGCTCTGCGGTTTATAGTCTTGCTATTAAACAGTATCTGAAGGATTGGTCACTTCCCAAACTGTTGGAAGACTGCTCTAATCACCATGGTCCCAAAGACGGAAAAGCTGCACTCTGAAGTCAATGGATACAGACCAATTAGTCTGCTCTCAGCGCTGGGCGAAATGACGGAAAGGGTGATCCTGAACCGAATTATGAACTTAAAGTCTGTAACTGAAACCATTCCAAAGTGGCAGTTTGGATTTAGGCGAACAATTTCATCGTGTTGTAAATTTCGCCCTGGATGCTATGGAGCATAAAATGTACTCAGTTGCCATTTTTATGGATATCCAGGAAGCCTTTGATAGGGTGTGGCATGATGGCCTCCTATCCAAACTGAAATCCATACTAACGTCGCAGCTTTTCCAACTAGTTCGCAGTTTCCCAGAAGGTAGAAACTTCAGAGTTGTTGTTGACGGAGTTAAATCCTCAAAGCGCCCCATATGTGCAGGCGTACCGCAAGGCAGCGTTCTTGGCCCTACGCTTTATATGTTGTATACAGCTGATATGCCCACCAGTACAAAAAAACCTAGGTTGTGCAAATGATGTACTGATAGCTACTTATGCAGACGATACTGAAGTGCTGACCAGAAGCCCAAGCATCACCTGTGCCACTGAAGCTCTACAACAATACATATGTGTCCAGTTTTGAAGACTGGGCCTCAAAGTGGAACATAAGCGTAAATAGCAGCAAGTGTGCAAACGTTACATTTGCAACTAGACCCTTGTCTTGCGGAGGCCTCACAATGATGGGTTCTACAATCCAGCACAAGAGCTCCTATAGATATCTGGGTGTCATTTTGGACAGGAAACTAAAGTTCAAATCCCACACCACCATGGTCAAGCAGTCTATAATGGCAAAAACAAGAAAAATGGCTTGGTTCCTTGTACCTAGAAACAAACTGTCACCTTGGTGTATTCGAAACAACGATATCGAAAGGGACCTGGGCGTCCCTAAGGTGGGTGATGCTATGAAGCCATATGCAGAAAACTATCTGCAACGCTTCGGTGGTCACCCGAATAATCTAGCCAGACGTCTCACTGCCAGACCAAGGAAGAGATTTTTGAAGCGATACCACCCAATGTAATATTGTAAATTTTGAATGTAACATTATTCATCGTATGTAAATATCACCTGTGATCTATTGTTTTTTCCCTTTAATGTAAAGCTAGGTTAAGTTGCCACTGAAGGTGTCAGAAAACTAGTTTAAACCAAATATACAAATTTTTAAAAAAAAAAAAAAAAGATTAATCCAACAGCAATTTCGTTAGTTCTCACGATCTCCCACAACTTTGCAGGCTTCACACAAAATTTGTGGTATATTTCTGTCTCTGTCACGCCCATGTGACTTCTTTTAAGTTTTCTTCCCAATTTTCGGGACTTTTTGTTCTGTTTTGGTTCCATTCCACTTGCTGTGGTATTCCTACCTTGCTATTTCTTTTACTCTTTAGACTTATGCAGATCTCTCTTTCCCTTTCCTATTTTGTTGGTACAGCACTGTTGAGAACTATTGCGCTGGTCATCAAGGTCGCTCGCATTTTTTCTCACGCCCTAACAACAAAATACTTTTGGCGGGATTTTTTGTAAGGTGTTTTTCTGAAACCCTACACACATACATACATATGAACAAAAATCATATGATGCAAGTGATGATATGATGCAGGTTCACATAAAATTTTGAAGCAATTTCTCATTTGCATTTCCTTCACATTCCCATTCTAATCCCATTTGAGAGCATTACTCTCTTTCAATGTCATCTCTCTCCCTCTATATCTGTATTTCTGTCTATTTGATAATTAAATCTCTTAAATACTATACTATATGTATTATTAAATGTTTGTTATTAAATAATACATAACATATAGTATTGATCGTTCACCAACGATTGATATAAATCCGACATCAATTTCGTTAGTTCTCACGATCTCCCACAACTTTGAAAGTTTCATGCAAAGACTCTTTCTCTGTCACAACAATACGACTTTTTCTAAGTTTGCCTCCCAATTTTCGCGGCTTTTTGTTCTGTTTTGGTTCCATTCCACTTGCTGTGGTATTTCTACCTTGCTCTCTCTTTTACTCATTAACCTTAAGAAGATCTCTCGTTCCCTTTCTTATTACTATTGCTATTTCCTCCTGACCTACATTACAGTATTTTCCATCTCTCTCTTCATCTTGTATTTCTTTCAATATGATAATTCAATGTCACACACACATGCATACACATACGTTATCTATGCGTACTTGACCTTGACATTGGATGCATACACACACAATCACAATTTTGTCATATACATGTGCTTACTGCTTATGTGTGTGTGTGTGTGTAATATTGTATCGACGAAATCGGGCGTTATGTTTATCCGATTCTTCTGAAATAAAAGGCATATGATGTATTGCGTATATATTTATATACTTTATCAGTTTCGAAAAGATTGTTTAAAAAATAGAGAAGTTATTGGCAATTAACGTTTGTATTTGTATGACAGCTATATGATATAGTTGTCCGATCTTATTCAAAATCGCAGATGTGAAATACGAACTTTGAATGCCATAGCTCTAAAACTGTGGGACTAGTTTGCGTAGCACCAGACAGACAGACGGAAATGGCTATATCAACTCGTCTTCTCTTGCTGATCAAGAATTTATATACTTTATGGAGTCAGAAAAGATCCCGTCTCTGCGTTACAATCATCTGACCAATTTTATAATTCCCTCTGCAATGGTATAAAAAAAAAAACATCTGACCAATTTTATAATACCCTCTGCAAGGGTATAAAAAAAAAAAAAACAAAACAAAGAGAGAGTATTGAAAACTTTCAATACTGGGAGGAGAATGTTGTGGATAAAGTTTGTTTTGAAAAAAGATGTATGTGGTGAATACGGATTAAGTTGGCCAAAATATCTAAAATGGCACACTGGTATTTTTTAAGTAGCAATAAGAAAAATGTAAGAATGAAAGTGATGCTTGTAACAAAAAGCCGGCAAGACGCATGAAAAAAGCGCTGCATAATTTGCAAAATAAATTATATTATTAATTAAACGGATGCCATTGATTTGACTGTCTAATTCGGGTCATTCGACCCGACAATAATATATTTATACAGGTAAACCGTCACGACAACTTGTATTGATGACGACAACACCACCTTTCGCAGACCATTGGTCACGTGGACACTTTTGACGCCGCTGCCCGCGGCCGGAGGTCTCATTATAACTAAATTGGTTGTAGGTCTTCAATTCTAGATTAAATATCTTGCTCAGGAGTTCATAATTGTTATTGTCAAGATCTTCCATCAAAGAAAACATGTTAAATAAAATTATATTTTTTTGATTCGAAATAACAAGAACTCTTAATTGGCGCCCGAGCAGGGACAGTGTTAAAACAACATTAAGTGAAAATAACTGAACAAAGAAGTTAGTCGCAGAGATCGGTTAAAAAAACCCACAGTGACTTAACTTAATATGTGAACACTGTGGCAAGGACAAAAACCCTAAAACCCAACCCGACAATCGCCGTAATCTTCTGTAGTACCAGTTCACAGAGGACCTGGAAGAAAAGTATTTAACAGGACTGTTAGTACTTGCCACTATTGCAAAAAAAGCGAATATCTCCGCAGGATCATCCAGGAAAGACGCCGAAATGATGATAGTATTATTTTTCCTACCACTTCTACCAATCTGCTTAACGCAGACTACCATACTAGACTACTCCATAATCCACTATTATAACTTTGGAAACGGGATTTGCCGCCAGACAGAATAGAACTTTTAAAATCATCCTTATGCAGATCTCTCTTTCCCTTTCCTATTTTGTTGGTACAGCACTGTTGAGAACTATTGCGCTGGTCATCAAGGTCGCTCGCATTTTTTCTCACGCCCTAACAACAAAATACTTTTGGCGGGATTTTTTGTAAGGTGTTTTTCTGAAACCCTACACACATACATACATATGAACAAAAATCATATGATGCAAGTGATGATATGATGCAGGTTCACATAAAATTTTGAAGCAATTTCTCATTTGCATTTCCTTCACATTCCCATTCTAATCCCATTTGAGAGCATTACTCTCTTTCAATGTCATCTCTCTCCCTCTATATCTGTATTTCTGTCTATTTGATAATTAAATCTCTTAAATACTATACTATATGTATTATTAAATGTTTGTTATTAAATAATACATAACATATAGTATTGATCGTTCACCAACGATTGATATAAATCCGACATCAATTTCGTTAGTTCTCACGATCTCCCACAACTTTGAAAGTTTCATGCAAAGACTCTTTCTCTGTCACAACAATACGACTTTTTCTAAGTTTGCCTCCCAATTTTCGCGGCTTTTTGTTCTGTTTTGGTTCCATTCCACTTGCTGTGGTATTTCTACCTTGCTCTCTCTTTTACTCATTAACCTTAAGAA
Source organism: Drosophila sp. 14030-0761.01 (assembly GCA_018150735.1). Lineage (NCBI taxonomy): Eukaryota > Metazoa > Arthropoda > Insecta > Diptera > Drosophilidae > Drosophila > Drosophila sp. 14030-0761.01. Next base: position 2,725,832 of record JAECWO010000003.1, read on the forward strand.
GATCTCTCGTTCCCTTTCTTATTACTATTGCTATTTCCTCCTGACCTACATTACAGTATTTTCCATCTCTCTCTTCATCTTGTATTTCTTTCAATATGATAATTCAATGTCACACACACATGCATACACATACGTTATCTATGCGTACTTGACCTTGACATTGGATGCATACACACACAATCACAATTTTGTCATATACATGTGCTTACTGCTTATGTGTGTGTGTGTGTGTAATATTGTATCGACGAAATCGGGCGTTATGTTTATCCGATTCTTCTGAAATAAAAGGCATATGATGTATTGCGTATATATTTATATACTTTATCAGTTTCGAAAAGATTGTTTAAAAAATAGAGAAGTTATTGGCAATTAACGTTTGTATTTGTATGACAGCTATATGATATAGTTGTCCGATCTTATTCAAAATCGCAGATGTGAAATACGAACTTTGAATGCCATAGCTCTAAAACTGTGGGACTAGTTTGCGTAGCACCAGACAGACAGACGGAAATGGCTATATCAACTCGTCTTCTCTTGCTGATCAAGAATTTATATACTTTATGGAGTCAGAAAAGATCCCGTCTCTGCGTTACAATCATCTGACCAATTTTATAATTCCCTCTGCAATGGTATAAAAAAAAAACATCTGACCAATTTTATAATACCCTCTGCAAGGGTATAAAAAAAAAAAAAACAAAACAAAGAGAGAGTATTGAAAACTTTCAATACTGGGAGGAGAATGTTGTGGATAAAGTTTGTTTTGAAAAAAGATGTATGTGGTGAATACGGATTAAGTTGGCCAAAATATCTAAAATGGCACACTGGTATTTTTTAAGTAGCAATAAGAAAAATGTAAGAATGAAAGTGATGCTTGTAACAAAAAGCCGGCAAGACGCATGAAAAAAGCGCTGCATAATTTGCAAAATAAATTATATTATTAATTAAACGGATGCCATTGATTTGACTGTCTAATTCGGGTCATTCGACCCGACAATAATATATTTATACAGGTAAACCGTCACGACAACTTGTATTGATGACGACAACACCACCTTTCGCAGACCATTGGTCACGTGGACACTTTTGACGCCGCTGCCCGCGGCCGGAGGTCTCATTATAACTAAATTGGTTGTAGGTCTTCAATTCTAGATTAAATATCTTGCTCAGGAGTTCATAATTGTTATTGTCAAGATCTTCCATCAAAGAAAACATGTTAAATAAAATTATATTTTTTTGATTCGAAATAACAAGAACTCTTAATTGGCGCCCGAGCAGGGACAGTGTTAAAACAACATTAAGTGAAAATAACTGAACAAAGAAGTTAGTCGCAGAGATCGGTTAAAAAAACCCACAGTGACTTAACTTAATATGTGAACACTGTGGCAAGGACAAAAACCCTAAAACCCAACCCGACAATCGCCGTAATCTTCTGTAGTACCAGTTCACAGAGGACCTGGAAGAAAAGTATTTAACAGGACTGTTAGTACTTGCCACTATTGCAAAAAAAGCGAATATCTCCGCAGGATCATCCAGGAAAGACGCCGAAATGATGATAGTATTATTTTTCCTACCACTTCTACCAATCTGCTTAACGCAGACTACCATACTAGACTACTCCATAATCCACTATTATAACTTTGGAAACGGGATTTGCCGCCAGACAGAATAGAACTTTTAAAATCATCCACGAAATAAGGGTCGAACGATACGAGACAACCCTATTAGTCCTATCAGAGTCCGATATTCCCCTTTTTAAATTACGAAATTATAAAGGTAGAAAAGGAACTACGCAGGCTAAAACCTTTAAAACTTAGAACCAAAAGATCCCTGGACATTCTAGGCACCGCTTGGAAATGGTATGAGATTATCACCAGCAAATCAACAACTATTTAATAACAGAAAACAAGTTGTTATTGTAATAATTAATTAGTTGGTAGTAAAATAAATGAATTAATCCGTACCACTAATCAAATAATTCACACACACAAATTAAAACACGATGAGAGGGAAGAGCAATTAGAAATCCTAAAATATAAGTTAAGCCTCCTGCGTGAGGAAATCACCAATATAATTTATGCCATCGATTGGGCAAAAACGAATTCAGTAAATTCAATGATTTTAACAGATACAGAAATAAATCTAATTGAAGAAACCGACATTTTCATTAACGTAGAAGAATTAATAGAATTTGCAGAAGTTACAATAGCATCTGATGGAATCATCAACGAAAATTGTAAAACTATCCCAATTAAACACAATAAAACAATTGAAGAACTTGACCACACTAATATTCTTATATGTAATCATTATGGATTAACAAATACATTTAAAACACATAACAACAAAACTATTTCTAAATTGGAAGATCTGATAGAGATAGACAATAGTAATTGTATAGGAGCATATTTAAACAGACAACGACCTCAATGCACCATAACCAATAGCCAACACATAAAAACACACTCCGAAGTTCTACCAGGAACAATTGTACTAAACGATTTCCATGGGGAAATTAAGATCAACGAGGAAGTACTAAATGTGGATGGCACCTTTGTAATTCAAGCGCACAACACCACAGTATCGATTGGCAGCTCGTGGTACGTCATGAAGTCCGGCAAACCAGTCGAGGTATTGCCCCCACTGCTACAACTTTCACCCGACAAACAGCACACAGAGGAAACCCTATTGGAGACGATAAAAGAACTTCATTTAAACAACACTGACAAGGTCACCCAGGTCAACGCCACAACGAAAAGAGCAAGTTCAGCAATGTACTTGAGGAACGCGCCATCACCCCACCTTTCACAGACCATTGGTCACGTGGACACTTTTGACTCACTTTTTGATTCGAAATAACAAGAACTCTTAATCCTACAGACGGACGTACTGATATGTCTCAATCGACTCGGCTATTGATACTGATCAAGAATATATACACTTTATAGGGTCGGAAAAGCTTTCTTCTGCCTGTTACATACATTTTGGCGACTTTAATATACCATTTCATCTTATGGATGCATGGTATAAAAACGGTTTCGCTTCGAGCGCGAACGAGCTCATTTAAGAACGGATAAATCGATTGCTTGCTGAGTCTTTTCGTAAAGAGTCAGGAAAAGACACTTATTTGCAGACAACGAGAAACGATCGACAGTTATTTTGTGAATTCATTGTGTTTCTGCTTTCCTAAACATTTCGTTAATACATCTGCAATATTATCATTAGTAGAAACATACTTTAAACTTATTTCTTTACTTTCAATTTTTACTCTTATGAAATGCAAGTTCAAGATTCATTGGAAAATGTACAAAATGTTCATAACATTGGTCAATATCATTATCATTGCCATTACCAAAGCCTATAAAGAGGCGACAGAGAAATTTCAATTCTTCTTGGCAATAGACAAATGGACGAAATTAAGGCTTATAACTAGCAAATTCATTGAGGTTAGGCAATAAAAAGTTCAATTGCGGCTATTGAGGCTTCCATATTTTACACAGAATTAACGAGACTACCTACTATTGCAAGTTTTAGACTGGAAACAGGTGGACATTTTTTTAAAACTCTCCTCAAAGAGGTTCAGCGCCCCGACAAATTTCTATTGCTGACAGCTTTCAAAGCGTAACTGAGTATGGAGCAGAAGGCCATAAGACAAAAAAATAAACCAAGCAATCGTATACATGATTGCCAAGGACATTCAGCCTTTCTCTATGGTGGAAAATCAGGGATTTATCCATCTGATGCCCACGAGGTATAAAGATACAAAATGGGTGGACGAAAAATACACCGAACTAAAAGAGGTATGGAAAGCAAGATTGAAAGGACAGACGATTAGCTTAACCATGGATGTGTGGAGCGACCAAATGTCCATGCGCAGCTTCCTTGGTTTTACTGCTCATTTTTCGCTTGAGCTGGAAATGGCATCGTTAACAATTGGAGCTCTGGCGCTGAGCGAACGTCACACTGGCGCATACCTTAGCGACGAATTAAAAAGTTGTTGCTCAGATTGGGATATAGAAGACCACCAAATAGAGCAATTGTAACGGACAATGGAGCAAACATGGTCAAAGCCGTTGACATTGGTTTTGGGCGTCAAAGCACTTGCCGTGGTTTGCATGCACCCTTAACCTAATAGCAAGATCTGCCATCCAAAGGGAGTCCTTAATTGTTTGCTAATTGATTGCTATACTGCGTCCCCTGGAGGAAGCAAAAAAAATAACAAGTGGAGAGAAATATTGCACGGCTAGCATGATCATTCCTATTGTCAGCATATTACGAGACAAATTGCTGAATTTGAAAGACAACACGACAGAGGCAAAAGATGTTAAGGAGTTCCTGCTTCTTGAAATCAATAGACGCATGGGATCGACTGAGCAGGTATAATTAAAATATTAATTTGTAATTTACTTCAATATATAATTTCCGATGCATTGTTTTAGGTGTCGGTTTTGGCAATGGCCACACTGCTTGACACAAGATTTAAAAAACTGCATTTTAAGGACCCTCAAGAATGTGCCAATGCCATTTTGAAAATCAAGGCCCGGTTCAAGTCGACTGAAAATAGCGAAAACTTAGTCGACATCGTAACCACACCATCAACATCGACATCGTTTTGGGACCACCATCATAAGCTGGCTCAGTCTCATAAGCCGAATGTGGATGTGGATGAGGAAATGAGCGCATATCTGCGATTGCAGCTAACAACATTTGAAGGTAACCTTTTGACTGTTTGGGAAGGTTTGAAAACTACGTTTCCCAATTTGCATAAAATTGCAATGCAATTGTTGCCGGTAATGAGATCATCGGTGCCCTCTGAATGAGTATTTTCGGCGGCTGCAAATATTTTAACACATAAAAGGAATAGGCTTACACCTGATATTCGTATTTTGTTTTTGCAAAGTAGTGAGAAAAAATAATTTTTCTAATGTTCTCTTATTTTTTTTGCTATGAATTAATCATATTTTGTTTGTTCAGTAAAATAGTTCTAATTTCAATGTCTTCCGGAACTCATAAGACTGCTATAAAAGCATAAGTTTTTTTGTGATTTATTTGTTATTTTAATTTTTCGAAACTCCTAAGACTGCTTTGAAAGCTTGAGTTATTTTTTAAGTTAAATGTATATTAAAAATATCAAAGAAGCTAACTTCGGCTATGCCAAAGTTTGTATACCCTTGCAGCTTTTGACCATTATATTTTATTTTCTAAAAAATTTTTTGTTTCTTAATCCAATAAAGAAATATTTTAAATACATTGGCCGGGGGCAGCCAATCGCCAAATAGTAGACAATGTAGCGATTGATATTCATATTCACACACACACAATCGCAATTTTGACACATATATGTGCTTCACTGCTTATGCGTGCACTGCTTATGGCAGCAGTACTGCTGCATACTGCTGCTGCCATAAGCAGTGCACGCTATATAGGCAAATTTTATATCGTCGAAATCAGGCGTTATGTTTATCCGATTGTTTTGAAATTCACGCATATGACGTAATCCCTTTTTATTTATGTACATAATCAGTTTGGATAAGATTGTTCAAAAAATAGAGAAGTTATTCGCATTTAACGATTGTATTTGTATGACAGCTATATGATATAGTTGTCCGATCTTATTCAAAATCGCAGATGTGTATGTGGCTGTATAGAAAAGCTTATATACGAACTTTGAATGCGATAGCTCTAAAACTGTGGGACTAGATCGCGAAGCACCAGACAGACAGACGGACAGACGGACAGAAGGACAGACGGACAGACGGATATGGCTATATCAACTCGTCTTTTCTTGCTGATCAAGAATATATATACTTTATGGGGTCGGAAACGATCCCTTCTCTGCGTTACAAACATCTGACCAATTTTATAATACCCTCTGCAAGGGTATAAAAAGAAAATAAATGAAAACATATATAGAATATACGTAAAAAACCAAAAAAAGTTGTTTAATTAATTGTTTCGATGTTTCATTTTGAAACCATCGAAGAGATCATATTTACATCACTAACTCAAAGTCCAGCAACAATTTTCGCCAAATTGAAGGAATTAAGTTTTGTTCGAAACACTTGTTTTTATCAGCAGTTTTCTCACCAGTGTTAGACAAGGTTGAAAAAACTAGTATGCAATAATGTGCATTGATGTTTTAACTATTATTCGGCATTAAAACTTTTCGAATTCATACACTTTTCCGTTTCAATGCGTCTAATTCCACTTGTATTGACGAGGAGTTTCCATGACCTCAGAGCTGTCCAGATAACTGAGTACGTTGTACTGTTCTTGGGCCTGCCAGGTTGCCCTGTGCGTATGATCTGAGGTCTTCCAGGTCCACGCCGAATAGGTCCACGCTAGGACTCACAAAATCTTCCCATTCTTCGTTGGAGTCGCTATTTTCCATCACCTCTTCATTTTGATCAGTTTGCTTTTCCTGTACATAGTCTCACAACGAATAATATTTGTGAAAGTATTCGTATGAACGATTACGTCAGCTTTTTCAAACTCACCCTCTAGAAATTTGACGTCACGGCGAAACCACTACAGACCGCTTTTCGGGATCGTAGAGCCGATATGCTCTTGGCTTAAAGGAGTATCCAACTAAAATAAACTGTTATAGATGGTAGATACATTACCGATGGTTTGCGTCCTTTCCATACTTCAAATGGTGTAAATCCTCCAAGAGCTTTAGTTGGGCACCTGTTTCGTAAATATACAGCTGTTTGCACTGTTTCTGCTCATAAGAATTTTTTTACATTTGCGTGAACTAAGAGACTTTTTGCCACGCCGTTTTGCTGTGGCGTATATGGGACCGTCAACTGCCGTTTTATGCCACATTTATTTAAGAAGTCACTAAATTGTTTGTTCACATACTCTGTGCCATTGTCGCTTCGTAGTACTTTAATTTTTCTATTCGTTTGACACTTTACTTTTTTCTGAAGTAATCATCGATAAAAGTGACTATATATCGATTCCTGCTATCGAACTGATATTCATTGGTCCGCACACATCAGTGTGAACCATTTCCAAAATATTTTCCGTGACTCGTTCCGCTGGCAAAGCACAAATGTTTTAATGTTTATATTCTGATGTTTATATTCATTCCATGCACTAGTTCTTTCAGGTTTTTAGAATTCAAGTGACCAAATAGATTGTGGCATAGTCTTGAGACAGGTACACTTCATTATGCTTCGTTGTTTCTTTATATACATGTATGTATGGATTACCCTCTAGTACGCCTTGTAGCACAATGTCTCCGTTACTGTTCTTTACAACAGCTTTATCATTATCAAATATAGTTCTGTGACCATATTTAGCAATTTTTCCTAGTGAGATAACATTCATTTTTATAGATGGAGCGTATAAAACATCATTCATTGTTATTTTCCATCAGTATTACGGTTCCAATACCAAGCAATCCAATGAACATATCTGCTGCTAATGTGATTTTGGTTTTATCTTCAGCTAAAGAAAGAAATTTTTCTTTGTAACAACACATATGAGTTGCACCACTGTCAAGGCGCCAAACATTTCGTCTGTCCTCAACCACTGTGCTCGCAATAAGAAATTCGATTGCTCCGTTTTGTTTTTATTTTCCTGCCACAAAAGTACCACTTCCCCTTAAAGTTTCGTTTTTATACCCTTGCAGAGGGTATTATAAAATTGGTCAGATGTTTGTAACGCAGAGAAGGAATCGTTTCCGACCCCATAAAGTATATATATTCTTGATCAGCAAGAGAAGACGAGTTGATATAGCCATGTCCGTCTGTCTGTCTGGTGCTGCGCAAACTAGTCCCACAGTTTTAGAGCTATGGCATTGAAGCCGCTTGCACATCTGCGATTTTGAATAAGATCGGACAACTATATCATATAGCTGTCATACAAATACAAACGTTAAATGGGAATAACTTCTCTATTTCTTGAAAAATCTTATTATAAATATAAAGTCATTACATCATATGCCTCATATTTTAAGACAATCGGATAAACACAACGCCTGATTTCGACGATATAAAATTTGCCTATATACACACACACTCATAAGCAGTAAAGCACATATATGTATGTCGATCGCTACATTGTCTTGGCACGCTTACTATTTAGCGATTGGCTGGCCCGGGCAACGGTGGCTTAGTGGTTAGAGGTCTTGCGTATGAAACGAAAGGTGCGGGTTCGAATCTCGTTCGCGAATAAATATTTTTTTTCATTTTTTTTGTTTATTAAGCGAATAGGCGCGAGTTCGAATCCCACGAAAGTCGATGAAAAATTTTTTAGTGTATTTAAAGTATTGCGTTATGGGAATAACACACTAAAATTTGTTTAGAACATAATATGTAATGGTCAAGGGCTGCAAGGGTATACAAACTTCGGCATAGCCGAAGATACATAGCTTCTTTGATATTTCTTTACATGTATTTTCTTCATGCTTTTTGAGGTTTTGCTTACTTTTGTCTGTTTTCTTTGTATGTGTGTACACTGCTTCTGTGTCGTTTTCTCGCTCTTTTTTTTTTTCTTTTTTGCGCCTTCTTCTAGAAACTTCATTTTTACCGTTTTTAATGGCGGCAACTCATCGCCTGTCACAATCGCAATCACAAAATTGTGCCACAAATTGGGCAAGCTAGTCCAAAACATAATCACTTTTAATTCGTCGCTTAAATTAATTTCAACCTTAGCCAATTTGTCCGTTACATTTACAAATGTATTAGCGTACTGAGCAGCGCTGTCACCATGTTGCATTTTCAATCTCGACAATTTTTGGTATAACTGTACTTTTTTAATTGGACCATGAGGCACATTTGCCTCCTTTGTCTTATGCCACTCATTAGTGGCCTTCAATTTTTTCCATGCTTCTGACGAAGTTGTGCATACTGTGCTAATCATAAGAAAAAGAAATTTTGACAATATCTGAATTATAAGTATGATTTTTCCTGAATCCAAGTTTCGCACTGAGCTTGTACGCATAGTTTTTCTGCCAAGTGTAGGTACATACATACATAGAATGTATTACATACATACATATGTACATGCATTGTGAGATTTGTGTTTGATAAATTCGATTTTCATGCATGTTACGAATATCTATCATCCCACCAAATATCGTAAGAATCGGAATAAAAATGGCCGAGTTATACATAGAAACGTTTTTCCCTCAAAGCTGTGCAAGGCGGATGCACACAAAAAAGAGCGAGATAGCATATGCTGGAAATTACCGATTTAGTCGGGAGGTGCTAAAGTGCTCGTGTCCACATGAGATAGCATTTAAAAGAAGTTTTATACGATTCTTATGATATTTGGTGGGATGATAGATATTCGCAACATGTTTTAGTGTGCCAAATTAAATTACGATGCGATAAATATTGCGGAAGTAAAGGGTATAAAAAGATAATGGAATCAAACAATCGAGAAAACATTGCAAACAAAATGTAAATTATGAATTTCTTTTTACAAATACAAAACTGTAACATTTGGGCTTTTCTGCATTTTGCTCTCCCATTTCTCTTCTAGGTGATCAAGTGACTTCCAACTTTGGAAAAAGAGAGTAAAATAGTTCCAAAATAAAATGATAGAAGATGCATCAACGTACCTTAAGTTTGACAAAAGTTATGCGCCATCAAACTGAGAATTGCAAACTGGTGTTACAGTTTTGCTCGTCAGTGTACATATTAATTTGCGATAAATTTAATAAATGAACGGCAAAGTGCAGAAGTCAATTATTGAAATGAGTTGACATCAAAAAAATATTTTTAATTTTGCATGGTCTACTTATTGGGGCCTCTTTCCAAGGACTTACCAGTTTAAGCCATATATTTGTAATGAGCAGTTGATTTTTTTCATCCTGCAAAGAAAGAAGACGGTGAAACAACTAGTTTAGTTTTTGTATACATATTTAATTGTTACACAAGGAAAAAATAAAGTAAGTCTCCGGGCCGACTTGGATATCCTATGCATTAAGTGAAAATTCATATATTAAATTTTTACACATATTGTATATTAACTAAAGTGCCTACGAGCACTTTAGAAATCGTTTGTACGTATAACTTGGCCTTTTTTATTCGGATGTTTACAAAATTTAGTGGAGTGATAGATGTTTATAACATGTTTTAGTGTGCCAAATTAAATTGTAATAATAAATATTGCGGGAATCGAATTTATGGAATTTTAAAGCCGGAAGGGGGCATGGCAAAAAATTAAAATAAACTTGGTCTGCATACATACATACTGCACGCATGTACATACATTCCAAATTTAATAGCTCTAGCTTTTATAGTTCCTGAGATCTCTGCACTCTTTCGGACGGACGACATATCTCAATCGACTCGGCTATTGATACTGATCAAGAATATATTTACTTTATAGGGTCGGAAATGCTTCTATCTGCCTGTTACATACATTTTGGCGACTTTAATGTACCACTTCATCTTATGGATGCATGGTTTGACAACAACAGCACTGTGGACAGAGAACGACATAAAAGCAAAGCAAATTTGCACGGATTGTTATATGTCCTCTCGTGAGGTTGGAAAGGAAGGTAGGGAGAGTGAGGATGATTACGATAAACATGACAAATGACAAGCATTAAATAGCAATACGAGCGTACAATAAAAATAATGTTAGTAAGTCGCCGGGCCGACTTGGATATACCATGCATCAAGTGAAAAAACTACTTCAAATTTATAAAACCAAACTTATATATTAAATTTCTTTCTCATGCCCGATTTCTAAGATATGCTATCTCGCTCACTCTTATGGTGAGCACTTTAGCGCCCCCCGACCAAATCGGTGACTTCTAGCACATGCTATCTCGCTCACTTTTGTGTGCATCCGCCTTGCACCGCTTTGAGTACAAAACGTTTTAATGTATAACTGGGCCATTTTTATTCAGATTTTTATGAAATAAGGAATGATAGATGTTCATAACATTAGTATTAGTGTGCCAAATTAAATTAAGATACGATAAATATTGCGGGTAAAAATTCATCGAATTTTGAAGCCAGAAGGAGGAGTGGCGCAAAATTTAAGTAAACTTGGTCTGCGTGCACGCAATAACTGCCCAAATACGATATCTCTATATTATATAGTTTCCAAGATATAGGGGCACAAAATATTGTTTTTCAAATATCGAGGGCGGAACACTCCAAAAACGAGAAATAAATAAATATACTTGATCAGCGTTCACACCACACGAGTATACATTCCAAATTTAATAGCTCTAGCTTTTATAGTTCCTGAGATCTCTGCACTATTTCGGACGGACAGACAGACGGACATCGAACAAGCGACTCGGTTATTGATACTGATAAAGAATATATATACTTTAGAATGTAGGAAATGCTTCGTTATGCCTGTTACTTACATTTTTACGACTTAAATATACCATTTCATCCTATTGATACATGGTATAAAAACACGCACACACACATACGTACACAAAAAGAGAGACAAGTAAAAAACACACACACAGCCCGAAAGGAAAAGAAAGAAAAATTGATTGATAATCACTATACAAACAAGAGCCATTAAACTGTAGAGCCACACAAAACCAAACATACAAACTCAGAGGACGCACCACTGCGTTATGATGATGCTGATGGTCCTTGATACTAAAATTAATGAATGGGGTACGACGTAGTATGGTATGTCAGTTATTGCTCAAAATCAAATTATTCTCCCCAATGGCCAAACGCCGCACAACGTGGCACATGAGCAACGTTAACCAGGTAACGAAGCGAATGACGGAGTCCTTTTGTTGTAACTTCGATGAATTCTATAAAATGCTATAAATATTTTTAAAGTAATTACAATGGGTAGAAGGAAAACTATCTGTGTGTTATTCTCGCAATTTTAATATCCTCGTACTAATTCTAGAGAGAAGACGCTCTTGGTACATTAGCCAGTAACTAAGCATATACCATCAAGGAAAGTATTTATACATACATATTTATATATACATATATATATACATACATACATCTCTTAATATTCATTAACTAGTTCGACAAGCGAAAGAACTGTATTATACTTATAAATTTGTAGTAGTTTTTTAATTGGTGCATGGTATACACAAATCGGCACCGCGACTTACTTAATTTATTTTCAGTTTTGTGAGTCACAAATGTGGAAATTTATTGAAAATTCAGAAAATAAATAAAAAATATCAAAGAAGCTAACTTCGGCTATGCCAAAGTTTGTATACCCTTGCAGCCCTTGACCATTACATTTTATTTCCTAAACAATTTTTTGTTTCTTAATCCAATAAAGAAATATTTTAAATACATTGGCTGGGGCCAGCCAATCGCCAAATAGTAAGCGTGCCAAGACAATGTAGCGATTGATATTCATATTCACACACACACAATCGCAATTTTGACACATATATGCTTCACTGCTTATGGTTGCACTGCTTATGGCAGCAGTACTGCTGCATACTGCTGCTGCCATAAGCAGTGCACGCTATATAGGAAAATTTTATATCGTCGAAATCAGGCGTTATGTTTATCCGATTGTTTTGAAATTCACGCATATGATGTAAAGTTGTCTAAACTGGGCTATAATTCAAAGCCTTTTTGGAAGCTCACAAAACTAATAAAAAATAAAAAGCCATATATTCCCTGCTTCAATCATGAAGATAAGATTTACACCACCAGCTTAGAAAAAGCAAACTGTCTTTGTAATATATTTGAGTCCAAACACCACATTACTGAAACCTTCTCTAATTGTGTTACCACAGAATTAGTGCAAAACTCACTCATTGAACTTGCTACTGAGGCCAACCACACATGTGACCCCGCAATTTCAACTAAAGAAGTAAAAACCATAATAAAGTCACTTAAAAACAAAAAATCACCTGGGTTAGACAAAATTCCTAATATTTGTCTTAAAAGCTTACCGGCAAGTGGAGTCGAATTTATTACACTGCTTTATAATAATTGTTTAAAAATCGGCTATTTTCCTCAAGTATGGAAAACTGCCAAGATTATTCCAATTGGAAAACCAGGCAAGCCTCCTAGTTCTCCCTTGAGTTATCGTCCGATTAGCCTTCTGTGCGGTTTATCGAAAATATTCGAACGCCTGATCAAGGTCAGACTCAACACCCACCTGGAAGTAAACAATATCTTACCACCCATACAATATGGTTTCAGAGAGCTCTATAGCTGCATCTTTCCTCTGGACAAATTGACAAACTTTGTTAAAGCCAAGTTCGCTGAAAAGCAATCCGTTGGCTTGTTAACCCTTGATGTTGAAGCTGCCTTTGACACTGTATGGCATGATGGTCTAATTCACAAATTGAGAGCCTGTAACACTCCAACTTATCTGATCCATATAATTAGAAGTTTCCTGACTGATAGACATTTTTGTGTATATATGAACGAAACTATGTCTGCAAAAAAATCCATCTGCGCTGGAGTCCCTCAAGGTTCTGTCCTCGGTCCTATCCTGTACAACATTTACACCTTTGACTTTCCCAGGACTTTAAGATGCAATGCTTTAATCTTTGCTGATGACACTATACTTTTTTCTTCTGGTTCGCAGTACTCGAATATTCACAATAGTTTACAAAACTCTCTTGACTCTATATATGATTACTTTTATAGTTGGAAAATTAAGCTCAATGCCAACAAAACCAAAGCCCTATTTCTTACCAAGAAACGAAAGCCATGTTTTCTACCTACCTCAGAGCTTGAACTGAACGGAACTAAAATTTTATGGGAGGAATCTGTTAAATATTTAGGAATAAGCTTAGACAAAAAACTGTTATTTAGTGGCCATATAAGTAACACCATAGACAAAATTAATAAAACTGTTTGTATTCTCTATCCATTCATTAACCGTCATTCTAAACTCTCAACTAAAAATAAGTTAACAATTTATAAATCAATAATACTTCCAATGTTAATGTACGGTGCTGAAATATGGTATACCTCAGCATTAACTCATTTGAGAAAACTCCAAGTTGCCCAAAATAAAACTTTAAAAATGATACTCAACCTACCACGATATCAGAGAACCATATCTCTGCATAAAATAGCGAATGTTAAAACGATTAATGAGCTCATTACTCGCTCAAAAGCCAATTTTATAATAAAATAAAGTAAGTAAGTCGCCGGGCCGACTTGGATATACCATGCATCAGGGGAAAACAAATTTCCTTGAGTTTATAAAACTTATTTCATATATTAAATTTCTTTCGTATGCGCGATTTCTAACATATGCTATCTCGCTCACTCTTATGTGTGTGCACTTTAGCGCCCCACCGGCCAAATTCGCCCTTGCACCGCTTTGAGTGCAAAACGTTTCAATGCATAACTCGGCCATTTTTATTCCGATTTTTATGAAATTTGGTGGAATGATAGATGTCCATAACATATATAAGTGTGCCGAATTAAATTCCGATACGATAAATATTGCGGGAGAAAATCACTTTTTATTAAATTCCGGAGGCGGAAGGGGCGTGGCAAAAAAATTTGGTGGAATGATAGATACTCATAAGATCTATGAGTGTGCCAAATTAAATTACGATACGATAAATATTACGGGAGAAAATCACTTTTTATTAAATTCCGGAGGCGGAAGGGGGCGTGGCAAAAAAAAAACATAAACTTGGTCTGCGCCAAGACTACACGAGTCTACATTCTAAATTTGGTAGCTCTATCATTTATAGTTGCTGAGATCTCTGCACTCTTACGGACGGATAGACGGACGGACGGACAGACGGACATGGCTCTATCAATTTCTCTTCTCATGCTGATCAAGAATATATATACTTTATAGGGTCGGAAAAGCTTCCTTCTCCCTGTTACATACATTTTGGCGACTTTAATATACCATTTCATCCTATGGATGCATGGTATAATAAAGTAAGTAAGTCGCCGGGCCGACTTGGATATACCATGCATCAGGGGAAAACAAATTTCCTTGAGTTTATAAAACTTATTTCATATATTAAATTTCTTTCGTATGCGCGATTTCTAACATATGCTATCTCGCTCACTCTTATGTGTGTGCACTTTAGCGCCTCACCGGCCAAATTCGCCCTTGCACCGCTTTGAGTGCAAAACGTTTCAATCCATAACTCGGCCATTTTTATTCCGATTTTTATGGAATTTGGTGGAATGATAGATGTCCATAACATATATAAGTGTGCCGAATTAAATTCCGATACGATAAATATTGCGGGAGAAAATAACTTTTTATTAAATTCCGGAGGCGGAAGGGGGCGTGGCAAAAAAAAAACATAAACTTGGTCTGCGCCAAGACTACACGAGTCTACATTCTAAATTTGGTAGCTCTATCATTTATAGTTGCTGAGATCTCTGCACTCTTACGGACGGATAGACGGACGGACGGACAGACGGACATGGCTCTATCAATTTCTCTTCTCATGCTGATCAAGAATATATATACTTTATAGGGTCGGAAAAGCTTCCTTCTCCCTGTTACATACATTTTGGCGACTTTAATATACCATTTCATCCTATGGATGCATGGTATAATAAAGTAAGTAAGTCGCCGGGCCGACTTGGATATACCATGCATCAGGGGAAAACAAATTTCCTTGAGTTTATAAAACTTATTTCATATATTAAATTTCTTTCGTATGCGCGATTTCTAACATATGCTATCTCGCTCACTCTTATGTGTGTGCACTTTAGCGCCTCACCGGCCAAATTCGCCCTTGCACCGCTTTGAGTGCAAAACGTTTCAATCCATAACTCGGCCATTTTTATTCCGATTTTTATGGAATTTGGTGGAATGATAGATGTCCATAACATATATAAGTGTGCCGAATTAAATTCCGATACGATAAATATTGCGGGAGAAAATAACTTTTTATTAAATTCCGGAGGCGGAAGGGGGCGTGGCAAAAAAAATTTGGTGGAATGATAGATGTTCATAAGATCTATGAGTGTGCCAAATTAAATTACGATACGATAAATATTACGGGAGAAAATCACTTTTTATTAAATTCCGGAGGCGGAAGGGGGCGTGGCAAAAAAAAAAACATAAACTTGGTCTGCGCCAAGACTACACGAGTATACATTCTAAATTTGGTAGCTCTATCATTTATAGTTGCTGAGATCTCTGCACTCTTACGGACGGACGGACAGACGGACGGACGGACGGACGGACGGACAGACGGACGGACGGACGGAATTGAATTGAATTGTAATCCCTTTTTATTTATGTACGTAATCAGTTTGGATAAGATTGTTCAAAAAATGTAGAAGTTATTCGCATTTAACGTTTGTATTTGTATGGCAGCTATATGATATAGTTGTCCGATCTTATTCAAAATCGCAGATGTGCATGTGGCTGTATAGAAAAGCTTATATACGAACTTTGAATGCCATAGCTCTAAAACTGTGGGACTAGATCGCGAAGCACCAGACAGACAGACGGACAGGCGGACAGAAGGACAGACGGACATGGCTATATCAACTCGTCTTCTCTTGCTGATCAAGAATATATATACTTTATGGGGTCGGAAACGATCCCTTCTCTGCGTTACAAACATCTGACCAATTTTATAATACCCTCTGCAAGGGTATAAAAAATAATAAAATTTCAAATATGAAAGATTCTACAAAGCTCAAACACACCGAGCTCTACAAATTGAGCTAAACTCTTAATTTTTTTCAGCACCCATTGACGTTCATTTTTCAAAGGAACGGCTAATTTCACATTTCTTCTCTTAAATCTATTCCGATCTTTATGAGTTCGAACTGGTGAGAGATTTTCTATTTCTATCATCGAGATCTCGGAGACTATAAGAGCTAGAGCTACCAAACTTGGCATGTAGACCCGTTTGCTCTGCAGGTAGATCGAGTTTATTTTTTTTCGCCCCACCCCCTTCCAACCCCGCTATTGGAAAAACAATATTTTGAGCCTCCATATCTCGGGAACTATAAAATATAGAGCTATCGTATTTGGACAGTATATGCGTGCAATATGCACGCAGAGCAAGTTTGTTTCAAATTTTGCGGGAGAAAATCACTTTTTATTAAATTCCGGAGGCGGAAGGGGGCGTGGCAAAAAAAATTTGGTGGAATGATAGATACTCATAAGATCTATGAGTGTGCCAAATTAAATTACGATACGATAAATATTACGGGAGAAAATCACTTTTTATTAAATTCCGGAGGCGGAAGGGGGCGTGGCAAAAAAAAAACATAAACTTGGTCTGCGCCAAGACTACACGAGTCTACATTCTAAATTTGGTAGCTCTATCATTTATAGTTGCTGAGATCTCTGCACTCTTACGGACGGATAGACGGACGGACGGACAGACGGACATGGCTCTATCAATTTCTCTTCTCATGCTGATCAAGAATATATATACTTTATAGGGTCGAAAAAGCTTCCTTCTCCCTGTTACATACATTTTGGCGACTTTAATATACCATTTCATCCTATGGATGCATGGTATAATAAAGTAAGTAAGTCGCCGGGCCGACTTGGATATACCATGCATCAGGGGAAAACAAATTTCCTTGAGTTTATAAAACTTATTTCATATATTAAATTTCTTTCGTATGCGCGATTTCTAACATATGCTATCTCGCTCACTCTTATGTGTGTGCACTTTAGCGCCTCACCGGCCAAATTCGCCCTTGCACCGCTTTGAGTGCAAAACGTTTCAATCCATAACTCGGCCATTTTTATTCCGATTTTTATGGAATTTGGTGGAATGATAGATGTCCATAACATATATAAGTGCGCCGAATTAAATTCCGATACGATAAATATTGCGGGAGAAAATAACTTTTTATTAAATTCCGGAGGAGGAAGGGGGCGCGGCAAAAAAATTTGGTGGAATGATAGATGTTCATAAGATCTATGAGTGTGCCAAATTAAATTACGATACTATAAATATTACGGGAGAAAATCACTTTTTATTAAATTCCGGAGGCGGAAGGGGGCGTCGCAAAAAAAAACATAAACTTGGTCTGCGCTAAGACTACACGAGTCTACATTCTAAATTTGGTAGCTCTATCATTTATAGTTGCTGAGATCTCTGCACTCTTACGGACGGATAGACGGACGGACGGACAGACGGACATGGCTCTATCAATTTCTCTTCTCATGCTGATCAAGAATATATATACTTTATAGGGTCGGAAAAGCTTCCTTCTCCCTGTTACATACATTTTGGCGACTTTAATATACCATTTCATCCTATGGATGCATGGTATAATAAAGTAAGTAAGTCGCCGGGCCGACTTGGATATACCATGCATCAGGGGAAAACAAATTTCCTTGAGTTTATAAAACTTATTTCATATATTAAATTTCTTTCGTATGCGCGATTTCTAACATATGCTATCTCGCTCACTCTTATGTGTGTGCACTTTAGCGCCTCACCGGCCAAATTCGCCCTTGCACCGCTTTGAGTGCAAAACGTTTCAATCCATAACTCGGCCATTTTTATTCCGATTTTTATGGAATTTGGTGGAATGATAGATGTCCATAACATATATAAGTGTGCCGAATTAAATTCCGATACGATAAATATTGCGGGAGAAAATAACTTTTTATTAAATTCCGGAGGCGGAAGGGGGCGCGGCAAAAAAATTTGGTGGAATGATAGATGTTCATAAGATCTATGAGTGTGCCAAATTAAATTACGATACGATAAATATTACGGGAGAAAATCACTTTTTATTAAATTCCGGAGGCGGAAGGGGGCGTGGCAAAAAAAAACATAAACTTGGTCTGCGCCAAGACTACACGAGTATACATTCTAAATTTGGTAGCTCTATCATTTATAGTTGCTGAGATCTCTGCACTCTTACGGACGGACGGACAGACGGACGGACGGACGGACGGACGGACAGACGGACGGACGGACGGAATTGAATTGAATTGTAATCCCTTTTTATTTATGTACGTAATCAGTTTGGATAAGATTGTTCAAAAAATGTAGAAGTTATTCGCATTTAACGTTTGTATTTGTATGGCAGCTATATGATATAGTTGTCCGATCTTATTCAAAATCGCAGATGTGCATGTGGCTGTATAGAAAAGCTTATATACGAACTTTGAATGCCATAGCTCTAAAACTGTGGGACTAGATCGCGAAGCACCAGACAGACAGACGGACAGGCGGACAGAAGGACAGACGGACATGGCTATATCAACTCGTCTTCTCTTGCTGATCAAGAATATATATACTTTATGGGGTCGGAAACGATCCCTTCTCTGCGTTACAAACATCTGACCAATTTTATAATACCCTCTGCAAGGGTATAAAAAATAATAAAATTTCAAATATGAAAGATTCTACAAAGCTCAAACACACCGAGCTCTACAAATTGAGCTAAACTCTTAATTTTTTCAGCACCCATTGACGTTCATTTTTCAAAGGAACGGCTAATTTCACATTTCTTCTCTTAAATCTATTCCGATCTTTATGAGTTCGAACTGGTGAGAGATTTTCTATTTCTATCATCGAGATCTCGGAGACTATAAGAGCTAGAGCTACCAAACTTGGCATGTAGACCCGTTTGCTCTGCAGGTAGATCGAGTTTATTTTTTTTCGCCCCACCCCCTTCCAACCCCGCTATTGGAAAAACAATATTTTGAGCCTCCATATCTCGGGAACTATAAAATATAGAGCTATCGTATTTGGACAGTATATGCGTGCAATATGCACGCAGAGCAAGTTTGTTTCAAATTTTGGCCACGTCCCCTTCCGCCTCCGAAATTCTAAAAATTCTATAAATTTTCCGCAAAATTTAGCGTATCGTAATTTAATTTGGGACACCAATACATATTACGAATATCTATCATCCCACCAAATATCACAAGAATCGGAACAAAAATGGCCGAGTTATACATAGAAACGTTTTTCACTCATAGCGGTGCAAGGCAGATGCACGCGATAAAGAGCGAGATAGCATAGGCTGGAAATCACCGATTTGGTCGGGGGTCACTAAAGTGCTCTTGTCCACATAAGAGTGAGCGAGATAGCATTTAAAAGAAATTTGATATATCTTTTCACCTGATGCATGGGATATCCAAGTCGGCGTACTTACTTTATTTTATTACGACTCTTGTAGAATCAGCGTTGCCATATTAGCTTATTTTAAGCCAGATTTAGCTTATTTTAAAATCAAATAGCTCGAAAAATAATTGAAATGCTTATAGCTTGAAATCCAGCTTATTATACCCTTGCAGAGAGTATTATAAAATTGGTCAGATGTTTGTAAAGCAGAGAAGCAATCGTTTCCGACCCCATAAAGTATATATATTCTTGATCAGCAAGAGAAGACGAGTTGATATAGCCATGTCCATCTGTCCGTCTGTCCTTCTGTCCGTCTGTCCTTCTGTCCGTCTGTCCGTCTCCCTGTCTGGTGTTGCGCGAACTAGTCCCACAGTTTTACAGCTATGGCATTCAAAGTTCGTATATAAGCTTTTGTATACAGCCGCTTGCACATCTGCGGTTTTGAAGATCGGACAACTATATCATATAGCTGCAATACAAATACAAACGTTAAGTGCGGATAACTTCTCTATTTCTTGAAAAATCTTATCCAAACTGATTACGTACATAAATATAAAGCCATTACATCATATGCCTCATATTTTAAGATAATCGGATAAACACAACGCCTGATTTCGACGATATAAAATTTGCCTATATACACACCCACGCATAAGCAGTAAAGCACATATATGTGTCAAAATTGCGATTGTGTGTGTGTGAATATGAATATTAATCACTACATTGTCTTGGCACACTTACTATTTGGCTATTGGCTGGCCCCAGCAACGGAGGTGCGGTGGCTTAGTGGATAGAGGTCTTGCGGGTTCGAATCTCGTTCGCGACATAAGTATTTTTTTTGTTTATTAAACGAATAGACGCATGTTCGAATCCCACGAAAGTCGATGACAAATTTTTTAGTGTATTTAAAATATTTCTTTATTAACGCACAAAAAATTTGTTAGGAAATAAAATGTAATGGTCAAGGGCTGCAAGGGTATACAAACTTCGGCAAAGCCGAAGTTAGCTTCTTTGATATTTATACCCTTGCAAAAAGGGTATATTAATTTTGGTCAAAAGTGTGCAACGCATAGAAGGAGTCATCTCCGACCATATAAAGTATATATATTCTTGATCAGCACGACAAGACGAGTTCAAATCCGTTTGTCCGTCTGTCTGTCCGTCTGTCTGGATCAACAGCTTCTCCTCCGAAACCGCTATATAGAAACCGTCGGTCGAAAATAGAGTTTTAGATCAATAACTTCGTTGTTTTTCATCTGATTGTTATAAAACTGAACATTTAACAGTTAACTATACATCTATACGTGCCAAATTTGATCAAGATCGGACTACAATATCATATAGCTCCCATAGGAACAATCCGACCAAATATAGTTTTGCTTTTAAAAACTTTTTTGTTTCTATTGCGATTATCACCAAACTTAGCAAATAACATTTGCACATAATAAATTATAATCCTGCCAAATTTGGATTACTATATGATATAGCTGTCATACAAACAGATGAAAAAATTGCATGCTGCAGCATAAATATATCTACATACATGCATATGTGTGCGTGCCGTGCTATAGCGTGTAGATAAGGGTTTTTACACAAAAACCCTTTCCATTTTGCGATCTCCATTTAGGGATTGAGTAACGCATGAACTTGCAAGGGTATACAAACTTCGGCATGGTCGAAGTTAGCCCGGCCTTCTGGTTTTAAATTTCATTTTGCTTGTTTCAGCTTAAAAAAATGTAGAACAAAACAACTTTTGTGTTTTTGATTTATTTCATATTTTTGATAATTTTTGTCGATAAATCGGACAAAAATCATATTTGTTGTTCGTATTTTTCTTATTTCTTATGTATTTATTTAGGACCCCTTAAAAATGTCGAAGGTCTGCGACACAAGATGTATCGCGAATCGAGGATCAGTGGAATGAATTAAAGTTGCACTTTGCCTTAGGCGCGACAAATGAATATTGTCATAAAGCAACAATTTTGAATGTGCTTTAAGAGGATGACAAAAATACGCTTTATTTCATAATTTTAAAGGCAATTTTAAAAAACATTCAAAAAATCTAAACAATTTGTTCCAAAGCGAGAAGGTCGATTGGTCGAAACTTCTCAATGAAGTTATAACGGCAATCAATGTGCTCAAAAATATGATGATTTGGAAAATTATGCACTTAGCAATTTGTTTATGGGTATACCTTTGAGAAGGAAATCAAAGACACTAAATATTTGTATAAAAAAAATAAAATCCAAGAAGATTGTAAAAACTTTTATGCGGTAATAATTCAACTAAGAGAAAGGTAAGTTTCAATTGGATTTTCAAAGAATGATATACATATGTATATTAATCTGCAGCATAATTTCAGACTTCCTGATAATATTGAATTTTTAAAAAATTGACATTTTCGCCGTTGGCAATATTCTACATTTCAAATATGAAAATATTGATGACGTTATATCCCAATTTGGAAAAATTCATCTAATCGATTGGGAGAATAAGGGGAACACGATAGAGTGTTGGTCAGCAGTATTAGTTTACAAGGATGCTGGCAAAACAAAGTTTTCAAGCAACTGGCGTTATTTGCTCTGCACATTCTTTCGTTGCCATGGTCAAATGCTGTGGTTGAGAGAGTATTCAGTTAAATGAATATTGTCAAAAAGAAAATTGAGCAACAAAATGTGTCTAAAAAGTTTAAACGCAATATTAAGCATAAGGTTTGTTTTTGAAATGTTAAATTATTTAATATAGACTAAGTATATTCTTTTGTAATTTACTGTAATTACAACATCCGCCGTATATGGAATCAATACATTTATTCAACAACTTCATTAAGTTAAGGAAATAATTTCCTTACTTTAATAAAATTCTTTTGTATTCTTTTGTAATTTACTGTAATTACAACATCCGCCGTATATGGAATCAATACATTTATTCAACAACTTCATTAAGTTAAGGAAATAATTTCCTTACTTTAATAAAATTAAAAAAAGAATTATTTTTGTGTTTTTTATGGTTAGCTTATTTTAAAGCTTCATTTTTAAAATTTTTAGCTTATTCTAGCTTATCAATCTAGCTTATGGTGTCTCCCAAAATCTGGCAACACTGTGTAGAATTTCCTATTTCGTATATGTATCTGCTGCGCCCCTTTTAGTTTCCCATTTAACTAACCGCAAGCGTACACATTCGTCAACACGTTTTCTCTTTCTATACATCAAGAACAGAGCCCGCCACAAAGAGTATCATTGTATTTGTGCATTTCAATGTTGCTTTGCACTGCGCAAAATAAAAAGTGAACAAATTTCGCCGCAATGAGCGCAGTCGACAATTAAATGCAAGGGAAAGAAAGAGAAAACAAAGCAACGATAAATTTTTTCATGTGTGATGACGGTGCAAAGCGACATAGATATGCTCGCTTGAAAAGTCGGCAATGCACTGATTGATTTTTATACCCTTGCAGAGGGTATTATACAATTGGTCAGATGTTTGTAACGCAGAGAAGGGATCGTTTCCGACGGATATATATTCTTGATCAGCAAGAGAAGACGAGTTCATATAGCCATGTCCGTCTGTCCTTCTGTCCGTCTGTCTGTCTGGTGCTTCGCGATCTAGTCCCACAGTTTTAGAGCTATGGCATTCAAAGTTCGTATATAAGCTTTTCTACACAGCCACATGCACATCTGCGATTTTGAATAAGATCGGACAACTATATCATATAGCTGCCATACAAATACAAACGTTAAATGCGAATAACTTCTATATTTTTTGAACAATCTTATCCAAACTGATTACGTACATAAATAAAATGGGATTACATCATATGCGTGAATTTCAAAACAATCGGATAAACATAACGCCTGATTTCGACGATATAAAATTTTCCTATATCACTCTGTCTTCCAGTTCCTCTTTTATATGCTTTCTCTCTCTTGCTCACTTGGACATAAGAGTGAGCGAGATAGCATGAGAAAGAAATTTAATATTTGTATAAATTTTCAACTGATTCATGGTATATCCAAGTCGGACCATCGACCTACTTACTATACTTGATTCTCTGTGAGTTCTGTATTTGGCCTGTTTGTCGATTTCTGTTGTTGCCACTGACGACTTGGCTTTTGGCCACAAAATGCCCTCGCTTAGTTGCAGCCGAACACAAGCACATACATATGTACATACTGCTAATATATATAGACTCTATATTACAGAGATTGAGATAGTGATAGAGATAAAGAGAGAGCGAGATTGAGAGAGAGAGAGAGACAGTAAAGAGAAAAAGCATAAGCGAGTTAATTAGCCAAAAGGTCAACCAATGCTCCAACAGCCCACAACTGGCCTCAGGCTGCTTCGAGCCATGAAAGTGGCAAACTGCTTTTCGCTTCGTTTCCATTTTTATTTATTTGATCCGTATGCAAAGCACGAAGAAACATTTCCAGCGAAACGATTTTCAATTTATATGTTAATCAGTGTAAAATATGAAAATGTCAACGGATTCAGTTTGCTCATTATGATTTCCGTTTCGTCTTCGTTATAATGAGTCGTCTCTCATTACCCATCTCCCACTTTTCGCCTACCTTCCCTTCCCATTCATCGCTTCCCTTTCTCTGGCCAACGTGTCATCCCATGTGATTGATGACAACGATGATGATGACGATGATAACAATTTTATTTCATTTTAATTGAAGTGGATACTTTCACAGTGGTCCTCAAGCAGAAACTAACATTTTTTTCAGCAGTCGAGAAAAATTAATTACATATATGTACATACATACATATTAGCAATACTTCATTAAATTGTTTTTTCTCCATTTTTTGTTTGCTCTTCTATCTATTTCTCTACATATCGAATAAATAACATCATCGTTTACTTTTACCACTAACCAAGTATAATATACAGTGGTGTCACAGAAATCGCTAACCCCCCAGAATCCCCCCAAACGCAAATGTACAGGGGTGTCACAGAAAACGCTAGCGGTTTTGGCGACGTTTGAAATGTAAAACGCCGAAACCAAACGTTGGTGTCATGGAAATCTCCGACGTTTCATTTTCGGCAACATTTTCGGAGCCACAGCCACCGGTTGGCACAGCAGCTGACTCGATCGCCGCTATTTCGGTATTTCGATTGTCGATAAGTGCAATAGGGTTGTGCAATTCAAAAAAAAAAAAAAAATACTAACGTTTGGAATTAAAATTGATATACATTTTTCGTAAACCAAAAATTATTGCTAATGTTATACAACAAGAAAAAATTTACTTTTATTTTGGAGGTACAGTTAACATACTCAACACCAAAATTTTTAAAATTATTATCGCGCGCAATATTTTTGGTGCTTTGACAACCCTATTGTTTACATTTACTTCAAATTTGTAACTGTAAACAAATTTTGGCAAATTAACCAAAAATTTAAGAACAATGAATTAAATACAACAAGATGAATACAATGCATCGATAACTGCTAACTATTGCGTTTGTAAGCCTACATTCTCTTTTCTACACAATTCATTTTTCGCAACAATGGCAACTGTTTTACCCCAGAATAAAATTTCGTCCATGCGATTTCTAGGTACATATTAGCTCTGTTCAACAGGTCATTGGATGCAGACCTGGAGGTGTTTAGAACAAATGTGAGCGAAATCGTTGGGAATATTATTTAATCTAGACTCTTGCTTCTTTTTAGCAAGCGATTTCCATTTTTACAAATCTTCAATTACAAGTGAAATAATTTTAAATTCGATGCACATATTCAAATGCAAATTTAATTAAGTTTATTCGAGCAAATTAGAAACCATATCCATCAGAAATCCAAAAAATTTCAATTCATTTTAAAAAGGGCGGCAACTGCAATTTGCATTTTTTCAGCTGTTTACATTTCTTCTTCTTCTTTGGCTGGCCAAGATAAAAACAGAGACGTCAACTTGGTGCATTTTTTCGACGTTTACATTAAATTTATCTGTTTACACACAATTTAAAAAACTTTCTTAAATTTGGTCGTAATCTATAAAATTTGTGCTTACTTGTGGCATATAACAAAGTAAAATTGGAAATACAAATGTTTTGTCCGAAAATTAGTTTCTGCCGTTTTCAGCAGGATGGCAGCCTTGCTTATGGGTGATTTAAGCAAAAACGACGCTTGCTTGATTTTTGAGCAGGCGTTTTCGTAAAATAATAAATTATATATGATAACAAATATTGTCAGCAGTTATTTGAATGCAATTCCAACCAAAATTAATCAAAGTTTATTTCAACACCATTCTTTTTCAACATAATCTGCTGTAAGCGCGAAATTAACCAAACGTTGGAGCAAAACTCGCAACTTTTGAAAACTGTCAAAAGAGGTGTCTGTGACACCCTTCATTTGTGTTTGGGGCGATTTTAGGGCGTTAGCGATTTCTGTGACACCCCTGGTATGGTGTCACAGAAACCTCTTTTGACAGTTTTCAAAAGTTGCGAGTTTTGCTCCAACGTTTGGTTAATTTCGCGCTTGCAGCTAATTATGTTGAAAAAAAATGGAGTTGAAATAAACTTTGATTATTTTTGGATGAAACTGCATTCAAATAATTGCTGACAATATCTGTTTCCATATTAAATTTATTATTTTGCGAAAACGCCAGTGAAAAAATCAAGCAAGCGTCGTTTTTGCTTAAATCACCCATAAGCAAGGCTGCCATCCTGCTGAAAACGGCAGAAACTTATTTTCGGACAAAACATTTGTGTTTCCAATTTTACTTTGTTATATGCCACAAGTAAGCACAAATTTTATAGATTACGACCAAATTTAAAAAAGTTTTTTAAATTGTGTGTACACAGATAAATTTAATGTAAACGTCGAAAAAATGCACCAAGTTGACGTCTCTGTTTTTATCTTGGCCAGCCAAAGAAGAAGAAGAAATGTAAACAGCTGAAAAAAATGCAATTGCAGTTGCCGCCCTTTTTAAAATGAATTGCAATTTTTTGGATTTCTGATGGATATGGTTTCTAATTTGCTCGAATAAACTTAATTAAATTTGCATTTGAATATGTGCATCGAATTTAAAATTATTTCACTTGTAATTGAAGATTTGTAAAAATGGAAATCGCTTGCTAAAAAGAAGCAAGAGTCTAGATTAAATAATATTCCCAACGATTTCGCTCACATTTGTTCTAAACACCTCCAGGTCTGCATCCAATGACCTGTTGAACAGAGCTAATATGTACCTAGAAATCGCATGGACGAAATTTTATTCTGGGGTAAAACAGTTGCCATTGTTGCGAAAAATGAATTGTGTAGAAAAGAGAATGTAGGCTTACAAACGCAATAGTTAGCAGTTATCGATGCATTGTATTCATCTTGTTGTATTTAATTCATTGTTCTTAAATTTTTGGTTAATTTGCCAAAATTTGTTTACAGTTACAAATTTGAAGTAAATGTAAACAATAGGGTTGTCAAAGCACCAAAAATATTGCGCGCGATAATAATTTTAAAAATTTTGGTGTTGGAGTATGTTAACTGTACCTCCAAAATAAAAGTAAGTTTTTTCTTGTTGTATAACATTAGCAATAATTTTTGGTTTACGAAAAATGTATATCAATTTTAATTCCAAACGTTAGTATTTTTTTTTTTTTTGAATTGCACAACCCTATTGCACTTATCGACAATCGAAATACCGAAATAGCGGCGATCGAGTCAGCTGCTGTGCCAACCGGTGGCTGTGGCTCCGAAAATGTTGCCGAAAATGAAACGTCGGAGATTTCCATGACACCAACGTTTGGTTTCGGCGTTTTACATTTCAAACGTCGCCAAAATCGCTAGCGTTTACTTGGTTAGTGGTAAAAGTATATATTATAAGTAGAAACGTCATAGATATATACATAAATACATACGTCAATCGCAAGACTGTTTGATTGCCAATTGGAACCCCAGAGGCGTTCGGCAAAAAGCCGAGCGCTCATAAGCTCAATGAGAGCGAAACGCAGAGAAGGAGGGGAAACGTACGAAAAATAAAAAAAAAGTAAGTAAGTCGCCGGGTCGACTTGGATATACCATGCATCAGGTGAAAAGATATACATATATTAAATTTCTTTCAAATGCTGTCTCGCTCACTCTTATGTGGACACGAGCACTTTAGCGTCCCCCGACCAAGTCGGTGATTTCCAGCATATGCTATCTCGCTCTTTTCTTCTGAGTGAAAAACGTTTCTATGTATAACTCGGCCATTTTTGTTCCGATTCTTGTGATATTTGGTGGGATGATAGATATTCGTAATATGTATTAGTGTGCCAAATTAAATTTCGGGTGAAAATCGAATTTAGGAGGCGGAAGGGGGCGTGGCCAAAATTTGAGACAAACTTGGTCTGCGTGCATACTGCACGCATCTGCTGTCCAAATACGATAGCTCTTATCTTTTATAGTTCTCGAGATATGGAGGCTCAAAATATTGTTTTACAAAAAGCGGGGGCGGAAGGAGGCGGGGCAAAAAAAAATTAACTCGATCTACCTGCAAAGCAAACGGGTCTACATGCCAAGTTTGGTAGCTCTAGGTCTTATAGTCTCCGAGATCTCGATGATCCTACAGACGGACAGACAGACGGACATGTCTCAATCGACTCGGCTATTGATACTGATCAAGAATATATATACTTTATAGGCTCGGAACAGCTTCCTTCTCCCTGTTACATACATTTTCTCGACTTTAATATACCATTTCATCCTATGGATGCATGGTATAATAATTTAGTCTCGCACAGACTGCAAAACGACGAACATACGGCTATATCGCTTGTGATCGGTATATGGACAGGTATCGTAGTGTGTGTCAGTAACGTGAAGTTCGACAACACCGAACTTCAATGCCGCTGCCAATGTATGTACATACTTTCCACAGGAAAATGCCTTCATCGCCCTTGTGTCTGTTTTGTCGAAAAGTCAAAACTTGGTTCGAGCGAGCTATTCTACGGCGTTGCAAATTTCAGTTTTCTCGTGATCCTAAGCAATTTTATAATTTTGTCAATACTAAACGTAAGACATCAGTGCATCCGTCTTCCTTGTCGTTTGAAAACAATAAAGCTAACACTGATCAGGCTATTGCCGATATGCTTGCTGATTTTTTCAAACGACAAGGAAGACTCCTCAACGGAATATCATTCAAGTCTTCCGTAGCCTTATCAGGTAAAAAAGTAGAATTGTATTTTTAATCCAGTGATTGATGAAAGTTCGCTTCTTAGCTTGCTTAATTTAGTGAAACCCGTGTATTCACCAGGACCTGATGGTATACCTGGTTGCATACTCAGGTTTTGTATTATGTAAGCCAATTTTGAAGTTATTTTTGATGTCCGTTGACTCGGCAAGATGGTTTAATCTCCTGCCACGAATCGGATATAATTTCGATGGCTCTCATAATGTTGAAATTTTTTCAAAACTGTATCATGGTAGGTTTATCTTGTCCATCAGTCTCACTTATAAGAAGCTTAAAGGTTCGTCGAAGGTAATAACTTTTGAAAGTCGATATTACTCCCTGATCCATTGGCTGAATAACTGAAGTCGTGTTAGGTGGTAAAAATACAAATTTCACGTTTTCTGACAACAAAGACTGGGTGGCCAGGAGTAGAGCTGGGAATCCATCGATAGTCTGCCCCCTCGATAGTTTTGTCAGCGATGGGAAAAAACATCGATAGTATCGATGGTTCAGTATTTTTCAATCGATGGATGGAACCTTCGATGGAACAATCGATGGTTTGAAGGGTTATTCGAATTATTATTCAAATAAAATACAAAACGGTTATTTATGTGACCACGCACAAATCAAGTTCGATAGATCGCCATCGAACTTTTCCCATCGATCTATCGCACTTTTTAATTTCCATCGATACTATCGATGGAACTATCGATTGAGTTCCCAGCTCTAGCCAGGAGCATTATCTGCTAGAACCAAAGCCTTGAAATTTAAATTTTCCTTGTCGCAATATGCTTTTTTTCTGGAATAGCGCACATTGAATTAAACTCAGTTTTGAAATAAAGATGCTGTCACGCCAGTGGACAGGGAGGTGATCTTTTGAATAACCTTTCTTGGATTTTCTGATTGATAAATGAGAAATGGCTTAAATTTGAAATCACCATTTGCATTACCACCAAGAAGAAGAGTCAGTCTATCCTTGCTACCTTTAAATCCGGGCGCCGGTTTTTTCTGTTTTAAATATGAAGGTTCTCTGAGGTACGCGTTTCCAAAATAATCCAGTCTCGTCAACATTAAAGACTTGTTTCGGCTCATAGCCACCATCATGAATTAATGCTTTCAACTCTCTTGGGTAGAGTTCTGCAGCAGTTATACATATCTGCGCTAGCTGCTTCGCCTTTAAGAGCAATGTTTTGCAGACTCGCTCGAACCTTGAATCTCTCAAACCAGCCTTTACTCTTGCTTCAAAAGTTTCATTCTCGTGTGCACTACTACCACTAGCATCATCGTTGGATACTGTTTGACTTTTTATGTCATCAAACAAGCTTTTCGCTTTCGTCTGAATTACCCTTTTACTTGATTCTCAATCCAAATAGAAAGCAAGGACGACATTTTAATCATCAAAGAACTCCTTGTACGAATCATCGTTTTAGCATCAAATGACGTTGCAGAATTTGCAGCCTCTCTTATTTTATCTCCATCGATCCTTGATAGTTCTTACAGTTGTTGCAGCCAGCCCAAGATCCTTTGCTATCTCCACAGCCTTCTCGCTCTTGTTAAATCACCGCAGAATATCTAATTTTGTCACCAAGCTGATCGTTTTTTTTTTTTTATACCATGCATCCATAGACCCTATAAAGTATATATATTCTTGATCAGCATGAGAAGAGAAATCTGTCCGTCCGTAAGAGTGCAGAGATCTCAGCAACTACAAATGTTAGAGTTACCAAATTTAGAATGTAGACTCGTGTAGTCTTGGCGCAGACCAAGTTTATGTTTTTTTTTGCCACGCCCCCTTCCGCCTCCGGAATTTAATAAAAAGTGATTTTCTCCACACTTATACATGTTATGGTCATCTATCATTCCACCAAGTTTCATAAAAATCGGAATAAAAATGACCGAGTTATACGTTGAAATGTTTAGCACTCAAAACGGTGCAAGGGCGAATTTGGCCGGTGGAGCGCTAAAGTGCACTCACATAAGAGTGAGCGAGATAGCATAATCAAATCGCGCATACGAAAGAAATTTAATATATGAAATAAGTTTTATAAACTCAAGGTAGTTTGTTTTCCCCTGATGCATGGTATATCCAAGTCGGCCCGGCGACTTACTTACTTTATTTTTTTTTTGTAATTCCACCAGCACTGTCCTTTCCACACATTCGGCTAAAAACTAAGTTTATGTAATAAATAAAGTAAGTAAGTCGCCGGGCCGACTTGGATATACCATGCATCAGGTGAAGAGATATATATTAAATTTATTTTAAATGGAAACGAGCATTTTAGCGCCCCCCGACCAAATCGATGATTTCCAGCATATGCTATCTCGCTCTTTTTTGCTTGCATCTGCCTTGCACCGCTATGAGTGAAAAACGTTTCTATGTATAACTCGGCCATTTTTATTCCGATTCTTGTGATATTTGGTGGGATGATAGATATACGTGATATGTATTAGTGTGCCAAAAATTACGATACAATAAATATTTCGGTGAAAATCGAAAATTTTTCGAATTTCGGGGGCGGAATGGGGCGTGGCAAAAATTTGAAACAAACTCGGTCTGCGTGCATACTGCACGCATCTAATGTCCAAATCCGATAGCTCTATCTTTTATAGTTCCCCAGATATGGAGGCTCAAAATATTGTTTTTCAAATAGCGGGGGCGGAAGTGGGCGGGGCGACAAAAAAAAAATAAACTCAATCTGCCTGCAGAGCAAACGGGTCTACATGCCAAGTTTGGTAGCTCTAGCTCTTATACGGACATGTCTCAATCGACTCGGCTATTGATACTGATCAAGAATATATATATAGGGTCGGAAAAGCTTCCTTCTCCCTGTTATATACATTTTGGCGACTTTAATATATAATTTTATTCTATGAATGCATGGTATAAAAATTTCAAAGAAGCTAACTTCGGCTATGCCGATGTTTGTATAACCTTGCAGCCCTTGACCATTACATATTATGTTCTAAAAAATTTTTTGTTGTGTTATTCCAATAACGCAATACTTTAAATACACTAAAAAATTTGTCATCGACTTTAGTGGGATTCGAACTATTCGCCTAATAAACAAAAAAAAATCTCAAAAAAAATCTATTTCGCGAACGAGATTCGAACCCGCACCTTTCGTTTCATACGCAATACCTCTACCCACTAAACCACCGCACCTCTGTTGCCCGGGCCAGCCAATCGCCAAGTACTATGCGTGCCAAAACAATGTAGCGATCGACATATATGTGCTTCACTGCTTAATAAGCAGTGCTTATGCGTGGGTGTATATATAGGCAAATTTTATATCGTCGAAATCAGGCGTTGTGTTTATCCGATTATCTTAAAATATGACGCATATGATGTAATGACTTTATATTTATGTACGTAATCAGTTTCGAAAAGATTGTTAAAAAAATAGAGAAGTTATTCGCATTTAACGTTTGTATTTGTATGGCAGCTATATGATAGTTTACCCTCTGCAAGGGTATAATAATACTTCTCCGCCAATAAATAAAATTGAAAAATATTTTTATACCCTTGCAGAGGGTATTATAAAATTGGTCAGATGTTTGTAACGCAGAGAAGGGATCGTTTTCGACCCCATAAAGTATATATGTATATATGTGAACCTGATACTTAAATCGTATCAGCTGATTTACCCAATTTATTTGTTTTGTGTATGGTCTAAGATTTCTAAATAAATATTAAAGAACTGCAAGGGTATATGAACTTCGGCACAGAAGTTAGCTTCTTTGATATTTTATAATCAGAAACTAAACGAGAACATGTATTGATCTCTTTTAAAAATACAAATCACTTATTGAAACGCGACACACTACATAAAAGGTTTGCAATGTGAGCCGAAACAACAAAACGGGAATTTTCCCAGTTTTGATAGCATAGCGCAATTACTTAGAACGAAAGGGGCTGCTACCTTTTTCAAAAAAAAAGTGTTAAAAAAACGAATCTTGGGCAACGCACCATCGAAATTTAACGACGCACAATAAAAATTAGTGCTATTTGATCAGCGACGCAAATTCGAAAAAACGCAAACCGGAACGATGCAACGCGAGGTCTACGTGTATTTATAGATACGGTTTGAGTCGGTCAAACAAATGCTGCCACAATTATGAAGTGCCGAAAAAGTATCTAGATATGATTAGCACTATGGGATCGTACGACAAAGAAATTGATTGTGATGATTTAGATCAAATACTAAACATTTTGTAAAAGTAAAACATTTATAAGAAAAAAAACATCAGCTTTTTTTTGGATTTTTTTTAAATTTCAGCTTTTTTTTTAGTTCCCTCCCGTCAAACACAGCTTTTTTTGGGCGACAAAAGTTGCAAACATAATTTATGCATAACAGCCGAGTCAATTTGACGCTCGTTAGTAAGTATGAGCTAGACATCTGCATGAATGTCAAAAAAGTGACATTCGGATATACTACTCTCAAATTGAGTTGAGTGAATATGAGTGCGAAACGGAATAAGTATAAGTGAGTGGATAGGCTTGCTTTATACTCGGCCGTACAATGTTAAAACAGAGAGTATAAGTGAGTATAAGTAAGTATGTTTCGAATGTATCCGAATGACAGGTGCCGACACAGCATTTTTGTTGTTTTAAAAACGAAAGCAAATACATAGATAGATTACATTTTAATATTCATTTCATATACTTATTTACATATATACTACATTTAATTCAAGTTTGAGTTCAAGAACATTATTTTATTAATATTATCTGCGTTTGCAGCAATTAAGCAGCGTTTTTCAGTAATTAAATTTCTTGCGTTTGAAAAGGTTCTTTCAGACGCCGCGCTGCTTGCCGGTATACAAAAAATATTGCAACTTGCTTTGTGCAATAAAGGAAAAAATTTTTGGTGCATGTCCCACCAAGCCAGTGCATCGAAATTTGTGCTGTACGGTACATTTATATTGGAGTACCCTTTTATTTCTTGGTCAATTTGGTTATTGTTCGGGTCAACTTTTTGAACCTCTACAAAATCAGCAAATTCGTCATTTGCTATTTGTATTTGTAAAGTGTTAGACCCACTGTTTTTTAAAAAACGTTCCATAATTAGTTTGCACTCGTCAATTACGGTTTCCTTTTCATGCGGAGAAAATTGTACCAATTTGTTTGTGGGTGGAAATAGAAATAGGGCTATTTTGTGATATTTTGATAAATTTGGTTCAATTGTCGATAAAATTTGAGTATACAATGCGGACTTTAGAGCTTGAATAATTACAATATCATTGGAATCGGACAGACAGATTTTCTTTAATTTGTTTAAATTTGGAATAATTAAATGTGTTGTTGGACTTTTGGTTGCCTCCAATTTTTTTGAGACGGCTTCGAACTCTTTTTAGAATTTGTACAACGGAACCTAAGTGGTTAACGTTAATACCTTCGATTCTATTGGTCTGGTTCTTATCTTTTAATATTGTTGTCAGTTCTATCCAATTAATTTCAACTGATTTAAGCAGGTAGTAAACTGTGTTCCAACGAGTGGGGCAAAAACTTTTCAGCGTAAATCCCAAAGATGAGTTCTTTCCCGATTTTTTTAAAAAATTTCACCAGCTTGGTGCACGTACTGACCATATAGCCCAGCTCAGGTACGGCATTAATACCTTTTTCAACAGCATTATTGAGGAGATGGTTGACGCAATGAATTTTTTTGCAAATCGTGGAAAGCTTTTTACCATATTTGACCCACGGTCTGTAACGATTACGGGGTTGTCCAATTCAAGATCACATTCAAAGTTTTTTAAGATATCGCCTATTTTTGCCCGAATATTTGCACCTAGTTATGGAAAAATTTATTAAAATCATGTACACTCGTTCATTAAGTTAACACACCTGTGCAGGACATTCCTTTCATTGATTTCATGGCCATGAGTCTATCAACAAGTACTCCTTCCTTTACATAATGCACAGTGCACGATAAATATGAATCTTTTAAAAAGTTATCTGTCCATATATCGCTAGTGATTGCGTATCCAAAAACTTTGTATTTAACAATTTCCTCTTTTATTGGAACAAAGTGCGAGTCAAATATCGCTGCTATGTTCCGGGAAACTGTTGTTGGATGTGGTAACAATTTATCCACGTCTACATTTGGACCATAAGTTGCACCAACATTAATTAAAAATGATGCAAATTTGTTTAGTCCGGAATCTGCTATAATTTTTAATGGGCGGCAGTTCTTGACTACCCATTCAGTGGCAACAGCTACGCCTTCCTGTTTAGTTTCTGAACTCACATCAACCGGGGAAGATTTTTGAGTTTTGCTGGCATTGACTATGTAGCATTTATGCTTCGTTAAATTTGAAGTGCTACCTGTGAATTTCAAGACTGACAAACACATCTTGCAGGCTACAAGTTCAACTAGCTCATCTCCATTTTCATTTTTTATTCTTGAGAAAAATTGCCACACTTCGCTTCGACCCCTCTTTTCTATTAAACTATACAATCCACAATGCAGATTCTCCTTTATTTCCTGTGCAAGGATCTCTCTTGTGCTCGCCGCTCTTTTAACAACCTGTATATTTTAATTGAACTAAATTAAATCTGAAAGAAATTACACAAAAAACATTTATGGACAGGTCACAAGCTAAGCAGAAAGATATATGCAATATTTGACTACAGCAATAACAAAACAAACGAAAACAACAATAACAAAATACGCTTTAAATTACATACTTTCTCACTTTGGGTAGTTTTTCCTCCTTCCATTTTTGCGACTGCTGTGTTTCAACGATGCAAAGAAAATAAATACACAAAATATGTACTTTGATACTTGGATAACTCGAAAGTTTTTAGATGTGTCAAATTTTACACTCCGTTTTACTGAGTACTCAGTCAGTACTCAGTGTCATTCAATTTGCTTTGTATGAGTACCAAAATATACTAATACTCATACACACTCACTCATTGTGCGTCTGTCACTTACGCAATTCAATTCTATCCTAGTATACACTATTTTACTCATTATGTGATTGAAGTCATGCAGATGTCTAGTATGAGCACATATGTATGTAGTTAGCTAGATCTACTAATTTTAAAAATAATTGACAGTTAAAAATATTGCTTTGATTAAAATTCTTAAATTTAAATAAAACACTTAAAGTTGCAAAATATGTATGTACTAAACTTCGAATGAGACTATACATTTTCAGTCTGTCTTATTTTCATCTTTAACAATTCAAACTTACAACAGCTTGTATATTGAATGCAATATTTCCGACGATAAACTTAATCAATTAGGTCTAAACTCAAACATATTTCTCTAAGTCCGCCGTAGCAATATAATCTTCACTGGACCTGTGAGAAGAGAACATCAAAGGTTTTTGCGCACCAAGGAAGAATTACACATTTACAAAGAAATGGCAGCGAAATTAGAAAATGATTGCTACCAGACTCACTTTGCAGAAGCTTTTAGAATCTGCCCTTTGGCAAATTCGGTTTGGTACACCATATTTCAAGGTCGACTCCCTGACATGTTTCGTGTGACTTTTCAATTAGAATTCATTTTGGTGTAGTGAGTTGAACTGATATGAGAAACAAGTTGAACCATTGTGCCCTTAGATATACACGAGTACATCGCCTTTGACTTTTTTCCACATGCTGTTTTTTCGCATACCAAATTGTATCACCCTTGTGCAGACGCTTCATCTTCTGTTGCTGTTGCATTTATTTTTTGTCTGTTTGTTTGTCAACTACCAACAGACCAACATATTCACATATCTCGCATATGTATACATACATATATGAAGAGTTATGCAAACCCAAATGGGGTACCAAATACAAAAGGATATTTTTAAATGAAGCAATGCCAACGCAGGCAGACAGACAGACAGAGAGAAAGAGAGAGGGATAACAGACGGTTGGAGTGGGAGTGAGAGAGACGCACTTAGTTTCATTCAATTAGCGTTGCAAGTGGACGCGGTGGAAGTGCATGTCGGTATGGATAAGGATGGGGTATGTTTGAATGTGGGTTTCCATTTGGTCGACTGTCCCCGGTTCCGTTCTGTCTGCGGTACTTGTTGTTGCGGTTTCTGCTTTTGTTCTGTTTTACCTCGTTTTTTAAACCCCCCCCATGTCCCACTTTCATTTCGTTTTTGCAATTATAAAACAAAGCGAATGCCACGTGAGCTTAAAGCGATTTGCCTCAAATAATTCCAATGGTTTAGCCAGACTCAGATTCGACTCATACGCAATCCATTTATCAGTTAGCTGCCAATTCGCATTGGCTTTAAGGCTTTCGAGACAGAAAGTGAAGGCTTAAATGTCACTGGCGAAGACGTAGCATTGCCAACGTCATTCCTTTTTGCCATCCATAATAGAGGTTGGGTGTGAGGCGCTGGGCGTTGGCTACTGGGCGCTGCGGAACGAAAATGTGCATACACACAACTTGGCAAATGCTGAACAACTGCTGAGCTTGCAGAACATCATACGAGGGATCAGCAGTATGGGCTGAAGATGCGAGTCGTTTCGTTTTTAATTTCCTTTGAAGAAAACTTATCACCCAATAGAAATTGAAAGTTGAAACTTATGAAGAATCAACTTTCTCGTACCAAGCTCAAATCTCACTTTATTTCGCTTTACTTTCTTTATTTTCGATGGAGGGTAAAAACGAGGCCAGAGCGATATGCTCAAATATTGTAGTAAAAGGGTGTCATAAATTTTCACTATGTTTACTTTTTGACTCGTATTCTTCTTTCATTTTGCTGGTCCTTTTGCTTAGGATGTTCTCGGATTCCTTTTAGTCGTTCCTCCTTCCTCATCATCGTTATCATTTCAAATTGTATCTCTCTCGCTCTCTCTCTCTTAGATGAAATATTCATGTCTTCCCTATTCCTTTTTACTTTGGGTTATCTTTATTCATGAAAAAAGCCGCTTAATGAAAAATCGCGTTTTATTTAATTGCTTTGCCTAATATACCCCACGCAAAAAGCATCTGAAGCACTGTAGTACATAAATAAATGTTGGTCCTAACTAAGTATAACAAAGAGTAGGACAGCGGCGGCTAAGTGCTCCAGCGCTAAGCTTTCTGGTTATAGCCTATTTGGAAGCGATGCAATGTCAATCATGATATGCACAAGATACGTGTATAGGAATTATATGATATTAACACTCGCTTCGCAATGAAGAATTCAAGACCGAGATCGAACTACGCTCATAGACAAGGTTACTTTCTCGTTTGAACCGAAAGTCTTCGTTTCCTGTTAGACAAGAAAGTGTAAATACCCCAGTAGAATGTAATGACGGGGTTCCATCTCTTGCTTTGTTCCAAATAATTATTAGATACATATGTATAGGTACGCCTGTGACCTTGGATTTGAGTTTTGAGAATGAATGTATTGTGAACTTCAAAAAAGTTCTTAGCCTATGGTTACATATATTTACATATGTATGTACATATTCTTATGCTGTCGTTGACAGGCAGCTACGAAAGAAAGGGAGAGCGAGTGTACTCACATATTTGAGCTATGTACATACATACATATATGTTGTATTGTATTTATATCTGAAAAAGATTCCAGCTAAAGAGCAGCTCGGCAATGGCCATGGCAATGTGCCTTATTGTGAGTTTTGTGTGATTTGAAAACAGCATTTGACCCCCATGGCAATGGTTGTTGCTATTGCTGTTGCCATCTCTTTGTGCGAGAGTGTGGGCGGGTGGTGTGTGGGTGTTTAGCGTTGCCTTTTGCACGCTTGAGGCACACGCTCAACCGCCGTTGGCTTGGCTTAGCTTGGTTCACGACAAGGCCAAGGATAAAGGTTCCCACACACTAGAACGAATAATTCGCAGCGGCAGCGGCACGAATGAAAAGCGTAAAAATTTCCGCGTCCGAATCGCAAGAGTGATCACACTGGGGCGAATTTATTCGCGGCTTTATTTTGCGGCAAGCTATGAACAAAGACATTGCGCATAATAAACAGCTGTTCGAAACGTCACTAGTCTTGAATTTCTTATAAATTATTATAGCCTTGCAAAAAAGGTATATTAATTTTGGTCAGAAGTGTGCAACGCATAGAAGGAGGCATCTCCGACCATATAAACTTTATATTATTTATATAATAAAGTATATATTCTTGATCAGCATGACAAGACGAGTTCAAATCCGTTTGTCCGTCCGTCCGCCTGTGTGTCTGGATTAACAGCTTCTCCTCCTAGACCGCTAAGGCTACAGAGCCAAATTTGATCAAGATCGGACTACTATATCATATAGCTCCCATAAAAACGAACGGACCAAAAACCGTTTTTCTTCTAGAAACTTTTTTGTTTCTTAAGCGATTATCGTTAAACTTGGTAAATAACATTTCCACATAATTCTGGTAAATTTGATCAAAATCGGATGACTATATCATATAGCTGTCATACAAACATATGAAAAAATTGCATGCTGCATGTCTACATACATGCATATGTATGCGTGCCGTGCTATGGCGTGTAGATACGGATTTTACACAAAAGTCTTTACATTTAGAGTTTTTTTTATGGATTTAGTAACACAAGAACTTGCAAGGCTATACAAGCTTCGGCATGGTCGAAGCTAGCCCGACCTTCTGGTTTTTTAATAAAAGTTAATGTTAATGAGTTAAAAACTGCTTCTCTCATTATATTATTATTAATATATTGTATTTAAAGTTAAATTAAGGTAATTTAGCATGTTAAATTAAAAATTCAACACACGCATGACATGTGACGTCAACAGCGCAGAACACAAACAAGTTTTTGTGCAATCTGACTTTTTTCGTCCTTGGCGGCAAACGAAAAAATCGTTCAACAATGTTCAACAGAAAAAAACGCTGCAAATTCGCCGTAGAAGCGAATTCGCCCCGCTTTGGTGTGCACGCGTTTATAAGACGCAATGTCATTAGATATTCGTGCCGCTGTCGCTGCGAATTATTCGCTCTGGTGTGTGGGAACCTCAATATGGAAGTGAATGTGAATATTAGTGTTAGTGTGAATGCAACTGTGTGAGTGTGAATCTAGAGCAGAGTCGGCCACAAAGAGAGCCCACAAAAAGTATCATTGTATTTGTGCATTTCAATGTTTCTTTACACTGCGCAAAATAAAAAGTGAACAAATTTCGCCGCAATGAAGACAACGAGCGCAGTCGACGATTAAGTGCAAGAGTCAAAGCAAGGATCCATTTTTTGATGTGTAGCCACTCAGCAGAGCGACACAGAAGTGCTCGGGTCGAAATGCTGTGAGAAACTAATTATGTTTTCACGCTCTCAAATATTTTTTGTGGTGGCTTCGGCAAGCGCTCGGCTCGTATACATGAGTTTCGCGTTTTGACTTCGGCCCCCGGGGGCTACGCGTGGACGGCTCTGATCTAGAGAGTGGATGTGGATGCGAACATGGACGTGGGCCAGGCTCTGTGAATGGCACTCAACAGCTGCAAACGTTGCCCAGACTCATTCCACTTATTCGCAGGTTGCACTTACGCCCGTTTGTGGAAATGGAATGACCTTTAAGTGCAGTTTTGGAATGAGTCAAAAGGACTTCAAGCCCTGGGAGAGAATGAGTAAAAAAGACAAACGATAACAATAACAATGTTCATGAGCTTGGTTTAGTTTTTAACTCCGTAAATTAAGCAGTTAACTAATTTTTAATAAGAAATGCAAACAATTTTATAGTCCAGCATGATGTAAATTGCAACAAAACCGAAAACCAAAACTATTGCCATTGCGGGTGGAGGAGATTGTTTATTTGTGTGTCAGTGTGTGTATTTTGTCGAGTATTTTAATTAATTGTTTGGTTGAATTTTCTCTGTAAAGTAACGCAGTTTCGCCCTTTATCCAACCACTCTTTCCTTATCACTTTGTGTGGTGCGCTCATTTAAATTGCATTTGACGCTAAACAAAATGCGGGCCAATTTACAAAATATTTTTCGCTGACACAAAAGTGTATGCATCCTGCTGGTTCGCCCATTTGTCAGAGAGAGACAGACCGCCGAAGACCCCCACCGCCATCCGAACCCGCGCTTGTGTCATCATTCGTCATTCTTCATAATTCCACAGCCTCCCCACATCCTCGCTGCTAAGTAAATTATACAAAATAAAGTAAGTAAATCGCCGGGCCGACTTGGATATACCATGCATCAGGGGAAAAAAACTACCTTGAGTTTATAAAACTAAATTCATATATTAAATTTCTTTCCTATGCGCGAATTCTAACATATGCTATCTCGCTCACTCTTATGTGTGTGCACTTTAGTGCACCGCTTTGAGTGCAAAACGTGTCAACGTATAACTCGGCCATTTATATTCCGATATTTATGAAACTTGGTGGAATGATAGATGTTCATAACATATATAAGTGTGTGGGAGAAAATAACTTTTTAAATTCCGGAGGCGGAAGGGGGCGTGGCAAAAAAAAAAATAAACTTCGTCTGCGCCAATACTACATACCCGAGTCTACATTCTAAATTTGGTAACTCTAAAATTTGTTGTTGCTGAGATCTCTGCACTCTTACGGACGGACGGACAGACGGACATGGCTATATCAATTTCTCTTCTCATGCTGATCAAGAATATATATACTTCATAGGGTCGGAAAAGTGTCCTGCCTGTTACATACATTTTGGCGACTTTAATATACCATTTCATCCTATGGATGCATGGTATAATAATGTAGTCTCGCACAGACTGCAAAACGACGAACATACGGCTATGTCGCTTGTGATCTCGTTCTGTCTATGTATGCGTGCTCAAGTCGGTATATGGGCAGGCATCGTAGTGTGTGTCAGTAACGTGAAGTTCGACAATACCGACCTTCAATTTTATTTCGAGCGAGTCCCAGGCGTTCCGTCATCAAATTCATCAAATTCCTTCGACCACCGCTTAATAAAGCCAAGAACACCCATTTTTTTTACCGACAGTATTAGAAATATGGGAATTAAAAATTATATCTTTGTAACTAAAACAAAGCTTAACGTCATCAGCATACATAAGCACGCGCGAATGTAACATAACTGAGGGAAGATCATTAATAAAGAGTGTGAAAAGCAGAAGGCCCAGATGACTATCCTGAGGCACCCCAGACGTCACATGAATGGAACTGGAATATTCTGAATTCTGTGTTCTATTTGTTAGATACTCGCGAATCCAAAAAGTAAGAAAGCCAATGTCGCTCAACTTAAAAGCTTATGATTAACAGAATCAAAAGCATTACTGAAATATAGTATATATGACATCAATTTGTTTTGCATTTCTGAATCCATCGATCGTTAAAGAAGTGAATTCCAAAAGGTTAGGTTAATAATAGACCTACAAAAGTGTTGCAACTGAAATGTAATTATCTTTTCAAAGGCTTTAGGAATAGCAGACAATTTGGAAATACCCGTATAGTTTGAAGCTTCGGACTTTTTACCATTTTTATGGAGAGGAATAATATATGATTCCTTCTCAATAGCTGGAAAAGAAGACGAGTCAACGGACAACAAAAATAACTTCAAAATTGGCTTACATAAAGAATTTGCACAAAACCTGAGTATGCAACCAGGTATACCATCAGGTCCTGGTGAATACACGGGTTTCACTAAATAAAGCACGCTAAGAAGCGAACTTTCATCAATCACTGGATTAATAAAGTAAGTAAGTCGCCGGGTCGACTTGGATATACCATGCATCAGGTGAAAAGATATACATATATTAAATTTCATTCAAATGCTATCTCGCTCACTCTTATGTGGAAACGAGCACTTTAGCGCCCCCCGACCAAATCGGTGATTTGCAGCATATGCTATCTCGCTGTTTTTCGCGTGCATCTGCCTTGCACCGCTATGAGTGAAAAACGTTTCTATGTATAACATTTTTATTCCGATTCTTGTGATATTTGGTGGGATGATAGATATACATGACATGTATTAGTGTGCCAAATTAAATTACGATACGATTTTGGCGTGGCCAAAATTTGAAACAAACTTGGTCTGCGTGCATACTGCACGCATCTAATGTCCAAATCCGAGCTCTATCTTTTATAGTTTCCGAGATATGGAGGCTCAAAATATTGTTTTTCAAATAGCGGGGGCGGAAGGGGGCGGGGCGAAAAAAAATAAACTCGATCTGCCTGCAGAGCAAACGGGTCTACATGCCAAGTTTGGTAGCTCTAGCTCTTAAAGTTTACGCGAACTCGATAATCCTACAGACGGACAGACAGACGGACATGTCTCAATCGACTCGGCTACTATCAATAATTTACATATATACTTTATAGGGTCGGAAAAGCTTCCTTCTGCCTGTTATATACATTTTGGCGACTTTAATATGCCATTTCATCCTATGGATGCATGGTATAAAAAGTCTGAGAAACTAAGAAAATATTGGTGAGGTTCGAGACCTAAACCATTGCTCTGCAAAGTTATAGAGATGTGTATCAATTGACTCTATAATATCGAAAGGCTATCGATCAAAAAACCGATGAATATGCCTTTTATTGCCATTATTACCATAAACCTCCTTCTTCTCCCGCTATCTTGCATATTTATTTTACCAAAAAAGTATCAAAGAAGCTAACTTCGGCTATGCCGAAGTTTGTATACCCTGCAGCCCTTGACCATTACATTTTATTTTCTAAAAAATTGTTTGTTTCTTAATCCAATAAAGAAATATTTTAAATACATTGGCTGGGGCCAGCCAATCGCCAAATAGTAAACGTGCCAAGACAATGTAGCGATTGATATTCATATTCACACACACACAATCGCAGTTTTGACACATATATGTGCTTCACTGCTTACTAAGCAGTGCTAAGGCGTGTGTGTATATATATATTTTATATCGTCGAAATCAGGCGTTATGATTATCCG
The DNA here is from genome assembly GCA_018150735.1 of Drosophila sp. 14030-0761.01. Taxonomy (NCBI): domain Eukaryota; kingdom Metazoa; phylum Arthropoda; class Insecta; order Diptera; family Drosophilidae; genus Drosophila; species Drosophila sp. 14030-0761.01. The sequence continues at coordinate 2,769,774 of JAECWO010000003.1, forward strand.
ATTGTTTTAAAATTCACGCATATGATGTAATTCCTTTTTATTTATGTACATAATCAGTTTGGATAAGATTGTTCAAAATATAGAGAAGTTATTCGCATTTGTAATCTTCGCAGGTTTTTATTATAGAATCCCTAAGGATTGCTTATTTATTTTAAGATTAATTTCTTATTTGATACAAACACGTTTCACTTCTTGTTGGCTTATTATTAGTGTGCCCAAATCTCGCTAACCCGATATTGCCACCACTAGTGAGGCCAGCCCACGATGTACCAATAACGGGCATTGGACGGGCACATTTGTGAATAGAGTGAACGTTTACATTCGGCCAATCCTGACAATTGATCGACCTCGATCATACATATACAATTTACAATTACAACTACCATAGACATTCTTTACAAACAAAGGCTTACAATTTCATCACAAGTTTACCATCATTCTGTTATAAAGGAACATAAGATCTAGCACGAGTCTGTTCTGAAAAGACACGCGGTTTAACACGATTCTGTTCTCAAGGTTTAACACGACTCTGTTCTCAAGGTTTAACACGAGCATGTCCTAAAAGGACACACGGCTTAACACGACTCTATTCTCAAGGTTTAACACGAGCCTGTTCTAAAAGGACACACGGTTTAACACGACTCTGTTCTCAAGTCTTAACACGAGCCTGTTCTAAAAGAACGCACAGTTTAATACGAGACTGTTCCAAAGGGGACACACGGTTTAACAACGGTTTGCATCTTCATCAAACAATCACGAAACGGGGATGCAGTCTTGTTTACATTAAGATCATTAACGTTATTAAATAATTCAGTCGGTTAGACGTAGTAATTGAATAGTAATTTACTTATCATCGGTGAGATCCTGGTCTTTATAGGTGTCCATGGCGGCAATCTGGGTACGCTTCGGACAATTCCGATATTGGTGACCCACTTGAAAGCAGCGAAAACAACCTCCTTCTGGTCTCTTAGGGCGGGGCATTTCGTGCTCATGTGGCCAGACTGACGGCAATTGTAACATTTGATCTCCTTCACAGCAGGCGAGATGGCCTGCACACGATTCGAAATCTGACGTGCTCTCACAAGAGCGGAGCATTACGGACTGCTGAATTGTTTGAAAGCGCATCAACTTCTCGCGCAACTCGTCCAGGGATGTGCAATAGTACAACGGTGCACGCAATCCAGTACGGTCCTCCAAGCCATCCACAATATATTTCACCACATCGGTATCCTCAAAATTGCCCTGCTGAGCCATGTTTCGCATAATTATAAAATACTGCAAAAGTGACTCTTCTCTGGCAATTGGGCAGCTTTGCATACGGTTAGCAATATCGGCATTAGTCGTTTGAAGGCCGAATACCTTCACCAGAACATCCCTCATTTCCTTCCAGGTAGTGGTCCTTTCATATGTCATGTAGGCCTTAGCCGACCCCTGCAAGAGTCGATTGCCCAATGACCAACGTTGAGCATCACTCGGTTTGTAGACACTGGACGCCTTTTCCAGTTCTCGAAGCCACACCTGAATGGATAGGTCGTTATCGCCAGAAAACGTAGGTACAGTGGCTTCAATATCCTTCAAGTCCACGCGGCTAGTCTGTTCCGGGTTATTTAGACTTCCTTCTAGCTCGATGACACGTGACTTCAGCTCTGCTAGCTATTTACGTGCAGTATATAGGGCAATGCTACTCATGATCGAAGCTAACTCTTCTGCTTCGCTCGCTCCCTCGCTTGCATGAGCATGCTCCTTCCCGTCCGGTTCTGGGGAGGCCTCGGGTATTGACGGCAAACAGTTAGCACCTCTATGAGTCGTGTTCAATGACTCAATATTCTCCAAGGCGAGCTGCTCAATAGGGTGCTCCAGACCAGCTACATCAACAAGCTGTCCGGCAAGCATATTAGCAGACTCCAAGGGGCTCAGTGGCTGCTCTTCGGTTACCTCTCTGTCTCCAGAAAGTTCCAAATGATTCTCCGACATGACTGCTTTTACCAATGCACGCAATTGGTAAATGGACGCCTCTTTGTCGAAAGGCACTTCTTTGGCGTCTAGCACTTCAAGCAACGCGGTTTTATTTAACTTTATAATTTCGGCGTATTTCCAAAAACACTTATTGTTTGGGGCAAACCCCACACCTGATTTGTAATCTTCGCAGGTTTTTATTATAAAATCCCTAAGGATTGCTTATTTATTTTAAGATTAATTTCTTATTTGATACAAACACGTTTCACTTTTTGTTGGCTTATTATTAGTGTGCCCAAATCTCGCTAACCCGATATTGCCACCACTAGTGAGGCCAGCCCACGATGTACCAATAACGGGCATTGGACAGGCACATTTGTGAATAGAGTGAAGGTTTACACATCTAACGTTTGTATTTGTATGGCAGCTATATGATATAGTTGTTCGATCTTATTCAAAATCGCGGATGTGCATGTGGCTGAATAGAAAAGCTTATATACGAAATTTGAATGCCATAGTTCTAAAACTGTGGGACTAGTTCGCGCAGCACCAGACAGACAGACGGACAGAAGGACAGACGGACATGGCTATATCAACTCGTCTTCTCGTGCTGATCAAGAATATATATACTTTATGGGGTCGGAAACGATCCCTTCTCTGCGTTACAAACATCTGACCAATTTTATAATACCCTCTGCAAGGGTATAAAAACGCACAAAGAATAAATGAAATAATTTGTGGTACGTTCATTATTTTGCTAAAAGTTCTCCTTTTAATGGCTGTTTTTATACCATGCATCCATAGGATGAAATGGTATATTAAAGTCGCCAAAATGTATGTAACAGGCAGAAGGAAGCTTTAACGACCCTATAAAGTATTATAATATTCTTATAATATAATATTCTTGATCAGCATGAGAAGAGAAATTGATATAGTCATGTCCGTCCGTAAGAGTGCAGATCTCTCAGCAACTAAAAATGATAGAGCTACCAAATTTAGAATGTAGACTCATGTAATATAGACGCTGACCAAGTTTATTTTTTTGCCACGCCCTCTTCCGCCTCCGGAATTTAATAAAAATCTGATTTTCTCGCGTAATATTTATGGTATCGTAATTTAATTTGGCACACCCATACATGTCATGGACATCTACATATCATTCCACCAGTCAGTTTCATAAAAATCGGAATATAAATGGCCGAGTTATACGTTGAGACGTTTTTTCCTCAAAGCAAGTGCGAATTTGGCCGGTGGAGCGCTAAAGTGCACACACATAAGAGTGAGCGAGATAGCATATGTTAGAAATAGCGCATACGAAAGAAATTTAATGAATTTATGAATTTAGTTTTATAAACTCGGTGTTTTCTTTTCCCCCTGATGCATGGTATATCCAAGTCGGCCCGCGACTTACTTACTTTATTTAGGTTAGACGGCAATGCTAAATTCAATTTCGGCTAGCCCGGACACTAAATATTTGGCGAAATTCATTTTATTTAATTTCTTTTTCGACCTGGCACGGGACGTGTTTGCTTATTGTGTTTCTCAGAATTTTAATTAGTTTCTTTTTGTGGCTGTTGTTGGGAAATGCAATATCCATGATTGTCAGAGTCGAATTACCGCACTATCTGCGTTCGAACTAGAGAAACAACTGATTGAACAAAATCTACCCACATTTGGAGTCTAGAAATATAGACACATTGAAGTGGCTCGGACATACGATGCATATCAATATCATACATATACATACATATGTACACATACACCTCCGATGGTCAGGTTGAATCCCAGCATCGATTACAAATTTTTAAGATGGAGTGAGTGAACTTTGAACTAAGAAAGGGTCATATTTTTACCATGCTCTATTAAAGATAAAAGGATGCGATTTCTAGTGGGCCTAGTCCACAGCCTAAGATGAAATCATCGACGACTTCATAAAGGTGTTTATGGAAGAATTTGTAGAGGATTTTATACTGAAATTAAAAGAGGGATTCATAGAAAAATATTACCCGATCCGTTATGGTTCTACCTATAAAGATATTTAATTGGTAAATAACTCATATTTCATACACTTCAATATTTAAAAAAGATAAAGTAAGTCGCAAGGCCGACTTGGATATACCATGCATCAGGTGAAAATTTACATATGTATTAAATTTCTTTCACATGCTATCTCGCTCACTGTTATGTGGACATGAGCACTTAAGCGACCCCCGACCAATTCGGTCATTTCTAGCACATGGTATCTCGCTCACTTTTGTGTGCATCGGCTTTGCACCGCCTTGCGAGAAAGCATGTGTTAGAAATCGCGGTTTGTGAAAGAAATTAAATAAACAATTAAATAAAGAAATTAAATAAATTCGAAGTAGTTTTTTCACTTGATGCATGGTATACCCAAGTCGGCCCTGCGCCTTACTTACTTTATTTGATTTCGCCTCTTTATCTGTATTTCTGTATGTTTTATCTGTTGGCCTGTGTGGCATTCCCTGTGGCTAAGTGCGTTTGTATATTTGTTGTAATGTATTGCCTACGTACAATACGTGCCGTACACATACTGTGTGTATGTGTGTGTGCAAATGAAAAGGTCGTATAGGTCCACTTAACATAACACCGGGACAATTGACATGGCATGGCCTGTATATACATACATACGTACATATACAGTAGAGGTTGGTTTTAACGATACCGGCTATAACGGCTATATATATACCGCTTATAACGATACACACAGAAAGACTTGGTTGGTTTTCTTATAATACAATTTAATATCGGCTATAACGAATATCGGTTATAACGATGTTATATGGCCGGTCCCTTGAGTATCGTTATAACCGACCTCTACTGTATGTATATTGACCAGACTTCGATATTTTCATAAATGCAATCGAAAAACAAAAAGACAGTCGGAGGGTCAGACATTCACGTCAGAGAGATAGAGTGGTAATTTTGTGGCTGTAATTTAATATCAAACCGACACTTATTTTATGCGGCAAACACACTTACAGAGATAACAATATATGTATGTACATATGTACATATCTGCACAATGGGTAAAATTAAAATTTTTCGGGTATTTAAAAAGTGGAGTAACAAAAATCAAACATTTTGAAGAAAAAATATCGATATTGCGGTTGACTAAACTTCTTCGTTACTAGCTCGCTAATATTTCGGGTAAAAATCGAATTTCGGAGGCGGAAGGGGGCGTGGAAAATATTTGAAACAAACTTGGTCTGCGTCCATACTACACGCATCTATTGTCCGAATACGATTGCTCTATCTTTTAAAGTTCCCGAGATATGGAGGCTCAAAATATTGTTTTTCAAATATCGAGGGCGGAAGCAGGCGTGGTCAAAAAAAATAAAAATAAATACTTGATCAGCGTTCACACCACACGAGTATACATTCCAAATTTAATAGCTCTAGCTTTTATAGTTCCTGAGATCTCTGCACTCTTTCGGACGGACAGACAGACGGAAAAGCTTCCTTCTACCTGTTGAATACATTTTGGCGACTTTAATATACCATTTCATCCTATGGATGCATGCTATAAAAATGAACTATTGGGTGCGAAAATCATTCATGCACCGAAATGTGATCTGAAGAGAAAGCTGTGGGAGGAAAGCCTGGGGTGCAGCCTTAGGCTGATGTCAGAGTGGACGCGATAAGCGATGCGATAATATTGAGCGACAATGAGCGAGAAAGCTCTGCATTCAAATTTATATGTAATCGTTGAATGCATGTCAGAGTGCAAGCGAAGCGAGAAGAGAGCCAAAGCGACAAGTTGAAGCGAGTTGCGAGAAAGCGATTCTGAATCGCTTTCTCGCTTTATCGCTTCATCCAACTGTTGTTATACGTGTGTTTTCGTTGCGTTCTGAGCTTAAATAAAGTAAGTAAGTCGCCGGGCCGACTTGGATATACCATGCATCAAGGGGAAAAAAACTACATTGAGTTTATAAAACCAAATTCATATGTTAAATTTCTTTCGTATGCGCGATTTGATTATGCTATCTCGCTCACTCTTATGTGTGTGCACTTTAGCGCTCCACCGGCCAAATTCGCCCTTGCACCGTTTTGAGTGCTAAACATTTCAACGTATAACTCGGTCATTTTTATTCCGATTTTTATGAAACTTGATGGAGTGATAGATAACCATAACCATAATATTGCGGGAGAAAATCACTTTTTATTGAATTCCGGAGGCGAGAGGGGGCGTGGCAAAAAAAATTTGGTGGAATGATAGATGTTCATTAGATCTATGAGTGTGCCAAATTAAATTACGATACGATAAATATTACGGGAGAAAATCACTTTTTATTAAATTCCGGAGGCGGAAGGGGGCGTGGCAAAAAAAAAAGATAAACTTGGTCAGCGTCTATACTACACGAGTCCACATTCTAAATTTGGTAGCTCTATCATTTATAGTTGCTGAGATCACTGCACTCTTACGGACGGACGGACAGACGGACGGACGGACAGACGGACATGGCTCTATCAATTTCTCTTCTCATGCTGATCAAGAATATATATACTTTATAGGGTCGGAAAAGCTTCCTTCTCCCTGTTACATACATTTTGGCGACTTTAATATACCATTTCATACTATGGATGCATGGTATAAAAATCAAACATTTTTGTTGCAAAAAAAAAATAAATATATAATTACATAGTTACCTCAAAGTTAGAATAAGTTTTTCACATGGCGTTATGGGATTAACAACAAAATTTGTCCAACACTTTTCCAGTTTTGAATGAATCTTCGTCAAAATATAAACGAATGTATTGATCGATATTCGAGTATAATTGAAAAATTTGTCAGGATACTGCCTTAAATTTTTATACAAACTATTAAACTCTCCTTTTAAACTGTTTCTATTCAGTGGATGGATCCCGGTGGTTTTTTTCATTACAACATTTATGTATAACTGCTGCTGACGCAAAAAATTCTTCGTCTGAATCCATGACGACGATGATTGCAACTGAGACTAAAATTAGAACCCTCGCTAGGTTTCTCGCTTTGCGGAAAGCTTTCACTCTGCCATGCCATCGTTTTGCAGATCGCTGCGATAATTATCGCTTGCAGCATCGCATCGCTTATCGCGGCCACTCTGACATCAGCCTTAGTGAAAATTCCCAAATACACATTTTAATGCGTCTCAGTGGAGAACTGCTTCCAAGGGGAAGATTTATAAGAAGAGATGCTTAAACAACGATGCCGTTCCGCAAAGAGAGAAAGAGAACGAAAGTGTGAAAGAAGGTTAATGCGAGTACGCAAACTGAGTAAGTTTAGCGTGTGAAAATATATATGTATACATATGTATGTATGTCGCAGAGTCGTTTATTTCTGGTTGCTGGTCTGCCATATTAACTCACAAACTTTGAGAGTGAAGTGAATTCCAACTGGCGCATACTTCTTTTTACACGCCAAACTGGACTACACTCGGCGACAGCGCAACAACGCCGTCGCCTCACTCGTACGGTACCTAGGCGCCAGTCATATTTCTACGTTATAGTCAAATTCTAAGAATCATTTCACAAGCACAGTGGTCAAACTATGTTCATAATGTGACAGACACGTACAGTGTCCAAAATACGTCCATTATGCGACATATGTATGTACATATATTTCTTTTTGTACATATAGGAATGAAGAGTCTGAGGCAAAAGATTCGTGCTTTGAAGGATGAAGTACAGAGCTTACGTAAGCTGCGCAGGTCAGTTAGAGAAATATTTAAGTAACATTTTCACTCAGACCCAAATAAAAATTTTAAAGAGTGGTGGAAAGAGGTCACAATTCAATTCAGATGACATATGGGCGATGTGCCTTCATACCGCAGGTGTTTTTCGACTATGATAACAGAATGGTCGTGCCAACTTTTATGAAGTAATAATAAAACTACACAGAAGAGGATATTCTGTGGTATCAATTGTCTTCGATCTGGGTGCTGGAATCCAAAGATTATGGAGAGAGCTCGGTATATGTATCTGAAGGTAAGGTATGTCTGGGTCGGATGGAGCTCAAAAAGTGTGGCGAAAACCAAACACTGCTTTACAGCTAAAAAATTTTACTCCAACTGTGAAGCATGGAGGCGGAAACGTCATGGTTTGGGGATGTATCGCCTCGAGTGGTGTTGGCAAACTAGTATTTACAGCAGAGCCGGCCACGCATAGCCTCCGGGGGCCGAAGTCAAAACGCGAAACTCATGTATACGAGCCGAGCGCTTGCCGAAGCCACTACAAAAAATATTTGAGAGCGTGAAAACAGGATTAGTTTCTCACAGCATTTCGACCCGAGCACTTCTGTGTCGCTCTGCTGAGAGGCTGCACATGAAAAAATGGATCCTTGCTTTGTTTTCTCTTTCTTTCTCTTGCATTTAATCGTCGACTGCGCTCGTTGTCTTCATTGCGGCGAAATTTGTTCAATTTTTATTTTGCGCAGTGTAAAGCAACATTGAAATGCACAAATACAAAGATACTTTTTGTGGGCTCTCTTTGTGGCCGGCTCTGATTTACAGATACTAAAATGGACAAGCATCATTATCTGGGCATTTTGAAGGCCAACCTCAAGGAGAGCGCGACTCAGCTGCAGCTAAGTGAAGGTGCATATTATTTCCAACAAGATAATGACCCGAAACACACGTCATATCTTGTGAAGGAATGGTTGCTTTACAACACCAAGCAATTGCACACTCCCCCACAATCACCAGACCTCAATCCTATTGAGCATGTCTGGAATTTGTTGGATAAGAGGATCCCGAAGCACCAAATATCTTCCAAAGCTACCCTTACTTCGGCTTTGCGTTCCGAGTGGGACAAAATTGTCGAAAATGACACTAAACCGTTAGTACAGAGTATGCATCGTCGTCTGCTAGCAGTAATTGCTGCAACAGAGGGCCAACAAAATACTAATATGCATTAGGCTAAGTTTTTTTGAGTTTACTTAAACTTTTTTGGTTACATTTTCTTGTTTATTTTTATGAATTGGCGTTTTTTTTTTATTTCGTATGTTAAAATGGATTAACTTTAAGACTTTTATGTTGCCAAATATTAAATATATTATATCTTAGCACATTCATTTTCATTTACTTTTGTTTTAGCCACTACTTCATCAAATTTTGCCATGAAACCTTCTTTTACTTAAACTTTTTTGGCTGACTGTATATGAATAATTCTTATTATGAAGATAAGTTTGGCTATCCCGCGGATGAAGACCTCAAAATTTTCGTGTTTTCAGATGCACCACATCTAATAAAGCTGGTCCATAACCATTATTTGGATTCTCGTTTACATATAAATGGACAAACATTGACCAAGTCGACTGTCAAACAAACTATAACTCACTATTGTAAAACAGATGTAACAATATTGTTCAAAGTAAATGAGAGCCATTTAAATGTTCGCTCTTTTGCCAAGCAAAAGGTTAAATTAGCAACACAATTATTTTCGAATACAGCTGCCAGTGCCATCAGACGCTGCTACTCTTTAGGCTATCAAGTTGAAAATGCAGTCGAAACCACAGATTTATTTAAACTCCTTAACGATTGGTTCAACTTTTTTAATTCAAAGCTGTCAACGTCCAACTGCATCGAAACTACTCAGCCTTATGGGAAGCAGCTCGAACTGCAAAGAGTAATTTTAAAAAAGATGTCTCAGATTATAAGTACTAGGATATGCGGCAAGACCCATAGGTTTCCATTCCGAAAAGGGATACTAATAAACAATGCATCTCTTGATGGACTGCATGCTTATTGTAATGAAAAGTACGGAATGGAGTGTATTTTGACAATTATATAAAATTATAAATACAAAATTAACATCGGGTCAATGCAATATTGTAGGCTATTTTCTACCCCAACAGACAACAAAGGGTTAATCAATTCACATCAGTGCCTTTCAGTCGCACTCATGTACTATGTGCCATTTCACTCGCACTCATTGCAATCATACAAGAGCTAGTTTGGCAGCCGAGTAGACTACCTTACAGACAAGCACTTATTTTGCCATGATTAGCATGATCAAAAACTTTGCTGAAACTATATGACCCCGATTTGCCACGATAGAATAGTAGATCACTTTGATGATGTAGCTATAGAATGTACAGTACAGAGGAGGTATAGCAGAGGTGGCTCAATTTACTCCCTGACGCAGATGTTGAGCAGAGCTCGACACATACACATGTTTTTGTGTCCGCCTCGGAGTTTTATGAGTGGCAATAAAATCGCGAGCGATCCTCGTGCCAAAAATACAAAAACCACAGGCGGCTACAACGAGTTATATTATAACAATAAGCCGGGCTAACTTCGACCATGCCGAAGTTTGTATACCCTTGCAAGCTCTTGTGTTACTAGATCCCTAAAAAGAAAAATTATTTTTGGTCCGATCGTTCATATGGGAGCTATATGATATAGTAATTCGATCTTGATCAAGTTTGGCATGGATGTTTGGATGTATAATAAACTGCCAAATGTTAAGTGTTTTGATAATCGGGTGAAAAAGAAAGAAGTTATTGATCTAAAACTTATTTTTCGACCGATGGTTCCTATGGGAGCTATTTGATATAGTCGTCCGGTCGGGATGAATCCGAGATATACAATGCCTACAGTATATACAAGACTTCGTGCAAAATTGCAGCTCTGTAGCTTTAGCGGTTTAGGAGGAGAAGCTGTTGATCCAGACAGACAGACGGACGGACGGACAGACGGACAAACGGATTTGAACTCGCCTTGTCATGCTGATCTAGAATATATATACTTTATATGTTCGGAGATGCCTATGCGTTGCACACTTCTGACCAAAATTAATATACCCTTTTTGCAAGGGTATAAAAATTTAATTTGCAAATGGCGGGTCATTAATGTTTAGTCTGGAGAATACAATAAACAAAAGAGGAAGTAAGTCGCCAGGCCGAATTGGATATACTATGAACCAAGTGAAAAAACAACTAATTTGTAAAACTGAATTGAATTTCTTATGTGTGTGCACTTTAACGTTTCAATGCATAACTCGGCCATTTTTATTCAGATTTTTCTGTAATTGATTAGCATGATAGAAGTTCATAACATGTATGAGTGTGAAAAATTAAAGTACGATACGATAAATATTGACCCTATTGATTAGCGTATATACTACACGCGTCTACATTCTAAATTTGGTAGCTCTATCATTTATAGTTGCTGAGATCTGTGCACTCTTACTGACGAACAGACGGATTTCTCTTCTCATGCTGATCAAGAATCGGAAATTCTTCCTTCTGCCTGATACATACATTTTGGTGACTTCTATTTATCATTTCATCCTATGGATGCATGGTATAAAAATAATAAAATAATATGTGCCGGCCGGAGAGGTTTTATTGCCATGTTTCGCGATCGCGAGAATGCCTTTTTTCTCTTCCGTAATTATGTTTTTGTTTTTCCTGCTCACTTGTCAAATTTTCGGGCGCAACTCTGATTTACAGGATAGGGCTGTTATAACGTAGATGTATACATGGTATATACTTGAGTATATTTAATTTAGTTAAAGAAATAGTTGAGTTAAAAGCCAACGGACTTATTTTGGGTGCTGACCTTGTTTGAACTAATTTTGTACAATTTACAACCTGTTGCTATGCAGCTCTTTCAATTGCTGATACCCATTCGATTCCTTTGTTTTGATGCATCCATAGGATCGAATGGTATTGACACACTAATACAAATGCAAGGGCGGATTTGGCGGGTGGGGCGTTAAAGTGCTCGTGTGCACATAAGAGTGAGCGTGAAAACATGTGTTAGAAATCGCGACTTGGGAAAGAAATTTAATATTTAGAACTAAATTCACTTCACTCATGGTATACCCAAGTCGGCCCGGCGACTAACTTACTTTATTAACACTTCATTGACCAATAAATTGTGTATATGGTACAAAAATAAATGGCATAAACAGGCGAATCGCTTTTTAACAGTTTTGTGAATTGCGCGTAAGCATTTAATTAATGGCATTAACTTTTCTTTTAAACTCCCACCCACCCTTCTCGGTTCTTTAACCACACAACACCGTCACAGTCTGTTCAATTGTTTGGCCACTCTCTGACTTGGACTCCAGGGCAACAAAAGCAAAAACGACAACAGCAACTGGCACAAATTGCGCATTAAATTGGCACACAACTTGCGCAACGAAAACCTCATAAATGACCTCAAGCTTAAATTTAAAAAAATTAAGGTAAGATGTCTTTGTATACTAACAGGGTAAGCCTCTGCTTTGTCAATGCTGGGTATTTAATAGGAGCCGAAATTTTTTAATACTTATATGATTGTATGTGGGAATATGTACATATACTTCTTATTTTTATACCATGCATCCACAGGATGAAATGGTATATTAAAGTTGCCAAAATGTATGTGACATGCAGAAGGAATCTTTTCCGACCCTATAAAGTATATATATTCTTGATCAGCATGAGAAGAGAATTTGATATTGCCATGTCCGCCTGTCCGTCCGTAAGAATGCAGAGATCTCAACAACTATAAATGATAGAGCTACCAAATTTAGAATGTAGACTGACTGTAGTATAGACGCCGACCAAGTTTATTTTTTTTTTTTGCCACGCCCCTTTCCGCCTCCGGAATTCAATAAAAAGTGATATTCCCTGGCAATATTTATCGTAATTTAATTTGCACACTCATAGTATACATCTTATGAACATCTATCATTCCACCAATTTTCACAAAAACCGGAATAAAAATGGCCGAGTTATACGTTGACACGTTTTGCACTCAAAGCGGTACAAGGGCGAATGTGGCCGGTGATAAACATAACGCTATGTAAAAATGTTATTTACCAAGTTTGACGATGATCGCATAAGAAACAAAAAAGTTTCTAGAAGAAAAACTATTTTTGGTCCGATCGTTCATATTGGAGCTATATGATATAGTAGTCCGATCTTGATCAAATTTCCCATGGATGCTTGAATGTATAATAAACTGCCAAATGTTAAGTTTTATGATAATCGGGTGAAAAAGAAAGAAGTTATTGATCTAGAACTCATTTTTCGACCGATGGTTCCTATGGGAGTTATATGATATAGTCGTCCGATCCGGATGAATCCGAGATATACAATGCAGTATATACAAGACTTCGTGCAAAATTTCAGCTCTGTAGCTTTAGCAGTTTCGGAGGAGAAGCTGTTGATCCAGACAGGCAGACGGACGGACGGACAAACGGATTTGAACTCGCCTTGTCATGCTGATGAATATATATACATACATTATATGGTCGGAGATGCCTCCTTCTATGCGTTGCACACTTCAGACCAAAATTAATATACCCTTTTTGCAAGGGTATAAAAATAGACGAAATGAAGCAGAAAACGAGAAGGCCGGGCTAACTTCGGCCATGCCGAAGTTTGTATACCCTTGCAAGCTCTTGGTGTTACTAGATCCCTAAAAAGAGTTTTCTAAATGTAAAGACACTGTACACGCCATAGCACGGCACGCATACATATGCATGTATGTAGACATGCAGCATGCAATTTTTTCATATGTTTGTATGACAGCTATATGATATAGTCATCCGATTTTGATCAAATTTACCATAATTATAATTTTCAATGTGGAAATGTTATTTACCAAGTTTAACGATGATCGCATAAGAACGAAAAAGTTTCTAGAAGAAAAACTATTTTTGGTCCGATCGTTCATATGGGAGCTATATGATATAGTAGTCCGATCTTGATCAAATTTGGCACGGATGTTTGGATGTATAGTAAACTGCCAAATGTTAAGTTTTATGATAATCGGGTGAAAAAGAAAGAAGTTATTGATCTAAAACTCATTTTTCGACCGATGGTTCCTATGGGAGCTATATGATATAGTCATCCGATCCAGATGAATCCGAGATATACAATGCCTGCAGTATATACAAGACTTCGTGCAAAATTGCAGCTCTGTAGCTTTAGCAGTTTCGGAGGAGAAGCTGTTGATCCAGACAGACGGACGGACGGACGGACGGACAGACGGACAGACAGACGGACAAACGGATTTGAACTCGCCTTGTCATGCTGATCAAGAATATATATACTTTATATGGTCGGAGATGCCTCCTTCTATGCGTTGCACACTTCTGACCAAAATTAATATACCCTTTTTGCAAGGGTATAAAAAGGAAGACGGAAGACAAAAAAAGACAAAGCAAGGCGGCACTTGCGTTGTTGTTTTTGTTTACCAATTCGGTTCGTGTCACTTTGTAATTTTCGTTTCTATGTTCATTTGAGTTGCATTTGCTGCGTAGTGAGTTTGTGATCAGCGAAAATGTTTTTATACCCTTGCAAAAAGGGTATATTAATTTTGATCAGAAGTGTGCAACGCATAGAAGGAGGCATCTCCGACCATATAAAGTATATATATTCTTGATCAGCATGACAAGACGAGTTCAAATCCGTTTGTCCGTCTGTCTGTCCGTCCGTCCGTCTGTCTGGATCAACAGCTTCTCCTCCTAAACCGCTAAAGCTACGGAGCTGCAATTTTGCACGAAGTCTTGTATATACTGCAGGCATTGTATATCTCGGATTTATCCGGATCGGACGACTATATCCTATAGCTCCCATAGGAACCATCGGTCAAAAAATGCGTTTTAGATCAATAACTTCTTTCTTTTTCACCCGATTATCAAAACACTTAACATTTGGCAGTTTATTATACATCCAAACATCCATGGGAAATTTGATCAAGATCGGACTACTATATCATATAGCTCCAATATGAACGATCGGACCAAAAATAGTTTTTCTTCTAGAAACTTTTTTGTTTCTTAAGAGATCATCGTCAAACTTGGTAAATAACATTTCCACATTGAAAGTTATAATTCTGGTAAATTTCATCAAAATCGGATGACTATTTCATATAGCTGTCATACAAACATATAAAGAAATTGCATGCTGCATGTCTATATACATGCATATGTATGCGTGCCGTGCTATGGCGTGTAAAAACGGAATTTTACACCAGGGTCTTTACATTTAGATAACTCTTTTTAGGGATCTAGTAACACAAGAGCTTGCAAGGGTATACAAACTTCGGCATGGCCGAAGTTAGCCCGGCCTTCTGGTTTTAAGTAAGTATTAATGGTAATTTGTTAAAAGAAACTACCAAATATTCGAAGTAAGTCTGTATTTAAATTATTAACTATAATAAATTATTATACTATAACTTAAAAAAAAATTAACAGGTTATTTAAAACGCGCTGCATTGTCTAAGCAGTTTGCTGGGTAAGTAATACAAATTATTGTATTTTTATTGTACCTATTATTTATTTATTATTTTTTTTCAGATTGAGACAGACTACTAGGCGACATAAGCTCGAGGAATGGCGAGCAGAGTCATGAAGACTGTCAAAGCAAGTAAAATTAATTTAAATGATGAATGTAAAATGCCCTTTGAATGTAAAAAAAAAACCTGTAGAATAGAAACTTAATAAATTAATTGAAACGAAATTTTGTATTTTACTTTTGTCATATTTTGCATGGAATTCCCGAGGAATTTCTATGGACAATACCATAGACATTCAAAGTAAATGTCGATAGAACGTCCTCTGACGCGCATGCAAAGAAGATCCGTCGATCAACGGTCGACATTCAAAGCAAATGTCGACAGAACGTCCTCTGACACGAACGCAAAGAAGAACTGCCGATCAACGGTCAACATTTAGAGGAAATTTCTATGCAAATGTCCCTTCAACAAATTCTAAAAACAACCCCCGGACATACTGTCGACTTTGTCGCTCAGTTGTCCCTATTGCTAGGACGTCTAATGTTAAATGTCGCCGCAACTATGAGTGTCCCGCTATGTCCCCCAAGACATGCGGACATGTCCCCGTAAACTCGACGGAGAGTCTCCGCGGACGCGTACTGCAGGGTATATTGTCTTGGCACGCTTACTATTTGGCGATTGGCTGGCCCCAGCAACTGTGGTGCGGTGGCTTAGTGGATAGAGGTCTTGCGTATAAAACGAAAGGTGCGGTTTCGAATCTTGTTCGCGAAATAAATATTTAAAAAAATTTTTTGTTTTTTGTTTATTAAGCGAATCCCACGAAAGTCGATAAAAAATTTTTTAGTGTATTTAAATATTTTTTTATTGGATTAACACACAAAAAATTTTTTAGTTAATAAAATGTAATGGTCAAGGGCTGCAAGAGTATACAATAAGAACTAGAAGAACTAGCTAGTTGCTAGAACTAGCACTACGTTGGACTTCGATCATATCGCTTATGATGAATACTTAATAGAGCAGGACCAAAAATGCAAAAGAGCAAGGAAAAGTGGTTTGCAACAGTTCGAGTTTGACGAAAAAATCTTAAAATTCGTTATTGATACTTTTTCGTCTTTGTCTATCGTTGACCATCCATCATTTGTTGCTCTTTTTAATGGGAATAAGTTAGCGGTTCAAGGACGCAAAAAGTTAACAAGTGCAATACATATGTCTGTACGACAGCAGACATTTGGTCGACCAAAAAAAGATCCTTTTTCGGCTACAGATGTCATTGGATCAGCCAGGCTGACGCAATCCAGAACTTAAAATACGAACATTTGGATGTTTGTACAATTACCGACAATGTTCTGAATTGTGGAATAAATGCAACCGCCTAAAGTCTGCCGAGATCATCCAAAATTATCTTTTGTCCGAAAATAACATTTATCCGTTTCCAGCAGGATGGCAACCTGCTTATGGTTGTTTTGCGCGAACCCGACTCTTGCTTGATTCTTTCACCGACGTTTTCGTAAAATAATAAATTTAATATGATAACAAATATTGTCAGCAATTATTTGAATACAATTCCATCTAAAAATAATCAGTGTTTATTTCAACACCATTTTTTTTTCAACATAATTTGCTTCCAGCGCAGAATTAACCAAACGTTAGAGAAAAACTCTTAACTTTTCAAAACTGCCAAAAGAGGTTTCTGTGACACCCTACTTTTGCGTTTGGGGCGTTAGCGATTACTGTAACACCCCTGTATATGACGCTGTCAGTTGTTTGCTGTAACACAGAAATCAGCTTGACGACCTATGCGATGTTCTGGTGATCACCAGATTTGGAATGTAGACTAGTTTGGTGTGTACGCTGATCAAGTTTTCTTTTTTTGCCACGCCCCTATATCTCAGGAACTATAAAAGCTAGAGCTATCATATTTAAACAGTAGATGTGTGCAGTATGCACACAGATCAAGTTTATTTCAAAATTTTGCCACGCCCCCTTCCGCCTCCAAAATTCGATATATTCGATTTCAATATATATCGTATCTTAATTTAATTTTGCACACTAATACATGTTAGCAATATCTAATATTACACCAAATATCATAAGAATCGGAATAAAAATGGCCGAGTTATACATAGAAACGTTTTGTACTCATAGCGGTGCAAGGCGGATGCACACAAAAGTGAGCGAGATAGCATGTGCTAGAAGTCACCGATTTGGTCGGAGGGCGCTAAAGTGCTCATGTCCACAAAAGAGTGAAAGATTTTAATAAATATCTTTTGACCTGATGCATGGTATATCCATCCGCGACTTTTTTTTCAATGCTAATGAAATGACCAATGCATTAAAAAAGTAATGCATTAGGAACGACTCTGGCATTTAATAATTTTCTCAAAGTATCAAAATTTGAAATTTGTTTATGTTAACATCTTAAGAAAACTGCGCACTGTAAAGTTCCATACCAAAAATGTTGCATAACAGGCCTATGTTAAACCAATCAGCTGTAAAGTCAGCTATTCTTATTGACAAGCACTTGCTTTAAGACTGACGATTTTCCAATTGCTCATTTTGATACGGCAAACATATTATACCCTTGCAGAGGGTATTATAAAATTGGTCAGATTTCACTATATCATATAGCTCCAATAGGAACCATCTGTCGAAAATAGAGCTTTAGACAAATAACTTTGTTGTTTTTCACGGGATTATCATGAAACTTAATATTTGGCAGTTTACTATATATCTGAACCTCTGTACCCAATTTTATCAAGATCAGACTAATCTATAATAAAGCTCTCATAGGGAACCAGAAATAGTTTTGCTTCTAAAAACTTAATTGTGTCTTGAACGATCATCACCAAACTTAATAGTTTACATTTAACCATAATAAATTATATTCCTGCTAAATTTTTTCCAAATCGGATGACTATATTATATAGCTGTCAGACAGCCACATACAACAATTGCATGCTGCTTGCATACATACATGTATGCGTGCCATATCATGACGTATGACGTGTATCTATACAAAGGTTTTTACATTTAGTTAACTCTATTTAGGGATTGAGTAACACAAGGATCTATTTAGGGATTCGCAGGATCGGCCTAACAGCTGATATTAGGCAGAAGAAACCCGCGCTCTCAGCGAAGAACGTTGCAGAACGGCTTAAATTTTGCAAGGAACACAAGAATTGGAGTGTGGATGATTGGAAGAGGGTGATTTGGACAGATGAGACCAAAATAAATAGATTTCAATCGGATGGAAAGTAGTATTACTGACATCGCCCTCATGAGAAATTTCAAAAACATCAAGTCAAAGAAACCATGAAACATGGAGGAGGCGGAGGATCTTTGGAGTCAAGTCCAGGCGGAATGAAGCACTCTATCGTACGGACTGATCGAAAATTGGTGGAGATCATGCCCAGGCGGATTGATAGCTTGATTAAAGCGAAAGGCCTTTGGACGAAATATTAAACAAATGCTCTACTCTATACTTACTATATAAGTTTTGTTAAACGAGCATTTTTAAGTTTTTCTCTATTGTTCGAGCTAAGAAAGAGATAATGAATTAAATTTTTTAAATAGTTTTTCGTTTAATATATTATTAAGGAATTTTTGTTAAAAATTTGGAATCGATTATTGTATTTGTCTGGGTTTTACACGGGATCGAAACATGTATCCGGATGTGCTTGTCACTGTACATGCAAAAATACAATACATGTATATTTTATCGCCATGCCTTTATCTCATTCATATTTAATTTCAACTGTGTCCAACTGTCGATAGTGCAAAACTCACACAATTATGAATTCAGGAGGCCAAAATTAATTGTCTGAAATCCAGTATGCACTATGTTCATATGTATCCACTTATATAGAAAGTCAAATCGTGTGCGTTTAACCCTCTAGGACGTAAGAGTGCCTCTAGGCACGTATTTCATTTTTGATTTTAAAAAAATAACTAAGAGCTTTTAGTTAATTTAAAAATTGTTGAACTTTTAAAAATAACTGCCAAAAAGCACTGCCAATGTTGTAAAGCGCTCGGAAACTTTTATCGGTGCTTTTGATAAACATATTATCGAATCATGTGTTACTTCGCGCCAAAAATTTCAGCTGCTGCACATTGTCTTTTGCTGTGTTGATAAAAGTGAATTTATACAACCAATTGAACTCAATATTTTTGAGTTATTTTGACGAGAGTTATCGAATCAAAAAGGGTGAGCCTGGCTACGATCCACTAATTCGCACGCGAAGAGTTATTGACATTTTGAATGAATGATTTGACTCCGTGCCTAAGCAAGCTCGATTATGCGTTGACGAACAAATGTGCAGCACAAAAATGAAGCACCATTTGCGGCAATACATGCCCAATAAACCACACAAGTGGGGTATTAAATTATTTGTCCTATGTGATTCTTTTGGATATGCCTACCGATTTGAAGTATATAGCGGCGCAGATGATAATGCGATATTACCTGGTTACCCTGATATCGGTGCGTCAGCCAACATAGTTGTACGCTTGACGAAAACTGTTGAAAGTTTCAAACATCATATAATATATTTTGACAATTTTACACATCGCTGCCTTTGATGGTATACCTTCGGGCAAAAGGGATTTATAGTTTGGGATCGGTTCGGGTAAATCGGATACCAAACTGCAAGCTCCCAAACGATAGTGCCATCAAGGAAAAGCCAAGAAGTTTTTCAGTTGAGTACGGGGGTTCCTCATATGGAGTGGAGGTTAGTAACGTACTGTGGAAAGACAACAAGGCCGTTCGCTTATTATCGACCTATGTGGGCGTTAAGCCGTTTATAAGTTCAAATACTCAAGGAGGAACACCAAAGGCAGCTCGTTACGACAGAAAGTCGAAGCGCAATGTACAAATTGACTGCCCACAAGTTATACGGGAATATAACGCTCATATGGGAGGCGTGGATCTGATGGATGGGCTTATGGGCCGATACCATATAAGAAGTAAAACTCAGGATGCTCCATATCTACTAAATGGTAGAAAATTCGGGACCATTTAGTAGATATGGCAACAACAAACGCCTACCACCACCATGAGCAGCGAGAAATTCATTGAACTTCCGGATTTCCGAGAATCTATTGCTGCGGGTCTAGTGGGCTACCAGTCAAAAAACTTGACAGGTCGTCTACTCATGAAGAACAATTTACCTTCACCATCTTCATCTTTGTCGGCGCGATCAAGTCGGTCGCCATCACAGACTTTGCTGTCGCCAATTTCTCGGCGGCCATTGCAGCCACAACTCAAACAAGGCCAAAAATCAAATCACCCAATAAAGGACTTGAGGTTTGACCATTTCAATCATTTTCCAGAGTGGTTGGATCGCATTACGGGAAAAAGAAGCAGTGCATTTGCACAAAATGCAAACTGCATTTATGCTGCTCGGCCAACAAAAATTGTTTTGCTGAGTATCATAGCAACAAATAAAATTATTTAATCAAATAAAATAAAACAAAAATTAAAAAAAATTCAATTTATTTGGAAACTACTTTTTACCCTCAAAGCCCCAAGCGTGCCTTGAGGCACTTATTTACATTTTCTCACCTTCCAGGTAAACGAAAGCTATATTTTTCTGAGTTCATATTTAAGCTCAGCAGCCCCTATTTACTTAAAAAAAAATTATTCGAATTAACTTCTGCCTTTACTTTAGAAAGTAGTCTTAGAGGGTTAACTTAATAGGAATTCAGTTGATTTTGGATGATTTATGCAACAATTTTTCGAGTCTGGTGTTAGATCTCGTAGTAGACACACGTATCACGCGCGACCTTAGCCCAAACTTTACCAACAAACCGTTACCTATAATCATTAAACGACAAAGTGCAGTCTCTGTTATGTCGCGAGTTAAAAGAAAAAAACCGAATAACCCCGACTCCGGTCAGCGCTCAAGCGGGCGCCTAAATTATTTCGCTCCGCTGCAGACTCTTAACAACGATGACATTGACAACATTGAAAGCGAAACAGAACAAATCATCGAAAAGTCACCAGCTAGAGTTCAAATACCTCCAATAACAGTTATTAAGTGTACACTACAAAATGTTCACAAAGATTTCTGAATACTCTATTCGGAAAATTTCAATTGGCGTTAAACTTTACTGCGATCACCTGAAAAATAAATTTGAATTCTTCTCTTATGCCGCTAAAGATGAGAAACCTTATAAAGCTCTATTGACTGGGCTGGATACTTCTATCGTAAAATCGAAGCTTTGACAAATGGGTCTGAAATGCATAGACGTCAAGATTGTCGAGCATAATCGACAGAATAATACCACATTTATCCTATATGTGGTTTACTTTGAAAACAAATCCAGCACTCTCAATAGCCTTAAGCTAAATTATTCGGCTATTGATTATGTTAAAGTAAAGTGGGAATACCAAAAACAAAAGTCCAACAAAATCTCCCAATGCTTTAATTGCAAAATGTTTGGCCATGGCTCTTTGCCTACTGTGCAAAGTGTGCAGGAAACCATAGAACAGATAAATGCACTGAACCCCTGCTCAAATGCGCCAACTGTAACGGACCTCTTTGGACTGCCCCAGCCGTCTCAGCTACGCAAGCTACAGAGACCGTGTCAACTCTAAGCATTCCCAGTATCAAGGCAGAACGCAACGTATGGCTCCACCTCATCTCCATTCGGACGCATTCCCGAGGCTTACAACTAAAAACACTCCAAAACTTCAGAGCGTTTGGCTTACTCCAGGCGATAAAACCGGTGATCTCTTTTCCAATGAGGAAATTAAAACCATAATGTTTGATTTAATTAAGAATCTCAAAAATAGCAAAACCAAAACTGATTAGCTAGAGGTCATTACTTCGCTAGCAATGAAATTTCTTCATTAATGGCTCATTTCGTGAAAATAATTACTTGGAATGCCAGAGGCATTCGAAACAAGAAAGATGAACTTTTTGACCTCTTGTCAGAACAGAATATTGATATATGCTTGCTCACCGAAACCTGGCTAAATAGTTCGTTATCAATAAAACACCCTGATTATATAAGCTACCGGTGTGACCGCCTAAACGCCAGAGGTGGAGGGGTTGCGATCCTTATTAAAAAATCTATTCGCCACTCATTACTACCAATACCACAAACTAACTTGATTGAAGTTATTGGCATTCAAACTATAAGCGATGCTGAATCAACAAATATTTACTCCTGCTACTTTCCCGGTGGCCTAGCTAACAATATAAAATATCAAAGAAGCTAACTTCGGCTATGCCAAAGTTTGTATACCCTTGCAGCCCTTGACCATTACATTTTATTTCCTAAACAATTTTTTGTTTCTTAATCCAATAAAGAAATATTTTAAATACATTGGCCGGGGGCAGCCATTCGCCAAATAGTAAGCGTGCCAAGACAATGTAGCGATTGATATTCATATTCACACACACACAATCGCAATTTTGACACATATATGTGCTTCACTGCTTAACAAGCAGTGCTTATGCGTGTGTGTATATATAGGCAAATTTTATATCGTCGAAATCAGGCGTTATGTTTATCCGATTGTTTTGAAATTCACGCATATGATGTAATTCCTTTTTATTTATGTACGTAATCAGTTTGGATAAGATTGTTTAAAAAATAGAGAAGTTATTCGCATTTAACGTTTGTATTTGTATGGCAGCTATATGATATAGTTGTCCGATCTTATTCAAAATCGCAGATGTGCATGTGGCTGTATAGAAAAGCTTATATACGAACTTTGAATGCCATAGCTCTAAAACTGTGGGACTAGTTCGCGAAGCACCAGACAGACAGACGGACAGAAGGACAGACGGACAGACGGACATGGCTATATCAACTCGTCTTCTCTTGCTGATCAAGAATATATATACTTTATGGGGTCGGAAACGATCCCTTCTCTGCGTTACAAACATCTGACCAATTTTATAATACCCTCTGCAAGGGTATAAAAAGCAACAGTTTGCCCACGATATTCGGAAGCTTACAGCTATGGGCAGAAATTACATTTTAGGTGACGACTTCAATTGCCGACACCGGGTGTGTTGGGGGTGCAATCGCGCAAACTGTTGGGGAAACATCTTACACGAAAAATGAACGTCCCTACGTATTAATATGTCCTTTCCCGCTAGCCACACTCTAGTTCCTGCTAGCTCCAGGTCTCAAGGTTCTACACTTGATGTATTTCTTTCTAACTGCCCTCATTTACTTTCTCAGGCCACAGTACTCAACCAGTTAAGCTCGGACCACCTGCCAGTTATGATTGATCTGCACAATCAACCGATCTTAGAAGAATCAGTTAGATTTGACATTAAGAGGGCGCTTTGTGCAAGCCATATTAGAGAAAAATTACAATCAGTGCTTTTCAAGAACATTACTCAACCAGCGCAGATAGATTCCTTAATCGAGAAGTTTACAAAAGTAATCCTCGAGGCTAAAGGTCGCTGTATCCCCAAAGTAAGGACTCAATTTAACGTAAAGCCGCTGCCGGCTCATATTAAATCGCTAATAACTCGTAGAAACTGCGTCCGTCGCCATTGGCAAAGGTCCAGAAACTTAGCCCACTTAATTGCTTTCAGGGATCTGAACCGCACATTAAGCAATGAAATAGCCAATTATCGTAACAGATCTTGGAACGTCTTCTTGTCTAATCTAGAACAGGGCTCTTCTCCTTTTTGGAAAGTGTCTAAAATAATAAGAAATAAAGTAAGTAAGTCGCCGGGCCGACTTGGATATACCATGCATCAGGGGAAAACAAATTACCTTGAGTTTATAAAACTTATTTCATATACTAAATTTCTTTCGTATGCGCGATTTCTAACATATGCTATCTCGCTCACTCTTATGTGTGTGCACTTTAGCGCCCCACCGGCCAAATTCGCCCTTGCACCGCTTTGAGTGCAAAACGTTTCAATGCATAACTCGGCCATTTTTATTCCGATTTTTATGAAACTTGGTGGAATGATAGATTTCCATAACATATATAAGTGTGCCGAATTAAGTTTTGATACGATAAATATTGCGGGAGAAAATCACTTTTTATTAAATTCCGGAGGCGGAAGGGGGCGTGGCAAAAAAAATTTGGTGGAATGATAGATGTTCATAGGATCTATGAGTGTGCCAAATTAACTTACGATACGATAAATATTACGGGAGAAAATCACTTTTTATTCAATTCCGGAGGCGGAAGGGGGCGTGGCAAAAATAAATAAACTTGGTCTGCGCCAAGACTACACGAGTCTACATTTTAAATTTGGTAGCTCTATCATTTATAGTTGCTGAGATCTCTGCACTCTTACGGACGGACAGACGGACGGACGGACAGACGGACATGGCTCTATCAATTTCTCTTCTCATGCTGATCAAGAATATATATACTTTATAGGGTCGGAAAAGCTTCCTTCTCCCTGTTACATACATTTTGGCGACTTTAATATACCATTTCATCCTATGGATGCATGGTATAAAAAGCCTTCTAGCATCCCTACTCTTGTAGTTGGATCAGTACATTGTTCGACTCCTGAAGAAAAGTGTAAAGCTCTAGCAGAGTCCTTCTTGGCGAATCATTCTAGTACGACTGGCCTAAGTTTTCCTGATACAGAACATGAGGTTCAGAGCTATGTAGATCTACTAAATACTTTAGATTCTAACCCTAGCGAAAACTACTTTACTAACTGTAGAGCCATCATGGATATTATTAAAAATTTGAAAAAAAGTAAAGCCCCAGGACTGGATAATATCAATAACCTATGTCTTAAAGCTCTACCCAGCAGCGGTATTCGTTTTCTAAACAGCATTTTTAACGCATGCCTTCGACTTGGCTATTTTCCACAAGTTTGGAAAACATCTAAAGTTGTCCCAATTAGAAAGCCAAATAAACCTCCAGAGTCTTTATCAGCATACCGACCTATTAGTCTCTTATCCACAGTCAACAAAATATTAGAAACAATCATTAAGGCGAATCTTTCTTCGTTTGTTGAAAATGCCAATTTACTTCCTAAGGAGCAATTTGGACACAGCACAATCCATCCGCTGGTACGGATCAAAAAGATTATTAAACAAATTTTTAATAGGAAAAATTCTGCTGGTATGGTACTTATGAACATTGAATCAGCGTTCGACTCTGTATGGCACAATGGACTCATTTATAAGATGTCAGCCCTAAATTTTCCTACGGAGCTAATAAAAATATTACAAAGCTTTCTAAGCAAGCGTTCATTTGGTCCTGCCTTTCCCCTCTGCTATATAATATTTATACTTCCGACTTCCCGAATCTAAATGGCTGCATTGCCTCCATTTTTGCTGACGACACAGCAATTATCAGTACAGGTCTGTTACCTAATGAAATTACCCATAATCTTCCAGAAGCTTTTGACACTGTCCAATGCTTTCTAACAAGATGGAAAGTACAGGTCAACTCCGATAAAACACAAGCGATATATTTCACTAAGAAAAGAGCAAAAAGGAACCTTCCTAATAGCCCGATAGATTTGAATGGCAGTGACATCCCCTGGGAAAAAAAGATTCGCTACCTAGGAGTTATACTAGACGCAAAAGTTAATTTTAAGGACCATGTAGGGTATGCAATTGATAAAATTAACTCCCTTACCAGGATTCTTTATCCCTTTATCAATAGAAACTCTGAACTGTCTATTGAAAACAAATTATACTTGTTTAGGTCGATATTCCAGTCAGTTATGTGTTACGGAGCTCCAGTGTGGTCGGATATTGCCAAGTGTCATACAAAAAGATTGCAAATAGCCCAAAACAAGCTATTAAAAATGATATTCAAGCTTTCTTGGCACTATCCAACCTCAGACCTTCACCTCAAAGCGCAAGCAGAGACTGTATCAGATAGACTACTTAGAATGACAAGTAACTATAATGATAGATGTAGATACTCAACCTATTCCCACATAAATGAATTAACAATGTAAATATAGATATAAGTAGAAATAAGTTTTATCATAAGTAGGCCCGGGGGGTTTTTCGCTAAGTTTTCCCCTAATATAATGTAATAATAATACTAAAATGTAATAATATATACGCAACTTGTAACATAGCAGAAAAGGTCATTAGCCCTGAACTCTAAAATAATTATATTTTTAGAAGCATACCACTATTATAACAAACAGATGCAATAAATTGAATTTAATGCAACAATTTATTGATAAATGTGTGCGTTCCGGTTTAGTTTTAGGAAACGATTAAGTTTGCAACTCGCTGATTTGATCAATCTTTTTCAATCCAACGCTCATTTCAACATCTCTGAAACTGTTCTCTAAATAAAGGAAATAAGATGTGTGAGTATTTGATGGTCAATGAATTTTGAAGGCGTTTTTTTTCCAGAAGTAATTAACTATTATCTCATGGTACATATGTATATATTCATTAACAGTTAATATCGTTCATGCGCTTACTTTGATGAGATATTTATAACTCAGATGGCAAGACAAAACCTTACAGCATCATTAGTGGAGCTAAAGTACTCTTAGTGAGAGTTTCCTAAGAATCGATTTCAAGAAATTGTTATTAAAATCTATTTCAATCTTTTAAAAAATACACTAAAGAATAGTGGAAACAGGAAGGATGTGAGAAAGACCCTCACAAAAAATAAAATGAAAGCAAAATACTGTTGCATACTTAGTGGAGATTTTTTCTCAGGTGGAAGAGATTAACCTTTTCATTATTCAATATTCTCCATTAAGTTTATGCCCAGATCAAAAGACAAAGTCAACTTTAGTCAGATTTTGTTTTTGCATGTTGCGGATGCTTCCTGGGGTTGTCAACAAGATAACTGCGGGAGCGGAAACAAGGCTAATTACATGCTGGATGCATTAAAGATTGACATACACACACACACGCATACGGATCCATATATAGAGCCACAGATATGGAACCACAGACAGACAGAGAAAGTGGGAGCAAGATAGTAAAAAGAAAAAACATTAGTTTTCTAAACATAAACTTCTTATTTTGTCACATAAAGTGCCAACAGTTTGACAGCCTCAACTTTATACAAATTTACGATGTTTACTTCTCCTCCGTTCCCAAGAGATTCTCACTCCCATTCTGCTCCCAACAACTTCTTTTCCCTTATTCAATGCTGCACATTTGCTACATCCACAATCAACCGCAACATTTTCAATGTGTTTGTGTGCATGTGCATTTAGGAGTACATATGTAGATGTGAATGATACTATGTACTGGGCTTGGTCCCATTGTTGACTTACTAGCCGGCTTGGCCATGTTGTATAAAACGACACATCATGTTAATTGCCAATTAGAAATGTGAGGCATTAAGTAGTTTTTAGTTGTTATATTGTACATGTCCATGTTGATGTCCCCCTTCACGTACATGTCTATACATATGTGTTTAACTGCTTATTACCGGTGATTTAACATTCTTTCAAGGTAACGAGAGAACAAGTACTTATTATTCAAATGATCACGTCAATATATTCACCACAATATGCCCCCGGAATTCGATAAAAGGTGATTTTCTCCCACAATAATTATTGTATCGTAATTTAATTTGTCGCACTGATACCAATATTTATCATCCAACCAATTTCGCCCTTGTGGCCATTTAAATACAAAACGTTTCTACGTATAATCATCGTTTCACTCGTTGACGAAGACAGACGAGTTTTTTTGACGCTTATAAACTTTTTTTTTGTTCCTCGCGATATAAAATTCTTAAATTTCTTAATACTTATTTAATTCGGCATAATTGAAATAATTTGCGATATTTATACCCTTGCAAAAAGGGTATATTAATTTTGGTCAGAAGTGTGCAACGCATAGAAGGAGGCATCTCCGACCATATAAAATATATATATTCTTGATCAGCATGATAAGGCGAGTTCAAATCCGTTTGTCCGTCTGTCTGTACGTCCGTCCGTCTGTCTGTCTGTCTGGATCAACAGCTTCTCCTCCGAAACCGCTAAAGCTACAAAGCTGCAATTTTGCACGAAGTCTTGTATATACTGCAGGCATTGTATATCTCGGATTTATCCGGATCGGACAACTATATCATATAGCTCCCATAGGAACCACCGGTCGAAAAATGAGTTTTAGATCAATAACTTTGTTCTTTTTCACCCGATTATCACGAGACTTAACATTTGGCAGTTTACTATACATTCAAACATCCATGCCAAATTTGATCAAGATCGGATTACTATATCATATAGCTCCCATAGGAACAATCGGACCAAAAATAGTTTTGCTTCTAAAAACATTTTTGTTTCTATTGCGATCATCGCCAAACTTAGTAAATACCATTTGGACACAATAAATTATAATCCTGCCAAATTTGATCAAAATCGGATACCTATATGATATAGCTGTTATACAAATAAATGGGAAAATTGCATGCTGCATATCTACATAAATGCATATGTTTTCGTGCCGTGCTATGCCGTGATACGGATTTTTACATAAAGGTCTTTACATTTAGATAACTCTATTTAGGAATTTAGTAACACAAGAACTTGCCCTGTATGTAACAGGGAGAAGGAAGCTTTTCCGACCCTACAAAGTATATACATATATTCTTGATCAGCATGAGAAGAGAAATTGATAGAGCCATGTCCGTCCGTAAGAGTGCAGAGATCTCAGCAACTATAAATGATAGAGCTACCAAATTTAGAATGTAGACTCGTGTAGTCTTGGCGCTGACCAAGTTTATGTTTTTTTTTTGCCACGCCCCCTACCGCCTCCGGAGTTTAATAAAAAGTGATTTTCTCGCGCAATATTTATTGAATCGGAATTCAATTTGGCACATTCATACATGTTATGGACATCTATCGGTCTACAAAATTTGATAAAAATCGGAATAAAAATGACCGAGTTATACATTGAAACGTTTTGCACTCAAAGCAGTGCAAGGGCGGATATGGCCGGTGGTAGAGCTGGGAATCCAACGATGGTCTGTCCCCTCGATAGTTTTGTCAGCAATGTAAAAAAATCGATAGTATCGATGGTTCAGTATTTTTCAATCGAGGGATGGAACCATCGATTATTCCATCGATGGTTAAAAGGGTTATTCGAATTATTATTCAAATAAAATACAAAACGGTTATTTATGTGACCACGCACAAATCAAGTTCGATAGATTGCCATCGAACTTTTCCCATCGATCTATCGCACTTTTTAATTTCCATCGATACTATCGATGGAGTTCCCAGCTCTATTTCATGGGTACTCACATCACCATCCCTGGCATGGGTACCCATGTCACGAGCGCTTTTATGGTGACCCAATTCGCTAGTTCGCGGTAAACGATGTGGTGGCGATTGACCCTTTTTGCGGACATTTCATACAAGAATCGAAATGATCAAATGCATTGCCTAGGGTCAGCAAATTAAGTAATGGTGGTACCCTAGTAAGTAGTGATTTCACCAGCTACGAACTAGGTACCAGTACTAGAGGGAGGTAATTTTCCATCCTCTTCCAATTCCATTGTGAATTTTATATTTTTGTCAAAAAAATTTAGGGCGTCATGACTAATTTGTATGTGTATATGTCGTCTTCTTGTATTACTGCAAATATATCATCTACGTATTTTGTGACTAGTCTAGGTGGTCTTTTTAGTTTTGTAAAGGTCATATCCAAAAGCTCTTCCATCACCGATGACTGATGAGGCCGGGGATTCGATCGGCATTCCTTTTAACTGTGCACATTGGGTAAAATTCCCAAAATTTTGGCATAAATTAAAAAAAAAATTTTTGGAAAATCTGATTTTTTTATTTGTTTCTAATTAAAAACATTCCAATAAGTGTAAAAATAATTTTTAAAAAAGCCGATGGCTATAGTTGCTAGTGCTTGTAAAAATTGTTAGGTTGATAGTTTACAACTATATCCTAAATTAAAATAAATAAATAAAAATAAATAAATTTTTAAAAATTTTTAGGGAGTGCCCTTAATGTTTTACGCTTATTCAAAGTCAGCTGTTTTAGGGTTGCATTGGTTTTCGAAAAAAACGCGGGAAAGCTTCTTTGACTTTCAAAGTAAACAAAACAAAAGTATTTGCATTTGTGAAAAAGTTTTATCATGGAAAAAATCCATGAAGGTATGTAAAATGAGATGTTTGTGTAGATTTTGTAGTTTTTGTTATTTATTGTCCAATTGTCCAATGTGTTGCTATGTGTATTTGTAGATCAAAACTAAAACCTGTTTGTGTGTTTCGTCAGGCCTAACTTTTGAAGCGAGAAAAGGTTAGAAAATGTATAAATAACTGGTTGTACACTAATCTTCGACTAATCCAATACTGAAAAGACTTCTTGCTCATATTTGCCCCTTTTCGAAATAATCGACATGTTGCAGTTACACACGAGTTCTGCCATTCCATTTTGTTGGAAGTGTGGAACAGCAACAGTCGCGAAGAAAACGCTGTTCAAAACTATATTGTGCAGCAAATAGGTCAGGAAAATCTATCGGTGGATCAACAATATGTAATTAAGCTTAAAGTGAAACAATTCGTCAAATTCATCAAATTTAATTTGCCAAAATGCAATCGGATGGTGGAACGCTTTAAAACAAAGCACACACGTTGGCTGGAGTCAAGTATCAAAGTTACTTCGAGTGATAGAACACTTAAAAGAGAAGGTCGAAAGCATTTAAACTATAACGATGCAGGTCCTCGTTTAAAACGGAAATTAGCATCTGAACTTGCTTCACAGAACGACAACTCGACTCCTCTTTTAATACATGCCGCATTGCTTTCGTCAAAAAAATTAAAAGAGACAGATACATCCTTTGTTCTGAAAAAAGCCATAAGCAACGAGAATTTA
This sequence comes from Drosophila sp. 14030-0761.01, assembly GCA_018150735.1. Taxonomy (NCBI): domain Eukaryota; kingdom Metazoa; phylum Arthropoda; class Insecta; order Diptera; family Drosophilidae; genus Drosophila; species Drosophila sp. 14030-0761.01. Next base: position 2,800,741 of record JAECWO010000003.1, read on the forward strand.
AGTGAGATTAAGAAAAAACTGGAGAAACGTGACCCATTGCCACTAAGTGATGATGAAGCATTAGCTTTTCTGATTGAAAACGGATTGACTAAACAGCAATACCTGAGCATCAAGGCCCTTAACAAACAGCAAGGATGTGACATTTATCCACCTTACGCAAAAGTGAGAGAAAGTAAGCTGAAATGTAGACCTGAAGAAATCATGTACTCCGAAACTAAAGTGGAAGTCCCGTTTCAAAATTTATTAAACCACACAGTGGATCGAATTCTGGAGATGCAGCAAGACGTTCTTGAAATATCCAATTCTTCACGTTGTACATTGATGTTAAGCTACGGCTTCGATGGTTCTACTGGACAAGGCATTTACAAACAGAAATTTCAGGAAAATGACCTTATCGGATTAGACCATTCACTATTTGTTACAACGATGATCCCATTACAATTAGTTGATGAGTTCAATCAAGTCATTTGGCGTAATTCTACTCCACAATCTGTAAGATTTTGTCGGCCATTAAAACATCAGTTTATTAAGGAAACAACCGAACTCAGACTACAAGAAAAATACAGCACGAAGAGCTTTTGAAAATGTTAATACTTTCTCAAGCATTTTAAGTTTTAATAAGGTAATTCTTAAAAACTTTTATATAATATTAATTGCTATCTCTTGCGAGTATAAAGTGAACTCCAGAAAGTTTAAGGATCTATGTGAGAAGACATTTAACATGTATTTAGGCAAATATTTTTGGTATCCAATGCCTCCAACTATACACAAAATTTTCGTGCATGGTCATCAAATAATGGACACTTGTATACTTCCGGTTGGAGTTTTGGGAGAAAACGCTTCTGAAGCTCGAAATAAAATTTATAAAAACGATCGAAAATCACATGCTAGAAAGTGCAGCCGGTTGGAAAATATAAGTGATGTATTCAACAGAGCACTTGACTCATCTGACCCACTTATTTCAAGCCTTAATTTAAAAGCACGAGCTAAAGCAAATAGGAAGAAGAAAATACCCGCAGAAGTTCTTGAACTTTTAGAGGAACATTCTTACGAATCTTCTAAAACACTTGGAAAGAATGCTGGTTCAACAGAACGCCAAGAAGAGGAATATGATTCCCAGGATGATGAAGACAGTGATGAAGACACTGAAGTTAATTGTATTGAGTTGGAAGAAGAAGAATCAGAAGAAGAAGATGATGAATAAGTTGAAGCATTTGCCCAGGTAAGAAAAGCAAATTGAAAAAATATTTGATTGACCTATGCTAATCTATTTTGTTTTTTCTAGCAATCTAAATGAATCAAAACTAGCATTAATGTAGACATCTAAGTACATAAATATATTAAATGTTTAATAAAATATATATATATATATTATATTTAACATAGCATATACACAACGAATATGTAAGCAACAATATTAATTTTAATATTAAAATAAATTTTTAAAAAAGGGCGGGGGTGTTGGCCAATTTCAAAATCCGAAATTATTAAAAACTCATACTAATATACATAAAAAATTTCAGGCTTCTATCTCTTCAGGGACAATTAATGCCAAAAATTCGGCCTTTTTACCCATAGTGCGCTGGTAAAAACAGTATAACCGATAGTGGTAATCCTTGTGGAATGAAGAGGCTTGCAATTTGAATAATTTTCATGGACGCGCACTCTGATTAGTCTATTAGCCATGAAGTTTTTAATGAATTTTATTATTGTATGGTCGCATTGCCATTTTATTAATTGATTAATAATGGTGTGGGCTCTGACTTTATCAAAATCTAACGAGACAAGTGATATGTGTCTTTTTGCTGAAAGGGATCTACTGATCAGAGCGTCTACCAGGAGTAGACAATCGGCAGTTGACCTTTCTTTTTGGAGCCTAGTTGGTGGCTGTTAAGTAGTTTGTTCGTTGTGACAAACCACCATAGCCGCTTTGAAATTATCTTGTCCAGGACTTGTGCGATACATGAGTTTAGGGATATGGGTCTGTATGCTTCTATTGTAGTTTTGTCTTGCCCTGGCTTTAAGACTGGTATTATTGTGCTAATTTTATAAATCTGTGGGATATGTGTTTGTAGGATGCGGTTGAATAGAGTGACGATTCTAGTTTTAAGTGGTTTTGATACATGTTGAATCATGCTGTAATTGATTTTATCGAAACCTGGTGTATGTCCTTTAAGGCTGTTAAGTGCTGATGCGAATTCTTTAAAATCCTATCTTTTGTTTCATAAATTTGGCAGAGTTGTGTGGTGGGCTAATTTTATTTGTTAGTGTTTAATCCATTTGTTAGTGTAACCGAAATATATCGGAAGAAGAAATAAAAATTTAAGACAAAATTCTTTTGTTTCTTTTTTATTAAAACTAATTCGTTGAACTAAAAACCCGCTCAACATACTTACAAACAAATACTATCACAAAGGTCACCAACAAAAAATTAAGTAAGTAAGTCGCCGAGCCGACTTGGATATACCATGCATTAGGTGAAGAGATATATATTAAATTTCTTTCAAATGCTATCTCGCTCACTCTTATGTGGAAACGAGCACTTTAGCGCCCCCCGACCAAATCGGTGATTTGCAGCATATGCTATCTCGCTCTTTTTTGCGTGCATCTGCCTTGCACCGCTATGAGTGAAAAACGTTTCTATGTATAACTCGGCCATTTTTATTCCGATTCTTGTGATATTTGGTGGGATGATAGATATACGTGACATGTATTAGTGTGCCAATTACGATACGATAAATATTTCGGGTGAAAATCGAATTTTTCGAATTTCGGGGGCGGAAGGGGGCGTGACCAAAATTTGGAACAAACTTGGTCTGCGTGCACACTGCACGCATCTAATGGCCAAATCCGAAAACTTTATCTTTTATAGTTCCCGAGATATGGGGGCTCAAAATATTGTTTTTCAAATAGCGGGGGCGGAAGGGGGCGGGGCAAAAAAAAATAAACTCGATCTGCCTGCAGAGCAAACGGGTCTACATGCCAAGTTTGGTAGCTCTAGCTCTTATAGTCTCCGAGATCTCGATGATCCTACAGACGGACAGACAGACGGACATGTCTCAATCGACTCGGCTATTGATACTGATCAAGAATATATATACTTTATAGGGTCGGAGAAGCTTCCTTCTCCCTGTTACATACATTTTGGCGACTTTAATATACCATTTCATTCTATGAGTGCATGGTATAAAAAGTAGTCAAGGTAGATTTTTCAACTTAGCATCACTAATTATAATTGACAAAGTCTCAAATTAATTGATAGATTGCTTAGATATACATACAATTATATTATTTTTATTTAATTTTATTTCAAAATTTTATTTCACAGTTTTATTTTCCTAAATTAAGTCTTTACTATTGAACAGTAGATTAGCGAGTGAATCGACTAGCAAAAAAATGAAGTGAAAAAGCAACATAGGCGTACGTGACTTAGTGCAGGCTGTACACACTCTTCTTAGTTCTTTATGTTTCTTTATATTTACAGTTGCACTAAATCCATATTCCAGTGCAAAGCATACAAGCATAAATTCTAGGGCAACAGAAGGTATGATAGGTTAAAGGTTTTTTAAATATATACATAACTATACATATTAGTTTCGAAGACAATAAAGAAAGATTATTTGGGGGAAAAACTATTTTATTGGTGATTTGAGGCAAATTTTTACTACCCTCATTGAAAATTGCATAACAGCGTGTAAAATATGAGAGCCCTTCCCCTTAAAAAATCACTTGTTCAGTTTCTTAAATTACTTGGTGATGGTGAAATAAAATCTTTCCTCAGTTCGATCCAAATAAGTTTCAAATACCTGATCATTTAATATTTTCAACGATATGTTCGGGCATATTTCAGAAAGTATTTTATCTTCAGAAATTTGAAATTCAGTTGTTTTGGCTTCAAAAAATTCTTTTACCAACTCAGAAGTTTTTTTTGCCACGCCCCATTCCGCCCACGCTCTTTGAGAAACAATATTTTGAGCCCCTATATCTCGGGAACTATAAAAGCTAGAGTTATAATTTTTGGACAGTATATGTATGCAGAATGCACGGCCACGCCCCTTTCGGCCTCCGAAATTCGACAAATTCGATTTTCCCCTGAAATAATTTAGTTTGGCACACTAATACATGTAAGGAATATCTATCATCCCATCAAATATCATAAAAATCAGAATAAAAATGGCCGAGTTATACATAGAAACACCCAAAAAAGAGCGAGATAGCATATGCTGGAAATCACCGATTTCCACATAAGAGTGAGCGAGATAGCATTTGAAAGAAATTTAATAATTTCTTTAATTTTCACCTGATGAATGGTATATGCAAGTCGGCCAGGCGACATACATACTTACATACTTCATTTTTCTTTTGTTTTTTTTTTCCACTGTGGTTTTGTTTACTTGTCTCGGCGTAGAAGAAGATTCATTCAAATCGTGGCATCATCTTCTCGTGCTACAACTACCGCCTCCTGGCCTGTCCCATAGTCCGCTCTGTCTCTCTCTCTATGCTGGCATTTGTAATCAAAACCTGTTTGCACAAGCGGCAGCGGCAACAGCAGCAGGACGAAAAGCAGCAGCATCAGCAGCGGGCTTGGCGGTACTTTTAATTAGCGCACTTCAAGGTTCACTTTATCTATGAGATACAATGCCAACTGAGACCATGCAAGGCCTGACAACCTGACTGTCTGTCTGTATGTCTGTCGGTTTGTCTGCCAACCTCCTGGTCTTGCTTTCTCGCTCCAGCTGCTTATCGTTGGTTGACTCTCTATCACTCTCTCCGCTTCTATGTACATCATTTCCGTTTCATCCAATTACGGCCGCTTTGTTTGCATTCCGCTTCTTCTTCTTCTTCTCCAATCCTCCACTTTTACTTTTGTTGCCGCTCCTTAGCTGCGGTTTATTTTTTCGTTTCAGTTTCTGCTAAATAAACGTTCGACATGTGGCATAGCCTCAATGCCTCTTGTCGGTGTCTTTCATTTCCGCTTCACCTTGTATTACGGCATGCTCATTAGAGTTTAGTTTGCTTATTGGATACACTTTTAAATTGTTCCACAAATTTGACCAAATAGCGATTTAAAACTAAGCTCATCTAATCGAAACGTAAGTCTGACAATATGATCCTATGGTTATTAAATAGATACCTATATAACCAACATATACATATATCGAATGAAATTCAAATTGAATTTCAGAAGTTTTTCTTTTCGCCTTCTTTGCGCCCTATTTTGTACACAATCTTCACACATTTGCGCACACAACTTGGCACTTCTGTCTAATGACAAATAATGTGCACACACTTTTGGCATAATTTTTGTGGTCCTTGTCTTAATCTGTCACATGCTTGCCCACTCATCTTTGGTGGAAAAAAGCATATGTACATGCACGTAGGTGGCAAGTGGGCGAAATGTTTCCCAACTAACTTTCAGCTGAGCTACAGCTTTTCAATCAATTAGTAAATTTGTTGAGTTAAAACGAACAGAAATTTCAAGGAAAATTAGCTTCGTTTATATAACAATGCATTTTCTTAAACATTCAATTTGAATATGCTTCAATCCTTTGACGTCATAAAAAGAAATGTCCTTTAAGTAACTGCTCAAATCACCCTCCATCTCTTTTACACCGCTGTCTCTCTCTTTCTCTATTCTTTCACCTATTCTATTGACGACATGAGGAGCCTACAATTTTTAACTTAAAGAGATGAAATTAATTTAATTTATTGGACTCTAGATGACCTGATTAAGATATGATAATTAGTAAGGCCAAGAGAAGCGAATAAAGTAATCTACAAAAACCAAATATAAATGTCTATTGCGTTCGCAGAGAGAGCAGTTGTTGTACTTTAGTTCAGAGCCGGCCACAAAGAGAGCCCACAAAAAGTATCTTTGTATTTGTGCATTTCAATGTTGCTTTTGTTAATTTTGTTTTTTAGCTTTCTATGTGTTCGTTTCTTCCGCGAAGTGGCGAGAGAGCAAGTGTGTGCTCACTGGCTTGATAAAAAAACTGTTTACCGTTAGCATCTTTGCGTTAGCTTTATGGAACGATTTTAAAGAAATACATATCTCTTATAACAAAAGTCTTATAATCGAAGATATTCTTCTGACTCATAAAACTTCCTGTAAGGAACTTGCTCTTCCATACCCGAATTATGCTTCTCCAGATTCTGTTTTTCACGTAAATTTCGCTGAAGTAGTTCGTTAAATCTTCGTTGTGGGTATACTTGTGGTATTGCTTCTACTTTCTAAGTTGGTGGCAGGACCTTACACAATGTTTTCGAATAAGCAATACTAATTTTAGAAAGCTCAGTCCTAACAGTAATCAAGGTAGATTTCTAAATTCTGTGTCCCTGATTATAATTGACGAAGTTTTAATGTGCTCTATTTATGCATTAAAATGAATTAATAGATTGCTTACAGATATTAGTTTCGAAGACAATAAAGAATAAAGTAAGTAAGTCGCCGGGCCGACTTGGATATACCATGCATCAGGTGAAAACAAATTTCCTTGAGTTTATAAAACTTATTTCATATATTAAATTTCTTTCGTACGCGCGATTTCTAACATATGCTATCTCGCTCACTCTTATGTGTGTGCACTTTAGCGCCCCACCGGCCAAATTCGCCCTTGCAACGCTTTGAGTGCAAAACGTTTCAATGCATAACTCGGCCATTTTTATTCCGATTTTTATGAAATTTGGTGGAATGATAGATGTACATAACATATATAAGTGTGCCAAATTAAATTTCGATACGATAAATATTGCGGGAGAAAATCACTTTTTATTAAATTCCGGAGGCGGAAGGGGGCGTGGCAAAAAAAAATTGGTGGAATGATAGATGTTCATAAGTTCTATGAGTGTGCCAAATTAAATTACGATACGATAAATATTACGGGAGAAAATCACTTTTTATTAAATTCCGGAGGCGGAAGGGGGCGTGGCAAAAAAAAAACATAAACTTGGTCTGCGCCAAGACTACACGAGTCTACATTCTAAATTTGGTAGCTCTATCATTTATAGTTGCTGAGATCTCTGCACTCTTACGGACGGACAGACGGACAGACGGACGGACGGACGGACAGACGGACATGGCTCTATCAATTTCTCTTCTCATGCTGATCAAGAATATATATACTTTATAGGGTCGGAAAAGCTTCCTTCTCCCTGTTACATACATTTTGGCGACTTTAATATACCATTTCATCCTATGGATGCATGGTATAATGAGGTATCCAAATAACAAACTCTCCCCATAAGAACATTTTTCATTATTCCTATGTTGTCCGATCTGAACTCGTGTGGAAAAGGGCGTACTTATATCAACCTTAGAAATGAATTTTGTCAGGAGAGCTTAAGAAACCTAAGGATTATTTTTCGATCGATCGGTGCTATGGCAGCTATATAATGTAATGGTCCGTTCCGGCTGAAGATACTATAGTGTCCCGTACCATTATACAATAAAAGATAGAGAAATGTATAACTGTTATTCTATAACTTATAAATAATTACATTGCTAATAACCAAGAAAAAAGGAGTTAAATATACTTAAGACTAATTACATTGCTACAATACATACATATCCATCAGTGTAAAAAGGACTAGAAAAAGGAGAACTTACCACATCAATGATTTGCATGAGTGTTAGACCGAAACTCAATTGTAATGGATCGGATTCGTTTACCACGGGCCGTTCCAAGCTGTTGTAGTTATCCAGCAGGGCGTGCAGCAAACGCTTTTCATGAGGACCAGCCAAAATAGCTAAAAAACAAGATAAATATTTAATATTGACAGTTCTTTATTTTCTTCCACTCTCAAAATCATACAAATAAACTCCCTGCTAAAAATTACTTGTGGTCTATTGAATGTCTCTTTCCACAAAAGCCAACGGATCGTTTCTGTTGTGTCAGCAACAGAAACTATATCAAATTTGTTAGGAGATCATCATCATGAAACTTATTACAGTTGCTAGTGCTTGTAAAAATTTGTTAGGTTGATAGTTTACAACTATGTATATCCTATACTAAATAGATAACTTAATACTTGCAAGTTAAACGTCAGCTGTCGTACAACTAAGTATATGATGAGAAGTTAGCTCAGCTTTCCGGTTTCTTAATTATACCATGCATCCATAGGATGAAATGGTATATTAAAGTCGCCAAAATGTATGTAACATGCAGAAGGAAGCTTTTCCGACCCTATAAAGTATATATATTCTTGATCAGCATGAGAAGAGAAATTGATGTAGCCATGTCCGTCTGTCCGTCCGTCCGTAAGAGTGCAGAGATCTCAGCAACTACAAATGTTAGAGTTACCAAATTTAGAATGTAGACTCATGTAGTATTGGCGCAGACCAAGTTTATTTTTTTTTTGCCACGCCCCTTTCCGCCTCTGGAATTCAATGAAAAGTGATTTTCTCCCGCAATATTTATCGTATGGGAATTTAATTTGGCACACTTATACATGTTATGTACATCTATCATTCCACCAAGTTTCATTAAAATCGGAATAAAAATGCCCGAGTTAAGCATTGAAACGTTTTGCATTCAAAGCAGTGCATGGGTGGATTTGGCCGTTGGAGCGCTAAAGTGCACTCACATAAGAGTGAGCGGGATAGCATATGTTAGAAATCGCGCATACGAAAGAAATTTAATATATGAATCTAGTTGTATCAACTCGATGTAGTTATTTTTCCCCTGATGCATGGGATATCCAAGTCGGCCCGGCGACTTACTTACTTTATTTTTTTTTTTTGGTTTTACTACAACTAAATAAAATACAACTACAATAAAATTAAATTTATGTGAATTTTTTCCCTTTGCAAACAATTATTAGACATACTGTAAGTATTAGAGTGTCCCAAAAAAATTAAAGTGCTTTTTTTTAACGCATACCTTCTTATTTTGTTTCAATGTTCTAAAAACATCTAAAAATAAAGTAAGTAAGTCGCCGGGCCGACTTGGATATACCATGCATTAGGTGAAGAGATATATATTAAATTTCTTTTAAATGCTAACTCGCTCACTCTTATGTGGAAACGAGCACTTTAGCGCCCCCCCGACCAAATCGGTGATTTGCAGCATATGCTATCTCGCTCTTTTTCGCGTGCATCTGCCTTGCACCGCTATGAGTGAAAAACGTTTCTATGTATAACTCGGCCATTTTTATTCCGATTCTTGTGATATTTGGTGGGATGATAAATATACGTGACATGTATTAAAGTGCCAAATTAAATTACGATACGATAAATATTTCGGGTGAAAATCGAATATTTCGAATTTCGGGGGCGGAAGGGGGTGTGGCCAAAATTTAAAACAAACTTGGTCTGCGTGCACACTGCACGCATCTAATGTCCAAATCCGAAAGCTCTAGCTTTTATAGTTCCCGAGATATGGAGGCTCAAAATATTGTTTTTCAAATAGCGGGGGCGGAAGAGGGCGTGGCAAAAAAAAAAAAAACTTGATCAGCGTACACACCAAACGAGTCTACATGCCAAATTTGGTAGCTCTAGCTTGTATAGTTGCTGAGATCTAGGCACTCTATCGGACGGACGGACGGACGGACAGACAGACGGACATGTCTCAATCGACTCGACTGTTGATACTGATCAAGAATATATATACTTTATAGGGTCGGAGAAGCTTCCTTCTCCCTGTTACATACATTTTGGCGACTTTAATATACCATTTCATCCTATGGATGCATGGTATAACTAGAAGGCCGGCCTTGCAAGTTCTTGCGTTACACAGTCCCTAAATGGAGATCGCAAAATGAATAGGCTTTTGTGAAAACACCTCAATCTACACGCTATAGCACGGCACGCAAGCACATGCATATATGTATGTAGAGATGCAGCATGCAGTTTGCCATTTGTTTGTATGACAGCTATATCATATAGTTATCCGATTTTGATCAAATTTTGCAGGATTATAATTTGTTATGTGCAAACTTACTTACCAGATTTGGTGATGATCGCAAATGAAACAAAAAAGTTTTTAAAAGCAAAACTATTTTTGGTCCGATTGTTCCTATGGGAGCTATATGATATAGTAGTCCGATCTTGATCAAATTTTGCACGGGGATTTGGATGTATAATAAACTGCCAAATGTTAAGTTTAATGTGTTTAATGTTAAGTGTAATGATTAGGTGAAAAAGAACGAAGTTATTGATCTAAAACTCATTTTTTGACTTATTGTTCCTACGGATTTGAACTCGTCTTGTCATGCTGATCAAGAATATATGTATATACTTTATATGTTCGGATATGCCTCGTTCTATGCGTTGCACACTTCTGACCAAAATTAATATACCCTTTTTGCAAGGATATAATAAAGTTTCGTCTATTTAGAATACATACATACGTATATTTTCTTTTGTATGTACATACATACTATGATACATTTGCATAGATGATTTGCAAATTATTACAATAACTTTAGCAACAGTGTATTGCTCTTTTGCCACACTTTGCAGACAAAGGCTACTGCATTCATGAAAATTTTGCTATAAATACTCGTATCTACATGTACATACATACATGTGTACATATGTGCATAGATATATGCATACACATACATTCATATACATATGTACATACATATGTATGGATCTGTTAACTTTGATCTTTCATATTCCGCGAATAGGAGACCTGAAACGTGCCGAGTTTGAGATACAATTAGATTTGGTCAGTTTGTTTTGTGAATGCTGCAAGCAAATGGAACAAACAAAAGAGAAAACAATGTAGTATGATGATGCCGGTTCTTGATAATAGTGGGGTGTGGTGCAGGTGGGGATCGTATTCTGGTTTGAGGTCGGTGGTCGATGTCACTATCACTCCGATCCAGTAATTCGTGACGCACGTTTAACTTGCATTAATGTGTCGTTGCCACTGCTCTCCTTCTACATATTCTCTGACTTCTCAGTTCCTGTTTCTGTCTCGCTGCTGCCAATTAAATTTGTTCAGCCAATAAGTGGGCTTTAGTTTGGCGTTAGCAACAACCGACAACGATCCGGACATGGGGAAAAGCATGGTGAGGTGTGGTGGACTGGTGAGGCGAGGATAAGCGAAAGAAGAAATTGCTTGGGCTTTGGCCCTTGAGACTTATTTATGTATCGCCACGCTAATTGTTGATAAATGACTACGTTGAGATTGAATGGCAATTGCTACATACATTTGTATACATATGTACATAGTATGTATGTAGCTATGCCACCAGACTAACAATAGGAAAAGACAATATTAAGTTTTTTCTACATTTAAGCTCTAAATTGGAAAACAGATACACAAACGTAGGGTTTGCCATGTTTCTTGATAGTCAGCTTGACAAAATTTAGCGGATCTCTCTGAACACTTTGTTTGCCATGACTTCCCAGATATATTTTGTTTTATAAACACATTTCCGATGTAAAAAACTGCAATAAAAGCAGGGAAAGATATTACAAAATTAGTAGAAAATATTTTGTATATTGCAAATATTGATTTGCAAAGAGTTCGGTGTCAATATCTTAATTGTTGCCCATCAAATCAGGCAATAGAGGATGAGAGAGCACAACTTGAAAATTTGCCTTTTTGCCTGATGTGAACGTTAGACAGGGACAAGAGTTGGGGCAATGTCTGTAAAGGGGCGTCCGCGTGCACGTGACAAAGTGAAATTGTTAAATTGAAGTGCCATTTGGCGGGGGAGCGATAAGCAAAAGAGCAGGTGACGAAGGGCAAAACGCGAGTCCAAAAAACACACCCACACACAGACAGACAAACATAGCCACATACTGAAAATGAGCCAAGGAAAAAAGTCAGAAAACTTTTGACACGCTGATAACAGGTGCGATGAAGGCAACAGGCAAAGCGGTAAAAACAACTCCGATAACTGAGGGAGAAAGCTGATGGGAAATGCGGAATGGAAAGTTGGCAGCAGGGCGCCAGCTGGGTGTCCTGGTTGTTGGAATCGGCCAATAGTAGAGATGAATGGAGTTGAGTATAGGGGGACATGGAATAAACAATAGAGAAGACTTCTTTGGGTTTGAACAATTTTAACGTTAATATCAATGTCAGTTTCCGCCCTGTCAGTAGTTGCTGTTGCTGATGCTGGTAATTGCCACGAGAGGATGAGGTGAGACAAGCAGGTGTCATCATTAGAAGCCACTCCTGGCCAGTCTCAGCACAGGAAGTCCATGAAATGCTTGCGGATGTTGTGCGCTTCGACGGAAGCCAAGTGGTGGAAGTTATCCAACCAATCAATCCTCTCACTGTCTGGCCATTATACTATGATTGCAACACCAAGACCAGACCTCAGTTGGCATCACTTTCATTAGACACACACATTAAAGGAGCATTGTCATCTCTATCTCATGAACCGGACCAGGCTAATTGTTTGACAATTGTCAAATGCTTAATTTCAGTATTTTGTATTGCCCGCAGCTTGCAGTAGACGTTGCCATTCCACCACCTTCCTTCCCCCCATTGGATGTTCAAAACTCAATTACGATGCGTATCTAAAATTAAATCAGCTCCACACATACACACACACATTGACACAGTAGTTCCACCCCCTCTCTTTTGCCTCTCTATCTTATTTTTTGGATGTGAACTAGCACCGCAAGCAATTTGAATAAACTATTTAACGCGCTTCTTCGTGCTGGTCGCGTTTCTTTTTGTGTATTAAAATGTAATTTTAGTCGCCTGGTGGATTGCCACACCGTGTGACAATGTCTTTGCGACCATGTCTCTCGCACACTCTGTCATTTCCACAAGAGAATTTGGTTAAGAGGTTAGCTAAATCTCTAAAGTGTAAATATACTGCAAATTTAAAAAAAAAAAATGTATCTGTTTGCATATATGTATGTACTGTAAAACATATCTGAAAAAAGTTGTAATTTTGTATGCAGTTCAATATACTGTATACAAATAATATAACGTAATGGTTGGGGAGTTTGAACGATGTTTCTTACACTAATCTGTTGCCGTCTTTCGGGAATGCAAACAAGACGTGAACTCTGGAGTTGTAAGCTGTGCCTCCTTTTTTCGTTTTATCTAGTTGCAATTCCCAACTAGTTTTAGCGTTGAAGTAGAGTGGTATGGCCTTACAATTCTAGGGTTGTTAGCGAAGTCTGCTGATGATAGAACTTGGTAGTTCTTGAAATAGCTATACAGACAACCTGCTCGCGTTTTGTTTGCTTTCCAATAAGCGACCTAAACCCTGCTTTAATAAATTTTAAAACAAATCATGGTCGCAAAAATTGTCAAACATTCTTTACAATATTATCTAGTAGATGCCATAGGACTATTTTTATACCCTTGCAAAAAGGGTATATTAATTTTGGTCAGAAGTGTGCAACGCATAGAAGGAGTCATCTCCGACCATATAAAGTATATATATTCTTGATCAGCATGACAAGACGAGTTCAAATCCGTTTGTCCGTCTGTCTGTCCGTCTGTCCGGCTGTCCGGCTGTCCGTCTGTCTGGATCAACAGCTTCTCCTCCTAAACTGCTATAGCTACAGAGCTGCAATTTTGCACGAAGTCTTGTATATACTGCAGGCATTGTATATCTCGGATTCATCCGGATCGGACAACTATATCATATAGCTCCCATAGAACCCGTCGGTCGAAAATAGAGTTTTAGATCAATAACTTTGTTGTTTTTCATCTGATTGTTACTATATACTATACATCTATACGTCCGTGCCAAATTTGATCAAGATCGGACTACTATATCATATAGCTCCCATAGGAACAATCGGACCAAATATAGTTTTGCTTCTAAAAACTTTTTTGTTTCTATTGCGATTATCACCAAACTTAGCAAATAACATTTGCACATAATAAATTATAATCCTGCCAAATTTGATCAAAATCGGATTACTATATGATATAGCTGTCATACAAACAGATGGAAAAATTGCAGCTGCAGCATACATATAAATACATACATGCATATGTGTGCGTGCCCTGCTATAGCGTGAAGATAATGGTTTTTACACAAAAACCCTTTCCATTTTGCTATCTCTATTTAGGGATTGAGTAAGGCATGAACTTGCAAGGGTATACAAACTTCGGCATGGTCGAAGTTAGCCCGGCCTTCTGGTTTTTTCGTTAGTTAGTTTTTGTTTTACGAGGGCTGCTATTTATATTTCGGAAATAGCAAATAAAAACAAGAATTTTTAAATGAAAATGGCTTTATGGTTTTTCAAAATATTTCCCCTGATGATCAATACGCTTTTGCATTCGTTCGAAACATAGCAGTCATAGTAGTTTTTCCATTCCTTTTAAGACACTTCCAAAACATAGTTTTTAAACTCTTCTCGAGCCGGTGTATAGCTGTTAATTCCTGTTCTGTGATTTACTTATTACCTTTCGCCTTTTCTGAATGACTTGAATGCGCAGAAGACGGGAAGGTGAATTCCGAAATCAGGATACTGCAGTATCAGTGGACTTGGGAGATGGTTTTATAAAAATGAGAAATATTCGGTAGAAACCTAAGATAATAATTGTGGAATGCTACGACGCGATTAGCATTATCGCCGTTTTTCGGGATGGAATATTTTAAACTTGCTTTCATCTGGTAAAGCTCCTTTATTCCCCTATTTCAACATTTGTGTCCTGTAATTATACCATGCATCCATAGGATGAAATGGTATATTAAAGTCGCCAAATGTATGTGACAGGCAGAAGAAAGAATTTCCGACCCAAAGTATACATATATGTATATTCTTTAACAAAAAGTGATTTTCTCCCGCAATTTTTGGTTCGGAATTAATTTTATACATATTATGGAAATCTATCATTTCACCAAATTTCATACAAATCGAAATAAAAATGGCCAAGCAATACGTTGAAACGTTTTGCACTCAAAGCGGTGCAAGGGCGCATATGGCCGGTGGGTTGCTAAAGTGCCAACACACATAAGAGTGAGGGAGATAGCATGTGTTAGAAATCGCGCATGCAAAAGAAAGTTAATATATGAAGTTAAAAAAAAATGTTCACTTGATGCATGGTATATCCAAGTCGGCCTAGCGACTTACTTTATTATGTATGAGTGGGTGGGGATCACTTAGGTAAGAAGGCTTTAAGTTCATTTTTAATTTCCAATAAATAACATTTACTGCTAGAGATGGGCAGAAATAGGCACAGCCCAACACGGCCCATGCCCATCTCTATTTACTGCTTTAATTATGTCCCAAATCACATAATTACGAATTAAGTACCACATGTGATATTTACTTTATAGTCGGATGTAGTAAAGTTTAATTTAGATACTTTACAACACATATTCGACTCATCCCATTGTTTCCACTGCGAATCGTTTATAGTTAGTGCTGCTTGTTTCTGTATCGGTATTCATCTTAATCTATCCCGCGCTGCCTGGTCCATGGTCCCTTGTGAGTGTCGCTGGTTGAAGGCCAAAGTGAGTTCCCCTCTCATTTCCCTTTGGCACAGGAAAACATAGCAACATTTTCAGATGAACATTAAACATTTTTATTTGTGCTCAGCTGCGCCGATGGCTTCTCACCCACCCACCGATTGGCTCGCTGACTAGATGGCTTTTTGTTTTCATTGCTACATTTCAGAAAATGATTTCGTATAATTTTCCCATCGCTTGCCTATAAAAATTTAATGGCACTGTCATCCCACAAAAGTTTTTGGTTTATTTTGGTTAATTAGTTTTTGTCGGCCAAATTTACTTGCTTTGTTATTGTTTTTCAGAAATTTTTGATGTTGCCGGATTTTTCATTTCGGAATGACGGCAAAAAGTTACAGCTGTAGTTATATTTACAGTCACAGCTACTACTGCAATGCCAGGCAAACTAACAGACACGAGTGCGGTCAATCGACATTCGCTCGACGCCAAATGCTGCATGTTTCGCCGGCAAACTAATGGTCTACCCCCACTGACTGCACCAAACTGAACAGCCAACGCAGGAGGCTAGAGGCTCCGGTGAGGACGACTTAGGGATCCTACTTAAGTAGTCGTCAAAAAGTCAGACATGAAGGAACACGCACAACGTGTCTACAATATGACTTAAATTAGTTTGCCCCTTTGGCATTTGCAGACTAAATAAAGTAAGTATGTCGCCGGGCCGACTTGGATATACCTGACATCAAGTGAAAAAAACTACTTCGAATTTATAAAACTAAATTTATATATCAAATTTCTTTGGTATGCTCGATTTCTAACACAAATATATTTATGTATTGTCAAGGCTGAGTTCACACAGATTTGATTCAGTAGGGTGATCGCCTCGGCACTTACCGCATCCTAGGCTTATACATATGACAATGATTTCACGTGTGGCCAAAATCTAGGCATTTAAAGCATTGCACCAAAAAATTCTGCATTGTTATACTTTTGCAAAAAGGGTATATTAATTTTGGTTAGAAGTGTGCAACGCATAGAAGGAGGCATCTCCGACTATATAAAGTATATATATTCTTAATCAGCATGACAAGGCGAGTTCAAATACGTTTGTCCGTCCGTCTGTCTGGATCAACAGCTTCTCCTCCTAGACCACTAAGGCTACAGAGCTGCAATTTTGCACGAAGTCTTGTATATACTGCAGGCATTGTATATCTCGGATTCATCCTGATCGGACGCATATATTATATAGCTCCCATAGAAACAATCGGTCGAAAAATGAGTTTTAGATCAATAACTTCTTTCTTTTTCACCCGATTATCATAAAACTTAACATTTGGCAGTTTATTATACATATAAACATCCATGCCAAATTTAATCAAGATCGGATTACTATATCATATAGCTCCCATATGAACGATCGGACCAAAAATAGTTTTTCTTCTAGAAATTTTTTTGTTTCTTGAGCGATCATCGTCAAACTTGGTAGATAACATTTCCAAATTTAAAGTTACAATTCTGGTAAATTTGATCAAAATCGGATGACTATATTATATAGCTGTCATACAAACATACATACATGCATATGTATGCGTGCCGTGCTATGGCGTAAAAACCAGGACCATGGCGTAAACACCAGGGTCCTTACATTTAGTTAACTCTTTTTAGGGATCTAGTAACACAAAAGCTTGCAAGGGTATACAAACTTCGGCATGGCCGAAGTTAGATCGGCCTTCTTGTTTGTACATTGTTGACCTCGACTCCATCCTCTTCATTTATTTTAATATTGCGCAAGTCTGACTTTCTGGGACAATAGATATTCAAAACTGTAAGGCCTTTATCAGTGAAAGTGCGCTTAATTAAGGGCTTAATGACATTCGGATGAATGTCTCGTATGATTAGCCCGTGCGGCGCGTCCTCTTTTATTTGATGGTGCCAGAATTCACAATTTCTTTTCGTCAGTATACTTCTTACAATCGCTCGAAACGCATTAGAGATTTTTGTATAGATTTGAGAGACTCCGAACCTGGATGTGCGAATATTAATTTGCAGAGTTTAAAACCTCTTCAAGTTCTCCATTCTTTTAACTTGCGGTACGCAGATAGCTAGGGGCTTAGGCATGATCCTTGCTCGCTGATCAGTGCCACCAGTACCTTGATTGGCGGCTTCTACTTTCTCAAGCAGATCTTCTTCGTCCATTTCCTATATAGAGCCGGCTTCAGAAACCATCGGTCGAAAAATGAGTTTTAGATCAATAACTTAGTTCTTTTTTACCCGATTATCATAAAACTTAACATTTGCCAGTTTACTACACATCGAAACATCCATGCCAAATTTGATCAAGATCGGACTATTATATCATATAGCTCCCATAGGAACAATCGGACCAAAAATAGTTTTGCTTCTAAAAACATTTTTGTTTCTTATGCGATCATCATCAAACTTCGTAACATTTCTACATAGAAAGTTATAATTCTGGTAAATTTGATTAAAATCGGATGACTATATCATATATGTAGCTGTCATACAAACATATGAAAAAATTGCATGCTGCATGTCCACATACATGCATATGTATGCGTGCTATGGCGTGTAAAAACGGATTTTTACACCAGGGTCTTTACATTTAGATAACTCTTTTTAGGGATCTAGTAACACAAGAGCTTGCAAGAGTATACAAACTTCGGCATGGCCGAAGTTAGCCCGGCCTTCTGGTTTTTAAGCTGTGGTAGCATTTGAAATGTTTTGATGTTCTTGAGATCCAGTACTTTTTTGAGTGACTTTGTGTATACTTTTTTGTATATTTAAGGCTTTGTCACCCTTTTTAATTTTTTTTGCCCTGGGCATCCGAAATGTACAATAATTTGCTCTGGGCAATTTTTGGCGAACCTTGAAATTGGGATTTAAGTGATCGAAATATTTGGCAGGGAACATACATACGTATACATATGTATGCTGCCAGTTGTGAAATTTCCTTTCGGTTGACAGCTTCCAGTTGAGAAAGTCAACGTACTCTTAGTGATAGTGCTTTTGGTCGTTGAAATCAAGTTACTGTCATAGTTTAATCTTGAATCGTATATCTGTTTGCAGCTCTGTAGTTGTCTTGTAAGCTAATTTTCTCAACTCATCATGCGCTGGCAGCTTCTTCCTAAGCTGAGGCTGATCAGGTGAGTCTCCATCCATTTCTGGTCAATTCACAAAATAAGCTTATTCCAATTTTATTATCATAGATAATCATAAAATCAGCCATGCCAAAGTTTGTATACCCTTGCAAGTTCTTGTGTTAATCCTTAAATAGAGATAAATAATTGTAAAGACCTTTGTGTAAAACCCCATATGTATATATGCCATTGTATGGCTGCTATAGGGTATAGTCATCCAAATATGAAAACCAGAAGGCCGGGCTAACTTCGACCATGCCGATGTTTGTATACTCTTGCATGTTCTTGTGTTACTCAACCCCTAAATAGAGTTACATATCTAACTGTAAAGTTTTCACTTCTTTGTATATATATGTACAATCATAATATAATATCATATAATTATACGATTTTGATCAAATTTGGCAGGATTTCTTATTGATGATGATAGCAAAAGAAACAAAAAAGTTTTTAAAACCAAATCTATTTTTGGTCCCATTTTTCCTATGGACGTTTGAATGTTCTTGTGTTACTCAACCCCTAAATAGAGTTACATATCTAACTGTAAAGTTTTCACTTCTTTGTATATATATGTACAATCATAATATAATATCATATAATTATACGATTTTGATCAAATTTGGCAGGATTTCTTATTGATGATGATAGCAAAAGAAACAAAAAAGTTTTTAAAACCAAATCTATTTTTGGTCCCATTTTTCCTATGGACGTTTGAATGTATAGTAAAGTGCCAAACGTTAATTATACCATGCATCCATAGGATGGTATATTAAAGTCGCCAAAATGTATGCAACAGGGAGAAGGAAGCATTTCCGAACCTATAAAGTATATATATTCTTGATCAGCATGAGAAGAGAAATTGATATAGCCATGTCCGTCTGTCCGTAAGATTGTAGAGATCTCAGCAACTACAAATGTTAGAGTTACCAAATTTAGAATGTAGACTCTTGTAGTCTTGGCGCTGACCAAGTTTATGTTTTTTTTTGCCACGCCCCCTTCCGCCTCCGGAATACTTACTTTATTTTTTTCATGATAATTCCGTGAAAAACACTGAAGTTATTGAACTAAACTATATTTTCGACCGATTATTCCTATGGGAGCTATATGTATGTTATAGCCGTCTGATCCGCATATACAATGCCTGCAGTATATACTTACAAGACTTCGAGCGAAATTTCAGCTTTATAGCTTTAGCGGTCTAGGAGGAGGAGTTGTTGATCCAGACAGAAGAACAAACGAATTTGAGCTCGTCTTGTTATGCTGATCAAAAATATATATACTTTATATGATATTAATATACTCTTTTTGCAAGGGTATACAAAACCTCACAGACACACCGTCCGACAGTCAAAATATATTGGAGATAATCGAATTTATAGCGATTATATGGAATATGATGGCCGCAAAGTATGCTCATGCATAAATCATGACACTGAGAGACGTTCGATGCCACTGCCACTGCAGCGCCTACTAGGTCCTGGCTCATGAGCAAAATTTCATGGGTACAAATTGGCCACACATACACAGACAGAGAGAGAGACACAAAGAAAGAGACAGAAAATAAGTGAGGAACTGCAAGGGAAAGGCCACCTAAGCCACAGCCTCGTGGTCTAGTACAGGAAAAGCGAGTAAGGGATTGGGTGAAACTTAATTGAGCAATTAATTACAATTTGCCTCAACATGTTGACTTTGTCGGTCAGGGAGAGGATGAGTGGCTCAGTTGCCGCTTATAGCGGCGGCTGCGAAAAACCGTCATATAACCGATAAGACATATGTACATACATACACTGTGAAAAAACACAATGTCTCCACAAGATGCACTGATTTTTCTTTACTTTCTATACGAGTACTAAGAGCTACAAACCATCGATTCGTGCAAAAATACACAAACTCAATGCTTCTTACATGCTTTTCATGCATACTTATTTATATGATTCTATGATCGGGTGTGGCAACACTTGATCTGAATAGCGATGATAGGTAAAACGATAGAAACAATAAATGTGGCAGCCCTGAATCTGTTGTTGTCGAGCGATAAAAGCGGATAAAACAAGGAAGAAAACGAAATATGCAATTGAATAAATATTTTAATGACTTTAAGTTTAGAATACAAAATTACTACTTCAACTACTACAAAGAGTTGAAAATTACAACTAAATAAAGCGCCTTTTGAGCAGTGAAGTGAATTTTGGATTTCTCAGCTGTGCTTCGTTTTTCGCTTTATCTATTTGTAAGTCTCAACTAGTTTTAGCGCTGAAATAGTAGATTGGCATTACATCGTTAGAGCAGTTTGCTGATTAGAAAACTTGATAGTTCTCGAAATAGCGCTAAATTGACAATCGGAATAGGATACAAATCTTAATGGCCTCCTTTTTGCCATTTTGTTTATGTTTGTATACTGCGCCCATAGTATTTAAAAGGTAGCTTATTAGGCGACACCTACATCTACATTGAATGCACAATCAATTCATGGGATTTCTTGCAGTGAAGTTCCTACATCAGTGGCTGCCAGTTAGTTTACTGACAGATTTCGCTATTTGATTCACACATTTTACATACAGTTGTTAATGGCGCCTGGCCACTTTAGTTGGCCTTGGGGACGTACTAGGACCCCCCCTTCCCCCAGTACGACTCTTTCTCTCTCTCTTCGTATCCCTTTCCCCCTGCTGAGTCTGTCTCTTGCGCGAGCCTGATTATAGTCACTAATAAAGTAAGTAAGTCGCCGGGCCGACTTGGATATACCATGCATCAGGGGAAAACAAATTTCCTTGAGTTTATAAAACTTATTTCATATATTAAACTTCTTTCGTATGCGCGATTCCTAACATATGCTATCTCGCTCACTCTTATGTGTGTGCACTTTAGCGCCCCACCGGCCAAATTCGCCATTGCAACGCTTTGAGTGCAAAACGTTTCAATGCATAACTCGGCCATTTTTATTCCGATTTTCATGAAATTTGGTGGAATGATAGATGTCCATAACATATATAAGTGTGCCGAATTAAATTCCGATACGATAAATATTGCGGGAGAAAATCACTTTTTATTAAATTCCGGAGGCGGAAGGGGGCGTGGCGAAAAAAATTTGGTGGAATGATAGATGTTCATAATATCTATGAGTGTGCCAAATTAAATTACGATACGATAAATATTACGGGAGAAAATCACTTTTTAATAAATTCCGGAGGCGGAAGGGAGCGTGGCAAAAAAAAAACATAAACTTGGTCTGCGCCAAGACTACACGAGTCTACATTCTAAATTTGGTAGCTCTATCATTTATAGTTGCTGAGATCTCTGCACTCTTACGGACGGACAGACGGACGGACGGACAGACGGCTCTATCAATTTCTCTTCTCATGCTGATCAAGAATATATATACTTTATAGGGTCGGAAAAGCTTCCTTCTCCCTGTTACATACATTTTGGCGACTTTAATATACCATTTCATCCTATGGATGCATGGTATAATAATGACAACAACAAGAACAATGACCCAGGGTCTCACGTTTTGTTGTTAATGGTCACTCATTCGTTTGCACAGCTCTGAGAATTGTTCATGTACTCATGGCATGAACAGAAATCTGAAACAATAGGAGAAACCCGTTCTAAAATTCAAGGGTCCATTGATTTCCATGCTGCGATTTCTAAATGCTGCAATTTTCAAATATTCTGATTAAGACTCTAAAATATGTTACAAAACTGGCAGTATACACAACTTTTAATTTAATCTTGCCAAGTGAAGTATTCTTTACCTATATAGAGTATACTCAGTGCCCTCTTTCCCACTAGACACAATGTACACATGCCCAGAGCCCCGCGTTCAATTGGGTCCCTTAGGTTGATGTCAGAGTCGCCGCTATAAGCGATAATTATCGCAGCGATCTGCAAAGCGATGACTTGACAGAGTGAAAACTTTCCGCAAAGCGAGAAACATTGCGAGTGTTCTAATTTTAGTCTCAGTCGCAATCATTGTCGCCATTGATTTAGACGAAGAATTTTTTGCGGCAGCAGCAGTTACAAATGTTGTAATGAAAAAACCAACGGGATTTATTCTTTTTCAAGTATGTATACTCAAATGTCGATCAATACAGTCGATTATATTTTGACGAAAATTTTTTCAAAACTGACAAAACTGTTGGACAAATTTTATTGTTAATCCCATAAAGCCGTGTGAAAAACTTATAATAGCTTTGAGGTAACTTTGTAAACATTTATTTATATTTTTTTTCTTAACAAATATTTCTGATTTTATTAATATTTATACCCTTGCAAAAAGGGTATATTAATTTTGGTCAGAAGTGTGCAACGCATAGAAGGAGGCATATAAAGTATATATGCCGACCATATAAAGTATATATATTCTTAATCAGCATGACAAGACGAGTTCAAATCCGTTTGTCCGTCTGTCTGTCTGGATCAACAGCTTCTCCTCCGAAACCGCTAAAGCTACAGAGCTGCAATTGTCTTGTATATACTGCAGGCATTGTATATCTCGGATTTATCCGGATCGGACAACTATATCATATAGCTCCCATAGGAACCATCGGTCGAAAAATGAGTTTTAGATCAATAACTTTGTTCTTTTTACCCGATTATCACGAGACTTAACATTTGGCAGTTTACTATACATCCAAACATCCATACCAAATTTGATCAAGATCGGACTATTATATCACATAGCTCCCATAGGAACAATCGGACCAAAAATAGTTTTGCTTCTAAAAACATTTTTGTTTCTATTGCGATCATCGCCAAACTTAGTAAATACCATTTGCACATAATAAATTATAATCCTGCCAAATTTCATCAAAATCGGATAACTATATGATATAGCTGTCATACAAACAAATGAGAAAATTGGATGCTGCATATCTACTTATGTTAGCATTAAAAGTTAGCCCGGCCTTCTGGTTTTTATTTGTCTTCTGAATGATTCGCGTCTCCAAAATGGGAAAGAACGACCTTCTGAATTGCCATTCTGCAAAGCACTTTTTTTCGCATATCCATTGACTTCATATATGGCAGAAGCTCTCAAAAAAACCTAGGTCATCGCCGGCCCTTAGTGCATTGATTTTTCTTTCCAATAATTTTAGTTTCTCCTTCGCAATGGACAGGAGTTCGCAGGTGCATTGAATGTGCTTTTGGAATAATGACTTCTAAATGGCGTTTGCTCTGGATGCCAACTGAAATCGATCCCGATTTCGTCGACATTATTGTAAATGCAATGTTTATTCTGCATAATACAAATTTTGACCTCGAGGGAAGTCCCAATGTCAATTAAGACACACACGAAAGCAGTGAAAATAAAGAAGGTAAGTCGCCGCGCCGACTTGGATATACCATGCATCAGGCAAAAAAAAACTACATCGAGTTCATAAAACTAAATTCATATATTTAATTTCTTTCGTATGCGCGATTTCTATCATATGCTATCTCGCTCACTTTTGTGTGTGTGCACTTTAGCGCCCCACCTGCCAAATTCGCCCTTGCACCGCTTTGAAATTGAATGAAACTTGGTGGAATGATAAATATTGCGGGAGAAAATTTAATTAAATTCCGGAGGCGGAAGGGAGCGTGGCAAAAGAAAATAAACTTGGTCAGCGGCTATACCACAGAGTCTACATTATAAATTTGCTAACTCTATCATTTATAGTTGCTGAGATCTCTGCACTCTTACGGACGGACAGACGGACATGGCTATATCAATATCTCTTCTCTACTTTATATGGTCGGAAAAGCTTCCTTCTGCCTGTTACATACATTTTGGCGACTTTAATATACCATTTCATCCTATGGATGCATGGTATAAAAATTATATTTGAGCAAAAAAATAAAAATCAAAAAATAATGATTATTTCTTGAAAATCATGTTGAGTTTTATTTTTGAGCTAAAAAATAAAACTCAAAAAATAATTATTATGTTTTGGTTTTTATTTTTTTTGCTCAAATATAATTTTTATGTTGTGAGTTTTATTTTTTTTGCTCAAAACCGATAATTCAAATTGAAAATTTGTCAGGATACTGCTTTAAATTTGGATACAAACTATTTAATTCTCCTTTTAAACGGTTTTTATTCAGTGGATGGATCTGCTGACGCAAAAAACTCTTCGTCTCAATCCATGACGACAATGATGGCGACTGAGACTAAAATTAGAACACTCGCAATGTTTCTCGCTTTGCGGAAACACTGTTATGTCACTGCTTTGCGATCATCACCAAACTTGGTAAATAACATTTGGACATAATAAATTATAATCCTGCCAAATTTGATCAAAATCGGATAACTATATGATATACAAACAAACGAAAAAATAGCATGCTGCATATTTACATACATGGCATATGTATGCTATGGCTTGTAGAAACGGATTTTTACACAAAGGTTTTTAAATTTAGATAAGTCTATTTAGGGATTTAGTAACACAAGAACTTGCAAGGGTATACAAACTTCGGCATCGTCGAAGTTAGCCCGGCCTTCTGGTTACAGATTGTATTGCGACAACGACTAATTTCATAGGAGCGAACAACCAATTAAAGGAACCAACTAAGGCAATACATTCAGACACGGCATCAGACACCTTCAAGGAGTTTTGCCACCAGAAAAGGGTGCAATTCAAATTTATAGAGCCACATTTTGGTGGCAGCAATGTTGTTAAAGCCAAGCATTTTTGACTAAAGAATCTATCTACAGCCAACTTGACATTTGAGCAGTTGTCCATCATCATTGTCAACGTCGAAGCACTACTCAATTCTAGACCATTAATGACTTAAGGGCTCCAACTCCAGGTCATCTGCTTTGTTAGCTTATCCAGATTCAAAGCCAGTGACTCAACGGACAATACCAGAACAATGGGAATTGGTACATCGGCTGGGTCCAAGAGTACTTAGAAGAATTGCAGTGGACATCGAAATGGAAAAAGCCAATAATGTGCCAATTTTACAATGGCAGATTGGAAGAATCATAAAATTATATCCAGGCCTTGATGGTCATGTCCGGGTGGCGGACTTGAAGACGGCCACAGGCACCTTTAAACAAGCTGTCCAAAAACTAGCTTCATTGCTTCGAAAAAGCAAGAGGACGGGATACCCCAGAAGAGCCCCAAAACGGAATTTTAGCAGCCAAACCCAAAAAGGCGAAAGTCGGTTGGAGTGCCAACACTAGGGATGACGTAATTATTGATGATGTTACTAATGCCAATTGCATTAGCACAACACGTAAACCCTATTCGACACCAAGCCAGGTATCTACTATGAGAGCATTGGAGCAGGAAGAATGGCGACCTCTGACTAGACGATCGGCGAATTGTACGATTTAGAGCCTTATTTCTTATTATCTTATGACCATACAGAAAGTCAAGTTGAACGAGAAATACCTAATGACAATGTCAGAGAACCAAACACAAATAACGTAATCATACGCGACGAAGCCAATATTGAAAACAGACAGAAACTAATGGAACAATGCACGTGAGGATGCAGTAAAGTCGTTGCAATGGTACAACACGATAACTACTCAACTCTCAGTAGTTGCAGCCAATTTACAAAGAGTGCAAGCGGAGATTACCAGGGTAATTACAGATGCCAACCATAGTGCGACAGGACTTCCCAGTTCCAGACAAAGACGTTAATGGAAGCAAAATAAAATGTGAACAAATTTCGCCGCAATGAAGACAACATGCGCAGTCGACGATTAAATGCAAGAGAAAGAAGGAGAAAACAAAGCAAGGATCCATTTTTCCATGTGTAGCCTCTCAGCAGAGCGGCAAGCAAGCGCTCGGCTCGTATACATGAGTTTCGCGTTTTGCCTTCGGACCCCGGGGGCTATGCGTGGCCGTCTCTGATCTGATGTGTAGTGAAAAGAGAACGGGTAAAAGAGACACGGTTGATCTCTCGCCACTTTGCGTAAGAAACCAACACACACAAACAAAGCTAACGAACATATACATAACTAAAGAAGAAGAACAACCACAAAAGCTCCTTTTACGAACGCAATAGACAATTCTATGTTTTCGTTGTAGGCCTTACTAATTAAGATATCTTAATCTTATATCTTAATATCTTACAGGTCATCTAGACCTAGACATATTGTTTTTTTACGCTAAAAATTGTTGGCTGTAGGGCTGTCACAAGAAAAGTGTTTGCCCTTTAATTATATACTTAGATTTAAAGCTAAACCTGGTACAGGTATCAAGTTCTGAGCACCTATCTTTTGCCATTTACTATAGATTTGCATAACTAAATATAGTCTGTTTGTTTGTAT